>CM036579.1:4298168-5498168 GCA_020745775.1 Theristicus caerulescens
TTGTTTAATGCAGTTTCAGGGCTTTTCTAGGACGTGACCTATCAGGGCTTCACTTCCCGCGTATCGAGGGCGGCTGTGGGAATAGGAATTGAGCGTCGAAGCTGAACAACAACTCGGCTGCCCATGATGTAACTGGGAGGAGGGACGGGGACCCGCCTCGTCCCGCTCCGCCACCGCAGCCCCGGCTCGGCAGCGGCTCCGTCAGGGTTTGGCTGCAGATGGGATCACTCGAGCCCAGCGATTCTCAAGCGGCAGCATGTGGACGAGGCGTCTGTAACATCCCAGAAGAGTGGGTTAGACAAGAACGCCTCGTTCCTCCTCTCCTGGGATGAAATATTTGGTTCTCCCCCAGCCCAGGAGTTATTTGGGGCAACTCTGCCTGTACAGGCAAGTCCTTCGCGCGCAAGACAAGACAGAGAGAAGCGAGCCTCTTCCAAGAAGACACCCAGCAAACCCCACCCTGCCTTGGCTCTGCCTGGCTGCTCCTTGGCTCGGGATGGAGGAAGGGATGGAGCCAGGCTCCCTCTCTTCCTCGTTCCGGCCTCCCCGGCGTAAACAACCGCCTCCCGGGTCGGGGCTGCCCGACCGCCGCCGCCCCGTGCCATCTAGCGGCCAGTCCCCACCAGTTCCACCAGTACAACCCCGGCAGAAGCTCCAGCTCCGCTTTCACCCGGGCCTTGGAGGCGTTTTAAGGCGGGCAGAGGCACAGTGGATCAGCCTGGCCGCTGGGCTGCATAACAGGATCCCTCTAGATCACTCAGAGGGAATAAAAGATGCGCTGCTGCTCTTCCACACCAGAGCGCTGAGCCATAGGAAGCGACTTCCCACGGAAAAGGAGAGCATCACCCGTGTCGCGGGCACGGATAAGGCTTTGCTGTCTGTTACCTCCTCCTAGTCCCCCTCCTGCTCAATGCGACAGCGGTTCCTCCCCGTTTGTCCCGCTAGAAGCCAAAGTGTGCCCACAAATTCCTAAGCCCCACTGCTCTGCCCCGAAGGTCCCTCTCAAACCTCGCTCAAGATGTTTGCTCTGCCGTATTGACACGAAAACGTGCCTCTGTGCCCCAGCAATATTGCTCAAAACTTTCCTGTTGTGGAGACAACAGGCACGGGGGGTTGCAGAGAGATTTTTTTCAGAAGAATGAGGATCTCTGCCAGTCCCTCCCGCAGAACTCCGATGTTCCGGGGCAGGGAAGGAGCAGGAACAGCCGACATCCACCCGGCCGCCGCTCCCCACAGCGCACGGCTGGTAGGGACAAGACCAGGCATTTCTGACTGAGGTCAAAACCCAAAACACAGATCACAATCTTCTGGAGCACCTTTGGCCAAGGGCAAAAGTACCAGACGGTGCAGAGCCCCGGCGCGGGTAAACAACAGGCTCCTCCGTTTTGATGTGGAGAATTAAGAGGGTGAGAGACAAGAAAGTTAATAAAAGTTAGCGTAGCGGTTGAAGTGGGCCTCGCTTCTCGGACAGCACGTGACAGATGAAGGCTCCGTTCCTGGGAAACCCAGCTCGGCATCGCGGCGCGGGCTGTCACGGCCCCAGCCCTGCACCGAGAACCCTCTCTCGTGGGGGGGAAACGCTGGCACAGCATTTCTGCACGGTGCAGAAAGCCGCCGCACTCCAGCGTGCGCCCCAGCGTGCTCCTTCATCGTGGATATTACAAATAACTACGTTAAATTTGTATTTCAGGCAGAAGCCACGCTTCCACAGGAGCAATGGCCTCTGAGCTATAGCACAGGCGGCCCGGCTGCGGGGCTGGAGGTCGGGGACCCTCGGGGACGCTCTGGGGGCACCGGGGGGGGGGTGACCCTGCCCGGTGCAGGGCCCAGCCTTACCCGGGACGTGCAGATGACCTCCCGCAGGTTGATGTTCATCCAGTTGTCACAGCTCACCAGGTGCCCGTTGTACGTTTCCCCGTTCTTCAGCTCCACCAGCTGCAAGAGATGGGAGTCACGGGGCGCCGGTCCAGCCCCGGTACGGGGACCTGCCCCCGTGTCACCGTGCACCAGTGAGCCTGAGGGCAGGCTGCGGGACCGGGGTTGGGCCGCGCTGCCGGTACTCACCATGGGGTGGTTCTGCGCCGTCTTCAGCAGGGACAGAGGCAGCTACGAGAGGAAGAGAGGAGAGAGGCCTCAGGCACCGACCGGAACCGGGGCGGGGACCGGGACACCGGCCCCGCCGCCGCCGCCCGGCACCGGGACACCGCCGCTCGGCTCCAGCCCCCCGGGTCCCGGGTCCCGGCCCCACCGCCCCCGGTCCCGCCCCCGGCGCCACTCACCATCGTGCCGGAGCCGCGGAGCCACCGCCGCGCCGGGCGCTGCCGCTCAAACCGCCCCCGGCCCCGCGCGGGACCAATCAGCGCTCAGCGCGGTCCCGGCGGAACCAATCAGAAGGCGGAACCCGACCTCAACCGTAAAGCGGCACCGCGGCGCCCCGGTCCGCGCCTTTACGACAGCGCCGTAAATTGAAGAGCGGGGCGGGAAGCGGGAGGCGCACCCACAGTGCCCTGCGGCGCACGCGCCGGCTTCCCGGTGCCCTCTGCGACCCTTCCCGGTACCCGCGGATCCAGGCCCCGGTTCGTGCTCTCCCCAGGGTCCCCCCGCAGCCTCCCCGGGGGGGAGGAGAGCCCCGCGCGTGGATCAGGCTGAGCGTTTTATAACGGTTTAACCAACTCCCACCGGGGCCCCTTACAGCCTCCCCCCAGGCCCGGAGGGCGCCGCTCAACGGTGAAGCGGCTCCGGGCCCGGCCCCGCCGCCCGGCCCCTCCCGTTGAGCGACTTCCTTCCCGCCGGCGGAAGCGGCTCGCACGGGCCGCTCTAGGCGGTTGGGCGGAGCGCGCTCGGTGGTGGCGGGGGGTGCTGCTCTAGGCGGCGGGGCGGAGCGCGCTCGGTGGTGGCGGGGGGCCGCTCTAGGCGGCGGGGCGGAGCGCGCTCGGTGGCGGGGCGGGGCCGGGCGCTCAGTGCGGGGCGGCGGCGGGACGGGACGGGACGGGACGGAGCCGCGATGGAGAAGCCGCGGCGGGCGGTGGTGGTGACGGGTACGGGGGTGGCCGGGGGGAGCTGTCCTGGGGGGGGGGCTGTCCTGAGGGGGACGGGGAGGGGGTGAATGGGGGGGGAGGAGATGGGGGACTCCGTCCCTGAGGTGAGGAGGGGGGGGCCGGGAGCTGGGGAGGGGGGTACTGCCCTGTCAGGGGGTGACCAAGGAGGGGGTGAGGGGGGCTGTGCCCTGGAGGGCTGTTTTGGGGGGGTCCCCTGGGGGGGGTAAGAGGGAGGCCTGGGGGTGGAGGACAGGGGCTGGGGGGGGGTTGGGGAACGGGGGGGGGGGCTGTGGGTGAGGGGTGTCAGGAGGCAGCGGGGTGCGATGTTATTTGGTGAGGGGCTTTGCAGCGGCTTTCCTAAGGCTTGGCCAGGTGGGGGGGGCTTTGGGATCCCCCTCTTCCATCCCTGATCCTCCCCAGGGGTTTGCTGGATGGGGAAGGAGGGGGACTGGATCCCCCAAGGAGCAGGAAAAACAGAGCCCGGGGAGAGGGGCATTTGCTTGCTGACCGCCCCATCCTGAGCCGTCAAGGTGTCGAAGCCGTTATCAAAATAACCCACGCAGCGCGGCAGAAGCGCCTCGGGGAAGAATAAGTGAGGGAGTGAAAGGCCCCCGGCTGTCGCAGGCGAGAGCTTGTCAGGCTCCTTTCCCCGGGGTACAAAGGACGGCCGGCTTGATTTGTGGGGAAGGCAGTTCTGTGACAAATGGGGAACTCGGCGAAACTATTCAGGTCTCCCCCCCAGCAGCTGAAGTTGAGGCCGTTTGAATAGCAAGCGCGGGGGCGAGGGGTTCGTTGTCGTCGATGCGCTGGAGCGGTTTTAATTGGAGGCAAGTGTCTTTGCAGAGAACAGTTGCGGAGAGCGGATAAGCAGGTGGCAAATTCTGGCTTTCCCAAACCCGTATCTATTGCTGAGCGGTCGCGCTTGGCAGTGACTAAACAGAAAACTTGCGTCAGTAAATACTCTGCTGCTTGCAATAGTTCTCCTTTCTCTTTTTTCCCTGTTTTCAGGGAAGTCTGCTTCTAAAATGCAGTGGTTATCTTGTCAGGTCTGCCCCTATTGATAGTCTGTCATCGATGTCACGCTAAATTCCTTTTTAAAATCAGCAATGGCGTTGTGTTCCCGTTTGGTCACGAGCATGTGCTCGCTGAGGATAAGTATTATTTGTGTGCAATTTCTTTTTTAGAACTCTTTAAGGAGATAATCCCATAAAGATCTCTGCAGCTGGTTTACTGCTAATGAGCCTTGGAGGGCCCTATTGTGGATGCGGAGGAACTCCTGGGCATGCTCGGTGGAGTTTGATGCTGCCAACAAAGTTGCTTATCTTCTGCGAAAGCGATAACACGAGGGATCTGTATAGGAGATGAGTCAGAGGAGCAATAGCCCACAGTTGTATTTGTGCCAGTTCGCATTTGGCTTCAGAGTAAGAGGGCTACGTTACGTGCGTGGGCACCTGTAGAATTTCAGCCTTCCAGTGGCTGAAGTGTTAAAAAGAAATGGATGCGGTTTATTTCTTTTGTAAGACTACTATGGTTTCTTTAGGAATGAAACCTAGCAGGTGGCGATTGTTTGTTTCCAGAGAGTCCTGCAGGACATCCCTGACTTGCAGAAACAACTGAAAAGGCGTTCGATTATTTGACTTGTTCACCCGTGCCACAGTCGTAGATTGTCTTGGTAACGTTGGAGGTTTGCTCCCAGGAAAACACACCTACATTTTGATTTTGTGGAAACCTTCGGCAGATTTATTTTGGGGAGGTATCGACATTGGTTAGATTGTAAGAGATCCATCAGCGTGGGCTCGTGCAAATTCCTTACGTCGTCGTGTGCCGTATAACCTCAGACTTACTGTTGATAGCAAGTAGAACGTTTCCATTAACGTGTCATATAATATTTGTAGTCCCTCTCAAATCCTTTCACGAGTTAGACAAAATTTATGTCTCCTAATTGCATTAGGCTCATAGGGTAACTCTGACATTTTAAATTAAAGCATATTGACGTTGCACCCAGATAAATTGCCTAACCTTTGTGTGCTTGCTCAGGAAAAGATGTTATGGATTACTAGTTAACTCTAAGTTATTCATTAGGAAATTTAAACGTGGTGAGTAAGTATTTTTGGTAATGCTATCATAACCTTTGCTGCTCGGTGTAGGTGGCTTTCTCAGCAGCATTTTGTTTAGTTCCTCGTAAGGCGTAACTAATCCTAACAGAGATTTTGGTGAAGACCTGAGCAGAGAAGAAATGTTCGAGGCAGGCTTGTCCACATTTGTGGAAGCATCTGCTGTGGGCTAAAACAATCAGGAACAGAAAATCCAATAATGATTCTCATTCCGTGACATCGGTCAACTTATCTGTTAATAACAAGCTTTTCTGACCTGGTCAGGAAGGAAAAAATATGCTTCCCCAGTGCCTGTTGGGAAAAAAGAGTTTCTTTTGAGGCAAGCTATTGTTTTCCTTCACAGTGAAAGGTGTAGAGTTCAAATATTTCTGTGAAGGTCTCTTATTTAGTACTCGGAATTAAAGTAAATAAGGATCGGGCGTTAGAAGAAGTGGGTTTTCTTTCAGGGTATGTAAACCAGGAAAGCGCAGGCTGCTTTGCAGCTTTAAGTTTAGTCAAACCTGTAAGGATGACTTCATCACTGTGGATTTTTACTTCTCTTCCAGGGTTTGGTCCGTTTGGAGAGCATGCTGTTAATGCCAGTTGGATCGCAGTTCAGGTAACACTATAACTTGGTTCTGAGCAAGTTAAAACAGAGAGCCGTGCTGATAACATATCCGTACAAATTTTAGTTTGCAGCTCTTTTATAACTTGTCTTCCCAGTTTATTAACTGAGACCAGCTCGCTCCAGATATCCAGATGGTCAGCTGGATAATGTTTTATTCACTTCTCAGAAAACAATCCCTTAGCTAGTAGAATTTAATGAGATTGAGTTAATGTAGCTAAGGGAAGTAAGGAATTCATAGGCTGACTCCCTAGGTTTGAAAGATGTTAAATGGGGCAGGGAGCCTGGAATCTTCCTCTGCCATAGAGAATTCAAAATAAATAAACAAACAAGCCCAGAAGAATTTTAATGTTTTTCTCTCAGCTCTAACTTGAACCTGGGCAAGTTGGTTAACCTTTAAGCCAAGTCTCATCCGTAATGAGACTTCCACCTGGTAGTCTTGTAGAGTCAAGCGTACTCCAGAGTTGTCCAACGCGGGTCTGAATGTCAGGGCTCTGACTCCGAAGCAAAGCAGCCGCCGCTGCCTCTTTCCCCTCGATTCCTTTGGGCTGCGGCGGGTGAAGCCGGAGGCGCGGGGGCATCGGGCAGGGTTTGTTGCTCCGGAGCCAGCCTCCTCTCTGCTGAGGAACGGCAGCAAGTGATGCTTGACTGACGGAGTTGGACCTTGCTGGAGGCAGGAGTGCTCGTGGAGGATCGTTGCCCGAGCAGATCGTATGCGCTCGAACAAATCAAGTTTGTGCCGCTAGTAGCTGCGAATCTGCGTGAACGTGTTCGCCTGTGTAATGCTGATATATTCACAAATGAGCCAAGAAGAAGAAGAAGAAATCAAACTCTTGCTAGATGCCCAGCTAAAATAAGGAATTAAGGTTGCTTGCTGCAAAAGCATTAGCTAGGGACAGTGCTGCCACATTATCCCGCTTCTTCCTTATTTGTCACTTCTGGATGTGGTTTATGACAAAGCTACTGGGAATTCAAGGGTACCTTTTAGTACAGTTGCCCAGGGAATTAAATCTATTTTTCTCCCCAACACATCTCTCTTCCCTTCAGAGCTCTGAGATTAATATCTTCTTTAGAATGCTTTTAAATTAAATCACAAACTCTAATCAATTACAGTCAACTAATGTCCAGATGTCTAATGTGTTGGCTGGTATGAGAAGATGAAACCTTTGCCTCCAAGAGCCTTTTGGAAATGAATATATTTGAGTTAGGGTTTGCTCAGCTTAAGTTTGGGGGAAAATACAAGCTGTGTACGTGGAAAAAAAATTGCACGTTACTGAAATTTAGTAGTGAGGCTAATTGATTTGGTTTGTTCTTACTCGTGTAATGTCAGTTATTGTAAACAAGCTACTTTTATTCTAGAGGAGACAGACAAAAGGGTATTGTGCTTCTGGGACAGGAAGAGTGGTGGGTGTTCTGATGTTGCTTACAAAACCAAACCTAATGTATAATTCCTATAAAGAGAAATGGCGTGTCATTCCTTCAGCCCGGCAGCTCGAGGCACCGATGGCCGCTCAGCTGCGTGGCTGATAGATGAAGTAATCACGTGCATTTTAAATTCATTTTATGGGCTTGGGGGTGTTTTGAGAGTATAAAACTAGAGTTGGTGGTGTGCAATCTGCGTTGGAGCCCATCTTACTCCGAGTCCTGTTTAATAGCTCATGGTAGCTTCTAACTAAAAACGTAAACTTTCAGGCAGCGGGGAGGATTTGCCTTTCCTCACCCTGTCTCAGCCCTGAGAGGCCCAGACAAAAAGGAACAGCATGTCTTTGAGCACATGCGAGTTGGGCATTGTGCAAGTTTCAGACAGGGGACTTCATGGAGCTGAGTGGACACAAAGGCGTGTCTGAATTTCTGAATCCCAGACGGTGTGATCTGCATTTTAATAGAAGAAAAATCAATTAAACAATCTTTGTAAATCCTTCCTAGCTTTAGGGCTAAGCTAGTTCTGGTTTATTACATCTTTTATTATCCTGCATCCCGAGGATAAAATTCTCTGCTTTTCTTTCCAGTCCTCTTTTTGGTTTTATTTGGCTTCTTATATAGAACACGGATACGGCGTGTCTTTTCCCTCTGACTGCAGTGAATTTCTAGTTTGTTTTTGAAAGCGAAACAATTTTTACACGTGGGTACCTTAAATAGTGGCGGTAGCGATCTAATAATGTGAAGATGAAATGTTTGGAGATTTTTATGCATGGGGGAGAGATAAATTCAGAGTGAAGAATAACTTCTTTCTGCTTTCTTTTTTAAGGCGTACAGTGAAAATATGCTGTGTTAATGTGGCTTTGCTGTTCCGTGTTTTCATCCTTTTAATATTTCATTTGAGGAATTTTTTCAGCTGCAGTTTTTGCTCGGGAGGGACCTTCCTCTCAAGGAGAAGTTACTGAAACGGGCTGTCCAGTGCATTTTCTGGCCTTCCCGGTGTGACTTAGGTGTAGACACAGGTGTGCCCCGTGGACTGTGAAGCGAATGGGCTCCTGCCTTCATCCCCCTGAAAGTGCTTCTGGCTGAGCCGGAGGAGGAGGAGGAGAGAGGTCAGAGTGCGTTTTGACATTACTAAGGACAATTGCTGTCAGGGTGTCTAGACAGACCTGATAAGGATATTAAAGGCTCACAAAGACGACCATTGTTGAGGGGTCAGGGAATCGGTCAAACATGTTCGTTTTTCTATATTTGTCAGGTATACAAGGCTGTGGGTAATAAGTTGTCTGGGGGCCAGCGTACATCTTTATTATTGAATGGAAGCGCGCGAACGCTGTGTTTGGTTAAAAGAAAGTTGTGAATTTGTAAAGCTAAGGTTTGGCGTGCCTGCGTTTGGAGAAGGTAGCTGTCACTGCGGCTCATAGGGCCCGGGGTTTCTTGCTCGCTGTAGATGCTCGTTCTGCGCAGCCGGTAAAACTTTCCGCGATCAAATGCATCTTTAGGAGCTGTTTCACGCTCTTTAGAGAAGTGATGATGAATTCCTACCAATTAACGCTCTGGAGATCTTCCTAAAGAGACTGACTTGTATTTGAATACTCTCATTTGTAGACTACTTACTTTATTAACGCACCACATAAACCAGCTAACGTTTTGAAGGCAGATTTGTGTAAAGAAGATGTGATGAAACATCACTTAGCATCCATCTCTGGTAATGAATGTCTGTGTGTGCCAGACACTAATCAATACAGCAAGCCTTTAATATCAGACTTGCCCTCAGAGCCAGAGCAAGTGATTTATCATTGTTGTTGCTCATATCTGCTGGTCCGTGAAAGTCTCACTCTTGCCTTTGCTGCGTGTTTTAGTTATCTTAAATCTTGTTACACTGTCTGTGGTCTGTCCGTACAAGTGTGAAAGGCTTTTTTTTTTTTCTCAGTAAAGAAACGACTCACGCTGATAACTACGGGAAAAAAGGATACCAAGATACTGCTCACGTTTATATAGAGGAGGTAGGATTGTAATGGCGGAGTCAAAAAACCTCAGCTTGTCCTCTCCTTTCAACTGTCTTTTAATTTGAAAGAATTTTAAACCTAGGGAAATACAAGATTTGAAATTGAGTAAGCTTCATTGAAAACAGCTAATCTGCACTCTTTAGCTTGCAGTTTGCAAGTACAGACTCTGTGCAGGAAAACAAAGCCTAAGAATTGCATGAAAGAGCAGTTCTTGGCTCTGATCACCAAATCCGAACCTGAAACAGAGGTAACTGAATGATTCAAGAATATTTTGAAATGTCCTTTGCTAGTTCGATGGCTTCTTACATTGCTGTTTCTACCTCAGATGCATGACAACAACTACAGCGGTTTATGGGTGCGAGAGTAGCAGGTTATTTTCTTGCTGTGCATGTAGCCCCTTTGATGTTAGCGCAAGTAATCGTTTCAAGCTTTTGGCATGAGTAAGCTTGCATTTTTCAACCGACATGTATCTCGGAGGAGAAGAGCAGCAGCAGACGACAAGCTTCTGCTGTGTATTAACTTGTGAAAAGCTGGAGTTGGTTCTTCTAACTGAAACACAGGCCTGGCGACAGAGATGCAAGAGCGCACGGCTCCTGTCTTCAGAGAGAAGGATGCACTTGCAGCGTCTTTCCAGAGGAGACAGAGCTACGGGAGGACTCTGGCTAAGGCGCTCAGCTTTATGGCGTGTACAGTCACTTATCAGTCTTGAAAAGCAGCTGTAAAGTTTTTCAGAGTGCCAAAAAACTTTGTCTTCATCAGAGGGAAACCTGATCCGTGTTAGGTGCTGTTGGAACTCATTAAACACGAGAGCTGAAGTCGCTTCAGCTGCTGGAAAAGTGCCTCCCCGTGTAGACTTGCACAAGGCTCCTGGGTTTGAGCTCAGCTGATGATTTTGTTTGAGAACATTTTTTTTTCAGAGGCTTCAGACCATGTGGGTGTATCCTTTCCTTGAGTTCTTGAAAGTTTGGGTTTGGCTCTGAAGGGCTTCACTTCTGATGAAGCCCTGTTCTGGGCTAGACTAGTAAAGTCTCAAGTACCAAATGAGCCTCAAAGTGAAGCCTTACTGGTGAGACTGGAGTGTGTTGAAACGGAGACCGAAGAAGAGCAAGGGAGAAGCATCCAGGACCATGGGCTCTGTGTAGAGGGAACTCACGGTGTTGGGATGAAACAGTGTGCTTTCCAGCCAGGTATACTGGGGCAAAAAAAAGATCTTTCTTCTTCCCTCTGGTTTTAAAGCAGTCTTTGCAAGGTATTTAACTGACAATTTGTGTTTTAAAAGGTTTAAAGGAAATTGGCTAAGTTTATTGCCTGGATGTTTGGGATGTTTTCAAGGCATGGCTTTAGTTAACATTATAGAGGGAGAAATAATTTACTGAATCACTACAATGGTAACAGCTCATGTTGCAAAATGAAGTACAATATATTAGGTATAGGTAAAGCTAGCGGTGGAAACCCGTTTTGCATTTTGGAAACAGGCCGTATTGTATTCCAGATTCTACCAAAATAAAAGTAAGACAAATATGCTGAGGAGGGCATGCCAACGTTGCTTCAGTTTCTCACGTGAGGAGCGTTTGCTCATATTGGTGGAGACGCGCAGCCACAGAATCACAGCCTGGTAGCTCCATCACCTGAGCCCGACAGCTCTTTCTCTGGAAAGAAATATGAATTTGCTCTCCAGGCCAGCAGTCCTGAGAGAGGACAAATTTGACGATGAGTATAATCCTCCCAATTCTACTTTCTCTACTTAATATCTAGTTCTTTCAAGACGTGAATATGACTATATACCTCTATAAATAATGTAGCCAACCTTTCTTTTGAGTGTGGGTGTTGCTGATAACTATTGTCAGTTAAATGTTGATTTCTTTGTTACACACACATCAGAGCAAAACAAACGGTCCTGTGGGTGAGACTGTTAACGCAGGTGGAGAGATGCCTTTGTTGTTCCCCATTATGGTTGTTTGGGGTTTTTTTCACAGTGCTGTTTACAAGTTTATACAGCCTGTGGTGTAAGCTGGTGTTAGTCCCTCACAGCAGACTCACTGCCATTAAACCTGCCAGAAGTATATCCTCTGCTGGGTTTCTGTCTGACCATCTTGGTTTTGTTTATTTCCTTGTGTTCTTAGGAGCTGGAGAAGCTAGGACTGCGAGATGACGTGGATCTGCACGTCTACGAAGTTCCGGTTGAATACCAGACAGTGCAAAGGCTCATTCCTGCATTATGGAAAAAGCACAGTCCACAAGTGAGTGAGTAAAGGGAGGAGGAGAAAAAACAGGGCAGGTGGTTGAAATCTGTCATGCTTACAGCAACGAGCATAACGTGAAGTCCCATTTTTAACGTATGTTCAGAGTAGTAGTCCCTCACTAGATCTTTTCCTCTGTTGTCGTGAGAACACGTGAATTTGTAGAATTTTATAGCTCAGAATAGAGTGCTCCAATTAATGGGAGCAGTCGGTGTGAAGAGGCCACTGCAAAGGGCTGTCTAGACAGCTCGCGGTTAGTCTGTGCCACCTGGGCTGTTCAGCGGCGGGCTCGGCTGTCAGCGTGCCAACGTTCATCTTTACCCCGAGTAAATTACAATTTTGGCCAGGAGGGGGTGAAACAAGAATTGTTCTGTACCGGACCCACGTGACTCGTTACTGTGATACTCATGCAAGAACTCCTGTAGCAACTCCGTCAGTCTTTAACTGGGAATAGCGGGCTGTTGATTCTCCACCGCTTGTATTTTGGTTGGTCTAACTTGTTTCTTTTCTCTTGTAGTTGGTGGTTCACGTAGGTGTTTCGGGTATGGCTACAACTGTAACTCTGGAGAAGTGTGGCCATAACGTAGGTTATAAAGGCTTAGACAACTGCCGTTTCTGCCCAGGCTCTCAGTGTTGCGTAGAAGGTGGCCCAGAATGCATCGATTCCATTATTGACATGGACACGGTTTGCAAGAGAGTCTCGGCGCTGGGGCTGGATGTCACGGTCACTATATCCAAGGATGCCGGCAGGTATGGGATGCCAGAGATCGATGGGGAACATAGACTCATACCGCAGCCCGTGTTCCCTTCATGCTCAACTCATGAGGCCCGTACGATTCATACGCTTTTTGCTTCTCGTGGGGCTGGCAATAGCATCTATTTTTCAGCGGTCACCCAATCATCAGGGGAAAAAGAGAGAGATCTCTTTTCTTTGTCCTAGATATGATTAAAGCAATCAAACTCGCAATACCTGGCTTGGATTCCACTCTTTATTGCAGGATGTTGCTGCAATGCTGAATGATAAGAATACACAGTTCCTCCTGTCCTGCAGTTTGCACCCTGTACTTGCCACTTGTTGCTAAATAAGCTCTATTCTTGTATTCCAGATACCTCTGCGACTTCACTTACTACACTTCCTTATACCAGAGCCGCGGGAGGTCAGCTTTTGTTCATGTGCCTCCGCTGGGAAAACCATATACTGCAGAACAGCTGGGTCGGGCACTACAGGCTATAATAGAAGAAATGCTTGATGTTTTGGAGCATTCTGAAGACAAAATCAATTGTCAGCATGAACACTGAACGTGGGCAGAAGCTATCCTAGTGTTGCACTTCCAAAATTTTCCCTGCTACTGAAGTACTGGGGAGAACGGTCTGAAACGTACAGGCCCAGAATTGGAGACCTCAAAAAGGAAAATTCCACTTCTAGAAATTGACGTTTTTTGTCAAATGTGTGCATTTCAGCCTAGGCAACAAAGGATTCAAAATCTCTTCTTTAAAACACCTGCAACTACTCATTTCTGAAGTGACTGAAGTGTGTGTGCTGTGCTTTATCCAGAGCTTATCTGTCAGCCAAGCGACAGCTCCTGACCAGTCTAATACAGCGCAGGTGGAAAGTTTCTCACCTGGACTTGGCGTTCAGGTGCAGGGAATTGCTAACCCAGTCTTCTAATGACTAGTTCTTGAGTTGAAAGGTTTGCTTTCGTTTCGTTTTGATTTTTTTTTTCCTCTTTGGCCCAAATTATAGGTTATAATGTAAAAGTACAACTGAAAAGAGTTGGAATGGCGTGGGTTTCTCTGTTGTAAAACGGCACTTGATGGAGACGAGGAGTCTTCGAAATCACTTTGCTGAAATGGAAAAATATTTTAGGCACTGAATTCTCACCCCACATTGTCCAAATATTCGTAGGGTCCTCTGTAACGTACCGGTTAACTGGTAGCTGCAGATAGAAGGGATGTGTTTTGGGTTCCTTTTGTTGTGGAGCAGGAGATGGCTTTTTTTTTTTCTTTTTGTACACAGTATGAGCCTAACTTGCGCCAAATATTTCCAAATGTCTTTTTTTATTATGCTCTCGATGCCACCTTCCTCATTCAAGTCAACCATATACCTCCTGTACAAAACACATTGTGTTCGTATGTGTATAAAACAAATCATTAGCGGTTAAATAGCTTTGCTAAAGGCCACTTTCTCCGCAGGAGATCTTTATCCTAGATTCTTGGTGCTAGCTGTTATTTTTAAGGTGAAGGTTGAGTAATTTATAACTTCCTTAGTTATAAATTTTCATTCCTGTTACAGGTTAGAAGAGTAATGTTTAACTTAAATTCTAAGTTGCCACCTTGATTTATTATAGGCGTAAATATGCAAACGTGCAGATTCGAAGACATTCTGCCAAATCAAATCTAAAATCTTAAACTTATTCCCACTCTCTGAAAACCAGAGGCGATTATTTGAAAATTAGGAATTTTGCTTAGAATGAGTATTCCGGGCTGCTTATTAGTGTCCCCCTCCCAATGGGAGGGTACAAAGTGCTGCTGCTTGTGTGAACTTTCCCAGTGATTAATCTGGGGACGTGTACACGCAGGTTCTAAGCAGGACTTTAAAAGCAGGTGACGCTAGTCGTGCGTGTAGGTTTGCTTCCAAATGACGAGACTCCAGCGAAAGACAGATGATGTTACAGTGGGAAGAGACACAAAATTGGTAATTGATGACCGGTAGGTCTCATCCAGGGGCCATTTAAATGAAGAGGTCTGTGATTTGATTCTAATACTTTTAGAAATATATATATATATTAAAAAAACAACATTTTGAACTGTTTTAAAATACCATTATTTTAATTTTTCTAATTATGAATGATTCTGCTATAGTATCTCTCAGTGAGAGCTGCCCTTAACTTGCTGTTTTCCAGTAGAAGTCTAGCGACAAAGGAAATACCGCTTCTCCCTGTAACCCTTGAGGGAGGACGAAGACTTCTGCCGTTGTAATAACTTCGCTAAGGGGACCTGTGTGTGAAGATGTTCGGGTAGACTTCTGGTTTACCGAGGAAAATACCGCTGTATTTACTCTACAGGCTTTCCTGATCAAAAGAGTTTGCCTTCAAAGTAAATGTTCTCTTTTGCATTCAAATATGAAGTAGCACTTGTCAGATTGTCAGCAGGCAGGCAGACTTTCTGATTAGTAATTTATTATATTTAATATTTTGTTTAAATATTCGTGGTTTGACACATTTCTGCAAATAGTTGAGCTACTTATCTTGTAGGTTTATTCCTTTATCTGGTAAGAAGTTTTTGTCATCAGTGTATCTTAGCTGCTAAACTTTTAAAAGAGGAATAATTCACGTGTTCTGCTAAGTTCAGCAATTGATTTAAGTAATTTTCAGTAATGCTATTTAATTTACGTGTAACGTAGTTGTGAATAAAATGGGAGTGGAAGATCAACAGTTTAGTGAGGCGATAACACAAAAAACCGACCGTGGAACCGAAGCGGCCGTAGGAAGGGCTGGTTGGACCAGCGCTGCCCGCGGATGCCGTGCTGGGAGCCGCGGGGAAGGCCTGGAGGCAGGTGGCTGATGATAGATGTCTCTGAGCGAGAGGTGCCCTGTCTGTCCGTCTCTGTCGGACCTTTACGCTTCCTTTGAGCGGGCAGCCTTGGAGGTCCCCCCCGGCTGTGGCTGAGGAGTGGCTCCAAATTCATCGGCAGGGAAGGGAGACAGCGGCGGCCGCGTGGGGAGAGCGGCTTTCCACGCTAGTTTGTTCAGCCTGTGGAGCGTGTCCTGTTCGACACCTACAGATATTCTTTCTTGGGTGCTCTCTGCTGTTCAAGGGGAAAATCGTGAGCCAATTTCTATGACTGCTGTTTGTCTAAGGACTGCAGTGGTTGACCTTCTACGTGTCAGTGTTAAAAAAAATCTCATTTTTGGAAATACTTTGCTTTGGGCGTTACTTCGAGCTGTGCGTTTCCTCATAATCTGTTTTTGTGAAGCTTCCGTGTGATCAGTTTCGTAGAAAACATAATTTATTTTCTAATCTTTTTGGGTTTTTGAGAATTAGTCCTCAGAGATTGTGTTTGTAAAGGGTGTCTTGGTGGTAGAGAAATTTTGTATAGTGAAACTTTTAAAAATGACATTAAACTAATTTTATTTAATCTGACTTAAATTAAATACTTTGGGGTTTTTTGAAAGTTTTTTGTTGAATTCATGAATTCGTAATGCCTTTCCTATAGGTGCATATTTTCTTTGGAAATATGATGTCAAACTGATGCAGAGCTTCAAAAAGCTGATGTTTTGTTTAATGCTTACTATCTGCTTTCTCTTCCAGATCATCAATAAATAGAATTTGCTAATTTGCACTGACTGGGAGACCTGGTGCCAACCGCAAAAAAATGTCGTGCTAGTGAGTAAGCGTAGGAAGTTCAGGTTTAGTGTTGATTACTGTGCCTGCAATTTATAAAATGTAAAAGCTGGGAAAGTTTTAGAATCCTGTGACTGCGAAATTGTCTCTGGGGATACGCTTCACGGAGAAACGGGGGTGAGAATATTTTGTGTGGAAGAGAGAATTAGGGAGGTTCCACTGTATCGGGTCTGATGTCATTTTATCTACTTGCCAACAGCTTGGAGTAGGAACTGGCTAATGCGTTGGTGAAGTTTGGTGATGGCAATTTAATTGGTTCAGTTATTAAATGCTGCGGAGGATTTTGAGGAACTCCAGATACTCGTAAACTCCTTCATAATCTGGTGACGCTGATGTCGGGAGATATTTCCTTCGAATTAAACATGGTAATCTACTTTATAAAACACAGCAAAAAGAAACTGTGAGCTTGAAAGTTTCTTTACCTTAAAGACTCGGGGGGGACTTGATGATCCTTATGGGCCCCTTCCAACTTGAGGTATTCCATGATATGGTTCAAGGTAGACACCCATGGTACAGAAGCTATTGGGGGTTTGTTTGTCAGCTTTTGGAAAGGCTATCAAAACCTGGAAGATCATGTTGAGCAGTTCACGCTTATCTGGAGCATTCCCCAACCTGATTGCGTCCTCCTAAACGTGGTAGTAGTGGGAAAGGATGAAAAGGTCATGAAGATGGTTAGAGGTGTTGAGTGTGGTTGTGACATGAGACTGCAGCCAAGAACTGCTGAGCTTCAGGAGCCCCAGGAGGGACCTGACTGAGGGTGTTCAAAAGTTTAAGACTTTGGAAACTAACCGCTTGCTTTGCTTTCACCCTGAAGAGGAGGGAAATTCAAAGGCAAGGTGTCTAGAGTAAATCTGAGATAAATGCTTCCTGGCTGACTCCTTGCAGAAATTGAGAAGGCGTTTGCATGCGGCATCGCGTTGTAGCCTGATGCGTTGGGCACTGCCTGCTGCCCGCAGCGGGAAAACAGACCCATTGAAGCAGGGCTGTGATCTCATACGCCAACTTCTCTTTATCTTCGTAGGGTTCGTACTGCACGTACTGTGGTAAGTCAGGTAGGAAACTGTCCTATTTGTACGTACTTACCCAGGCAGTCGCGCTTAGATGTAGCATTCAGACTCCGGTGTGTCTCTCACTGTTCTGCCGGTTGTGCAGGCAATATTTAACCTTTTAGTGCCTCAGTCAGCTGGCAAAGGGGATTATTCCGGGCCACTGGCACCCAGTGCTGTGCCTGGAATAAAAGCCCAGGAGCTTCCAGGCCTGCAGACTCGCAAATGGACAGCACAGACTCCCAGTGGTGGTGTTTTCGTTAATGAAAAGGCTAAAAAAGTTATAATCCACTGAAGTTTCTTCTACTACTCAAATAATCTTCATTTGATTGAGTGCGTGATTCGTTGATCTCGCATGCGGGCTTTCTTATGAAATGTATAAAAGGAATTGCAGTAGGAGGAGCTTCTTAAAACCAAAAATGGGAAAACCATGTAAATGCGTCCAACTGGTAATTCCCCACTAACGCAAGAGCTAGCGCTAGATTAACGCAGCGATTATGGGCTGACCATGTTATTTCGTGGTTTAACTTGTGACTCGTGCATCTTTTTTAGCTTATAGTGTGTTTCTAACTCTCTAACCGCGCAGCTGAGGCTCAGACACTGAGCTACTTTAAGAGTGAGTGGCAGTGTTTGAAAGCTGACTGGAAACCAGTGTGTTTAGATGTAGAAAGTACACTCATGTCTTTTTTTTAATTATGATTTTCAGATTTCATCCCGCAGTGCGGATAATAAAATTGTTGGCATTAATTTGTACATACTTTCCCAAAGTAACTTCCTTCCTATTGTCTCCTTTACTTACTTTAATATCCTATCCGATAATACTTTAATGAGAGAAATTTCAGAGTTGCGAAGGCTTTCTTTCAAACTCTGTCTGGTGGCTTGGTTAAAATACCCCTAGTGCATACCGTAAGTACACATCTGGACGTAGATGGATTTGTTATTTTTGCACCAGAAACCCTAATGTTGTACAGTATAAAGTGCACTTTTTCTTAAAAAACTTGTATTCATGTCTGATTAGTGTCTTATGTGATGAAAGTGATATTCTGCCAAACCTCCAAAGCTGAGGATATTGTTAATTCTTCACCGTGTTAATCAAAACCTGAGATCCGCTTCTGCTCAGTCTATTTTAAGACAAAGTAGAGAAGAAAATGCCTCCCCATAGATAGGAATTAAACATAGGAAATGAAACTTTACACTGCCCTTAAATAAAACTCTGTGCTACTTAAATACACGTTCAGGTTTTCTATTGCACCAGCTTCTTAAATCGCAAATGTTTACTTTGATTAAACAGGGAGTGCCTTGTCCTGTGCTGGGCTCACTTCTGGGAAGCGGGGTGGTGGCGATGGGGACAGATGAGCCATTTGCACATGAGGTGGGTGGAAAGGCTGGGCTTTCGGCACTGGGAGAGACTGCTGAACTTGTTCGGTATCCCCTTCATCCAAGGATGCTTTTCAGAAACTGCACTGAATTGAGGGAAAAAACAGAGTATTTGCGACTTCGTTGTCGCTCTCGGTTAGGTTGGCCGAATTCGTGAAGGTTATTCTGTCTCTTCTTTAAGGTTACGTGTTTTGTTTGGACTCCGTTATGCATGTTAGAGCATCCCTCGGCCTCTCGGGTCCTCCGTTCCTTAATTGTGGTGAAATAAACAGTTGTCTGTCTGGGTATCTCAGGTGTTGCCAATCTCACGCTTGTCAGGACTCTTGGAGCTACAATTCTAAATCTGTTGGGGCTTCTGTTTTTCTCAGTGTGTTCTTGCAGTGCCTTGTAAAACCAAACAATCTCGTGTGTCACAAAAGGGCTGTGTAATAAAGAACCGTTAACATACTTTCAGCTTGCTATTGCTAGACGGGACTTTGTAACTGAAAATATAAACTGATGTTTCAAAGGAAATAAAGAGTTTAACTCTGACTCCTGGTGTTCTTTCAGAGTCGTCGGAAGAAGTCAGTTTTAAAGATGCCTTTTGTAGGGTGGTGATTGCACATCGGTGACCACGGACTGACCAGATAGCAGCGCATTTGGGTTTATAGCATTCCCTAAGCACCCGCTGCCGTTGGAATCGTAGAATCGTAGAATTGTTAAGGTTGGAAAAGACCCTTAGGATCATCAGGTCCAACCATTAACCTACCACCACCAAGGCCACCACTAAACCATGTCCTCAAGCACTGCATCTACCCGGCTTTTAAATCCCCCCAGGGATGGGGACTCAACCACTTCCCTGGGCAGCCTGTGCCAGGGCCTGACCACTCTTTCAGTGAAGAAGTTTTTCCTAATATCCAACCTAAACTTTCCCTGGCGCAGCTTGAGGCCATTTCCTCTCGTCCTATCACTTGTTACTGGGGTGAAGAGACCGACCCCCCCGGCTCCAGCCTCCTTTCAGGCAGTTGCAGAGAGCAATAAGGTCTCCCCTCAGCCTCCTCTTCTCCAAACTAAACAACCCCAGCTCCCCCAGCCGCTCCTCATAAGACTTGTGCTCTAGACCCTTCACCAACCTCGCTGCCCTTCTCTGGACACGCTCCAGCCCCTCCATGTCCTTCTTGAAGTGAGGGGCCCGAAACTGGACACAGGATTCGAGGTGCGGCCTCACCAGTGCCTTGGTGACAGAGACGAGCCCTGGGAGTTTACGGATCCCTCGCCCCGTCCCAGGTCGCTGTTTTTTGGAATGGGAGCAGACGCTAGCTGGGCTCGTTCTCTTAGACCTCAGCTGCCTATCTTGGGTGTTTGTGTCATTTTATTCAGAAGAGCACGTGGAAGTTTTATCTTGCCATCAGCTATGATGTTTGTACATTTCTTTTATCTGTCATGTTCTTTCTTTGTACTTTGAGGTAAAATTTCCAGCCCTCGCTTAGACCACATAGCCTAACGGAGCAACAGCCACCCTTCTAAACAGAGTGCTGCACTGAAATATTTATGCAAAAATTGCTCAACATCACTGGTATTAAGATACAGAGACCCGGGGAGCGTGGCCTTCCCCCGCTTCGATGAAGACTCTTTAAAGCGTGCAGCAGCACGGTTAGTTCCTGAGAGCCTGTAATCCTGAAAGCTTTGGGGAGAAAAAGCTACGTAATGTTTTTTCTTTGTGAGTTTGAGACTTACCCGTTTCACTCCGAGCTGGATAATTCCAGGAGGCTGTGGTGAAAGGATCCGATTAATAACCCCCCTTGTACGCTTCTCACACTGAAAACACCAATTCTACTCGGATTTTTATTAAATTCTTGTTATTCGTGAGGCAAAGTCTTGGAGAGCGGAGTTCGGAGCCGTGGTCCTCCAGTGCGTGGAGCTGCCTCTGCATCCCGAGCTGGAATCGGGACAAGACTCGCTCTGGTTCCCCTCCGGCCATGGCTTTGCTTTAAACAAACAAAAAAATAACTCTTCCTTCGCTGTTCTGAGATGAGGTGTCCATGTGGCCCCGTCTGCGCTTCTCAGCGCCTCCGGGATCCGCACGAGTGTCAGGAGCACGGTCCGCACATCGGCGAAGAGCAGCGCCGAACGGGATGCGAGACTCGTTCGGAAGAGGAGGAGGGCAATCGCGTGCTCAGGCAGGGCCCAAAGGGCTTCCCAAAGCTCCTTTGGAAGTGTTGGGGTGCTGCGGGGCCAGGCAGACGGGCGCTTTCCCGGGGGAAGGTGTTAAAGTCCGGTAAAACTCGGGCGCGTGCCGATGTCGGATGCGCGAGGAGCTGGTGATCACAGCTCATCCTGTTCACTTCTTCGGTTTCCTTTGTAGCTGGAGTTTCGTAGCCGTGTCGTGCAAAGCCTGCGTTGCCCGGTGAGCCCTAAATCTTTTCAGTCTTCCAGATCGGTCAGTTAATAAAGTATTTCTGCTTTACACACCCTTTACTGTTCTCACGTGGGCCTAAGCGGCAGCAGCCGTTCTCCCCCTCTCCGCAGCCGTAGCCTTGACCAAAGGGGGTTTCAGCAACGAAGCCGTGTGGGATGCAGCAGGGGACCCGCTGGCAGCAGAAGCTGCTCTGATTCTGAGGCTGGCTTTGATCCACAGGCTGCAAATCCCTCGCAGGCTTCCTAAGCCACCCGGGAACCCGCTGTAAGGCATTTGCTAGCCAGATTTCTTCTGCCACGCTTCTTTTCTGGAGGAAGAGCTCCCTCGAGGGTCGTGGGAAGACGAGCGGCGTGGCTGGGGTGCAGCGAACTCCAGCACTGTTGCATGCTGCTTTCCTTGAGAGCAACCCTGGAGCTCTCCCCGTCTCCGAGAGCATCTCCTTGCCTTGCCGCGCTGCTCCATCGCTGTCGGTTGAGCGCTGCTGTAGGCTGGCTGCCGCGGCGGCTGCTCCTGTTGGGATGTGATGCAACCTTGGCGTCGGCTGAGGGCAGGCAGAAGCCCTGTGTTGGCTGCTTTCAAGCTGCTGCCCTGTTCCAGCTGCCACTGGTCCTGACTGGGAGCAAACTGGGGTGATGGTTGGTGCCACCAGATGGTGCTGCCATACAGCCGGACTGCGCGCAGCTCACGCCGGTGCGCTGGACTGGGACGGCCCCGCACGGGTACAAGGCTTCGACAGCTTCAGCTTGGTCCTGAGGGCTTCTTGTGGCCCTGCCTTTCGCCACCGCTGACGTTGCGGCGATGGGAGGCAACGAGGCCTCACCGGTGAGGGAGCGGCGTCAGGTCCCTGCCACACGAGCGGGGATGGCACCGGGGGGGGGTGGTTCGGCGTTTACCCCTCGCCAGCCGCTCTCGGAGCAGCTTGGAGGTTCCATTTATCACCGCAGGGCACGGCTTTGCTGAGACCGAGGGGAAAGCCCCCGCCAGCCCAGCGTACCGAGGCGGGACCGGGCTCGGGGAGGCCACGCGCTGGTCCTCGCCCAAAATCGGTGCTGCGAGGACTTACCGTGCCCCTGCTCCAGAGAGTTAACGGTGTTTGTGACCGGAGCGGGGATCAGAAAGGAAAACTTTATGGTTCTTTTTGAATCTCTGCTTTTTCTGTCTTTTTTTGATGTCCTAGCTCTGGGAATGTTTTTTTTCCCCAGCTGCCGTGGCGATCTCGTTGAGTTCTCCAGCCTTTTCTTCGGAGCTGGTGCCCTGTGTCGCGCTCCCGCTTTTATTGCGCTGGCTGATGATGATGAGCTTTGAGATCTTCCTCAAAGGCGAGCCAAGACACGTGCTCCCGGAGAGGACACAGGCCGTCCCGTGAGCCAGCCCCCGATGAAATCACTCTCGGTTTAGTTCGCTTTATGAGGTGATAAGCTTTTCCTGCAGGCGGTGTTGCCAGAGTGATGTCATGCTGTTGGGTAAGCCCTGTGTCAATGAGGTCATTCTGCAACCAGAACTCTCCGGAGGGAGAGATCGAAGGTTTCGCTGGGCGACGGCGAGGGAGCTCATCGTAGAGCATCCCGCTTGGCTTTCTTGGATGCAGAGGAGCTGGGGAGGAGATCTCTTTGGTGGGCTGGCTCCTCGTAGATCTTAATTCTTTCTTGTAACAGCCTGGTCTGTTCCCCCTCTTTTTGCCCTCCCCTACTCCTCAAGCCCTCCAAACCCTTCGTAAACGAGGTGGGATTTTTGGGCAGCGTCCATCTGGCAGCCTGCTCGCCCTCCGTGTTTTCCTGGCTTGCAAATCAAAGCTGACCTCAAGCAAAGGTGCTGGAGAGCCCACCCTCTCTTGCAGTCGCTGCTGAAGGGCTCCCCAGAGCTTCGATCCGAAACTCACAGCTGCGGATCTGGCGCAGGGGAATGGCTGGAATTTCCTGCCCGCTCCGAGCAGCCCTCGCTGCCTTCGGTGGAGGCATGTGCGGGCAGGTCCCGGGTCAGGGCTCGCTGCCTCTCGCGCCCTGGGCTGCGTGGCTGGGGATGGACAGGCTCCCGGCGCAGCGGAGAATTCCTGGTATGAGCTTCCCATGCCAGGGATGATGCTCTGGCCTGGTATTTCCCCGTGCCGGAGCTCCTCACCGTGGCATTTCAACCATGCTTTTTTTCTTTCCCTCTGCTTGGAGGTACCTCATCGTCTGGCTCCAACCTTCCAGGAGATATAAATGGATATTCACCACCTACCTCTGCTAGGGGCTGGGGTTTTCTTGGCTGGTTCCCAACCAGCACCACGGCTCAGGCCTGGAGGAAAGTCTCTTTTTGCTGCTCCTCCCCAGCTGCTTCCCGCTGCAGTGGATGCTCCGGCGCGGGAGCAGCGTGCCCTGTGTACACAGCCCTTCCCCGAGTCACACTCCGGTGACTAATTCTCTCCTGACGGGCACATGAAGCCTGGTCCATGCCCAGGTTCACAAATAAATGCATTTATTTCTGTTGGAGGTTAGGCTAACAGCAACCTCACCTAATTCTTCAGCAGCTTTCATTCTCATGCCTCAGCCAAAATTGTGCCTTGCACTTAAAAAACCATCCAGACTCTTAAAATCCTACGGTTTTCAGGAGCTTTCTGGATTGTCCTTCCCTTGTAGCATCTCCTGAGGCTTTTCTTGGTAAAAGAGATGCTGCTCGGGGATGTGCCTAGCTTGGATTTGATTTCCTTCATCTATTTCCCCCCCTGCTCTGGACTGGAAAGATTTTTGGAGGAAGATTTAGAGCTCATCTTCATGCGGCTTGGAGCCTGCGTGAAGGCAGGTCCCCGGTTAGATCTGCAGCGTTTGCCCTGCTGCCGCCTCGTGCTTCGCTTCTGGGCTCGGCGCCGCCGTCCCGGGGGAGCGCGATGCTCCGGAAAGCCTCGGCCTGGGGGTACCCGCAGGATCCGCGCTAAAAATGGAGGCGAAGGGCTGTTTTGGCACATCGGAGGGGCGAGACGCATCCCTCTTTGACCAGAAAGAGGCTCACACCGTGGAAAAGCTTCTTTTCAAAGCTGCTTCTCAATAACCGTCCCTTCGGTCCTGCCCAGGCCGAGCTTGTTGCCTGCTGCTCGCGCAGATGATGCTCTCAAGGCTTTCGTCCATGTTTATGTCTGCCGAAGGGGAAATACCATTGCAAGCTGTAAAGCATCCTGGCCGGAGGACGGACCTTACCCCCGCGCGTAAATCCATCTGTCCGGGGAGGCCGTTCCAGCAACGGTGCTCATTGCAAGCGGAGAACTTCCCCGTGCCGAAAGCGTCGCTGTCAGGAAGGTGTTTGGGGCGCCGAGTGAGGATCTCTCAAGCGAGATTTCCATTTTTGGCGGTTGGATTGGAGTAATTTCCTGCCCTGCTGGGAATTCAAGTTAATCGTTGACCGCGGGTGCAGCCGAGGCAGAAATGGCTTTGTCCAAGTGGAGCAGAAGTCTCATTTTTGGTAGATGCTGTAAACCTGCAGCAAAGGAAGAAAAACGTGATTCCTGCCGTGACGGCGCAAAAACTGCTTTTTGCTCACCTGACCCATCCTGTTTGTCTTTGTTTTTAGAAACGTCTAAAGGTCGAGAGAGCTTTCACTCTGCCGATTCATCGTGACAGCGGCCAGCGCTGGGAAAACACAGGACGCGGCTTCCCAAACATCCCGCGCTGGCAGCAGAGCGCGAGCCCTCCTCTCCCACCCCTCTGTGCCCGTTTCCAGACCGGGAAGGAGGCGGGATGGAACAAACCCCGGCCGTGATGTGAGCAATGGCCCACCTCGGAGGCCGGCTGGGTTCTTCCCCTCCACCAAGTGTTTTCTCACCCCAGACGACTCCTGGAAGTGCTGAAGTTGCCTCCAGCCACCAACTTCCCTCAAGACCAAGCCCTAAGGGCTGCTTGGAGCTTCACGTGGCGGCAGCAGATACGGGAAGCCGTGCTGCTCTTCCCTTCCTAGCCCTTGGCTGAAAAATACGCCATGGGAAAGTGTTATCTACTTTGCTTGCGGTAGCTTGCAGGAAATATCCCTCCTCCAGCATCCGACTTGCTCAACCCGAGTGGTTACAGGGAGCACCCAGCCCGGCGCCGTTTGCCTTGCAGATGCTCTGGATGCCGGGATGCCGCAACCTCGCTCTGTCGGTCCTGGGGCTGGTGCGTGCCCACTCCTGGGGGGCCCTGCCTTTCGTCGGAGGCTCTTGGCACCTTTTCGGAAGCCGTTTGCTCAACAGCTGCAAGGAACCGATAGACCCAAAACCTGGAGGGCAGCACTTCCCCTCTTGCCACTTGCGATAACGAACGCTACAAAAATAATCGGAGTTTCTGCAAGCACGCGTGGGCGAGCGCCCGCGGGGACGTTTCGCACTGTTAGGGGTAGGGAAGCCCCCCAGATCCCCCTCGTCCACGCTCGCCCCCGTCAGCCTCCCATCGCCTGGGCTGGGGGGAGCGGAGCGGGGCGGCCCCTCGGGCACGGTTGCATCGAGCTGGGGAGGCAACTGCATTCGAGGAGCCACGAAGCCCTGGTTGCGCATGGCCGGTTTGGGGCTTGTCCTGCAGCCCTGCACGGCGCCGGGAGCTTCTCCGGTCCCGCTCTGAGCCCTGCTCGAGTTGATTCAAGTTCAAGGCTGCAGCCAGCTTGCATTTCATGGGGAAGTGACTAACGTTCATGTTCCCCTTCTCGTTTCTTTTGGCGTTTAATCTCAGCATTTGCAACGTGGGTTCTTTCCCCGATGCTGGCTCAGCTGGGAGCCACGGGTGGCTCTGGGGGACGCTCGGGATGGCAGCAAGCATCTGCCCCGTCCTCCCCCGTGCTCCCTGCCGACCACCTCATGTCTAGAGGGGAAGAGAAGGCAAAAAGATAATTTACATCTTTCCAGGCTCAGCAGTGCACGCTCTGAGCTCTCACTAGACTTTCCAGCAGCCTTTCCAGCTGCTGGCCCCCCCGTGCGATGCTTTGATCACCAACATTCCCGGTTTCTCTCCCGCTCGCTCCGTGCAGAGGAGCGTTGGAGAAATCTGACCTTCTGCTGCAGACGACGATGCGCTAACGGCCCAGCGAGGAGCGGAGGAAACGTGGGATGCTGTTTGCGCACGGGGCTGAGGCTGTGCAATCGCATCTTGCGGGCTGCTGAGGACACGCTGGGACGTTTCATAACAGGTCGCTCGGCATTCACAACCGCTGCTCTTAAAACACAAGTTTTATGGCTGTTGCTGGACTGTAAATCTTTGACTTCCACGGCTGGCGCCTTTTGGGGGGAAACATCCGCCTTCGGCAATCTTTGATGCTCTCTGAGCGCGAGCCGCCGTGCGTCACTCGTGGATGGGCTCGTACCACGCAGCGCGCCTACGGTTCGAAAATTCATTGCAAAAGCAGAACTTCAGGATTTAGGGTTTTGCTGGGTCTTGCTCAAGGGCCGGGCAATGTGACTGCTGGTGGGTCAGGGCCTCTTCCTGTGCCCGGACACTGGCTCCGATTTGGCTTCGGACAAGCGTGGTTGGCAGTGGCAAATGGTGGAGGGTGCTGGTGGCTGGGCTGGCGCCCGCCGGGGACCCAGAGATGCTCGGGGCGGAGGGGGTGGCACAGCGGTTCTGCCCTGGGGTGTTACCCGGAGGTTCGTGGTCCTCCTGGGGTGATGCTCCCTCTCCCTTCTTCCTTGAATTGGGGGGCTGAAGGGTTACGATGGATCGCAGAAGGGCCTGGTGCTCTCGGGAGCTCCTGAAGGATCCCACAGCTCCGGCTGGAACAAAAGCACCGGCTGAGGAGCCAGTGCCCGGACCGGCTCCCCGCGGGAAGATGTTCCAGGGAAAGCTCATCCGAGTGCGTCCCCTGCCCGGCTGCCGGAGGGACGGGCCCTGTGCCACCCACGGCAGCAGCGGGACGGTGCCCAGTTCCGCGTGGGACGAAACACTGGAGATAAAACTGGCCCTGAGGTTTCCCTGTGAGCGACGCGTGGGGTTTCTTCCCAAGCTGGAGGCTCCGGGCAGAGAAAGGCGGCGTGAAATGGTTCAAGGTCTCCAGGTGGGCTCCTCCTGCCCCTTCTTCATCCATCCCTCTGCAAGGACGGAGCCGGAGCCGGCCAGAGGAGCCGGAACCCGGGGTGATCCCCTCCACGTGACACTGCTTGTGC
The DNA here is from genome assembly GCA_020745775.1 of Theristicus caerulescens. Lineage (NCBI taxonomy): Eukaryota > Metazoa > Chordata > Aves > Pelecaniformes > Threskiornithidae > Theristicus > Theristicus caerulescens. The sequence continues at coordinate 4,324,912 of CM036579.1, forward strand.
TGACAAACTTCTCCTTTCACATGTTTTAGGGTGAAACTTTTGGTCTCGGTTTTGCCTCAGGCAACCCCTTGAGAAACTGGGTGAGAAAGGCAGGAGTAAGGCTGGGGCCGGCTCCCGAGGAGGAGGAGAGGACAAACAGCCGTAAATGCCGGGATTACTGTGAGCACGTTCATCCCGTGGCAGGAGCGCAGTTAAAGACCAGGCGCTTGGCTCGACTTCAGGACATTTGGGAATGGCCTCGCCTGCCCCGGCCAGCACCGGGGGGGACCTGCCCGTTGCCTCGTCCGACCGGGGGTTTCTCATCCCTCTGCTCATGTCTTTTGGTCAAAGCATCCCTTAGGGGAAAGCAGGAGATGGGTGATCCCGTGGCGGCCTTGGTGGCTTGTTCCCACTGTGGGTTTTCTCTTCCCCGGTGTGCGGGCAGCCCCGGTCTGGCACGGTGCTTCCCGCCACACGCGGTCCCGCTGGATCCGTGCCACCCCAGTGTGCCCGGCTCCATCCCAACCGCCTTTGGGCTGCCCGGGGATGATGTAACCCCGGCCACCATTGCTTCAGGAGGGACCGGACCCAGGGCAGAGCCGTCCCCCAGCCGCACCTGCAACCGGCTGCATGGAGAGGCCGCTGCTGCAAGCTGGGCTGCGGTGTCGTCAGCCGGTTTGGTAAGACAAGGTCCAACGCTGATCCGCTCCCTCCTCCGTGCATGTGCCGGCATGAGCCCGGCTGCCCAGCCACCGCTTCGCAGCTCCGCTTCTGCTTCAGAGGGGTTTTAGGGAACGGGCTGCGTGCCTGGCTCAGCCCCCTGCGATAGCGGGGACCTGCGCACAACGGCGCAAGGCGAAGGACGGAGAAGGCAGCGGAGGATGCAGGGATTCCATCCGTGCCATGATGCTGCCCGCAGCGCTCGCCTGCCTGCACATCGTCCTCTCTCCATCACCCCCTGCCACCGGCTCTGCCACCCCCGAGGCCATCGGCTCTTGCCCGTGGCCACTTGCCCCTCGCCGACGGGGCAGGGAAGGTGCAGGGGATCCCCCCAGCCATGAGCTGGCATGGCGATCCATGGGGAAAACAGGAGCTGGAAGGGAAATGTCTGTGTCTGAGAAAAAGTATTGTATATTTTTCATCTCCCCAGCTGCAAACCAGCTTGCAAATCGCCCAACTCCAGCACCCTCAGAGCTCCCGTATGAAATCCCAGGCGGAGAGGAGAGATTCCTGCTGGGTGTTTCCTCCGGCGTCACCCGCCAGCAGCCTGGGACGGGGAGGGGGGACGGAGGGCGGGCAAAGTTCGGCTCCTATAAAGTCAGGTCTGGTCCACTTCATTCATTCCCTGGCAGCATCGCCGGGAGCTGCACATCCAGCCTTTGCGCAAGAGGTTTTACAAATAAATTCCCTCCGGGACCGCCGGCTGCCTGCGCGATGCCGAGGGCGCTGCGGGACGCGGGGGCCGCCCTCACCTGCCTCCAGCTCCTGCTGCTTCTCGCCGGCGTGGAGCTGAGGCCCCACGTGTGGGACGAGGACAGGCTCCAGCTGGAAGCCATCAAAAAGGGGATCCTGGAGCGGCTGGGGATGCCTGCTCCCCCCGTGGTCCGGCACCGGCTGGACCAGGAGAGCATCCAGAGAGCGCAGCGGCTCTACCAGCAGAAAGTGGCCGAGCTGACGAGGAACCGGAGCCGGGAGGAGGAGGGAGCTGTGCCCAGGACCAGGCGCCTGCATCGCCTGACCCCCACGTGTAAGTAGCCGTGGCTCCACACGCATCCCGTGACCCTCGTCCCCCCCGGGCACACACACGTGTGTCCCCCAACGCGTCCCTGCTCGGGCACATCAGCCCAGCTGCCTCGGCATGTGCCGGGACATGACCGGGCATGAACCACGGTGGCCGTGGTCATCCTCGTCCCAGCTGCTTCCCTTGCCCCGGCAGCGGGGAGGAGCCACCGTTTCGAGCTGGTTTGCTTAAAAATGCAAAAACCAGGAAATTTGGGATGAAAGCTTTGACCAGCGTGGCGGCGGCTGCGGGTGCTCGGAGCAGGGTTTGAGCTGGCTTGGGGTGAGCGGAGGGGAGGTGCCATCCCTCGGGCACCGGCCGGCTGCTCCGTGCCTTTGGGGTTTTATCTGGATCTGGGGTGATTTAGGGATTTATCTGGATTTGGGGTGATTCAGCTCCTGCTGCTTGGGCTGGGGGGGGGGGGGGGACAGCCGGGGTGCGGGGTAGGGGGGGACCCTGCCAGGTCCTGGGGCACCGCCTCTGGCACCCTCAGGCTGGGGCTCCCCGGGGACGGTGGATCCCGGGTGATCCAGGGTTGAGGATGGAGTCAGATCTCCCCAGCCTCGGCATCCCTCGGGATCTGGGTGATTCCCCGGAGGCGGCGGTTTGGCTGCCCGACAGGAGCTGGTCACGAGCCTCGGCTGGCGGGATGGATTGCGGGCTCTTACATCAGCTGTCCTCCTTGTCCCCGCAGTGCTGCGCCAGCCGGACATCCCCCAGGGACACCAGGACCCCCGGGGAGACCAGGACCCCCAGGGACACCAGGACCCCCATGGCCCCTACTGCTACCACCTCATCCTCTCCCGCACCGAAGCTTTCCACTGGCAGCTCCGGGTGGTGCAGGCAGAGCTGAAGCTCTTCAAGCAATCGCTGGCGTCCCCCTCCACGTCCCCGCTCGACACCTCGGTGCCCCCCCCGCGTCAGCATCTACACGCTGTGGGGGGGCTCACGGGACCCCCCAGCTCCTGCGTAGCCAAGAGCTGGACCGCAACACCCTGAGCCTGGACCTCACGGCGGCCATCCAGCCCTGGGCTGCCGGCCCCGAGGACACGCTGCGCCTGGAGCTGGCCTTCACAGCCGACGTCTCAACTTCGTTGGCCACCTCGGGGGATGAGACCCTGGTGCTGGAGGTGGAAACCCATGAGACCACGGGCCGGGGGGCCAGGAGAGCCCGGGGGCTGGAGGAGGAGTGCGGGAAGAGCGATGGGAAGTGTTGCCTCAAGTCACTCAAGGTCTCCTTCCAGGACATCGGCTGGTCAGACTGGGTCATCGCCCCCAACAGCTACTACATGAGGTTCTGCGAAGGCTCCTGTCCCCACAACTACAAGCCGGCCAGCATGCACGCCCAGATCAAAGCCCGCATGCACTCCCTCTCCAAAGCCACCCCGCCGCCCTGCTGCGTCCCCGCCGGCTACGACCCCATGGTGCTGATGCACTACGACGGCGAGGGCAGGCTGGTCTCCACCCTCTTCGAGGACATGCTGGTCACCAGCTGCCACTGTGCCTGATGGCATCACCTCCGGCTCGGACCAGGACCCATCACCACCAGGACGGGGCAGAGCCTGCCCGCCTCCCGGCAGCTCCAGCATCCCAAAAACCAGCCCCCGTGGCACGAAATGCCTCCACACCACCCCCGGCTCCAGCGTCTGGCTCAGCCCTGGGGTCTCCAGTTGTGAACTCCCCTCCACAGGCGACAGTAACTTATTCCCCCCTCTCTTCCCTTATTTAAAACTGTATTTTATTTGGTAGGTGGATCCTTCCCACCCGCAAGAGCCCAGACGGGCTGGGGTCTGTCCCCGGGTGGCTGCAGGCCACCCCACGTCTGAGCATCACCTCTTTGCTTAGACACTTATTTATACAACCCTCTTATTTATTGCTAACTTATTGTATTTTATAGCAAAATACCTTTTTGGGAAAGTTTTTTTTGTGTATTTGTATTTTATATATTTCTATAAGACAGAAATAATGTAATAATGTCAATGAATAAAGTGAAGGAACAGGGATGCTGGCTGCTCTTCCCACACAATTAGCCGGGGGTCTCCGACGGCACGGGTTGAGCAGGGACCGAAGCCCCACCGCGGGTCGCCTTCAGCTGGGGGTCCCACAGCTCGGCCCCCCTCCGCGGGCGACCGGCCGGGAGCTGACTCCATAAGGATTTGCCAGTAAATGCTTATGGCTTTCCGGGGCCGGGCCAGCCCCATCCCCGCCCTGCCAGCGGCTGCCGTGGCGGGTGAGTAATGCCTGGGCGATGCTCCCAGAGACCTTTGAGTTGTTTGTGTCCTTGAGATGGGTGCTGGGCTCAGCCTTGACCCCCTGGGCGGGACGTCCAGCCGGCACATGGATGCTGCCCAATTTCCAGGTACCTCCGGCCGTGGGACCCTGCGGACACCAAGGGGTGGGGGAAATCCCAGCTCCCCCGGGCTGTGCCACCGCAGGGGTCAGTGCCACGCGTCGTGTCCCCAAGGGACTCGCCACAGCTGGATGGGGTGGCTCTGCTGGTCACGGCTCCTCTCTGCTCTGTCCCCTCTTCCAGCACATCCCAGGGGTATCCTGGGCTGCCCGGCCCCTTGGCAGGTCCCCGTGGGGACCTGGGCTTGAGGGATGTGGGATATGGAGACCTCCACTCTGGGGACAGGGTCTTTGGGGACCAGGACTTGAGGGACACAAGTTATGGGAACCTCCACTCCGGGGACATGGACTTGAGAGACCTGGGCTTCAGCAACCTCCACTCTGGGGACCTGGGCTCTGGGGACCTGTCCTTGACGGTCCTGGTCCCTTGGGACCCCCGCTCTGGGGACAGGGGCCCTGGGGACCTGTCCTTGACGGTCCTGGTCCCTTGGGACCCCCGCTCTGGGGACAGGGGCCCTGGGGACCTGTCCTTGACGGTCCTGGTCCCTTGGGACCCCCGCGCTGGGGACAGGGGCTCTGGGGACCTGTCCTTGACGGTCCTGGTCCCTTGGGACCCCTGCTCTGGGGACAGGGGCTCTGGGGACCTGTCCTTGAGGGTCCTGGTCCCTTGGGACCCCTGCTCTGGGGACAGGGGCTCTGGGGACCTGTCCTTGATGGTCCTGGTCCCTTGGGACCCCCGCTCTGGGGACAGGGGCCCTGGGGACCTGTCCTTGATGGTCCTGGTCCCTTGGGACCCCCGCTCTGGGGACAGGGGCTCTGGGGACCTGTCCTTGACGGTCCTGGTCCCTTGGGACCCCTGCTCTGGGGACAGGGGCTCTGGGGGCTCCAGGGACTTTCCCCAGGGACCTCCAGCCTCAGGCAGCTCCTTCGGGTTAATGTTTACAGCCGCCCCGGTGCTACCGGCACCCCTTATCGGGGCTGTCAGTGCCATGAACAGATAACGAACCGCGGCTCTGCTCAGCCGCTGCCACCCCGCTGCTGCTGCCAGAGGGACGGATCCAGCCCGGAACAGCACCAGGCAGAGGCTCAGCCCTGGGGCAGCCCCCCTGTGTCCTGCCCAGGGCTCCCAGCAGACCATGAGCTACACAGGGAATTTAAGATAATTAAACCATTTAATGGGGCACGGTGGAGCATCACAAGGGCCAAAGCTCAGGGGACCACGCAGAGCCGGGGGGGACACCGAGCCAAGCCATGGGGTCCCCATGTCGCCAGGCTGCCGGGCCCCTCGGGGTGCACAACCAGGCAGTGACGGGCTCAGGGATCTTGCCAGGAACATTAAAAAAAAGGGGGCTTTTCCTCTGTTCCCCAAACTGGCAGATTTAGCAGGAAAAGGGGGGCGCAGGTGACAGCAGGGTTGGTTCTGGTGCCCGGATATCCCCAACCGCCGGCACATCCCCAGGCACACACGCACCCTGACGCTCTCCATCGGCAGCCGAAAAGGGAAGAGGAACCATGTGCCGCGGTCACCCCACGGCCCCCCTCTCCGCCAGACGGCCCCGGGGGGCCCCACGCATGTCCACGGCCGGGAAGGCTCTGGCGTGCCGGCTGCCGGCGGATGCTGCGCTGAGGTGTCCCCGCGGTCGGTGGCCGCCGGCCCCGGGAGGAAGCGCCAGCCCTCAGCCCTCGCCCTGCAGTGGGAACTGGGGTGAAGGAGGGGGCCGGAGGGGGGGGTGGATTAAAAATAACCTCCCCTGAGAAAGGCGTCTCTGGCAGGATGTGTGCGCGGGGACCACGCACGTCCCCGTCCCGGCCACGGGGAGACCCGTGGAGCCCTCATCCATGGGGAGCGCCCATCCCCGTCCCCTCTGGGCTGGGGGGCCAGCAGGGAAAGCCCCAGGGAGGAGCATCGGTGGGAGCCAGAGCTTCACCCCCGCGGCCCCCCCAGCCCCTCACTGGTTGGGGATGATGTAGATGTTGTCCTCGATGGGCCTCTGCGTGTTGGCGTAGATGGGCTGGTCCCCGCAGCCGGCGTCGCTCTCCAGGAAATAGTCGTCATCCACGGGACCCTGGGGGCTGGGGGGCACAGAGGGGTGGCACCCACCGCACCGTGCCCAGGAGATGGGATGGGTCGGGGGTGACTGGTCCCCGACGGGGGAGCGAACGCCACGGGGTGGCTCTGGGGGTGCGGGTGGGGGGAAAGGGCTCGGCCCCAGCACTTGCCAGGGCCTTGGGGGTGGTGGGATGGGACAGCACGGGATGGCATGGGGGGCACCGCGGGGGGTGGCATGGGATGGGCTGGCGTGGGATGAGGCGGCATGGGTCTGGACAGCATGGCACAGCATGGATGGCATGGCATGGGATGGGATGGCATGGCATGGCATGGCATGGCATGGGATAGCATGGGGTGGGTGGGATGGGATGGCACAGCACAGGATGGGATGGGATGGGATGGGATGGCATGGCATGGGATGGGATGGCACGGGATGGGATGGGATGGGATGGGATGGGATGGCATGGCATGGTATGGGATGGCATGGTATGGGATGGCACGGGATGGGATGGCATGGCATGGCATGGCATGGGATGGCACAGCATGGGATGGGATGGGATGGCACGGCACAGCACGGGATGGGATGGATGGCACAGCATGGGATGGGATGGCACAGCATGGGATGGGATGGATGGCATGGCACGGCACAGCACGGGATGGGACGACGTGGCATGGTGCAGCACAGCAGGGGAGGTGATGGGACATGCCCCGAGCAGCCAGTCCCCGCGCCGGAGCCTCACCTGTACCGCTCCTCCTGCCATCCCGGCGTCCAGCCCCGCGTGGCGGCTGGGGCGGTGCAGGGGCTCACGAAGACATTTTCATAGTCCGGCGCGGCAGCGGCAGCGGCGGTGCCGACCTCAGCAGCCCGGCTGATGTAGCGGGGCTGCCCGTGGGCTGTGGTGGACTCCCGCTTCCCCCACCCTGTGCCGGTGGCAGCAGCGGCAGCCGTTTTCCTCCGCCGGTAGCAAACCACGGCAGTGACCACCACCAGCACGGCCACCCCGCTGGCAGCCCCGACCAAGCCAGCCACCAGCGGCACGCTGCCCTGGCATTCCTGGGCATAGAAATCAGTGGCATTGAGGAAGTCATGGTGGGACGTGAAGCAGTGGCAGTGGAGCACCGTGCAGTTGGGCTGGGAGCAGGCACAGTGTGCCAGGATGCTGCCCACCACGTTGCAGCGGCACGGCACGGCCAGGAAGCGCAGGCTGGCCTGGAAGGCGGTGCGGGGCACGACGGGCAGGGGGTTGCCCTCCAGCCGCAGGCTCTCCAGAGCCGTGGCGTTGGTAAAGAAGCCGGCAGGCAGCGCCCGTAGCTGGTTGTGCTGCAGCTGGAGATTCCGCAGCCCCCACGCTTGGCTCAGGAAGGCGGCGGGCAGCTCCTGCAGCTGGTTGTACGACAGGTCCAGCTCCTCCAGGTCCGGCCCGACGCGGGATGAGGGGCTCAGGGCGCCAATGCTGTTATGGCTCAGCCACAGCCGGGTCTGCCGCTGGAAATGGCCCCAGTCCAGCTCGGCGCATTGACGGCTTCTCTTGGTGAAATTCAGCTCGGTGGAGCTGTCCGGCTGCACGTTGAAGCAGGGTGCCGCGGGGCGAAGCAGCAGCAGCAGCAGCAGCATTAGGGGGGCCGCAGGCTGCCCCATGGCTCCTCCACCCCGCCGGGTGCCTGGGTGGGAAACGGGGGGTCAGCAAGGCCCACCTAAGCGGACCCCCATTCCCGCTGAGCGTGCTGGTTTCCCCCTCCCACTGCAAACCGGTGCAGCCCAGTCTGGCACCCACCCTGCTCCCTCTCTCCCCGGGCAGGGCAGCACCCGAGGGTCCCAGCGGGTGGTTTTCTGCCCCCCCCCGGCCCCAGCACCCCGACTCGCCTGTGCTCTGGCCGCTTCTCTGCCTAGTGCAGGCAGGGGTGCGGGAAGAGGAACAGGCGGGTCCTGCTGTCCTGTGTCATCCTGACAGGGCGTAGCCGGCCCGGGGGGGGGCAGGGGGGCAGCACCCCCCACCTCAGCACCCCCCAGACACCGCCGGACCCCCTGACCCTTTCCTCGGGTGCTGCAGGGCTCTGACCTGGGGTGCTGCAGCGGTGCTGCTCCCTGCCCAGGGGGCCTGGGGGGAGCCTGGGGGGGGTCTCGGGGCTGGGGGGGGGCCAGCTGGGTGCTGAGCATCCCCGTGGCCTCACTGGGAGACCCCGGCCCTGTAGCCCCGGTGCCCTGGGAGCACCCGAGCGGGTGGCTCCCACGCCCCCCCCCGGCACACGCAGACATGCACATGCATGCACGGCTGCACGCTCGCACATGCATGTAGGTGCACATGGGCTGGGTGCTTGCACATGCACCCCACATACGATCGCACACGCGTGCACAATTGCGGCGCCCAGCGAAGCAGGTTGAAGCGGGGGCTCCGTGCCAGGGTCTTAATGATGCGACGGTGCAATTGATGCAGCGGCCCGGGCAGGGTGTGTGGGCAGGATCGGGCCCTCCCTGGGGTCTCAGCACCCGCGGGGGCTCTGCTCGGGGTCCCCCGTGGGGAGCCCCCCTGCTTGCGAGGGGACCCCGGGGCCGGAGGGCTCCATGCGTGGGTGTGCGTCCCTGTCCCCATCTCGGTGTTCCCCGTGGCCGCATCCCTCCGGGTCTGTCCCCGTGTCCGTGCCCCCCCGTGTCCGTGTCCCCCCGTGCACCTGTGTCTGCCACCCACGTCCGTGTCCTGCGCCCACCCCCTCGTGTCCGAGTCCCCCCCGTGTCCGTGTCCCTCCATGCCTACCCCTTCGCCTCCCTCTGTGCCCACTGTGGCCGTGGCCGTCCCCTCGGGTCAGTGTCCGTCCGTGTCCATCCCCTCGTCTGCGGGTCCCCCCAGGTCCCTCCACCCTCCCACATCCGTTTCCCTCCGTGTCCACCGTGTCCGTGTCCGCCCCCTGGTGTCCGTGTCCCTCCATGGCCGCCCCCTCGCCTCTCTGCCCACCCTCTCATGTCTGTGACCACCGTGGCCGTGTCCACCCCCTCGTGGCCGTGTCCCCCCTCACGTCCGTGTCCCTCCATGCCCCTCCATGCCCTCCCCCTCATCTCCCCGTCCCCGTGTGCCCCTCCCCTCGTGTCACCCCCCCCCTCCATGCCCACCCTCTCGTGTCCGTGTCCCTCTGTGACCACCGTGTCCGTGTCCCCCTCGCCTCCCTGTCCCTCCGTGTCCCTCCATGCCCTCCCCCTCCCCTCCATGTCCCCCCCCTCATCTCCCCGTCCCCGTGTGCCCCTCCCCTCGTGTCACCCCCCTCCACGCCCCCCCCCTCCTCCCGTGCCCACCCTCTCGTGTCCGTGTCCCTCCATGCCCTCCCCCTCCCCTCCATGCCCTCTCCCTCCCCTCCCCGTCCCCGTGTGCCCCTCCCCTCGTGTCACCCCCCTCCATGCCCACTCTCTCCCCCCGTGCCCACCCTCTCGTGTCCGTGTCCCTCTGTGACCACCGCTCCCGTGTCCACCCCCTCGTGTCCGTGTCCGTGTCCCCCTCTCCTCCCTGTCCCTCCGTGTCCCTCCATGCCCCCCCTTCCCTCCATGTCCCCCCCCATCTCCGCGTCCCCGTGTGCCCCTCCCCTCGTGTCACCCCCCTCCACGCCCCCCCTCTCCTCCCGTGCCCACCCTCTCGTGTCCGTGTCCCTCTGTGACCACCGTGGCCGTGTCCACCCCCTCGCGTCTGTGTCCCTCCATGCCCCTCCATGCCCTCCCCCTCACCTCCCCGTCCCCGTGTGCCCCTCCCCTCGTGTCACCCCCCTCCACGCCCCCCCTCTCCTCCCGTGCCCACCCTCTCGTGTCCGTGTCCCTCCATGCCCTCCCCCTCCCCTCCATGTCCCCCCCCATCTCCCCGTCCCCGTGTGCCCCTCCCCGCGTGTCACCCCCCTCCACGCCCCCCCCTCTCCCCCGGTGCCCCCCTCCCTCCCCTCCTTCCCCACTCCTCCCCTCCCCCCCCCCCCGGCGGTCCCCACCCCCTCCTCCCCGCCGCCATCGCCCTTTTAAGCGCGGCGGCGCGGGCGGGGGGGCGGCGTTGCTGGAGCAGCCGGGGGGGCGGCGCGGGGACCCCGGCCCGGCGCGGCGGTTTCAAGCTCCCCCGCGGGCGCGGGGCCGGAGCCGCCGGGGCCGGGGCCGGGGCCGGGATGGCGGCGGGGAAGCGGGACCGGGACCGGGGCCGCTGACAGCCGGTGCCGCGCCGCCGCCCCAGCATGTACGCCAAGGGCAAGGGCTCCGGCGTGCCCTCGGACGGCCAGGCCCGCGAGAAGTGAGTGCGGCGGGGGCGGGAGCGGGGCCGGGGGCGCGGAAGTTTTGCCGGGGCGGCCGCCGGGGGAGCGGGGACGGAGGAGGAGGAGGGGGGGGGCGGTGGGGGGGGAGCGGGGGGCGGGCGGACCCCCGCGGCCCCGCCCCGCCGGGACGCACCGGCAGCCGCCGCGGGGCAGCGGGAGCCGTCGGGGCTCAGCCGGACACCGGGGCACCGGCAGCCGCGATGTGCCCCCGGGCATTGCCGTCCCCCGGGGCACCGGGATGCCCCCCCCCCCCCGGGCATTGCCTCCCCCCTGGGCACCGGGATGCCTCCCCCCTGGCCACCGGGATGGCCCCCCCGGGCATTGCCATCCCCCTGGGCACCGGGATGGCCCCCCCGGGCCGTGCCATGCCCCCGGGGCTACCGGGAGCCGGGATGTGTCCCCGGGCCATGCCATGCCCCCGGACACCGGGGCACCGGGATGGCCCCCCCGGGCATTGCCATCCACCGGGGCACCGGGATGCCCCCCGGAATTGCTATCCCCAGGGCCACCGGCAGCCGGGATGTGCCCCGGGGCCACCGGCAGCCGGGATGCCCCCCCCCGCCCCGGGCATTGCCATCCCCCGGGGCACGGCAGCGTGACCCGACATCCCCGGCTGTGCCCATCCCCGCTGTGCCCCGGTGTTCGGGGCCACCGCTGTCCCCGGTGGGGGCCTCACCCGTCCCCCGGGCACCTGCCAGAGCCGGGGGGGCTGCACCCCGCGACAGCCCCTGAGCCCAGCCGCCCCTGTGGGGTCCCTGCGGGTCCCGTTCCCTGCTGCCCGGGGGGTGATGGAGCACCGGGGACGGGTCCCCAGCGTCCCCCAGAAGGTCCCGGGCCAGGGGACACCCACGGTGGTACTCGCCCTCCCGGCCACATCCCGCGTGGGATGTGTCACCCATCTCATCCCACCGAGGGGAACCGGGGCGGCCACCCCGGTGACAGGGCCGGTTGCCGTGGAGAGGCACCCAGTGTCACCAGTGGGACTCGGTGTCGCCGTGATGCCCGTGGGGGTCCCTTGCAGGGAGGAGACATCGAATCCCCCTGGTTTATTCCGCAGTTGTTCAGCGGGGGCTCCATCCTGACTGTCCCCCGGTGTCGGGGTCCCCCCGTCGGGGGTCTGTCGGACGGGGATGTCACCGTGCCGCTCCGGCAGTGGCGGCCGTGGGGATGCCGTCCCCGCAGCGGGGCACCCCAGGGGCGGTGGGTCCCTGGGGGGGGCCGTGCCCGGCCCTGACACCCTGTCCCCGTCCCCGCAGGCTGGCGCTGTACGTCTACGAGTACCTGCTGCACGTGGGGGCCCAGAAATCGGCCCAGACCTTCCTGTCGGAGGTAAGAGGGGGGGCAGCACCTCCTGGCCCCCCCACCCCACGGGCTCGGGGCCCTGCAGCTCCCTGAGCCCATCCCCGGGGTGTCAGGCCTGCTGTGGCGATGCCTGACCACCCTCCCCGTGCCCCTCTCCGCAGATCCGATGGGAGAAGAACATCACGCTGGGCGAGCCCCCCGGCTTCCTGCACTCCTGGTGGTGGTGAGTTGGGGTGTGGGGGGGCCGGGAGCGGGGCTGGACCCCCCCTCCCCACGGCGGTGGGGCTGGGATTGGGGCTGGGGGCTGCCCCCCCTCCCCGCGCTGCCGCCACATCACCTCGTACCCCATAAACCTGCCGCTCTGCTTTTCCCATCAGCGATTTCGGGGCCCCCCCCTCGCCCTCACATCCCGGCTACGCCCCGGCCCCCCCGCCCGGCCCCTCCAGATGGATCCAATTTGGCACCGAGCGTGGGCTGGGGGGGGGGTCCCAGCCCGGGGCCGGACCCCCCGCACCGGGGGGGCCCCAGCAGAGCACCCCGGGGGGCGATGGGGATGGCGGGGAGGGGGGGGGGTCATACCGGGGGGCTCGCCCTGGCGTGGCCGTGCCGGCGAAGAGGGGCTCAGTGGGGCGCAGGATGCGGCCGTGCCGGGCGCCGCGGTGTCGCCACCGCCGCATTTAGCCATTTCCAATAAACGATTAGTTGGTGATTTATGGGGGGGGGGACGGATAGCAGAGCGGGGGGCACAGCGCCTTCCAGCCCCTTAACCCTCCCGCTGCCGGCACCCGGCCGCCACACCCCAAATCTGGAGGGGGCACCCAGAAACAGTGCTGGGGGGGGGGGGCACACACGCACCACCGGCCCCTCCGCCGTCCCATACCCACCCAGCACCCGGGGCAGGGGGCGCGGGCGGCGGGACCCCCCCATCCCGCCCTGGGATGCTGCAGCCTGATGTAAAGTCCCAGGAATTTGCGCTCCGGCCATAGCGACCGTTTCCAGGGAAAACAGGCGGCAGCGCTGGAGCCGGGAGGCCCCCGCCGCGCCGGGGGGGACACACAGCACCGGCACCGGCCCCCCCACCCCGCTGGCCATCGGCGACACGAGTGTGGCCGGGCTCAGCCGGCGGTGGGGGATGTGCCGTGGGGCATGGCAGGTGAGGGCGGTGTGGGGGGACAGGGACACATCTCAGGGGGGTCCTGACCCGCTGTGTCCCCCCCCCCCGCTCCAGCGTCTTCTGGGACCTGTACTGTGCCGCTCCCGACCGCCGGGAAACCTGTGAGCACTCCAGCGAGGCCAAAGCCTTCCACGACTACGTGAGTACCGTGAGGCTGGGGGGGTCTCCGTGCCCCGCTGCCTCCCCGCACTCTGCCCCCCGCCACCGGTGAGACCCCCGTGCCGAGGATGCCGGCGGTGGGGGGGGTTAACGCCGGCTCTGCCAGCCCCAGCCTCGCCAGCCTGGGTGACCTATTTTGCAGGGCGGCGAGGGGGGGGTAATCCCTGGGGGCCTGGCTCAGCCCCCCCCCCGCCCCCAGGGTCCCCGGTGTGCCCACCCCCTGCCGTCAACCCCACCGGGGACAGGGACCCCCGGATCCGGCCCCATCCCGCGGGCCCCATCCCGCGGCGTGGGCCAAGTAACGGGCTCTGGCTGCCCAAGCAGGGAGCACCCCAGTGGGGTTGGGGTCCCCCCCACCTCACCCACTGCCCTGGGGGGCCACCACGGTCCTGGGGCTCGGTGGGACCCCCCCCAACCACTGGTGGGACCCCCCGGCCACCGGCAGCTCTGCTCCTTATCGACGCCAGCCTTCGGCGAGTTAATCATTGGCACAGAGTCAACAGCCTGGCTGCCCGTGTGTGCCCGCTCCTGCCGGGGCTGCAGGCAGGGCTGCAGGCAGGCGGGGAGGGGACAGGGGGTGGCAGGAGAGGAACTGGGTCCTGGGGCGGTGGGGACCCGCTGGGGGGGGTCTGCAGGGGGCACCGTGCCCTGGGATGGGGATGGTGTGTGGGCCCAGGGGTGTGGGATGCTGTGGGATCCGTGGCGCCAAGGGATGCGGGATGCTGCGGGATCCACGATGCTGTGGCGTGCAGGATGCTGTGGGATCCATGATGCTGTGGTGTGCAGGGTGCCATGGGATGCGGGATGCTGTGGGACGCACGGTGTGAGGCCGTGTGGGATGCTGTGGGATACATGGCGCTGTGCAGTGGGGGATGCTCTGGGGTACGCGGTGCCGTGGGATGCAGGGTGCTGTGGGGTCCAGGGTGCTGTGGGATGTGGGATGCTGTGGGATACACAGTGCCCCAGCGTTCAGGCTGCCGTGGGATGCAGGAGGCCACGGGGCACACGTTGCCCCCGACCCTCTCCCCATCCCACCGGAGCAGGGCTGGAGCTGCTCCCCCTGTCCCCCCCGGGTGCTCAGCACCCCACAGCAGCACCCAGCTTGGGTGGGGGGGGTGACCACACTGCCCTCTGGGACGCCTGTCACCGCTGCGGGGACGGCGGGTCCCCGTGGGTGTGCGTGGGCACGCGTGTGCCTGCGCCAGCACCGCGGGGGCTGCCGGGGCTGCAGCAGGGCCCCCCCCTCGCCGCCCCCGGCCCCCGGCGCGGCGCAGAGCTGATTTCCATGCTGGAATTAATGAGGCTGCCGGTGCGGTGACGCCGGGGACGCAGCGCGGGTCAGGCAGCGTTGCCATGGCAGTGCTGCCTGGCAGGCAGAGCCGGGGCGCTGGGGACCGCTGGGGGGGAGCCCCCGCAGCCCCCACACTGCACCCCACGGGATGCCAGGTACAGCCGCGTCCCCATCCCGGTGCCCACCGACCACCGCAGCCAAACCGGTACCTATGGGGTGAATTGGGGCTCCCCGGCATGGAGCGGGTGCCTCTCACCCTCCTATGGGTGCTGCTGGGTGGGCTACCCCAGGGTGCATGAGGACACCCCCCCCGCTGTGAGCATCGTGGGGACGGTGACCCCGCATCACGGGGGTCCGGCGGGGTCTGACCTGCGCGTGGCATCAGGGAGGAGCGGTGGCAGCAGCCGGCCCCGCAGCGGGGTTTGGGGTCTCCCCCGGGGTGCAGCGGTGTGGGGAGCCCCCAGCCTGTGCCTCCCCCCCATGTCCCCCCCTTTTCTCCCTCCTGACCTTGAGCCTGCAGGAGGAGCCGAAACTCCCCAACCTGTTGCCATGGCAACTCTGCTTTGCATCACTGAGTGATGGGGGGGGGGCCCAATTCAGTCCCCGCCATGGGGGGGGCAGCACCGACCCCCTTGTGGGGCTGGAGCTGGGGGGGCAGCACCGTCCCCGTGCTGTGGGGCAGGAGGGGGGGCTCCCCAAGAGGGGACAGGGCCTCCCCCCCCCAGGCAAAGGCTGCCCTGCCACCCATGGGGCAGCTCTGTGGGCGCGGGATTGGCCCCACGACTGTGGGGTGACGCTGCTGCCAGCGCACCCTTCGCCCCTCCCGGCACCCCCCAGGGGATGGGGACAGACCCTCCATGGGGCAGCTGCTGGCCGGGGACCGGCCCCCTGTGCCATGCTGGGGTGGGCGAGGGTGGGTGGGCACCGTGGTGGCTCCAGTGATGGGCTCCATGATGGCGCTGTGATCAGCACCATGATGAGGTGTGTGGTGGGACCATAGTAGGACCATGGTGAGCTCTGTGATGGCTCCGTGATCAGCACCGTGATGGGCTGTGTGGTGGGACCGTAGTGGGACCATGGTGAGCTCTGGGATGGCTCTGTGTTGGGCACCATGATGGGCTCTGTGGTGGGACCATGGTGAGCTCCATGATGGCTCCGTGATGGCTCCATGATCAGTACTGTGATGGGCTGTGTGGTGGGACTGTAGTGGGACCATGGTGAGCTCTGGGATGGCTCTGTGTTGGGCACCATGATGGGCTCTGTGGTGGGACCATGGTGAGCTCCATGATGGCTCCGTGATGGCTCCATGATCAGTACCATGATGGGCTGTGTGGTGGGACCATAGTGGGACCGTGGTGAGCATCATGATGGCTGTGATGGGCACTGTGATGGGCTCTGTGGTGGGACTGTGGTGGGCTCTGTGGTGGGACCGTGGTGGGCTCCCTGATGGGCACCATGCTGGGCACCGCCACCCCTGTGCCACCTCCATCACCCCAAACATCGCCAGGGTGTCCCCACCCCGCAGGGGCTCCCCATGTCCCACCCTGACCCCAGAGCCCAGCTGGGGGGGCTGCTGTCCCCTACCACAATGGGGGCCAAGGGGTTAATGAGGGGGGATGCTGGGGGGTGCAGGGTGCTGGGGGCAGTTTGGGGTGAGGGGGTGGCTGCGGCTGCCCCCCCCAGTGCCCCCCAGGCACTGTTGGTTTTGCCTGCCTGCACAGGCTCCCATTCTCTTGCAAATGATCCCTGGGGCTGGGGAGCGCCTGGGGCCGGATCCTGCAGCTGGTAAATGAGGCTGGGGGCCCTGGGACCCCCTCCAGCCCCCGGACCCCAGCAGGCGCCAGGCCCCGGCATGGCCACGCCGTGGGGTGGGGACCCCCGGCTGGGTGCCCCTGGGCACCCACTGTCACCCATGTGCCTGGCGTCACCCATCTGCCAGGCATGACCCGTGTGCTGGCGTGACCTGTGGGCCCAGCATGACCCGTGTGCTGGCATGACCCCTGTGCCCACCACAGGAGCCCCCGGGGTCTCGCCTTCCCCAACCAGCATCCCCATCCCCATTTCTGTGCCGGCAGCACCCATGGGTTCCCTGACCCCGTCACCCATCGGTGGGTGATGCCCCCTCCCCCCCAAATGCAGTCGGGGCCCCCCTCTCCCCGCAGGGCTGGCAGCGGGCTGGGGGGCCGTGGGGCGGCTGGGGCCCCCCGGGTGGAGGGGGCAGCGCGAGGTTCCCCCCCTTCTCCTCCTCCCCTACAAATTGAAACCAGTTGTGGCGGAGGGGCCGAGCCGGAAAGCCGGCACATTCCTTCCCTTAACAGCTCCCCTCGGACGGGGCCAGCAGGCGAGTGGGGCCAGGGCCCCCTGCCCGCGCCCCCCGGCCCAGCCAGCCCCCACGGGGTCCCCCCGGGGCCGGCTGCAGCCCCCCGGCCCCCCCAGTTTGGCTGGGAGAGGAGCGTGCCGGGTTCTCCCCGCGCTGCCCTCTTGCTCGCGCAGGGCGAGCTGAGCTGGCTCCCTTGGCGCGACCGCGGTGGTTTGGGTGCTCGGTGGCTGGTTGGGGACATGGGGACAGGGTGGCCCTGGGGCTGGAGGCAGATGGGACACACCGATGGCCCAGAGCCATGAGGGTGGGCCAGCGCCAGTCCCCCCGGTGCCGCGGCACAGATGTACCGGGGACGGGGTGCAGCTGCGGAGGCCGGCTCCGGCGCTGCCTGCTCCCCCGGGGGGGTGCCGGGGTGGTGGCGGCGGGGGGCTGCGGGGGGACACCCCGGTGCTGAGCTCTTCTTTCCCCGCAGAGCGCGGCGGCGGCTCCCAGCCCGGTGATGGGGAACCTGCCCCCCGGCGAGGGGATGCCGGGGGGGCCCATGCCCCCCGCTTTCTTTCAGGTACCAGCCTGCCTGCACCGTGCCTGTGCCCCCCCTGCCTGCGCTGCCTGCGGGGTGCGGGCAGGGCTGGGGGGGACGGGGGGGCTCGGTGGTCCTGGGGGCGTCATCCTGCTGCGTGTGCTTGTGCACACATGTGTGAGCATGCGTGCATGTGTGTGAGCACGCATGGGAGCGTGCACGTACGTGAGAGAGCACGCGTGTGTGTGCGAGCCTGTGTATGAGCATGCATACATGTGTGCACATGTATGTGTGCATGCATGTGTGTGAGCATCGCGTGTCTGTGCTCCCAGCGTGGGGTGTGAGCACGTGTAAGCGTGCACGCGTGTCCTTGCAGAGCTCCACGTGTGCATCTGAGCACTGCATGTGTGTGTGTGCACTGAGGGCTCGTGCGTGTGCATGTGTGCAAACACGCGTGTGTGAGCGTGTGTGTGAGCACACGCGTGTGAGCCCGCGTGCATGCCGGGGCCCGTGCACACGGTGCTGGGGAACCCGGTTGTGCTCCCCACACCGTGTGCGTGACCTTAGCATGTGCGCACGCCTGAGCCCCACGTGTGCGTGCGGCCGGGGGGGTTACACAAGCCGGGGCCCCCACCCCACGCCGTGGCACAGCCGGACACCCCCCCACCCCGCTGCTGCCCCCTCCCCACACCGCCCCGGGCTGGGGCCGGCCCCGTGTCCCCCCAACGCCCCCCACCGGGGTGCCCCTCCCCGGGGGCCGCTGCCCCCCCCCTCCCCAGGCCCCCCCCGCCCGTAACCGTGTTTTATTTCTCTTGAAGGGACCTGCGGGCTCTCAGCCATCACCCCACGCCCAACCTCCGCCCCACAACCCCGGTGCCCCCATGCTGGGGCCGCACAGCCAGGTAAGGCTGGGCGCAGCCCGGCAGCCCCCGGCCGCCCCCCCCAGCGCCCGCAGGAGTGCCCCGGCCCCCCCCCGGCCCCCCAGGGTGATGCCGCAGCCCCCCCCAGCCCCGGCTCACCCCCCCGCCCCGCTCCCTCTCTTGCAGCCCTTCATGTCCCCCCGCTACCCCGGCGGCCCCCGGCCCCCGCTCCGGATGCCGAACCAGGTGAGGTGGTCGCGGGCCCCCCCAGACCCCTCCCCACGCCGAAGTGGGTGCAGACCCCTCTGGGTGGGGGTCCCGCAGCACCCTGACCCACTGCGTCCCCCCCTCCGCAGCCTCCCGTGGGTGTCCCCGGCTCCCAGCCGCTGCTGCCCAACGCCATGGATCCGGCTGCGCGGTCGCAGGGTGAGTTTTGGGGGGTCCCTGTCCCCGTGTCCCCCCCTCCAGGTCGGTGGGGGGGTGCTGCGGGGTCTCACGCCTCCCCCCCACTTTGCACAGGGCATCCCGGCATGGGGGGCCCGATGCAGCGCATGAACCCCCCCGCGAGGCATGGCCGGCATGGCCCCCCAGGTGAGGGGGGACTGGGACTGGGACTGGGATGGGGATGGGGACGGGGACGGGGATGGGGACGGGGATTTGGGGATGGGGATGGAGTTGGGGATGGGGCCAGGGATACAGGGATGGGGACAGGGATACAGGGATGGGGACACAGATGGGGTTGGGGACATGGATGGGGACAGGGATACAGGGGTGGGGATGGGGATACAGGGATACAGGGATGGGGATGGGGATACAGGGATGGGGATGGGGACAGGGATACAGGGATGGGGACACAGATGGGGTTGGGGACATGGATGGGGACAGGGATACAGGGGTGGGGACGGGTTTGGGGACAGGGACTGGGATAGGGATGGGGCTGGAGACAGGAATGGGGATAGGGATGGGTTTGGGGACAGGGAGATGTGGATGGAGACAGGGATGGGCTTGGGACCAGGGATGGGGACAGTGATACAGGGATGGGGATCAGAATGGGGACAGGAATGGGGATGGGGACAGGGATACAGGGATGGGCTTGGGACCAGGGATGGGGACAGTGATACAGGGATGGGGATCAGAATGGGGACAGGAATGGGGATGGGGACAGGGATACAGGGATGGGCTTGGGACCAGGGATGAGGACAGTGATACAGGGATGGGGATCAGAATGGGGACAGGAATGGGGATGGGGACAGGGATACAGGGATGGGGATGGGAATGGGGACAGGGGTACAGGGATGGGGTTGGGGACAGGGATGGTGACAGGGAGGCAGGGATAGGGATGGAAATAGGGATGCAGATGAGGATGGGGTTGGGGATGAGGACAGGGAGATGACAGGGAGACGATGATGGGGTGGAGATGGGGACAGGGAGACAGGGTTGGGGACAGGGCCGGAGCATCCCGGTCCCCGCTGACCCCCTGCTCTCCCCGCAGACCTACGGCAGCGGGATGCGGCCCCCCCCCCAGCTCGCTGGCCGGCCCTGGCATGGCCGCCATGAACATGTAAGGCACCCGGCCCCCCCGCGCCCCCCGCCCCAGAGCTGGGCAGGGGGAGCCGGGCGGCCGCGCGGGGTGGGGGGAGCCCAGGGACCGGCAGGACCCCCCTCACCTCTCCCCGTTGCCTTCCAGGGGCCCCGGCGGCCGCGGGCCCTGGCCGAACCCCAACGCCAACTCTGTAAGTTGGGGTGGGGAATACTTTGGGGGGGGAGTTGGGGCCATGGGGGTGCTGGCTCCGTGCCCCCAGTGCTGACCCCGTGCCCCCCCATGCTGACCCCTCTCCTCTTGTCCCCCCCAGATCGCCTACTCCTCCTCCTCCCCTGGGAACTATGTGGTGAGTATCGGGGCGCGCTCGGGGGGCCATGCTGCAGGAAAACCACTGTGGCCCCCCCTAACCGCCTCCCTCCTCTCCCCCCAGGGCCCTCCCGGGGGTGTTGGCCCCCCCGGCACCCCCATCCTGCCCAGCCCTGGAGGTGAGTGTCCGCAGGGAGCGGGACGGGACGCGGCACAGGGGTGGGGGGACACTGAGGGGGTGGAATTTGGGGTGCCGTGCTCACCCCCACCCCGTGTCCTCCCCCAGACTCCACCAACTCCAGTGAGAACATGTACACCATGATGAACCCCATCGGGCCCGCGGGGAACCGGCCGAACGTGAGTGACGGGGATGGGGGGACGGGGACGGGGGGGTCCCTACATTGCTGACCCCCCCCTTCCCTTCCAGTTCCCGATGGGGCCTGGACCCGAGGGGCCCATGGGCGGCATGAGCACGATGGAGCCCCACCACATGAACGGATCCTTAGGTGGGTACCCCCACCCAACCCCACCCTGCCCGGGGGGGGGGGTGCCCCCCCCGCCAGCACCCCCGGGAGGTGGCCGTGAGCCCCAGCCCTGCTGCGGCCGCATCCTGCGGTCCATGAGCTCCATCTGCGGGTGGCCGGGCTCTGTGCAGGCCCCCGCTGCGGCTGGGGGGGGACGGCAGGGACAGCAGGGTGGTGGCGGGGGGGGGGACATGGAGTCGGGGGGGCACTAACGTGCTGCTGTCGTCCTTGCAGGCTCCGGGGACATGGACGGGCTGCCAAAGGTGAGTGTGGGGTCCCTGAAACCCCGTGCGCTGGGACCCCCCCATGCACTGGGACCCCCCCATGCACTGGGACCCCCCCATGCACTGGGAACCCCCCATGCACCACCTGTGCATGGGCAGACCCCGTAGTCCTGGGACCCCGTGCACCAGGATGCCATGTACTGGGATCCCATTTATGAGGACCCCCCCCCCCCCATGCACTGGGACCCACTCTCAGTGTACTGGGACCCCATTTATGGGGGCACCCACCCTCCGTGCACCAGGACCCCATGCACTGGGACACCCCCCCATGCACTGGGATCCCCCTCAATGTACTGGGACCCCATTTATGGGGACACACCCCCACCCCTGCAACCAGGACCCCATGCACTGGGACCCCCCCCCCCATGCACTGGGACCCCCCCTCCATGTACTGGAACTCCATTTATTGGGCCCCCCATGCACTGGGACCCCCCCTCCATGTACTGGAACTCCATTTATTGGGACCCCCCCATGCACTGGGACCCCCTGCCATGGACTAGGACCCCCCTCCATGTACTGGGACCCCATTTATTGGGACCCCCCCATGCACTGGGAACCCCCCTGTACCGGGACCCTGCACCATTTCCCCCCCCCACTGACATTTTTCTCCCCCTCCCCAGAGCTCCCCCAGTAACCTGGGGGCCCTGAGCAACCCCCCCGGCACCCCGCGGGACGACACCGAGCTGAGCAGCAATTTCTTAAACCCCTTCCAAAGCGACAGCGTAAGGGACCCGGCGGGGACCCCCGGGGACCCCCGGGGGGGCAGGCGGCGAGGGCGGGGGGCCCGGGGGGGGCGCGGCAGCCGGGGACGGGGGGGGCCAACATCAAGGTCCCCGTGGCGGACCCCCACCACGGCAGCGGGGGGCTCGCCGTGGCCGAGCGGCCGGGAGGCGTGAGGTGGGCGGTGTGGGGGGGCAGCGGTGCGTGCCCCCCCCCCGGCCCCCCCCCCACCCCGCTAACCCTCTGGTGTCTCCGCTCTCTCTAGTACTCGCCCAGCATGACAATGAGCGTGTGAGCCCAGCGCCGAGGCCGCCGACAGCCAGACGCCCACACACACCAGAGAAAAAAATAATTAATAATAATTACCAACCCCCCCAGCCCCCCCCCCCCCAAAACACTAAAGTGGAAAAAAAATAATAATAATTAGAAATAAGTCATGCGACTTATTTACTGCCCCCACCCAGGACAGGGACCACCCCAGCGCTGGGACACCCCCCCCCCGGCACCGCAGACCCCCCCCAGGGTGGGGGCAGGCGCTGGGGTGGGGGTCTGGCACTGGGGGGGGGCTGTTGTGGGGGTGTTTTGTCCCCCTGGGGTGGTGCCAGCCCCCCCAAGCGTGGGGAGGGGGGTTTTGGGGGGTTCACGGCACTGTGCCCCCCCGGCATGCTGCCCAGCTGGGGCACGTGCATTTAATTGCAATTAGCTGCAATGCTAATGAGCAATGCCCCCCACTGTCTGGGAGGGCGTGACCCCCTCCCAGTTCTCCCAGTACCCTCCCTGCAGGGCACCCCCCATCCCATGGAGGGGGGGCCCATAGCCAACCCCCAGCCCTGCCAAAGCCCCGGGGGGGGCCGTACCGCCGGCACAGCCCCCCCAGGCCAGGGGCACCCCAGGCCGTGCTGGGGAGGGGGGGGCCCCAAGCCATACCCCCCCATGGAGCACCCCCCAAGCGCTCTATAGGGCAGGCCCCAGTGCAGAGAGCAGCCCCCCGGCAGCGAGCCGGCCCCGGGGGGTCCCCGGCCCCCAGCCCCGTCTGCGTGCTCAGCCAGCACTGTGATCCCCGGCCCCCCCCGAGCGCCAGACCGGGGCCCCCCCCGCCCCCAGGGACCACTTGTAAAACTTTAATATGAAGGATTTTTTTTTTTGTGTGTGTTTTTTTTTCTGATTTTTTTCCTCTTTTATAACAGAAAGGACCTCAAACCCCCCCCTTGCCCCCCCCCAAACTGCCGCCGCGCACCCCGGCCCCCTCCCCTGTACAGCCCCGCTCCGGGGGGGCCCCCTCGTGCCCCCCGCCGAGGGGGGGGCAGCCCCCAGCCCCCGTAGGGGTAGCGCCCACCGTAGGCGTAGTCATTCTGTGTAGGGACCCCCCCATTTCTAGTCCCCAGAGCGTTTAGAGCCCCCATTGCTTATCAAAACAAAATGGGGGACCCCCCCCAAAAAAAAACGACAAAAAAAAGAAAAAAAATACAAAAAATACCCAAAACAACAACAAAAAACCCCACCCATCCCCCCCTGCATCAATAAATGTAATTTGATTTTTTTTCAGAAGGCGCCGGCATTCGGCTCTGGCTTCGCCCGGGGCTGGGGGGGGGCCAGGGGGGCCCCAGGAACCAGGCGAGACGGGGGGACGATGTGCTCCGGCTTTATTGGCGGGTACAAAGCTTCACAGTTTTGAGTTGATGTCGGAGCCGGGCAGCACCGAGCGCTTGGGGAGGGGGGGGACAGGTCGTGGACCCCCCCCGGACCCCAAATCCACCCCCCACCCCCCCCCTAAAAAGCTGATAAGAAATACAAAAAGGCACCGTTAGTCGGCCCCGTCGACGTGGAGCGGGGTCCGGGGGGGGCCCGGCCGGGGGGCACCGGGGCAGGGGTGCCCGTTGAGCTGGGCGGCCGCCGGCGCCTTCTTGGGGGCGAGGGGGCAGGCGGCCCCCCCGGGGCAGGCGCGCTTCGGGCTGGGCACCGGCCGCTCCATCTTGTGCTCCAGCAGCATGTGGTTCTGGGGGGGCAGCCCCAGGCAGGCCCTGGGGGGAAAGGGGGGGCTCAGGGATGGGCACCCCTGTACCGGGGAAGGGGGACGCGATGGCACCGGGCACCCCGTGTGCCAGGAGCCAGCAGTGCTGGGGACACCGCGCCTTGGGCACCGGGACACATCGGTGTTGGGCAACCTGGGTGTTAGGCACTGGGTCCCACTGGTGTTGGGCACTGGGACCCATTGGCATTGGGCACGCCCTCCCTGGGCACTGGGACCCACTGGTGTTGGGTACTGGGACCCATTGGCATTGGGCACCCCCTCCCTGGGCACTGGAACCCACTGGTGTTGGGTACTGGGACCCATTGGCATTGGGCACCCCCTCCCTGGGCACTGGGACCCACTGGTGTTGGGTACTGGGACCCATTGGCATTGGGCACCCCCTCCCTGAGCACTGGGACCCACTGGTGTTGGGCACTGGGACCCACTGGTGTTGGGTACCGGGACCCATTGGCATTGGGCACCCCCTCCCTGAGCACTGGGACCCACTGGTGTTGGGCACTGGGACCCATTGGCAATGGGCACGCCCTCCCTGGGTATTGGGACCCACGGGTGCTGGGACCCATCGTGTTGGGCACCAGGACCCGCTGGTGTTGAGCACCCCCCTGGGCATCAGGTACTGGGACCCATGGGCATTGGGCACTGGGACTCACTGGTGTAGGACCCCTGGGCACTGGGCACCCTGGGCACTGGGGACCAGGGTCTGTGGGTGCTGGACACCCCAGGCATTGGGACCCACTCGCATTGGGCACCCCAGGCACTGGGAACCAGGGACCCATCCGCACTGGGACCTGTTGGTGCTGGGCATCGCCAGGACACCAGGACCCACCAGCAGTGAACACCCCAGGCACTGGGACCATTGCCTTTGGGCATCACGCACCAGGACGCGTCCGCATTGGGCACCGGGACCCACGGGTGGCACAGGCACTGAGCACCAGCACCACCCACCAGTGCTGGGCACCCCAGGCCTTGGGCACCAGGACCTACTGGATTTGGACACCCCACGCATGGGTGCTGGGCACCCACAGGCACTGGGACCCACAGAGACTGAGCACTGGGACCCACTGGTGTTGCCACCCTGGGTACCAAGCACCGGGACCTCCTGCAAGCCTTGGGTGCCACCACGGGCACCGGGGTGGGTGGGAGCTGGCCCCCACGAGCACGGGGACCCCCAGGGTACCTCAGGATGTTCTCGATGCAGCTGCGCTGGCGGAAGAGGGCGTTGACGACGGGGGTGCCCTCGGGCACCAGCGGGGCCTTGCAGAGGAAGGCGACGATGGAGAGGACGCTGTGGAAGCCCTGGAACTCGGGGTCGGCCTCGGTGCAGAAGGTGACGCGCTGACACAGCTCCGTGAGGATGGCCAGGTCCAGGATGATGGGGCTGGCCAGCAGCGAGTCCTGCGGGCACCGAGGGGCAGGGAGGGGTGAGCCACCCCTTGGGGACGTGCCACCCCCGGGGCCACCCCGGCCACCCCACCCACCTCGCACGTGTTGTGGATGACGATGGTGTTGGTGCCGCCCATCATGATCTCCGACGTGTACTCGTCCAGCGCGCGCTTGCTGTCCCCCACGTAGGGCACGTACTTGATCACCACCTGCGAAGCGACGTCCCGTCACCTCCCCGTCACCCCCGTCGTCATCGTCTGTCCCCCCCCGCGGCCCCCAACTCACGCAGTGGTCGGGCTTGTCCTGGGGGCCGTAGAGGACGGGGTTGGCCTGGACCGTGTCGTCCACCACGTTGCTCTTGGAGATCTCCTTGGAGCGAAACTGCTGCGGGGCCGAGAGGTTCTTCCCGTCGTTGTTCCCCAGGTGGTTGTAGCTCACGATGGACTTGGTCTGGGCAGGGGGTGCGGGCAGGTCACCCCCCGTCACCCCCCCATCACGGGCAGGTCCCCCCGGTGCCACCCCGTCCCCACGTACCTTGAGTCCGGCACCCACCAAGAAGTCCACCAGCACCGACTTGAGCTTGGTCTGACCTGACTTGAAGTCGTCGCCGCAGATGAAGACGCGGCGCTGGGCGGCCAGCTCCACCGCCCCCGGCACGAAGGTGTTCTGGGGGGAGCCGTTGATGTAGGCGCAGCCCTCCAGGATGCTGGCCACGGCGAAGAGCGTGGACGGGGACACCTCCAGGCCTCGCTGCGGGGACACGGGGCGGCTCAGCACCAGCAGGGCGGTGCTGTCACCCCCCTCCCAGTCCCTCCCCTGTCCCCTGACCTCGATGGCCCGCAGCAGGTTGTCGGCGGTGTCGTTGAGCCCCGGCACGACGTCGCAGAAACGCTCCGTGTTGGCCGTCCAGAGCACGATGACTTTGTCCACCCCGCTGGTCTCCTTGAAGTCCCGGATGTCCCTGCGGATCTGCTCCACCTGGGATGCCACCGAGGGGGTCAGATCAGCGCGGCGGCATCCCCTCCGTCACCTGCGTCCCGCCACCGCCCCACCAGGACCTGCTCAGCCATGGACCCGCGGAGGACGTTGTCCGCCCGCTCCTCCTGGTTGGCGGCGATGAACTCGGGGATGTAGATGGAGGGTCGGGGCTTCATCTTCTCCAGGTGGGGCCAGAGCTGCTCCTGCAGCGGCCAGTCCAGCACCTCCGCCCGCCGCATGGCCTCCGCCAGGTTCAGCGAGGAGATGTCCCAGCCTGGGGGACCGGGGGTGACCAACCACTCGGGGTCCCCCACCCCATCGCGGGGTCCCCCCCGCGCCCCACCTACCGTCGAAGACGATGTCATTGGGGTGCACCATGGGCAGCAGGTCGCGGAAAGGCACGTAGACATCGCCGGCGGGGCCGGTGCCCAGGCAGACGGTGGAGGCTTGGAGCAGGGAGCCGTAGTAGTTGGCTTTCTGGGATAGAGAACACGAGGATGAGCCACCGGCACAGGGGTCCCCAGCACCCCCAAACCCCCCGACCACCTCTGCAGGGGCAGGGAGGAGATGGGGGCGCAGCACCCAGGTGCGGACGGGAGCAGCTGAGCTCTGTGTCCCCATCCCTGCGGAACGCCCGGGTCCCGGGACCTCGCCGGGGTCCCACCGGGGACACCCACCTTGCGCCCCGTCTTGGTCATCCAGGACAGCCCCAGCTTGTTGGCCAGCACGGCCGCCGTCACCGTCGTGCCGTTATTGCCCCCCCCAGCCCACCAGCATCACCCCCAGGCGGGGGACCTGCCGCCCCGTCCGGAAGGTGAAGCGGGTCGAGCACGGCCGCACCTGCGGGACAGAGACAGGGGACGCGTGGGGACAAGCAGAGCCACCACCGAGCCCCCCTGCCGGCCCCCTGCCCGCCCTGCCCGCACCTTGGTGACGCCATTCTCTTTGCAGACGTGCACGGTGCTGTACGTGTACTTGGCCTCGATGAAGTCCTTGCTGTATGTGACGTCGGGGCTCTCCACAAGGAATGTCTCTGCCATTGTTCCCGGAGCTGGAATAGAAGGAAATGGGTGTCAGCCCCGCAGGCCTGGCACGCCGGACCCCGGGGCCCCCCGCCCTGCCGGGACGCGGCTCCGGCACCGCTCCCTGCCAGGCTGTGCCGTGGTGGGGACCGTTGGCTCCCTGCCCCGCGGCCTCCCAGCGCGGCGACGGCAGCGGGGCCGCCACCGCGGCCCCTTCCCATGCGCGCCCCGGCACCGGCCGCTGGCCCTGGGACAGGCGGGGAGCAGGGGGGCGACCCCCCCCGGCCCCAGGACCTCACTGAGCCCCAGCAAGCCGGGGGGGGTGCAGGGTCCCCGTCCTGCTCACGGCAGGGAGGAGGCTGTCCCTGCTGTCCCCTCCCCGGGGGTGGCCGTGGGCACAGGGGGACTAGGGATGCTCCCAGGGGACATAGGGACAGGGAACATGGGGACTGAGCTGTCCCTGCTCCCTGGGCTGGCAGAGAGTGGAGGGGACACGGGGACAGGGGCTGTCCCTGCTCCTGGGGTGGCAGAGGGGACATGGGGACAGGGGCTGTCCCTGCTCCTGGGGTGGCAGAGGGGACATGGGGACAGGGGCTGTCCCCGCTCCCGGGGGTGGCAGAGGGGACATGGGGACAGGGGCTGTCCCCGCTCCCGGGGGTGGCAGAGGGTGGAGGGGACACGGGGACAGGGGCTGTCCCCGCTCCCGGGGGTGCACGGGATTTGGGGACAGGAGCCGCCCCCGCTCCCGAGGGACCAGACCCTTCCCGGGCCCCCCGCCCTCCCCGCGGGCACTCACCGGGCCGGGCGCGCTGGAGGCGGCGGTGCCGGTGCCGGTGCTGCCCCGCGGGGGATGATGCGATCGCGGCTGCGGCCGCCCCGGCTCCCGCCGCTTAATCGGCTCCCAGGACCCGCCCCCCCCGCCGACCCCGCCCCCCCGCACCGGCCCCCCCGCACGTGCCCCGCCGCCACCGGCACCGGCGACCCCGGACCCCCCGACCCCCCCCCCCCCCCCCCCCCGCTCCATCCCCCCCGGTCCCCCCGGTCCCGGCCCCGCGGCAGGTGTGGGGCGGCCCCGGGCCCCGCCGGCGGCTCTTACCGGGGGGGCGGCGGCGGCGGGAGCGGGAGGCGAAGGCGGAGGGGAGCGGCCGCTGACCCGGGAAGGGGAAGTGGCGCCGGGGCCGGGGCCCGGGCCGGGGCCGGGGGTCCCGCCGCCGCCTTCCGGCTATTGACTGCCCCGGGCCGGCGGCTTCCTGCGCTGCCGGGGCCCCGCGCCTTCCCACGGGCACGGTCCCACGGGCCCCGGCCCGCGGGGCCGCTCCCACGGTGCTGCCAGCCCTGCCCCGCCACCGGCAGCCCCGCACCGGTCTCCTGCAGCCCCCGGCACCCCAGAGCCCCCGGCACCCCAAAGGTCACGGCACCAGCACCCTGCAGCCCCCCCATGGGCACCCCAGAGCCCCCAGCACCCTGCAGTCCCCCCATGGGCACCCCAGAGCCACCGGCACCCTGCAGTCCCCCCATGGGCACCCAAAAGACCATCCTGGCACCCTGGAGCCCCTGGCACCCTGCAGCCCCCCATGGGCACCCTAGAGCCACCGGCACCCCGGCACCCTGCAGCCCCCAGTATGGGCACCCAAAAAAACCATCCTGGCACCCTGCAGCCCCCCCATGGGCACCCCAGAGCCCCTGGCACCAGCACCCCACCATGGTCCCCCACCATGGCCCCTTGCCATGGCCGCCCCGCCGGCACCCTCTACCCCATCCCCGGTCGCCGCCGGCGGCGATGCCGGGGGCCAGCCAGGCCCCGTGTGAGGCCGCACCCCACATGGCGGCCATGGGAGCGCGGGGGGTGCCCGGGGGCCTCTCCCGGCCGCCGCGGAGAAAGGGCAATGCGGCAGCGAGGGGCCGTGGCTGGCACCCCGCTCTGCGGCCCCCGGGGGCCCGGCTGCCTTTCAATGGGCAGGCCCCGCTTCAAAGGAGCCCCCGGAGCAGGAGCAACGCCCGGGCGGGCCCCGGCCCCTTCCCCACCCTCGCTCCCCGCAGACATGGCGAGGACAGCTCTGCTCCCCGCCACCGCCACCCACCCGCCCGCCCGGGGCCCTGGCTCCATGGCGGGACGCTGGCATCGCCACCCACCCTCCTGGCACGGAGCGGGACGGCGCCCACCGGGGCCGAGCCCGGGGGCACCTGCCGCCGGCCCGGCCGGGAGCGCGGCGGCGGCCGCGGGGAGAGGCAGCGGCGGTGGCGGGCATGGCGGTGGCGGGGGGCCGCGTCCGGCCCCTCGGCCATGGAGGAACAATGGTCCCTTGGTGCCGGGCTGGAGGACAAAACGAGCCCCGCGCTGGAATGCCAGTGCCTCAGCAAATTATTGAAACAAAAATAACATTTCTTTGTACAATAATCCTGGGGCGGGGAGGGTCCGGGCAGCGCTGCCAGGGGCCCAGAACTGGTATTTTTCCACTGCTTTTCCTTTTTTTTTTCCCTCCTTCCCTTTTTTTTTTTTTTTTTTTGCTTTGCCCCCCTCCCATAACTCCCACCATTGTTCCTTCCCCCACTCCCTTCCCACTCCTCCCACGCTCGGCACCGCATGAGCGGGGCTCCCTTGTTCCTGCTTGCCCAACGCGTTCATGGGCCGGGAGCCCGGGCCGGCCGCCCAGCGCCTTCGCTCCCCAGCTGCCGGGGGCTGGCGGGGGGCCAGGCGAGCCGCGCAGCCATAGCGACCGGCCCGCTCCCCCAGCAATGGTGCCCACCCGCCCTGCTCCAGCAGACCCCCCCCCCATCCCCGGGGACGGGCATCCAGGTCACCGGGACCCCCCGGTCGCGGGAGCCGGGGCGGCACAAACTCCCCGGTGGTTCGTTATAAAGCAGGTTCAGGGCCCGATTCTGCGCGAGCCGCTGGCAGAGATGCTCCCTGCGCTGGGAAGGGCTCGGCCGCGGGGGGATGCGGGCAGGAGCCCCCCTCGCCCCCCAGGAGGCCAAGGCCAACCCAAGCAGCCCCAGGCTTCTGTGTTGCAGACACAAACAGCCCTGCCGCTGCGCGGCCACGTTTTCCTCCGTTCACGTTTGGGTTTTTTCCCCTCGTGTAAAACAATCCCCAGGCTCTGACCCTTCGTTATCTTTGCCGGCGCCGGCTGCTCGCTGCTCCTTGTCCTCTCCTCCCTACCCCTGCGCCGTCACCCCCGGGGTGCTGCGTGCCCAAGGACGGACCCACGCGTGGAAAGGGACAGAGGGACGGGTGGTTCGGGGTGGTCACGCTCGGCGGTTGAGGTGCAGCAGCTGCTCTGCAAGAGGGACCGGCACCATGGGACCGTGTCAAGGACAAATTATTCTAATGAGCTTCCTCCTGCAAACGAGCCGCGAGCAAAAGGGGCACGGGAAAAACCCACAGTGCTTGCGCCGTGTTTGCAGCATCCCTCGAAGCCGACCAGGCAGCCAGGACGCCGCGGGGCCATCTCGGCCTTCCCGCATTGCGTGACCCTCGTTTAAGGACAGCTTGTGCCCCGCACGCTGCAAAGGGACGCTTTTGCCGGGTGCGACCTGAATTATCGGCTCCTCGGGAACCTGCCCGGTGGGCTCAGCCTCGGCGCGCAGGAGGGACACACGCACGCAGCCCGAAATCGATGCTGCTCCTTGTCCCCACGCCGCGGTCCCCGGGCTCCCAGCTGGGCGCAGATAAGGCGGCAGCGGCAGGAGCTCGGCTGGCTCTGGCACGGCGGCCTCAGCCAGTAAATTTCCACTGGGGCAGCTCCGAGTTAATGAGCTCAGTGCGTGACCCCGGCCAGAGCAGGAGCTGCCAGCGGTTGAGAGGAATTCCCCAGGAAAGCCGGGAGGAGAAGGGACAGGGACCCGTCCGGCGCGAGCGTCCCCGTGCACGTCCCCACGCGGGTCCCGGGGAACAGGACCCAGCCTTTAATCAGATGAACACCCCAGGGGTGAAGCCGACGAGTGAAGCAGTTAAAGATGGTAAAAGGGGGCCTGCGGGTGTAGCTTGCCTCAGAGGTGACATTTGAAACTAAAAACCTGATGATTTGGGGATTTGCGAGAGCATCAGCTCACCCAAGGCCTCTCGGCTCCTGCTCCGTAACCGAGTGCCCCCAGCGAGCAAACCCTCCCCGGCCGTGGGAGCATTGCCTCCCTGTGCAACGCTCGTGCCCTTGTGTCAACTCTAAGGTCAAGGCTGGCCCTCCCCGGTCCCCCACCTTTCAAAAAAAGCCAAGGCATGTGCAAGATGTTATTTGATTGCTGGATTATTTTATCTTTCCCCATATTTTGCTATTTTGGAGGTAGAGTCCAGAATCCTGCACTAAAGCCAAGTGAGCCGTAGAGGAACGCGGGCTCCGTACGTACATGGGGGATCAGGCAAGAGCAGTGAACCTGTGACTGTCGTCCCTGCTAGAGGCAGCACGGCAACCACTGCAGGAAAACAGAAGCTGTTCAGAGCGTTTTACCACACTGAGCACTTACTGGAGTGCTTTTATACTCTCTTTTATTTTGCCTGCTCCAGCCACAGTGAGCAGCAGACCCAGGGATGCTGCAGAAGCCAGGACCAGAGCGAGCAGCCATCGTGACGGCAGAAAAAGGACAGAGTCTCGCTACTACCGAGATACTATTTGTATCCTGAGCTTTAACCAGATGATTCAGACCCGTGGGCGGAGGTGGGAGCTCCGGCAGCGTGGACAGGCAGCGCAGCGGCAGCGTCTACGCCAGGCTCGTCCCCATCGCGCTGCTCTGGCAGCGTCGACGTCCCTGCTCCAGCTCCCCGCGGCCGTGACTCACCCCCCACGCGAGCGAGCTCGGACGTCAAATCCAGCTCGGCTCACGGGCAGGGAAAGGCAGCAGCCCCTTCCGCAGGTGGGGGGCACCTGAACCAGGTCCGGACCCTCCCCAGGAGCCCCAGAGCAGGGCTGTGCGCTGTCAGAAGGAGCCACCATAACCGAGGAAGCTCCACCATCATCAATCCCGAGGGAAGGAGCAAGGCCCTCGCACCTCCTGCCCAGCTCCGAGCCCTCCCGCCGCTCCTGCCAAGCCCCGTCTGCCCGGGGCCGCGCACCCCCAGGCTGCCGTGCTCTGTGCTCGTAGGACCCCTCTAAACCTCCACGCCGACACCAGCCTCTTCAAAAGCAGCTCTCCCCCCCAAAAACTTGGGTGCTCACGGCATCGGAGCGGGAAGACCCCCAGCTCCTGCCACCGCACGGAGACGCCGATCCCGCCGGAGCACCAGAAAAGCCTCCCCAAAGAGCAAGGCCGCTCCGTGGCAGCGTTTCTGGGCGAGAGCTCTCCCCGTACGCAGCAAGCGGCTAGAAAACGGAGGGCCCAGGCCGAGCACCTTCTCGTGTTTCTTACCTACTGCTCTGATACTTAAGCTCACTCAACTGACTCGGTTCCTTTAAGTCTCCCGCTTTCAAACTCCACACCAGCCATTTATCACCTTTCCCTTTCGAGTTTTCTTGCAGTAAGAAGCACTGAAAAGAAATATACAACCTTATTGTTTGCTTGTTTTCCAATACAGTGAATTTATTATATGTTGCAAAATCAGCATTCAGCTTTTTAGTGTACAAAAAAGACACTAGCTCTTAAGAAAAGATTAGGAAAGCTGAAGACTATGCTGCCTTTAAATTGTAACATTTTGGCAAAGTGAAAAGCTCTTTTGTAAACTCCAACTCCATGGCTCAATATAGTTTTATCCACAGTACAATATTACAAAGTAAAACACAGTATCAATAAGTTAAGATCATACTTAATCACCTAGAACTGGTTTCTATTAACCCAAAAAGCACAAAATTTGCCTAGCTTCATAATCTCTAAAGAAAAAAAAAAAAGGCAGATTCGACTACAATTCTTTAACACAGTCCAAAAGAAAAGTGAAGCAGAAAGTTGTTGAATGCTAATTGGGTCTCACAGTTTGGATATTCATTAAATATTTTCAGTTTTTATATTCAAATTTTAGAAGTTCCAGAATATACATGTAAATGTACACAATACATCTTTGTATACAACTCTGTTTGCAAAAATATCTTATAGCAGATGTATAAAGATCGAGATCCATCTCTATCCCCCTCCCCCCCAAAGCAACAAAAAAACCCATTCAAAATATTAAGGATCAGAAGGAGAAGTGTTTCCATGGAAGAATTTACTCATCCTGGGTTTGTAGCTGCTGCCTCTTCTGCCATCCGAGTTTCAGGTCCTCCCGCACCACAGCTGGAGATGAAGTCCCACCAAGCCCCGCGACGGGCGGGCGCTGGGGAGTTCGGCCTCGCCACCGAAATCCGCGTAACCGCCGGCTGGCAACGCCGCTCGCGGGTCTGGCGCCGAGCGGGTTTTGCAGTGACAAATCTCACAGCGGGTCCGAGAAAAGGCGGCATCCCGGCTCCTCCACGCAGCCTAACGCCCCCTCCCCGATCCCGGCGGATCCGGTGAAATCCGCCTCGGTGCACAAATCCACAGCTACGGGGGTTTGCTGGAATCGGAGCCTAGGCGAGGCTCGAGCTCGGACATTGCCACCAGCCACCGCTTACGGCTTAAGAAACGCATGCACCGACCAGGTGCAAGACCCCACCGAGCAGGAGGACAGGGTTTTCTGGACAAAAGCTCCTTGCCTTTAACTCTCATGTATTTTCCAGCTTTCCCCGACGAGCAGAAGCACCGGAGGCAGGCAATGTTACACGAAGAGTAAACGGTTCCCTAACCTCCAAGTTGTCTTTATTCAGGGAGGAAGAGATGGGACGGAAGCGTTCCCCGAGGCCCGAGCTGCTCGTCGGGACTTCCCCAGCAGGGTGCTCACCCTACGGACCACCGCGCTCCTCGGACATCTCATCTCTTCCCCCCCTCTCCTTCACCGCTCTGCTTCTGAACAGGTTTGGGTTTGCAGACCAGCAGAAAGTCGTGGCTGTCCAGTGGCAGTCCGTGGACCAGGGCCGGCGGCTTGCGGGCCAGTAACGCGCAGCTCAGCCGCCTCCCTTCAGCCGCAGGCTTTCGTTTGAAGAACGGGATGGCAAAGTCCTGGTGAGCGCTGGACGCAACGCGGCGGGGAGAGAAACTCAGAACATTGCAAGTGACAAAGCAAAGCGGTGGCCCTGGCTGGACGACGCAGCAAAACCAATCTAGCCAGAATGGAATTATTATTTTTTTTCTTTTTTTTTTTTTTTTTAATACAGCAGATGGACCCACTTTTTTTGGGGGGTGGGAAAAATAAAATGCTCCTTGTGTAAGAACTGTTTCCCTCCTTAACTCTGCCATTCCGCTCCTTCAAAGGGTGAAAGACTCTTCAGTGCAACCTCCAAGGGAAGGAGACGCCACAGGAAAGTAATCCTTTACTTTGAGATAAACGGAAGCGGGAAGAAGTCAAATCACACAGGCTGGCAGGATTAAAAGGGGAGAGGGGAGAGAAAGAAATAGCAGAGTTAAAGGACACCTTTGTGCTTTTTGGCGTGTTTCTCACACCCTGGCCATACTCTAAAAATGTTCCCTTCAAGTCCAAAAAAAAAAAAAAAATCCAGAAGAAAGACTGCACGGAGAAGCTGGCTAGATAAAGCACAACCGTGGAAGTGACCCGCATGGGAAAACGCTACCTTACTTCTCTCACGCTCGGGCGCCTGTTCTGAGAATGATTTTCTGCTGCTGCTTCTTTGGAAAGACACAAAAAACAGAAGAAGAAAGCATCGCATCCCCCGCCCCCCCCACCCCTCCTCTCTTATGGGTCAGTACAGGTAATAAAATAACTTCTCTGGGTAACTATCTGATAAGCTTTAGTAATACTGCAGTTATAAGACAGGAAAGGTTCTGAAACACTTGGCCTAAAAGGAAAAGGGAGGCACAGTTTTAGAAAAAGATGCTTTTTTTTTTTTTATACAAAAATAGACCATAGTCTCATTAGCAATTAATAAAATTGGCTGCCTTGGTATAAAATTATAAAAGTCAAAGACAGACAGGTCTCAATCTTCCCAGCACTGGTACGTGAAGGTTAATGCAGGCGGACTGGACCGCGCATGCTGGAGAGGCCACTGCAAAACGTTTACGCCCGCTGCTTCCAAACGCACAAGCGGATAAAAAAAATTCTTTTTTTTTTTTTTCCATGAAGGATCCACTTCTGCACTGCGCAAGGCACTCAGTGCAGATCCCCGGGCCGATCCCCTCCTACTGACACAACCACCTCAAGAGAGCACACACCGGAGATGACAAAAGCAGGAACAAACAACGAGAGCTCTGGGTACTTGGTGTATTTAACGCGGTGCCATGTAGAGCAGACAGCTTGCATATGAACAGTCGCAGGTGCCAGAGAAGGAGGTAACCTAGCAGCGTTCCAGTTCCTCACCATTTGAAGGACAATTTGTAACCCAGTGGACCTGGGCCAGGGGTAATTACACTTCATGCCAAACTTTAATCCATGAAAACTACTGATTCTTAACCTTTGGGAGCTTCGTTCACGTTAGGCAAGTTTTCCCTTAAGTGTCAAACGCTGGCTTCAAATAAGCAGACTTTTTCATTTGTTACATTCCGACATTCAGAGAGGCTAAAACTCGAGAGGACCGTGCCGGGCGCTGGGCTTGCGACCCGGCTCAGACATGGACATGACAGATTCGGCATCGTAAGTAATCCCCAAGTTCTTCAACCACGAGGAATTAATGCTCGTCTCTGAAAGGAATCTAGTTGTATAAAAGGGGAACGTAACGTCCAGGTGACTTTTTTTGCCCTACCCAGTCCAGATTAGTGCCAGCTAAAACTGCTGTTGGTCATACTCTGCTATCAGTTTTTTAATATGAGCCAGTTTGTTGTGGAGGTATTCGCAGCGGTTCTTCTCTTGGCTGTAATTGGGGTTAGTCTGTAAAGAAAAACGAAAATGCAGTGATGGAAGGCAATTCTTCAGAACTCGGCGGCACCTATGCTGAAACCAGCCGAGGCTATCGGGCCTCGGGGCATAAATACGTGACCAAGGAATGAAGCTTTTCTAGCTGGAGGAGTAGATACCCATTTAAAATGGACCTACGCTGTTCAAACAAGGCAAAGAACAAAAAGAACAAAGAACAAATCCCTTTTTGTCAATACCCAGCTCCAGGAGCCTCATCACAGGGAAACGAGTGCACCTTGAGCGAGCTCAGCCCAACCTGGAGCAGCCGGGCCACCGCGCATTAGCGTCCAGCAAGCATCACCTGCCCTTTGCCCCATGTCAGCACTGAATTGTGCAAGTCTGGGAGCTTGAAAACAAAGATGAACTTGCAACACACAGGGAATTTCTTCAAAAAGCTCCTAAATCCCTCAGGGACAGCAGAGCTCAGGGCCACATTCGTAGATTAAAAAAAACCCAAACCCCACCCCTGGTGTACGGATGCCCCAGCCTGCCTCAGCTCTTCTACCTCATCCAGCTAAACCATAAATCCCTCCAGCCAACAGCTTGCTGTACATATACATACAGAGATGTAAAGTATTCTGCGTGCCCCGCACACCAAAAAGCCACGCTGAGTCCCGTGGGGGACCGTGCACCCCAGCGATTCATGCGAGAGACTGCGCTCCAGTTGTACCCCACACACCGGCAGCCCCCGAGACCTGGAGGACCCTGTTATCGCTCAGCCTGTGCGTCTGAAATACAAACTGTTCTCTCCCTCGACGGGATAAAGGCACTAATTTAACACATTTCTTTCTTGTGCTGGCATGCCACTAGCCCAGCTGAATGCTCCCCAGGATGCAAGGAGCAGTCTCGACTCCCCACAAACCCTTTCTGATCCAGGAAGGGATCACTTTTTGGATAAGCTTGAGCTGAACAAAGATCTGCTGGAAAGCTTCAGAGGCTGGGTTTTTCACTTGGCAAGTACCCATCTCTTTCAGTCACTAGGGGCACCACCCAAAAGCCTTTTTTGTGGCCAGCTATTTTTACTTACCTTTTTAATTTTCCGATATTCCTGTAAAATTTGATCATGGATGGTCTAAAAAGGAAAAGATAGCTTATTATTTTCAAAAGAGCCGACAGTCCTGCAACCTATTGCAGTAGGCGAGCCTCTACTGATGGCTCAACGTACACATTTCCTCC
Organism: Theristicus caerulescens; assembly: GCA_020745775.1. Lineage (NCBI taxonomy): Eukaryota > Metazoa > Chordata > Aves > Pelecaniformes > Threskiornithidae > Theristicus > Theristicus caerulescens. The sequence goes on from CM036579.1 coordinate 4,361,778, forward strand.
AAACACTGACCAAAATCTACTCCCTCCACGACTTCCCCCATGAGACCTGACGGCTACAGCCAGCCTCGCTGACTCCATAACTACACTGGTGCTGACACCAGCAGCACTGGAAGGATCAGGCCCCATTCCCCAGCCATGAGAACTACCTGTAACAGGCACCTGGGTTGGCAGGATAATTGACATTTCCTCCACAGCTCAGACTAATTTTTCCCCGAGATATAAAAATAATTCAGTGAGGAATCACTGAATTTCTCAAAGAAGGGAGAAGGATGTTTGAGGGAGGAAACAGTGCTTATTACAATAGGTGCTCTGTAAAAATCTGTTTATTATATTCAATGAGACTTAGTTTCTCAAGATAATGAATAGTTAAAGCTCTTTTAAAGTCAGTCTGACAAATCGAATAATGCTACATTATTAAGATCAAGGATTCCAGAGAAACAGATGACCCCGTACTAACTCCCCTTCCAGCCCCGATACACTACCATATGTGCGAATATGAATTTTCTGGCTGGGATACACTAATAGCTTCCAGCAGCTTTTGGCTAAAGACGCCAATTGTCTCACTGAGGCCTTTCCTTGTCAACAAGTACCATGATGTGTGCTCCAGCTTGAAAACGAAAGAACACAGAGCTGTTTTAAGAACAGTCTACAAAGCTGTCAGCTGTGTGCACGTTCTGCATCCACCAGTTCGGGGCTCTGGGCAGTACATTTTAGACACCAACCCATCCCAAAGAGCCCCGCTTACAGAGCCACTAAAACGAGCTGTAGCATCGCCACTTGCAGAAATAGCTTTTTGGAAGATATATTTCTGTTTCTACCTTATATTCTTCAGAGCCCTGCAAAAGTTGCTTCAGCTTGGCATCTAACTGCGTAAACCGTCGAGTTATCCTCTCTATCCGAGCGTGCAAGTCTCTGTACTCGTTGTATTCTGCATTGAAGTCATTTTTGTAACTCTGACGCTGCTCCGAAGAGGAAATGGCTGCGTATTTTCTGGAGGGAGAATAATTTAGTTAATCGGTTTAGTAAGTCTTCTCTCCAGAGAGCGCGAATACTGCAGTGCCAAAACCAGGATGACAAGCCTACCAGGTGACTGCATTTGAAAACAAATACAGTCTCTTACGATTTGCATTATGGTAGCACAGAGGTAACTGTCAGAATTATTGCCTTGACCTCTGCCTAAAACAAGACAGTGTTTGCTCCCACAATTTCTCATCTGTGCCAGAGAGGGTGGAATATGCAGGTACAGCAAAGCCTGGGAGCAGCTGAGGGTGTGGGAGGACATTCAGATAGCACTGCTACAGCTTTTCTAACTCCTGCTGTCCCGCAGAACATGGAGTTCTGCATCTGTGCCAGACCTTGGAACAGCAGGAATACGATGCTTCCAGTTTTAAGTCTTTAAAGAAACACAAAAAGCATTCAGCTATCGTTGCAAAATGCTCACAGTACGACTATGTGGCAAGCGCACGACAAGAAACCACGTTGAACAGACTGAATATATCTCCACTGCCTCCTGAAGACACCCAACGTGACCTGAACACACGGGCTCGTGCTTAACAGATGCGCCTTTGAGGCCCTTTGAAAGTTATTCAGCTCAACAAAAAGCCATTGAACCTGACATTTTGCAGAAAGCCCAGCAGCCAGTCCTCTCTGATGGCAAAACTCATCTCTCTGTAGGTGATGGCTCTAATTTGCCGCCTTACTCTGTCTGCAGCAGTGCCAGCTCGGTGCACGAACATGTACAAGCTAACTTAGCTATCACAAATTAAGGGAAAAACTCCCGCTCTGTTAACCTAAATGCACTCTAGCCTTCAAGAACTGATTCCGTGCTAGGGGTTGGTATAAATAAGCATCTACACAGGATACGCTACTACGCGATAAGGAAGTTGTCCTCACCGGTATGAAACATACGCCTCCATGATCAAAACAGCAGTGGCAGCTCTTATAATTTAAGGAGCGGACCATCAAACCAGTCAGATCACACCAAAAGGTGAGACAGCAGACCTTAGAGCAGTTCATAAACCTTACAGGAGACGGACCGAGGAGCTGTAATATCCCTCTATAGGAGGGATCAGCACATCTGTTGTTAGAAAAAAAACCCCACCATCTGCATTCTTCTGATGGCACTAGAAATGTCAACTCGAAGCGGCTTGTATGGTTCACACAGCCCAGCAAACCACAGTTTTGTAACCACACAAGAACCCTGTATAACCTCTAGTCAACTCCAGTGACTGCTCCTGCAGGCCAAGAGTGGATGCCTCCTCCATCTCTTCCCGCCGAGTGATCACGGCACAGCCAAACCAGATCTGATGGCATTAAAAATCCAGGCTGAGACGTGCACAGGGAACATCACCCACAGCTCCACTTCTTCACTATCACAGAGCTTTGTTTATAACACGTTTGGTATAACGCAGATTTTTGGCTTTATGCACGGGGATTTTTGTGCTTCAGCAGACAAGGATTGTTTAATTAACCTCAAGGGGATCTGATTAAAAAGTCAAGAGGTGAAACAACTCACATCCTAACCCACGGGTTATAACCTCCCCATGAAGAATATTTCACTGGTTTATGTAGATTATCTTGGCCCTGAGCAGGGGAAGAATTAGCTAACCTCTCAAAATCCTTTCTTGCCCTGTCCTCCGTAACGTTAAAGCAGAAAATTTCCTCTCAAAGTTTCCAACTGTAACATGGAGATGTTTAATCCTTTCAAACCCCTTCAAGGTATGCAATGTTTCTTGAAGTACCTGAACAATCGGTTTATAGGAAGATAACCTTGAACTCCACAAGGACGTAAAGAACTGATCTGATATCAAGTGTAGGCTCGGGAACTATCTGCGAAGTTGGATTTACTCTTTTTTTTTTTTTTAAACCCACCTTACAAAGTTCTATCAAATAACAATAAAGTCCAACAAAAATCCCCAGTACGTTGTGATTTTTTTAGCTTGAAACATGATCCCAAAGTGATGAAGTAACTGATAGCATGATACTTACAATAAATAATCTGGCATTTCTGAAGTTGATGTTGGTACACTAGAATTATTGCATGTTCCATTTAAACCTGAAAAAATAAAAACTTGTTTATAGGCATTCTTAAACTTTAAAGCTCTATGCAATTAAAGTTCAAATTCATAAACTTATCTGCAATATACAGCTTATCGAATTCTAAAGGATTTCTGATTTGCTTTGAACTGACAAAGATAGAAGATCCACAATAAGGTGGCTGAAACTTCAAGGCTTCTCTAATATTTGTCTGTCAGCAAAACAACATCCACATTAGCCAGTGCACTGAGTAGCAAAAAACCTTAATTTAATTGGTTTATAAACACTGCCTGCAGGTGGGTAACACTGGTATCACCACTGCTAAAGTGCAAACCAAGTTTATGAGTGCGGATGAGCAGAACAGAGAGCTGAGCAAGGTGTACATTCTTTTCTCCCGATTCTACACAATATAGATTCCTACTATTAATACTCCAGGTTCAGATTTCTACTGTTAATACTCCAGACTCCTATAGGATACAACAGAGAGGTTTATAAGGCACGCAGCTCTTTCCTCACATAGCCCTGTAGACAAATCAAAGTGCTCGCTGCTCTGCAAAGCTGAAGAAACATGAATCAAGCCAGGCTCAGCTAAGAATGCTTAGGAGTTTAAGCGAAGGGACCAAAGACCTAGGGAGGAATGGGATTCTGAATGCGAGCCTAAACCAGAGCCCATCCTCAACGTAAATGAAACACTGCATTATTAGTTTGGAGGAAGTAAGCAGTTGGATACAGGTTTGAAAAGGGATATTTCTTATAAACTGTATTATACCGAAAGTCCGAATCAGAAAGCCAACTGCATCCATGAGAAAGCAGCAAAATAAGAGGCAAGTGGAGAAGGCTGCAGAGGATTTCACTCAACTGCTTTGCAAAAGTGTATTTCTTCTTTCCTCTTCTTTCGAAGTCTTACTTAGAGCAAGCAGTACCTTGACTGCGCGACGTCCCCAGACGCACGGGAAAGGTGCGTGTGAGCCCCAAGCCTCACCCATCCCTACGCTCACCTACATTACTGTATGGTCATTATCCCAGGGAAACTGTGGGGAGTATGAAATGCTCAAGTAACAAACACAGGCACGTAAGAGCAATAACCTAATTATATCTTTTTAAAAATCAATTTTTCTCTGCATTTCCACAGAAAGGCTTTCCTGCGCAGAATGGAAGAATGGCAGAAAACCCACTGTCATTATAAACACCCCAGTCTCAAATCCCTACTGCAGACGTTTGCAGACAATTCTGCTTTCGTCCTTACCTGACCACCAGCGTGAAAGATGCAGAACGTGGGCAAGGAAGAGCGTGGAGGAGAGAGGGTGAAAAGAAGGTTTATTTTGCCTATGAGTGCCACCTACTGTCTGCTGAAAGGACCCCAAGGGTCCCTCCGCTGCCTCTTGAACAAACCTCCCAGGAGAAATTCTGCTTCCCTGCAGCCCCCGGCCCGAGGGGGACTTTGGGAAGGCTGCCAGCCATTTGCCGCAGACAAAGGAGCAGGATTAGTCCCGTGCTCTCCGCATGAAGTAAGGCGCAGAAGGAAAAGATCCCAATTCAGATGCGAGCTGGCTGTACGAAATCCAAGCAGCCACTGACCACATCCTGTTTGTGATTACTCCCAAGTCCAGCTTGGATTCGTTACCTCGCGTACATCAGCAGCGCAGCAGGAACAAAACCCGACTCCTACTAATTAACAAAGAGCCAGTCATTAAACAGTCTTTAAAGCAAAGCAGAAAAGGTGATAAAGGGTCAGCAACTTCATGAAGAAAGAATTCAGGGTATTTTGGTATTTGTAAGAAAGACTAACAAAAATATACATCTAGAAAGAGAATGTGTGTGTATCTATCCACTACCATTCAAGACACAAGGTACACGGGGAAGAAAAACAACATTCACAGAAAAAACTAGGGCTGACACAAAAGTGAAGATCGAAGCAGAAGCAGTATCTGAAGAGCGTGGTTCCGCAGTGCCACACAACGATCAGGACTATGGACCGTCATTGCAAATCACCGGTGAGCAACCCAAATGTATTTTGTAGGTGCTACAGAGACTGGGGGGAAGGTGAGAGCTAATATCCTATTAACCTCAATGCCCTGGGAAGCTCTCCTTTTCCAGGAATTCCACAAATTAGTTTCCGTTTCAAGTTACTATCCTTTTTGACCCAAAATTGGATGATTTTCATGCACCAAGCATGAAGATGAACTCAATGTCAGAAAGCAGTAACAGGGCAAAGGAAAACGAGATGGATGCAAAAGGAAATTTAACAACAGATTGGGACTGCAATCTTCCTAGAGGCTGCAGGGGAAGTCCCACCGCTCCGGGGAGTTGTAAGAAAGCCTAACGAAACGGCAGAAAACAGGAAAGCTGCAGGCACTGGCAAGGGAGCAGATCGGATTCGCCAACGTATATTCTCTGCTCTAACTGCTAAGAGTATGTAGAACTGACTTCGAAATATACTGGTTTGATGGAAAACATTTTCATTGCATCGCAACGGGTAACGGATTCACAGTTGTGTTAATCCCCGAAAAAATAAATTCAGCGTAATAGTGGGATACAACAGGGAAGCTCTTTCAGCCTGAAAGAGCTGGTTGTATACTGCTCTAACAGCATTTATCACAAGACTTATCTATCATTTCTTTTGTCCCCAATATTAAAAGCTTTTGTGACTAACTTTTCATTACGGAGTTAAAAATCAATACAACAGTCATCACAATACCAAACACAAGCAGAAGAGCTGTAAGTAATCAAGCAGCACTGCTTTTTCCAACAGATCTTGATGTCTGCCTTTCATCCCCATATATTAATACGGCTTTTAATTTAACAAGGAGAAACATGACACGGTCTGAGGCAGTTCCAAACAGCATGAAAGGTTAAACAGGAAAAACCTGATACCCTCTTTTGAGAGGAAGCACATTTGTTGATTTGTAGGTAGGGACGGCGGTATTATTTTGTTAACCACACGGTCTCTGCAAGTGGACACGCAACCTCTTTCCTCAAATAGATTTAGAGCAGAAATCATACACAGCCGACACCAATATTATCTTAGCACAAGCCGCACAGGAGGACCTCTCAGATCGTACGTACCTGTGACCTGTTCCTGGGGAACACTAACTAAGTCAGCATTTTTTATTACTTCACAGTCCTGCTTCTCCTCTTTGCATTTCTCTTCATTTTTCTTCTCCTTTCTCTCCTTTTCCTTGTCTTTGTGCTTTTTGGATTTTTTCTTGGTTTTTACATACGAGCTGCAATTGTGCTTGCTCGTTTGGGGACAGTCTGTGGACAAAGGATGAGTCAGTCTGTCAGCCGTCTCTGGGTTCTCACAGTCTCTGCCGTTGTGAGTCAGGTCGTTGCTGACATCCGAAAGGGGATCGTGAGGCCTTGGCAGCTCCAGCACCGGGAGGCTGGAGCTGGAGCTCACCGACTCCGGGACAGCCGGCGGCAGGGCAGGGGCAGGGGCGTCCTTCCCGTTGGAGGAATTCAGTTTCCCGTTGAAAGTGGGCTGACTTCTGTGAGCCAAATGAGAGATCCTGGGCTTTTTGTTGGCCAGGGGATCGATAAACTCCAGAGGCTGGGGTCGTTTCTGGGGAGGAAAAAGGAAAAAAAATAATCTTGAAGTCTTGAGGCCAGAATTTTGGATGCTGTTACCACTAGGTGGTGGTGCAACACCAGAGAACAAGGGAGGAACCCCAGAAAAAGCTCTGCTATCGGTGAGAGCTGCCAGCAAGTCTCCCAGCTGAGAGGCGGGTCCTGGACACCAGGTCCTGCAGAAGCTGATCCATCCCAAGCCACTTTCTGACAATCCCAACAGCCGCTCTGGAGCCCGCGGCTCAGTGGGAGAGCTTATAGAAACCCACCATTGCATCAGCAATTATTGATCTCCTGCGCTATTCATACACAGGCCACGCAACCCAGCCTGCTCTCGCTGCACCTTATTTCAAATCTAGCCCTTTAGAAGTCAAACCCTGTCCTTCACCCTCCCCTTGTCCCAGCCACTGAGCAGAGAATGGAAACAGCCATAAAAACATCTGTCCTTCTGGCTGTGGCATGACATTTACAGCACCTCGAAGTCCCTGCGAAGGAAAGATGTGCTCAGACCTCTGGAGCAGGGAGGGATTCACAAGTTCTGCATTTTATTCCCAACTGATTTTACTAACTCTGTGGTCAACAACTTTATCCTTGCAATACCACTCCTTCCTCTTCTCAAGAAAGAGGCATTTCCCAGAAGAGGTGAGAAAGCATCAACTGTTAAGTTCTCGGAATTTAAGGTAAAAGAGGGCATTTGCAGCAGTTTTAAAAGCCACAGCACATGGGCCAACATGACCTGAGTATCCCTTTTTTAAATAAGTGTAGAGAGAAGTGGTTCCCAGCTGTCCCCATCAGCCCTACCTGGACAGCCACAGGCAGGGCTCGGAGAAGCTCTGCGTGCCCACACCTCCTAGTAAGCGGTTGCCTGCAGACTGCAGGTTAGCCTGGGGAAGCTGCACCATGGAAGAACCCATCCATCAGTCAGCAAAAAGAAGAGCTCAACGCAGAGCCAGAACTACGCTGTCAGGCTCAGTCCAGCCTGAGCCAGCCAAAATTACCTTGGACAGCCGTCAGTGCAACGGTGTGTGCCTGCCTGGCAGCACAGGGCTGCAGAAACTCTGAGGAAAGATTATTTAGTGCCCAGAGGAAAACAAGCGATAGTTCTGGTTATTTCTTTTGGATATTTTATTGTTTTCTTTATGTCTCAGGCAGGACTGCGAGGTGTTTGCAAATGGAAATCTGCAGCTGGATGTACGGCTGCTTTGTCAGGGAGCCACCAATTCGCTCCTTTTCCCCCCCAGTTATTATTTCTCTTTGCTAACTCCGGGGGTCTCAAGGACGCTGCTCAGTGGCAGGAACCCTACCTTCCACCTGTCAAGGTAATTACGAAGAGGAGCTGCTCCTACTGCCGCAGAGCTCAAGGGGCAAGGACAGCACGTCGAACCGGCTTTGCAACATCACCGCCTGCCTTCCCAGCGGAACGCAAGCAGTGTCCATCTCCCAAAAGGAGGGGCCGTTCACTTTGTCTACAGGTCTGAGGTGGCAGATCTAAGAACTGCCATCTTTTACTCACCTTTCTTTAAGGCCAACAAATACCAGCTTCAGCAACTTCACCTCTTTGGTTATGAGGTGGTATATGCATGCGATACCTGCCCTGCCGTGCTTCCTGAGAACTACCAGACCAACCTTTTTCTTTGCCTTCATTCCACAACTGAACTTTTCCCAAAATATTTTGCATTCCAGACTACCAAATCCCAGTCCTCTGCTGGGACTGCAACCATTAGCAGGCATCCCTTCTCTAAATAGAAAGTACAGCTATAGAGTATCAAAAAAATGACGGCTGACAATAAAGAGCTGTCTGCAGTTTGCTGTCTGACACAAGCCGTGTTAGAAGCACTGCTGGAAACATTTCTGTTCCATGTTCGGTTGCCCCTGTTTCACTAGCCTTCTCTAGATCCACACCAACCCCCCAAAGTTTTGACTGGGTCATCTCAAGAGACCAGAAACGTCCCCTACAGACCACTGAGTCTCTCAAAATATGTACAGCCAGAAACGAGATGATTTTTCAACCTCCATTTTTTCCAAATCAGGTTAAGAAAAACACAAGACCAGCCTCTTAACAGCACTGTGTCTTTCCAAGCTAACTCCAACGAAGGGGATCATTCTTTATTCACCAGGAACATGCCCACAGCAGAGCAGAAGAGGATTTGGAATTAGTTACCTGGCAAACAAGTTGCGCGGTTCTTGTTCTCAATAGAGAATTGCCTCCCTCTCACTGCCAGAAAGCACATAATTTCTTTACCTGCTAATATTCTTTGCCACTAATCCTCAGTGCGTCTGTCCAGACAAGTAGGCATTACACATTCCATTGGCAGGAGGAGAATAAATACTCAACTTGTCTGGGCTGACCCACAGCAGAGAAAGGAAGCCGGCATTTCACAATGCTAGCAAGAAATGCCTGCGCTAAGAGATACTAAGAGGAGTGGGAACAGACTCTGCGTTACACACAAGCAAATGCAGCTCCTTCGCAGTTTAGTATCATGGAAAAAGAGCCAAAACGTGCTTTTCACGGCTCCATGCACTGGCATCTCAACAAATCAAAGAGCAGACCAACCTGCCCCTGATCTGTCACGGCCATTAGGTTGCAAGAGGTCAAGGTTTTTAATAACTCAACCGTGTTTGGGAGCTACTTATTACTGCTTCGTTCCAGTCAATTATTAGTAATGAGTAAAACACAAGCTCGTTCTCCCAGGAACTCCAAGAGGGATGTAGGCACTGGGAAAAAAATTTAGCCCTTAAAACTAAACCTAAGACACACTGTCAGAGATCCTCCCCATAGGCCATCACTGAACCACATCCAGAGGAGAAACAGATGCTGAGGAAACCCAGAATTAGACTAACTTAATAAAATAGAAGAAAAAAACCCCAACAACCTATTGACCTAACAGCCTCCAGCAGCAGGTGATTACAGCGTGCAGACAGACTGAACAGCTCAGCCTGGACCTCCGTCCAGCAACCAACTCCATCGAGAGCAGACGGAGCCAACGGCTGGCGCTGCGCTAACCAGACCCAGCACCCTTGGAGAGGGGTCGCCTACCTGAGGAGGAGAGCTGGAGTTCACATTGTCTTTTGGTGGACTCAGGGAAGGCGCTTCTCCTTGAAAACCGCTACTGTTCTGTGGCTGACAGAGTTTCCTGAAAAACAGAATTTAGGGCTGTTCAAATCCCATGCTTGACAAGCCAACAGATGGTATTTCAAATCTTCCTACAGAGCAAAGAGCCTTTTTGTGGACTCAAATTCTGACTGCTTGAAGATGCCATGAAAAAGTAGCTCATTCAGGCACTTACAGTTTCGATCTCAGACAAAATCTAGGAAGAAGAAACTCCTAAATATTGATATCGCACCAGCTTTGCCCTACTCTCCTGACACCAGCCAGATTGCCCGTATATTAATCACCCAGGAAAAACTACTGTTGCATCAAGCTGCAGCTGTCAAGCTGAAAAAAAAATTCAAGGTTAAAGGTTTTAATAAACTAGCTCTGCAGTCATTTTGTCACCAGCTGTACAGCCTAAATAAGCAACGTCTAAATTCCTCCACAAGAGGCTATAATCAGCTTTAAAGCGCACACATATTTTTCAAACATTGGGGAGATTAGTTCACAGATAGAGCCCACGACTTTACAAGATTTTCCTTTAACCTGAGCTTGAACCTTCAGCCATATTGCAGCAACATTTAGATGCCTGCAGTTTCGCCACCGTTCTGGCTTCAGTTGCCGCTTTGTTTAATTTTTATTTAGACCAACCTCAACAGCCACGGATCAACTCAAGAAAAGCACTCAGAGACTGTGAAAACAGGAAGGGGAACAATGATATTCCATCAACACTGTAGTGAAAGTGGCTTTTTGGATGCTGTTTGACTAGACTGAGCCACCTCGTCACATCTCCTAACATGTTAATTACGGATTTAAAAAAGTGAATGAAAGACGATGACTTTCAATTCAGCGGCTCCTGCAACAGCGGAAAAACATTTCACTACAATGGTGAAAGAAGGATGGAAAACACAAACAGCATGAGGAAAAATGAGTTAGCCTAACGGAGGCACTGTTAGATATAGTTTTAAGATTTGCGGATGTGCTAATTATTGCAGCCGACGAACCGTCGAGTGGCAACCGGACCTGAAAACGAAGAGGACATTTAACCATTGGCTGGATCTAGGCAACCACGCAGACTACCACAGCCAGCTACGTAAAGTCCTACGTCTGGTGCCTGTGCCCTTTTTGTGAATGTTTTTCTACTGTCTTCAACCCTACATGTTTTTTCCATTTTGTAGCCTCATTACCTGCATTGGCTGAGCGGGTCTTTGTTTGTACAGTTGAATACATCCTTTCCAAGGTCTATTTTTAGACCTTCGCATAACTGAACGCCACAATTCTAGAAAAAGCAGTAAACATGGCTTTCTGCAGGGAGAAATTAACTTTTTTGAAAGCCATAAAGATTGCATGGCAGTTGTATTTTTCCATTTAATTATAATTCAACATCAAGGCCATTTAAACAAGTTTGATTTTTCTTTAGCACGCCAAAGCACTTTAAGTGCGAGTTTCTGTTGGTTTAACAAAGTCTCATCTCCAAGCCAATTGTGCTTTCAAATCATGGAAACTGTTCAAACAGAGCATGCTCTACTTAATCTTAACCAAAAGTGCAATAAAATAAGTCTCAAAAACAAGTCAAGTAAAATCTCCATCCGCATTACAAAATCTGTACCAAGTCAGTACAAACAGACTGAAAACCCAGAGAGGGAAATAGAAACACTCAGAGCAGAATTCTCCTTTAGAAACCTGGGAGATACGTTCTCTTTCCCTGCTGCCTGCCAGCCAAGAGCTTCCCAGCTTGGAGGCTTCACCTAAGGAAAAATATCTGCAGAGGAAAAAAAAATCTTTAGCAACCAATGAGACAAAGCCATCACCTCGACTGACTCCGTTAAGGGCTATTTTCAGGAAGGAACGTGAGAACGGGTACCCCTTGGACAGCGGGGATTACACTGTATGGGCAGCAGGACGACCAGCACGTGTTTTAGGGGACCTGTCTCTACAGAACTGCCTCGTGCTCTTTCATGCATCCCTTACTTCAATTAAATCTTAATCTCGCAGGGCGACTGTGATACTAGCAGTATTTGCAACACAAGGAAAAGAAAAACACCCAAGGAAACAAACATCCAAATAAGGCTACAGAAATTAAGCAGCAAAGTCTCCAAAGCCAACAGCTCGAGAGGAATAGGGAGATCCACAGGCACAGAAGCGGCTGAGCAAGACAGCGAGGGGCCGTGGCTGCGCGGTAACGTCTCTCTCCTTGCCTTGAACAAACACGGCAGTCTGCACAGGAAGCCATGTACCAGAAGATATGGAAAAAGGAAAAGAGAGTTTCAATGGAGAGCTGAGCTGGACACGTTTGCCTTAATCCATTCATCTCCCAGGATTTTAAACAACCATTAACTTTTAACTGTAACAGCTTTTGTTCGCCATCCAGGTTTTTCCCGTAGCTTTCAGTATGATGATTTAAAGGCAACCTAGGACCATCTGAAGAGTGCCTCCACTTTGATATTCAAGTTTAGTCAACTTCTACAGCTGCCTGGATGACAAACAGACTGACTTCATGTTAAAATAAGTCAAACACTCAACTTACCATCATTCTACTGACTTCAGTTACCCTGATTTACAGCAACTGACCTGGCCCAGTATTCTCAAGCTCCAGATGGTATTACAGAGAAGATGGAATAATTACCGAACAAGTATCCTCTTCAGCAACTGCTGGTCTCCTTCAGAGTAGCCAGGCCAGTCCTTCTGCACTTCTTTGTATACACAGTCTTTCAGTGTGAAAGTGCTGTCCTTGGCACTCAAATTTGCCACCTGAAATAAAAGTAATTTGCAAAAGACTTGTTAGGGTTTAGTTTTCTCCCTTGTTCTAACAAGAGAACTAAGATGTAGGCAAAAATCTCAGTAGACTTCGCAGCAGTTAGTAGTGTCAGAGAACAAGTAGAGACTTTATACTTCGTTTCCTAATCATTTAGGTTATTTAATCAAACTGCGCCTTTCCTTTTGCCTTGTCATCGCAATAGTTTATTACGAGTTTCCAAAGCATACCCAATTTACTGGGAAACAAGTGATATCTTAATAGATTATTCAGCTTGGATAGTCTGGAACGGTATGACATCAGCTTTAGAAATACCTGGAAACAAACCCTGGAGGGAACAGGCAGTTCAGTTATCACACCTGTCTGATAGCAAAAATGGTGCGGTTTATTAGCTGCTAGAGGAACTCTTACGGCGATAGCTTAGTTAACAATTGCCAGAAGATAATTTCTCATTAACAGGCCAGTAAAACAGGTGACAGAAAGCTGCTTTCTCCAGGAGCAGTGAAGAGAATGCCTTGCAGATATAATGCATTAGGGAGCTTGCAGATTACACTGTGCCGTTCGGTGCATGAGGATCATCTGCTGGATATCATGGAGGACTTTTCCGAGGACTACTTCAGGGCACGAACAAAACCTGTGATTACCAGCTTATAACCCAGGCTTTTACAATAAAGCATTGCACCTAAATCACGTGCTGCGGTTAGCTCAGTACACTTGCAGGAGAAGCTTTGTGACGTTTTATCCAATTCTATCGTGTGTAGTTTCCCCACAAAACTCTGCATGGTGCCTACACGGATAGGAAACGCTGCTGGAACCGGCAGAATTGTATTAGAATGGAAACAACTTGTTAAGAGTTTTCCCACTTTAATCAGTCTTTCCCCAGCTTGACTGAAAATTTAACTTCTTGCTGCTGGTTACGCATCTGAAAAACACAACGTTAGCACAAACCAAAAAGCCCCAATTAAGCTTTCACAGATACTGCCTTAGTGGACCCCTCTTCGGTGCTTGTACGGCAAGTTTAGAAAGAAAACAAAGCCTTAAATTTCCTTTTATAAAAGGGATACGGAGGCAGAGGTGCCAAATGCTGTGCCCACAGCCAGGCTGACCAACTGGTAAAGCCAGCAACCGCATCCCAAATTCACTGCTTTAGCCGCTCAGTTTGACAACTGTATTACACTTGAAAGCAGAAGATGCTTTTATTCTGCCAGTGGAGATACGTGCATCTGGTTAAGGACTACTGTTCTCCACTGCTCGCTCCGTTCGAGGCGGTTGTGCTTACGGATTTCTATTATCCACGCAGCAGTAAGATAGCCTCGGAAAAGCAAGTGAAGGAGTGGAAAGTCTGGAATTAACTGAAGATGCTGTTAATTCTTCTGCTTCTGCTCTAGGGAGACTATGACCTAATATTAAAAATCTATGAATTTAAAAGCAAAAAGCTGCAGAACTAATACAGCAAAGCTCTCCTGATAAGCAAAAAATAAAAAGCACAGTTATCAGTTTACATGATGAACACTTTGTTTTTCCTTTCAGTTTTGTCAGCCTTCCAAAATCCTGAGCCAAAATACAAGAAGAATTTGAGCTGTGTTTTACATTTAGATATCCCGGTAAACATGCCCAAGAGACAAAAGCAAAGCCAGGTTCTTTTTCAAAAACTCTCCGAGAATCTCTCTGGTTACTGCCTCTTTCTACAGCGGGAGACGCGCTGCTCGGCAAGGCTTGTGGCCCAGGCAGAAGAACAACTCGGATTTTCTCTGCACAGAGGCTGAGCTGCTACCTCCTTGTTTTGCTGGTGTGGGACTCTGCAAGCTCCACCCCAGGCCTCCCAAAAATAGAAACCTTGCAAAATGAGGCAAAAAGGCCAGCAGGAACAGAGAGTCCTGTGAGAGATGCAAGAGTACAATGAAACCCACACCTAGACGTATTTAGACATGCAGCTTTAATGCAGCCTGTAATTTTTAGCTTATCTGTGTCTGCTTGTGGATGGGAGCCCTGGTAGCGCTGAAAGGAGATGCGGTTTACGAGCAATACATTTACAGCCAAATCAGCGTTTGGCCCGATCAGGCTGACACCGTGGACGCTGCCGAACACACCGCTTGCCTGCTGGGGGGTCGTGAGAGCATTAAATAAAAGGTGATTATCAGGAACTGTATTTCTAGTATTAAACCTATTTATAGCATTCAAAAGGGTGGTCAAAAGAATTCTAGCGCTGCTGGAAAATTAAGGGCTACAGGATTAAAATGTAGGGAAGGAGCAAGTTGTGCCAGCAATAACTCCATTTTCAGTATGACCTGCCCTGTGCCCTTGGGCAAACTAACTCCTCACCCTCTCATTCTTTTCAGCTATGGAAAGGAGTAAAAAAAAAAAATCCAATACAGAAGAGGGCAGCTGCAGCATTTAAATAAATATCCATGATGTGTTTTGCACTGTGAGAGCAATAAAGGTATTTACCGCAATTCTTAAAATGGCACCTTGAACATGACTCAAAGTGTTAAGAACTGATTCAGCTTGGAAACAGCTTTCACACTTGACATACAAATAATATGCTTTGCAAGAAGCTGCATGATCTTCACACCTAACCAGCTGCACTTTTGAAGCAGGAAAGGCATGGGTCTGGACAATACAAAGAAGATGTAAAGCTTAGTGGAGAGGGGCATATTTTTTCCTTCACATAGGAAACATTACATGTATCGATACAGAACGTGTTCCTTTATGTCCACGTTAATAAAAATATATAGAATAGATTTATGGGTTATAACAAATCAAACAGCTCGTAGATCCTGTTAAATAATTCTCCCCACGACCAACCAAAAGCGTTCCTCTTAAAGCGACTGATCTGGTGAGCCAAAAATCATACAGCTTAGTTGCATACACCAAACCCGAGGCGTATACACGAGAGGCTTCTGCTATCTCTAGCAAAACAGTAACGTGAATCGCGAGCGTCTGTCGGACACGGCCCTTAGAGAAACATTCAGCTGCAGCTTTGAGACACACAGGTTACGTTCAGACTAATACAGAAGGTACGACCGTTCTGAGAAGACATTTCCCTTTACCTAAATTGTTGCCTTCATCAGAGTACAAACCTGTTGCAGAAGGTTGTCCAGCAAATCCTTGTCCTGCTGAGAAAGTCCATCCTTCTGCAATCTGAGAATAAGTTCAGGTTTCTTATAAGGCTTTAGTGCCAGTAAGTGCACAACCCTATCTTTGAAGGGTCTCTGAGAAATCGCACTATTGCCTCTCTTTATTGCACTGGCAAGGTTGACTGGCGTTGGGCGCTTCCTGGAGGGAACAGCATCGGAAGCTCCTGGTGCAGGTTTACGCACCTGAACCTTTTTGCCTAAAATGAGATGAGAATAGTGAACTGCAGCAGTCACCTTGCAAAGGCCAGTGGTCTGTCAACACGTATATGGAGCTCATTACACCACCTGAAGTGCCAGAAGATGACAATGAAGGACAAACACAACCAGCACACCCCATCCGTTCCGATACGCCGCCGGAACGAGTATCCCATGAGTTTTATGATTCATGACAAGCTTGTAACAAGTAAACAGCAACACCAAGCTCTGGAAACCTGAGTATTATTGGCCACAAGCTTACATAAAGCTCTCTTTGTTTGCCAGCTTTTCATTTATCCCAAGTGCATGTATCCCCATGGTTAATCTAACCGTTTTTTCCCTCCCTACGAGAAGAAAATTCTGCATTATTATGCAGAAGAGTCGAAATACGGAGTGGAAAGACCAGAACTGGTCAACGAGTGGCTCCCTGCTGCTGATCTCAGCAAAAACGCTAGTCCAGCAGATGTTTCTGCTTTTAGAACAATAGGAACCTTATGGGGCTGGGTCCACCTCCCTTCCCCCCCGCCAAACCCAGCCACATGAATGGGGTCCAACACCGATGCATTCGCCTATTCATGAGCGTGCTGTCTATTCGAATAGAATAACCCCCCACATTGCAGTAATAACTGCTTCACCCGCCAATCACATTTAGGTATACGTGAGAACGTAAAGCTGTCTCAAAAGTTCATCTCGAGCCCTCGGAGGCAGCTTCCTCAACTCTGTCCCAAATGTGGTTCTTGGTTTCTGACAGCATTATACAAGAATTCGTTTTCCCATTCCTATTAAAAAACAGCTTTAACTAGAACCCTCACACAAGTCCCACATCACTTACTAAAGCACAAATCAAAGAATTTTACTATTTTCAATACAGAAACAGGTCACAAAGCCAGGTTCCTGCTACCAAAGGCGAAACCAGCAAATCAAAAAAGAAAATCTCTTGGTTCCAAGGTCTAAAACACAGAGATGCAATCAATAATCACTTTGGTTCAAGAAAGTGACCTTCACTCGGACAAACAACATCCAGCATTTACTGCAAGAATTTTGGGGATTTATTTCAGCATGGCAATTCTCCACTGCTAGGGAGCAATGTTTTCAACTGAGTCATCTGAAGATACTGGTGATTGTCTGCAGTGTTTATTTTACTGAAATGTAGATTGCATAACTCAGTCCCCATTTCCTGGCTTTTTGTTACGCACCACGCTGATGCAAGCAAGTACGACCCATTGCCGGCAGGGCTGAGTTAAGACGAGAGGGAGAAAAACAACAATTCACACATTAAACATCCCAAAATTCAGAGGTCAACTGGACTTCATTTCCAGAAAAGGGACAAGAGAAGATTCGTCAGCTTTCTAGAACTCCCTTAACTCTTGCCAGGTCATGAACAGCAAAAACACATCGGGACATTTCCACTTAAGGCTGGAGCCAAAATGCGCAATGATAGGAAAAGAAAAGACTAAGTTAATCCAG
Source organism: Theristicus caerulescens (assembly GCA_020745775.1). Lineage (NCBI taxonomy): Eukaryota > Metazoa > Chordata > Aves > Pelecaniformes > Threskiornithidae > Theristicus > Theristicus caerulescens. Next base: position 4,379,026 of record CM036579.1, read on the forward strand.
AACACGGAGTCTTTTAAAATATTTATACATGCGCATATATATGGATGTATATACAGACACACATTTAGTGTATATATAAGCACACATATCCCCCTACAGACATATCATCTCTCTATTTACATATATATTCGTTCGAGTGTTAGTTCACGTCTATACTGTTCTGTTGATCTCCAATTTCAACATTTCATATAAATTCTTCCACATCCGAGCTGCCTGGAATGACTCCACTGCCGTTTAAGTGCTGAGCTCTGTGTTCTCATGGAAATGTGAGAGCCAGCCTTCTCCCTCCAGACTAGCCTGCAAGTGAATCAGCTGATGGTGCTGGCACACCGAATACGTGCGTATCCCGCAAGAGGACTGTCCTTGCCCAGGCTTTTCCTTCTTGGACCAGCGCTTTGCTCCTGTCTTAAAGACTGACATCTTATATATGCAGCATGCACTCCACTCCGCTGCTTTTTACATGGCTGTACCTCCATTTCAGAGCGGTAAATGTTTTAGCAGGAGTATTTTTAAATCAAAAGTTTTGCTCTCTCTTTCCGGGAAGCAATTTGCTTTGAGAATCTTCTCCCTCACGAGCCTAACAACTTCATCCACTTACTGTAATGTTCTCAAATATAAGCTAAACAAAATAATCTTCTAGTCTACAGGAAATCAATGCATTTCCTTCCTGATTACTATCTTATTTCTCAGCTTTGAGCACTTGGCTGATAAAACAATGAGTCAGGGTCAGTTCTACATTTTGCAACTCACCATTCTCATCACAGACATCCTCTGAGAAGAGACTGGCTACAGACCACATGGGCTGCAGAAAAAACAGCTGGCTCAAAAAACCCCAAAGCTCTGCTTTCTGGTTAATATTCGTGCCCTAAGTTTGTGACCAGATGAGCTGAAGCAGGGACCTGAGCCCAAAGCCAGGTCTCTGCAGGCTCCTTCTGGAGCCCACTGATATTTGCCATGGTTTTATTTCCTCCCCTAGATTCTCCTTGCATTGTCACAATAAGACGGTTTGTTTAAGGCTGCAGTCAGCAGCACTGCTTTAGTCTCTTTGTTTATTAGCACAAGCGCTCTGCTATCTGCATCCTAGATGTTGCATGTTAAGGGCTCGGGTGCAGGCACACGCCAGATGTGTGACACCAGCGGTGGTATATTTTAGCTGACTTCGCTAGGAGCACAGACACTTCTGATGGATCAGCAGTATGCTCTCAGCATCATCGCATGACAAACATGAAATAATGCCAGAGAGCGATGTGACTGCACACAGACAATCCTCAGAGGTCACGCAAACACCACCACACATCTTCTAGGGTGAAGATGGAAGCCATGAAGAAGTCACGATACAAGGAGAGTAGCACCCTAATAAATCGGACGTCCATAAGGAACTACCAGATACTTGTTAAAGACTTTCACGGGCAAGCAAAACGAATGCCAGCATTTGACTTCAGAAGCTAGCGAAGACACGCCCAAATCAAGTTGCTGCTTACCTACGTATCTGCCCCCAGGTTTAATGACGATAGCGCTCCGGCTGCGAGTCTCCTCCTCTGCCTGTGCCATGCTTTGCCTTGCCTTCTGGTAGGAATCATCAGTAGCACACACGGTGATTTTATCCTGTATGCTTCCAAGGCAATCCAAATGGATATTGCCATTGCTGCAAAAGAAATGGAACGGAAAAGATACTCCCAACACTGCAAACGGGCACATCGCTGTCCCTGGGGAATAACTGAGCTTGCATTATCTAAGTAATAGGAGGGGACAGAAAGAAGCAGAGAGGTAAACAGATTCTTTTGTGAGTGCGTCCTTACCCAAATACACACACGCAAACAGATTAGAAAGACTCTAAAAAGAAAGAACACGTATTAAGTTTTGTTCAGGTTTGTTAGGGAAAAGATTCTACAGAAGACAAGATATATAAAAAAAAGGCTAGGTTTTCTTTTGCTGTACCACTCACCTAGATACATACTGCTGGATACAGTCAAAGCTCCCCTGGGGGCTGTCCTTGCCAATATTTGAAAGGTAAAATGTGAAAGTCCGCACTTCCGTAGGTCTATCAGGCCTTGGAATTGCGATGTGCTGTTTGGAAGGAGAAAAATATTGGTCACTTGGCTAGCCCACACTAACACAAAACTCAATTTTTTGGCAGTCACTATGCTTTATAGCCATTTTGCAACCCACTACAGGTCAAGCATATGGATTACTGCATAGGAGACTATGAAGAGCAAGAACCTACCAGAAGGATTCAAGTCAGCAAACCTATATGCACTGAAAAGATAAGGTAACAGAGGCAGCCAGAGGTGAAGACCAGCTAAAAAGACAGCGATGTCCGTAACAGAACGGAGATCTGAGCTGGCGGCTCACTGCCTTTCAAAGCGGAGCCCACAATAATCTTTTTCTAGGAATCTGACCCAATTCTATTGATTCAGGCTCAGACTTGCTACCACTGTTTATATTCAATTTAAAGCACTTGAGACTTGTTTCTTTAGAATTAGTGATCCAGCACTAAACATAGTACAAGCTAGGTCACTAGGTAGCATGCTTATTCTTTTTTAAGAGATTATAATTCCATAACGAGATTTCATGGCTCACAGTAGAGTGTGACGCTGCTGCTAAATTAAATATTTAATCAAGCATTAAGTGTGCTCCGCAGACAACTCCACAGCGATCTGCGTTGTTTTTCTCCCCCCAGCCATTCATTTTTCAAAAGGGAAACGGTTTCCCCTCTGCGTTGAAGATCCAACATAAATCTCGGCATCTGAGCTCTACTATCACATCAATATTTGATAATTAAGATGGCTTCCAGAAAACGAGACAGAAGGAACATCAGCTTCAATCTATTTTAGGCTACACTCTACCACACAGATTTATATTTACCCAGATTGCCACATATATGCACAAAATATATATGCCTAGCAAACCACCTTGTGGCATCCACATATGACTGTGCTCCACAGAAGATTGCCGCTGGTACAGAAGGGTTTCTAGGTGGTTTCCCTTTGACCTCAGATGTCTACAGCAGCCTGGAAACCCACTGCATCTGTGCCACTTTGCTAAACCACAGGGATGTTCTCAGAACCGGCAAGAAACGCTTGTGGGACCGGCACCGAGCTGAGCCACTGCAGCATTTTCCATTTACTCCCCCAACAGACCAGCTATCCCCCAGCCAGCCCTCAAAACAGACTCCCCTTCTTTCGAAACGCCAAGCCAAGAAACCCAGACTTGAGCGATACAGAAAGACAAGTTATCCCCCGCGCAGTCCCAGGATCCGGATCTAAAAATACTCGGAGCAGATTTGGTGGCGATCCGGGCGCTGATGGGCAGCGCTGACCCTCCGGCGGCAGCAGCTGAGCCCCGTTATCTCCCCGGCCAAACGTGCGCCGGCAGCCTTGAGCCCTTAATCTGTCCCGGCCCCCTCCGCCCCCGCCCATCCAGAACAAATAAAATTCTCTTCTGCTTTACAAGCGAGCTGAGAAAATGCACAAAGTCAAAGTTATGTAAACAGTAGATTGTGGGTATTTTACAGTTGGCACCGTTCGCCCGCTGGTTAATTTGCTGGGAACGGGGCAAGAAGGCAAAGGCAACGGGGCTGCTCAGCTTCCAGCGCCGTTCGGTGGGGGAGCGAGTTGTGCTGCACACGACGGGTTTGTAAAATAAAACCTGCAGGATGCAACCAAGTCATATATTCACATACTAAAATAACTTGCTTCTAGCTCCTGCTTTACCATTGTAAAAAACAGCTGCTCCGAGAGCCCCGACTTTGGCATTTTTGTAGAGTTTCTGCAGCTTCTTCAAAGGACGTAAAATGAGACAGAAGCGAGAGTCACTTCAGTGTTAAATGTTGCTTGTTCCAGTACTGAAAAGTGTAGCATATGCAAACCGGCCGTTATCTAGGAATTATTTTTAGCTGAAACAGAAGGTTTCTCAAGCCACCAAATCAGCATGGTAACTGCTTTGAGGGAGCCCTAATTTTGGTGCCGAGTATTACACCAGTAACCATAGACACTTAAAAATAGCTCAGTACAGATGTTACTTCTGTTTTTTTTTCTTTCAAGTAATATTCATCTGTGTACAGCTCATTCTGAATGGCAATTTCACCTTCCTCTATTAATACCAGCACAAGTTCATCCCAAGAAACAGGGGAAAACGTCATATTTTCCAATCACGTAAAGTGAAGACGTTTTGTTCCTAACAGTCATATTTAAGAAGCTGCATGAACATACATGTATTTGGCACCTGAAGGGTTTTTTTTTCCCCTCAGTTCAGTTCTTTCCCCACTCCCCCCATCTCAGGTCCCCCCGCCCCAGTAAGCACCTGCAAATTTGACCCAACCTCATCTCTAATTCTGCACAAGCTTTTATTGAAATAGAAGCACCTTCAGCCTTTTTTGTAAAGTTAGGCACTCCAACTACCACCGTTTGTAACGCTTTGGTACTCAGGCTCTTTAATTCTCATTTACATGCATGCTGAAACAAGCAAAATGCTCCAGACTCCATGTAAACTTACAAAAGTATCCCAAGAAAATCCAGTTCACGATGAAAAAGTAATGAAGAGATGCTGCTCTTAAGGAATATCCAGGTAGTCCCACTTTAGCATCTCAAAGCAGAGTAACGCTCTGCTAATTACGACCTAGTTACTACTATCAAAATTCTGATTATTGCACAGATTATTGCACTGAAAAAGTAATTAACAAGAGTGGCACTGCTATAAAGAAATGCATCCCAAGGCAAAGATCATTTCCAGTCCACAGTTTATAACAACTCTCGTGAGATCCGATCCAGACCAGGAGCCACGCAGGAGGTTTTGTCCCCTGTCACTGAAAGAGCTGCTTTATTTCGGGCTAGCACCACCGGCATCCTCCTTTCAGCACCTGGCCGACGGAGCTGCCACCTTGCTGACCCCGTGCTTTATTCCTGGCCAAGTCCCTTCTCTGGTTAATTAGAATATTAAACATGAAAGGGTTTTTTCTGTGTATTAGAAGCTGAGAGTATCCTTGACAGCACTCATTAGACTAACACTGGGAATAGGTAAAAAAAGACATGGATACAGTAATTTAAAAGCCCCACAAATAATGAGATTCAACAGGTCAGGAGGCTTCTAGAGAATTAAATTAAGGAAGCAGCAGCTTGTTTTAAACTCTTATTTTATGTCCTGCTTCCCCCAATCATCAAATATTTGTAAGTTTTTCCTTCTTGCAAGAGGGATATTTACAGAGAAAAGTCACGCTATTAAAATCTCGTGTTGCTGGACACTGCTTTAAATCACACTCTGACATTTGTGCTACATACAAAACCTACCGCCCTCAAACTGGAAATCTTCTCCATAGCAGCATTTATTAGGAAGCAAAATAGGGAGCAACAAATTGGAGAATTAAGGTATAGTGAAAGAAAGTGTATTCCAAAAATAAATAGCTAAACAAATATGTTTTAATGTCATCATCTGAATTTAAGAAGTTGTTAAATTATATTTTCAGTCCAATTGATAGGAGGCTTACTAGAAAGTATTTAAAGCCCTGCCGTCAATTCCTTAAAGCAGGGCACAATCGTGACATATATGAGTACTACACTTAAAAACAGATGGTTACGCAGCTGCCAGCTTCTTGTCATACCCAGTAAAAATAATAATAAAAGGACAAAGAGCTCTTTCTATCTGCCCCAATTGAACTGGATCTCGCTTTCTTCAAAGCTCTACCTTTGGCCTTTACTCGACAGTGCAATTAATTAAACAGCTGAAAACGAGGCAAGCAGAGGTCAGCTCTGTGCTGCCAACATCCTCCTTCCACCCGCAACGCCCCGGCGCTGCTCACACTGCGCAGGGCTCAACGCTTCGCTCTTTAAATGGCAACATCAGACGCAATCGTGCTGCTTCGCTCCTTTTCCATTCAACCCGGGCTGTAATTACAGGGGACTGGCAGCTCTTTCACCAAAATCTCTTCTCTGGAAGTTAAGGGCTCAAATACAATTAAGTGCATTAAATATTTATTTCTAATTTTTAGAAGGAATTGCGTAACTTGAAAATATTTTTAATTATTATAAGGAACTGCATCATTTCAAAATCAGTTTTCATTTGGTTAACCTGAAAATGCCCAGGTCCGTATCGCATCCATGGGAAACCCACCGCAAGGAGAGCACAGTGGCCGAGGGCAGCGGAGCATTTTAAGCTGTTCTGATTCATTTTGCTACATTTCCTTCGAGGAAGATTAAGAGAAGAGGCATTTCTAGAACTTAAGCAGCTTTACAGGAGAAGCTAGGTGTAGATCCTCCCAAGGTGCTCTACAAAGGCCAAGGAAAGCATTTGCCGTCTTTTTAGCTTCTTTAATACAGGCAAAGCTGTTAGCTCATCTAATAGCAATAAATCATGCACCCTTAAAAGTTTTCCTTGTCACTCGCTTCTAATTTTGCCAAACTTCAGTTGCAGATTTTAATCTCAGCTTTCATGCTGAGCTTTCTGGGAAGTTTAATTGTAAACAAAGTAAAAAACCTGGAAATTGCTCCTTTCTTTATTTCCCAGGACAAAAAGGTTTGTATTTTTCTTCTTAACTTAAGATAACAATCATGTCTTTCCTGCTACATTTTGTTAGAGTACTGTGTACTATTAGTGAGACTAATATCACAAGGTGAAATATGGGCAAGGAAAAGCGTGCTAGACTCTAATGCCTACTTAATTCAAGCCTTTTTGAGTTTTATTGTGCTACTAAAAAAAAAAAGAAGTTTTTACAGCTGAGTTCAGATTCTTGAAAAAAAAAAATTAAATTCCCCTTCCTCATGCAGAGCACCAAAGTTAAACGTACACCTTTTTATATCTAAAAGGTATATAAATGACATTTTTAAAGTTCAGTGAAGAGTTGCATTACTTTACCAGAAACACTACCAATTAAATCTCAACGTTGTCAGTAACTGGCATGACAGACGGTTTCAAGCGTCTATAAATATCTTGGAGGAGTTCAGCGATCGGAACAGAAGTTATAGAAATAAAACTCCTAAATATAAAAAACTTTTGGTACTCGCAGAAACTGCACAGTTGTTTAGACACGCATATTAAATAAAGCTTCAGTACATTCGTAGCAGCCTCCAAGCACTGCTCCTGTAAATAACTGGTACCCATAAAGTCCTGCACCGCGTTGACCAGGCTTGGCGTGGCGTTTCCTCGGGACGCAGGCGAGGTTTCCAGGGATTGCTGCGCCCACCACAGTGCTGCCATCAGTGAACTTTCCGTTTCCTTGTTCTACCCAACAGCAGGGCCTTACAAAACTGAATTTCACCACCAGCAACACCGGTGGTGCTGGCGCTATGGATTTAGCAAGGCCAGAAAATAAAGAGGGGGGGAAGTTTTTATAGAGAGATAATCCATGTGATAAATGAGCAAACAACTCTTCCCTGCACCACATCTGAACTTCGCATCTCTCAGAAATCAGAGCATCATTCTTTGAACTGGAATAGGACAGACACACAGGACAAGTATCTTACTCAGATTAATTGTGTAAGCCAGTAAAGAACTTTCCAAGGCAACCCACATACAAACTTACCCCTTGGCTTCCTTGAAACTGGATTACTGGTTTTGATGTCACAGCATCCTACAAAAACAAGTGGAAAAAAAGAGATTACCTTAGAGAAATTTAACGCTCCAACATTCACTGCCAAAAAATACTCAGCTTGATTTTTCACCTATACTTTTTACTTCCCCCCGCCTTTTTTTTTTTTTTTAAAAAAAGAAGGAAAAAGGTTCAGAGAAGTATACAGAGTTCCAAGCAAGAAAATACAAAACCTCCTGAAGCAGTGATTTGTACCTAGAAAGGGATATAACACTGTAAGGTCGCCAGCGGTACCCTTACTTCAGCAAAAGAACAGCCCTGAGCTGACACCCCGCGGGGCTACGCCAAGTCCTCCCTAAGCCCCGAGCCGCATTTCAGGCACAGAACAGCTCAGCTGCCTGTCTTCCGTGCTTAGGTAAGCTTTGAGTTAAACAGTGGATATTTGAGGGGAAAATTTATTACAGTTCTAGGTCCGAGAAGACGCTAAGCAAATTTTTTCCAATAGAAAGCTGGCAATTCATTGGAAAAGCAAACTGCAACTTCATTGCAAAATACTGTTGTTACGGTGCCCATTTCAACAATCGGCCTCTTCCTCCATGCTAATTTGCTTACATTTCCAGAAGTCATACTCCTGCTAGCTCTAAAACTCCTGAAACCTGCTCAAAACAGAACCACCGCTGAATTTCAGCCTTTTTGCACTGTGATTGCACTTCTTGCTTTACTGGGATTTTACAAAGATCATGAAGGCTTTGAAAGTCAAACTCTTACCTGAGGTTTCAACTATAGGGAAAAAAATAACATCTGCAATCCAAGCCACACTAAGTTTTTATTTCTTCAATTTCGGGAGAACTGTGGCTGTAATGGTTTTATCTCCTAAGTCACACAACCCATTCCACGACACACCCAAAGACACCCTCCCGCAGCACAGAGCTGTGCTCCACGGAGTGGAAAAACGCGCTGCCTGTGGGGTCCCACCGTCAAGCCTTGCGGAGGGACAGAAGAACTTCCAAATTGGTTGAAATGTCATTTTGGAGCGACCACGTTGCCACATACACGGGATTCAATGGGAAAACCACCAAGAGTTTAGGAGACAAAGTCCAAACGGTGCATTTGCGTTGTCCTTTTTGTATCACAGTTCTCGCACCTCCCAGCATTACAGAGATCCATCGACTTCCACGGGATTACAGAAACATTTACGTTTAGCAGCAAAGGAGTTAACAGCCTGAAAGCCCATTACGTTTATCATCTCTCATAAAACCTTTCCAAATGCTTTCAGCCCAGGAGTGAAGAACCTAAGCCACGATACACTGACACTAGCAAAAAAAATTCACTAGCAAGAAAATACCCTTCTAGCACAGATGAATAAGCTCATACCAAGACGGTCTTCAGAGCCCATCCAATACGATTTAACAGTTCTGCATCACACCCTAAATTGTTACGAGATATTTATGACGGCGAGTAAAGCAAGAACATGCCTGAAGCTGACAGCGCTCGCTCTGTGTTATATAGCGAGTTTTGCAGACCCGCAACAACCTTTCTGAAGAAACAATAAACAACATCTTGCTCTTCGTACAGAGATCATTGAATTCCTTGAGTGCCACGACACTGCATACCACAGCACACTGTTCATAGACAGACTGGCCAGCTTTTTGTTCACGGTGTCAGCATGTACTGTGCAGTGTGTCCAGAAATTCATATGAACATACTTGAGCAAACAAGCATTTGAAACATTAAAAAAATCTGGATTTTAAAAAAAAAATGTCAACGCGGATCTTGTACAGCTAATTACGGATTTGTGAAGTTCTGCAATTAATCCTGGAGAATTACTTAAGTGGAATAAAAAGGTAATATGAAGCATGTAAGTAGAATAACGAGGCAGTAACAATACAAAAGTACTGTTACACAAATCAGGACAAGCTTTAATTACAGAACTTATAAATTCCCTAATCTACATACAGAAGGGTTTGAAGTTAAACGTGTAATCTCAAACTTAAAAATGAGCATTCGTGTGAGTTAAATGGCAAACTTTAGCCTTATTTCCTTCAACCCCTGAAATACAGTATTTCTACGCTCCTGAGCTGTGTGTGCCTAGGGGCTGCTGGGTTTTGTGATCTGCCGTGGCGGAATATCAGCGTTTAACTCCTCACCGCGCTCCGCAGAAGGGATGGCAGGGAAGAGCTGGATGTTGGAGTCACCGTGCCGTCCGAGTTCCCCTTCCAGGGAGAGGAGGGGAAGGCTCTTGGCTTCTCAGCAACATCACCCCTGTACCTACACAGGCATCGCCTCCCCTCTGCTGATGTCCAATTCCTTGGCCACAGGTCGTTTGAGAGTGCTCATGGAAGAAGAAAACACACGCACACCCTAACCTAATTAAGGATATGAAGTTAAGTACTTCTATTAGGTGAAATTAAATTCCTGCATGGACACCTTCATTCAGAATAAAAGCAAACAGATGAATTAAGCTAAACCAAATTAAAACCATATTTCAATTTATATCTTCAGTTCGTTTGGATTAAATTTCCTGAATGTTCTTGTATGGACAACCCCCAATTTTAAAGAGTTCTTGCTACCATTTCCAAAATCCCTCCGCCATCCTCTAAAGAGTCACCTAATTCTTCTTCCTTAGCGATGCCAAGGCAGTGACCTTCCTTCGTTACAGCTTCCTAGAAACGCCGTCCCATCCACCTTCAGCAGCAACAAGGTCTTTCCCTCTGTCTGTCTTTCCTTCTAATAAAAAGAAGCCATCCCCTCGGCCCTAGGGCCGTGGTACTACTGTGGGTACCAGTCTGCCTTCTCCAGAGTACACCAACGTCCAGGGTTCGGTAAATCTTCGCTATACCAAGGACGCTGATGAAACCTCACCTTTGTGTTCAATTAAGAGGCAAAACAAGACAGATCTGTCCGAGCAACGGGGCCACCTGCACAGCCTAAGCATCCTCCAGCTAACAAATTCTAGCTTTATTCCTCCATGAGACTCAATGTATTTAGGAATAGCTACTGGAAGCTGATTAGGATAAAGACAAGAAAACAACAGTTCAAGTATTTTAAACCAGCCACCTGCCAGCTCAACAGGTTTGCTGCTGCCAGGTGCAAGATGTTCACCTCCGCAGTTAACACACACATCCATAACGGTGACAGCGCTGGTGAAGAGGTCCAAGAGTGAACGAGCACGATTGCTGGGACCCGTGGGACCAGAGAACAAGCGACTGCCACGCAAGAATAACGAATTTCTAAGCTATGCACAGACCGAGAGCAAGCAAAGCCCCTTTAAACACACCTAAGACGCATGAATTCCATGTCTGCTGGGGGCTCGCTATTGTTTCAACAAAAGGCTTCCTGACGCAGGCCTGAAAGGTTAGCAAATCATTACCACGTCTTCGCTGTTTGCTAGTTCCTACAATGGATCTTTAAGAAAATGCGTCAAGCTTCCTCCCATCTTACCGTAAGAGAAAATGAACTGTTTTAACAAACCGGAGAGTCCTTCCTGCAGTCGAACTCACCAGTGCCCCAAAGCTCTATAGGAAGAGCTTCCAAAGGAACGTCCAAACCGCAAATGCGTGGCTGTACTTCACCGCGATCTACTCAAACGTAAATTATTGTTATAAATGTAGATAGCAGCAAGAGTACTCAGCAGAAAGCATAAAACTTGCTGAGCAGAGTGAACTCTGCTGGCAGGGAAGCTTGCTCACACCAACCCCGGTGCTGCCGCAATGAGCCTGCAGAGTAAGGACATGAGCTGGACGCTCAGGAGCCAGCTCCGCTGTGTCCACCCGACCTGCGAACAGACCCTCAAAAGGAGCCCGAACAGACCCCAGTTCTGTCAGGTGACAACCCAGCATTTTACTCCATAAAAATTCACTTATTTGCTATCTGGAAAGAGCATTTCCATGCTTCTGTGCCCAGTTCGCTGCCTTCCATAGCTCCTGCTGTATTCTTCGGGCACAGCGGAGAAATAAAGCAGCAAGCTTTCAAACGCTACAGCTCTGCTCTGGGATGCCAACGTGAATCAAAGCCCACAGACCCAAATGCTTTTTGTCAGACGGTCCTCCAGATACCGTAAGATTATTTCAGAAGTCATGAGATTAAACCGAAAAACCAAAAACTCATACCCAAAGCTCCCACAAAACATTTGTCTTTTATTAGCGTGGTATTATGCTCATCTTCTAGCTTCCCCAGGCTAGAGGAGAGCTAGTAACCCTTAATACATACTCTGAAAGCTCACAGAGGCGGCGGCAACGCGCAAACAGTTCCTCGCACTTAAATACTCCACATCTGGCACATGGAAGCTTGAGTAAAGAGCAGGAGGAACAAGAAAGCGTCAATAAAACACACAAAAATTGAATGTAAAACTAATAAAATACGTTATCGGGTATGATCAAAGCTGGCATGAGGTTTTTAAAATCTTTAGTGGAAAAGCTGGATGGGATATTCCCACACAGCTCCAGAAAGGACATTTGAAATCCTCAGGTCAAGTAACCAGTTGGAAGCCTCCCCGTTTCTTCAGGGAAATACAGATAATTAAAGAATACGTTGTTTCGAGAAGTTCTGTTATGCATTTACTGGAATTTATACTGGAGGCAGCGTTATACGGAAAATATTTGCCTATACTTAGTATCGGTGTATTTGTCTGTTTTCTTGAATGTTAAGAGTCACAAATGCCGAGCAAACAGAGCAAATGAAAGCTTACCCTTATTTTTGTTGGAACAAGGGAATTATTTCCAGAATTTAAAGCTTCTTGCAAACATTCAAAATTAGTAGCAAGAATTCCAATAAATATACAGAGAAACTATAAAATCATGCTAACCCCAAGGCCGGCATTAACAGGAGATTTTGAACTGTCACGTGCAGTTCCAGCCAGGTGAAGCCGCTGCACCTCAGAAGTCAGTTACAAAAACGAGGAGAAACAGAAATCGCTTAAAATGCATAAATTGCAGACTCGCTAATAGCCCAAACTCATCAAAGTTCCTCTTTAATTCTTTGGTTATGACTAGTTTATGTTTCTTTTGCCCACACAGCGTGGTCCAAATATAGGCATACTCCCTCCTCTACTTCCTCTGGCTTCTCAGCACAACTGGGCAAAGGATGCAAAAAAAGGGTCAGATCCCAGTCCGGGAGGGTACTCAGTTCGAGCAGACCTGGATGCTTGTGAAAGTGTCCTGCAGACCTGAAGAGAACTTAATGATTTAGATTTCCATTTCCATTTGAAACCCACCACTGAGACTTTGCAAAGTAAAACAGAGACCAAAACCAAAGCAAATATATCCAGCGTCTCGCTGTGACAGACTCACAAGAGACACCTCAGAGTCCCAAAGTTCATTAGTAGCAAGATATATAAATCCCAGGGGAAATAAATACCTTTGAATATACCCACAACAACTTCAAGCGACTCTGTGTGAAGTTTACTGGCAGTCAATTAGCCAAAGCTGGCCCAAGAGAGAACCACTGCATATTAGGTAGAGACAAAAGACTTCTCCCAAGACATTCCACTTTTTCAAGGCTTATATTTACCTCCTACCAGAAACACAGCAGTAAAAAGCCTCCCGAAGATTCTTTTTTATGTCACGTCTATTACTTATGGAATTAAAATACCGTCTCCCTGCAACACAATTTCCATCTGCAATTTAAGGCCTCCCAACAATCTCATTTGAAGTTGAGGACACTAACAGACTGCAGATGGGATCGAGTCTGCTGAGACTTGAAAATTATAGATCCTATATAATTTTTGTTGACCTAAACTACAAAGCCTTCCAGACCTTTTTATACTACATATGCCTTGGAGACAAGCTACTAGTTTTGCTATTCAAATACAACATTCTCAGGGAAAGAGTCGTGGAAATTCCATGTAAATCCACAACTGTTGAAGCAAAAGTTTAGCGTTCTGCTCACGAGGGGTGCCAGCGGCCGCTGTGACAACCGTCAGCTGCCGAGGTGAGAAACACGGCCATGGGGATGCTTCTGGAGGACTCGGGTCGCCCTGCATTCCTCCAGAGATCGGCACCTGCAAACCCCACCGTGCACAAGCAGCCTCCGGGCAGGAGCAGCGCGGCGCTGCTCGTGCGACGGGCGCTCCGTGGGCTGCGAGCCCCAAATTAACCGATGTACACGCTTGTTCGCTCCTCCTCTCCGAGATTACTCCATTTATTACTTTGATGAGAAAAGCGGCGTCAAAGAACAAAACCGCATCTGTCTGCTGGGCCCAGTTCCCCGCTCTCCTACCCCACTTTCCTCTCCCCAACATTTAAAAGAAACATTTGTTTGGGGCAGAAGCGAGTACTCGAGCTTTTAATACAAATAGTTTTTAAAAAGGTGCTTTTGATGAAGGTTTAGGAGCTGGAGACTTACCAATTACTTTGCGAGCTGTAGTTTGTATTTATTATAATCTATCATTTTCCTAATATGCATTAATGGATGCATATTATCACTGTGATATTAAAGCACCTACAAATCCTCGCCATAACACAGTGCGAGCAGCAATAAAATGATAAAGAGCTTTTATGTCAGCCAAAATGCTAAGCTGTACATTTTAAAAGTTTTAATTGCTAAACTGCAAAATACATACTGGCTTCCTTGTTTATAATTGCGTAATTTTAAGTGGGCTATTACAGCACAAACGTCACTTCCTCAGTAGGTTAACTTCCCAGGGTCAAAAACCAAGCGTGCCCCTATGAGACAGAAAACAAGTTTTATTAAAAATGTCAGCTCAAAAAAAAGCTTGACGTTACTGAAATCGTGGCTGAGTTACAGAATTTCAACATTCACAGCCCTCATTAAGGAAGCATAGGAAATTTTACATCGCTACACAATCTGAGCATCAAAGATACCGTCCCACTTGAAATACAGAAAAACACTACCTTTGAGTAAGTTTAGAGAGCAAGACACACAATTAAGTTAAAAAAAAAAGTGTAGCCTAATCGAAATGCTTTGTGCCTGCAACATAAAGCAGAAACTCAGTCCCTAAATGGACAATAGCTTGTATCAGCAAACCAGAAAGCAATTAAACTCCTCTGTCATCAAGATGTCACCCCACAGGCACGAGAGCTGAGCTGGCCATGGAGCCCGTTCTCTCATGCATGCCTGGATCTTCTGATCTCGTCTAATCCAGGTTAAAAAGATCTTCCTGAATAAAACGCAATGTATTTGTTGGTACGATTCTCCGCAGCAGAATTCATTTGGAAACGTAAACCGAAACAAGTCGGCACCGCTTCCCCAGGCAGCAACGCACGGGCAAGGCAAAACCCCGCCGTACACCTCCCTGCTGCACGGCGCTTTTAGAGCGGGTGCCAGAAAGCTTTCTGTAAAGAGGAACCAGGGAAAGGGAGAGACGGAGTGAGAAATAGTACATACGGAGCCGAACTGGCTACCCAACACCCGTCCTGCACCCTCACAACTCGGGACGGCGGATGGGGACCGGCACTTGCCAGCCCCAGAGCGACAGGCTGCAGCACACCGCGCTCTGCCAGGATTTTTTACTGTGCCGCTACGAGAGCGGTCACCCAGCTCTTCAAACCCATCTTTCTCCCTCCTTAGTCCCGCGTACGAAGCTCCTTGGTGGGTCTCGTCTTTGAAACCCTCCACAGCATGATCGAACAACTCAAACAAAACTCACTCCAGTGATGTTTTACATACAGGGTAGTTAAGTTTTATGCTCAAACCCAGTGAAATTTTTGTGTTTCAACTTGGTAACTTCAAGTAAATCTTTCCAGACGTGCTTCAAAAGAGGCTTTGCTTCCTAGTGCAGAACCAAACTGTGTTTTTCCTGATCCTGTATTTGCAAAAACAAGCCTTTAAATTCGAAAAGAACAGATGCCTCTGACACGAAATCTGATACTCCGATCACCTTTAACACCAGACCGCAAATCTTGTGAAAGGTAGCTTTGGTAAGGAGGCTCCAGCTCGCTGCATGCACTGAAAAATCCTGGGACAAACCACACATCGCTCGCGCTCATTAAGCCAAGATGTTTGGCTAGCACAAGGTACAGTAGTTTTCCACTAGAAAGGAAAGCTACATATATGCAATTTAGGCAATGCCTTTCAGGAAGAAAATTAAAAGGAGGCTCAATTCCTTAGAGAAATAATTATTGTCACTTGGTATCGAGTTTACTCTGATCGCCGTAGAGCAGGCGACCTTGTTTGGCTGCAAGAGAACCTGGCTACAGCAAATACACTGGCGTATCTATTGGACCAATTCCTTCCTGAGAGCAGGAACCACCAAATGACTTCTTGCAATCCCTACTCCTAAATTTCCATGGCAATGCAAACACAGTAACTCTTTGTCAGGAGCGCCAAGATGGATACAGAATTGTTGTATAACAAATGCATGATCTGAAACGGCTGCAAGAGATGCCGCAAGGATGCAATGGTCCGTCTCCAAAGAAAACGCAAACTTTGTTTTTGCGGACAACGGACCTGGGACTTCCAGAGGACGCTGAAGAGCCCAACCTACCCGTCTCCAGAGAAGGGCTCACCTGCTAGGGGACAGGTTACTGCAGACAGAGACACTGCAAGAGGAGAATAAGCCCCAGGGGCAGATATAGGCACAGTCTAGTTCATTTTAAGAGCCACAACGCTTCTGTTCTGAACACCACTTTCTTTCCGTACGGCCAGTCGGTCGCTGGATCCCATCGCTGCTGCTCCCACGACGCCCAGCTTCACTGCTCGATGCCATCGGTATCAAGCGGCCGCAGCTCTCCACCAGCCAAAGCTGGGAAGCAGTGCAAATCCACACCAAAATGGGAGGTGACTTGTAGTCCGAGGTCAAAGGGAACGTGTATTGTAAGAAACAGGAAAAGATCAAAGATGGTTTTGTGGCACCAAGGGCCCCTAGCTCCCAATTAACTCAGACACAGTTACGTATCTTCAGCACTGAGGCAGAAGTCAGCCTCATTTGGGAATCCAAGTTTGGAGACTACAGGCACATTTCCCAACGGTACAGCACTCCTTTTTTATTTTATGTTTTTTATCTTTGCTTTTCCAGGGAGTTAAGGGAGACCTACTCATTAAGTCAAGCAAGAGAAGCCATAATCATAAAAGTCTCAACTCTTTATGCCTAACACCAGACCGCCACGAGAGCTTAAAGGATGATTCTCTGCAGTTTAATCATTACAAACTCCCACCAATTTCACTATTAACAAGACGAGGCTACTTAGTGAGGTTTTACTGTCAGAAGACCAACAGCCAACTCCCACGATTTCCAAAGGCTTGTGAAGGAAAGGCTTTTTGGGGAAAAAAGATCCTTTGCATCCCCATGCAGCTTTCAGTGTCTAGTACAACTGTCCAAAGCAGTCTGGTAATCAATTAAAAATATGTCTACAATGAAAGAATTATTGAAACATCATGCCCATTTTTCAGTGCAATGACGCAGGAGGTCTCCTTCACTCCAAGTAAAAACCCTACTATTTTTGATACAATTACTGCATCCCTCTGAAAAGGAAGTTCCATTTTTGTTGTTACTGGATTTTCTGCATCTATTACTCACGACTAAAGGGTGTTCCAGACCCTCACTGAAACCGAGAACCAGTAGCCCTCAAAGCTATTTTAATTTTATTAGTCAGCGTTGCATTCTCGACTCAAAACTGTCCATTTAAACACGCCCTTACCTTTCTCTCAGGGTCTCGTCCTGTTCTCCCCAGCCCAGTCCTCAAGACAGAGGCTCAAGCACCCCTTCCCCTTTTCCACAACTGCACTAGAAACCAATAAAATTCTGCACAACTGGTTATTTTTATTACCATTTTTCCTGAAGGGCTTTTTCTTCTGTAACTCAGACTAAAAGCAATAGAAGGTAAAACCAGGAAAGCATAAAACAAGTTGAAACAACATTTCCCAAAGCACTTGTACAAAGATAATGCTGTGCTGGCAAATTCATTGTAAAAAATTTAAGCACAAACCTAGAAATAAGTTCCATTGTTTTGTTACTTGGAAGCAAGTGTATGGAGTTTGGGGAGAAGTTAAATTAACACATCCCAAAGCCCACCCCTTTTTAAAAATAGCAACCCTATAGTCACTTGCTTATACAGGAGGAAAAAAAAATGTTTTAAATAAAAAAATTAAGTCAGAATTTAGGTCTGCTCATATGGCCCGTATCCATCCCTTTCAGCAGTACTGCGTATCTTGTAGCACGGCTAAATCTATTATCAGATACTGTAAGTTAAAGATAGGGTAGAAAAAAGGAAGGTAAATATTGGTATTTCTAAAGTGCAGGCAAAGGAAAGCAAACCCTCTTAGCTTTGTTTTCTGAACACATGGATTTGCATTGAAACACCGTTTTCAACAAGAAACACCATTCCACAAAGAAATTTCCTGTTCTGCCTCCATACAATGGAAATACTAATAAGTGTGATAATTAATAATATTCTCTTAAGAAAAGTTCAGCAGCATGGCTTCAGCATCTGTACACATTTGCATTATGAGACAATTTAGAGAGACCTTAGCCTGGCAAGAATCCCATTAAGACATCCATGCTCAAAATTCCCTGGGTAATCGCCTCTTGCATGCAACACTGCTTGTTTTTGCAGCAGAATTTTATTGTAGCTATCAGATGATCTTGTTAAATTGGGAAAGGACTGAGGAAAAAAAAAACAACACACAACAAACTGGCAGAAGGAAACTGAATCATCCAAAATTCCCAACTCTGCTAAAGGTGAACAGCAGTTCTGGTTTTCCCTAAAGGCTTTACTTAAACAGTTTTATGAGCCAAGAATCATTAAGGGGTTTTAGATTTTCTCAGATTAATATTTTAAAAGCCATTCCTCTAGTACAAGATACCTTGAATGAAGGCTTCTGCGCTTCCTCTGAAAGAAGAGGGAGGGTTGCTAACTGTTTACTAGATGTTGGAGATGTGGCCACCTCTCAAACGAAACCAAAAAGCTTGTGAAAATGCTGAGGAAAACAATTTCAATCACGGAAATCACTTGGCTCGCTATCGTCTATCTTAAAAATGGTACATTTCACCGATTAGCCTCTCTGAAGCAATACAAGCAATACTGCTTTTGGTCTGTTTTGACAACAAAATCAGGTCTGCGAAATGTGAGGACGGAGGCGTTCTTGGTCTGATTGCCCAAACAGGATCACAGCAACTAGCCAGCGTTTCTATTCCTGACCCTTCCCACCCTCAAGGGGTTCAAATTCGAAATGTGGATACAACTGAAAAAGGATGATTTCAAGAAGCTTCACTGAAAAGATCTAGAATTAGCTGTGAAATATAGGGAAGACCAAGATTTGTTTCCCGTCACTGGGGAACGGGAAGCAGAAGTCGGCTGCCATGCGCTCGCCTGGCAGCGGCAGCCAGCTGGCCGTTCGGCACGGATGCATCCAGACACCCACGTAACGAAGAGAGGGCCAACGAGGGACCCGGTTCCGTGGGATGAGACTTCCCTATTTCTGCTGCTCAGAGCATGACATCCACCATCAATACTCACCTACTCTTCGGGCCACTAACATTCGGTTTAAATGCTTCTCTTACTTAAACTTCACCCGTTATTCTGCCAAATTGCTCTCCTGAACTGCTGTGGGGGTCAGCAACTGAAGTCGGAGAGGGCCTGTACCACTGCAGAGGTAACTGAAGCAACTCACCTTTCATTCTCATATTGCTACATAAATATAATACAAAGGTTTTCCAGCCAAGCATCTTCCAAGACAGCCATAAAATCATCATTCTTAGCCCAAGAGTTATTTTTTTTTTCCCCCTCAACTGCCACGCTACAAAAGCTGCTTCCAGACAATTCTTTATCTGGCTGGTCTTTACCTCTAATGACCATAAAGCGCACACATTCCCACTGCGCTGGCCAGACCTAAGACGTGGATGAAAAGGTCACCCTCACGCTTAGAACTGAGAGCAGTTTAATAGTTAAAAGGAAGCTTCTCCATAACTGGCTGGTACTACAAATACTTTGGGTTTAGCTTTTGCCTGTACAAAATCCTCAACTATCAGAAGAAAACGTTTCCCAAATTAATATAGAAAAGTGTGTCACGATAGCACATCTTAAACAACTCCCCCTCATCCCCATCATAAATAAAGAAAGTTTCCATAGCTGATTAAAACACCCAGGCTCTTCCATCCGCAGCGGAAGGCCATGCTGTGGAAGTGATGTAAAGTGACTACAGAACCAGATTTAGAGTCGAGACTTGTTCCATTTGCCCTCCGTCAGCAGCTTTCCTTCTGTGACCTTATAGAAAGCATTTCACCTTTGGGTTGAAACCCCTCCATCTGTGAAGCACAGCCAGTACCTCCCAGGCGGTACCCGGAGACACCGCCACTTCACGCGGTATTTACCGGAGACCCTTCAGGTCTGTAAGCAAGGGCTGGACGGCACTGGTGCCTCCACACCAAGGGTCTCCACCCCAAGGATCCTTAGACCCTAGGAGAGGTTCACAGAGCAGCAGGCGATACATGAAAGGAGAAAATTAGAGTGTATTAAGAACAGCGTAATAAAACAACTTGCCATTCTGGAAAACTTTTTAAGAGACGACAGCTCAGGCAGAATTTAAAAACCACAACCTTTAAGCTATACTGAAAAGTAAGAATTTATTTAAATACCACTTATACAAGAATGCCTACGAATTCCAATATTGCTAGCTAGCTCAAACTCTGCCTAAAAGAAAGGAGTAAGGATACTCTTAAATTACACCAGGTGGATTTCACTGAATACTGAGGCACTCCGGCTCAGACTTCAAGCACCATTCCAATAATAGTCTTATAAAAACGCTGAATGGGTCCAGTCAGCTAGAACTCCCAGTTAAAAATAAATATTTTAAATTACTTCCAACATACCCGCTTTACTGTTTTCCCTCGCCAATCTGTGGGTTTCCAATTACTTGATTTTTTTTTTTTTTTTAAGCTATTTTTCTTTCACCCATCAGGTTAAAAAGCCACTCAGACAGAAAGAGAAGCTGGTTAATTACAGCTAGAAAACTGGCTGCACGCAAACTGCCAGCAAATGCACAGCTAGGGAGAGCTTGTGGAAAAAAATCTGTCAGTTTGGCATCTTAGGCATTATATGCAACAAACAGATAATTCACCTTTTCAGACCCAATCAAGGTGACGTTGCTTTTATAGCCAAGATGTTATTTTGAGCAGTTTTACCAGCTCTCCCATGTCAGGCTGCTCGTGCAGAGCAAGATGAGACATTTAATACGTTAAAATTAAAGCAAGTGATTAAACACAGCAACACGGGGTTACAACTTATAAAACAGGAACAGTGAAATATCAGAAGCTGACAGTGGTTTCTGACCTAGTTTTAACTGGAGAACAGTCAAAGAGCCAAAAAGACTGAGGCGAGGCTGAAGGTGCTGAAATTCCAGTACTGGAGCTTGACGTGCTGGGGAACAGGATTAGAGCAAAAGCCCTCAGACATTCAAACTACCGCCGAAGCTGCACAGGGAACAAGGAACTGAAGGTTCAAGAGCTTTAGTTCAATGTCAAGTGACATCCTGGGGAGGAGGGACGGGAGGGTTTAAGCAAGACGGCGATGGAGTAACAGGCGTTGCAGGACCTCCTCGCCGTCTTGCTGAATGGTGGCTACGGGGCAGCGAGAAGCCAAGGCTAGGAGGAGATAATCTCGAGTTCTGAAACACAGGAAGAAATCTTCTTAAAACAGCACATTTGTGTATTTTTGAAGATATTTTAGTTGCTTTTCTTCTGGGAACACAAATGTGCTGTCAAACACCTGTGCTCGTTTGCATAACGAGAAAAATTAAAACCCCATTACGCAAGTGAACTGCAAGTACTTGGGTACGGAGGGGTACGGAGAGATACAGGGGTCTGGTGCAGGAAAGAAGTGCCATCCCATCCCAGTAAGCTGTCCACAAGCCTCCCTCCTGCTCCGCTATTCTGCTGCTCCAGAGTCGAATATATTTCCAGCAGGCAGCTACGTGCTGGTTCTAAGCCTCATAGGCAGCCGTATGTTGCTGGCCTGACATGTCAGATTTTTAAACGACCTTTGTACCAAGAACAGCGTTACCAAGCTGCTAAGAACAGGGGGGAAAAAAAAAAAGTCGGTTTCCATGATTAGGAGAGGTACATTCTGGCTGTTTGCGTTTATTTTAGTTCAAAAAAACCCACCTGTCAGTAAATCAAGCCATAAAAAAAAAAAGAGCACAATTCTCTCTGAAGGGCAGCTGTGACGGCATCAGCACTGTTAGCCATTCTTAACGTCGTACTTATCACACAAGGTAAACAGGAGTGACTATCAGTTAATGAACAACACAACCCTAAGGCTGAATTTTAAAGAGTGTTTTCTCTACTGCAATCTTTTAATGAAAATACAGCAATTCTAACTCACCGAATTCGCTTACGAAAGTCTAATTTATTTTAGGACATATTAAGACACCAGGGCTGATTCACTTGCTTATGTGCTCATAAGATGGCTTAAACGAGCTGCTGAAACATCAGTATGATCCTTATCTGCCACACAGCTTTACTACTTTTCTTGCAAGAGAAAAATATAGAAAGGCAATTTAGAGATCAGATTGACTAACTCGTTCAACCATCCCAGAACAAATCTCACCTAACACACACACTGCTGAGCCTAGGAAAACAAGCCCGGACCAGTTTTCTCCTTGTGCCCGACTATATCCTATTGACACTTAAAGGGAAGCGTAATTACTAGTCTGCTGAAGTTCTACTTAAGACAATCCTCAGACGTTCCTCACGGAGTCAGAGCCAGCCCTGCTGGAAGAGGCTATGATAAACCAAAGTCAGCAGAGCCGGGATCCTAAAGGAATCCCAGAGAAATCCGACCACCGACACCCCACGAGCCAGATCGACCTCAAAAACTAAAGCAAGATGCTCAGACACAGCTTCTTCTGGCTTCCAGGCAAACAGAGGTGCTCTGATGCTGAACGGGACTCTGGGAACAGCACCCACCAGAAACTCAGTATTCCACAGGGATGCCACCGAGCCACTGAACTTCCCTACCATCTCACGATCCTCACGGGGAGTTAGCGATAAAGGAATCACAAATGCCAGGTTTTTTTCCATCACCAAGGCAAGCTGCCCACAAAAAATCCAGCTGAAAGTATCGAACAAGACAACCCCACTAGATTTTCTACCATGTTACAACCTCAGCATGTTACATACCCTCCGCTAACACAGCGCTGCCAACAGCCTCCTCGCAGACACCATCTTCCAGGGGCGCTTCTTTCTGCGATAGAAAAGTGAAGGCAGCTGCCCGAAGAAGCCACTACCGAGTTAAACGAGGTGCTCCCTTTCCTTC
Source organism: Theristicus caerulescens (assembly GCA_020745775.1). NCBI lineage: Eukaryota > Metazoa > Chordata > Aves > Pelecaniformes > Threskiornithidae > Theristicus > Theristicus caerulescens. The sequence goes on from CM036579.1 coordinate 4,401,754, forward strand.
AGCGAGAAGCACAGAACCCGCACTGTTTCAGCTACGTCTTTATTTGCACTGCCAGGCTGGTTGGTAACAAACCTGCTCCAAAAATAAAGCAACAAACAGTAAAAGAACGAACACACTCTTCTAAACTGGCAAAAATCTACCTCCAAAAAAACCCCGTCAGATGTTTCTTTGCTCCCCGCGAGGACACCTGTGAAAGTTCAGGTTACAACAAATTCCAAAAATGAACATGAAAAATTTTCAGATAAGAACAGTAAAAACATACCACCTCTGCTGACTAAATAGAGATTGACCACAGAGCTGCAAAAAGACTCCCTGGGTCCAAGCCCAAAAGCCCCGAGAGATTTCATACATTAAGACAGAGAATCCCTCTTGCCTGACAGAGTCGAGGCAGCGAATCTCAGTCATACATGCAAAAGAAGCGGTATGGCCACTGAGCTGGCACTTAATTGTCTGACCAGAATTTTTGGTCTAAATATAACAATCTGCCCAAGTTCTAGTTAGCTGAAACGTTTTGCTTTCTTAACTGAGCCCGTCTGAGGTTAGAATAAAAGTGTGTTTCTTCCTGCTGTCAGCGTCCGTAAATTTAGTCTTAATGACAAGTAAAAGGCCTATATATTGAGTTAAATGGCCTTAATTGTATGAGAGGCTAAGACTTGCAGCAAGATGCAGGCAGCACCTACGTTAGATCCATCTCCAGTGCAGATGACTGCAGAGATTCAGTAGGAAGGTCGTGGAAACATGCCTGACGCTACAATATCAAACCTTCTAGGTAATAAATCTATTTTTTTCCCTTCGTGTTGAGAAACCCAAAAGGAAAGTGTTCTAGATTTTAATGCAGTGATCACCACTGTACCATTTTAATGCATTAAGAACAAAGTCCTTAAACAATCCATAAATGATTTCAGAATCACGCCTCTAGAAAAATATTTGCAATCGGTTCTAAACATCACCACATTCCACGTCAACTAAAGTGCATATTTCAAACAGATCTAAGATATCCCCTTTACGTTCATAAAGGTTAAGTATGTTTTACTTTATCCATTACTACCTCCCATTTCCACATTTCTAAAGATTAAACAAAAAGCCGCTTCCTTAGCAAAGCTGTGTGTTTCAGGACTCTCCATCAGCACGGGTCTGCTCCTAGACTGCAGGCTGGGGGAACTGGTTTATTACAATGCGCTTGCTTGGCTGTATCGTTCTCCTTTAGAAAACCACACTTTATTTCTGGAATAAAGACAAGGATTGGTAGCCACCCATTACACGTGTCAGACTGTCTCTGAGCGGTGTAGGACCCAGGAGCTTTCAGAAACTGCAGGGTAGCCATCCTCACCTCTTCAACGGCATTAGGGAACGTGGACCCCACCAAGGCAGGAAGCCTTTCAGATCTCCCAGCAGGAAAAGCAAACGGGAGAAGCACCAGCAACTTCCCTACCAAAAAATCCTGGCCATGAAAAGCACGTAAGTACACAGATAACTAAAGGTTCCTTCTATTACTGAATACCTATGGGGAGAGAAGGCAGCAGGGCTCGTGGACAGGACTGCCACGCTCCCATCAAAAGACGGCTGCCCTGGCAAGCACGAAGAGGGGAAACCGCGAGCAAGGTCGCTGCACAGGTGTCATTGAAAGCACTTTTCAAAAGAAATTGGTCAGCAGAGCTCCTACGCTCTTCTTAAGAGACTATTTATGGGAGCAGAAGTTGGTCTTAATTCTGCGAGAAGCAGCAGCAGAGGTCACGATTCAGGCTTCACCGGCTCTGATGGCTGAATGCCCCTGGAAGCGTGAACAGGTGCCATCAGTATTTTCAAAAATCTATTTTAATGACATAGGAACTATCGTTTCAGAGCAAAGTCCTGCTTGGCCCAGTCTGTCGTCAGCAGCACCCACATCAGAGGCTGCTGAAGGAAATGAAGAAACCCCGTGACAGAAGGCTGCTCCACTCTCTGACCCACGTCAACTTCTTCCCAGCTCCAGTCATTTTATAGCAGTTTCATTCTGAATCACGAGTTTACGCCTTCGTTTTGGGACAGCGTGCTAAAGCCCCGCAAGTCAGGGAGTTAATGAGTTGCTGCGACCTAATCGGGCCTGCCACACCACACCTCCGGCAAGTGTCAGACGCACAGGGAACAACTTCAAAGGACCAGCAGACCTTACGCTCTCCCTGTGAGCAAGGGCTGCTCCCTTCTCCAGCCTCCCGGTGGAAAGGTGAGCCCAGCGAGAGCCTGACTGACTTGCCTTATATGGCTTCCAAGGCACAATTTCCGCTTGCCCAAGCTCAGGCAGGGTGGAAAAATTTGCTTCCTTGCTACTCCGCCCATCTCGGGCTCTGAAAAGCATCCACTGAATCCTGGATCTGAAAGGAATGGAAGAATTTACACTGACGTTTGCATGGAGCTCAGCTCCCTGGAAGAGGTAAAGCCACAGCTTTGGCAACAAGCTGGATCACCTCAAACACCAGGGGAGAAATGGGAGCCGAAGAGCCGATACGCAGGCAGAGACGCATAGAGAAGTTCTAACCACAGCCTTTATTCTTTGCATACCATATGACCAATTTTTCTTGCTATTCAGATGCACTTAAGCCTTTTAAATTTCATGGCAGCAAGCTTTACAAGTTAATTATGAGTTGGGAACATTATTTCCTTTCACCGATTTATCCATAATACACTTTACTATAGACCAGGAGTTTTGTTTTCAGAATCAAATGAATACAGTCTCGGCTCAGGTTTACGCACTATTTTCTGCACAAGTCGGTACTTCCTCTGGCAGTGACTGTTAGCGTTACTGAAGCCTGTCCTACCTTCTGGTCACAGCAAGGTTAATGTAATCTAGGTCCGTGTCATTATCAACTTCTCCGAGCATCTCGGAGAAACGCTCAGACTTGCGGACCACCGAGCAACTGTCCTGCTCACCAAAGGTAAATACAGGCTCGTCCATAGCCCCGAATATCTGCGAGTGCAGGAAAGCTGCTGGCTAAAAATGAAGCGCAGTAGATGCAGTCCATTAAAAGGCTGCTTCACTCTCAACAAGCACCCTTTCTTTGCGGATTATCAAGGTTTTTTATTTCTAAAAATGTGCCTGTCTTCACTTTTTCTAGCCTTGATTGCCTATACGCAGATCATACCTTTTTTCACAGCAGATTTTTCTCGGTGCAAGTACCCAGGGGGAGATTTATCTCCAGCCATCGGTGGTTTCTCTTTACTTTTGTCTGCTAGTCACCAAATGACAGAACCCGGCCCATCCACACACACAGATTCTCTCAGAAGAGAGAAAAATGGTGGCACAGGAGCTTAAAAAACTAAGTTCTGCGAATTCCCTTGTTCCCTTCTTTTTGGGGACTGGGAAAGACAGAAACACAGCCCATTTGATTTTCTCATAGAAACCAGGAGCCAAAAACAACTGAAATCAGCGCCGGAGCTGGAAAGGTACAACAAAACTCACACAAACATAAAGTCTAGACACTGAAATGTGGAAATATGATTCAAATAACCACAACTGGCACGTAATGTATTGATTGCAGCCCATCGCAGAACAGGCCCTCAGTGGGTAAGAATATAGAAGAAAGATTAAATTAGCGTCTTCCACTTCAGTTTTAGAAAATATGGATCCTTTGGGCACAGTGATATGGATTGAGCTAGCATTTCTTCTGTTCTGCTGGGTTTTTTGCTAGGCTTTTAAGTAACACGTCTGCTCTTGCTAAATAATGACAATTAGCTTAAACTATCCTTGCAGCACTGATCCTGTACAAACAAAACTGCCACGGGTGTCAGGTGGCTGCTCTTATCAAAGCACGGCCTATCAGCTAAACTACACGGGTCTCAAAATATTTGAGTCAAGAGGATGTTTGTACTGATGAAATCTAAATACTACAAAGGTTTAGGCGATTAGCTGCTTTTAGGAAGTTTCACGGTACTGGCTAAACCCCATCACACGAATCTAAAGCAGAAAGTCTGCGTCTACCGTTAAACCCAACGGCGTGGTCTGGAACGGGGGCTGAAGCTGGCAGCACAACTCAAGCCTTTGCTCGCAGGGCTACGCACAGATCATCCTTCAAGACACTGGATCCAGCCTTCTCCCCACGATGACCTGCTTCCCTGCAGAGCAGTATGCCCCCAGACCATGCCCAGAGCCTCCCTGGATGGCTGCAGGTTCTGCGTGTAAGAAAAAAGAGTAACTGGTGGTGGTGGCTGGCCTGAAGAGACTGAAGAAAAGTAAAACATCTTGGTTTTCCATGAATGCCTTGGGCTAAAGTATTCTCTCCTGCATAACAAAGGCCAAGAAAAGTTCTGCTGCACAGAGGGAGAGCAGAGGGTTAACAGCAATTGGACTGCACCAGATCAGAGAAGACTCAAGGTGGGTGGAAGTGGGCAGCTAAGTCAAGTCATGATTGCAAGCAGTGACCTCTTTTTGAGTTAAACAAACGCTGGTTTCTTTAAATTAAAAAAGGCACTAGTCCAACGTAAAGAAAGGAGAGACCAAGTGCATGGAGCAGTGTTTTTTCTAGACTGCCTTTTCGCTGGAGCAACGCAAAAAGGATTGGATTTTGGAAGTCTGCTTTCCCCCCTGCAGCAGTGATACACGCCACCACTCTGCAAACCAACTGCTGAGGGGTTTATCATGCTCTTTATTGTAGAAATTCTTGGGAAAAAAAGCACAAAAAACCAGTCAAAAGGCAATACTAGGTTACCATGGTGTGCAAAAGTTGCCTTATGTACATGGGATGTTTCTAAGCAACACATGAGCTACTACAGAAAACGCTTCTTATCAGCAAATCCAAGCTCCTTTCCTGGATAATGCATCTAGGTCAAGCTAAGGCACGTTGAAGGTAGAAGCCTAGTTTTGGTGATGTCTCCTCTGTATCCACCCTGTATAAAATATTAGCATAGTTCAGGTTATCAGGCTTTTTTTTTTTTCATTAGCATTAAGTTCACTCCAGATAATGGTTCCTCCAGAAACAGCATTAACCTTAATTATTCAGAGGTAACTTGATCTCAACCTTCCTGACTTTACCACGCTGAGCTGATGACCACTCTTCCCCCCTCAGCTTCTCCTCCGATTCCTCAAAACCCAAATAAACCCAGTCTATTACACGACCGTGTTCACAAATTAGGGTATCTGGTACAGGATCCCAGACATATGATATCTCTTCAAAGTCTACCTAAACCCGTGCAGCCACTCCATCCATTCAAATGCATTCTCTTGTGCATTAGCAGCAAAACCACCAAGTCAGCCAAAATGTATTCTTCTCCCATGGATTAGCTGGCACAAATTAGTACGAGAGTGACGCATGCAGTCTGTCCCTTCCCATTTTTCAACATGCACAAACACCAGGGATTTGGAGACGCTTCACAAGTTTATGCTTACAAGTTACAGGCAGAACTGAGTTTAAATTGTTCAAAATGTCCAAATTGTTTAGGAGATAACACGTTCATTTACTAATGAGACCTCAAATGCTTTTTCAAAGAAAACTCCCCCTCCCTTGCCAGTAATAAAGGCTCTTCTGCTATCCCAACAGAGTCGGCAATATGCGAGTGAACTATTTCAACAGTCACCATCCCTCTGCCAAGCAACACTATGACAAAAACTAACTAAACAGGACAGAGCACTTCAGACTGGTTCAGAAAAAAAAAAAAACCCTGATGTTGGAGGATCAGCCGTAGACTCCACGCGAGCGCAGAAGCCGCTGGAGGCAGGACACGCTGCCCAGGTAGGAGGTCACTGGGAGATAGATGGCTCTGAAGAGACTCGTCTGCACGCCGCGTTTGATCAGATATGCTTCAGACAGAAGTAAAAAAAAATAAATAGCTTTCCTTTCTCCCTTTGCTACTGGTTAAATGGAATAAGAAACCAACCACAGAATACGCTGAAAAGGAGCGAGGGTTTAGTCTTGCTGGGTAATGAATACAATTGCCAGGATCCAGCTGCTAGAGCCACTGATACGAGTGCCAAAACGCTCCGCTTACGTCTCTTAAAAAAATAACCTAGCCGCATAAAAACAATCTAAGGGGTTAATCTTCAAGCTTGCTTCCCCCAGTATTGCTAGAGAGCAAAAAGTTATTAACGCCCAAATTCAGCCTCTCCGATTAATGGCGTCATATGATTTGCTGATAAAAAGCAGATCACGTTTGAAAAAAAGCACTGTCGGTCACAAGGATTCTGTCACAAACTTTCTATTTTCCCTTGGCACGTCACCAATTAGACCTACTTCTTTAGTCTGCTACCACCAGTATAAAAAAAAAGCATAATGGGTTTATAATTTGCCACCGAATCCCATAGCAACTGTACGTCACTTTAGATGTAAATTACAGACAATTCTTTCCCATGCAATTTGAAAACTATAGAGATGAATCTATAATTTGAGCAGATCCAAATGGTATATGGTTGAGAGAAAAAGCTACCCTAAATAATTGAAAGGAAACTGCCACAGGCCAAAACATTCCTCCTGCACAATGTTAAATGTCTCTTTGTCCCCTTCCTTCAAAGGGGAGGTGCCACATTCAGGTCAACATTGAGAACATTTAGCAGGAGTTTAGCAGTTCAGTATGTTCTGCATATCCTGTCCCATTTTTGCTGATTGCGAGGAGATGTACGTGTACAATGAGCTTCCTTTCCAGCCAGCCTCCTCTGATTCATTTAGTCATGTCACCAACTCATGTTCCCGATGTCGTAATAGCTTCAATTTTGACGGACTACAGCATCAGTGAATTAATAGGACAGGAAAAAACAGGTTACAGGAAAGGGGGAATGATGCAAAAAGCTTTACGATAATTTAATGAATTCTGATTCGAAAGCCGGATTGTTCTTCTCCTCCTGACACCTGCAAGCAGCTTTCAATTCCCAAGTCAGCATGAATACGCATTACCCTAAAGACCCTGTAATGACAGCAGGAGCCTTCATTTTGTATTTCGTGCTTTAAACAGCAAAATGAAGGCATCTGTAACAACCTGCTCTAAAAGCAAAGTCTGAAAAAGTCCTTTCAATAAGTGGTGACTACAAGGGGTGGGTTTAACCCTAACCTTTGAGAAATAACTCCTGTCACAGTCGGTTTAAGAAGGGCACAGACAGCACAGGGAAGATGACTTGGGAAGCCACGTCTATCAGAGCACAGTTCCAAAATTCAGTTCAGCTCGTAGAGCACAGGGGCAATGTGCCTTGGTTATCTCAGCTTAGCCCCCAATAAATATTTGTGCATCTGCCAAAGTTCACCAGTGAATCAACCGGTGGCTTCAGTTCAAAATACTCCGTGTAGCAGGGGCAGAGGGGGTACGACGTGAGCAGGAGGCACCGATCCGCTGCTGCATCACGTGCCGACCGCAGCAGGGATGCTACGATCCTCTTTACGTCCTCCTGAAATCGTGAGGCTACCAGGCAAGCCAGGACTAGGGCTGGCAGCCGAGTTGAGCCTGGCCTCCATCAGCTATGGTCAGGTCAACACAAAAGCTACAAATAATAGAGAAAGGTGGGTAACTGCAGTTGTTTCAAAACTGTATCAAAAGACAATCCATCATTCAAGCTCACTAGCACCGCTCCTCAAGCCACAAAGAGAGATTTTAAATAAATATGTGAAAGTCAGGAAATTCCCAGGTAAGGGTTCCAGGAACAGCCCTAACTCTGTTTACACACCATCGACACCTACACCACAACAGGAGACGTACCTACTGCCAAGTGACATTCGGGTCTGCCATGCAGCATTTTAAATCGTGCATTAAGATTTCTACTTACCCAGAACCCCCCACGACATTGCTAAAAACCGGGTGTGAAATGCAAAGGATGAATGCCACGGACGGAGACATATCGAGGTGTATTAGGTGAGGATAGGTACGACGTCCCGTCATCAAGTGTGAAAGGCAGGGCCCAGGATAAAGAATGAAAGAGGAAAATAAGAAAATAAGGCAGGGGCATGAGGAGTTCCCTTGTACCTCGACATAGGCAGCAAGAAAGCTGGAGGCAGACCAGAAGAGATGGGGAAGAGTCATGCCCTGCTTTTTTTGGGGGGCGGGAGGGCCTAAACAGAGCCTGCACACACGCCCAAAGGGAACGCAGAAAACTGCAAGCTAATATAGAATTCGACTTCTTGGAGAACCAAGAGTTGTTTTAGGCTAACACACCAGACCGGCTCCATTTCATCAGTGGATAAATTGACTCGGGACACATTTTCCACCGCTCAGCCTTCAGCTGCGGAGCTCAGCAGTCAGCGCTCACGGTTTCACAACTGTGTGGAAGCAGTTTCAGGGGCGGCAAGTTTCACAAGGAGCAGATGGGCAACATCTTAAAGCGTCCCCTATGAAGCCAGGGTTATTTTTAAGACTCATCTTTCTTTCAGGTGAGCGTCCCCCCCGCTACTGGAGAAAGAAATCCTTTTAAGTACCGCAAGGAGCCAGCAGCCCTATGATCTGGACCTCTTCAGCAGCAGCTCCACGTTCTCTGTACGTGATACAGCAACAGCTTGCTGAAACGTGGAGTTGGCCATCAACATGCGGAAGCGCAGCCATTTAGTTCACCGGGACGCAGACGATTTAGCAGAGACCCAAGCGGGAGAGACTCAAGAAGACAAATATCATTTCTCCATAGTCCTGCTGCCTGATCCACACATGGTGCAGCTCCACACCAAGAACGCAACTGCTTTGGCACAAGGGACACTAAAAACAAATGGCAGCTCGCCCGGCTGGGTGATCGTTTTTGGATTATGTAATCCCAATACATTATTATTAGACCAAGAACAAACTCAAGCAAGCAACTGAAGACATTACCCTGCCTGTTCTGGCAAAGAGACAGAGACTTGTCGCAGAAATCGCACCGACGTGCTATCCCGGCGCACAGAACAGGTCAGACTGCACGCATGTTGGACTTCAGGTAACACAAACAACAGTATTGGATTCCAGGCCATTATACATATTACACAACGCTGTCGTCAGTTATACCACATTTAAAACCAAACCGAGCAGAAGAAGCCTTAGCAAATTTTTTCCATTTACCTACTGCAGACCAAAATTAAATCAGAGCCTAGACTGGACAAACACACGCTCCGAAGGTGTGTTATAAAGTCGTTTCTTGGCATCACCATAGCCGAGCGTTTCAGAGGAAGCAGAGATGTTCAACAAGCTGGAGAAACTGTTTATAGAACAAATGCAGAATGAGCATATGTGTTTAATAGCCCACTAATTGTTGCGTTATTCACTATACAAACAAGTGAGCTCTTCTGCCCTTATCCTTTCCTGCCCATTGAATCACCAGTAGCCTTTAACTATTTCTCTTTTGGGTGGCGGTGAAGGAAGCAAAGTTCATTAGTGGCCATTGGCCACCAAACAATCTAGACCAGACTTCATTTAGAAAATAAACACCACTATTCATGTGTGACACGGACTCAGAATAGCTTCCCAAAATATTTAACGCAGCTGCCTGTAGTCTTCCTACTCTCCCTCCCCCAAAAGAAAAGGCTTTCCTAATATATAGGAAAGCTTTTTTTTTTTTCTTTCTTTTTCAGAGGAAGAGCTAATAACTCAGTCTATCCAAGGCACTGATTCCTACTGACTTCTCATAATGCTGATAAACACTCATTAAAATATAAGTTGATAAACCCTGGTACAGTAATTACCTTCGTCCCCATACAGAGATTGCCCAATTCAGTGATGTGATGTAACCAACACCCTAAATTAAAAATAGTGTTGTGACAACATATGGTTTATCCTACAGAAGCTGGCAGGCAGGACGGTCCTAATGACAAACGGGTTAGGTTCCCAGCTTCCCCCAGCTCCCTGGCAAGGTGAGGAGACAGATACGCTCTTCGCAGGATCAGAAGCGGAAAGAAAAAAATATAAAATTTCAATAAAAAGGACAGCTTTTAATCCCTCTCTGGTCCAGCCTAACGACAGATGCCGAGTATTGCCATTATTCTTTATTTACGTGACTAATAAGCTCTCTGGATGCATTTCAAGGAAATATCTCGGAAAAGACAATCTGGAAATTTCAAAATACAGCCCCAGCCTGAACCCACCCCCCCCCTCCCGGGGAGCGCAGCACCGGCACGGGGTTGGGGGGGGGCACACACCGGGGTGCCCCGGGGAGGAAGGGGCACCCCCCCGATCCGGGATGCCAGCACCGGGGGTGGACACACCACCACCACCCCCCGGGACCCTCCCCGGGGCGATACCGGCTCCCCCGGGCCTGGAAACCCACGTCACGTTCACGGGGGGGCCGCACCCTGCCACACGCACACCGGGGGGGGGGGGCACCGATGTCCCTCACCACCACCCCCCGGCACTTACCGGGGAGCGAGGGCGGCTGCCAGTCACCTACCGGGAGGGACACTGAGCCCCCCCAGCATCTACCGGGGGGCGGCAGCGGGGCCCGGGGTCCCGGGTCCCCCAGTCACCCACCGGGGGGGGCGGCAGCGGGACCCCGGGTCCCCCAGTCACCCACCGGGGACGGGGGGGGGGCACGTTGGGGTCCCCCCAACAGCTACCGGGGGGGGTACGCCGACACCTCCTGGTCCCCCTCAGGCACTGACCGGAGGATCGTGACCCCTCCCCGGTCACCTACCGGGGGGGCCCGTAGACACCAGCGGGGGGGGGACGGGAGCGGGGCACCCCCGGGGCGTTACCGGGGGGAGCACAGCGAGACCCCTCCGGTCTCGCTCAGGTACCCGACAGTGGGATCGCCCCCCTCGTCCCCGGTCACTCACGGAGAAGGGGGGGCCGGGAGCCCCCCGCATCTCCTCAGCCTCTCACCGGGGAGGGTCCCACACCGAGCGCCCCCCCCCCATTTCCCCGGTCATCCGCCGCGGTCCGCCCCCCCCACCCCCCCCCCCGCCACACACCCTGCAGCGGCAGGACCGGGCCCCCCCGCCCCATCCCATGAGGAGACCCCCCCCCCCTCACAACGACGCCGGTGCCAACCCCGCCGGTGCCGCCCGCGGGGCTCACGGCCAGGGCCTCGTGGCGGCCGCCCGCCCGCCGCGGGGCCGTGCCCGCCGCCTCACGCCCGCCGTCCCTACCTTACAGGCCTGGTAGCTCTCGAAGGCGCGCAGGGCGCTCTCCGTGAGCTTGACGTGGAAGACGGAGACGCGGGTGCCGCGGCCGAGGCGGCCGCAGGACAGCCCGTACCCGCGCTCCGCCTGCAGCGCCGCCATCTTGGAACCGTCTCCCCCTCCGCGCCTGGGCCGCCGGGGCCTCCCGCCGCCGCCACGCCCCCTTCATGCATTATTCATGAGCCGTCGCTCCGCCAGCCCCGCCCACCCCGGGGCGCCTGTTGCTGGGGTGAGGCGGTGGGGCAGCGCTCGTTCCCATTGGCCAAGCCCCGCCGGTCGCCAAGCCGGATTGGGAGATGGGAAGAGGAGGAGGGGATATGCAAACGAGGGCCGCGGGGCATGACGGGATGGGTGGTTTGGTGCAGGCCTCCGGCGCTGGAGGACCCCGGGGCGGGCAGCCCCCGTCCCCCGGACGCGAACCCCCGGGCTGGGCCTGGGGACCTCGGGCTCCCCCCCGGGACCCCGGGCAGGGCCTGCGGGGCCCCCCCCGGGCATCGCCTCCCGCGGGCAGGGCCCGCAGGCCCCGGGTTCCCCCCGCGGCAGGGCCCGGGGGGCCGTGGGGAGCCCAGGCCGCAGCTCCGCGCTCCCCAGGCCTCTCCCGCCGAGCGTCCCCTGCCGCGGCTGCGGGGGTCCGTAATTAACGCCCCCCCCCAATTAAACAGCCGCTCCCGGACCCCGCTGCGGCCACCCGTGTGTGGCAACGGGGGCACAGCGGAGAGGAGCATCCCCCCGGCCCTCGCTGGCAATGAAGAGGCCCCGCCGTGAAGGAATTGTCCTTTATTTGGGAGGTTCACAGTCGGTTTGGGGTGGAGGACAGTGCTACAACCCCCCCTCCGTGAGCAGAGCCGAGACCGGGGCAGCAGCGGGCCCCGAGGAGAGCTGCAGGGCAAAGCGGGACCCCTGAGAGCCGGGACCCAGAGGGAGCCCGGAGGGGAGGCCTGCGGCGCGGCCTTCCCGCATCCCTCCCGCCGCGGGTTTCTTTGGCTTCCTTTGGACATCGCACGCTCCGGGGAAGCGCCGAGGAGGGGAGCGGGTGCCTGCGGGAGGGCTGAGCCCCCCAGGACCGGGGGAGATCTCGCTGCACATGCCCCTGGGCACATCCACGCCGCTTCCCTTCCCGCAGCCGGGCCAGCCGCAGAAACCACTGTGCCCGTGGTCCTTCCACGTGCCTCCCCCTGCCCGTCCCGCCATGGCGGCAGGACCACAGCGCCCGCTGGGGCTCACCGGGCTGGGGACAGCCACGGCGTACCGGTGCGCAGGAGCTCCCGCTCCCCTCGACACGCTCGGGGCTGGGGGCCGAGCCCCCGCCGCGCCGGGAGGGTGCTCGGGGGTCTCTGCTCTGCCCGCGGCTCCGTCCCCGCAGCCGTGCCCTGCCTGTGCCGGGAGGGATACGGGGGATGCCGGGAGGGGGATCCGGCACCTCCAGCAGAGAAAGCATCCATATTTCTGCAACTGCGAGTCCGTGGGGAGGGGTCAGCGGAGCCCCGGGGAAGCCCCTAGGCAGGAGAGAGGCACATCCCGGCGCAGGTCCTGTGCCGCAGGGCCGCCCCGCCGCCATCCTTAGTTCCTCGCCGCGATGACCACGGACAAGGCCACGCCGCCAAGCGCGATGGCTGTTGCACCGAAGAGCCACTTCCAGGGGATGGACTGAGGAGGAGAGATCGGTGAGGTGATGGGACGCACGTGGCGTGCCGCGAGCCCTGCCGGCAGCAGGGATGTGCCGCGAGCCCCGCCGGCAGCGGGGACGTGCCGCCCTGCCTGTGCTGGCACGGGGCCACGGGGCGGCACCGAGCTCCCAAGGCGCATCCGAGATAACGCAGCCCAAAAAGGCAAGTGCTGCGTCGGCTCTGCCCAGCGCGTGGCCGGCGCGTCCGCGGGGACAGCGTGTGCCGCCGCCGGCCCAGCTGACGGCGCTTTCCACCAGCGCAGCCAGCGGGCTCCCGAGCGCAGCAGCTGGGAGCAAAGTCCGGGCTCCTCCAGCTGGCATCGCCGGCGCCCGTCAGACAGAGCCAGCAGCACAGCCGCAGCTATCGGTGCTTTCCTGGCACGGCTGCCGGAGCACGGGCCCCCGGGGGACACTGCCACATCCCCCGTGCCCAGCCCAGCGCTCCCCGCCCCAGGGGTGACCCCCGCCTGCTCTGCCACCCCCCGGAGGGTCAGCACCAGCCCTTACCCAGGGCAGCTTGTCTTTGCACTTCCCCGGGGCTCCGGCAGTGCTGGGATTCCCGAGCATCTTCCTGTACATCTCCGTCTCCACGTTCTTCTGGTCCGCGTGCTTCTTCACCAGCTTGGAGAGCTCAGCGTGGATGGTCTGGGGAGGAGAGCGCGGCGCTGCGGTTACCGGCCCTGCGCCATCCCTGCGGTGCAGGGGAGGGGACGGAGACCGCGTGCCACCAACAGCAGGTCTGATCACCCCGGGGCTGTGCAAGAGCTTCGTGGAACAGCTCAGAAGCAGCCGGGGGGGCTGATGGCCTCATCCTGCCCCACTCCCCTGCGCTGAGGGGCTGCACGAGGCTGGCATCGGTCACCCAGGCTGGGTGCCCCGTGGGTCTGAGTGCCCCTCTGCCCTTTCTGGCCACCCAAGCTGTTCCCTGCCTGGCAGCGGGGAGCAGAGCCCAGGGCTGATGCCAGACATCGGGAAAAGGATTTTCTGCTTTAATTGAGATGGAAAAGTTTCTGCCTCGGGGACAGACGTGCCCGAGCTCTCCCACTTTTCTGTCTGGAAGCAGGCTGGGAAAGCCGGCTTAAACTCAGCCGGGTCTGAAGGGGGATTGCAGCAAGAGCCGGGAGCATGTTGGTACCTGCCCGGCTGTGCTGAGCGATGGCTGGGGCTGGAGGGAGCGCTGCAGGAGAAAGCTCTGCGTCCTGCGTGGAGCTCACAGGCTCCCAAAAAGCAGCGAGAAGCACCAGTGAGCTGAGCACAGCACCGCCAGCCATTCCCCGAGCTGCGGTGGCCCAAAGGGTGCTGTGGCCGTGCTGTGCCCTCTGCTGGGGACAACACGCTCCGGGCGGCTCCGACGCCTCCCCAAAACACCGGCACCATCACCGGCTGCGGCTCACGTCAGCTCGCCCAGAGACTGGCCAGGACTTCACCAGACCATGCCACGCTTGGCACTGCTGCCTTGAACACGAGGCTTTGGATGTCTGGAGGATGCAAAGCAGCAAAGCGCCTGCAGGCACCTCCAGCTCACCGGGGCTCGCATGGCGGCGTAGGACAAACATCAGCCTCTCCTCCTGCTCCCAGAACGCGCGTTTCCAAGGGGTTAGGAGAAGGGAGCCCAGCGGCTGATGGTCTGTAACAGCTGAAAGGTGCCAACAGCCCCAGAGAACCAGGTTTCCTCATCCGAGGCAGGTGGAGCCGAGCATTTCTCGAGCCTGTTTTCACCACCGGTAGCCATAGCCCATGACTCACTGACGCGTGTTTTAACGCTGCCGTCCGGAGCAGCACCACCACTTCCCCGGGAGACCCAGCAGCCAGCCGGAGAGGCCAGTAATTTGCTCTACGTGTGGTTTCACTGGTAACGTCACTGCTGGGCATTTTGATTTTTCACCCCTCTCCAATTAAAAGCTTCATTCGAATGGGCTGGGGAGCAGCCGCCCCGCCAACAGTGACGTGCCGGACACGCACAGGGGGAGCTGCTCCCGGCGCTGCCTGCGTCGCTTGGGCTGCTCACTCACCACGGCTCCCACCCAAACTTGCCAGGGAAGCGAAGGGTTTGAGATCCTGCTCATCCCTCCCCGTGGGTGAGCTCAGACCAGGAGCCACGGGCCCACTGAGCACCCGCTTTCACAGTGCCCCATCCTACCCGTGACCTTCAGGCACCAGGGAACACGACACGAATCGCCATGGTCTGGTGAAACGCCCAGGAAAGAGGCGGATAAAACGACAGACCCAGTCGAGGACTAAAGCCCACCCGTAGAACCAAGCCCCCCACCTCGACCCCGCGCAGGCAGCACCACCCCTGCCTCTCCCCCAGGCTCGCTCCCGCTGAGGCCATTTCCTGGCACTGGTTTTTGATTTCTCCCGAGGCTCTGGTCCTGCAGCTGATCATTAACCGACAGGAAATTCCTGACCCAGAGCTCGCCCTGGCCTGGGCACTGGACCGAGGTCTGGGCTGCTCCCGCCGCCCAGTGAATCATGCTTCGGGCTGCTGAGCGAGTCTGCGGGGACTCGGCTCTGCTCCACTTCCCGCAGCCGTGGCACGAGCCACTGGAGCCACCCGGGGAAGCCGGAGCAGCCAGGACCACGTACATGCAGAATTGCTGAAGCAGGGATAGGTTGGCAGGGAGTCCTGCCACCGCAAGGACCAAAGGGCAAAGAGGGAGTCTCACTACACAGAGATAAGGGACCCACCAGCCCAGCCAAGCTCAGACATTGCACCACGGGGTGCATCACCCCACGGCTGCCCAGGCCCTGGGGGCTATTTCCAGCCTCCCTTCAGCCTTCCACAGGGGACGCCGAGGTTTGCAGGGCCACGGACAAGAGGAGGGCGTCCTGCAGACACCCAGCTCGGCAGGATCGCTGGCGGCACGCACAGCAGCCTACCTTGTTTGAAGGCTCCAGCTTCAACGCCGCCTTTAAGATGGGGATGGCCTCTCTGTATTCGCCCTGCTGAGCCAGAACCTGGAAGGTGAGATACGGATTGAGCTGTGCTCAATCACGCTCCGTCTGCCATGGCTGGGCCCGGCCATGCCACGGAGAAGGAATGGCAACACCTGCCGCACGCCCGGCCTCACCTTGCCCTTTCGGAAGAGAGCCTTGATATTCCCCGGCTGGTGCTCCAGCACGAGGTTACAGGACTTGAGCGCTGCCTCGTAATGGTCCAATTTAAGCTGAGAAGCTGCCAGGTTGTTGAGGCATTTCACCTTCACGTCCAGCAGCTCAGCCTCCTCGTCCGGGCTGAAATCAACTGCAAAGACCCCAGAGCCGGGTTACAGGGGGAAGGGAGCCCAGGCAGCCCTCACCCGGGGCAGGAGCAGGTACCTTTCGAGCTGGAGCCGATGACCTTGAGGGCAATGTCGTAGGAGTTGATAGCCAGTACATAATCTGCCTGCTGGTAGAAGAAGTTGCCGCGCTCCCGCTTGCGGTTGGCCAGCTCTATCTTCTCCTTCCCGCTGAGCAGCTCCAGGTCCGGTGCGTCCCGAGCCGCCAGCAGCTCCACCTCCAGGGTGAGGGCCGCGTTGGGTGGGATGTCAGGGCTCCTGCGCAAAGAGGGGCACGAAGCCGTGTCACCATTGCCACCTCTGCCAGTTCCACCAGCCACTGGGCCACACAGATTTAGCACCACGGCCCAGAAATCAGAGCTGCAGAAGCTCCCTGGGACAGGGCGTGATGCAGATCGTTCCCCCCAGGCAGGACACGCTGCCGTCCCCTGCGTGTGACAAGCGAGCAGGGTTTCTCTGCCCACAGACGCTGGGCTTGTTGGCTGGGCTGTCACTGGGAGCGCAGGGGACAGCTTTCACAGCCCTGTTTGGGGCCATCCTGCTCCACCCCGCACCCTCCCCGCTCACCTGCCCTGCGCGCCGTAGCAGTACTTTGCGTCTGAGACGATCAAAGCCGTCTCTCCCATTTCCAGGAGCTGCACGCACAGGTCCAGAGCCTACAGGGAACAACATCGTGGGGAGGGAGCATAAGCAAGGACAGAGGGGCTGCTTCTGACCCAAAAAAACTGGGCTGTCACTGACCCCAACCACTCCCCGTGCCCCCCGAGGCGAGGTCCTGCCCCGCAGGGTGAAAACAAGGCAGGGATAAAGCCAGGCAAGCTTCCTCCCAGCCCTGACCTGCAAGACATCGCAGTCCCCCAGCGTGAAGGTGAGGGCAGGGTTCTCCTCCACCACGCTGCCATCCTCCAGCGTGGCCTTCAGGCGGACGGTGACGTCCTGGCCCTTGCGGGGACGGGTGTCCACCCCCTGGCCCGGCACCAGCGTCTTCTTCTTGAGCAAGCCGCTCCCTGGGCAAGGAGAAGTCGGAGGCGCGTCAGCCCGTAGCACGGAGGGAAAAACCTGACTCCCGCCACCCTATTCTGGCTCCTGGCCGGCCTTCGTGCTGCAGGGAGCACCGGCAGAGCCACGGGGAAGCCCGAGGCCCTGGAGCCCCGCGCCCTCCTGCCCCGGTTCTTACCCAAAACATCGAGCCACTCCTGGGGGTCCTCAGCCGCTTCCCCCCCGCCCTGCTCCGGGGGCTGGGCGTCCTCCCGCGGCGGGGCCGGCGGCCGGCCCACGTCCTCCAGCGGGGGCAGCTCGCTCAGGTCCTCCTCCTCCTCCTCCTCTTCCAGGACCTCGAAATCCTCCGCCGCGTCCAGCTGAGCGGCATCGGCCGTCGGTGCCGGCTCGGTGCCGGTGCCTGCCCGGCCCGGGGAGCCGCTCCTCGGTTCCTCCCCGCTGGAAGCCATCGCGGCGGAGCAACCTGGAGAGAGAACGGGGGTCGGGCCTGCGCTTACCGGGAGCGCCGGGGCCCCGCGGGGGGGGCGGGGCGGGACGACGACGCGGCCCCGGCCCGGTACCGGTAGCAGGAGCGGGCGTCCCCCGCCGCCACGCGCCTCCCCCCCGCCCGCGGGGCCCCACGTCAGCCGTCACGCGCCGGGACTCCCCTTAGCAACGGCCGCCGCCGCCGCGCGCCCCCCCGCCGCTCGCACCTGGCCCGCGAAGCCGCCGCCGCCGGCCCCGCCCCCCCGCTCCTATTGGTCCGGCCCCGCCCACCGCGCTGACGCCATTGGGTGGCGAGAACGCTCGTCAACGAGGCGCCGGACGGGGCTTAGCGCTCCCTTAAAGGGGCCGCTACACAGCACTCGCTCCGCGGGGCCGGGGCCGGGGGCGCCCGCCGCTGGGCCATGGCGCGGGGGCCCGTGTGTGCCTGGGGGTCTCGGCGCTGGTACCGGGGCGGTCCCGTAGCGCCCGGGGGCTCCCGACCCTTTCCCTGCGCCAGCCACCACTACTTCCGGCTCGGCGTCGAGACGCAAGGGCGCGCTGACGTTGCAGGGGTCACGCTCGGCGTGACCCCCGCACCCGGAAGCGAGGCGCGGCTGCCGGTGCCGCCCCCCGCTCCCGTCATGTGAAGCGGCGGGACCGACTCCCCCAGGTGCGCGGGCGGGGCCGGCGGGAGGCCCCGGGAGGGGCCCAGGCCCGCGTCCCCCCGAGGGAGCCCGGTACCGGGGCGGGGGGGGGCCACTACCGGGGCCGGGAGGCGGCGGGCGGGCAGGCAGGGGGACCTCGTTACCGGTGTCGGGTGCGTGTGGGGCCGCCGGGGACCGGGCACGGCGGTGGGGAGGTGGGGGTAGCTCCGGTACCGGCGGCGCGGCAGGGCGGAGGGGGCCCCGTTACTGGGGACGTGGGGGAGAGGGGTCTCCGTTACCGGCCCCGGGGGCGCGGGAGGCTCTCGCCGCCCCGGCTGAGCCGCCCCCCGCGGTCCTGCAGGCCGCCATGGAGCCCACGGCCTCGCAGGTGTTCTGTGGGCGGGTGCTGGGCATGGTCAACGCCGAGGACGTCAACGCCATCATCCTGGCCCAGAAAAACATGTGAGTCCCGGGGGAAACCAGCCGGCGGGGAGCCCGGTACCGGCACCGGGAGCCTCCCGGGATCTTTGCCGAGCTCCGTCTGCTTCCCTCACCCAGGTTGGATCGATTTGAGAAGACCAACGAGATGCTGCTCAACTTCAACAACCTCTCCAGCGTCCGCATGCAGCAGATGAACGAGCGTTTCCTCCACCACACCAAGACGCTGGTGGAAATGAAGAAGGACCTGGACAGCATCTTCCGGAGGATCCGGTGGGAACGGGGAGCGGGAACGCCGCTGCCGGGGGGGAGGGAGACGGCATGGAGAGCACGGGGCGGCTCCTCGAGGCCTGGGGGGCCTGCGGGGGTGTTAGAACGGGATGCGAGTAGGAGCTGGGGGCGATTTTGGAAGCCAAAATGGTCGGAGAGGGGAAAGCGTGTGGCCGGAGGCAGCGGGAGACGAGGCGCGGGGGCCGGAGCTTTGGGATTCCTCGGTTCTGCTCCAGGCGGGATAGTCTGTGCTCCCTCGGGGCAGCGGGATGGTTGGGGAAGGCGGGATTATCGGCTTCCCGTGAACTCGGCTTGCTCTCTCCTCCTCCAGGACGCTGAAAGGGAAGCTGGCGAAGCAGTACCCAGAGGCTTTCAGCAGTGAGTGATTCCCCCAACGCGGGGATTTTCCATCGGTTTTCTTCCCATGCGAAGCATCCGTTTTCTCAAGAACACGAGGCAGCTCTCGGGAGCTGGGAGAAGCCGAGGAGATGTCCAGGCGTGTGCTAAAAGCCTGGAAAGCTTCTTGATTGTATTAAATGCAGTTGCGTGAAGTTACAAATGGCGACTAATTTACGTGGCATTGAATTCTTTTTATTGACTGCTGTTACAAGCAGACAAAAGTTAGAATTAGGAATTAGCAAATTGTTCTGCTGGGGCGCCGCTCGTGTCTGGTGTCGCAGCGGCAGCGGCTCGTCTCACGTGGCTGCAGCAGCAAAACTTCTCACGTGGCTGCAGCAGCAAAACTAACGTTTGCGTCTTCCCCTTCCAGACATCCACGAATCTCCCATCCTAGAAGACGACGACGACTTCGACCCCGTCCCAAAAAGCACGACAACCACCATTGCTACCTCTGAGCAGAGCACGGAGTCCTGCGACACCAGCCCTGACATCATCTCTCCCACCATGAGTCAGGATTTTGAGGATTTATCCCAAGGCCAGTACGATTTACCGGCCGTGAACGGACAGAGTCTCACAGATGAAGACACAGCCAACGACCTGGACTAGGTGTGCGGGTCCTGCGCCGCCGCCCGCCCCCAGAGAACTTTCTACCTTGTATTTATATTTGTGTGTTTCTTTTCTTTTTCTGGGAAGAGGGAAGTGAAGGCTGAGAGAAGCGATGGCCGAGTGAAGAAGGGCGCCCTTCTGCCTCCAAACCGCCACCGCAGTGTAAACCCCGCGACTCACTTGAGGGTAAATAAGTAAAACGTGGGTTTGAAACGCCTCTTGTCCTTTCTCATTTGTGCGGCCAGGAGAGCGGCAAAACCCCACCTTCAACGTTGACTTTGGTGCAGAAAGAGCCGGTTTGGGGCATGGGTGTTTTCTTAAGGAATGCTGTCTCTGTGGCTCATGTGTGCCCACCAGCGCTCCAGCTTTCCTGCGGGCCTGTCCGTGCTGCTAATGGCCTCGTGCCAGCTGTCTCCCTACGGCTGCTGTGTTTCCCACCTGCGGGAAGAGCCTGAAGCTGGGTTTCCCTTTGGCTCCTGCGCTGTGTCGCACCTC
Organism: Theristicus caerulescens; assembly: GCA_020745775.1. Lineage (NCBI taxonomy): Eukaryota > Metazoa > Chordata > Aves > Pelecaniformes > Threskiornithidae > Theristicus > Theristicus caerulescens. Next base: position 4,422,035 of record CM036579.1, read on the forward strand.
AGCCCCTCACGCAGGGCTCCTGCGGCCGCACAGGCAGGCCCGCACCGGCCCGTTCCGCCCCTGGTTCCTCACGGTGTCCGGGGGATCGGCCCGAGGCTCTTGGCGGCCTCCTGCTGCCTGTGAGGGGCTGAGGGGGCCGGGGCTGAGGGGAGAGCGTGGGGCTGGAGGCCCGGGCTGCGGGCCTGGGTCTGTGGGGAGCCGGTCCCGGCGCCGTGAGGTCGGTGTGGGGCCGTTAACGGGGCCGGTGCGAGGCCCTGACGGGGCCCGGGCCCGCGGTACCGAAGGCGAGCGGAGGCCGTTGGCACCTGCGCACTGCGCCGCTGTGGAGAAAGGGGCGGGGCGATGACGCGCCGGTTGTGACGCAGGCACGGGCGGGTTCCGGTTCCGGTCGCCCCTTTTCTCAGCAGCGAGGCCGCGGGTGTGCGCGGTGCGGGGCAGGGATCCGGATCCCGGGGCGGGGGCTCGGGGGCTCGGTCCCGGGAACGGGGGTGCGAGGGGGTTGGGAGCGCGTCCCGGCTGGGGGCGGGCACGGCGGCGGCGGGGCCCTGTGGAGGGGCGGGGGTAGGGGGGGGACTGGGGCCTCTGCTGAGGGCCCGGCCGGGGGTGACATGGCCGCCGCCGCTCTCCACAGAGGCGAAGGGTGCCAAGATGCAGATCTTCGTGAAGACGCTGACGGGTAAAACCATCACCCTGGAGGTGGAACCCAACGACACGATCGAGAATGTCAAAGCCAAGATCCAGGATAAGGAAGGTACCGGTGGGCCGGGGGGGGGAGCGGCGGGGCAGCCCCCGCCTTCCCTCACTCCGCGGGCGTCCCCCGCCGCCATCGCCGCCCTCCACCCTGGTGGCTCCCCTCTCTCTCGCAGGGATCCCCCCTGACCAGCAGCGGCTGATCTTCGCGGGCAAGCAGCTGGAGGATGGCCGCACCCTCGCAGATTACAACATCCAGAAAGGTAGCTCGCCGGATCGCGGGCTGCTTTATTTCAATATTTTATTTTTTTGGGGGTCCTGGCTGCTCCCCAGCAGCGCGTGGCCTCGCTGTGACACTTCTCTCTCGTTTCAGAGTCCACCCTGCACCTGGTGCTGCGCCTGCGGGGCGGCATCATCGAGCCCTCCCTCCGCCAGCTCGCCCAGAAGTACAATTGCGACAAAATGATCTGCCGCAAGTACGTCCCCGTGTCCCCCCGCCGCCTGGGGACCCTCCTCCCGCTCCCCTTCCCCGGGGAAACGGGGACTTTGGTGACCCTCTCCCCCCCTCCCCAGGTGCTACGCCCGCCTGCACCCCCGCGCCGTCAACTGCCGCAAGAAGAAGTGCGGCCACACCAACAACCTCCGCCCCAAGAAGAAGGTCAAGTAGAGCGGGCAGCGGCGGCCCTGCCTGCGCCCCTGCCTGCGCCCTTCCAATAAAGCATCGCAGCGCTCAAGCCGCTCCCGTTTTGTGTTGGTTTTTGCCCAAATTGGCGTGGTTTTCAATAAAAGATTGGCGGGGGGGAGGGAAGCGGCGGCGATCCCGGGCGGTGCCTGCAGGTGGCGGCGGAACCGCGCTCCGCCTCCGCGCCCCGCCGGGCCTGCGCCGTGCGAGCGGGGCCGGGCCATGGTGAGCGGGGACGGGGCCGGGGACGGGTGGGGAAGGGGCCCCGGGGACGGGGGGGGTCCCGGGGCCGGGACGGGCCGTGCACGCGTGGCCGGGGGGGTCCCGGTGCGTGGGCGCGGGGTCGGGGGGTCCCGGGACGTGGGCAGGAGGGGGGGGGGGGGGCCGGGACGGGCCGGGCCGTGCACGCGTGGCCGAGGGGTCCCGGTGCGTGGGGGGGGGGGGTCCTGGGGACGGGACGGACCGTGCAGGCGTGGCCGGGGGATTCCCGATGCATGGGCACGGGGTCGGGGGGTTCCGGTGCGTGGACGAGGGGGGCTTGGGGGGATCCCGGTCCGGTCCGGTCCGTGCAGGCGTGGCCGGGGCGGGGGAGGGTCCCGGTGCCCGTCTGTATTTCGTGCACATGGCCGTGGGGGGGGGGGGTCCCCGTGCGGGGTCGGGGGGGTCTCAGTGCGTGGGCAGGGGGTCGGGGGGTTCCTAGGTCGTGGGCAGGGGGTGTGGGGTTCCCGGTCCGGTCCGTGCACGCGTGGCTGGGGGGTCCCGGTGCCGGTCTGAGCTCTGGCACCGCGGCCGGGCTCAGCCTGGGTTCCCCCCCATCCGGCACCGGGGCGAGGGGACTCGAGGTCCCAGCACCGGGCTGAGACCCCCGGGCGCTGCCGGCTCTGCCCCGAGCCCGTTAGCGGGAGCAGAGCCGCCCTGCGTGGCAGCGGGCACCGTGCCCGTGGTGCCCTCGTCCCACGCCGCCACCGTCCCCTTCTCTCCGGCAGACGGGCGAGGCCGTGAAGGCGCTGCTGCGGCGGCTCCAGGCGCTGCAGGGCGAGCGTGCCGAGGCCTACCGGCTCTTCGAGGAGTAAGTACTGGCACCGAAGGGGACGGGACCCGCCGGGGTGGGCAGGGGATCCCCAGCAAGGAACCGAATCCCCCATCCCGATTTTTTTTGCACCCTGATGGGAAGAGGCTGCCGGGGCAGAGCAGCGGCCGTTCGGGGCGGCTGATGAGCTCCAGCTGGCAGGGGGACGCCCGTGCCGGACACCTGTATCCTATTTTAGCATCCGACAGGGGATGATGGACTTCCTGGGATGCAGGCTTGCTAGTGAAAAGGAAAAAAAAAAACCCAAACCCCACAAAAAAAGCAGCTGCCAAGCCCGTCCCATGCGAGCTGCCTGGTTGTGGGGACTGAGAGCTGCCAAATCTGGGCAGGAAAACCCTCCCGGTGCTGCCTGCGGCGGGGCGGCGAAGGGGGCGCAGCACCGGGCCGGGGACTGCGGGGCGTTGCCATCCCAGTGCCCCCCAGGTGCAGTGACGGTGGTTCCCCCCCAACCCGTCCCCAGGGGCCACCGGGCGTACCTGAGCAGCGCTCCCCACTATGACTTCCCGCGCTACCGGCAGCTGGTGCACGAGATCACGCTGGCCTTCAGCGGCATCTCCCGGGAGGTGCTGCGCATCGCCGGGCGCCTGCGGGACGAGCTCGCCCGCCCCGACCTGGCCCAGCACCTCGCCCGCCTCCAGGAGCGGGAGCAGGAGAAGCTGCAGCTGGTGAGTGCCGGGCTGGGGGGGGTGTCCCGCCATCCCGATGCGGGGCTGGGGCTGCTTGGGGGGGTTCTCAGCTCCCACCGTGTCCCCACCGCAGACGGCGCAGCTCCAGCTGGCCCGGCAGCAGGCGCAGGACCAGCCCGACGTGGACGCCCATCAGCAGGAGGTGCGGGAGCTCAAGCACAAGTAGGTAGTGGCCCCGCTGCCATCTCCCCCTGTTCGGGGACAGCAGCATCCCCTCCCTGGGCTGGGAACGCAGCTGGCAGCCACTCCACCCACCGGGCAGGGGGTCGGGAGCCCCTTCCCCACATTTCTCCCCCCCTCCAGCTCCAGGGGGGGCCCAGATGGTGCCTTCAAAAGCGCTCTCGGCCGCAGCCCCGGGGAGGGTTTGGCGATGCCGCGGCCGCGGTCCCCTCGGCCTCCCTGGGCTGAGTGTTTCATAAACAGCGCGGGGAAGGCGAGGCGGCCCAGATAATACGCTCCATATGGGCTTTATTTATAGTTTCCATCCGCTCTCGTAGGCTAATTAAAACCATTGAGGCAATCAGCGAAATTCTCCAGGACCTCAAGTACGATTCGGAAGAAGTCGAGTGATGGGTGTCCCCGTGGGAACGGCTGGAGGGGCCGGCCGGTGGAATGGGGGCCCCACTTGCCCTCCCCGGCCCCCACCATGCCACCTCGGCAAGGTGGGCACCTTCCCCCCGACCCCTTTTCTTGGACATGGGCTGGAAGGGGTAGAGACCCCCGGCCCCGGGAGCAGTGGGGTCCCCCCAAATGCTGAACATCCCTCGGTGGAGAGGTCTGGCACGGGGCTGGTTCCCCTCGCCAGCTCTGCCGGCCGCGCTGGGGCTTTTCCCAAGGAAAACCACAACCCCCCGTGCCAAGGGGCTGCCTTGCTTTGACTCTCATTGGGATGCACGCTGCCAGCTGGAGCCCCGCGAGCAGCAGCCCCCCCAAAACCACCACAAAGAGCAGCTGTGGCCCCAGCCCCACAACGGCTCCAGTGCCCCACAAGTGCCCTTTCTACAGTCATCCCACAATAAACCTGTCCCCACGGAGCTGGCCCGAGTCGTGTGATCTAAAGGGCTTGTCCCCCGGCCAGTGCCACCCCCTCCGCCTTGGCTCGGTCCCCTGGGATGGGGTGACGAGGGACACGGGTCCCGTTTGGCTGCCCGCTGCATCCCCGTCCCCGCGCGCTGCTGCCGCTCCGCTGACGCAGACCCCGGTGGGGTTTCAGAGGTTTATTGGCATTAAGCTTAAATCTGTTCCTAATTGACTGAAATGGAACCAAAATAAGGCTGGTTTGAATCAAAATTGGAGCAGGCACTGGGCAAACCCCAGCAGCCTCAAACCAGCCTGCGTGGCTCCCCGGGGACGGACCCCCCCCGCACGCTCGCATGTGGGTCCCCGGGGAGAAAAACAGCCAAAATCGCTTCCTGGGGGCTGCGCCGAGGGTGGGGGGGCACCCGGGAAGCCCCCGCCACCCCTTTCATCCCAGAGGCTGCCCCGGCTGGCGGTTAAGGAGCAAAGTCTCCGTGCTCCCCCCGGCCGAGCGAGGCTGGGGGGTCCCCTGGCTGCTGTGGGGTGCGAGCGGCGCGGCGGGGGGCCGCGGTCCCGTGGGGCCAGCGGCACGCGAGGGGCTCCCGGGGCTGGCCCAGCCCGTCCCCCCCGCCTCACCCCATCCCGTCCCCCGGGGCTGCCGGGCCGCGCTTCGCCCCGGCTGCCTTCCTGCTCCCCCCCGGCGGGGCCGGGGCGGGCGCGGGTGGTCCCGGGTGGGCGCCGGGCGCCCCGTGTCATCCTGCCGGCGCTCAGTCCCCCGGGGGCTACAACTTATCGCCGGGAAGAACCTGCGGAGAGGAGCAGAGCCCCGCGTCGCCGCCGGCCGCGTGCCCCGGGGTCACCCTGCGTCCTCCCCGCAGCATCCCAGGGGTGGGGGGGGTCACCCCGCATCCCCTCCATCCCCACCCAGCCGGGGAAAAGAAGTGCGAAAGGCTCCTTACCTACCTGGTTGCGTGTTTTGTGCGATTTCTGCAGCCACACGCGCCACTGGTCGTAGAGCTTGATGCCGAGGTTGGAGCAGCCGTAGGCGTGTTTCTTCACCCACCCGAAAAACTGCTTCAGCTCCCGCCGCAACGTCGTGTTTTGCTCCCCCCCCTTTGGGGTCGCAGCCCCCCGCTGCTCGCTCTGCAGGGACAAGGGGGTCAGCGCCGCCGTGGGGGGACACGGCTCAACCCCCCCACGCCACCGCGCCGTAAATAACGGTGGGTGAGAGGAAAACGAGCGGCTTTTTGGCTTCCTGCTGGGAAAGCCGAGCTCCAAATTGGCTCTTTTGCAAGAAATCCAGGTGCCGGGCACGGAGCAGGGAAGGGCCCCCCGCACGTCCCGGGTGCGCAGGGGAGGGGGAGCACAGCGCTGCCAGCATCCCCTCCCTGCCCGCCAAGCGATGCCGGCGGCGCTCACCGCTGCGCGGGGTGGAGGCGGCGGTGGGGTTGCTCCAGTCGCTCCAGATGCCGGCTTTCTTGGAGCCGTAGATGCCGAAGGGATTACAGCGCACCTGGACGAAGTAGACGGTGCCGGGGCGGAGGCCGGCCAGGCGGCAGGACGTCTGGTTGCCCACATCATCCACTACCTGGGGAGGGAGGAGAGGGCAGCGCTGGCACGGTTGGGCATCCCACGCCATCCCCCGCCGTCGGCGGGTGATGCCGACCCACCTTCCATTCCGAGCTGTCCTCCACCCGGTACTGGATCTGGTACTTGGCTTGGAAGAGGAAATCCTTGAGCGCCGGTGGGGAGCTCCAGCGCACGCTCAGCTGATCCTCCAGGTCCCCCACCCGGCTGACGTGCACGTCCGACGGTGGGTCGGTGGTGACTGCGGGGACAGGGCAGGGGCTGGCAGGGCCGGCACAGGCAGCGCCGCGGGGGTTAAGGAGCCGCGGATGCGAAAAAAACTCGGAGAAAACAGCCTAATTCGATGAGGAGCAATTCTGCTCATATATCGCCCATTTCCTGCAGCCCCCCCCAACCGGGTGAATCTGCCGCCCGCTTCCCCCCCTGCCATGAGGTCACCAGCGTGGCGGTGACATCACGATGCTGTCGCTCACCCACGTCAAGGATGTCCAACATGACGACATCAGAGACGGCCACCCCCAGCCGGTTGGACGCCTCCACCCAGATCTCGTAGGGCGTGAAGAGGGCCAGGTCCTTGGGGATGTGGCAGGAGTAGGGCCCGGCCGTGTGGTACTCCTGGCACGTGTTGTCTCGGCCGTACCACCTGCGGGCGGGCGCTGAGTGCCGGTACCGGCACCACCGGGTGCCGCGGTCGAGCCAGGGATGCTCACCCATCCCCGAAGGAAATGGCTGCTCCCGGCGGGGACCGCGGCTCATTCATCTGCCACTCAACACTGCCGGCATCGCGCTGCCGAGGTGTTGGGTTACCGGCCCCGCGGCGGCCGCTCGCGGCTCATCCGGCGGTTCCCAGCTCAACCGGGGCCGCGCGGCTTCTCCTCACCCTCCTCCTCCCCGGCACGTACGGAGCGTGGCTGCCCGCCAGCGCTCGTGGCAGCGGAGACCCGAGGAAACTCATCACATCCCCAAGAGGGGCCAGCCAGGAGGCATCGGGCTCCCCGCTCCCCGCTCCCTCCCCGCCTCTAAATCCCACACTGGCGTTTTTTTAAGAATACTAGGAATTAAGGGGGGGTGGCCCCACCTGAGCTTGTACTTGAGGGTGTAGTTGGTGTGCAGGAAGGTCTCCCCTTCCGTCCCCGGCGCCCATTTGCAGGTGAGGTCCTTCATGTTTTTGGACCAGCAGGTGATGTTGACTGGTTTTTCTGGGGGTACTGGGAGAGAAAGAAAAAATAAGAGGCAGAGGGGGATGAAAAGGCACAGCGGTGAAATGCAGCTCGTGATCTCGGTGGGCAATGCCACCGTGGTCCTGGCCGGCCGCAGGTTTCCAGCCCTGTGGCTGCAAATGCGTTTGCTGGAGGGGTTTAGGCTCCTGCCCGCTCCTGCCTGCACCCGGCCCCTGCCCGCACCCGGCTCTGGAGCTGTTTTCTTTCAGCAACAGCAACCCAAAAAACAAATCCAAGCTGTGTTCCCAGTTAAGCCTCTGTATTCCTGGGACGTAGCATCGTCCTTAAAATAGCCCGAGATAAAATCTTACGATTATTGATTCGGACAAGTGTAATTTTACCGAGGGTTTGCCAGAACAGCCTTTCTGCTGCGAGCCCGAGGCTGCGGCTCGGGGCACAAACCGCGGAGGGGAGCTTAAAAACGAGCAGCCGCAAGCAACCGCGCGCAACCGTTGCAAGCCCACGGCGCGTTTTGGCACGAACCGGAGCGTTAATCCCCGTGGGGATCCCCAAATCCTCCCACGGCTGCGCCGGAACCCGCAGCTCTCCCCACCGAAACGGCAAAGCAGCGCCGGGGCCGGGTGAAACCCGGCACGTGCAACCGCGCCGCCGGCGCCGCCGACGTACGTCCAACGTAAAGGCAGGAGCCGGCCAAGATGCCGCCGTCTCTGCTGTGACACACCAGGTTGTCCCCCGACTGCTGCTTGGAGCCGTTGAGGCGGGCGAGGGCCACGCTGAGCGTGGTGGGGCCGAGGGCGGCGTAGGAGGCGGCGGGCAAACGCCGGCCGTTCAGGGTCCAGTACAGGTCCTCGGCTTTCAGGTGAAAGTCCGGGCTGACCGTGCACGTGGCGACCAGCGAGGAGCCGATCAGCAGGGTGGGGTCTTGGGGGGAAATCACTGCGGGGTCTGCAGCCGGAGAAATAAAAGGGGGGGTAAAAAAAATGATATATATATAATTTTATATATAATTTTTAATAGATATGTATTTTATATATATTTAAAGGTATTTTATATATTCAAACATATTTTCTATCTATTTTATATATATTTAAAGGTATTTTATATATTCAAACATATTTTCTATCTATTTTATATATATTTAAAGGTATTTTATATATTCAAACATATTTTCTATCTATTTTATATATATTTAAAGGTATTTTATATATTCAAACATATTTTCTATCTATTTTACATATATTTAAAGGTATTTTATATATTCAAACATATTTTCTATCTATTTTACATATATTTAAAGGTATTTTATATATTCAAACATATTTTCTATCTATTTTACATATATTTAAAGGTATTTTATATATTCAAACATATTTTCTATCTGTTTTATATATTTAAATATATTTTATATCTATTTTATATATATTTAAATATATTTTTAATATGTATTTATCACGACGCAGCCCCTTGCAGCAGCGCTCGCCCTCCTCCGAAGCAGAGGCAGGAGCATGCGAGGCGCCGGGCTCGGCCGCGCTCTCCCCGCGAGCGCGGGGGCTCCTCAAGCCGGGAAGCGCCGACAGCCTTCGGGGAGCTCTGCAGCGCGAGGCTGGGGGTCTCGGCGATGCTGCGGTTTTTCCAGGACTGGGTGGGGGCTGGGTTGTGGCTTTGTAAATTTTTTGTGACAAAAGGATTTCAAAAGCAACTATGGAAAGTTTTGGGGGCTGGTTTTTTCCCCCATTTTCCAAAGACGCTGGCCGGCAGCCCCCCCCGGAGCACGCCGCCGAGGGCCGGCCAGCGCTTCCCGGCCAAGACCGGCACTGACCACCCGCCTAATCCCAACCATGTGCCGCCGGGCTCTGCCAAAACCCATCGCTCGCACCTCGGCGCGCGGTCCCTGCGCCAGGACACCCCGAGGGGCCGCCCCGCGAGCTGGCACGGAGCCCCCCCAAGGGTGGTCCCCACCGGGGGGACCCTCCGTGATGCGAAAGCCCCCCACGCTGCTTTATTTTGCGACCCCTTCGCCACAAGGCTTCAAAGAAAAGGCTCCCCGACCCCGCTCCGGGGTTTTCCGTGTCCATCAGCCTTATCGGCTCCGTCCGCACGCGCCAGGCTAATATCCCAAATTACCTCCCGGAAAGCGCCACGACCTCCGCTCCCCTCCGACCTCCCCGGCCCCTATCGGCTTTCAGCGCCCACCAGCCGCTCTGGCTCCCACCCCGGCGCAATTAATGCTCCAAAATCCTCGTTACCACGGAGATATCTTCATTAGCAGTGCCTCCCGTCGCTCAGGGGACGCTGTTGGGGTGGGTGTAAAAGCATCCGGGAGGCGTTGGTGCCAGGGACCCCGGGGCACCCCGAGCATCCGTGGGTGATGGCGCGGATCCATCCCACCCGCCCCCAAAGCAAACCCTTCCCCAGGGGGTTCAGCCCCCGACTCCAGCGGGGCCTCCGAGCCCACCCAGCACCCGCTCCTCCATCAGCCGAGCGCCGGGGCTGCTCCAGCGCCGCCGATAACACACGCTACGCTCCGGGCCCTGGTTCTCCTAAATCTTAATCTAAACAGCACCAGAAACGCACACGAGCACCGTAAAACAGACACGTTTCCCGTCCTCCGAGCGGGACCCTCTGGAGGGGCCAATTTTAGATATACTTCTTTTTTTTCTGCAATTTTTTTTCTCTCCTCCAAGCGGGAGCCTCTGGAGGGGCCAATTTTATATATATTTTTTTTTCCCCCTGCAATTTTTTTCCCCCTCTGCGCAGACACAGCGCCGAACATGTGTTTTAAAAGGGAAAAGTGTGAAGTTTTCAGATCGGAAAGGGCCGGAGAGACGCAGGCAGCCTGTGGAATGTGCAAGTCGCAACGAAAATACCTGCTCAGGGTTTTTATGGCTTTCCTATTAAAAAAAAAAATGCTGATCAGGTGCTAAGTAATGCTATAAAGTAAAACCACATTTCCAAGGTGTCGGGAACGTTTATGCTTTTCTTCCGAAGGGCCGGATTTCATTTTATTTTTATATCAGCGTTTTAAGCAGTTGGGAAAGAAAAAAACCCTCCGATAAGTGTCGGAGATCACGCAGTTAAAAAAGATTTATTGAGATGTGCAGGGAGTTAAGGAAAAATACAAATAATTGCCCTGAAGAACAAAAGGGAATTTGGGCAGCCCTGAATACTGCAAGAAAAATAAATTAAAAAAAATATATATATATATTTAGAGCTTTGCAAACCGAGGTTTGCAGGCAGACACAGCACCCAAAACCACTTTATCCCTCCTTTCTGCTGTCTTTTTCCCTTTCTCTTCTCCAACTGGCATTTCTCGTGCCCATCCCTCAGCTCGAGGAGGGATTTATAAAAAGCCCAGGCATTCCAGCGAGCGCGACCGAGCTGAACCGAGGGGAAACATTCGCTCTCTAAAAGGAGATTTGGCTTCGCCTTTCCCCAGCGCCGCACGTCGAGGGGCCACGGGGCGAGCGCTTGCCCCGCTCGGCTGCGCCGGACCCCGATGGGGGGGGGAAATGGGGGTGCCGGGGGTGGGAAACCGGCTGCCAGCGGCACCGGGCGTCCCCTCACCGGGGTGAGCCGAAACGTGCGGGGTCAGCGCCAACGGGGGTCCGGCCACGGCCCCACATTGCTCCCGGTGGGATTAACCCCTCCGGCCCCCGGGAAGGGCACCGGGAAGGGCAGCGCCCCGTGCCAAAACCCGCCTCGATGCAGAGGCTCTCGTTAACGGCTCCTAAAGGGATTTTTGGAGCATTTTTTCCTCCCCCCTCCACTGCTTCTGCAATTCCTGCCCTAATTATTGCTCTTTGAGACTTCCCCGTTAGCGACACGTATGGGTCAGGGGCTATGAGACCGGGGCAGCCGGGACCTCGCGGCATCGCCGGGGCCGCGGGAGCGATGGCTTTTCTTGGCGGGACCCATTTGCGCGTCGGAGCGAACATCCATCGCCTTGAGAAATTCCCATCATAGGGAGGAAGCCAAACTTCCTGCTGCGGGGAACGGGATCTCGCCTCTCCTTCGCTCGGGCCGGAGGGGAAGAAACGAGGCGACGGGTGGGACGGAGCCTAATTCGGATTTAGGGCTCTGTGGGGAGGGGGGAGCCCTCCCGTGTCCCCCCGCCACGGCGAGGGGGGACCCCGATCCCCGCGGGGCTGAGGCCGCCCACAGCTCAGCCCACAGGTGGCACCTCCCGGACCTGCCACCGCCGGGTGGGACCCCCAAAGGGGCATCGTTGCTGAGCCCCCCCAGGGGTATTTGGGGGGGGGATTCATGGTTCTGCGTGGGGCAGGGAGCTCCCTATTGTTCTGGGTGGGGAAAAGGGGATTCATTGTTCTCTGGGACGGGGGGGGGCGGCTCTCCGGGGGGAAGGGGGGGTCCCCGTTGCTCTCAGCGGGGGGGGGGGAGGGCTCAGAGGCTCTGGGGGGGGGAAGGGGGGGTCATCGCTCCCGGGGCTGGGAGGGGGTCGCGTGGGGAAGGGGTTCGCTATTGTTCTCCGGCCGGAGGACGGGGGTTTCCATTGTCCTGGGTGGGGAATGGAGCCGCATTGTTCTCCGGGAGGGGGGGGCTGCAGGGCGGGGGGGGGGGGACACAAGGGGGGCCCGACCCTTCCCGGGGAGAGGGGTCCCTCCTCTCCACGGGGAGCGGGGGCACTCGCTGCTCCCAGGGCAGGAGGGGGGGTCCCTGCTGCTCCCGGGGATGGGGGGGAACAAGAAAAGGTTCCTCTATTGTTCTCTGCGGGGAGGGGGGGGGGCCCGGCTGCGCTGCGGGGCCGGGCAGGGCGGGGGGGTCCCGGCTGCCCGCCGCGGGGGAGATGGGGGGTCCCGGCTGCCCTCCGCAGGGGGGTCCCCGTTACCCCGCCACGCAGCCCCGAGGTGCGCCCGCCGCTGCCCCCGCCGCCGCCGGGGCCGCTCCGCATCCCGGGGAAGGGGACAACGGGCACGGCGTGGACCGGCACCGCCCGGCCCGCCAGGAACGGGGGAGCCCCGGGGGGCTCCGCGCAGCGCCCGCCCCGGCCCCGACGGGACCCCCCGCATCGCCCCCCGCGCCCACCTTGCGGGAGCCGCCCGGTGCTCCCGGTACTCACAGGCGAGCGGCTCGGCACGGAGGAGGCGCAGGCAGAGCAGGAGCAGAGCGGGGAGCAGCGGCAACGGCGGCATGGCCGGCTCCGGTGCCCGTCGGTGCCCGGGGCGGCGGAGCGCACCGGCACGTCCGGGGAAGTCCCGAGCAAGTCTGAGCAACCCCCGGTTACCAAAGCCCTAAATGCCGCCCTGGCCCCGCCCCGCCCGGCCCGGGCCCGCCCCCGGGGGGGGCAGAAAGGCACCGGCCTCCCCCCCCCCCCCGGGGCCCCGCCGCCCCGCTCCGGTACCGGCCCCGGTACCGACCCCCGACAGGCGGTGCCCGCCCGCCCGCCCGGCGGCGCCCGGTGCCGCCGCGGGATGCTGCCCCCCCCGCCCCTCGGGGCCGGTGCCCCGCTCCCCCCGGGCCCCGCGGAAGGTGAGTAAGAGCCGCCCCGGGGCCGCCTTCCCACGGGTGACTCATGCGCGGACCCTCCCGTGCCCCCGGGGCCGCTCCCGGGGCTGCGCGCGGCCGGGCCGGGCCCCCCGGGGGGCTCCCCCCCATCAAAAGTGGCTTTAGGAGACCAAAATCCCGTTATTACTTTTTTGGGGGGGGGAAACGGGAATATTGCCCCTAAATCCCGATGTTTTCTATCGACCCCAACATCTCTGGGTTTTCCCCCAAAAAAACCCCTAAAGGTGGGGAAAACGCCCCAGGTGGCTTCAAGCCTCCGCCAGGCTGGGGCTGTGTTTGTCCCCGGGGGTCCCGGGCGGCTCGGCGGTGGTGGCATGTCCGGTTGTGCCACCGGCCCGGTGGTGAAGCCATCTGCCACCTCCATCCCGGAGCCTCCTCCCGTCCCCCCGCCCGGGGCTGGGTGGCACCGAGAGCTTTGCAGACCCCCGGCCGGGTGGCAGAGCCCTAGGACAGCGGGTCCCGGCTGTGGCAAGGCCACCGTCCCCGAGCGTGGGCTGTCCCCAGCTGCGTGTCCTTTAGGTCTGCCTGCGCCTTGGGGTGCAGGGTGGGGTGCAGTGGGGTGCCCCGAAAGCACCCCATGCCGGGGGGTGCCTGGGTCGTGCTCCCCCCCCTCAGCAGAGGGGACACGGAGGGACCTGGTAGCCCTGACCTTGAGGTTGGGGTGGGGCTGGGAGCCCCAAGGCCGTGGGACCGCTGCCGTGGCCGAGGTTTGCGGGTGACTCTGGGGACTCAGAGCTGGGGGGGGCCGTTTCCAGCCCCTGGGGACATTGTCCGGTGGCTTTCCCTGTCCCAGGGAGCATCCCCTCGGCTGCGAGGGCAGGGACATCACTCCCTGCAGGGGTTGGAGCGTGGGGGGACAGAGCTGGGAGTGGCAGGGGACACCGGCATGGCCCAGGGTTCCCCTCACAAAGGGGTGACACCATGAGTCAGCCCCTGCCCCATAGCACGGGGGGGCTGAGCCCTGCAGCCATGCGGGGACGGGGACGGGGTGTGGGGGGGGTGACGCTGCGTGGGAGTCACTGCGGGGCTCCGAGGTGTTGGGCATTGGCCGAGGGACTGCACAGATTAGAAAATAAAATAAAAAAAGAGAGCGGGAGGGAGACAAAACAATGCCTTTTCCCATCGTCCTGTTTTTTGGAAGCTTCTGAACTGTTTTTGTTGAAATTTCCCAAAAATGTCAGGCTCCGGGAGCCACCCAGCCTGAGAAAATTCAGCCCCAGCGTCCGCAGTCTGGCCGAGTGAATCACGGCCGCCCCGGGGGCTGGCGGCCGCCCGCGATCCTGACCCACCGCCCGCATCCCCCCCGGGCAGCCACCCTGGGGTGGGAGCCAGCGGTGGGTGCTGCGGCGGGGTAGGAGAAATTGCCCCCCTGGAGCCGGAGTCGGGACCAGCAGCCGCACCGGCTGCCCACCTGCGCTGCCTGCACGGCTGCCTGCCTGCACAGCTGCCTGCCTGCACCTCTTCCCCATCTGCCTTCTCCTTCCCCCAGCCAAGCCCCTCAGCTTCCACCCGGAGCCAACGATGAAGTGGGATTTAGCGCGGCTGTTTCGGGAAGCAGGGATGGGTGGCTCCCTGCGGGGGGTGACACCCATCCTGGCGCTGGCAGAGGGGACATGGCCGGCTCTGGCAAAGGCATCACCAGAAGGTGGCTTGAGGCTTTGCTGGGGGGTCAGGGGGAAGGTGGGGGGGATGGTGGCATCGGGAGGAGAGGGGAGCGTCAGTCCCCACTGGTGTCACCTGGGACGTGCCCGGGGTGTCACCCCAGGTGGCTCGGGGACGTTCACCCTCCCCGACCCACGGCAGCATCCAGAGCCGATGCTGCGGGATGGGGACAGGGTGGGGGGGACAGAGCCAGCCCTGCATGAGCCCTGCCGTGCCTGTGGTCCCCAAAGCCGGGCAGTGCCGGGGTGGTGTCAGGATCCAGCCGGCGGCAGCGCCGGGGAGCAGCCGGAGATGACAGAGCCGCTCTCCCGCTTTCTGAGTCAGCGCGTCGGTCAGCAGGCAGATGTGGTCAGCGCTGCCCTTTGACAGTGACCTTTAAAGGGCTGCTCCTCCTGCCCACGAGCAGCCGCACTCGCCGGCACCGGCCGGGCTCCCGCAGGCGGCCGGGAGGCAGGATCCGGCCCGGCAGCCCCCTCTGACCCCCGGACCGAGCTGTCGGCGTCAGTGCGGTGGTCCCCTGGGGCTGGCGCGGTCCGGCTGCCCCCCCCGGCGTGGCTCCGTTCCCAGGGCCTCTTTGCCCTGTTGCGGTGCAGGATCTGGCCGTGGGGCCCAGCTCCCAAAGGGCAGAGCCCCTACAGCCACGAGCTCCCTGCCCTGCCCAGGCGGGGTGGGATTCCCCCCGGACGGATCCAGGACCCTGGGGTGGCCCTGGTGACGTCCCCAAACCCGGGCTGAGCATCCTTGGTCCGGCTTCCCACCAGCCATCGCTTCCCTGCCAGCCCTCCAGCATGTGTCACCAGGGCCGGACCCAGCACATCTACCCTGAATTAATCTAATTACTTGATTTCCCAGCCAGAGCTCGCTCCATAAAGTCCTTGGACAGAGACAGCATCTGGCTTAAGGGCCAGGGTGTAAAAAACAAACAACAAAAAAACCCAAAAACCCAGAAAAAGCAGGAGGAGAGGCGCAGCGGAGCTGCCTCTGACTGCCTGCATCCTTTTAAAGTGACCTGGGGGAAAAATAAAGAGGCTAGAAATGCAAAGAATCCAGCAGTCAGAGTTTTCTTTATATTCCTCTCAGTCACATTTCCACATCCATGGGTAATTTATAACCCGCTTAACCCCTTCCCTGCCACCCCCCCAGCACAACCCTTTCGCTCAAGAGCATCCTTGCAGCGGGCGGCCGCACCTTCCCGCCTCTGTTTGCTTTGGGAAGCACAAAAAGTCCCGCGATGGAGTTTGCTGATCTCTAGAGCGGGGGAAAAAAAATGCGGTTGATGTCGAGAGGGTGCTTGAGCAGCAGGGATGGGCTCTGCGGGGCTGGCACACGGGGTGAGGGGTCCCCTGCCCACGGCGGGACCGTGGGGACGCCCCGGCCAGCGTGGGGGGAGCCTGCGGCTTCACAAAAGGCTCCAGAAAAAAAAATGTAGGTCAGTAGTGATAAACGCAAAAGGCATCGAGTGTTTCTGGAGAGGGGTGGGAAGAGGAGGGAGGGCCGGGAATTAACCCGGTGGTAAATATTTGCCAACTTGAATATTATTGCCTGGGAAGGGATTTTTCTATTAAAGGTGAGTGGATGGAGCGTGGGACGGCGCCAGGCACGGTGCAGGCAGGTGCGGCAGGAGCGTTGCCCACCAGCCGCTCTGCCAGCACTCGGTCACGGCTCCCGGCGCTGCCGGCACTTGATCCGGTGGGTTTCGGTCCCTCTGGGGTTGGGGCTCCGGCTCTGCCCCTCCCGGCCGATGGAAACCTCACCTGCAGCACGGCGCTGTGATTTATGGTGACGGCGCCCAATCTATCCCATTTACTTGGCCATTAGTCACCGGTGCTGGACACGAGGCCGAGGGCTGGACGGGCTCCAGGAGGGGGAAGGGGGGAGCGGAGCCGACCTGGCAGCCCCGCCAGCCCGGCCGGAGCGCATTTTCTCCCGGCCCTGGTTTGATTAACAAGATGAATAAGCTGGCGGAGCTCAGCGGGGCGAGGAGAGGCCCCGCTCCCTGCTCCCGGGGGGGCACAGGACTGCGCTCCTCCGGCCGTCCCCAAGGGGATCCAGCCGCCCCCACCCCTCTGCTCCTGCCCCAGGGTGTGGAGCACCCCTCAACCCTCAGCTGGGACCAGGAGACCCCCTCTTCCCCGTGCCGGGGTCCTGCCATGTGTTCCCCATTAGGGCTGGAGGTTAGCGAAGCCCCCGGCCCTCCTCCTCCTCCTCCTCCCCCCGGGCCCGCTTTGGGGTGCTGCCATAAATAAGGCTAATGGGCAGCGGCGAGGCAGCGCGCGCGGGGCCAAGGCTGCGCCTTTTATGTCTTTTAAACCCTGGGAAATCAAAGCTGTAAATCTGGGGTGTCAGGGAGAGCCCGGCGCCCTGGCTGGGAAGGGGCCCTGCGGAGCGAGGGTGCGGGTGGGATGCACGAAGGCGACCCGGGGAGGCCCCGAGGGCCACGGGGGGTGGCACGTCTGGGTCAAACGCTGCCTGGGGACAAGGGGCTGGTCCCCTCCTGGGGGGACAGTGCCCGTGGGGTGCTGGCCTGGGGGGCAGTGAGGCTCCAGTGCTGCTGCTCACTGGTGCCGATGTGCTCCCAGTGCCAGGGCAGCCCCATCCCTCTGTGCCCATCTCTGTGCGCCACCAGTGCCACTGTCCCCCCCGGTCCGCAGGTGCCCCCCGGTCCCCAGGTGCCCCCCAGTCCTCCTGCTCTCCCCAGTCCCTCTGTGCTGCTGGTGTCGGTGGGGCTCCCCCCATCCCTCTGCATCCCCTGGTCCCCCTGCATCCCCGGTGTCCCCCAGTCTCCCTGCATCTCCCAGTGTCCCCCTACACCTTCTGGTCCCTGTGCATCTCCCAGTCCCCCTGCATCCCCCCATGCCTGGGCACCCCCCTGTCCTTATGCATCCCCTGGTACCCCTGCATCCCCGGTGCCTGAGCATCCCCCGGTCCCCAGACCCCCCTGTCCCCCTGCATCCCGTGGTACCCCTGCATCCCCGATGCCTGAGCATCCCCCGGTCCCCAGACCCCCCCTGTCCCCCTGCATCCCGTGGTACCCCTTCATCCCCGGTGCCTGAGCATCCCCCGGTCCCCGAGCATCCCCCGGTCCTTCCCTCCCGCATCCCGGTGATCCCCCCGCCCCCCCGCTCCCCGTGCACCCCCCATCCTCCCGCACCCCCCCCCGCCCCGTTCCCATCCTCCCCGCTCCGCGCTGCCCGCCCGTGCCGCTGGCGGGGGCTGCCGGTGCCGGTGCCGGCGGAGCTGCGGCAGGCTGCGGCGGCACCCCCCGCCCCCGGCTCCCCCCGCCGCCCCCGCCCGCCGCACGGCGCGTCACGGCGGGGCCGGCAGCGGCGGCGGCGGCGCTGGGTTCGCTCCGCTCCGCGCCGCTCCGCGCCCCGCGCCCGCCATGGCGGCCCCGCGCCCCCGGGCCCTGCTCGCCCTCGGCCTGGCCCTGGCCGCCGCCGCCGCTACCGACCCCTTCTCGCCCCAGCTGGGAGACACCGCCGGCTGCCGCGGGGAGTGCGGCCGCAGCCTGCCGCGCCGAGCCGCCCCCGTGAGTCCGGCCGGGCACCGGGGGCACCGCGGGTACCGGGGGTACCGGGAGCACCGGGGGCACCGGGAGGATGGGCAGCATCAGTAGCATCGGGAGCGCCGGGGGTACCGGGAGGATGGGGAGCATCATCAGTAGCATCGGGAGTACCGGGAGCATCGTGGGGACCAGGGGCACGGGGGAGCATCAGGGGAGGACCAGGAGCATCAGGGGTACTGGGGGTACCGGGAGCATCAGGGGGGACTGGGGGTACCGGGAGGATGGGGAGCATCATCAGTAGCATCTGGAGTACCGGGAGCATCGCAGGGACCAGGGGGGACCAGGGGCACCGGGAGCATCAGGGGGGGACTGGGAGCATCAGGGGTACCGGGGGCACTGGGAGCATCAGGGGGGACCAGGGGCACCAGGAGCATCAGGGGTACCGGGAGCATCGTGGGGACCAGGGGCACGGGGGAGCATCAGGGGAGGACCAGGAGCACCAGGGGTACTGGGGGCACTGGGAGCATCAGGGGGGCTGGGGGTACTGGGAGCATCAGGGGGGCTGGGGGTACCGGGAGGATGGGGAGCATCATCAGTAGCATCTGGAGTACCGGGAGCATCGCGGGGACCAGGGGGGACCAGGGGCACCGGGAGCATCAGGGGGGGACCGGGAGCATCAGGGGTACCGGGGGCATCAGGGGTACTGGGGGCACTGGGAGCATCAGGGGGGGACTGGGGGTATTGGGAGGATGGGGAGCATCAGTAGCATTGGGGCACTGGGAGCATCAGGGGACCAGGGGGGACCAGGGGAAGCTGGGAGCATCAGGGGCACTGGGAGCACTGGGGGCACCAGCCCACCCTGCACGGGCATCGTGGCCGCACAGCCCCACACCGGCCCACCCCAGCGGGGAGCACTGGGAGCACCATGGGGGGCACCAGGGGAGCCCCAGTGGTCTCCTCCAGTGTGGCTTTGGGGTGCCCCCAGTGAGAGCATCGCCCCGGTTTGGGGTGCCCACAGTGGTTTTGCCCATCCCAGCTTTGGGGTGCCCCCCGCATCTCACCCGCGCCAGGTTTGGGGTGCCCTCGGTGGCGGCAGCTGCCCCGGGTTGGGGGTGCCGGTGGTGAGGCCTTGCCCCCCCAGCTGCCCTCCTGCACCCCGTCACCGGTGGTGTGGCAGAGCCGTCCCCGGGAGCGGTGGCACGGGGCCAGCAGGGCCGAGGACAGCCGGGGTGAGCGAGCGGGTGACGCCGTGGCGGTGGTGTGGGCCAGCGCCGGGCCACGGCAGCAGGGATTGAGATGGAGCCGAGTGCCGGCTGCTGGACCCGGAGCGCCACGGAAAGCCCCGGATCAGAGCTGCCATAGCCGTGCCGTGCTGGGGGCCGCGCGGTGGCACCTGGGGCCGTCCCCAAGCCCCCGCAGTGGCAGGGCCATATCTAGGCCAGCGCCTTGGCAGGAGCCCACGTGGCCCCCGCTGCCGGGGGTGGGGATGGAGTTGTTTTCCCATCTGGGCTCAAGCTGCCTCCCTGCCAGCACCCAGCGCTGCCCGCGCTCCCCCGTGGGCGCAGGGACCCCCGCACCCGCTTCCCCCAAGCCTGCGCATGCAGATTCATGCTGCGACCCCCGCGTAGGCTCAGTGCCCCCCCGTGCATCCCCCCCCAGTGTGTTCCCAGCCCCCCCAATGCACACCCCCCCCCATGCACACCCCCCCCAGTGCAGCCCCCACCTCCTGCCAGCCCATGCCGGGGCCCAGCCAGTGCCAAGCACCGCGACAGAGATGGGGGACCCGCTGTGTCCTCGATGGGGACGAGGCCACGTGCAAGCCCGACCTTTGGGTGCAAACCCGGGGGGGTGAAGGCAGCTCTCCCTCCCCCGGGGGTGCCATCGCCCCGGGTTCGGGGTGCCAGGCCCGGCCGTGGTTCTGCGGGAGGGTGGCGGTGCCCGGTGCCCCCCAGCCGGGTGCGGGGGGGGCCGCGGTGGGGGTCCGGCGCAGCCACCGGGCTGAGCTTGGTGCCAGCTCCGCGCTCTCCTCCTCCTCCCTGCAGGATGCTGTTCTCAACGCCTGTTACCGGGGCTGCCGGCTGTTCTCCATCTGTCACTTCGTGGATGCAAGCGCCGAGCTGAACACAACCAGAGCCGAGTGTGAAGCAGGTGAGGAACCGGCGGCCGAGCGGCCCCCGCGCCCCAAACACCGTCCTGGGGGGGTTCCCCATGTACTGCTGCCACCGCCGCGATGCCTTCCACCCTCCCGAGCATCCTGCCTCTGCTCAGCCCCATGCTGGGCCCTGGGGCCGCATCCGGACCCCGCTGCAAACCAAGCAGGGTGCAGATTTACACCCACTGGGTGTAAATCGGGATGGGTAGGGGGGTCCTGGGGGTGCAGGGCTCATTAAGGGGATCAAGGACCACCTAACCCTGCCCCCCCTCCTGCCTCGCAGCGTGCGCCGAAGCCTACAGCAACGCGGAGGAGCAGTTTGGCTGCGTGACGGGGTGCCGCAAGCAGCTGCCCGAGGTGGAGAGCAGGAAGGAGAAGGTGAGGGGCCAGGGAGATGGGGACCCTCCCGCTCCCCCCCTTAACCCCCCCCAGCCTGGCCCTGGTGCCACCGGCCGTGGCTCTGCCCTGTCCCTGAATCTGGCTCCTTCCCCACAAGGTCTGTGGGCAGGAGGTGGCGGGGGCTGGATGTGCCTCCCTGGGGCACCCCGGCTGCTCCGTCCCTGTGCCGTCACTCCATGGGGCTGCCGGGGACCAGCCGGGAAGGCATTTGCCCCTGCAAGGAGCCTGGAGCCGTGGGGCTGCCCCTGGGGGGGGCTTCTCCGGCCACCTCGGCCCTCGCCAGACCCCCGGCATGGCGACGTGGGGCGTCTCAGTCACCCAGGGACCAGTGTTTGTCCCGCTGCCGGGCAGAGCAGGCAACACCAACGCAATGGGGACCACTGCCACCCTGCTGAGCCCACCGGCCACCCCCTGCCTGGGACCCCACGGGGGGACGCTGGGACGTGGTGGCTTGGCCCCTGGGTCCCACTTTAGGAAGGATCCCTTCCTCCTGCGGGAGCTGAGCCCAGTTCCTCCTCTCCCTGGGGACGGAGGCTGTAACACCCCACACGTGCAGCCCGTCCCTCCCTCCCCAGCACAGCCACGCAGCTCCATCCCTCCCCTCGCTGCCTCCCGGCCGTCCCCGCCAGCAGCCTCGCACCTCGGTGAGCCCCCGCGCCAGGACCCGGCTTCCCTCGGCGCTTCCCCGGGGCGGGTTGGGACCAGGCGTCCTCCCCGCACGCTCCCACTGCCCGGCAAAACCCACGCTGCAGGATGCCTGCTGCATCTGGCTTTATTTTATGTCCCCTGTTACACGTGCCCCTGCGGACGGGCGCTCTGGGCGCGCTGGGTCGATACCCGGCCCGTTGCGCTGCTTCCTCCAAAGCCTAAAGCGCAGATTAACTGGGCTCGACCCAGGCTGCTGGAGGTTGGGCCAGGCAGGGCGATTACGCCAAATTCCCAGGGTGAGAAGTTCTGACCGGTGATTGCTGCAGATTCCCCCAGTTTTGATCTGTTATCCTTCCCAGCAATTAGCAACGCTTTTTCTTCCTACATTTAATTAATTCAGCTTTTGCCCAATTAATTAAATTAGACTTTGGCCCAAGGTAGAGGCTTTTGGCTTTGTACGCGTGCAGGCGAAGATGAATTTGTGCTGGAGAAAGCTGCGGCTCCTTTGAAAACCCACTTTGCAGCCTGTTTTTAAGACCTTCCCCGTGTCTGATCCCATTTCCCAGCCCCGCTCCGAGGTCGGGGATGGGTACTGGGGGGAGACCGGCTGACGGGGAGGGCCGTCACCCCCTTCACCCCCCCAAAGCATTTTTCCTTCGGGTTCCCAGACAAGCAGGCAAAGCAGATTTAGTATAATAATTAGATACAGAATCTGACCTATTTATTTCCTGTTTGCTGGTTTGACCGTGCAAGGGGCTGTCGGAAAATGTTCGAAGCCAGTGGCAGGGAGCAGCCAAGCGGATTCCAGCAGGGATGCTTTAAAAATAACAAACGGCCGCGACGGCCAAGAATCCAGGGCACGGAGAGGCTGCCAGGAGAGAAACGCCCTCGGCATCTCGGCTGCTCCGCTCCTATTGTTTAAAGCGCTGGTGGGAGCGCAGGGCTGCCGAGGGGCTGGGTGCTGGCCCTGGGGCTGGGTGATGGCCCTGGGGACCGCGGCCCCGGGCTCGGTGACCCTCCCGGGGCCAGACCGCGGGTCCTGCACATCCCCATCCCTGGGAAAAGCAGGCTGAGCCCCAGACCTGAGCCGGGCTCAACCCAGCCACA
Source organism: Theristicus caerulescens (assembly GCA_020745775.1). NCBI lineage: Eukaryota > Metazoa > Chordata > Aves > Pelecaniformes > Threskiornithidae > Theristicus > Theristicus caerulescens. The sequence goes on from CM036579.1 coordinate 4,443,964, forward strand.
TCCTCAGGGTGGGATGCTGCCTGCCGGGGTGGGTGACGAGGGGACGGCGGTGACACGATGTCCCTGCTCCTTTGCAGAGCCTGGAGCTGAAGGCGCCATCGTTCTCCATGTTCGATTTGGTCTCCACCTTCTGCAATGACATCGTCAGCTCTGCCCAGAGCTTCATCTCCTCCACCTGGACCTTCTACCTGCAGGCGGACGACGGCAAAGTCGTGGTGTTTCAGGTGGGGGCGTCCCGCGTCCCCTCTCCGCTGGGTGCCGAGAGGGGTGGGGACCCCCTTGCTCACCGCTTTCTCCCTCTTTCCCTGCCGACTCACCAGTCCCAGCCCGAGATGGAGTATCCAGTACCCGAGGCGCAGGAGACCCAGCCGGCGCGGCCGGGACCGGGGTCCAGCCCCCGCGTCCCCCAGCCCCACACAGGTGCGGGGGGGCCGGGAGCCTCCGAGCCCTCCTGGCTCTCATCCGATTTCTCCAGAGCTAAACAAATTACCCGCTTCTCGGGTCTGATTAGCTTCCCACACCCCGCACCCAGGCAGAGGGGGTGAGTCCGGACTCGGGACCTGCTCCAAGAAGCTGCCGGGATCCTCTGCACCCTCTGAGCGGGCAGAGGGTCCCCGGGGGCAGAGGGGACCACCCAGCACCCCTGCACCCGACCATGTGCTGGCAAGGGGAGGGGGAGCGGGGCAGGTTTGCCCACAGCGGGTGCCGGGGCTCAGCATTGCCTCTGCCCCGCCAGGCCCCCGGGTGAAGGGGGAGAAGCCCCCCGTGAAGGAGCCGCGGGGCAAAGCCAAGGCGCAGCACGGGGACCCCCCGCAGCCGGAGCACGACTTCCTCGGCTGCATGTCCAAGTAGGTGCAGCGGGGCTGCGTGGGGTCCGGGGGGGGGTCCGGACACGCCGGAGCAGAGGCTCCCCCCCAATTCCCACCCCGTGCCCTGCCATAAACTCATCCTTTTTCTTTGGCGGGGGGTGGTGGGGTGTTACAGGCGCTCAGGCCTTCCTCGCTGGATCCTGGCCGCCTGCCTCTTCCTCTCCATCATGGTGATGCTGTGGCTGAGCTGTGCCAGTTTGGTGACTGCCCCCGAGCAGCATGTCAAGACCCAGGTACGGGGCGAGCGGTGCTCACCGGAGCACGGGGGGGGTCCTACGGGGGTCCCCGACACCCTGGGTCTCCCCATCACTGCTGGGTGAGACATGGCCAGGGTGTTTGTGGTCCCTGGCCACCATGCTGGGCTCGCCGGCGTGTCCATGCTGCATGGTACATCCCCAGCCAGCCCCGCGGTGTTCCCGGTCTGGGGACAAGGGGGTCCGGTCCCCTGCTCTGGGGCTGCATGGTCCCCTCTGCCTCTCTTCCAGCCTCTGAGCATCAACGGGGACAAGGAGTACCTGGAGGACCTGGACGGCCCCGGCACCTTCCCCCTGCCGCCCGTCATCGCTGTCACCCTGTGCCCTGCGCACAGCGGCGAGGACGCGGGGCCGCTGCCCCTCAAAGTCGACCTGGACAAGACTGTCCTGTAGTGCTCCCACCCCTTCCCGTCACCTCCCTGCCACCTCCCTGTCACCGTCCCCACGGCATCATCCCCGGTCCCGCTCCACCGCCCCTCCGGCTGCCCCGTGTCCCCGGCTCCTGGCGGGGCATCTCTGGCTCTGGCACGGGGGGACCGGGGGTACGATCTGGCTCGGTCCCGCTCTCCTCCCCAGGGACGGCCGCTGCAGAGGAGGCTCCCAGGAGCTGGGCAGCGGCTTTGCCTCCTCCATAGATGTGTTGTTTGCTGGGATCCTGGTTTCCAGCGCTCGGGAGCCAAGAGAGGAGCTGCCAGAGCGGGGAGGCCGGGGGGAGCCCATCCTCATAGCGGGGCGGTCCGTCTCCTCCCGACCAGAGCCCCCGGGGCCCCGCAGCCCTCCGGGCATGGGTCCAGCGCTGGGCAGGAGGGAGCCGGCTGCAGTGGGGGATGGAGAGTGTCTGCAGCGTTCTGGGCTTTGGCTCGGCACATCCCCGGCCTCCCACCTTGGGCTGAGCCTCCAAGGCGCCGTCTCCGGCCCTGGGAACTCCCTTCCGCCGGCCGGAGCCGATTGCCTTGGGGAGCCGAAACGTGGCGAATGGATTTGGCGTTGGCAGCCGGAGAGAGGAGCGGATCTTGCCGCCTCCATGCCCACGCGAGGACCCAGCCAGCCCCTTCCCAGAGCTGCGGAGGGGCCCTGGGATGGCTTCTTCCCCTCCCTGCTCCGTGATGCCTTTGGGGCGGCTGGCCCCGATGCCGACGGGCTGCTGGTGGGACTGAGCAGGGGACGAGGCGGCGTTTCCCTGCCTTGTGCTGCTGCAGCGCGTCCAGGCTCAGGCAGGAGGTGGGAGCTGCCAGGACACCTCTGTCCTGGGCTCAGCATCCCTGCCCAATGCCGGGAGCGGCTCAGCCTGCAGGGCTGTAGCTGATGGCAGGACCTAGCGGCAGCCGGCCTCCGGGTCCCCGGGTTCACAGTGCTGCCCTGGAAGCAGGGGCCAGCCCTAGGGTCTCCCGGCCAAGCAGGGACCCCCTCGGCTCACCCCAGCACAGCCCCTCGGCATGGAGGGGTCCCCTCCTCCCCCTGCTCCGCAGGGCTCCGCTCCCGCAGCCGGGCTCGGTGCAAGCCGGGGCATCTCCCCATCTCCCTGCCATCCTCCATCACTTGATTTTGTGTGTCGTTTCGTGGTTTGATTTGCACCGGCATGTGGTTCATCGGCCCCGGTGCCCCATGGGGACACCCCTGCGCTCAGGAGGGACGGCCCGGCAGCGGCGGCGGTCCCTGCCATCCATGCGTCCACCTAACACGTCTGTACAGATTAACTTATTACCCGTGACTCCCCACCCTTGGGTTTTTAGGCTCTCTCCGTGTGCCAGCCGCTCCCCGGCGCTGAGCGGTCTCGGGGGGCCACGGCGCAGTGGATGGGGGGCTCTCATCCCCATCCCCGCTGGTTTTGTGCTGCTCCATATCACTTTCACCCGTGCAACATATCTGGGTTTGGGGATCTGGGTTGGGGGAGGGAGCAGGGGGGTCTCGTGTCCGTTTTGGGGTACACTTTTCATTGTCGCTTTGTGGCCGCTCGGCTCAGTGTGAAGCTCGGTGGAGTCTGTGGTGTTGGCCTGGCCACGGCGGCTCTCCCCGTCCCCGGGGTGCAACCGCGCCGGGCCGCTCAGGGGAGAGGGCGGCCACGGAGCCCCCCCGGCTTCGCTTCCAAAGGGCAAACCCAGCCCCAAGCTGGCTGGGCGGCGCGGGCGGAGGGGAAATAAAAGGTTTGTACCAGACCCGGACGAGTCGGTGGCTTCACGAGGTGCTCGTCGCCAGCTGGGGAGCGGGTTTGAGCCCTGGCGCGGGGCCGGCGGGAGGGCGCGGGTCAGTTCCCAGCTCACCGTCCCGTCTTTGCAAGCTGAGCCAGGATGAAACCTCCATAAACCAGAGAGAAATCCCCTGCTTGGGCTGTTTTGCATGGACACGGAGCAATGCTCCTCTCCGCCGCAGGCTGTGAGGCCGGCAGAGAGATTCAGCATCAAGCGTAAAAGGAGATGCTGCGTTCCTTGGGGAGCCGGTACCAGCGCCCGTGGCTGCGTGGGCTCGGTGGGTGCTGGGAGGGCGCGGGGCGGGAGGGGGCCGTGCACCCCGACACATCCACCCGTCTGCCGTGAGGAGGAGGCTGAGACACGGCAACGGGGAGGACTGTGTGCACGTGCTCACGCGTGCATATAAAGAAGGGCTGGGGACTGAGGGTTTTTCCCACTGAAAATCGCTCACTGACACCCGGGCACCCATTTCGAGGAGGAAAAGCGTAAATCGGGCTGTGCACGCATGTGACACGTCAGCGTAACGCGCCGCAGCCGCCTGGACTCGAGGGCTGGGACGCGCTCGCACGTGCACGCGCCCACCTTTCCCCGTGGCGTGTGTTTTTCCTGGCGCAGCGCCCGCGTCCACGCCACAGCCGAGCTCTCCCCATGCCAAGCACGACACAAAAGCTCACGCAAGGGCCTGGAGGCTCGTTTTTAGCACTTCAGTAGCTCAGCGGGGTCCCATCCTTGGAGCCAGCAGTGGCGTGGGGCCCCCGAGGAGCTGGGGCTGGGGCTGGTCTCAGCTGCTTGTTTTCTCCGGGATGCGGAGCCAGGGACGAGGAGGCGCTGCCCGACCCCGCGGAGGGCTGCGGATGGGTGCTGGGGTGCTCAGCGCGAGTCGCAGCCAAAGAAGGATCTCCAAAGGGGATGCAGAGCCTGGTCCGCTGCCTGCCAGCTGCCTCCGCTGCCGGAGCACGGCCCCCGCTTGGCCCTAAATCGGGGGTGCGATGTCACCCCCACGCAGCGCGGCAACGCCGGGCTCTGGAGGGGGATGCTGCGCTCTGCGGGCTGGGCTGGGCTCGCTGAGCGGAGGGGAGAGGGATGGTGTTTTCAGCTCCCTGCCTGCCCGGCCTGTGCAGCAGGCAGGGAGCCGTGCGGAGGATGCTCCGGGCAGCCCTGGCTGCGCGGGGCTGGCGTGGGAGGCAGTGTGTGCCGTGGCCGCGTTGCCCAGGTGATGGGATTTGGGGGTTGCACGGTGTCCTCAGCAGGCAGCTGGGTGCCTCGGGGTCCCAGGGTGGGCAGAGAGGTGTCGGGGGCCGGCAGGATGAGAGGGAACGGCTGAGAGATGGGAGTCCAGCGCTGAGCAGCCTTTGGGGTAGGTGCAGGCGGATGACCCAGAGCCCCCCGGCCAGGGCCAAGCCACCCAGTGCCCCCCGGATGGCCTGGCAGGGGGTCTTTCTCCAGCATTTTCCATATGGAGTCCAGGGCATCAGCGCTGAGCCCCGTTACGGGCTGGGCGAGGGTGCTGGCAGCCGCTCACCCCCGGACACCCTGCGGTGATGGAGCAGCAGTCGGGTGCAAGCAGGAGCAAAGAGGGAAACCGCGGGATGGTGCTGCCTGGGGGTGGGACCCCCAGCGCGGGGCTCTCTGCGTCCCCCTGCCACGGGCTGGTGCAGAGGGAGGTGGCAGGGCACAAGATGGGTGCAGACAGCTGGTAAACCCTGCCCGCCGCGGGCAGCGGCTCCGAGCGGGTCCCCTCCTGGGATGGGAGCCGGGCTACAAACCGTGGACAAGCTCCTTGCCTTTAAACTGGAGTCAGATTCCTTGTTGCTGGCTCGGGGTGCAGGAAACCGTGCCCAGGAGCAGGTGAGGAGGGACCCCACTCCAACAAGAAGGAGACGCATGAAATTAGCTGGTTCCACTCCCCCCCAGCAGGCAGCCGGGGTGTTTTCCATCCGACGCCTTTTCCTTCTCGCTCCCTCTTTTATTTTTTCACGGGGGAAGCAAAATTCATGGTGTGTGGCCCCATCGGCAAGGAGCAAGCCAGCCCACGGTGGAATCGCACCCTCCAGCCCATGGCTGGTGGTGAGGGCGTGGGGGACCACGAGCCCATGGGGGACCACGAGCCCGTGGCGGGTCCCGTCCTCGTGGCGAGCATCTGCGTGCCCGTGCTCGCCTCCCATGCATCCAGCCACGGGTCGGCAAGAAGTCGCAGACTGGTAGGTGGGGACTGTTAGCCACGCTGTGGCAAGAAGCGGCCTCAAAAAGCAGGGGGAGGCCAGCAAGCTGCCCCCCATGCCTCCGCCACGGACCCCCGCAGCATCTCCCTGCTTGTGAGATGCCATCGCTCAGCCTCTGTGCCGGCAGCGGGTGCCGAGGGTTGCGGGGGTCTCGCCGGCTGCGGTTGGGGTCGGCAGCCCCCCCCGGCCACTCTCTGTTGCTGCGTTGGGCTGCTGTTCTCACCTCCGGAAAATGCCCCCTCCTTTCTCCCCCCGGCAAATCTCAGCTGCCGGGAGCTGGCCCAGCTCCACCGCCGCTCGCACACTGCAGCTGAGGAGCCGGGCCACGCGGCGAATGCATTTGCGCACGGATTTCCCTCCCCTCTTGCCGTCTGCTCCCGACGGCGTCGTTCGCCCCTATTTCTCATCGCGCTCTCCCGTGCCGAGGACGACTTCGGGAGCACCCGCAGCTCCTCGTCCCACTGCTGGGTGCCCGCAGCCCTGTGCCGTGTCCCGCCGGGACGTCTCTGCTTGGGAAGAGCATTGGGGTCCGTGGTCGGGGGACGCACACAGGGCAGAAAGCCCAGGAGTGGGACAGCAGGGTGGGGAAGGACTCGGAGAAGTCCCTGCCTTGCACACAGGCGTGCCGACCCCCATTTTCATGATTTGTGACTGATTCTCCTGATTCAGAGCGGACGCGGTGTTGGTTCACCTGGGTCTGCACCCATCGCTCCCCTTCGCTCCTTCCCAGGGAGATGCTGCTGGACACAAAGCAGCTGGGGGGAGGTTTCTTATTCTCCTCTCCTGTTGGAGGAATGAGGGTCTTTCATGAGAAAGCGCAATCAGAGTGAAACAGTGGTTCTGGGCCGTGCCAGAGCAGCGCTTTTGAAGATGATGGAAAAAGAGCCTGGGCTCCCATCTCAGCTGGGGAAAGGAGATTTTCTAGCTGCTCCAGCTGCCTCTCGCTGCCCCTGGCCCGGCTCCTGCTAGCACATGGCTGCAATCCGGTGCTGTCCTGACCGACACACAGAGCTGTAAATTCAGCTTTAACCCCGACGGAGGTAAGTCTCCATCCAGAGATGGAGCGAGGATGAGGATGCAGGGCGGGGAGTTGGACGGGGGTTCAAAGCGAGCTCCGGCAGCGCCGCTGGCCCCGGCACTGTCCCGACTCTGCATGTGGGAGCTGAGCCCTTGCCCTTACAGATGCTCCTTCGAACCGCGCTGGGCACCACCCTGGAGCCGGCAGCAAAGCTCACGTGGCCTTCAAAGATGGAAACCGCATGGTGCTGCCGAAATCAGGCAGCCAGGCTGGCAGGGGAGCGCCGTGCCGTGGACGGCCACTCGGGAAAACACATCCATGGGTTTCCTCTCCCCGTCCTCCTTCCTATGACCTACCCCAAAGAAGCGGAGCCCCGGGTGATTCAACAACAACAAAACCAAACGAAAAACAATCTCCTCGTGCTAATGGGATTGGTTCTGTCCCTACCACGCACATTCCAGCCTGGCTCGAGGGAGCGCTCGAGGCGGGGGGGAAGGGGAGGCTAATGAAGCCAAATTATTATCCGTCTTCAAATGTCAGAGTTCAGCGCGGTGCCGCTGGCTGGACCTGGCGCAGCTGCTGTGCCGTGGTGATGCCGTGTGGAGGCGAAGCACCCTCTCGGCAGCCGGCACGGAGCGCCTGCGCGCATCCAGCCCGCCGCCAAGTGACATGCATTTTCCATTCCCTGGGCTTCATTACTTCTTGGAACGCAGACCTCGCTCGCCGGGCCATGAGGGGCTTCGCTTCCCTCCGTGTTTATTTTCGCTGCCGTGTGTTCTTTTGCCAGGTGAGGAGCGCAGCCAAGCTGGTCAGGGAAAGCAGGGATGTATGGTTGTGGTTTGGCCGGGCGGATGGGAATCGGGCTCCCTTAAGTGCCGACGCGGTGGTGCGGCACAGCACCTGCTCACCTTCAGGCGCTGGAGCCATCCCCCTGATTTCACGGGGCCGACACGTGTGCTTAACGCTGCAGCACGTGCAGAGGGGATTTGCTGGATCGTGGCCTCACACCGGTGCCGAACGGCGCTGGGGACGGCCAACGCGTCCAGCTGGCGTGGGAGCCGGCTCCCACGGGTGCCGCGTGCGTCAGCTCGCCCCGCCGTGCGTGGGAGTGGAAGGAGCCCAAGACTCGTAAAAGAAGGTGTTCAGCCTTCCCCCGGGCCAGACCCCACGTGGCTCTGCTGTCTGCTTCCCGCTCGCGCCTGCTCCTCCCGCTCGCTCTTCAGCGCAGGGCATGGCACTACCTACGCCTGCCAGCACAGGCGTAGGCACACGCCTGCGTTATCTGCGCTGGATGAGACGGCACCGCTGCTCCACGGGGTGGGAGCCCGGCCAAAGAGCTGGCTCGTCTCCATGCCGGCAGGGAGGGGATACTGCTCGGCCGGCGTGTCGTGCCGGAGCCTCGGCAGCGGCTGCTGTGTCGGTTCGGTCCTGCAGCAGGAGATCGGGGAGCTGCGGGGCTGGTCTGCGCCCCAGGATGGGTGGGAGCCTACAGACCTCATCCCGCCTGGGGGGCTCGGGTACCGCCGCATCGCTGGGCGTCCCGCGTCCCCCGGGGCTGGTGGCTGGTCTCAGCCAGGGACTTATCTGCGGTGGCAACTGGCAGAGGCGGTGTTCAAGGGGGGAAGGAGGGGGCGTCTCACCTTCACCAGCCTCCCAGGAGAGACGGATAATATCTCAGGGAGCTAAAACATCTCCACGCCAGAACACGACCGTGGGGAGATGCAGGCAGGGTGTCCCGATGGCGCAAAATAAAAGGGAGGGCGAAGGACCAGCGCACGCGATGCCGTGGCCCATCTTTACACGGAGAGCCCCGGCTCCGCCAGCCCATGCAGACGCACCCCAGCCTGCACGCTCGACCTCTCCGCGGGCTCCCACGCTGGCCGGGATTGCACGGGGATTAGCAGAGAGCAGTCTACCAGAAATCAAGAGGGAATAAAACCAGGCAGAAGCAGAGGCACCAAAAAAGCCCACAGCACCCTCCAGACACGCGTGACAAGCAGGAGATGCAGCAGCACTCGGCGCTGATGCTGTGCGGAGGCAGGGAGCGAGAGGGAGGTCGCTCGCAGACTCCTCCATAACAATAGCAAATGAAGGAACGGAGAAGCTTTGTGGTGCTGGGGAAAATCTAGCAAGAATTGGGAAAAAAAGCTCGTTGCGGCCAGCTGTCTGCCTCCTCCACCCAACACAAATTGCGTGGACCGATAGCGCTGCGAGCTGCGAGGAATTCCTGTTTCTGAGCGCTCGCAGGATGAAATGAAAAGGTTGGAGGAAAAGGCAGCGCTGCCAGCTCATGATTTTGTCATTAGCCTCACAGTGTTGGATGCAGATTTTAAAGCCCCAGCTGTGGGAGTCGTGGGATATGCGAGAGCTTGGCTTGCAGTAAAAGGTACATTGCTAGACCTCATGTTTTGTAGGGGGGGGGGAAAGTGAAAATATGACTCAAATACATCCTGATGGCTTAAAACGAAGATCAGAAAGAAGAAGAATGTAAATAGTTTGGAGTTTATTCTTTTTCTTTTTAACCCAGTAAGTCGGGCTTGCGATTTTCCAGGCAGACCACCGCTCTCCACAGTAGGAATACCAGGACTGCCTTGATATACTGTGTGTGCGGGATAAATATATTAAAGTTGTGCGAGTTGCTCAGATGCTGCGCTAACACTGGTCGTAAAAATCACCTTAGATATAAGGCAGGCTCCTTGGGGAAGGGGCTAAGTGCACTCAACAAATAATGAATAGAAATAAAAATAAATATCAAATGGCCCATAAAATCAAACAATAATGGTAACTAAAAAGTTCCTGGATTTGCTGTGAGAGATAAAATCCCATCAGCAATATGAAATAACAAGAAATACCCCCTTTTGGTTCCGTCTCCACATGACACAAGTCAGCACGCCTGGTCACCAGAGTAGTTATGGAATACATCTTCCTTCCAGCGTCTTATAAATGCATTTTTCATGCTTTGAGAGACCTTCTGGGGTTCAATTTAACTGGGATCTGGGGAACATGTGAAAGGCATTTACAGCATGCGGCACAGCCTGGTTTTTCCTGCAGGGGAAGCAGAGGTGTAACGTTCACAGCTCCCATCCGTCGACCCGCCTGGGGCGGAGAGGTCCGCAGCGAGCGGGCAGCTCGGCCGGGCTAGCCGTCAGCAGGGCTGTTTTATCGCTGCGCATTTATTGAACCAAAATAATGCACTTCAAGTACCTATACGGACCTAAAAAAATAAAGGGAAAGTGTTTCTTTTAAACCTTTTAAAGAAGGGGGTGTGCTGCTAAGCTAAAGCTACAGAAAGCGGCCCCAGGAGAAAGTGGAAGGTATCAAATGAAGCAGAGCTGGTGCCTGAGGAAGCGGGACAAGCGCGAGGGGTTGATAAGCGGGGGCAGGAGCCCCCAAACACCAGCAAAATGCACAGAGCAAGCGTTGAGGTCGGGGGAGAGCTGGGGCGGGAGCCACGCTTGCTCCCGCAGCTCCGTCTTGCAGGCAGCACTGCCCGGCAGAAAGGGCATCAGGGTGAAACGCCGGGACGGACTGCTGCAGGCTCTGCCGATGGCTTACGGCATTAACTTTCATCCGCTGCCTCTCCCGCGCCTCCTCCCTCTCTCGCCGCGCTGACATCTCCTCTTCTGTGTAGGTCGGGTCTAAAATAACAGGGCCCCGAGGTCCTGGCTGGGGTCTCCGTGTGCTGCAGCAATACAAATAGCAAATTAATAAGTACTGCTTCCCTTTCTCCCAAAGGTTTTACGAGGCTTAATTAATGAATGTCTGTAAAACGCATTTGGAGCTGGGAATGAAATGTGCTGTGGAAATGCCAAATATTTTTAATGCTCCAGCAGATTTAGAAGGTTTAAATAAGAAAAATACACAGCTTCCCCTCTGAAACAGATTGCTCTCCTTGAAGCGGAGGTCTCCAGAACATGAAGTTTTCATCAGGCTGACTTGAAAGAGTATTTTCACGGCTTTCCAAGTGCGTTTATTCTCATGTATGAATTCCCCCTTTCCCTTATACAGATGTGGACACCGAGCCATGGTAAATCAAAGAAATTTACCCCCGGTCGCTGGCAGAGCCATCGCTATGAATAATTTCCTGATTTCCACTGACGACTGGAATGCCCTCTAGACCGTTCGCTCTCTCCAGATGCGTGCCGGCTTTAAAAATTACACGGACCCCGCGACGCTTGGCCTCGTCTCCGCCGGTTGCTTTGGGGAGAGCCGGGAGCAACTCTGATGCCGACCATGTGTGGGGACGCGGGGCGGTGAAGGCATCTTTGGCACCGAGAGGGCGCAGCCGGAGCTCTACAATCTCCGACGACAAGACTGCACCCTCTGGAGGGTACTGTTGCTCTTGCACAAAGCACTTATGGCAATAAAACCTGGTCCATAATCGTCCAGATGGCGTGGCGGGAGGCTTCGTCCCCAGGGTGATGGGGAGCAGGGTTGTCCCCGCAGTCCCGGGCTGGTTGCACGCATGATGGTTCCTGCAGGAGATATTTAATGAGTCGCATGTGAAATCCCGAGGGGAATTGGGTGCAGGCCGCGGGCAGGGGCCATCGGCTGCTGTTGGATAACCGTCGGCTGGAGGGTGCTGGCACGAGGAGGCCCATGGTGGCCTGTGGGGAGGTGACAGACCCCTGGGACCCCTCTGCCATGCAGCAGCGACACAGCCCCCCGGACCCCTCAGCTGTGGGGCGGTGACAGACCCCCCCCCAACCAAGTCCCCTCAGCCGTGGGGAGGCAACAGCCCCCAGGAACCCTCAGCAGAGGGATGGGGACAGACCCCCAGGTCCTCTCAGCCATGGGGCAGTGACAGCGACCCTGTGGCTGTGGGGAGGTGACAGACCCCTGGGCTCCACGGCCATCGGATGGTGACAGCCCCCCTTGTGTCCCCTCAGCCGTGAGGGGGTGACAGACCCCCAGGCCCCCTTGGCTGTCAGGGGGTCACAGCCCCGGGGCCCCCTCAGCCGTGAGGGGGTGACAGACCCCTGGGGTCCCCTCAGCTGTGGGGAGGTGACAGACCCCCGGGCTCCATGGCCATCGGATGGTGACAGCCCCCCCTGGGCCTACTCAGCCGTGAGGGGGTGACAGACCCCCGGGCCCCCTCGGCTGGGCGATGGCAGCCCCCGGGCCCCCTCATCCGCGGGGCGGTGACAGGCCCCGCTGGCGGCGGGGCGGCGCCAGGCCCGGCGGGAGCGGAGCAGCTCCCCGGTCCCCGCCGCCCGCCGCGGGCCCCGCTCGCTCCTGCGCCTTTAACGCGGCGGCTCCCGCCGCCTCCCAGCTCAGGGCCCGGCGGCGGCGGCGCAGCGAAGATGGCGGAGTCCGGCGGGGCCGAGTTCGCCGCGGAGCGGCCGAGCAGGTGAGCGGGGCCCGGGCGCGGCCTAGGCCGGGGGTCCGAGGGCGGGCGGCGGCGGGGCGGGGCGCGGGGGCCCGGCCCGGCTGGGCCGCGGCGGCGGGCGGGAGCCGGCTGGGCCCGGCGGCGGCCGCGGAGCTTCGCCGCCTTCCTCCGGCGTGGACAAGAGCCACGATATTCATTTATTTTATCCTTATTTTCGGCGTTGCCGCTCCCCGGGGGGTCCCGGCGAGGCGGAGAGCCCGGCCCGGTGCCCGTGGGGGGTGTCCTGAGCAGGGCCCGGCGGCTGAGGGTCCTCTGGAAGATAACAATAATAATTAATAATAACGCTTTCCCTGGCGGAGTTTATGAGGAGGAAGGCTGAGGTTTGAGGGTAGCTCTGAAATAGAGAATGTTGTGAATCACACCTAGACCTGGCTTGGGTAGGGTTTGTAGAGCTACTGGCTTTGTGGGTTTATGGAGACACCAGGTTTATAGGTTTGCAGAAACACCACATTTTTGGTGTTTCAGGCCCATTCTGTTGCGCCCCGTCCCCTCTGCCGTGCCCCCAGGCTGCAAACCCTTCCCTGGGTCGCTGGTTTTGGTCCCTATGGGGCCACTCAGCCTTGGAAGGCAGCACAAAGCTGGCGGCGGTACCTGGAAGGGTGTTGTGGTGGGGGGGGCGGTGGTACCTGGAAGGGTGTTGTGGTGGGGGGGTGGTGGTACCTGTTGGTGGAGGAGTTTCTGTTCCCAGGACTTTTCTATCTGTCATCATCCAAAAGTTACTGTGTTGGACAGTGTTCAGAAAGTTGTGTTGTCTGTCTCTCGAACGTTACGCTGTCAACCTGTCACTTCGCTTCAAAGCATCATTTATCCTCAACTTAACTCTCTCTGTGTTCACTCCTGAAATAACCACCCTGTATGTCACGCTGCGGAGAGGGAAGCTCTTACAGTCATTGTTAAGCACTGGAGAAGCCTGTCTGAATTCTCACCTTGTGTATATATATATATTTTTTTTTTTCCCCCCCTAATGACTGCCTGTGTAAACTATATGCTGTGTTGCCTGCGGCATTTCATTTTATCCCTCTGCACCTCCTTTTTCTTCCCTCTCAGAACAGGAACAGCAGCACTTCTTTCACACGGGTGTTGGTCGGGCCGCTCGCTCGGCGCTTGGGAGTTTCTCGGTGCTGGGTGTATAGCAGTGAGAAATGGAAGTAATTTGTTTCAGGGCCATGATAAATCACCCAGACTGGAGCTGCAGCACTGCTGTTCCCTGAGCTGTAGCTCCGTTGTGTTCCCTATTGCTGTGTGTTTATTTTCTTTGTTAATTTTAAAGTAAAGCACGTTGAAATTTGGATACTGCTTCTTGTTGGTCATTAGTCTTCTGTTTTAAAGGATGGATTTATTGGAGAATACAGGGGAGAAACCTGCTGGGGACGTTGGACATGCTGCATTGTCTCTGTAGAGCGCGAGGAGAATTTCAAGGGCATTCCCTATCGACAATGATTCCTTGTTAGGTGCTTCCACTTGTGACTTTTTTGCACTTACTGAGTATTTACTCTCTAAGGCAAAAGGACAGAGTCCTCTCGCTGTTACACACATGCCATTTCGGTGGTGCACTGTTACTCAAACAGCACGGACAGAATTTCCATCTTTGGAATTGCTACCGCATGGCTGATGCTAGTTACCCGTAAGTATGCTGGCTTCCCCAAAGGAAGAAAATTCACTTGTCTGCTGGGGTCCTGCACTTTCATTCGATGGTACGGACAGAAGGTTTTGGACACACTGATGGCATGAGATAAGGCCATTGCTGTGCATTGAAAAGCAAACAGCCCAAATCTTCTCTTTTGAAATAATCTTGCTTTATTCCCCCCCCCCTTCCTCTATGGATAGAATTGCATGAGTTACAAATGGGTTTCACATTTTACTCCCAGCCCTCCGTATCATGTGGAGGGAGAGTTTCAGGCTACATAATTCACTCTGTAATACTGTGCTGCTCCTGAAGATATGCTTTGAGACTGGTGAGCCAGTGAGTACAGAGGAACCGGTGAAATCCATCGGTACCCTTGGTAAGAGAAGCTCTCTCTGCTTTAGACAATGAGATGTGTGAACTCTGCTGCAGTGTTGGTGAGGCAGGGTTGTAGAAAGCAGGGTGACAAAGATCGAGGAAAAAACATCTTTTCAGATGCTGGAGAGGATGTTGTCGTGCAGGCCTTTAAGCAGGAATTAATCGCGGGGTCCAGACAAGCTGTTGAGGAGAGCTGCGTGTCTCTCAAATCGGGAATAATCCCTTGAAGAAAGGAAGGCAGCCAGGTTGTATAAACACTTTTCAAAAACCTCCCTAATATTGTTACATGCTGGCGTGTTTGCTGAAAGCGGTCCCCCTGTCAAAACCAGAATGAATGGGCGAGGAAAACCCGCAGGTCTTCCTTATCTAAAAGTACATATGTCTGGGTTCACAGCAAGAGAAAGTCGACCTGAACTCCCCTAACCTTATTCCTTCTGAAGAAAGTGGTGGGAGAGAGCGCAAATGTACAGGAGGATGGAGTAAAACCGTGTTGGGGAAGATAATGGTAAGGGCTGTGAGTCTGCCCTGCTTTCATGTTCCTGTAATCTTATATAGCTTCAGTCTTCAATTAGACTTCTTTTTTTTCCTTTTGAAACTGTTCAAAGTTTAGTTTTGTGTGGTTTCTATGTTCTATACTCTGCCACATGGCAATTTTAAAACAGATTTAGTTGTTAGATCTGGTAGACGTGGTGTAAATGTTTACACTCTAATTGAATCACTGTAAAAATAACTGCTGCTTTCTTTTTTCAACATTGGGAGACTTCTGAGCTGGAGGTTTTATTTAGCCCAAAAGTAAAGTTCAGTGATTCTTTAAAGGTTCCTGTCTTACCTCCGAGTGTGGCTTAGCATTAACTACTTTGTAAGGAAGAGCCTTGCGTCACGGGACGGTGGCTAAGGCGTCTTTTCCAGTTTCTCATTTATATGGAGGATAAATGCTGAACTTGCACAGAAATCAGTGACCTTTAAAAAAAGCTGTTGCTGCACTTCTGGTGGTCCTGGGTTATTCTGTTCAGGGGACGCGGTGAGGGTGGCACGAAGCCTGTGCCGAGCTGAACCCCCCAAGGAGCTGGGAAACATAGTGATGTTTGGGATGGGCGCAAGCCTGTCAGAAGGTGAGTGCAGAGGATTTAGGTAACGAGGGAAACGGGCTACAAGCAGCCGCGGCGGTAAGAGGATTTGATCCTGGAACTGAATTGGAATTGGTGTTACGATGCCAAGAGCTGGGGCAGCTGCTCGCATCTGCTAGAAAACATGATTTCTTTAGTTTGCGTTAAAGGGATGGTGGGTTTTTCTTCTGTTGTCTGCTGTTTCATCATTTCATGTTGCTTTTGCTTGAGATCCCTAGCTGCTCCGAGGCAATAATCTGGAGGGTGGAGGCACAGGGAGAGGAGAGGCGTGCTGTGGCTCACTGCACGCTGTAGTACCTACTCTGCGTGTAACTAGTCCTGTCGTTTTTATTGCAACACTGCCCAGAGGATGCAATCAGATGCCGCTGACACAGGCCGAGACAAACGCTGCTCCAAGTACCTCGTAGTCTGATTTTGAAGTTTTTCTAAGTTTTTCCAAGGTGTGGAGTGAAGAGCCCGGTATGGTTGCGTGGGAGAAGGTCGCTGAGTGATTTGCTTGGTGGGGGGAACTTTCTGCCCTGCTAGGAGCTGCCAGCAGAGCTGAAACGGGCCGTCCCCAGCGGGGACGCGACCCAGCCACTGCTGACGTGTGACGAGCCGGGAAGCTGAGACAGGTCCCGACGGGTCTTCGGATGAAAGCGGCGGTAGCTGTGCCACGGATCAGCTTCGCTCCATTTCAGAAGGCGAAAATGCGATGGCTGGAGTGGGGTGGAGGGAAGAGCAGGGGTGGAGGGAAGAGTGGGGTGGTATCTAGAAGGCCAGCAGTGAAGCTGTGCTTGGGGCTGGGCTGGGTGTCACTTTTGGGGTGGCCTTGGTGGCTCTGCTGTGCTTCCCGACACCACTAGGTGCCTCTCGGCCTTTGCACAGCGGCTCTGCCACGGGTGCTGCTGGGAGAGGTGTGCAAGGGATGGCGGGCGCAGAAAATACCCGCTGCGGCTTCTGGCTGCTAAAACGACCGTGGTGGTGTGTTGGAAAAGGACGGTTCTGCTTTTTTTGCATTTTTTGATCCGGCATCGCTGTAGCTTTCCTTTTTCTAGAGCCAGGGTTGGCAGGGTTTGACCGCAAGGGCATATGGTGGGGGAAACGTGGAACTGTTTAAGGCAGTGCTGTCAGCAGGAGTATCGAGTGTATAAAGAGCCTGTACTTAGCCGTGTACTGTGGATACACAGGCAAATTTTACGTGGTGTAAAATCCATCGTCCTTCTGGGGGTCCTTGTGTGGCTGGCTGAGCTCGGGAGCAGCGCAGAGCAGCTGACTTTTTCATTGCTGTGATACTGCCTGTGGCTGCCAGAGTAATTTATATGCTTAGAGTGATTTTTATATTTGCTCAGTTTGTTCCTGGCTCAGTGGGATTAGGTTTGGGGCTGACAAGAATATAATCATGGTGAAGTTCGGGGGGGGTGGGGTAGTATCTTCCCGTTCTCGGTCATTGTAAAAATAGAGGTTGAGATTGTGGAACGGCAGGGTGCTGTTAGTGATGGGTGATGTGTGGCCTCTGCTGCCGGGGGAGGTTTGGGGCAGGACTGAGGGCGCCCCAGGAAAATCCCCGTGCAGGACAAGATCCTCCGCGGTAGCTCTGGGTATGGGTAGAGAGCACAGAAATGGCAGATCCTGGGAAACGATCTCAGCCTGACGTTTTGTGCCCCTCCAAGACCCCAGTGCTACCAGTGTGCAAATTTGGGCTCACGGAGCCCTTACCTGCGAGTTGCACTGGCCACTTTGGTTGCTGAATGAAGACCAAACTGCTTTTCCCATGTGTCCCTGCACCAGCATAGAAATGACTCTAGCTCTGTGACAGAAACATTTTTAAGAATCTTGTTCTTTTTTTTTCCCCCCACAATCTGACCCAGGTACAGCACGTACTGACCAGTCCTTCGCGTTGAAACTCCATGAGGTGGCACAGAGTTTAATGTGTTCAGATATTTCACCCTCTACTTTTTTGTTCCGTGCTCCAACGCTCCATTTTACCAGGCCAGCCAGCTTTTGACAGGCATCCAGTTTTATTAGTGCTTTTAGCAGAAACCAAAATCCCACCTCCTTTGGCTTGCGAACAACCTACCGATTGAAGCCTGGGAGCAGAATATATTTGTGTGTGTGTGTCTGCTGGGCTCTGTGTGAGTCCAGCTCAGAAAAAAAACCAGAGATTTGGAAATGTGTCTGGGACTTCTCAGGGGACAAAAAATAATATTTAAAAAAAAAAAATTGAAAAGGCTCTTGCTTCAACTTGCTGCCTTCACTTTGGGTTATAGGGTTTCCTTGGTTCCAGCTTGGGAGAAGCAGGATGCGGATAAGCATGTAAGGGGATCAGTAGGACCTGATTCAGAAAGCACTTAAAAATGAAATGTTAAGGTACCTCCTGGCTTCTGTGAAATAACATCTTTAATTGCCGTTTTCACTAAATGCAAGGCTGAATCAGGCGTGGGTTGTCTGGCAGTGGCGAGCGTGGGAGCCCAGCGGTGCCCGGTCCCGTCCCAGCGTCGGGCAGTCTGTCTTTTGAGACCTCGGCTCCCTCTTTGCGAGAGAAACAAGCCTGTTGGGCCCCTGTCACACAAATAAAAAAGCTTGGTTTGTTGGGCTTTGTTCTTTTTTTAAAATAGTGAATGTTACTTGTTCTCCCTTTGCCAAACGTTACTTCCCTTAAATGTTGAGACTCGAAGTGTAAAAGGCGAGACTTTTCAAACTTCACTATTCAACTTCAGGCATTTTACAGAAGACCTTTTTTTTTTTTTGTCACAGAAAGTATTACTCCTTCTAAAACTCAGACCGATTTATAATCTCTTTATTTGAGCACTCCAAATTGCTAGTCACTTCTAAATAGAGATATTAGTCTCAGGCTTTCTACTTGTATTTTTTGCCTTTGATGAAAGAGAGGGTGTCAGGAGAGGAAAATGAGTGGAGGCAGAGGAGAGAAATAGGAGAAATCAAGAGAAGGAGGTGGAAAAGGGAACAAAGAAATCGATTAAATAATTTTGCTCACATATCTTCCCTAAAGATGATTACGTGTCTCTGGAAAACATCCCCTTCATTTGATGTGTTAATATTTAATTAGTTGCTGATCATTAAGTGCTTATTGTTGTTGCTAATTGGGACAGGGAAGCGATGGTAAATGTTGTTTCTGATGGGGTGCTGGCGACAATCTTGCTTGCTGCTGGGAACGTAAGTAGGTTAACAGGGCGGGTATTTTTAAGTCTCATTGCCTGGCAGCATCTCATCTGCCTTGCACCCGAACTTCGGGGAAGCCTCTCCATGCCTTTCCGTAGGGGGGTGCAAAGGCCACGGGAGCACGGCCCGAAAGTCCCCACGAGAGGCCGTGAAACAGCAAATCTGCAGTTAAGGGTTTAGCCTTTTTGCCCTAACGTAACATTTGTTAGTGTGAGGTGCTGGAAACTCATTTTCATCATTTGGGCATGTGATATAAAGCCTCAGGATCTGAAATATTACAGTAACCATGGCTACCAGTGACTTATCTGAGGGAGTTTGACTTTTGTTTTGATTTTAAGTGTCTTAATTGTAGTTTAAAAATCAGAATCTGAATGTGTTTTTTACTTAGGCATGAAACTAAAGGCATTAAATGATTTGCATTATTAAAATATCTATAATGCTGCCTTTCAAAGGTTCTTAAAGAAGGTCCTTAATATTCATACCCTATGTTCTAAATAAAGTTAGTCTTCAGCTTTATGTTAGTTCTGCTGCTCTCACCATAAAAAATTTCTTGCAGGCTTGAGTGCTCCGAAGGTGCCTCGCTGGCTATTTTGCAATCCCAAGTCCTTTGTTTATCCACAGAAAACCTGTGGCACTACGTACTCGATGCATGCGAACACACACACACGCTGCTGCTTTTCCTCCCTCCTCTCTTGTACCCCAGCCATGCCCCGCGGGGTCCTACCTTTAGAGCTTGTGTTTACTGTAGAGGCTGGCTGTTGGAAGTTTGCCCTGCTTAGAAATCGTGCCAACCCCCCTGAGTTTCTCCCGTATGAAAAATTACCAAGCACCACCTGCCCAGAGAGTGGGGAGACGTGGGTGGATATTAGCAAGGATGCTGAACTGGCATGGAGAGCGAGCCTCGCTGGCACTGAACTATCCTCCCTCAAAGGAGGACCGTGTTATAAAAGAAGAGTAGGAAGACGACAGGCAGTTGCATAGCAGAAGATTTTTCTTATTTAATTCAATCACTGAAATGTTATAATCTGGCCTGGTATAATTCTCTCCATTTGTACTTGTGCAGTAGTTGCAAACATGCTGAAATACGAACTCATGCTTGGTAAGCCTTTAATTCCAGCTTTGATGTTTTTAATCATCAGTACAGATTTGGTAAAAATGATTCATTAGCTTGAAACGCATCTTGGATTATACGTGATGTTGTGGAGAGTCGAGGAGGCAGAGACAGGGGACGGTTGTTCTTTGGGACGTTCTTCGTGCCTCATCTGAACGGATTCTTGAAGCATGGCCCTTAAATATCTCTCAGCCCGTCGGCTTTAGAGGCTTCTTGGGCGTCCAGCCCTGTGTTCAGATCCCTCCTCGCCGCATCTGTTTCTGGTCAAAAAAATCAAGCAGTTCTCGCTCAGAAACATGTCAGCTATGGATGTGGTCAGCATGCTTGGGGCAAGGATGAGCGCATGGCCAAGCTCCTGCAATAGGTACAGCAACAGAAGGTGGATTTCTGGGCTTGTTTGCCTTCCCTGCCTGCTGTCTGGCTGGAACCACTCCCTTAACCCTTGCTTTAACGTTTTCACAAGCCTGCAGTGCGCGTACGGTTTTGGGTTGATTTTCCCCAAGCTACGGTCACATACACCCCGCTGAACTCTATCCTGCGGTGACTGGAGAGGATTGAAAGCAATCTGGCTTCAGAGCAGCGGCTTGGAGACAAATCCGCAATCCCATTACTTGTTCCCTGGCAGTCCCTTTTTGAAAATCGGGTACCAGTGATGTTATCGGAGTCTTTGATGTACCAGTGATGTTATCATTTCTGATCCCAAAATGGATCGCCCTTCTGAATCAATGTGTCTGTTGAATTCCAGCTGCCCCCACCATTCGTGCGATGGATGCAGTTCCATGAATATAAAGATGCCTTTCACTGCTACAGCTATTTCCATATGGAAAGTGGGATTTCTGTTCCGGTAAAGTCACCTTTATACCAATACGTTCATGTTAGAGGCCCCGATCGTGTAAACATTTTCAGATCCCCTTGCAGATCACTGTGAAGCCTGTGGGACGGGCAGTGGAAGTGCTGCTTGATGTGAATGTGATTTTTATGTTTTACATTTTTTCAAAGGATAAATTTGACTGGGTGCAGCCAGACACGCTTGACCCCGCTCCGAGCTAGCGTGCTCGGCCCCTGCCGAAGGACGCTCCGGCCGCAGAAACCTCCGCAGAGCTCTGTGGCAGGGGAAGGACTTCACTCGGTGCCATCCTTTTGGGGACAAAGACGAAAAGCCGAGGAAAATTCCAGCAGCTCTCCAGCCCTGCCTCCATCAGAAAGGGAAGGGGGAAGGAGCGGAATAAACACTTTCTCACTATTGTGTGATGAAAGGCTTTTATCTTGAAGGCATGTTCTGAACTGCCGAGGAGTGGATGCAACTCTTCCGAAGTTCGTCTGCAAGGCTGTTTCTTCTGTAACAAATTGTTAAGCAACAAGTACACGGCATACTCAGATCTCAAATAAGATAGGGACAGCCTCACAAAGGCACTTTCAGATGTTCAAGGCTTCCTTTTGTGCCTCTTTCTTTTTTTTTTCCAGTCTCTGACATCCAACTGCTGCCTCTCTTCTTCCTCTGTTCCTAATGCAGCGCGAGGAGTGGAAAGCAAGGCCACGCGGCATAATGCGGCGGTGCTACGGTGTGCCCCGTGGTACGGCAGCCGGGTTTGAGCCAAGCCTGCTTTTACCACAAATCCCTTTTTACTAACTGCGGTGCAAACAGCATTTGTTGCTGTTTTCTCACCTCTCCTCCTCCCGTTTTGTTTTTTGTAGAGTCTTTTACTTGATTTCTCGTGCTTTGTGTGGATTTAATTTTGTTTCCAGCTTATGTGTTTCTTCTAATAATTCTTTTTTTCCAGACTGAAGAAAACTGGACATTATCAATGCTTCTCTTACTGTTTGGTTTTGTTTTTGTCTTTTTTTTCCCCTGGAGGATTGTGTAATCATTGGATCCTTTTATTCTATACCTGTAAATAGACAAAGGAACTAGTACAGGGAGTTTTTCAGGGCTAGCTGTTCACAATTACCTATTGAAATGAATCGCACATGCAAACACCTTTATTCCAGCACAGAAATATCTACCCGCCCAGATTTAGTCCTCCATCTACTTCAAACTTATACTCTGGTCATTAACAGTGCCTGTAAAAGTTAATTGAGAAAAAGGAAAAAAAAAGAGGAATGTTTGTTCAGGTAAAGCTTGTTGTTTGAAGAGGCACCTGCACTGGGAGGGCTGTGGATATAGTGAAAGCAATCCTATATGGGTAAGCCCTTAGGCTGGGAAAAGGAATATTTAAAATTGGTCTGAAAAAAACCGCTGAAGAAAATTCCCATGAGAGGAGTCCTGCAGGAGATCGAGTCTAAGGAAGTTAGGGTCAACTCAGGAGTTACCATCTCCCAGATGAGCCGCCGGAGCTGTCTGTGCGTATTTTACCTGTCCAGCGTGCAGCAAAACGGGTTTGCTCCGTGAACGATACCGTGTTCAGAGGCAGGAGCGTTTCCTTGCTTATGCTCGGTGTTTCCTCCTTTAGGCTCCAGCGAAACAAAGCCATTGTTCCAGAGAGGAGAGTAAAATGAGTTGGACGTGATGAATATTCATGCACTCGCTCCCTCCAATCTCTTTCCTCTTTCGCCATGGGAAGAGCTGGAGTGGATAGACGTTTCTTGGCTCGCGGAGTAACGGATAAAGGTCTTGTCAGCAACTGACTTTTTGCTAATCCTTTTTATTATAGGAAGGATGTTGTAGCTGGACTCCACTCTCTGAACTAAGACTTTTTAGCATGCTTTGACTTTAAGGTAGGAATTCCAGATCTGTGCTACGAGAAGCACAGCTGACCGGTATCGGTCATCCCAGTAGGAACTCGTCTGAATTTTGAGGCGCGTTCCCAAGCCTGAGGGGTTTTGAAACAGACGGCAAAGATTTGATATCTGCATCCTGCAGCATCCCAAAGAGCTCTAGAACGACTCGCACAGCGCGGCTGCCCTCTCAGTGCTCTGATGAACATCACAGATTTCCCCTAACTCGCCTCTTCTGTAAAGCTTGCAGGAAATTGCAGTCCGATAAGTTAGGCAAGTAGCAAGTCCTGTCCATTGTTCCTTATTGTTTGAGGATTGTTTACGTCCCCTTTTTGGTCGTCCCATCTCCCTGACTCTTCTCTGACCTTGCCTACTTGTTTCGTCCATTGTGTGTGGCTTTTATTATTGTTTAGGCAGTGAACTCTTAGGGACAGTTGTTAGCAAACAATGGGATTATACAGCCCCTGGTGCACTGGGACTTAGTCTCTGTACTGGTTTTTTTGGCTTTGTTGGTATATTCTACTTAAATAATAATAATGATACCTTTAAACACAGTACTAAGTGCACTCTCCCACTGTGGACTTGGGAGCAAGTAATGCAGCTTTCCAGATTCGGTATGATCTGCTTGGGATTTTTTATGTCACGCTTCCATAAAATATGTCTTAAAATGCAGAGACCTAATAGCAGGATGCTTCTGAAGACATAAAACCCATCCTGAATACCGCTCCTTCTGCAATGTTTTCTTCCCAGAAGGACTCGGATCTTGGTCCTAAAAAGTAGTTCAGAGTCGGATTAAATTTGCAAATGAATTTAGGATTTCATGCTTCCGTTGGCGTGAGCGGACCCCGTTTGGTGGGCAGGGCGCGCTGGCCCACTGTCGCCTTGCTCAGGAAATCTGCAGCGTAGCTGTGGTTATTTTCAGAGGAGCAGAGAGCACCTAATAGTGCAGAGATACTGCTGGTGTTCACCTCCAAATGCAGCGTTCTCACTGACAAGTGCATCTGAGGCCAAGCGAATCTAAGAATGATGCTCTCCGCGCTGGGGAACATGTGCGAGAGGCATTGGGAAAACCAAGGAAATATTTACACTGGGAGGAGACTGTTTACAGTGCAGTTCAAACAGTTGACGTTATTTAGAGCAGCCAGTGCTATGTAATATTTCGCTTTTGCTCTTCTCATGAGGGTCAGGCATAAGGAAAGGATCAAATAGGGCTAGCGGGGCCGTCCTTGGACGGTGCAGAGTATCCAACAGCTGCAGTCAGCAGAGGTGGTGAGAAGAATAAGCAACTGTGATTCAGTCCCGTGGTTGAAGTCAAGGTCAGGGTGGACTCTGGGGTAGTTGTAGTGTGGGGACACCAATGTTCGTTGGAGAGTTTGGCCCCACTAGCTGATGTTTGGATGGTCTCTGAAGCCCATGTGCGCTGCAGCGTGACGGGTTGTCAGTAATGCGAAAGTATAATTTAAACATTTGGAAGTCTCTTCTGTGTTGGGAGAAGGGAATACAACTGAGGTACTGATGTCATGATGTTCTGTGTGGCTATTGAGCTGGGAATTTGCGTTCAAACTGCTTCATGTTACAGTATCTTCCCCAGCATGCTTTGTAGGTGTACCACATATTGTTTTAATTTAAAACCAGCCTGTCTCTCTTGTTCTGTTTTTAGCATGGCTGACAAGAACAGCACCCTGAAATGCACGTTCTCTGCTCCTGGCCACAGCACCACTCTACTGCAGGGACTGGCCTCGCTCCGAGCTCAGGCTCAGCTGCTTGATGTCATCCTCACTATAAATAATGAAGTGTTTCAGGTTCATAAAGTTGTCTTGGCTGCCTGCAGTGACTATTTCAGGTGAGAATCCAGTAGGGAAGCAGGCATTTTTACCTTTCCCATTGGTTTTCTGTTTCCCCGTCCTCCCCCACCCCAACCTCCCCACCACACCCCAAAATCACAGCCACGCACACCCCTTCGGAGGTATGCTTTGCCCCACGGGCGTTGGTGGGATTACCTGCAGGCGTGTAGAGGCTCGGAGTCAGTCCCTCTGCGTGCAGATGAGGTTTGTTTGACTACAGCCGCTGGGCCAAGACGCAAGTGCAAGCCCAGGTCTTGAACCCACCTCGGCAGCACCGGTAGCTGCTCTGCCTGCTGAGGGAAATGGGCTTTTGCCCTGGAGCTACCTGAGCTGATTTCAAAGTGGCAGCGAGGGCTCTGAAATGAGTCATCCCCTTGAACGATGGTGCCCATTGTAAATACACTCATGTTATCTTTAAATACCACTGATCTGTCTATAGCGCTTACTGTTCACAGGCTGAAGAGCATGAAGCATTTTGTGTGTGCATTCCCCAGGCGCCCGGCAGATAGGGGAGAATTGTCCCATCTTGTGTGGGTAGAAAATGAAGCATGGAGATGAGTTTTCTCCGCCAAATTAATGCAGAGTGAACCAATTGCAGAGCAGGAAATTCAGCTTTAAGCGAAAAACTGTATCCATCCATCTTGCCTCTGTCAAACTCTTTTGTAATGGTTCTCTGGCTTGGCATGACTTCTCTTTTGAGGTAGGGATCTTTTCTGGCAGCACCAGTAGCAGCATCAAGTGCTGGAGGCAACGGGTAGAGAGGGAAGGTTCAAAACAACAGAGAACTTGACCTGTGTTGTTCTAGACTGCGGGTCGTAGCAAGTAGGGGTGCAGAAGGGCTGGTCAGCGGGGTTTGCAGTCCCTTGACGTGTAGGTTCCTTCCTGACCTGAGCAGACTGGTTTGCTGAGCAGGTAACCAAGAGCAAGGGACTTCAGCGTCCTTTGGCGTATCTCTGGTATCCCTTTGCCCATTTCTTCAGCTGCTCTGATGAGATCTGTCTTATGTACACACGTATTTTCGAGGCTGTTCCCTTCCCTCTCCCTTTGGTAACATAAACCTTCCAAGCTTATCACTCTCCCTAACAGGCATGCAATTAATGATGGAGCTGATCTCCCACCAAATGCTAATAGCACTATTTGTATTCATAAATGCCGTGTGCAGTGCCACTGCTAGTGTGTTTTCACTGTTGAAATATAATTGCTGAGTAGGTTTCTTGTTATAACTTCTGTGGTGCTGAGAAAGGTTGTCCTGGGGAACAATAGCAGAATAATCTAGCTTTTGAAAATACTCTGTTTTTATGCAGAAGGGGGGAGGGAAAAGAGTGAAATTGAGGCATTTATATAATCAGCATTTTAGAACCGTAACACTTCTTAAAGGAATTGCATTCTATGTGATGATTTGTCTTCATCATGGCAACAGTAATGCTTTTCTTTCCTTACGCACGTTCAGCTCTGCGTAGCTAATGCACGAGTAGACATGTGTCTGCATCTCCTCTGGGGCGAGGGATCAGGGCAGCATGCTGTTCTGTGACATGGGATATGCAAGGGGATTTCAGCAGAATGCTCTCATCTGCTATATGGACAAATAATTGCGAACAGTATTCCTGGTCACTCGGTTACAGAAAGCTGATTTCATATGCAGATATTTCCTTATTTAGGTCATTTAGGATTTCTTGGGTTTATGCTGGACGGCAGCAGGTTTTCTAGCCTGGTTTGGACAGGAAACTTGGAACTCCTGTCTTTTGACAGCGTTCCCAAGATATTCCTTTATTCCTGTGTTATGTAGAAGAGGAGGGTCTGTTCGGCATTTTTTCTGACTAACTTGTACCCTAGAGTCAATGCAGCTTCCTAAGGCAGCTCTAATGACACCGGGCCTTCACAATGAATTTACCTTTCTGATGGAAAAGCGTAGGTTATTGATGGTGGAAAAAACAGCCCAAAATGTGCTGGCAGCAGTTTAAAGGGTCTTTTGCATGACAGTCCGTGGCCTGGCCGTGATGTGTGTGCAGTGGCAGGGAATGGTGAAACTCCATGTCGCAGTTCTTCCAGCAACCTGTTTTGACTGTGGCTTCCCCAGAATTGCTCTGCTACTGCTTGTTGAATCCTACGCAGAGCGCAAACCTTTGCCCCCGAGCTACCCCTATATAACAAAACCTGCTGAAATTTAATGTAAACCTATAAAAAACCAAATGTGCAGTTATGTCCCCATCACGCCCACAGGCCCCGTAGCTGGGAAATGCAGCGCTGCTCTAGAAGAGCGGTTTCCGAGATGTCTGCGCGCGGTCCTTGGCGTGGTATGTGCTTCCTGTGGAATTTAGAAGCCTCCCAAGGAGGTGATCTAGGGCCTAATCTCTGCGTGGCCTGGTCAACCGATGTGCTTGCAGCTGTGCTGTAACAAAATCTTTTTCTTTTTTTTTTTTTTAATTGCCTGTTAGCCCCCTGCCGTCCTACTGCAACATGACAGACGTTTTCTGAAGTGGCTGCAACTCCTATTTTCTGAAGGCGTTGGGAATGAACCTTGGAGGGGAGGTTCTGTTGTGATTACCAGAGCTGTTCAGAAGATGTCTTGCATCTGCAATATTTAAGCCATTTTGTAGCTAGCCTACGATAGAAAGGGCTAACTGAAATCTTTGCCCAAAGGCAGTGCTGCAGGCTAGCTCAGAGGATCGCTGACCTCCTAAACGCAGGTGTCTTCCGAAGCGTATTCTTTCTTTGCGCTCACAAATCCTACGGAGTTAAACCCTTTAGGGTATGGTTACCCGTCTCTGCTGGCGCAGATCCCGTTGTATCCTTTGGTTGTGGAATGTCATGGATTCATTGGTGTCCAGCGTGCTACGCTCCCTGCTCTGGTAGCTCTACCTGCTTCTTGAAGCTTTGTCCTGTGGTCCGCTCTTACTTACGCTGCCAGTAGGATTGAAAAACCTAACCTTCTGGTAGCTGAATATTACTTCTTAGTGCACTGTTTATGCAAGCTTTATGTAAGTAATTGCATACTCTAATTTCTCCTGGCTTTTAGAGATTTAGCCTTGATTTATTCTGCCCCTTCCCCATCCTCCCTAAGAGATTCAGTATGTTTAAAAAAATGAAATAAAATTCTGAAGCGATACATCATTTTACATCTATTTAAAGGGGGGGAAATTTTTCTTTGTGTTCTTGACCTCCAGGGCAATGTTCACAGGCGGGATGAGAGAAGCCAGCCAAGACGTGATCGAACTGAAAGGTGTATCTGCAAAAGGACTGAAACACATAATAGACTTCGCGTACAGTGCTGAAGTGACTCTTGATCTTGACTGTATTCAGGATGTGCTGGGAGCTGCTGTCTTCCTCCAGATGGTGCCTGTCGTGGAGCTCTGCGAAGAATTTCTGAAGTCTGCCATGAGCGTAGAAACGTGTCTCAATATCGGGCAGATGGCCACCACCTTTAGCCTCGCATCCTTGAAGGAGTCAGTAGATGCCTTCACTTTTAGGCATTTCCTCCAGATCTCTGAGGAAGAGGATTTCCTCCACCTGCCGCTGGAGCGCCTTGTTTTCTTCTTGCAGAGCAATAAGCTGAAAAGCTGCAGTGAAATAGACCTCTTCCGTGCCGCCGTCCGCTGGCTGCAGTATGACCCGACCCGCCGTGCCAATGCCAGCCAGGTCCTCTGCCACATCCGCTTCCCGCTGATGAAGTCCTCGGAGCTGGTGGACAGCGTCCAGACCTTGGACATCATGGTGGAAGATGTCTTGTGCCGGCAGTATTTGCTGGAAGCGTTCAATTACCAGATCCTGCCCTTTCGTCAGCACGAGATGCAGTCCCCTCGGACCACCATCCGCTCGGATGTCCTGTCCCTCATCACCTTCGGCGGCACTCCCTACACCGATAACGACCGCACCGTGAGCTGCAAAGTCTACTACCTGCCGGATGCCAGCGTGCGCCAGTTTAAGGAGCTGACGGAAATGGAGGTGGGCAGCAGCCATTCTTGCGTGGCCGTGCTCGACAACTTTGTCTACATCGTAGGAGGGCAGCACCTGCAGTACCGGAGTGGCGAGGGAGCTGTGGATATCTGCTACCGTTATGATCCGCACCTGAACCAGTGGTTGCGCATCCAGGCCATGCAGGAGAGCAGGATCCAGTTCCAGCTCAACGTCCTCCACGGTATGGTGTATGCCACCGGCGGGAGGAACCGGTCAGGGAGCTTGGCCTCCGTGGAGAAGTATTGCCCCAAAAATAACGAGTGGACTTACGTGTGCTCCCTGAAACGCAGGACGTGGGGGCACGCTGGAGCCACGGTAGGAGACAAATTGTACATATCAGGTGGGTATGGCATTTCAGTGGAAGACAAAAAAGCCCTGCACTGTTACGACCCCGCCGTGGATCAGTGGGAGTTTAAAACCCCAATGAACGAACCCAGAGTTCTGCATGCCATGGTCAGTGCAAATAATAGGATTTACGCTCTGGGAGGCCGCATGGACCACGTTGACCGTTGTTTTGATGTTTTGGCTGTGGAATATTACGTGCCTGAAACAGACCAATGGACAACGGTGAGCCCTATGCGTGCAGGTCAGTCGGAAGCTGGCTGTTGTTTACTAGAAAAAAAGATTTATATCGTAGGAGGGTACAATTGGCATCTGAACAATGTTACAAGCATTGTGCAGGTGTATAACACAGAAACTGATGAATGGGAAAGGGACCTACATTTTCCAGAATCTTTTGCTGGGATAGCATGCGCTCCTGTTATACTACCGCAGGTAACGACCCAGAGATAACTACGCACGACTGCGTCAGCCCGTGAAATCACCTCGTGTTGCATGTTAGCAGGATGCCGTGGTGTTTCTTTGTTGTTTGCAAACGGTATTGTGCATTTTGTGGGTGAGGGAAGGAGAAAAATAGCTTGCGTTCCCTCCTCCATAAAGTCCCTCCTCCTCTTATGTAGTGTTCTGGCAAGCGTGTTTCATCAGAAGCACTTGTCAGCTAGTTAGACTTAACAGATGTTACAGCTGGAAAAAGCTTTTCTCTTTCTTCCTTTTTTTTGATGGGGGGGTGCATTTTGCCAACTTTTCATATTTTTAACGATGTTACACATTGCAAACATTGACAGCTCAGGAGTAACTAAGTACTGTGGTATGTTCAAAAGAGTTCAGGTGTGATTTTTATTAATAGCTCCAAAAATCATTGTAGGTCGCTTTGTTTTTTAGCAAACAAAAAAAACCAAAACCTGTATAACATACTGACCTCCAGAAGCAATAAAGGGACAGTGGGAGCTAGAAGAGCTCAGGTGCTTGGATTATGAAAGCATATTCTTGCTTTTCAAAGGTGACTGTTTTTTTTTTCTCCCCTCCTAAAAGGGAACGCTTATCCCTGCACACCTCTGGCCTCCGTTGGTTCCTCATTGCATGGGTTACACTGCAATTCCAGGCCCCTTCCTCGCCCCCTCCGGATAGCAGCATGATACTCTAGTCCAGAAATATCCCCTTAACTGGGGCATCCAGAGTTTGCAACACTAAAGCCATGTTGATAGCTTGATGACATATAAACGGGCATGATTTTTTTTGTTTATAACTGCCAAAAATGTGTTTGGCTTTACTGGCAATAAGAGCTCTGCAGCTGTTTGTCTGGGCTGACCCGCTAAAGCAGAGAGCACCCGGAGTTTCTGCTTCAGGACCCCGCTGCCGTTGCCTTTCCGATCGCTCCACCGATACACGGTCATCCAAACTCTTCGTACGGTAAAGGAGGCGGGTGCTACCTGTTCATAAGCCTGAAGATTTCCTCCCTTGCCTTGTAAATAAGATACTTGGCAGCATAATTTGATGGAAGTCTAAGTGGAATGAGGTTTTTTTGTTGTCGTTGCCAGTGGGTATTTTAAATTAAGAGATTCATTTTAAGATGACTCTGTCATTTTTGTAAAATCTGTGTTTCCTGCACAGAATACTGTTACTTCCTGAACTTTCCTTTCCTCCAAGCCATTTTTTCTAATTAATTTGACTGATTTATGAATTGAAAGTTTCTCCTTTTATCAGGTATTCTGTTTCAAGGGCTTTGTTTTGTATCTGTAGAAGTTTGATTTTGATGTATGCAGTCTTCTTTTTAGAGAACCTATTGCATTCTGCTGTTAAGTACTGTGCTGTAACCTTTAGAGACAATATATACTGTCTGTTTTGCTAATGAGTCATTGATCAGGTCTGTGTCAAGCATGAACTCCATACCTCAGATTCACTTAAAGGTATTTTTCTCTAATAACGAAATCAAAGCACCTTTGGATATGATGCGGTGAGGGCACGTGCTCCTCAGTTAAGCTCTGCGTTTTGAATTTTAGATAAAATGATGCATAGTTTCATCTGTTCCTATCTATTTGCTGGTTTGCCAATAATAAATTAATGAAAAGTACTTGTTGTCGTATAGTATGCTAAAGTCAGTGGGCAAGCTCCGCTTTCTAGCTCTCAGGCAGTTAATTTACTCCATTCTCTCTTCATTTGGTCTGGCAGAGACGCTAGAAACACTGCAGAACAGTCTTGGCAGATAACAAGCAAATTTTGAAAGGATGAAATGTAACTCGATACAAGCTTCAAAGTTACAAAATAATGGATTTTCTTTTTTTAATGCTTCCATATGTTTATGAAAAGGGTACTTTCTTAGGTTCGTAACAAATGGAAGGTTACTTGCTTTCCTATTTGCGGAATACGATTAATCCTCTTATGAGTGTGTCATTCCTTCATCATTGCCTTCCTAAAATACTTAAGTATTCTTCCCTATTTTATTGAAATTTTCCTACCAAAAGCATTTCTATGGCAGCAATTGATGGTTTGGGTGTTCTCTAATAACCGAGTTTTTCTGAACGTGCAGCCTTAGTGCTCATAAGCCACACCACATCAGATGACTGGAGAACCATGCGGTGACCGTAGTTGGCATCTCTTCATAAGGAAACCATGCTTTATTTTTCACTTCAACCTTCGAAGGTACGTGTGTGTGTCGGGGGGCAAAGCATGTTGGGTCTCACTTTTAAGGTCAACCTTGCAAAAATAAACTTAACCTCTGTGTTCCTTCATATTGGAACGGTGGCTTTGCAGGTAGGAGGATGCACAAAGCCATTCTCTAGCTGTATTTAATAAACAGACCCAGCGTTGCCGGCCGTGCGGCAAACGAGCCTGGTACCCGCGGTCCCCTTCCCTGGCGCTGGGAAAGGTTTCCAGATTCTTTCACCGAGACTTGCGACAGAGCGCTGCTGTGCACCACCTCTCTTTGTTACTGGAATGTTCTTTTTATAGCGATATAAATAATTATTTTTCATAACGTTAGCTAGAAATATCCTAGCTGTTCTAAATTTAGCAGAGACTGGCTAAAATATTTGTGGACGTGCGTGTTATCCATACTGATAATAAAGTTTGTTTTACCCCTGCGAGGTATGTAGTTGTGGCTCTGGGCTGTTCTGTGCATAACCTGTCCGTTATTCTGGAAATAAACAGGCTTGATTCTTCTGCTGCATTGCAACAACTTGACAGCTAGATGAGGGTCTTCACATAAATATCTAAGCGATCGTGCTCCACGGCTGGGGCGGAGAAAACGCTTTGCAGGATGCCCCGCATGAAAAGCAAGTGGACTGGGCTCCTCTCTTCTTCAAGAATGAGCAAAGCCAGATAAATGTTTGATTGCACTCGGAGTCATTTATTAGTCTCAGAGCAGCAATAAACATTATAGGGGTAAACCTGATTTGGTACATTTTAAAATACCCTTGAACAGATGGGGAACAGTAAAAGCACAGCATCATTAGTTCTAGGTATTTGCAGAGTATGCATGTCCCATTAGGGACTCCTGTCATGGCCAGGATAATAGCTTCTGTCTTCTCTGATGTTTTATGGGCCTGAAATTGTACTTAAAACTATAAAGAAAGAAAGCACTAGAACTCTTGGCAGGGTGCAGAACAGCTAGCGATTGGGAATGTCTGCATCCCATTAATGGTGTCACTGACCCTTTTCCAGAGGGTCTGTCGGCTCGGCAAGCCGACTGTCATTTCTCCCTATCCTAGAACCTTGCTAATTCGCGCAGACGTGTCCTAGCCTTCGTACCGAGGTCCTGGAAGTTTAATAGCAGCGGAAAATTTCATTGCTTTGATTTACAATGAACGAAGGCGCTCCCACTAGCGCTTCGTACCCTGGTGCTGATTTAAAATGATGCTACGCAACAGAACTGCTCGGGACCTCTTGTCAGCCACATCAAACCTCGTCAGACGTTTCCACTTCCATGTCTGTGATAAGGTCTTTAGTTGCTGAAACTCTGCAAACTTTAGGGACATTTATCATGCTAGGATTATTGAAGCCAGACTACTGTCAGAATAAATAAAACATGTTTCCCAGTGCAACTCTAATTATGATTTTTAGCCAGTTGTGTAATGTGCAGAACTTTATTTACAATAAATCTTCCAGTTGCTTGCATAAATGAATGAGATTTCATCACTTGTGACTTAAGGACCAGGAAAAGTTAATGTGGCTGAATAAATTTACAGTCTCGCCTGGGTGTGCTGGCATGTCAGGCGAGCGAGGGAGCAGAGCCGGCTAGCACTGCCTTCCGAAGAGGGCTCAGCTATCTTGGATTTCACCTGGGAGCGTATATATATCTATCATATAGACATCTCTCCCTTCAAGTTATTTTTTACAGAGGCAGCTTAGATTCAACTCTGCATTTTAATGGTGAGTAGGCACAGTATCATCCCACAGACTCCGGAACTTTTGTTTCTCATTCCAAACTAATAACTGAGTTTCAGGAACACAAGTTTGGCACTTTTCAGTTTAATATTTCAACTTTAGGGAGTTTCACAGCAAAGTTTTAAAATTTATTTGCGGGGCGGGTATGATTTCAACGGCTCCAACATTGAACGTTCCATCGAACGAACACGAAATGTGCTTTTTGCTTGGAAACAGCTGCTGGTTTAGCTGCGCAGCCTGAAATGAGCCTCAGATTGTAAGACAAAGGGTAAAGGCTCAGCGGAGAGCGATGGCGGGGGCCTGCAGGAGGGCAGCATGGAGCAGCGTGTGCAGTTTGCAACGGAAAGTAGAAAAGCTGTTCGAGCAAAAGTTTTCAGAAGGTTTTATAAGCTGTAGAGAGCAAATCAAAGGTTCTTGGCTCTGTCCCTGAGGCTTTGCAGTTGCTATTTCACACCCAGGCCCCTGTCACGTAATTAGCTAGAACTAGTTTATATGGCTTCTTAAAAAATGAAAATCTTTTTTGCTTGTTTGTGCAGGCTACCAGCCAGTCTGCTTCTGGCTACCCTGCTTTATATCGGGAGCAATTCCTTTGAAGTCCCTGCAGTTGCACTACATTAACACTGGAGTATCTAGAGCAGAATTTATCCTTTTAGCTGAGTTTAATATTTTTGATGTATATCTTCTGGTCACAATGCTTTGAAAATGTACTAAAAAGTATTTTACATATGGTTATCTGATGTTTGTAATCAGGCTGCTAATCTGCGTCTCCCTACAAAGTTTGCAATTATTTGCTTTAAGTGCATCCTTTTTTTTTCCCCCCCTCACTGTGGCCTGGGGTCTTGTTGAAACATGTGATCCTCCTTACGGATGCAGATTTACTCTTTGGCACTATCAATACTCGCATTCAGTATTAGTGCCTTAAGGATAGTGGTTTACAACTGGATTTAGAAGGAATGTATGAATTTCACTGAGGTTTGAAAGAGAGAAGTTTGCCCTGCGGTGCAGTTAGCATGTGCGGACCTTAATTTTGCATGCTTGGAGGTTCTCGCGTGATGAAAGCTTCCTTATGCCAAAAGCGTGTATTTGCTATTTCTTAGGAAGAAAATGAGCACATACCATGGTCGGGGGGTCCGGCTTAGTCCTTGGATGAGTAGAGATGCTTTCCACGTGCAAGCCCGTGTGTGTCCACCCGTTGGGCGTGCAGGCTAGGGCAGCTCTCCCGTGCTACTTGCAACAGCTTTCTGCGGGGCTGCACCATGCTCGAGGCTTTTCCTCGTGGTATTGGAGTCCTTCTGAAAGCCTGGTGCGTTCTGTTGGACTGCAGCTACGCTGGGGGTGAGAGGAGGGAGGAAGAGGGACTCCGTCCTTCCCGGTTTTGTTGGTAGCATTAACCTAGAGATGTTGTACCATGAACGCCCGTCAAAGCAAACCCTGATCCCAGGCCAGATGTTCAGCAGGTTTTCGGCTGAAGGCTTATAGCTTGCAGTGGGGAACCTCCCATTTTCACAGTGAAAAACAAGTTGTTACATTCCTTCTGAGGCTTTTTCAGGACAGCAATTAGAGTTCGCGTGAACGACTCGCTGCTGCTATCCGAGAGGCCCAAAAGGAACGTCTTAGAAATGCACTTTTCTCGAGGTGCGGATCCTTCATCTGCAAAGCCCGGAGGCTTGCAAGGAGCGCAGGGCACCCCGTTCTGCGGATGGTATTTCAGTCCAGTGTAGGGTTTGCCGTTAAACGTACGCGTAGGTACTTTGTTGAAATAGGGTATAACCACGTGTTTGAAGTTGCCATGTACTGATGTGCTCTGCTGAATTGCAGCCTTAAAATGGCTACAGCCAGCGACCAGATCTGCACTAGACTCTGCCAGAGAAATCTGCCAGCGTCTCTGAAAAATAAAATTACTTTCTCCGCTGTGGAATTGTCCCATTTGGTAGGTTTATCAATGCAGCTTGTGTTGCTTCGGTATCAGGAAGAGGGAGGGAGAAAGGAGGTGCTTTTTTTTTTTGTGGGTACAAACCAGTTTGCGAGCATGGCTGCATCGTAGAAGAAATGCTTTTCTGTTGGGGCACGCCGCTGTTCCTGTCCCACTAAAGCAGTCCCCGTAGAGACGTAGCCCGTGCTGCACTTGCACACCTTGTTCATTTGGTGTGCCAATGGAATCGGTGTGCGTTGGGCAAAGAGAACAGCGCAGTCCCAGAAGCCACAGAAACGGTGGTTGCTTAGTCTCCCGCTGAGAAATCAACTTTCTATAATGCTCCTGCTTTACTGAAAGGATTGAAACTCAGGATGTGCCCAAATTTGGCTGGCATGTTTGGCTAACTGTTCATCAGGTTTGCATTCAAAAATTACCATACCTGCAAAAAACCACACTGAATTCTCCTTCACCCTTAGATTTATTTTTTGTTAATACCTTCAGCATGAAAATCGAGCGTTTAACTTGTAGGTAAACATCTGTCCTAAGGCATGGAAATAGCAGAGGTTGGTTTTGCACTGGGAGGTGAACCAGAGGAGCAGGCAGGTAGTTGTCTCTCTGGAGCCTGCTAGCCGCCGTCGGAGCTACGGTTCGTAGCATTGTATTTCTGCTCGAGTGTAGGAGAGAGCGGGGCAAGGCCTGATCCTCGTGCGGTTTCACACCAGGGACTGTTGCCTGCCCTGTCGCTGCTTTATTATACACGAGCGCTCAGGAAATGTCTGCAAAAAACTTTGGATTTTAAACCTGTTACTTGTGACCCTTTTAGCACACGGCTCTGAAGCTGAACCATGCAATTTAAAAAGAAAATATTTTCTGCTACTTTATATACGGAATATCACCCAATTCTCGGAACTCCGATTTGACAGAAGGCTAGGGAAGGAAACGTCTTGCTCTCTGACATGCTTCTCTGTCTGATCTACAATTTGATTTGCAATGGTGTAATCTCTTGGTGGTAAAAAAGTATTTCCCGGTTTCCTGTTTGTTTCAATAAAGTGCACGATTCTTACTGGTGCCTCCCTTTTCAGTGCTGCCTGCGAATTTATCCGCATAGAATACTTTGCCTACCATCCCAGTGTTATCTTTGGAAAGGCATAAAGTGGCTGCCGCTTTACCGGCTCGCCACATCACCTTAGCATCACGGGAATACTTCTTGCTTCAGTGTGGCATGAAGCCAAGCCTTGATTCTGGGAAAAATAACCGTAACAGAATCCTCTGTGTGGTTGCCAAAGTATTTCAGAGCACCAGAAGACAGGACTTGTAGAAATAATATCTTTTAGCAGTCAGTGTTTGCTTGCTTTCTGTAATTCTAGAATTTACAGGGAGCGGTAAAGAAACCGAACTGGAAGGATGACGAGGGAATATCGGCCTAGAGAGCAGAACCGAGCCGTCTGCGGGACTGCGAGTTGGCTGCCTTGGCCTGCTCCTCAGATGTGATGAGTGGCGTGGAGAGGGTAATTCAGGTGCTTTTATCTGCCCTCTGGAAGCAAGGATATCTTAAATTAAAGAAATGGTCACAAATTCCAAGTGAAACGAGAGAATGTTTTCCTACTGAAAGCACGGTTTGGAGCTCAGTTCAAAATAGCATTGGAACTAGGGACTCTGTGGACTTCACAGGATATTCTTCCCTGAGGATAATGGGAACGTCAACAGGAACATTAAGTAGGAAGTGTGAGAGATCAAAATCTTTGTGTCTGTAGGCAAAAAAAAGTCAGCTTATTTGTCGATCCAGGCACAATCTCATGCCGTCTGCTGTTGTGTAAGTTGTTCAACCTCACACCTTCCTCTGAAGCCTCTAAGGGAGAACACGGAGGTAGCTGGATCTCGTCTGCCAGGGCAATTCCAAAGGACCCGGAGGATAACAAACAAGTGATAAGTAAACACAACCTCTTCCCTGCAGCCGGCTTGCTCTCGGCTGCATCTGCTCGAAGAAGCTGCAGGTTGCTGAGTAAAGAGTTGTGTGCAACAAAAGCAGATGTGAACACAACAGCCCGGCCCTCCAACGACTCTTTGTTTGCTCCAGAGCGAAGCTCTGATTCTCAGTTACAAGAAACTTTTTCATAACACGTCTGGAAGGCTGGGGGAGACAGAGCTGCTGTCTCGGGGGATCCCATCGCAGCTTTTAGTGAGATCAAGTTGTTCTCACATGGCCCCATATGTGCTCAAGGTGAAGATGGCAGGAGACATAAATAATACTTACGGTATGAGCTCATCATTTTGTCAAATGCATGGCATATCTCCTTCGGTGGAGGAAGAAGGAAACCTGGCACCCAGCTACAATGTCTCCTTGCCAATGCCTTAATGCAGTCAAGATTTACATTGTCTGCTAGGTCATGCACTTAGCAGCCATTCAGATCCACCCACACCCCAAAACGTGGAGCTGCGAGTGGGTGAGAAATTCCAGAAGCAACTTGGCAAACACAAATGTTGTATTGAAGAGAAGTTTGTTACGCAAACTGTTTTAAAATCGGAGCGTTTAAGAACAGAAGCAGGGCTGCATGCTGGAATTCAATCTGATAAAGCCGCACAGGCGAAACAATAAGAAAGCGGAGTCTTCGTAAGGGAGGAAGTTGTAACCCCCCACCTCCCTGGCCATCTGCGTTCCTTCCCTGCGAACCACCAGCAGGAGCGGCCAGCGGAGGGGAGATTTCGCTCGCTTCCATCTCAGGAGATCCGAGAGGGGAAAATTTATCAAGTTTCATCTTAGGCACTTAATCTTTTGGTGCTATGGAAGAGGCAGAGTGGCAGCTGGGTCTCTAGATGTTTGATATTACCACCTATGGTATTCAACCTGGGATAACTCTACAAATTATTTATCATCGTCTCGCTTCTCGAGCAAAACCAATGCGGATAATAGATATCTTAGTGTTAAATCTTTATGATTTATATGCTTTTAGCATGACAGGCCAATTTTGCAGGTCATACGCTGTTCATGTACACAGCTAGAGGGTATTTAACTGAACATGCGTGCCGGTTTATTCCTGGTGAAAAATGCAGGAAGTGGTTAGACTAACATCTGTCAGGAATGACAGAGGAATGGCTGATCCTGCCAGGGCCTGGATGATCTTTTAAGTCCCAGCCCTGTTTTCTGCGATGGTATCTCCTACCATGTTATAAACTTTAAGTGCAAGTTGGCAACTAGAATTTAGGGTGGGACGTGACTTTGTGGCTAATGCTAATCCTGACAGTTGCTGAGTTTCATCCATCCATCTCTAACAGCCTTGCAGCGGTGGATAATTATAATCTCTTATTTTTACGTGGGCAGGAAATGCTTATAAACGACGGGTAAACGGACTGAACCAAGGCCACAAAGGTGATCAGTAGTGGAAGTGAGAGCGGAGTCTGATTTCTTTGATCTGAGAGTTCAGCCGTGACAGGATTTGGTTACTGGAGTAAGCGCTGTTCAGGGGCAGGGCGATGCACCAAAACAGGAGAGGGTCCACTTTATCTCTGTCGCTTGGTAAAAAAGAAAGCGTAAAGGGCAAGGTGTGGGTGTTGGGAAGCGGTACTGCCAGGATTTATTACCGCCTAATGCGTGTGTCCTGCATATCGCAGCGCTTTGCACCCATCTGATGTTACACAGCTGGAATCAATGGCTTAGCAGCCTAAGCTTGTGTTTCAAACCGGCTGTACTCCCTAGAACCGCCCGCTCGCATCCCAGCAGGGTCATCTCTGCCTGTCAGCCCGTCCCCGGGACAGACGCGCTGCGTCCCACACGCGTCGCCGGCTGCGTCGGCCAAGGTCCTGACTCCTCGGGGAGGGGGGAACAAGTTCCTGGTGGTGTTGACGTCGAGTTGGGGTTCACCGGGAAGAATTCTGCGTACGCAGAAGGCCACGGGAGAGGGAGAAGGGTGGAGCTGGAGGAGTTTGGCAGCGGAGACGTGCCTGCGTGGGAAGACTGCACCGTTTTGTTCTGCGTAGTTCACAACAGAGCTGCGGTAGCATCTTCTGCTTCGCTGTACAACACACCTAAACGGGCCAGGAAACCGGGAGACTTTCCCAATTCCTAAACCTTTGCCAGAAATGATGCCTTTGCTTGGTATTTGGGTACTAGATTTCCACTGTACAGGTATCGCCTGTCTTCTAGCGTCACGTATCTTATCTCGCAGGAAGAGACAGCAATCGCAGGGTAGGAGCTGCTGCTTATCTTAAGGGACTTGCTAATGAATTCGTAGCTTGTTTTCCTCTCCCTGCTGCTCCACCGAGCGGGGCAGGTGGATGAGGAGGAGCTGGGTCTCTGTCCCGTCCCCTCCCTCGGCAGGGCCCAGCCTGGCCCGCGCCAGCTGCTGGGACCGCTGCTGCGTGCGGGGAATCCTCTGAAGCGGGGGGAAAACCCCTCTGAAACGGGCCAACTTTAAAAAGAAAAAAGTAAATTTGAGGTTTTAAATTTGCTGGTTAAAAAATACCCACTTTTTAGAGATGTGGGCTCTACCTCCCACTGGAGGGTAAGGTCTTTGCTATGGGAGCGCCCCGTGGGGACACACAAGCACCCCGCTGCCTTTTTTCCGCCTGGCATCGCCCGCTCGGCGGCCAGGCCCCGCCAAGGACCACGCCGCGTTTCGGCGGTGAAGCGCCCTCAGCCGCGGGGCCCCGGCGAGGGACGGAGTTATCCCAGACAAAACCAGTAAAATTAATGTTTTCACTCTGATTACAGGTGAAGCAAAACAACAGGTTTGTTGCACAGGCATGTGAGTGCTTTCTAATTTTGCTTCCACAAATAAAAAAGTCAAGCAATCATTTTAAGTCAAGCAAAATATTTCATTTTCTCCCCACAAAACATTTTTCTCCCCTCCTAGGATCTTCCTAGCAGCAAGATCTTTGAGCAGAAGTAGCCAATGTGGGATACAACCAGATGCAGTGCTTGCGTCCAGGTATTTATTTGTCCACAAGTTTGAGCATTAAGTTCCAAACAGCAGCAATTTGAAAAGCTGAGGTGCACAGCGGGAAAGGCTAGCAAAGCCCTTCATAGTCCCTCCGGTATCTACAAACGATACTGGATAGGCATGGAAACTTCAGCATGTGTCCCTCTGAATTCCACTGAATTGCTGCAATTTGTTTTCATTTAAAAGATGTTATGTATTTCTTTTCGCCAAGAAGGAATTTCAGTATTGAGAAGAGGGGAAAAAACGGGGGTGGGGAGGGCTACAGTCTTCCGAAAAAAGGGCAGGCATCACTTCATTCCAAAGTAGTAGATGTGTTCTACTGGAGTAAAGAACAAGCCCAAGCGAGCCGCTCCCCCGGGAGCGGGCAGCGGCGGGGGGGCACCGGTACGAGGGCACCAGCGCAGGGGCACCGGCACAGGGACAGCGGCACGGGGGCACCGGTACGAGGGCACCGGCACCGGGACACCGGTACGGGGACACCGGCCCCGGCCCCGCCGCCTCAGGGCGCCCGGGCGGCAGCGCGCATGCGCGCCCCCCGCCCCCCTCCGGGGAAGCCCCTCTACCGCGCAGGCGCGCAACCGGTGGCCGCCCCCCGCGCCCGCCGCCCCGCGCATGCGCCCCGCCGCCCCCTCACCGCCCCCTCCCGCCCCGCGCCTCCGCCGCGCAGGCGCCCTGCGCCCCCCCGCCCGGCCCGCCCGGCGCATGCGCCTCGCCCCCCCTCCGGCGCGGGGAGGGGGATGCGGACGGGGGAAGATGGCGGCCTCGAACAACCCGCGGAAATTCAGCGAGAAGATCGCGCTGCACAACCAGAAGCAGGCGGAGGAGACGGCGGCCTTCGAGGAGGTCATGAAGGACCTCAGCCTGACCCGCGCCCACCGGGTGAGACGACGACCACCCCCCGCCCGCCCGCCCGCCCGCGCGCCCCCGCCGCTGCCCGCCGCGCGCGCGCCCCCGGTGGAGGCGGGCGGGGGGGGGGGGGGAGGGGCGGCGCCCCCCGCGGAGCCCCCGGGCCCCGGGGCAGCGGCGGCGCGCGGCGGGCGGGGCGGCGGGCAGCGCCCCCTGGCGGGGGCGGGAGGCGCCCTCGGTGCGGGGCGGGGGGCCGCGCGCCGCCCCCGCCGCCGTTCCCCCCCCCCCCTTTCCCGCCTTTCCC
Organism: Theristicus caerulescens; assembly: GCA_020745775.1. Classification (NCBI taxonomy): domain Eukaryota; kingdom Metazoa; phylum Chordata; class Aves; order Pelecaniformes; family Threskiornithidae; genus Theristicus; species Theristicus caerulescens. The sequence goes on from CM036579.1 coordinate 4,484,544, forward strand.
CGGCACCGGGCCCGGCCCGGGGCCCGCCGCGTCCTCCGGAGAGCGGCACCTGCCGCCGGGCGGGGCGGCGGGGGCGGCGCGGGCAGGTGCGCTCCGCGGAGCCCCGGGGCAGGGCCTGGCCGGCGGGGAGTCCCCGGGCCTCCCGTCGGAGAGATGGGGGGGCTCCGCGCCGGGGCAGGGTCGGGGCAGCCCCCTCACGGCTCCGCGGGAGCGGGCCCGGCGGGGTGGGGGCTTCCCTGTGCCGGGGCTGGGTCGGGGGGACCCCCCCTCTCCCCTGGGACGGCTCTGGGGAGGGTCCCGGTTCCTGCACCCGGGTCTGAGGCGGGGGGATCGCGGTTCCTCACCCCGGGACAGGCCCCGGTCTGAGGGGGGGCTCCCGATTCCTTACCCTGGACAGGCCCAGGTCTGGGGGGGGTCCCGGTTCCTTCACCCGGGTCTGAGGCGGGGGGGAGGCTCCCGGTTCCTTCACTAGGGTCTGAGGCGGGGTCCCCGCTTCCTCACGCTGGGACAGGCCCCGGTCTGGGGGTGGGGGTCCCGGTTCCTCACCCTGGACAGGCCCCAGTCTGGGCGGGGGGTCCCGGTTCCTCACCCCGGGACAGGCCCAGCTGGGGCGGCGGTCCCGGCCTTGCTCCCGTTGCCCGAGGAGCGCTTCCCTCCGGGCCCTGCCGAGCATCCCCTGCTCCTGCAGGTGCGGCCGGGCGGGCTCCTGCCCCCCGCCGCCGGCCGGTAAAGCCCCGGCTCCCCGCTGCGGGGCCTGCGGAGACCCGGCGGGAGGTGCCGGACTCGGTGCCACTGATGTTGTTCCCGTTACGCTCCAGTTGTCGTAGGTGCAAATCGCTGCACTTCCAAATCCTCCTTGGCTTCTGGTGTCTCTGCAAAGCCCATCAGCAGACATTGCCGGCATAACGAATGCGCTTCCCAAACACCAGATGCCTTTGCTGGTTTAGATATAGGGATGTCAGAGCTTTTCTGTATGATTCTTGTCTCACCTGCGTGCGTCAACATTTTTGTTTTTCTTTTAACTGTTTAAAGAAAATTTACGATCTTGTTTGCGGCTGAACCTCCGCAGGAATGGGAACAAGAGAACCTACAGCTGGATTTGCAGGAAAATGTTTCCTTTTATTTCTCTGTGTCAGGATAGGGTAAATATTTGTTTTGCATTGGTGCTGTAGGCACGCTGCTTCTGTCAGCTCCTGCTTGGGGAGGTGTGAGGCCAGAGCTTTGTTCATGCGAAACTGGTTGTTGATGTCTCGTAGAGGATGGTGTTGGAGTTACTGCTCGAGTTAGCTGAGAGCAGAGCGAGGACAATTTAGAGATGTTTGCGGTCGCTGGAGTTGTCTCGTTTCTCGCGCCTCTGTCACGCCTGCGTAGCTCAGTACCCGGGATTTTGCCTGGTGGTGGTCAGTCCTCGGCCGCCGCTCGGGAGCTGGGTATTCTTGAGAGAGAGAGTTCCTGAGGTCTGCGATTACAGGTTGTCCTTCAATTCGCTCTTAGGCTTAGCCTTCACCTTCCGCGAGATAAGTCAGAATCCTAATTCAGTTTCTCCCAAATCTGAGTGTTCCTAACCCAGGTTTTGCAGATGGAAACCCATCTTATTTTCAAGAACCTGGTATTGAGAGAAGGACCCAAGATGAATAAGTTGTCTGAGGATTCTGGGTACTGAAGTGATGGAAACACTGACCAAATAGCTGAGTAAAATGTCTCCTTTGTAGACTTTTTCTTCTAAATTCCATGATTTCATCCGTGTTTAAAATGCAGTATAAAAGCAAAAAGGGGTTAAGCACAACTTTGCTGTTTGCTCTCATTTTCATTTGGCAACCAACACTTTGTCAGTTTGAAAATGCGTTACTCAGTTTGTGGAAGCAGCCCAAAATTTCTGTTGCCTTTTCATTATTAGTAATTGTCTTTTTGCAATGTTTACCATCTTGTCTGTTTTATTGTTAGTTACTGGTCCTAGCAGAGGCAGAGAACTACTGTTCCACCATTTCTTGTGCACACGCATGCTGTTTCTGAGCCTGCTTTCTGACTTGGTATTCTTCCACCTATTTATGCTGTTCAGTCCATCTGAGATTTTTAAGTTATGATACATCTTTCTTGCCCAGGACAAAACACAGTGTGATATTAACTCCTTCTTTCTCTATTGGGCTCAGCATTCAGCTGGAAAAAAAGAATTCCTTTGAAAAATAAATCACTTTGGTTTCAGAAGTGTTCCCCTATTCTCAGGAGCAACAAAGCCCTGTCTTTCAGCTGGGAAATTCAAGAATGCGTTTTAGCTTTTCTGGGAGACGCAGACCTTGCGAAGAGTCGTGGAGGTGGGTGGCCGATAGAAGCGCTGGAGCTGCTTAATTGTCTTGTGAGTGGGACCTTCGTGTTTCTAATCCAGAGATTTCTGCGAGTCCCATAGTAACAAAGTGGGTGAGAAGAGGGGGAGGTTTTTTTTTTTCCTGCGTGACATTGACTCCTGTATTTTGCTTGTGGTTCTGCTCCTTTCCTTTTTTTATATGTGAAGCATGAAATTTTAGAACCGCGCTGATTTCTGTGTTTTAGGGATGGGTTGTTTACCAGGGCCTACTCTCAATTTCTGTTGTAACACAGCCCGGTGGTGCTTGCTGCATCGCGTGTATTTACTCATACAAGGCTGTCGCTGCCCTTTAAAATTGTAATTAACAAAACATTAACATGCAGGATAACACCGATAGTGCTGAGCTCTTCAATGTGTGGCTCTTCAAATGGTAGAGAATGTAAGATTTTAAAGACAATTTGGGTGTAGCTTGTGACCTGCATTTTAAAGGCGGTTCTTTTTCAGTTGGAGACATTCTCAGGTTTCCAGGATTGTTTTTTTTAATATATATTGGTAAAGTCACTTAGTTTTGAGGGATTTCAGCCGGAGCTGCGTTTGAGCTCCTTCTTATGGACCTTGCAGCCTTACTTTAAAAAAAAAGACCCCCCGCCAAGCCCCTAACTCCAAAAAACCTGCCACCTCCTGATTTCACCCAGCCCCACCTGCCTGGAGAGCTGCGCTGACGTGGATGTTACTGGAGTGAAAAGAGGGAGGAAAAACCAGGTTCACGGTGATTTTGGAACATTCTGCAAAACGCCAGCACTGCTTACGCAGAGCCCCCCATGCAGGCACCTTGCAGAAGGTGTCTCGGTGAGCTACTGCTCACAGTGCTTCTCAAAAAGAGGATCTTTAGTAATAATCTGTATTCCTCGGTGACACCGAGCTTATTTTCTGTGTTCCCAAGTACATAATTCAATGCTTTGTCAATCCGTACGATGGTGCCGTGACAGGGCTCGCGTGCGTATTTTTAGGTGTTATCCACAGTTGTGTGCCCGCGTTGCTTTTTCGAGTTCTTGAAAACTATGTGAAGTAAAAAGTCGGTGTTTATATTTTAAACCTGAATACTGTTTTACTTTAATTTTTTCAAGCGGAATATATCGTAAAGGCATAGCTGTCCATAGATGGCCATTTGACTGAAGTGAAATTAAATATCAAGTAAAAACCCCATAGTTTGTATTCGTGTGTGTGTAAAACACATACGCAGGCACGCGCTTCCCTGTAACAAAATTTGTACTTACGTATGAGACAGTCACTCATTTACTTGTTCCTCCTGGCTGCAGAAGAGATAAAAATGTCTTGCTGTACATTCACAGATCATCGTTCGATGTAGATAGTGTGCAAAACCGTATTTAAAAGCTTAGTTAAATCAGGAATGCTAATCTGTGGTTTTAAAAATGAGAAACACTAATGATGATGATACAGCGTCACAATGTTTCCTAATGTCTTCGGCATGTTTTTATTAAATAATTCGATAAAAAAGAAGTTCCTGACTATGTAATAGTATTTCTCAATGTCTGAGAGATACTAAAGAAATGCATCAAAATCAGGACTGAGCCCTCCAAGCGCGGAGATTAATGCTTTCAGTGGAAGTAGTTTTGTTCAAGTTAATAGTATCATGAGTTTCTCTCAAATCAGAAATGTTAATTTTTCAAGCTCTAGACAGTGTTTTTCTTCTTTGTTACTTTCCCGGCTACAGGGTTTGGACCCTGAATTTGCACGTTTCCAGGCCAAGAAATAGGTCCCTTAGGCTTCATCCGTGGTCCTCCCCTAACTTCCCTGATGGAGCAGGACACAGAACCAAGTCAGTTGGTTTCTGTACTGCCAAATACGCTCCCCCCGTCGCAGCACCTGTACCACCGGCTGCGGGCATCCTCGTTCTTTTGCCAAACACGGGCTGGGCGAGTAACGGCATAGAACGTGCTGAAATAATGGGGCAGTGTCGTTAATTCTTTGAAAGAATTATTGTAAAGCAGAGAGTGAAAATGCAGAGGTGAGCTACCCGCAGGGGCACAAAGAATCTCTGTTCTTGAGCAACTCCAGGCTTTCCTTAACTCGTCTGAGCTGTCCAAGGTAAACATGCGAGTCGGCTTCTGATATGCCATGCAGGGGAACTCGCATACTTCAGTTAGCAGCGTAATGTTTCTTCTGGTAAAGCCAGGCAGGTTTTTGTTTTGGTTTTTTTTGTGTTTTTTTTTTTTTTTTAAGGAGACAATGACTTTTTTATTATTATTCCATCATTACCATGCATTACAGCTGCTTGCTTGAGCTCTCGGACAAAGTCTTTTTCTGTGCAGTGGCCAAGTCCGTCTGTTTTAATGATGTAGCAAAGCTATGAAGGATCTGCAGGCACGTGAAACTATAATTGTACGACCGCTATATTGCAATGTATTAATTGTCATTCACAGGATAAACGTGTGGAACTCAGCTCGGTGTGCTGCATTTCAAAGTTTTCTTTAGCTTCAGCAGTGGAGAGCATTTGCAGTAATTTGCATTTATAGAAGCTACTCATTTAGTAAGAGAATACGTTCTCAAGGTTACGTACAGTCAGCTCTTCCAGCTCTTTGAGGGTGATTTGGGGTTTCCCTTGAATTACCAAGCTGCAAAGCCGTTCTTGCAGAGGTGAGCTTTGCCTGTAGTTAAGACTCTGAAAAGTTTTAGGTCTAGATACTGATTTGCTTGGTCTTGTATTGACAAACTGAAGTATGTAGTTTTGATGACTTTGAGTTCTAGTTGCGAATATAGGAGCTACAGGCCTCCTGTAGAAGTTAGAGACATGGCAAAACCATCAGTCAACAGGAGGACTTGATGCTGTGTTAATCCGAATTGTGTGCTGGCATCAGTAGAAGGGCAGAGGTAAATGAGCGTTCTCTGCGTAAGTAAAGCATTAGCCCACAAAACGGTACGCCCGGAATCATTCCTTAGGGTAGTTTTCAAGAATATGTTGTACTGAAAAATTATTTTAGTAGCCATGTGGCCTAGACACAAGCTTTCTTCCGTACCTGTTAGATGAAACAGAAAAGAGCTGTTCATTACACAGCGCAAAAAAACCCAAAAAAACCCAACCAAACAAAAAAAAAACCCAAAAAACACGAAAGAAAGGGAGGAAACCCCTAAGCCCTGGAAAGCCCGTAATGTGATTGTGTAAGGACACGGTGTTGAAAACCATTTAACTGTAGTTAGGTTTCTCAATCAGATGACTTTTTATTTTAATTTTTTTATCATGTAAACTGCATTTTTATTTTTCTAACTGTCTTGGATTACCTGTGCTAATTTGGAAAAGACTTTTTAGTTTAATCTGCCATTCATCAAACTGCCACTTCTAGCACTAACCATTTGTTTTCAGTTTTATAACCAATTTATTGATGTCTTTGATTTTAGTTATGAAGCATTTACCGTACCTTATCAAGATCAAGACCATGATTCTTTGCTGAGGCAGCAGCATCGTGTACATTTAAGCTCGCGTAAGCTTTTACTCCTGCGGCTGCCCAGCGCCGTGTTAGCGCGAGCGCTGGCATGGCCATGCGGTGGGTTGCATCAGGGGTTGACCCTATTGAATCAGATAGGTTGATGACCCCGATGGGTGCGGGGTTTCTTTAAGGTGAGCTTTGGCCCTGCCAGTTTCCTGCTCTGAGTAGACCTGTAAGTTGTTCTGTAAGAAATTATCGAGTATTTCTAGACACTTTCATTGTAGTGGTAATAAAATACTAATTTGGCAAAAAGTAGACATCTTCTCAAAAGTGATCAATGGGGATTTAAACAAAATGTCTTAAAGGCTAAATATTTGTCTTTGGTTTCTATTTTCTGCCTCTAGTTGCAAAGGAGCATTTTCTTGGGCTGCAGCGGTTTTGTCAGTCTCCCTGACAGCATTGATCAGTCCCTAATGGTTTGTTCCACGCTGGCATCAATATTTTTGTACCTAATGTAGGATCTGAAACTCAAGTATACTTCAGGGCACTTTTCAGCAGATGTGACACTGTATCTTAAAAAAATAAAGAAAATAAGCTTTTCTTTTTTAAAATAACATTTCTGGTTGTGATGGCTGGAATTTTACCCCTGTGTTTTTGTAGATGCGCTGGAGTAGCTGTTGCTTTGTAGTCGAGGGTATATGGTAGCTGACAGGATTGGAGTAAGTGGGTGAAAAGAAGCAAACTCTCAAAATCTGGTAGATTTTTTGTGAACATAAGCTTGCAGCAGTGTTCGTTTTTTGACAGAGACCGCTTTTGACCTCAGTGCTGCTTCTCTTTTTTTCTTTTGGTCTAAACTACTTGCATTTCGATAAACAAATGCGGTCCCAAAGGCTTTGGTGTAGACTTGAGGTGCTAGCCAAACTTGTGAGTCTTTGTTAACACATTAGCTAGGATCGACGTATCTGATCGTGCGTAGGAGTTAATATTTAAAATGTTGCTTTGATTTGTTTTAAATGGTTTGCGTAGCATGTTCAGTGCTGTATAAGTGATATCCAGGAATAAGATTTCTGTCAAGATCTCCGCTGGTACTTGTCGAGCCAAACAAACATTGCAAAAGTGCGTATTTGTCAGCCAGGGATGTTTTTGTATGATCTCATTGGTACTTTATAAATTATAAAGTTGTAATTGAGTGTTGATAATAGTCCTGTTTTGCAAATTATTTCTTGGGAACTGAAAATTCTTCCCCTTGTACCAGAACAATCCGTTGCAATAAACCAACAACAGCACACACCCACAAAAAGTGGGTCTTAAATAATGAAAGAGAGGAGACTGAAATGATGCGTTCTGGCTTTAGGCTTCAGTAATAATTCTACAGCACTTCATGATCCTTGTCTAAAAGTCCGTATTTTACAGCCAGATTTTCTCAGTGTGTCTCTTCTTGCTTGCTTGGTCTATCACTTTTCTTGACGACTGGGAAAATATCCTCTCTGATATCCCTGCTGGGCTACTCGCTCGTGTTTTTTAGTACGGTTACTTATCACTACATAGTAGTAAGATGTGTTAATGTAAGACTGCAGTTCTGTTAGATGAATTTTCAATTAATTTTGATAGCCAGCTATTACTATTTATGTTAGTATTATTTTCCTTGGATGGCCGAGGTCTCAAAGGGGAGGGAATTTGAGTTGATTTTTCCAAAATATATGTATTTTAAGGCAGATGGTGATAGTTCTCAACTCAGAAAGCGTATCAGTTATTTGTGACCTGCCTTTCTGTACATTTTTAGACCTGTTGTAGAAGCAGCATCTTGGAGCGATGCGAAGCTGTGCAGAAGATTTCTCTGGCTCTGGAGTCCTTAAGTGGTGTTTCGACATCCATGAGCTGGATTAAGGGGAAAAACCCAACCTCGGTAGCGGAAGGGAAGGCAGTGATTGTTAAATATACCGACTTTTCACCTTCTGCTTTCCTTGCAAAGTCTTCTGTAGATTGTATTCATGGCATCCATTCGGCAGCCACCGATGACTGGAGCGGTGTTACTGGGTTTCTCCTTGTTCTGTCTGTACGTGCAACGGACAAGGATTGTCCTTGTTGCAGCCTTTTATTCACGATTCCACAAGTCCCTGTTCCCCCTCGCTACCTCTGTGGCATTTCTCCATTAGTGAGGGAAGAACAAAAATAATACCTTAAATATTGCGCAAGCCTACTCAGATTCAAATGTCTTATTGACCTTCTCATTGTAATTAGATTTTTCTCTTGTGCGGTAAAATGATTACATTGTACGAGCCTTTTGCATTCGAAGAATTTTGACTCTAACAGCAGATATTTTTAATACCTAGGGAATTGTCTGATGCCTCATCGTAAGAGCTACGAACAATTTCTTGGGCTGTAATAGGAGGGCTTAAGGTTGAGCTGCAGCGGGAGGAATTGTTGGAGGGAAGAACATGCTGCAAAGGCCACGGTGGTTTTGGGGACTGAGGAAGTGTTATTGTGGTATCACGGACTGAAGGTCATCGTGAAACGGCTTTCTCTGCGTGTGAACCAACGTGAGCCTCGGCCGCAGCTGAATCGTGCGTTTCTTCTGTACCAATAGGTTTGTCACTGAACCAGCTGTGCTTGTGGCTACCACCAGTGCGGAGTTAGGTGCTCTCCTGATCGCCAATAAACTCCAAAGAGTGCAAACATGCCCTGCTTGTCTCCTAATTTACGAAACTTGTAGGGTTACATAACTGAATTTTCATTCTTTAGCTAAAAATAAAAAATGGAACATAAAAGCTATTTTTATCTTGCTTAATGAGGGCATCTCTGCTTTTATTTCGTCTTTTCTGAGACGTTTCAATAGGAGGAATGGGGATGGTTTGGGAACCTTTTTTTAGCCTGGACGCTCATTCTCTGTTGTTCTCTGAAGCGTTGTCCATCAACCAGCACACACACATGTTGGCCTGCTCAGAATGAGTGGTTTTTTTAAAAGTACATTGTTAGCCGATAACGATCATTAAAATAAATAGACTTTGAGAGTGTCGCGCTAGATTTAAATATATCGGGGGGGGCTAAGAATTCTTTTGGCTATCAACTAATCAATGAGCTTCAAGTATGAGTCCTCTCTGATGTATTGTATGGAATTATCAGCGACGTACATGCCTTTCTCTTTCTGAAACCCTTTCGGAAAAGAAGGGTGGCATTTGCAGAACTGACACGGGATCTGGTTTGTTTTTAAAAGCAGTGCAAATCAGGTTTGGTTCATATTGTAGCTTAGCTTGGCTCTCTGCCCGGTGATAGAGCAGAACTCTGAAGAATAGTCACTATTTTAAGTCTCTAGTTGTGCTGTATCCTGTTTTTACGTGCTGCTCAGTTGTGACTGTTAAGTTTTAAACAGTAAACCTTTGTTCACCAGAAATAGCAAGGTGTTTTTAAATGCAAAGTAACAGCCTGTGTATTAAATTTTATTATTTATTATTATTACTTTATTTATTTATTCAAACTCTGCAAGGTGTGTTCTTACTGATTCTTTGCCCTCAAACCCCAAAACATCAAATAGTTCATATTAGTTCATTTTTTGGAGAAAGCTAAACGCAGCTAATGCGTAAAGAAGTACCACTGTTCAAAGTTCTGCTGGTGTAAAACAGAAATAAATAATAATAAAATAAACCTGCAGCATAAATGCTGCTACCCTCTCCCCTCCCTCTTTGTCTGCAAAACATTCTGGTTTGTTCTCTTTGGGTTCACAAGAAAAAGGATTTTTGGTCTGGAGCGTAATGCAGATTTGGGGGGGGTTATAAATAGTAAGTGTACGTTAGGGGGTGAGATCTTTTCACTTTCACATGAATTCTAGAAGACACCTGGGGGTAGAGGTCCGAGTATGTGTGCAATTTTTATAACCCCGTTTCCTCACAATTTTATAGCTGAGGCAATCTAGGGAGTTGGTTGCAGCTCCTGAAGGAGAATCTAATGGTGCCTTGGAATTTGTAGATGACTCATAACAGGACAAAACAATCCAGTTAAGTGATTTGAGGTCTTAAATAACCTCTTCAACAGGAAGGTGAAGAAAACATCATGAACTCATGAGTAATAATTGGCTCTCTTGGAGTGCTAAAAGTGCAGCGATCGCTAGTTGGCAGCGACTCAGATGATTCCTGTTTAAGCTTTGCTGATCAATATATATCTCAGCTCCTATGAATGAAATTTATTTGACTGGACTGCAATGCTTTTAGCAAAGCAGTTATTGCAGTTACCAGTTGGGAGAAGTTTATTTTAAGTTGGTTTATCGTAGTGACACTTTGCACCTCAGCCGCGTGGGCCAGGGCTCCGTCTAATCTTCTCGGGTTTGCTTTTTCGCCTGTTCTCTGCTCCTTGCTACGTGAATCAGCCAGGCGACCAAGATGGTTTTTGGACGAGGAAGAGCCTACGAGAATGGCTGCACCTCCTGAACCGGCGAGAAACCGATCTTTGCCTTTCCAGCTCTTTGCTTTACGGACATGCTAGCTGCAAAAATTAAATGGTTTTAGATAGTCCCAAAAATAAACTGATAGGAATACCTTCCTCAAATGACTAGCATTGTCACGGACACCAGAGATAAGAGCTTACTCCTTCATCTCCGTTCTCCTTTTCAAAGCACAGAATCATTCAGGACTGCCTTAATTTTGCAGAGGCTTTTATGCAGCTGCAAGGGACCCACGCAGGTGTTCCAGTAGATGCACCCCCTTTGAGACCTCACGGTTTTACTGGTAAGCAACTGGAATTGCAGCATGTATGCGATGCTATCGGGTAACCTTTAAGCTTAATCAGGTTTATAAAATCTTAAGTCAGCTATCTTTCTGTTCTCTTTCCTCTGACTAGCAGATTTCATTCCTCTGTTGATGAAAACCCCTTTTTCTGATACCCAGTTTATTTTTTCATGGCATCTGGGGAGAGTTTCTCTTTCCTTTCAAGCTCTGGCTCCGTGAGACAGAGGGGGAGGATTCTGCTCCCCTTCCCTCCGTGCAGACCCTCGCACTGAGTTGGTGTGAGCTGGGACGCTCACAGGCTGTAGCAGGATCCCTTTGGTTCTGGTCCTTGAATGTGTCGCCTCCCGTTTTGTTGTTAATTTCTGAAGTCTTTGAGAACATTTGAGTATTTTAGAGCATTGGGAGAACCCTCAATCCTTGAGCAGTGCATTTGGTAGCGTACTATAGCTATCCACTGGTGAAAATCAAGTGCGGCGCTGGCCTTGCGTTTGCAGTTCTGCTATGAGTGAAGAGCTGGTTGTGGAGCGTTTCAGCATGGCAGAAACAAAGCCGTTGCTCTTTTGTGGCTGCTAAATTCCAATATATTACAACAGATTCCTTCCCTAAAAAAAAAAAAGAAGCAAAAATGCATTTTTTTCCCTTTTCTTGAGTTTTTATTCTTAATGACTGTGTTTGGCTGGCCTGCAGAGTTTTTCTGTTTGTGTCCTGACATACCCATGTGATAATGGAACAAATACTTGAAAGTGACTTCAATGACAGTTATGGTGATGGAAGAGTAAACAATGATGTAGCAGTTCTAAAAGCATGGGTTCAAATCCAGTTCATACCATATGTCTGGATTTTTTTCGTGGTAATTTTCACTTAGTTTGTAGTAGACATTTGGCTTCCTGTTTTGGCTTGGTAGTACTTTTCTCTGCAATATCTATTGCGCGAGGATGCTAATAGCATTAGAAGGCCAAATAGGATTGGCAGAGGCAACAAGGGAAACTTTTGCTCGGCTTGTCCGCACTTGTCTGTTTCTAGCCAGTGTTAAAATCTTCCCTTTCATGAAAATAAAAACATACTAAAATTCAAAAAAAACCATTGCAAAACATATTGTTGCAAAGCTGATGATGGAATATTTTAAATCCCAAGTGACCCAGACGGAGCAGCTGCTATCACTGCGGATTATACCTTTCCTCTAAACTTCAGACTTCATTTCCTTTACCAGTCTTCCTGGGAGGAACAGCTGTGCGTTTGGATCCACGGCCGCTGTTGGATCAGTACTCGAAACTGCAGGAAATAAGTCACTTTAGAAATCTGGCTTGATGGTGTTGCTTCCTGAATGTGACAGCCCAAATGAGAGAGAAATGCAAGGGATTCTCTTTTCTTTTGCTTTGATAAATTAGTCTGTGTAGTCTGTCTCCATTAGCCAGGAAGAGTTGTGAAGAAGCTAGCTACGCTTTTTCTATTCTAGCGTTACTCTGCGTGCCGTGTTCGCTTTTCGTTGCCATGAATGGCTGATTATTCAGAAATAAAAGAACAGCGTCACTTGCTTTGCAGCAGGCACGTTTAAATGTGTTCTGATTTTTAAAGGAACACAGTTTTCCGAGTTCCCTTTTTATATCTCCAGCATGCATTAGCTTTAAGGGGCTGATAGCAGACTGCATCCTTCTGTGTAATTCGGGATACTTTTTAGCTAGCTCCGTGGCCAATTTTCTAGAGAATCAGTGTCTTTTATCAAAGAACTTGAGCTGCAGTTTCCTGATACTGCACCTTTTTCTTTTATATTAGGCAGAGTAGCATTTGGTGTTGTGAAAGACAATTTAAAAGAAGTGGGTTTACATCATAACGTTTATTTCCCCTGACCATCAGGACATGCTTCGGATTGAAAAGAAACATCTATCGTACACACGCTTCTGCGGGCGCATGCTCAGATGAAGGGGAAAGTATTGATGCTATTAGATTTCACCGTCCAATTTTTAATTACTTGGAAAATGAAAGTAAAGGGCTAAAATTGCAAATAGACATCCATCTCTTTAGCCACCTATTCAGCTGTTGGATAACATGCGTAGGTGGATTTTAATCTGTAGCATCTAAATAATGGAAGTCTTTTTAATTATTTGCAATAAATTGTCAGAAACCTGATAGCACTATAAAAACAGTCAGTATTAACTTATCAGTTGTACTCAAACCACAAAAGCATTATATAGATTAAAAAGTCAAGCATTCCAAAAGCCTTTCCAATCTTCATTCTTCTGCGTGAGCAGTATGATAGTCTTTAATTAATTTATCATCTATTCCCCACTCCCCTAGTGAGACCGAGACCCCTGCCTCTTTCAGCACAAAAATAGATAACGGTGGCTTACTGGGAGGCTGTTAAATATCTTGATTTACCCACATTGTTCAGTGTGTAGCTCTGGGCCTTAGAGTGCACCAGTCAAACTTTGGTTTGCTGATAGGATAATTAAACCCCCAGGGACGTGCTCCGCGCCTTACACTGTTAAAGAGTCTGAGTAGTTCAAAAACAACTTAATCTTTACAATATTCTTCTGGTGTGATTATTCTCATTTTACAGGAGAGTGACTAAGATGCAAGCGGTAAAATAGAAGAAATTGATGCTTTGAATGTCCAATTTGATACAGTTGGTACTCAGGGGGAAAACCCAACAGCAGGTCTTCAGTTTTTAAAGCGCTTTATACGCCACAGCGCAGGTCCGGTTGACTCCAGGAGAAGCAGTACTGTAGACCCCAATTGGTAATTTTGACAGACCCCGATATTTTGTGTTGAGTAACCTGAAAATTAGCAATCGCCTCTGCAAAAGGCCTTAATTGCTCATGTAGTGTCCTGAGGAACTTCGGTGGCAGGGGGAGGACAGAAATGCTGGGGTGCTGTAACGCGAGGCCCCGTTCTCTCGTTGTTCAACTCATTCTTTTCGTACCTTCCAGCTTCGCGAGAGTGAAGATGAGGTTTGCTCAGACATCAGCTTGAGTAGGCAGCCCTGAAACTTAACGTGAAATTGGACCGTACAGCCGAGTTAGTCTGGTAGCTGAATATCGGAAGAAATCGTCCTTTTGTTGGCTCCCGCTGCTCTCTCCTGTTTCCCTTCCACTATCAAAAATTCATCTGGTGGTGGGGTGAGCAAGCTACGAGAAACCAAGCTAAACCACACAGTTTTTCCGCTGGTTCAGCTGCTTTAACCAGATTTCTTTCAGGTCATAAGAGTTGGGGTGTAAGGAGAGGGGCAAGGTTGTACAGCTTTCCTGGGAGAGAAAAGGCAGGCAGAGCACTGGGACCGTGTTCTCCGCGGTGCGATCTGCCTGATTGTATTATAAAACGACATTCTCCGTTGCTCGTGAAAATTTTTTCTGCTAATAACTTTCTGTGTCTTCTCATTATTGATATTAATTTTAGGTTCTTGGCTTTAATGAGATTGCGTCTGGGTCTGTTGATGTAGAGAGGGACTGGCAGATGAATACCTGCTATAATTAATGAAATTGTGGCTACCATTTAAATGTGGTTTTTTTTTCCTTGGCTTACCAGGGTTCTCTTTTATTGATTTGTGAATGCTTCCTCATTTAATTAAATAAATTCTAGACAGCTTTCATGGAGGGTGGCTTTAGTAAATGAGCAGTTATTTTGATGTATATTAATTTTAGAAATTGGTTGGGTAGCAAGCGCAGAGTTTTTAAAATTCAAATTCTAATACGAACTTTGGAATATTAACAGAAAAGGGTTAGTTTGAGGGGAAGGGAGGAACCAAACTCTTTTGGTGGTCAGAGCAGTTAGTTGATTGTTGGATGGTTTTTGGCAAGTTGGACAAAAACGTAAAGAACTTTTTTTAATTTAATAGTTAGATGGGTAATTAGGTGATTTTTGGCTAGCAGCTATATTGCCACCAAGTCTGAATGCAGTAACTGTGAATCATTAAGTCGATGTTAACTTATCTTTCTTTTTAAGACTGTATTTGCTTTTCTTATCAACATGAGGATTGTGAACGGGAAGAAATCTCCCTTTGAAGAAAATACTTCCACTGGGACTCCGCTGAGTAACTGACTTGTCTTGAGGGTTTGTTTGACTTAGTGTTTAATTTCATGCTGGAGAAGGGTGCCCGATGAGCAGTTTGGGAGACTCTGCCTTCTGCTTGCTCGCAGGAGAGGCAGAGCCTGCACGCTTGACCTAGAAAGTTTCTCTCTCGCTGCCCTACCTTGTAACTTGAAAAAGTCCAGTTCTGTGGATAAAAGGGCACTTGGTCTCTACTGTCTATCTTTGGCTCTTCTGCAGAGAGGCCAAAAATAGTAAAATAAGTGCCTTTTCATTGAGGCAGAGCTTTCTACCAAGAGCTGGGCTGTGAGTTCATTCCTAGGGAGATCAGAAAGTAGCAGTGACATATTACTGAGGATGCCAAATCAATCCCAGCCCGTTTAAAAACTCCAGGCAACTGGATATTCTTGTCTGTGGCAGGTCCTGCCTCTGGTTGCTCTAGGTGAAAGCCTTCCTGAGAAAGTTCAGACGTGTCCAACTGGGAAACTCTGAACTGATTTGAACAACAGGATTTACCTATAATGCAGTCTCTAAAACTTCCAGTTAATCCTTTAAACAGAATTTAATTTCCAATTAAGCGTTAATAAGACATTTCTAATTTTAATCTGCACTCGTTTTGCTGCTTGTTAGCCTCAACATGCTAAAGAGAAAGCTTTCTCAAGTGAAAAGCTAAAATTTATAAGAAAGCTGGGTATGGAAACTGCAAACCAGCAAAAGAGCAGTTATCATGAGATCTTACTTCCTGTATTCATCAGATATCTTAGGGGGTTTTTATGACAAGGACACTCCACCCTTCTATTACACTTACGGGAGTCAAATTTTTATGTATTCAAAAGGGCATTTTGAAAGAAACGGTTATAGTGGATTTTGATTGACTTCGTGCCAGTGTCAGATTTGCTGTTTGATTACGGTTGAGTTCTGTCTGTAAGTTTGTAATTTGCCCAGAATTTTTTGGGAAGAATTTAGAGAAGTTGAAGTGTTGAATTTTAATAAATGCTTCCTTTGATTCCCATCTGCGTATTTTGGACACTTAGAAAGTCTGTAGGAAAACTGGATATGCTTTGAGGGATACGTTTCTCTCCTTTTTTTTTTTTTTTTTAAATATATAACTTGAATCTCTCCCTACAAACACAGCTGTATATCCAGCAAACTTTAACCCAATCTAAATGGAAAAATTGAGGTAGTTCATATAAATGGGTTCGCATAAAAGCCAGTATCTGGAAGAATGTTCCATTGTTAGCAAGTCAGTAATTACGTTAAATCTAATATTTTTGATTTCTTACCAAAGCTGTGTGTGTCCAGTTCCATTAAGCAGAGTGAGATCATGTCACGTCACTCAACTGTTAGCTGAGTTAAGAATGTAATTGCTTGCAAATCCCTAATTACTACCTGGGAAGGCAACGCTTCCTTTCCTGTTTGCTGTCAAGATGCTGCTCCTGCCTCGCAGGTTGTTACTCTTGCACCTCTGCAGAAGTTTATTGGTTTTAACATAACTTCAAACCTGGCAAACCAGCAGTGTGTCAACCTTTTATTTGGGGAATGCTTTCAGCTATTCTAGGAAACTGCTTGTGCAGAAGTATTTGATTTTTAACGACTAAATTGGATTTTAACTTAAAATCTTCTTTTTTTTTCTTTAAGTAGCATAAGAGAAATGCTGGTGGAGGGAAAATTACAGATTCAGTTAGGATCTGTCGTTTGGGAAACATTTCTTCTCAACAAGAACGCCAAGCAGAAATAAAATGGTTTAACAAGCAAAAGCTTTTTCCTTACCAAAAGCTTTCTCAGGAAAGAACTGGAATATTTAGCAATATTTTCAACTGTCAAGGAGCTTTTATCTTGGCCACATAATACATAAACGGAGAAGCTGTAATGTAGAGTCACTAAGTTCTCATGGTTCAAGAAATTAATATATCTGGTGAACACTAAGTAATTCATTATCGTACTTCACTATCTGAATTCATATAGAAAGCAAGTTGCCACTAATTGAGTCTAACCCCAGGAGATAAAGCTAGAGTTGTCAGGAGACTCCTTAACATTTTAAGAGTAATCTGAATTTTTTCTATTAAGAAAAGGCTTTTTTTTTTCCCTTTTAAAACAAAACCCCACAATCCCCCTCTTCAAACTAATCCCCAAACCCCAAATTGTGTGCTATACTTAATTCACCTCACAAGGTAGTTTTGTAGAAAAGGGAGGAAATGTTCATTTTAGTCACAACCGATGTCTGTTTTCATTTTCAGCGCTGCTTTTCTTTGTGCACAGGTCCCCTTAGTAAGACTGGAGGCTCCCGAGTTATCTTGAAGAATGACAGTGACATTTGCAGGCTTTTTCCTGATCCTCTGCTTGGAAAGACTTGAGCTGATCTTGCTCGAGATCTCCTGTTGGAATGGCAATAAGGTCTAACGTCGCAGTATGTAAAAACGCTTTCTTACCAGCTAAAAAACTGGAGATTTGAGGCGCTCAGCAAGCCAGCCTGCTCTGCTTACACTCCATCTCCGTAGATTGCAAGTGGCAGTTGTTGATGGTCTCCTATAAACCGCGTAGTCTGGGGGCCGCTCGCTGCTAACAGACGGGAGGCCGAAGAGAGGAACAAATACAGATCTACGCGCTGGTGGAATGATATATGATAGCAATAACCAGCAATCAGTTTTCTTATTTTTGGCACGGATCTCCAAAAGTGTTTATCGAAGGTAGCGTTACTAAAATTAATGATACTGCAAAGGCGTTTAACAAGCTCGTTTTTGAGAACCGCTGTAGTTCTCGATCTCTTGTGTTTCTTCATTTCCACGTTTAACTGCAGTGGAAAGACAAATGGTCGTGGCCTCCTTGTTACTTTAGGCTTTGGGGTAGGTACGTACCGGGGAAGGCCAAAACATTAACAAAACATAAAGCACCCCCCCTCCCTGGGCGTCTTAGAGTAGGTTCTTTAAAAGAAACCAACACCTGTTGAAATAGTTACTTCAATGTTTGGCACAAATCCCAAGCAAGCCTTTTTTTAACAACAAAACCATATGTACGGCCAGGCAAAAAGCACAGCTAGTTCTGATATTGTGCTTTTAGTGATCTGCAGCTACGAGAGGGGCTGTGACTCATTAAGTGATACCAGCGCGGAGCGTTTCTCTAATTTCATCTATTGCTTAGAGAGCACTGGATTGTAATTGCGTGTCAAAAGATTGCAGAAGAAAAGTGTGAGGGGCCCTTTCCTGCTTTTTAGATGGGATCTTGTTGAACCGTTTGATACGGCACCCTGTGAATATTTTATAACTCTTTGGGCTGAGGGGATTTATCTGTCCTTTGGTTAAGAAAAAAACATCAGCCACTTTGTGACTGATAGCCTGCCCGAATAGTTGAGGCTCTGGAGAGCACCCGTTCCATAGGGAGGTTTCATCTCTAAGAGCCGGCTTGTAAGTTTTGGATTAATTCGATCCCTCAGCTAAAACAGCAGATTTTGACTGTCTGTGTGTTTGGAAACTGGTGGCTTCTGAGGGAGATTCTGGGAATAGAAGGTATTTGAGTTGCTTTCCTAGGGATAGTTTTAAAGTCGGAAGAATGCATGCAGTGTTTTCCTGGGGGTGATCTCGTTTTCTCCTCCTCTACTCAGGGACCATTCTAATGTACATACCCCTAAGTGTTGGCATGATACAAGCAGACTGGTCCCTTTTCTCTGTCCTATCTTGGTGCTGTCGGTGTGCCGCGTGCTATCCTCACTGCCAACACGGCTCAGCATCCCTGCTTGTGGCATGACCGTTTGAGCAGGGGACTCTGCGTGGATCACCTCGTCAGCGGGCAAGGTTCCTTCGCTTTGCTAGAAACATCTTCTCTCAACCTCAGGGCCTTTGTGGTAAGCCTGGAGAGGCAGGGCCACTTGTTTCCACCCTGCCGTTTCCTTTGCTTGAAGAAAGTGTAAAGAAAAGAAAAAACCCATGTAAACATCCGATTTTGGGGATGCCGTGTTTTCTAGTACTTTTCCAAACTTTGCCCTTCAGAATTGTGGCATTGCGAGGCAAAGGCTTTCGGATCTATTTGAATGAAACTAAACCAGATTTGTTGATGTACACACTACCGTACCTTAGCAACCAACCTGCATCTAGTCCAAGATCTGAACGTTTAGTCTTGTAACAATTCTTTGCTACCAATCTAGGAATGTTCTTGCATTTCAGAGTGCAAAAACAGCCAGTTGACATCTAGTGAGGAACAACATACATTATAAAATATGTACTCCTCCACCGTGGGAGGAGAGGGAACTTATGTAAGCTCAGTTCTTTGCTACTTTAATTGTGGTTTCTTGAGTCCTTGGAAGATGCATCCCCGGGAGCAGGATTGTTGTGTTCAGATGATTGCAAATTCTGCTTTATCAGTGTAAAATAGGGCTTCAGTGGCAGCGTGGTATTAAATCTAGATGTGTTGAGTGGGTACGTTACAGAATTGAATAAGAAATTATTTTAAATACTGGTACTACTGAACCAAAACATTGAGAAAGGTCACTAACAAAAGATTAATCAAAAATCGGAGCTCTTATTAACGAGCTGTTGAGACAATACAGTCTTGTGACACAAGTGACAATGAAAATAAGCTGGTGTTTGAGTGGAAAAGAAACAGCTTTCTCCTGCGCGCTTTTTGTATGCCAGACCTGTGTACAGCTATGGGAAAGCATATTAGAATATTTTGGTAGAGAGGTGTCGTTCAGAGCTGAGGAGCGATCCCTAGCATTTAGTGGAACTTTACAGACCGTCACATTTATTTTCATGCATACCTGTTCAGTAAGGAATTCTTTGCTGGCTTTTTTCTTTGGTTGGTTGGGTTTTCTTTAAAAACCTGTGTCTCTGCCCCTCCTACGGAGCTTTTCCTGGAGCAAGAAACAAGAACGCTTATCTAATGGTAGAAAGCTACAACTTGCTCTAACAGCTCTGTTACCTAGATTGCTGAAAAGTTGGCTATTTGGTTAAACAGTATACTCACTATACTAAATGAGGGTGACTTCTTTACTTGTATATCACACACATGAACAGCTGGTTAATTTTGGTATGAGAGTGATGATCAGACTGACACGGGGTTTTTACACCCTGATTTTCAGAATAGCAGGTGGCATAAGAACCGTGTGATTTCACGTGGTGGTTATTTCTTGGAAATTGAATATGATCGCTGACTCTGAAGTCGATCTTTCTTCTGTCGCTTTACAGTATCGCTCAGGACCTAACGTGGCAGTTTGCCAACCCTGCACTGTGGAAAAGTTGAATTCGTGCTCTTTGTAGATGGTATCCATTCTCAGTGATAACGGACATGGTGTCAAGTTGAGTCAGTTAAAACAGTCGAAAAATAAATGAGTTGCCCTTACACTTTCCTCCTCCTTTTCTTTTAGTTACAGCTGCAGAAAACCCAATATTTGCAACTGGGACAGAGTCGTGGCCAGTACTACGGTGGATCACTGCCAAATGTGAATCAGATTGGAAACAGTGCCATGGATCTGCCCTTCCAGGTGAGTTTAATAGGGTGTTTCGTTCTTTTTTGGTGATTAATGCTGTGCCTGCATCCTATTTTTCCCTCACAGGAGACCCTGAACTAGCTGCTGCTTCAGAACATAGCACCGCGGCCTCAGCAGATCACCCTGTTTTAAAAACTTTTGCTCTTTTGGAATGGAACATAGTTGTGTATAGGATATGTGGGTATTTTTGTATCGTATATATCTAGTGTTAGATGTTCTTCTGTCCCCAGTCGCGATGCTTTTGTGTCAAGAATACGCAGAGGCGATGCAATTTCTTTGTTAGTGAATTATCGTGGTGGTGGTGGTGTGGTGGTTTTTTTTTTTTTTTGTTCAGTACCAAATTCATAACGAAATCTTCTGCGAAGATACTGTAGACTCACAGCAAAAGTGGAAGGAAATAATGCAAGGTGATGTGGAAAGCGCTGGGAGATGGGGGTGTGGAAGAAGGTGCCCCATGGTGGTGTGCATGTTCCATGGGAGTAATGCATGGATTTTAGGAGAGGAGAAGGGGAATGGGACACAAACTAGTGTCAGAATAGTCACTTTTCCTTGGTCGGGCTGAAAAGTAAATGTAGAGACGCACTGGCTTTTTTTTTTTCTCTGCTGTTGTGACTCCAGAGGTAATGGACTATAAACAGAAAATCAGTGTTTTATATGAATGTTTTGCTGTTAGTAAACATGTCGGGGCAGAAGATGTTGTATAATGGGTAGGATTAGGTGATGGATACTTTTGGGACTCCTAATTTCTATAGTTAGTTGATTTAGTGTGCTCAAAATAATTAAAATTTCTGCATTAATTTTCCTTTTATGAGTAGTAACAGTTACATTTTATCTGACAAGGATGTGGTAAGAATTAAATTTTGCAGTTTGTGGTTTTCTGATGAAGGCTGGCTTAATAAATACGGAGAAACTATTGATGATGTCCTCTAACCAACCATGCCTTTTGAAATACAGGTAGACAGCTGAATTTGTGGAGGTTAAAAGCTTGAATCTTGTGCAAGGAGAAGCAAATGTCTGTTTTAATCTGGTTGCCCTTAGGGAATACAGTCCAGAGGTTTGTAATGTTATGAAGTCCTTAGTATTACTCCACAAGTGTCTGGTCTCCAAGTTTTTGTCTTTAGTTTCTTGTTAAGGAGCTTCATAGTTACTGTTCTTTTTAAGCAATAGCATTTCAGTATTTTTGTGCGTGATGGCCATTACTGACGGTTATTACAGAGACTCTCTTAGTCCTGAAACTAACAGAGTGCTTGAAAGTGACTATTCAGGAATTTATGAATGACTAGAGGAGAATGTGGAAACAAATTGTCCTTAAACTCCAGGTTTTTATATTTTCTCACACACACACACGCACAAAATCCAAAGTTGGTACTGTTACAGATAACAAATAGTGGCAAGCAACAAAATAAAATCATGTATTTGTATCAGTGATGAATGCTTTCCAGGTTTTTCAATTTTAAGCTAAAATACGATAAAATTGCCAACAGATACTTGTACGATGCGCCGATCAGGCGAAGCCTGTCTGGTTGTCTCTGGTGAGAGCGTTAGTGTCTGAGAATCTTGGTTCTTTGCATTTACAGCACAACGGAGCTCTGGCAGAAGCCTTTGGAGCAGTTCCCGTCTCTTTGGTAAACAAGTATTTAGGTTTGTGCAAATACGTATTTAGGACTGGTGTCCTGTTTGCCCAGGTAGATACGTATTTTAGCACATGTTACACTTTTTCTGGTATGCACAGTATTTATTTGATTCACCGTCCCAGCTCTAAAGGAGTTATGGTCTGTCACATAAATACAGGTTTTGCCATGCATCCCAGTTTGGAACATGCATAATAATTCCTGTACAGACTCCCTGGACTTGCTGTGGTCTGTCGTGTGATTACTTATGATTTATGGGGGATTAATTTGATGCAGATGGCGGTTTATTTGGCACTGGCTTGGCCTGTGATTTAAGCAATCTCTGAGCATGTGCACTTAGCCTGCATGTTAAAGTCCATCGGGAAAGGCAGAATGATTACCCAAATGCTGCTTGTCCCCAGGGGCACCGAAATGTAGGCTGTCAGTAGGTACCACTCTTCACTTTTCCCCTCATCCACCCTGCTCGTTTTGTTTCTTAAGTCAATGTCTTGATAAATCTTAAAGGGACACTGTTGCTTTAGAGCACGGAGCTTTTTCCTTCCTGTCTGTATTTAGCTGCTTTTTTCTTTTTGATGTTTTGTGGAGTTTTGGTTCTGATCTCAAATCCTTGAATGTCTTTCAGGGAAGCGAAACTGTTCTACTTCTTTATTTTCCAAATAAAATTGATGCTCAGATCTGTTCTTTCTTTTTTTTTTTTTTTTTTTAATCACTGTTTACTATCGTTAAATATCCCATGCCCTGCAGGGATGGGGATTTTTGGAGGTGTGTTGCCTGGTGTTTGGTCCAGAGTAAGTTTCATGGGATGGCTGCTGAGCGAAGCCAGACCTGTTGGAGGTGATACCCATTTTCTCAAGTGCTTCTCTTCTCTTCTGATTTCCCTAAGCAAGTTAGGGATTCGCTTGGGATCTTCGTTCCTGGAAAGCCAGAGAAGAGCACTGCCCAAAAATTCCTCGCTCTGTAAATTGTAGCCCTGTGGCGGGGCATGGCCCATGTTTACTTGTGCTGCTGTTGCACTCAAATTAGATTTTTGTTGTGTTTTTATATGGAAGTTGTGCCAAAAAAAGGGAAAACAAAACTGGTTTTGCATTGAACTTTTTGTCTGTGTACTCATATGCATTGGCTTCCTTTTAAATTCCAGGTGAGGTCTGCATTCTCTGTGCTTCAGACTGGCTTCTCCTTTTTTAGTAACAGTGTGGATGAGACCAGTGGCATAGGAAATTGCTTTTCCTGTTGACCTTCCAGGCACGCATGTATTTGCAAATTTTGCTGCCTTTTGGGGTAGAATGGATGTAACAACAGCAGAAGGAAGAGTTTGAGACCTTTTGTTGTTGTTTTGGAATTACGAATATTCCCAGTTCTGGGTGGTGCCAGTTAGGGAGAGCTAGATTGTTGTTTAGTGTTTGCAGCAGAGATTAAACCAACGTGTTTTAATTTAAAATACTTAAAATTGAGATGCTATGACTTGAGGTTTCTAAGTCTTCATACAAGAAAGCCATACTTGCTAAGGAACTGAAGCGAAACACCGTGGTCTTAATGGCTGAGAGTACAGCAAAAAGTCACTGTGCTCTCTTGCTAGTCCCATGTTGACTTAAGCAATATTCTGCTGCATATAAAGCGTTGGCCCTGAAATGAGAAAATAAACACTGCAGCCACTTTGCATCCATTTATATTAACACAGGTCGTGTGTGCGTAGAGGGAGAGGAGACTAATATTTGCTGAATAGAAAAGGGTTTAAAATAGTAGAAAGACTCTTTATATATTACAAGAAAAACATTTAAAAATAAATGTAAAACTTTTTAGAAATAATCATTTAAACATCCAAAGCTGGACACTTTAAAAAAAAAAGGGAGGGAGGAAAAGAAAAGATTAACGTGGAAGCCAGATGGTTTCATGGCTTGGCAGACAGGACAGTGCATTTGCCACGTTCAGCACCTGAATGGAGGAGGAAATTTTGGATTTCCAAACAGATGGTGTTGAGGGACTCAGCAAAGCTGTTCACATTGGCAAGGAGTGGAAGACTGTGTAGCTTTTTTTCCCCAGAGGCCCATATATTGCTGTTGAAGTATGAGCAGAGGCTGACCATTCGGTACTTCCTTTCCCCCCCCGCAGGTATACGCTGGGAAGGGCTTTTGAAAATGTAGGAGAAGTTTTCCAGTTTAGCCTGGGAATTTATCTTCCCTGTCTTTTCTCTGCCATCCTCATTCTCCGAAATCAGCTGCTGACAAGTAAATGCTCTCAGGATATCGGCGCCGATAAGATTCAAAGTGGAATCAACCCACCTAAGTTGACTGCGCAGCCTGAATGAAATGAAAATCACTTAAAAAATATTGGATGCTGTAACTTTTTCTAGACAGAGGAGGAAGGAAACTGCTTTTCTTTTTCTTTTAATTCTATCAGTGTCCCCTTAAAATAACTGTGCTGAAAGGAGGGGTGAAAGGAAGTTTTGAGAGAACGTGGTGTGTTCCGATGAATGTCAGGCTCACTGTGCATCTTCTTCCTGCATCTCCTGCCCTCGTAGTTCCAGCTCTGGTTGTCAGCATGTTCCTTCTGGATGCATGCTGCATGCTACGCCAAGGGAATGTAAACGGCAGTTGTCAGTAGGCTCCCCGCCACACTCACTTGTGGTATTTTAGAGATACAAAGGTTGGAGAGCAGTGCTGATTTATGAGGGCAGGTCTAGCATGGTCTGCCTCCACTTGTCTCTAATCTCTGTCTGGAAGAGATAGCCTTGGTAATTGCTTTCCATGGCTATAGTGAAAACGTTGTTGGAGGAAAAATTTACACGGTTACTCTTGTCCGTATCTTTTTTTAGTTTTGTTCCTTAGAATAACACAGCCTTGCATACGCTATGAATAGGTTCTGGGTGCTCCTGCATGTATTTTTCTGCTTACAACTTCGTGTGTCTCTCTCAGACTCCTTTTCAGTCATCAGGATTGGACACAAGCAGAACAACTCGGCATCACGGTCTGGTGGACAGAGTGTATCGTGACAGAAACCGCCTCGGCTCCCCGCATCGACGCCCTCTCTCTGTGGATAAACATGGAAGACAAATATCCTTTGGTTCCTGAGCTGGCAGCGAGCTCCTGCCTTTTCCACAATACCACAGTTTGCAGTTTTTACAGTTCCCTTCTTCCTCCCCGCCTCACGTGTCAGCGGCGTTGCTTCCCATCTCTGTGCAGTTAATGTCATCTGCTTTTTCTGAACTGTGATCTAGTCTATAAATACCTACTATTCTGTAAAGTAAGCATTTACCTTTCTGTTTCCTCAGCTCTAAGTGGGGATAATGATACACATGAAGCTGAGAGGGATGGAGATCCTTTGATGGAAAAGGCAAGGCAGTCGTGGTGAAACTGAGTTTCCCTTCAGAACTGAGTAAATCCAAACCAGAATAATTCTTTGCAGTTCATTGTGCATTTTATTACAAGTTGATTCATCAGTTCAGCATTTGCCAAGCGCTATTTCTTCTTGCCATTTGTGAAAATGAATTAGCTTATTATTTCTGACTGGCTTGAAATGTGCCGCAATCAGACTGGCTCGATGGGGCTAAAGGGGATGCGTGAGCGGGAGAGCGGAGAGATGACGGCTTCTCGGGGAAGAGTTAGATGCTCAGAAAGGGAAAAGGAGGATGGTTGTCCTCTTGCTCAAACATTACAACAGCCCAGATAATATTTTGGTTTGAGTGTCCTTTTAAAGTCAGTATGTTCCCCATAGGGAGTCTGCTTGCCTTTCTCGTGTGAGCTGAGTTGTTCCGACAGGGTAATGTGAATTATTCCTTAGGAAAAGACTTCAAATAGGCCTCCTACTTAAGTGAGAATGTGGTGTTCTTCCCCTTAACTGATGGACTCACGTGGACAGCTGTCCGTATGGCACTGTGTACCTGTCGCCTCCGTCGGACACAAGCTGGAGAAGGTTAGTGGCACAGTCGTGTGTGCGTGTTAGTATTTGCACCGCGCGCTCTGATACTACAACACTTTCACGTGCGACAAAGGCCTTTATTGTTCCCTACAGCAGTTGGTAATCTGAATTGCCGTGACTTCCTGAATCTAAAAATTGATTTTTTTTCCTTCCATTATGCTTATTCTTTTAGATGACCGGCTTTTAAACTTAAAGTGTGTCAGCGAATATGATCTTTCTAAGGGTAAATCTTGCCAGGTGTCCCAAGGCACACCCCAAAATTGTTGAGCTGTAAAAGGCTTGGATATTCCTCACTGCGCAGAAGCTGGGCTAACCTGCCCTCGCAAGCATTCGAGTGGAAAGGAGCGCCGAGTTGCCGGTTCCTACCCCTCATGCTCCTGACCTTGGAGGTGCCGAGTGCTTTAAGTGGTGGCCTGCATTCCCAAGCGAAGGACAGTTGTCATGAGAGATGTGTGACCGTGGAGGTTCCCATCTTCACAACACACTTGCATCCTGAACCAGTCTTTTTCCCTCCCTATGAAACAGGGATGTTTTCTTTTCAAAGACTAGTGTAACCAAAGTATGTATAAGCAGCTTTCAACTTAAAAATTGCATTATTTGATCATGCATAATCTTAACAAAGCGTATCAAATTATTTTCTAACGATGGCAAGCAATTTATCCTGTATTCCTCTCAATCCCATTATTGAAACAATTGCTCTTCAAACTTGGAACTAATTTGTTCTGTGAATTGATTGTTTCACAGGAGATTGTGCCTGGTATATGCCATATATAGATTTTTGGTTTTTAAGGCAGAGTATTCAGGTTTTACTGAGTTGGTTACATTTATCTGAGATGAAGCATTCTTTTATTTAGAGAAACTGACAATAAAAATATTGGTTTTGCCTTCCTTTCAGGACAAATTCTGATTCTGCCTTGCACCAGAGTACTATGACTCCAGCTCAACAAGAATCCTTTTCAGGAGGGTCACAGGACATGCAGCAGAAGAGAGGTAAGCAGAGAAAAACAGTAAAAATATTTGTAACATTCAAAGCATTGTACTTCAGATTATATGCACGTATATTGGTGTCCTTCTATAAATACATGTATGCATAACACTTTCTAGATTCAGTTACGCAGGAATTGGAACAAAGGACCACGTTTACTCTTCTGGGTACTGAAATCCAGAAAAGATTATACAGAGCTGATGGAACATTTTCCCGAACCCTGTATTCTGTTATTCGAAGACCTTGCCCTATGGGGAAAAGTAATCTGGGCTTGTGGGACTCGGGTGGTTAGACCGCTCTCAGCGTTACTGGAGGTTTGCAGTTTGTAGTAACTTCTAGACAAGCGTAGAGATCACAGGCGTTTCATGGTCAGTGATACAATATCATAAAGTGGCAAGACTCCATCTAGTTTTTATTGACTCACCAGTGAGTATACCCTCAGAGGCAAGGCTTACGAACAGTAGTACTGTGTGATCAGATTTCTAGTTACAAGCTGGAGCAGCGCACGCCTCCGGCACTAACAATTCTGGTGCCCTCTGCTGGCCCTTGTTCCTGCTGTCAGTTCAAGAAATACATGAAAAGCTCTTAAATCTGTGTAGAGAAATGTAATCCTTAAACAACCACCCAGAGATAGGTGAACACGCGACACTCGGATGCATAGGCGCTGTGCTGCAGCTCTTCCATATACTTGTACAGCTGTAAAACATTAAATATTGATCATCTTAAACAGTACTGCATAAATATGGATTTATAGTCATCGGTGTGAAAGGCTTCTGTTGATGCATTGCTCTGACTGGGCTTGCTTTTGATGTTTCTTTGTCACCTTGCTGTTAGCATGATGAAACAGTTGATTGCTTTGAACAAACAACTGTGCTTGGAATATGGAGAAGTAACAGCTTTATAGCATTTCTGTGTCCCAGGGGAGATGATCCGGATTTTTCCCCACTGGCGTTGTCCTATTGGCCACCCGTGAGATGGAGCAGGTGGACGTCACTTGTGCAAAATGCAAAAGATGGGAAAAACTAGGTCCCAAAATACACTCTTCCATTTAGATCTAAGCAGACTAAATTGGAGGCCAAAATTTTTCGAAATATTATTTGTTTTTTTTTTTTTTTTTTGAAACTGATAAATGTCTCCTTGCTAATTAAATACACTTTTAGTCTCTTCTGGTGTTCGTGTTTTTAAATTTTGATCTCATAACAGTAGAGTACCACTCTTATTACTTTCATATTCAATGATACTAGGTTACTTAAGAGTTCTCAAATGGTTAAACTTCCAATCTGAAAATTTCTTACTGAGAAGTTTAATATTATACTATGATTCCTTTTGTTCTCATTTTTCAGTTTTATTACTGACTGTCCCTGGAATGGAAGAAACCACCTCTGAGGCAGACAAAACCCTCTCTAAGCAAGGATGGGACACTAAAAAGGTAGGAATCTCACATTTCAAATGTAGAGGTTTTCTTTTCTAAATGTATTTAGGTAAATTAATGCCCTAAATATTGTCAACCAAAACAAACTACTTGCAGAGATTAGAGATTAAATGCTATATTTAGCGACAAATCACTATGCATTAGATCAGAAAGGCATTTTATATGTACGTGTGAATGCACATGTTTGATTATATCAGGAGAAACTCTTTAAATCGGAGCCTTGTCGGGCCAATAAAGCAAAAAAGGTGACAAATATCTTCTAAGAGCCTTACAGAGCTCTTGTGTAGAAGAATAGCTCTTCTGTAGAAATGTATGAAATCAAAGAAAACTTAGTAATTGAAATATATCCTAAGCAGTAGTCTCTAGCAGTATCTTTGCCTTTAAAAAATGTCTTCCTTCTATTTTAGACTGGGTCATCAAGACCTAAATCATGTGAAGTTCCAGGAATCAAGTAAGTTTTGAGCAATTTTTTTTTCAAAGAGCATTGAGATCTTTAAGAAAGAATGTTGTATATTGAATGTCCTCTTGCTTTTGAGTTTTCTGAAAAGCCTTAGACGGTATAACACTGCAACAGATGCAAGACAAGCCAGAACATCTATGAGTGAACCATTGACTATTAAATCTCTGGTTTATCAGAAATACAATATATAATTCTGTATAAGGCACCTTCCTTTTTAAAAAAGATTTTATAAAGATCTGTCCAGGCCAAAATTTAAATTGAGATGTGTCTCTTTTTTTTTTTTCTCTCCCCCTTATTTAGCATCTTTCCATCAGCCGACCAGGAAAACACTACAACACTGATTCCTGCTACGCATAACACAGGCGGCTCCCTGCCAGACCTGACAAACATCCACTTCCCTTCCCCTCTCCCAACACCGTTAGATCCTGAGGAATCCACATTCCCGGCCCTGAGTAGCTCCAATAGCACCGGAAATCTTGCTGCCAATCTGACTCACTTGGGCATCAGCACTGCCAATCAGGGTAAGATCATAGCTCTGAGGTGTTTTTACAGGCTGTCCATGATATGTCACTTGTCTTAAATGATGGAAGTTGCATTGCTGAATATTACTGTTTTGTCTGAGAGGTAATTGCACTTCACTGTTGATTGACGTTTCTTTGTAAACAAGTTTTATCAAGCCATTTCTGTACGAAAAAGTGAGAAAGCTGTATGACTTACAAATTGTCTTTCATTTTTCTCATATTCTTGGTGCCCAAATCTGCTTTTTTGGGCTGGTTTTTTTTTTATTTATTTTATGTATAAACTACAGGAGATTTATAATTCATTGTACTTAACCCCAACAGCACTTGTGTTATGGAAATATCTTAAGTGGGCCTTTTGTTTTCATTCCTTTAGCATGTTTTTTTTTTTTCAGTATGAGGATTCTTTTGGAGAGAGAACACGGCTTGCTTCATCTGAAGCAAATTTTCTCTTTTGAGCAATCAAGAATAAGGTGGAACCTTTACAAGGTGTGCTAGTGTTTGTAAGCTTAAGTTTTGAAAATATCCTGAATATTTAGGCTACATAATATAGCAGAGCTTTGCAAAATAATACCAAGCGTACACCTTAATACCTCACAGCTCTGGCGCCTTTGTGTTGAATTTGTTGCCTTCCTAGCAGTGTAGTTTTTGTTGCAAGTTCTTCTCGAGTGCTGTTGCTGTTTGAGCTGTTCAGCATGGTGAGTCTGACTTGCGTTTGTTGGGGTTTTGGGATTTATCGGCAATACCGATAATTTTATTTAAAAAAAAAACCCCACAAACAAACATTATTTGCCATGCTGGCAATTTATAATATTCATACTGATCACCTGATAATTTCAGGACTTGTTAACGTTATAGGCAAATAGCCTAAACTGGTGATTGTTACTTTTTAAAGGATCTCACTGGGTAGTACGTGACAATAGTTGTGAAGAGGGTTGCATTTTTTTATTGTCAGCGAGAGTTGCAGTCAGTTGATTCCTAGAATAGAAATAAGGTGCTGTATCCAAAAATACAAGTACATTTCCTGTGTTAGGCAGGATTCCCTCACCCGCTTAAAAATCCTCTCATACATTGGGAAAAGGAAATAATTCCAATCAGGTTAAGGTAGTGTTATGACTGAGCAGTTATATTTAAGAATGAAGCAAGAGGACGGTTTAACCATTGGGTACAGAGTAGGTCAGCAGCTTTCAGCATCCTTTCGCAAGTTTTCTGCTCTCAAAAGAGACTGGACAAAGTTTGAGATGGGCCATCACTCAAGCAGAACTTCGCGAGTCTGTGCCGAGAGCACTATTGTGTGTATAAAAAGAAACAAACTACTCGCATGGAGTTAGGCCAGATTGAGTCGCTACGTTTTTTGCCGTAGCCATAATTAGCAAAGTAAACGGTATAAAACCAAACTGGTAAGTATATAATTGCTTTGAAAACATTTCCTGATCTATCAAAGATATACTCATTGATGATTTTCCTGCTTCTCTTTGGAGACTATCCCATCGTTTAATCATTGGCATAGTCAGTGTTTGGTGCTTTTTTAACTGATTTTTCCAAACCTTCCTTGCCTCTCTGTCTTCTGGCTCTTCAGCAGAAAACGTAAAGGCTTTTGAACCTTTTGCAGGAGCTCTCTGCATTGCACAGGCATGCCCTCCGCAGCCCCAAGAAAAGGTGGGGAAACAAACACCTGTCAGGTTACAAAGAACCGCCAGCAATTTCAGACTACACATTTGTGCATTTGAGTTTGTCAGTTCGCTGACATGTTCCGTGAGACGCTGTTGATTTTGAAAACATGGCAGGGGAAGCCAGGCAGTCTTCAGAATCTGCGCGGTTTCAGCCAGTTTGCCTGCTGGCTCCTTGGCAGCCTGGACTTCCTGGCTCCCTGGCAGCCTGCCTGGAAGCCTTGAACATTTGCCAGGTGCCTAGGAGCTCGCAGGCTCTTGTGAATTCCTCCTTTCTGGCAGCTCTAGAAGAACAGCTCGCTAGCTAGATTGTCCTGAAATCACTTTCCAGGGTGTCTCAGTTCCTCTAGGGTGAGGCAGAAAATAGGAAAGGTTTCAAAACTTGCAGATTTTTGTCTTGAATTTGAACGAAATTACAATATTTGAATTGTTTATCCCTACCCCCTGTTAGGTTGTGGCTCTTTAGAGTGTGAAGGATATTTCCTGCCTTCCCGTGCACTGGTATGCCATTAAAAATGGAGTGCTTCCTGCGTAACCAGTTTTTCTTCTGCATTTTCCATTAAATAGGTGTTTGCTTTTATAATATCGCAAGTGCCCTCTGATTAGTCTTGTTAGGTGATCTGTTATCTTCTTCCTGAAGTTGGAGCCCTCGCGAATAGAGCAGAACGTGCTTCTCCTGGGTTCAGCGCGCGCAGCCCGGGAGGCGCGCGAGACCGATACCCATGGTTTCTGTAAACTGCTGAAGCTGCTCTGCCTGTTTCAGTTTCAAGTCAGTATCTGTGCATGAACCTGAACAACTGTGACTGGGTTTGGTCCAGGATAAACCACAGGGATCTTCCTCTCATCCTGATGCTCTTCAGCCTGACAAAATTAATTGCAAATAAGCTAATGAGTTGCAGCCTGATTGGCCGAGGTGCACTCAGCACTTTGCATTAAGTGGTTGTCCACTTACGCTGTTCATTTTTCATCGTTTAGGTAATTACCTCTATACGAGTATCAATAAACCCTTGCTCTGTTCCCGTTTAAGCTGGTTCGTTCCTTCCTGCAGGAATGACGACGACGCCAGCCCCTTCCCAGCAGCACCGTCAGCCAGCCGTCAGTCCTCTCTCCTTGAGTGCAGACTCAAGACGACCACAGTCACAGCAAATGTCTCCTACGCTTTCCCCTTTGTCACCAATTACTCAGGTAGGAACTTGGAGAATTAAAATTTTTCAGTCGCAGGTTAATTATTTTACCCAGGGAGAAGTTGACTGTAACTTCGTCTGTCTTGTTCTGTAATTTGCTTCTTTAAATGCGTTCATTAATTCAGAGCCTTAAGAAGGGAGAGGTTTGTAGAGGGGACAGATTTTACTTTCACTTTTCTAGAACAGTGGTAAAAAACACCTATTAGGACACTTTGCTGTAACAGTATTGTCCCAAAGTTAGTTGTAAAATTTGAAAGACATTTCTCTAATTCTTGAGAGAAGCTCAATTAGCTTTTAAAATTGATTTCATAAGTGTGACTCTGCCACTGACTAGGGTATCAGTTTCTAAGCTGGGCGTTCATCTGGGCTTTTAGAGTATTTGTTTATGTTTATTTGTTTATGTTTATTATTTATTATGTCACTGGAGGTGACAGTAAGTCTTTTGAAACATGTTCTTGACTGTTTCTGAACCTTTATGTAATATTTTTTAAATGCAATATGAGATTGACTTAGTACAGTTCTCTTGGTGTGAAACTGGATGTGCTTGAAAATGAAGGGGAATTACCTGCCAGCGTGGATGATTTTGATTCTTCTCTTTAAGGCCGTGGCTATGGATGCATTGTCTCTGGAGCAGCAGCTTCCCCCATACCCATTTTTTACCCAGACAACTTCCCAGCAACAGCAGCAGACCCAGGTGGCAAGTACCCTGCCTCAGAATACTCCTTTAATGCAGACCTCTGGTTTACAGCGAGGAACACAACTCCCCCCGCTCTCCGTCACGGTACCTTCTACCATCCCACAGTCACCTCCGGGCAGCCAGACCCAACCGTCGATGGGAATAGACATCAACTCGGTAAGCGTGGGCACAGCTGAAAATAACAGAGCTTTCATTCGGAAAACCTGGTAGCGCACAGCGTAGCGGCAGAGTTCAAGCTGGACAGCCCTTGTAATAAGTATACTTTTAGGCAGAGTCTGAAGTAGATTTAAAATGGTTTGGGTTGAATCCACATTTAAATGTTTTCTAGAGGAAAATTTGGTTTTAATGTACGCTTAGGGTGGCCATAGTTTCATAAAACGGTGTCCCTTACGACGATGTTTGAATAGACCCATTTAAATATATCAGCATTTATTTCATACCTTGCTGCTGGCGTTGCATTGATGTATTTTCGGGCTGTTGGATGTAATGCACCCCCAACACATTGTATGTTACAAAGTGTGCTATAGACTGGAGGGGTTAACAGAACTTTGATAAAGAAGTCTGCTAACAAACGTTTTCCAAAAGTTGGAGAGAACCAGGTGTTGTGTTACGCTTTGTATATTTGGAGCCCTTTCACTTTAAGGAATTTTAGAGCATACGTTATTATCTTCAGAAATTGGATTTGTGGCTGCCTTCAGATGCCCGGAAGAAACGGAGCGTATACACACACATAGCGATGATTTATGGATAGATTTCTTTTTTTGCTTGTTTTAACATGGTCTCTTACGAAATGTTGTGTCTCTCTCTGCATATGAAAATGCAAAATGCAGAGCAAGGTCAGGGTTGCAGGCTAGCTAGGGAAGAATTTCACAGCTCCTCCTCTGCTCGTTCTGCCCTGCTGTTCAGGATCTTGGTTGTCCGACCTGTTGTGTCCTTCTGGCAGTGCGGTAGTGACAGTAACTGGTTTGAGAATGAGAAGAAATCATTGTCTATTGATCTAGCACTCGATCGTGGATTTCATTTGTGGATGAAATTTTTAACAGTTCGTGCTGATAAGTGCTTCTTGAAAGAAGCTGCTTCCCTTTCAGGATTGGAAGGGGAAGGACAGACCCAGCAGTGGAAAGGATACTGACCCACTCCAAATGTGTCCGAATGTTTTGATGCTAATACTCGTGTCGCTACCAGTACAGATGATTCTGATTTTCATTCTTTGCTTTCTGTGTTGCTTTCCTCATCCTAAACTTCTTTATGACCTTAACTTTTAGGGTGCTGTGCTTATCTTTTAAAGCAACTGAAATAATTCATAAATAAACTTAAAGCTAGTTTATCAAAAAGCCGTTTGAGCTGCATTTCAGTCTCACTGACAACTTTTATGCCGTTTTTGTAAAGCAATACTGAAATTAATTTTGCTGTAGTTTGGGTGTCTGCTTCAGGTGCGTAAGTAGCAATGCATAGCAAAAAGGGTTAAGACGTATTTTCCTGAGATTTACAGAATTCGGTGTCAGAAAGCATTAGTAGTACAACGTTCTCCCACACTGCAAAGCTGTGTGATTAAATTACTCCTTTTCTTACAACTACTGGCTTGCAGGGTTTCCTCAATCATCTGTTAATTTCTAAAGGAAGTATAATGAGAAGAGCTGTACTTACTATTTACATTAATTAGTGCAACATTCTATTTGAATGCCATTAAGATTATTAATTTGTTCAAATCCAGGGTTCTTTATGACTAAAAAAAAGGTGAATCTTTGACAACGTGTTCTCCAGACGACTGAGAACAATGTAAACGTAGCTAATGTAACCCTGCGAAACATAGTGTGAGTTCTCAGACAACGTCTGCTCCATGTCCTGGGGTAAAATGCGGCTTTGAGAAGGATTCCAGTCTGCATGGTTATACGCTTCAATCTTGATAATGCACCCAGGCTATTTAAGACCAGGCAGGGTAATACGAGAAGGATTTCCAGAGCAGTGTAAACACAGATTAAGAGTGTGTGGGTATGGCAGTTGAACTGAAGAATAAATTACATTATTTTTGAGTTATTCCCAGCTTTCAATACTTTTTTCCCCTAAATCGTTGGCTGACCAGATTTTTTTTTTTTAAATTGAACGTAACTGAGAACAGTGAGAAAATATTTCAACAGTTTTGCTTGTACAACAGCACTGCCCTGCTCTCAGCCATTCAGACAAGACCGTGCCACGCTGGTATCTTAACTCTCTCCTTTTTGCGGCGTCGTTCACAGTAATCGTGTCTTCATGCATAGCCAGGAATTGTTGAAGAGGATGGTTTCTCCCAGCTTCCTCGAGCTGTATACGCCAGAAGTGTATAATTTTCCAACCTTCCATCAATCCCATGGTCTTTAATTCTGTGTTGTTCTGTAGGCTTCACTCCAGCAGTACCGCAGTAATGCTGGATCCCCAGCCAACCAGTCTCCCACCTCTCCTGTCTCCAATCAAGGCTTCTCTCCTGGCAGCTCCCCTCAAGTAAGGGACTCTGTGCTTCCACAGGCCTTGCTTCTTGTGTTTGTTTTTAGTTGAGTCTCTCCATTACTGACCCATAGTTGTCTCACTGTAATTGTATGTGCCTCATGCATTACTGATGTCTCATCTCGTTTGCAGTTTCATTCAGTTCCAGAGTTTTTCAATAGCTGGTGAATTGCCTTTTTATTGATCAAAGCTACTATTTGAACTCAATTAAAACTCGGTTATTTCTTTGGGGTGTACCGTGGACAGAACCTCCAGGTCGACCCCTTTCAATTAGCAATGTCGTGTAGGAGCTGACGGGTAAGGTTGGGAGGGCAGGGCAGAGAGAGGGAAACTCGAGTGCCTCCTGCAGCGGGATAACTCCTGTGGCACTAAATAGCCCTTGTGTGGCCACATGCATTTACAGCAGGACCTTTTTTCACGTGGGAACGTCCACTTTGAAAGAAAACACTGGAGAAAATGCTCTTAAAATGAGCAATTGTATTTTGCGGCTTGCAAGTAACGGGTTAGTAAACACGCTTTTGTGCATGCTAGCTGGTTTTTCTTCCTGTGTATGTATATACTCATACATCCACATGTCCTATATGCAAGTCATAGCTTGGTGTGTGTGTAATCCTGTGAAGGGGAATGTTTATCTGCCAGCAGCAGGACAGTTAAAACGAGGCAGTCTTTGGGGGTGCCCCTGATGTAAGGGAGTGAGTGCATTTTCAGCACAGAAATAATCTGGTGCTGCTAAAATAGCTCCATATGGCTGCCCTTTTCCTAAATCCCACCTGTAGAAACGAGGTGCAGGAAATTCTTCCAGAGCATCACAACAGACTCTGAAAATAGATTTTCTGTTTCATCATTTAACGTTTAAGGCTGTAAGGAGGATCCTATCTAAATAAGTGCTGCCCCTTCATGGTTCCAAAGCAGAAGCTTCGTCTCTCCTTGCCATTAGCCAGAGACAGGTCACTGGTAAGCTCAGTAATAGATCCGAGTGTCAGGACTGTCTGGATTTTCTTAACCCTTGCTTAATTGCTTCTTAACTTCTCTCTCTTCTGCCTGCTTCTGCCAGTTCTGCTGTGTTCTGTGTGTGGCTCAAAGAAAACAAGCAAACGTACTCCTCTAGGCTGTCAGGTAGAGCAAAGCTGTTGCCAGTCTTGCTGCAAATTCTCAGGTCCAGTTCTCATTTGGGCAGCGCATCCGATTCTGATTTTTGCGCTGATTTTCTTTCCCCCTTGACTTCTCAATAGCCCTTTCGTGGTTTTGTCCCCAGGCTTGTTGCCACTGGTCAGTCCGAAGTACTGGAGTGAGCAAGCACTCCCCAGTGGAGCACGCACTTGACTGTAATTTTTCCCGCTGGGCCTGTTTTATCCCGTAAGCTCTTGCTTAGGTTTTGCTCTTTTCAAGTGGGACACCATAACTCACGTGCGAAAGGAAGAGGGTTTACTAATACCACTTAACTTAGCATTGGCCTCTTAAAAATACCCACACAGTTCTTTATTTTGGCTAAATTAACAATGAGACAGCTTTCCTGCCTCCATCAACGAGCCAAAAGCTAGTAGTGGCGAGCAAGCTATCCGTGGTGGTGGTTGCAATGGAGAGAAGCAATGGGGGAAGAAAAAACAGTTGGGAAGAAAAATTTGGGTTGGTTGCGATTATGGGGGCAGCTCCCAAACAGCGGGATCCGAGAGACTGCGGAGTAATGTGCCAAGAGGAAAGGCAGCTCGGTTCCACCGGCAGAATGTGCCCATTGTGGAGCAGTCTGGCACTGGCTGACAAGAGCGGAATACAGTAGGTGTGACCGGGTAGGCGTCCTCCACTTGCTCCTGTTTCTCTGATTAATTTTAGGTTAAATCGTTCTGAAGCGTATCAGTATGATGAGTGACATGCTCTAAAAATAGAAATCTGTGGTTTGATTTTTATCACATACGGTTCATTCACCAGAAGTTATTTTTCATCTTTCCACATCTCCAAATCTATTTACTCTCGTGTTTTAGATGTGTGTTCGTTATATGAAGGTCCTCCTCTTCAAACACGAATTGAAAAGCTCTGCTTGTAGTTCTCAGCTTTGTGTTTGCATGGCTTTTCATTGACAATGGCTTGTTGTTTACTACTTCGCTTTCCTCCTCTAACACCTGGCATACTGTTCCAATTAGATAGAAATCTGCTTTTTTTAGTAGAATGGCTGTATACTGGATAATATGGTATGTATTTTTAGATTAATAATTTAAGCCAGGGGTTTTGTGGTTTGGGTTTTGTTTTCTTGCAGTCACCACATCATTAACCCAAGAAGATGTACTGTTGACAAAACAGACCTCATCTAGTGTTTCTGGAGGAGATGGTGTTAGCAAGATGTTTTTCAGAGAGTTGTCGATAAGTTACTCTAGGCCTCTGAAGTGTTGAAGTAATGACATTTCCAGTTGATTTCCTTTGGGACTTTCAGTGCTTACAGATGTTAACAACTGGTGCACTTCAGAGCTGAGGAATAAAGACGGGCTTGTGTGTTTTGCTAGGGGTTGCTAACGTAGACTTGCACAAACAGATTTTGGTCTGCTGTTTATTATTTTTCATGTTGCCCAAACTTCTTAGGATGGCAACAGTGCTTAGTGGAATGCAAAGATTTTAGGTTTTGCCCTACTTCTGGAAAGCTCGCGTGAAAACGAAATGTCAGAAGTTAAAGGAAAAAAATACCTGATTCTCTTTGGAGCTCTCGAATAGCAATTTTATTTCTCGTGCTGGTCCAAGCTGGCTTTGATTCATGCTGAGTATGTGACATCCTGAAATGCAGATTTTCATTAGAAATGGTTATAAAACATCACGCAGCTCTGAAGCCATGCCTGCCACTTAAGAAGGGAATGATTTTCCCGTGATGCAGTTAAGCTTGGCTGGTCCTGACCTGCTTGCTTGAGTTACCTCTACGCTCTGACTCCATTTTTTTTTTTTTTAAAAGAAAAAAGTAACGCATGTAGCAGGTTGAATAATGGAGTTGGCGTAGTTGATCAAAGCATGACTGGGCAGCAAGTAAGATATCGGTGGTTTACAGAAAAGTGTGGGGTTTTTATTTAAGTAGTGCTTTGCTTTTTCTCTCGTCAGGTGTAATGTGGGTCTTGCTTGTGAGGTTTGATAACTTCCTCGTAGCCCTGTCTTTTGCGAGGGATAGAGCAGCCGCTGTAGTTTTGAGGACCAGGTGATAAATTGGAAGAGCGGTTCCAATTACAACCATTTTCCATTCTTACCTGCTTCTAAGGAGGGCATCGAGTAGGGTGTGAAGCTGCAAAGATGTCATTATTGTTCTGTGGTCATTGCTGTGACGGATCATAAATGCCCGGGAAAGTGAATCAAAATCTTATTTTTGTCCATAAAACCCCGTTCTTGGCTCAGGCTCCATTTAATCAGTCTTGAGGGTGAGGTGGCTTCATTGAGTTAAACCGTTTCTTACGGAGAAGTTACTGTTATGATTTTCTCGGACAAAGATGCAGAGGCAGTTGTCTGCTACCTTTCCTGACTCTGCCAGGATCATACTTTAAACGCAGCACCGTGGAGGTCCGCAGGGCTCGTGCCTCCAGCCTTCTGACGTTATCCACAGCGCTGTTCTGCAGCAAATTTCTCTCTTCTCCGAGTGCATTCAGACCATACCCACACCCCCGCGTGCCAGCCGGCGGAAAGCGCTTCGCGGTGATGCTCGGAGCAGTTCTTGGATCAAACAGGATCTGCTCAGCAAGGAGTTTTGTAGCACGCGCAGCGTGCGCTGCGCTTTCAGCCACCTTCCCCCACGGAGTCTCCTTCTCGGGCTGTGAATTCCTCCCTTGATGCCACATTTATCCAAAAGCGTCCATATAATGTGATAGCCGAGGATTCCGGCTGAAGGTGGGAAGGTTTTTGTTTGCTTTAAAAAGAATGTATTGTTGCTTCTGTCCTGATAGTCCCCTCTCACGGAGGGTGCGGGCAATTTAGGGTTTTTTTTTTTAATACAAGACTTTAATTCTTTTCCTTGCATGCGACCTGCAAATAAGCTGCGCTGAGATACGCTACTGATGTAGGAGGGAGAATGTTTAAAACGTGACGTTTGCTGAAAGTTTTATGTTCACTGTTGTGGACATCATCCTGTGTTTTTTCGAGTATCTTGATCTTTGGCTGTGTTCAGTGCTTTTAACTGTGGTGGCTGGTGTAACTGTTCTGAGATTTCCTAGGCTTTTGCTGGATTTCACATGCTGATGAGGTTTCTAAGGAGAAAATTTGTAGAGTTCCTCTTTTAATGCATAGATAAAACAGCTGGAAAATGCTAGGCAAGGTATTGAATTTTTTTCAATATTAATACAAACTCTCCATGCAAATTGTCTTTTATAGACACTCTCAGATTTCTTTTTTTTCAACCGGAGTATCATAATTTGTGACAGTTTTAAATAATCAGTGATATCTCTGTGATTTCTTTTATATTGAGCAATTCTTTAGGACAGTACTGAATAGTATTAAAAAATTGACCTCAAATTCTTGGTCACCTTTAGAATAATTGATAAATGATGGAGAATAACTGATAAATGCTTGTCATGCTAGAGGGGACAGTAAAATTAGCGAGGCTGAGGAATTCCTCCTGAGATTCTTGCCTTTGAACTGCTGATAACATGCTTTACCGGGCTTTCTCGTTAACTTTTCTGCTCTGCAGCTAAAGTGAAATGGCTTTAAAACGTCAGTTTTCTTTTGGCACGCTGGTGTCCCAGCGAAGCCGGCTGTCCCCTGACCACGAGGTTGCAGTGAGCCCGTCACTACCTGCGTGCTGGCGGTCAGCTTTGCATCGCATTTTGTTTTAACGTGCAGTTTACTTCTGTGTGGGGTTTGTCTTCCACCCAAAAACCCAGTTCACAAAAAAGCTGAAGTTGCAGAGTGATTTTTTTTTTTTCCATTTCTCGTGTTACCTAGCGCACCCGTCTGTTTTCATAAATCAGAAGTTTTATATGTTGTATGTCCTCCGTGAGGAAGTTTGGTTTACTTGACTGTATTTTTGTGCTTCCCGAAAGGCAGCGTAACGTGGAAGGGTTTGTGTCTCGGAGGGAAATACCGATTGTTTTATGAATTTGCTGACGGTTAGTGGTTGTTAATAACAAAGGGCGCTGCTAACTAACTTTGAGAAGAATCGGTTGGAAGGCTCGAGTCGCTCGCACGCCGTGGGTACGTCTGTTTGTGAGATTTTTGCACCATAAAGACTCTGTTTTGTTTTCAGCATTCTTCCATTCTGGGGAGTGTATTTGGTGACTCCTATTATGATCAGCAGATGACAGCTAGGCAGGCTAATGCCCTATCCCATCAGGTGAGCAAATTCATCTCGGATTTTCAGCTATATTTCGGCCACTTGCAGCTTAAAATAAATATAGATCAACTTCTGATGATTTTATGTGAGTTCACATTTTGTCCATATAGATTTACTTCTGTTATTTTGAGTTTGCAATACTCAGGGATTTCTTTTCTTCTGTTTTTAATTTTCCCCCACTCTTCCTTCCCCTTCCTCCCTCTTAGCCATTGTAGCAGATGTTTTTAAAGGTGTTCTGCCAAGTTTATTGGATTAAAAATAATGAAAATAAGTTTAAAAACCCCCCACATCTCTGGCTGTGGTTGCATTTGGGAAGGATTCACTTGTAGGTGGTAACAATATTTACTCCTGAATTTGGCAAACAACTCGTGCACGGTACCAAAGCCTAGCAAGCGGAGCCGTGCCTTCGTTAGTTTGGCCAACCAGTGCATTGATTCATTCAACTGCGAAATACGCCCTGGTGGCAGGAAAAAAGGAGATGGCTTCTGAGAGGCAGTGTTGGATGGGCAGATACCTGAGGTAGTGGCATGAATTATGGGGTTTTTTACTTTGTTTTAAAGCTACCTTTTCTTTTGTTCTTATGATATCAAAAGCAACCATTTTATTTTTGCATCCACCCTCTCCTCATTCCCCTGCACTCTGAATTTGGCAGTAAACTATTCTGGAAAGTTAAGTGAAAATAGACCGTATTTTGATCAACGAAACCTAAAGATGAATTTGTTTGCCTGTCTCTTTCAACATTACTTCCCGTACTTGAGCTTTGTAAGTTGTTTTGCTGTATTTCCTGATGGTTAGAAGTAATAATTCCTTTGTGCCTTGGTCTTCAGCTTGAACAGTTTAACATGATAGAAAACGCCATTAGTTCCAACAGCCTGTACAGCCCTTGTTCCACCCTTAACTACTCCCAGGCAGCCATGATGGGACTTACCGGCAGTCATGGCAGCTTGCAGGACTCGCAGCAGCTGAATTACTCCAGCCATGGAAACATCCCCAACATCATTCTTACAGGTAAGGAAATCACAGACTTCACCGACAAGTAAAGCCGTCCCGGTGTCGGTGTTTCTCGTCGTTGTGCAATGTCAGAAGTGAGCCGAGAAGGGAAAAAGGGTGGCGTTGCCTTTGAAGGTTTCGTTTCACCCTGTGTAAATGGTCGTGTTGCTGGTCTGGCGTATTCCCCGTGTGCCGGGGAGCCTGACGGCTCTCGTTTAATCCCAGCAAACAGGTCGAGCCGCAACGGCAGCACTAATTGTCTTACAGACTTTCCCTGCCCCTGAATTTACTGTATCCTCTGTCGCAGCGAGGGAGAAGCGGTGAAAGCCGAACTTCTTCCTCTGCTGCTCTGTTCGAGCTTGCCCACGAAGGATTTTTTAGTGTCACATATGGTAGCAAATCTGGTCACAGTTGGACCTTTGGAAACAATTCCTGCCCAGGCCACTGAGAAACCTGTAGTCCAATCCGTGTTTCAGCCAAGGACTCCTGCTGATTAGAATCACGTAAATTAAGGTTATTGCTCCTAAACCTAAGGGGGAGAAAAGAGACTGAAGCGACACCGCTTTGCGGCCCCCCAGTACGTGTGTATGAATTTGGGGTTGTGTTAGGCCACTGTGATGGTTCTGAGATGCTCTGACAAATCTGTAATCCAGCCAGCTGGAAACGAGGATAGGTGTTGCTCATCTGAACTTCAGCCTTAGTTCAGTAAATTATCCCAGAACGTTTGCAGGCTGTTTCTGACCCGTCTGCCTGGCGGATCTGTGTTGGCTAAGTCCTACCGACACCTTTCCCTTCCTCTTCCCTGCAGTGACAGGAGAATCTCCTCCCAGCTTATCAAAAGAACTGACCAGCTCTTTGGCAGGAGTGGGAGACGTCAGCTTTGATACGGATTCCCAGTTCCCTCTGGATGAACTCAAAATTGACCCTTTAACCTTGGATGGACTGCACATGCTGAACGACCCCGACATGGTCCTCACTGACCCCGCCACAGAGGACACGTTCAGGATGGACCGGCTGTGAAGCGTGGACACCAGGAGCGTGGGAATGACGCTTGTTCCTGGAGCCCAGCCGAACTCGA
Source organism: Theristicus caerulescens (assembly GCA_020745775.1). Lineage (NCBI taxonomy): Eukaryota > Metazoa > Chordata > Aves > Pelecaniformes > Threskiornithidae > Theristicus > Theristicus caerulescens. The sequence continues at coordinate 4,526,840 of CM036579.1, forward strand.
GAGTCCGACGGGTCAGTCGTGTCAGAACAGGAGCTGCTGAGAGCGGTAGCTCTGTCCTGTACAACATGTACAATGAGTAAAGCTTGTCGTTCTAAGCTTGCAGCGCTGCAGACCCCTACTCCCTGTCGCGCCGTATTTCACCCCTTATCCGCTCATTGCCATTAATGAGTAAGGAGTTTCCATCAGCCTTTTCCTCTCCAGAGCCCCCCCTTCCTCCCACCAAAGCTCCAGCGTTAAGTTGTCGGTTTATCCTTTGCACTAGAAAGGGGGTGTTTTTGGGCAGGCGAGGAAGGTTCAGAGCCAAGGGTAGAGAGATTCTTTCTGACGTACCAAATCGTTGGCTGCTCTTTGGGACGGGGAGGGGGACGCGATGGCTTCGCCCCCCTCTCCCCCCCTCCGCTGATTGGAAAGCAAATCTCTGCGTTGCCCCCCTCCGGGAGGGGCTGGGGGGCTGCGGCGGTTCTCGCTCTGCTTCGTGGCAGCTGCTTCCTAGAGTAAAACGCTCCTTCCTTTATCGGTATGCCATGTTTGTTTTCAGGTTCGTTTCCCTGCCCGTCGTCCTGCGCCCACGGCCTCTTCTCGTGCCCTGAGCAAACTCGCGTACTTGGCAAAGCGGAAAAGCAGCCTGGCAGCCCGATGGCCTTTTGTAGCCGGCTAGTCAAAAAAGGCAACTGTAAACACTATTTTCAAAGCTTTTTTTAAGAAAAAATATATATGTAATATATATATTTATAAATATATGTATACATATATATATAGCATTTCTGAGCACACAAAAAAGTACTATAATTCATTACTTGATTAGCACGGAGGAAGGATCAGAACATTTTAAAGCAGCTAAAAGAATATAGGAGACTAACTCGCAGAGCGTATTTCTAATTTCACTTTGTGAGAGATTCCTGGGCAACAGGAAGGGCATTTCTATAGCAATGCCTGGCTCAAATCATGATGACTTATTTTTTATTTTTTATTCGTATTCATTACTTATTCTGTTACCATTATTTATGATCCTTTTGGTTTTTTATTTAAGTATTTGGATATTAGGAAAGTAGCTAAACTACATACAGCCAGTCGAAGCACTCTACATAATAACTTGTACAGTACATCTTTTTTGTGTTTTTATTCCAGAAATATATTATATATATTATATATATAGGTATTTTTAACTAACTGGAATTTTAAACTGATGTTGAGCAGAAGTAAGGAAGCCTAAGGCAAGTCTAGATTTTTTTCCTTTTATATAGTCCGAGTAGGGTGGCAGGAACTTAGATATTCTTTCTTTCACCCTGGGGAAAAAACAGCTTGCTCCGCAGTGAATAGTACTGTATCCTCCAGCAGGCTGAGCGTCTCTTAAACTCAGACGAGCCTATTTCTGTCAGTCCTCGTTCACGTTCTGTGCTGCAGCATCACGGGCCGGTGAGGGACGCTTTATCAAGGGCAGATTAAAACCAAACCCAAACCGCAGACCAGCCATCGACTCCAATCGGTGGTTTCGCTTCAACGGCCCGGCCGGATTGGTGATGATCCCCGCATCTCTGCGCTTGGCACCCTTCTCAAATTTGAAAAATGATTTAGCAAGAGCCCCGCAGGCTTACGGTAACGGCCGGGGCACTGCTAAAACGCGGTCTGCGTTACGCTGCATCTGCACAGAACAGTACCTGACCCTTCTCTGCAGCAGAAGTTGCGAATTAACGTTATTTTGAGTCTTATTAACAAATTGAAAAGCACGTTGCGCCTAACAGCCCGAGCGTGAGCGGAACGAACGCCTGCTGGAGGCGAGCATTTCCACGCAGTAGGGCTGGAACATCCACGTCCGTTTGCGTTAAATACGGCCTCGATAAAAGAGCCGGTTTAGTTGTCATTTCAAGAGGAGCTGTGTTTTGCTGACCCCCCTCTGGCATGGTAGGTCCGCATCTGCTCTCTTTCGGCTCGGTCTGATCAGCTGGATTTGCTTTTTGCCTAAAAACGTGTCCGTTCCTTCGCAGCTATCGTGACTTTCAAGCAAAAAAAAACAAACCCTCAGCGCTTCTCCCCGTCCCATTGCCCTCAAGAAAGATTTTTCCTTGCTGTTTTCGGCAGGCGCTACGGCAGGTCCGCGGGGGAGCTGGGCCGCCCTTAATGAGTTATACTAGGTTTCTGTGTGCTTCCAGAAATCGGCGGGACGCCGTCCTGAGATTCACGCAAACGCTGCTGAGCAGAATCGTTGTTGGGATCTCTCTAATCTGGCTGCGTGTTTGCTCACGTTTGTGCCATTAGTTGACCATTTGCACTAAAAACGTTTTTTTTTCTTTAGATCTCTTAGCTTCCCTCTGTCTTTTTTGTTCCTCCCCACGCAACTGAAAGGTTATCCTGCATCTGTGTTGACAATGGGTTTTGTCGGGATTTAAGCCCAGTAGTACACGTTAACTCCCGCTGTCTGCTTATTTCAGATTGCTAATGCTTTTTCAATTTAAGGAGGGAAAAAACAAAAGCAAGGTAGCTTCGAACAGGAGGATACCCTCCAAGAAGAGGAGTGGTGTGGGCAGAGGTGGCTCGGGGTCCCTCGCTGTGGCACAGCCGCGGGTACAGCGCGAGCTGAATGCGCTCCTTGCGTCCCCGTAGCTCCCCGGTGGGATCCCGGCTGTGTCGCGCGCTCGTTCCCATGACTCTCGTGCATGTAAATTCTCGGTTTGTGATCTATTTTTTTAAAACCAGAGTCACTTCAGAATGAAGCATCCAAGTAGGAGATGAGATTCCTCACTGCAGACTTTTACAGGGAGCTGTTGCTAAATGCTACCTTCTAATTTTTTTTAAACTACATGTGTATATAAGAGATCTTGTTTATTAGACTTGTAAGTAGACATTTAAAATGGCCTTAATTTAAAAATAACACGTCTGGATGCAACTGTCAAAATTAGGGACCATCTAGTTGAGAGAAATCCAGGTTTTTTGTTCCTTCCGTGCGGGGCAGACGGCGCTTTGGGAGCGGGAAGGAGGAAGGCGAAGCCATCGGGGGAAGCAGTGACAGAAGCGCTTCGTCTCGCGAGCCCCGGCAGCGGGCAGGCGAAAGCTGCTTTAGTTCCGACCCTTTGAGAACCGGAGCAGTTCTTTCAACAGCTCTTGCCTTTGGCTTCCCGGGAGGCCGCTTTCCTGACGGCAGCGGGCAGGAGCTGCGCTGCCAGAGGGAATTTTCCCCCCCTCTCCCCTTAAAATGTATGGGGTTGTAACGTGTGTATGCGCAAGGCTGATTTTAAAGCAAAAACAAAAATCTGTGAAGTTGTCAGATGTAAACACGGAGCGGCTCCCCGGTGTTTTCGGAACGAGTAATCTGATTTATTTGAGAATCGAGTAGTGCTGTTTTCATTTTAAATTGTGGTGTGAGGGTGAGAGCTGTTGGGAGCGGCTCCCCTTCCCGTGCAGGGACGGGCGAGAGCAGGAGCAGCGGAAAGCGAGGAGATCCCTTAGCAAAAAAAAAAAAAAAAAAAAGAAAGAAAATAGTATTATTTATAACTTTTTCAGTTAAACGATGTTGAAACTGTCTGGTGTCTCAAAGGGTGACTGTCCAAACATACCTGCTGAGTGACCCTACCCCTCCCTACAACTTGTGTTTTTATATATATATATATATATCTATCTCTTCAAAAGTTCCCAAGCTAGACTGTTGCATTTGCCAATACAATGGGGAAATAACAGGAATAAACCTTCAGCGTGTAAAATACTGTGATTTCCAAACGGACCCCCAACTTCTGCTGTCGGCTGCAGCGCAGGCGGGCGGGGGCTCCGCGTTGCACCCAGCGCTCCGCGTTCTCCTGCAAGCGAACCCGCGCGGGCCGGGCCCCTCCGCCGCGGGCAGCGCCGCCTCGGCTCGCTACCGCTTCTGCATGGCAGCGATCTTTGCCTGTGCCCAACCTTCCCTGTACAGAGACCCTTTGCGTTATTTTTTTTCCCTTTTTTTTTTTTTTATTTAAGAGTGGAAAAGGTTTCCAGAAAGAGGCTGCAAATTAATTTAAGAAATTGTTAATTATTTGTACATTTTCTTACCTTCTATTAAATTGAATGAATTTTTTTAACAAGTGTGCCTGAGAAAACCCTGGTGCGAACCCACGCGAGAAGGACGCTTGCGGATGAAAAGAGCGAGCTGCCCTCTGAGTTTGCGTAAAAGCAGCGCCCGATAGCGTACAGAAGCGTTTAAACCTCCCTCACAAATAACGGCTTGGCTGTGCTTGCTTGTAAGAGCTTGGATTTCTGTAGAAACAAGAGTTAAGGCTCGAGATCGTCCCTTGCGGAGCACGGTACCCGCCCAGCAGGAGGAGGAGGCCCCGCATCGCCCCGTAGCTCGCAACGTGCGTGAGAAAGGAAAAAAAAAAAAGCGTTTATTCCTCTGCAAACGGAACCCCCGTCACTGTGATGGCAATGTGAAAGCGCAGGTAGCGTTTGTTACGTGTGTCCGTTCTTTTTAAAAAACAAAAAGGCAAAAAAAAAAAAAATACAAATTTGTAGTGTTCCTGTTCTTTGTATTTTTAGTTGCATATTATTTATACTGCGCAGTGTAGGCATGGATTGCATGTCAGTTTTCTATGCGGGCACCATGACGACATTATAACTGTGTATTATAAATCATTTTTACCTTTTTAAACAGAATCATTGTGTGGAATTTCTATACTGCAAAACAAAACACTACATTACGTACTATATTCATTTGTGTTATTTATTTTATTATTTTGTGGGGGGGGAGGGGGGCGGTTTTAACTGTGGTGTATATTGCCTTATGTGGGCTTGACCAATTTTATCAAAATAAAGGCCTAAAGGGGTAAAATACGTTTACTGTTTTCTTCAGTAACTTGCCTGGCGGCTGCCGCGGAGGCGGCTGCGGAGACCGGAGCAGATCCACGGCGTGGGGGCCGGAGAGGGAAAACGCAGCCGTGTAACGTGGTAACTGCGGGTAGCAAGGAGCGGTTTGAGCCTTGGGTGACAATTTGAGGTCGGTAATCGCGTAGCGAGCGCGGGGAGCCTCGTCTCACCCTTTCACATCCACCTGATTTCTTTAAAGAAACTCGACGTGGTCGCCTTTCGGACCAGCCCCGAGAATCTGCTCTGGCGCAGCCTCGCGGTGCCCGAGGCCGGCGGCGCCGATGCTTCGTAGGAGCCCCCGCTGCCCTTCCTCCGGCGCGGGTTTTCCGCTTTAGAAAGGCGAAGCGTTTCCGAGGGTCGCAGGCAGCGAGAGCAAAGAGAAAAGGGCGAGAGCCGATGCCTGCGCCCCTGCTTTCGGGTCAAGATGCAGCGCGGCCGCCGAGGCCCGCGGGCAGGGAACTGGCCCCAGCGCGGCGCTTCTGGCTGGCCCCGGCTGCGGGTCGGTGTTCGGAGCAGACGTGGATCCTTCCCTCCTCGGGGTTCGAACGCAGCGAATCCGTTCCGCCTGCAGGTGTTATGGCCGGCAGTGGCGTTGCGGTGACGTGCTTTGCACGTGTCGGCGCCGTCTTGGGCGCGGAACCACGGGGCTGCACTGGCAGCGGGTCCCTCGGTGGCCACGGCAGGTCCCTCGGTGGCTGTGGGTCCCTCGGTGGCCACAGCAGGTCCCTCGGTGGCTGTGGGTCCCTCGGTGGCCACGGCAGGTCCCTCGGTGGCTGTGGGTCCCTCGGTGGCCACAGCAGGTCCCTCGGTGGCTGTGGGTCCCTCGGTGGCCACAGCAGGTCCCTCGGTGGCTGTGGGTCCCTCGGTGGCCACGGCAGGTCCCTCGGTGGCTGTGGGTCCCTCGGTGGCCATGGCGGGTCCCTCGGTGGCTGTGGGTCCCTAGGTGGCCATGGCAGGTCCCTCGGTGGCTGTGGGTCCCTCGGTGGCCACAGCAGGTCCCTCGGTGGCCACGGGTCCCTAGGTGGCCATGGCGGGTCCCTCGGTGGCCGCGGGTCCCTCGGTGGCCACGGCAGGTCCCTCGATGGCTGTGGGTGCCTCGGTGGCCACGGCGGGTCCCTCGGTGGCTGTGGGTCCCTCAGTGGCCACGGCGGGTCCCTCGGTGGCCGTGGGTCCCTCGGTGGCCGTGGGTCCCTCGGTGGCCACGGCGGGTCCCTCGGTGGCCGTGGGTCCCTCGGTGGCCACGGCGGGTCCCTCGGTGGCTGTGGGTCCTTTGGTGGCCACAGCGGGTCCCTCGGTGGCCACGGCGGGTCCCTCGGTGGCTGTGGGTCCCTCGGTGGCCGTGTGGCGGTGCGGGGAGGCAGGTGGCACGCGGCTGGGCTCGGGAGGAGGCGGTTGGGCAGCTGCTCTGCCCCGCTGGCGTCCGACCCGGCCGTCCCCTCCGAACGGCGTCGCCTCTGCTGCTTTAAGGTTCCGTGCGCCGTCTTGTAAGGGAGCAGCAGGCAGGGAGATGCCTCAGTAGCGTTTGGTTTGTTTGATCTTGGCTCTTTTTCCTTTAAATGTTGCTGTTAAGCAGCTACAGGAGAATAAAGCAGACGCTGCGTGTGGAATCTCCTGATGTTCGTTTTCTGCTTGCTGGAGAACCACAGCGATCTGATGTCGGTGTTTTCCGCTGTGTACGAAGGTCCCGTTTTGTTACTTGTGTTTTAATTTAGTAATTAATTGGTTCAGCTTTAGGGCGACGTAATTTGGGGCAGAAAACCCACGTAGCAAGAGACGAAGGGAAAAACGCTAACGGCTCTGGACCCGTCTCCAGCCCTTCGCTGTCACCAAGGCCTGCGGACCGCGGCCGCAGGTGACCGGTGACAGTTCGGCTGGCGGCAGCCGGTTGCTTTGAGTTTCTCCGATGGCTCCTCCCTGTTTGCGATGGCGCGGTCATGCAGCAGGGGAGCGGCGGAGCCGCCGGCACCGCGGGGTTTACGCGGGCTCTTGGACGGGCGAGCTCTGGAGACGCCGCCGGGCCCCGAGGCCGTTGCGCTCTCCTGCCGCGAAGCGCGCGCGGCACCGGCAGAGCCTCGGCACCGGGACCAGCCAGCGCCACGGGAGTCGGCAGCGGCTGCTGGGACCTGTCACCGCGGGATCGCTGCGTTCCCCAAAACCTCTGCTTGCCGCCGGTATTTCTGTCGCCGCCGCCGCACAGACGAGACGCCGCTCCAGACAGTGACAATCCTTCAGACGTTTTCTCGCAGCGTGATGATAGGGTGGAAGCGGAGATGACAGTTCAGACGATTTTACTCCTCAATTTTGCCTGCCTTCAGCCTCTGCCGGCTCCCAGATCCTGCTCCTGGTTCTTTTTCTTTTAAATTTGCAGACAGCATTTCCCCGCGGCGGCTGTCGGTGCGTTCAGGCGAGAGCGATAAAGCTATCAGCAGAAAAACTCCTTGTGGGATCTGCGGGAGCCGCGTACGAGACTGCACGACGCTGGGGATAAATCGCGTTTTCTCGCCGTCCTTCCCTTCAGTTTTTAGGAACCGGGGATCCGCCATCGCAGACGGGCACGCGGTAGAGGTTTGTTTCGGAGCGCGGCCGTGCTGGCGTTTCATTTATCACTGGTTCTCGTCTCCTTTTCTTGAGCTCAAAACTAAAAATAACCGTTGGAGCGGTGGAGCTGCTCAGCGGGAGCTTTCATCGCCGATTTCCGATAGCTGCGCTGTAAACGAAGGGTTCTGCCCGGGCGCAGGAGGGACGGCGCTCGCCGAGCTGCTGCGAGGGCTCCTCCTCTTTGGTGAAGCAGTTCGCAGTGACGCCGGCGGCTTTCTGTGCCGGCGGAGGCCTGAGCTCGAGGTTTGCGTTAATGGCGGGAGGAGACCTGGGCTGCCTTCGGGGTCGTTCGCTGGTGCCGGCGTGGCAGAAACCTCCCCGGGGAGGGAGCTTCGCCTGGGTTAACACGGGGAGCCCGGCCGGCCGCGCCGTGGCTCCGAGGGAGCGGGCGCGGTCGTGTTGGCGCGGCTTTTGGCCGTCTTAAAGTTGTTGGGTTTTGATCTGCGTTGGATGAAGTTTTGTTGTTTCCCTTCGCGTTGCGTGGCGGGTGAGTCAGCGCGACGGGGCCTTGCGCTGGGAACTGGTGGGCGTTGAGCGCGCTGGAGGGTGACAGTCGCCATCTTACGGTGTTCGCCTCTTCGGCTCAGTGTTTCCGACACCCGAAGAGGCTGGGGGACAACACAGAGCGACACAACTCCAGCCTCACCCCGATTTCATCCCCCCGCCTGCCTCGGACGTTGGAGAATCCTTCGGTAAATAAATGGGGACGAACGGGACCGAGATTGCACCAGGCGCTCAGCAGGCGAAGCGAGGGACGCAAAACCGGTCACAAAATCCCCTCCCTGCTCTTGGTCTTGAAATTCTGTGTTCTTCAGAGGGCAGCTGTATTCGAGCCTTACGTTAACAGCGTTAATGAACGACGGCGGCGCCCTCGGCTCGAAAGCGTCTGAAAATGAGACAAACCCAAGCGAGGTGGTGCTTCTGCTGGGGACGCGTGGGTCTGAGTCGGTGAAGGCTCCGAGGCGGCGGCTTGTCCTGAACCGCGTCCCTTCGTGTCTCGTGTTTGTCGGTTGCTGAGGGCCGAACCTGCCCCGACCCCGGGGTTTCGCAAGAGCAGAACCGCTCTCTTCTATCCCAGGGCTCCAAAGCCGGCGTCTGCCGCTTCCTTCGGGAGATGCCGCGGGACGGATCTGTGCCGCGGTGCCTTGAGGCCGCCGGTCTCCGAACCGCGCCTGCGTCGGTAGAGCCGTGCCGGGCTGCGCGCTCCGCTTCCGTCAGATTTTCTGTGTTGGCTGTCGTTACAGCCTCGCGCAGGTAGAGCTCTGACATCTGCCGAAGGGCGCCCTGTTCTGCGAGGAAGCCGAGAGGTTTTTTAATTGCGGTTGCGATTTTTAACGCGGAAGCTGTGGAGCCAGAGGGGAGCGGGCGCTCTGCCCCGGGAACGTTGTTCGCTACCAGATGCAGATTCCGCTGAATCTTTCGCGATCGGGCTGAGGCCTGCGCGGACCCATCCACGCCCCCGTTCTTTCCTTCGCTGCAATCGAAGTTCTTCCCTCAATCGGCTTAAATTGTCACAGCCGAGCGCCGGCGGAGGGCAGCCCGGGGCGAGGCGGCAGCGGCTGTCAGAGGTTACGGCTGTAACGAAGCCCGGTGAAATCTGTGGGGGCCGGGACGCGGTGGGGGCCGGGGCGGGTGACAGAGCGCAGCCACGTTCTGGCGCGGCGGCTCCCGGCGCGGTGTCGCGCGCCACCTTTGGCACTGCCGCGTCCGGCCCGCGGATGCGACGCTCGTTTGTGCCCGTCCTGCGGGTTATTCGGTCCAGCTTTTTCATACTGGGGTTTAGGCAAAAGGGGCTGAGCGGTCTCCCTTTAGAAAGCTGATTTAAGCACTGGTTTCTGCAGCCGGAGTCGGGGAGCTGTCGGTATTTCCCGCGGAAACTCGACGGGGTTAAGCTCGCTCATAGAAATGGAGTTGAGTTGGACCAGACCAAGGGCGATGTCTTAATTCAACAAAATCTGCTCTGGCCATGTGTCAGGAAAGGCGAGGGAGCAGTGCTCCGTAACCTCGCTTGGCTGGCACGGCACCTTTGAAAGGAAACGCTTAAGCTTGGCTCAATTTTGGAATTTCTAAGACATTAAATATAGAGGAGACAAATAGGTAAAGCTTCTGCTGAGTAGGTGATGAATATAGAAGTTATAGGTAATGTTTATGGGGCAAAACGGGGGCACGGGGCTCGCTTGGCCCAGCCTTGCTCTCCTTACTGCGCCCGAGCACTCGTGGCGCGAGCACGGACGCGGGCGGATGGTGGCTGTGCGTAAATACCCGCACGCGCGGCCCCGTCTTCGCTCGGCCTTGTGCAGCGTGGGATGCAAAACACCGCCGTGCTGCAGCCGGCCGTTACCCGCCGCCGCGGCTGGTGAGGGGTCGGTCTGGGAGCAGCAGAGCTCGCGGGTGCTTTTGCTGCTCGCCTGAACGGAGCCCCCCTCTGCGAAGGCTCCGTGCGGAGGAAAGGGAACTTCGATGTCTCGCTCCGCGTGCCGGGAAAGTTTGATTTTAATAAAATTAAACGCAGCTGCTTTTGGCAGCTTCTCTCACAGACTGGCAGCTAAAAACAACTTTACGTAGTTCACTGAGCTTGGGGAAAAATGTCCGGTTTATGCATTTTCGGAGACGGTATAATAACTGTTCGTTTTCTATCCAAACAATTTGTGGATTATTTCACTGATATATGCAATCCTATATTCAGCTACAGCCTCGGTGGCACAGGAACTCTGGAAAAGTTGTCCCTGCGACATAAAAGTTTTATTTATTGTGGTTTTCTATAGGTAAAGTGGAAAACTGGAGTTGGCTTTAAGTGTTTGCAATCTGAGAAATGATGTGAAAAAGCAGCTCAACTCAATGTACATTCTTTTCAATCTTTTTTTTTGTGTGAAGGCTTTTGTCTTTGTATCTTTGCATTATTTGTAAATGAAATGTAATAAAAGTTCAAATGTTTTGGTCTCTGGCTGCTTAGCTTTTTCTTAGTTTGGGTCGTTGTTTGTTTGCTTTTCGACTGAAGGGTTTCAGTGGTGAAATATTGATGTTTGCAGGGCTCGTGTTTATAAAGAATCAGCAAAATCAGATGATTTTGGTTAGCTGGCTTCTCACAGCGGTGAGAGCTGACCTCCCTGCGGCTCCTCCCCGGGGCAACTGCAGAGGGGGCTGAGAGACGCAAAGCCTCCGTCGCCCTTCTGGGCTGCCGCGTAATTTTAGTGCTTTCTGGGGTAAGGGGAGTCTGTCTGTCTGTCTGCCTGCCTGCTTGCGTTGCTGGATGGTTGGAAGAGAAAATGAGCGTGTAGATGTCCAGACTTGCCTGACTGGATTGTCCTACGTGCGTGCTTCAACACCTGGGTGTAGCTTTCGCCGCAGCAAAGCTTGCGTTAGGTTGGTCATCGAGGTAAGTAGAGCCAGCGACGGAAAAGTTTTCGGTTACGAAGGCGGCTGGGACGGAACGACGGCCTCCCTCGGCCGGGGCAGCTCCCGCAGAGCGCGTTTGCAGGGGATTCACCTCTGTCTGGTCCTGTTTTACGCTTGTCTGTGGGTTCACCTGCAGCCAGGGCTCCGACCCGAGGGCCGGGCGTGCTGCGGAGAGCGTCGGTCTGGTTGAGTATTTTGTGTGACGCGAGGCCGAGCGAATGCACCCGGCTTTTGAGTGCCCAAGCAAAAGGTCGTTCCCGTCTGCTCACGGCTGGGAACCAGAGCATCTCTGGCCAGATCCGCCTTGGAGTCAGTTTTCTGGAGGCCATCTGACGTCCCTTCGGTACCTGAAGCCATTTTGTGTAGGGGATATTGTACTCTGCACTGCCTCAGCTGCTTTTTTTCCTCTCGGGGAAAGAGAATTTAGTGGCCGCTTTCCTGACGGCCTTAGAATGGCGAATGGCAACGATCTCCCAGTGCTGCGATCAGCAAGCGAACCGTCTCCAAAGGAGCCGGCGAGCAAACCCCGTGTTCTTCTGGCAGATCGCTGCCTACGCTGTTGCCTCCGGAACGTGAAATTCAAACGCGCGTAGCTGTGCAGAGCCGCGCTTGGTAAGCGCAGCTTTTCCCATCAGCTTTCCAGGAGGAGAGGGAACGCTGTGGTCACGCCCGGCTTTGTTTGGTGACGTTTACCAGGAGCGGCACGTCCAGCGTAGGGCATTTATCGTACGGCCTCGCCCTAGGGGGGAGCTGCTAACGAGCCTGCAGAACTGCACCGTTCCGCGTGCGACAGGAGCTGCCCCTCTGCTGAAACCGCGAGCCGGTTTCGGTGTAATTGAGGTGAGCTGCTTACCTGAAGCATCTTGCAAAATGTGGCTTTTATTGGCTCCTCAGGCAGCCTGGAACGCTGCTGGGTTATCGCTTTCCTGGAAAAGGCTGGGGATTACAGCAGCGCGGGATTTAAGGCTTCCCAGGTTACCAACTACAGAAACCCTCTGCTCTTCCCAGCTGAAGTGAGCACCCGCGATGCTCACGGCTTCCCTTTTCCCAGTTCCTCCGCTGTCTCTTTGTGGGTGTCCTGGCATGGTGTCGTAAGCCAAATCAAGCATAAAGCTTGCATTTATCCTTCTAAAACTAACGGCCGCTCACAGGGGCCGGGCAGGACAGCCCTGTACTGCTCAGGAAATCACTAGTGCGGCCGAGGGCTCCCTAGCAGTCCCACCGCTTTCGGCTTCTGAGGGTTTCTCTGTCACACAGCTGTATCAGAAGAGTTTCAGAAGAGGAAAAAGCGACATGCACGTGACCAAGGAGAAGTCTATTATTTATTATCCAACATTCCAGAGTATTTATTATCCAACATTCCAGAACAAAGATACTCTCCTTAAAGTGCTTTTTTTAATGTTTTGTGAGCAACTTGTACCTAGGCTGCTCTGTGTCCTTTTCAGACGAGTTTGCTTTGCCTTGAAAAGGAGAACAACATTCACGCTCGAGAGCCTGGGAGTAGGGAAGGGATTCCTGGGAATCACCCATGCTAAACTTACTCAAACAATTCCAGCTGCTGCAGGTAGCTTCTCGGCGCATCTTTTCCCACGTAGCGTAGAGAAGTAGCGTTCGCAGCAGCACAGGCCTCTACTCACACTTGCTGTCTACACCTCTGCCGTTCCGATAGGTTTTCGTAGCGTTGAAAGAAAGTTGCTGTTGTAGAAAAGCTGCCAGATAATGCGTGGACGCTTGGTGCTGCGCAGGGTGCAGTGGTACCTTACTTACAGTTCTTTATACAGTATACCAGCGGCGATAGTGGGGCAGCCGAGCACGTCTTTTAAAGCAAGTTTTGCTGGACAGGCGTTTAAATCGGAGGTTAGTCTTGCTGAACTCTAAATGTTTCATAGTCTTCTGGAATGGTGTCTGAGGAGGGTGAGATTAAAGCAAAGAGAGATTAGAAGTAGAACCAGAAATGAAAAATAGAATAAGCTACTGCATGACATCCCGCTACAGTTGTATGTGCAGGCCAGCCAAGAACAAATTAACATCTTGAAAGCAAAATGGCAAAAATGTCTGTATTTGACTTTCAAAACTAACTCACCATTGCAGCGGTAACGCAGGTTCGACCAAATAATGTTCTCCTGGGAGAAGCAGAAGACTCCCAGGCGCCCTCCTCGCATAGTTGTATCAAGGACAACTCCAGTGTCTGCTACTACTTCGGGGCCTTCATAGAAGCGAGCTCTAGAAGAGAATAAGCGCGCGTGGGACGTGAACACGAGACTGATAGAGCCTTGTAGAAATTGTTCCTCGGTCAGAGGAACCTCCCTCTTTCGCACAGGACTGCACTAGAGACGCGTGGTTTGTGGTAAGCTTCCACTCGGCCACGCAAAGGGAACTGAGCCCCTTACCTGATGTATCCGACCTGGGGCCGATGTTGCAGGAACCAGCGGTAGGACGTCTTGTCCTTCCAGCCGGAATTGCGAGGGTCCTTCCACAGCAGTTTGACCTGGTCTGTGGTGTCTCCGGTGTGCCAGAGGGAATTGCGGAGATACTCACCTGGGCCTGTTTTAGACTTCACTGCCTAGGACAGGGAAGAGACCGGTAAAACGTGTGGATAAAGGACCGACTGACCGTAGCTGCTTGCCCCGCTGTACGTGTCCAAGCAGCACAGCTGAGAAAAGGCAAAAATCCACTACTGAATTCTTTTTCAGCGGTGGCTTTACCTTCAGTTGAATTCCAGGTTCTGCTACTGCTCGGAAGGGGTTTGCCTGCCAGTACGTCTGCTCCATCTGCTTCCACATGACCACATAAAAGCTGGAACTGTCCTGGTAGCCAAATATGAAGCCAGCATAATCGTCATCTGTGGCAGTGTTGACATGGAACGTGCCCTCAAAGTCCACTCCGTTGAATGCCGTGTAACCTGTAATGGGTAGGAGAACAAAGACTCTGTATTCTACAACAAAATGTAGATCCATTTCTTTCCTGCTTCAGACGGAGGTGGATTTTGCTAAGCCAAAGCTGAAGACTGCCTACTACAGAAAATCTTTTCCCGGGAGGTGGATGGAATCATTAAGTAGCGTCTGAAATACTTGTAAAAGCTGCACTGAGAAGCACGCGGTTAATGAGCGTTAATTTTCCAACAGGACAAAAACAAGTGCCTCACCTACAGCCAGGCCAGGATCGCTGTTCATGGTCTGCACAATTTCCATGCCCTGAGAAAGAGGAATGGTGCCTCATTAGTGTAGTTCCAAACGTACAAACTTTCCTGCTGTTAAGTGATCGGGGGTGAGATCACGCCAAGGGTGAGACTCCAGGATTAGGACGCTGTTGAACAGTACCGTTAAGCCTGCAGCGTCTTTTAATGAAAACTGCATCCAGTTTGGTACAGGCTTGCTCCCGCCCGACTCACTAGCCCGTTCTGGAGCAGTCTCCTACCTGGTTGAGGACAATCCAGTTGGGGTCAATCTGTGCATCACCCTCAGGGTCCAGTACAACCGTCTGGAAAGCCCTGAAGTCGGTCAGTGTCACTTCTGCGTTCTCTGGGCACACATCAATTCTGTCGATCACCATGTCTCTGTCAAAGTCATCCTCACAAAGGTTTCCCACGCCATCACCTGAGAGCACGACAGAAGAAAAGGAGTAACAAGCGTTCATTGATGCACCTGAGGTTCACCCAGCTAGCTTTCGGCTAGCACAGCTAACGGTAGCCGTGTCTACGCAAGGTTAGGAGGCGTTCGGAGCACTGGTACGCTCCTCCTTTAAGTCAGTTGCAAAGAAACCCCGAGGCTTGCAGAGATGCTGTGAACAGAGGAAACACCTCAACTTGTAGACCCTTCTGGAAGAGGACTTTTCCCAGATACGATCCTGATGTCAGGGTTATTTGACGTAGGACTGTCTCGGGTCAGTACCGTCTATCTCTAGAGGTCAAACCAATACGCACTGGCCACCAGGAACGGGAGACCCCCGCGCAGGGCTAACGCGCATCCATTTCCCTTACCGTCTGAGTCTTCCTGGCCGGGGTTAGGGACAAGCCGACAGTTGTCGGGGCCTGGAGGTTTCTCATCCGGAATCCCATCGTTGTCGTCGTCATCATCACATTCGTCTCCCAGCCCGTCATTGTCTGTGTCCACCTGGGAGCTGTTCGGCACCGATGGGCAGTTATCCCGTGTGTCTTGGTGGCCATCCCCATCGCTGGTGGAGAAAATTACAGGTAAAGATTACCCAGTGACGTGTGCTTTTAAAATAAGCATGCAGCACCTTTCTAGGAGCTGGGATCCTCGACAAGAACAGCAGAAGTTGGTGACTTTCACCTTACAAAGTCTCAAGCTGGAAGTTACACCAACAGTAGATCAGAAATATTCCAGCTGTAGCATACAAACAAATCTGAGCGGTAGCTAGCGACAAGCAAGCCTGCTGTCAGCAAGCTTAGATCCGCTCGCCTTTGGGCAAACTTCCACTGGCAAGTTTTTCTGAGGTCTGAAGAAAATTCCACCTCCCTTAACCTCTGTCTTTTTATCGGATAAGGCCAAGCCAGGTTGTCACGGAGTTCCAACGCATGCCTTTTTCCCCCTCCATCCCCAGGATTTCATGCAACCTAAGCATAATTTTTGCAGCAAGCTCTCACCTGTCCTGGTTGGTGTCACAGACATCTCCCACTAGATCATGATCAGTATCTTTCTAGTAAAATAAAGCAATAATAATTTAAATTTTCCATAGATCAAGAGGAGGATTAGGCAATAAAGAGAACAAAGAGATGTTTGTTAGCCTCAGTGCCTGATTGTTCTGATTGAAAACAGAGCTGACAACGGTGGGAGAGTTCCTTCTGCAGGATTTACGAGCTGCCCTGATGAATTCAAGCAGCGCTGTTTCCGAACACAGATGAGCAGGGTAGGAAGCGAGAAGTCCAGAGTGCGACACTTCCTCTCTCACTTACTCATCTCTACCCCAGGACGTTTGATCTCGAGGGGCTGTACTTTCGTACTGCAGGATGGCAGCTAAAATTTGCAGTCCTGAGTGAGAAAAATGAACCTGTAGGACTGCAAAATTGGGAGCGCTTACTTACCTGGTCTGGGTTACTGAGTGTTGGGCAGCTGTCACACACATCTCCTACTCCATCACCATCACTGTCTTTTTGATCAGGGTTAGGAACTCTTTTACAGTTGTCCATTGGGTTTTTGATCCCTGTAAAACACGCCAAGTGGACCCATCAAGGCAACAGGGCTGTTAAGGCCTATGCAGCAAGATCTCTTTTGGATGTAAGAGATGGCAAAAATCTAGGACAGATTCATGTAGTAAAGCAACAATTTCAATTTTTGTGTACATTTTACACACTTTTAATTTAAGTTACATCCTAGCAGCTATTGAGGATAGAAGAGATCAGCAGCAACTGATGTTAAAACATACTCCAGACTGCATCACGATGGATGTCTGAGCATGCTATTGCACGTGAACCTGAGAGGAGAGGGCCTTAACTGCGTTCCTTAGAGAAAGGCAAAGAACTGAAGACCGTGTCTCCGAACTGGCATCCTATCTGTGCAGGAGTGAGTGGCCAAGAGGATGAAGATGAAACTGTCTGCGGTTCCCTAAACCATGACAGAGTCTTTTTCCTCTAAAGTAGATGTCTATATAATTATAAAATAAGTCAAGGTTAATCTTGGCTATTTGACATGGAAGATTTCGACAGTGCCTTTCCAAGGCCCGAGACAGGACAGGAACAATCTAATTGGCAACCTGTATGACTTCACTTCCCACTTCTCTGCATTTACCTACTACACCAGCACATCGTGCCAGCAGGGAGCTACTTGGCAGGATGTAGCCAGACCCAAACAGCACTAGATGCACTGGAAATACTCTGTAAATAAATATGTACGTCTCAAGCCAGCAGCAGTTGTGATTTCTGGCTTTTGAAAGCAGGCTTTGTGCAAATACAGCATCATTAGCGCACAGACTGTTTC
Source organism: Theristicus caerulescens (assembly GCA_020745775.1). Lineage (NCBI taxonomy): Eukaryota > Metazoa > Chordata > Aves > Pelecaniformes > Threskiornithidae > Theristicus > Theristicus caerulescens. The sequence continues at coordinate 4,543,600 of CM036579.1, forward strand.
TAAAGCCAGCCAGGTTTCCCCCCCCCAGCAGACAGCCCTGACACATACTGCCTTGAGCCAGTAGCTGCTAACAACTTGGACGCTCCCATGCTTCTTCATAAGTTTAAATTGCAGCACAAAGTAGCGTCCTTGTCTGGACTGAGATCAGTTTGCATGGTACATCTTTCTTTCTTAAGTCTGACGCAGGTTTGACGTGACTGTGCACAATAAGTGCTCATAAAAACCGTTAGCACCATCCTGAAGATAGATCTTTAAACCCTGCAAGAGCTGACCTGTGAAGGATGCTGGCTTGACTGCTCATCTTGGCATCTTAAGAACTGAGCTGTGCTTCATCCCATCAGAAATTAGTTCTGCTCCTGCAGAGCTCAAGCCTCTGAAGGCTGGTACCTGCCGCGAGGGTCTCTAGCTGCGTGCTGAACAGCTTTCTGGTTCTTAGCTCAGTATATATGCACCTCTGAGGATGCTCTTCAGCTGCTCTTACCATCTCCGTCCATGTCGTCGTCACACTCATCTCCCCTCCCATCGCCATCGATGTCCCGTTGATCATTGTTCTTCACTTGGCGACAGTTGTCGCAGGCATCACCAAAGTTATCCTTGTCCACGTTGCGCTGGTCTGCGTTGCGTGTGTACACACAGTTGTCCTGTGGGAGAGAGGGACTGGCTGAGGGGAAATGTTTGGCACTGAGCAACCTACTGAGGAGTAAGAAAGACAAAAGTTCTGAGGTACGTGACCAGCTGCGCTGAGCAGCCCAGTAGCCTCTCTGCAGCCAGTCTGGGTTTTCTCTATTCAGCCCAGTCACTCCCTGTTCACCAGCAGCACCTGAAAATATCTCCAACCAGTGCTTGACCAAGTGTGCGAGAGAGAGACTCCCTAACTCTCAGGGGACCACGACTTGTAAAGTCCCTTCCGTGCCATGATGGTCTCTCCTGTCTGCTTGTTTTTAGAGTCTTCAGACCATCCAGATTAAAAGGAAACATTGCATGCTGTGACCTGCAGGTTCCCTAAATTCACATTAAAGGTGTAGGTAGTTGCTCTGCAGGACCTCTAGGTACATTTAGGTATGTCAGGGCTTAAGCATTAGAATTCAGACCTCGGCATTTAATATCCCATCTCCGTCAGCATCATCGTCACAAGCATCTCCAATTCCATCCCTGTCTGCATCCTCCTGGCCGGAGTTCGGGACAGTCATGCAGTTATCCTGAAAGGAAAAGCAACAAGGGGCCTGCTAGCAAGCTGTGCATGTCATTTAGCCTGAGTTCTGAAGGCGGGGCAGGGTCTCGCCAGCACCCGAGGCCTGCCTTCAAATCAGAATTGCCCAGTTCTGGTTAGGCATTCCTCCGACATACTGTTTCGAGCAAAACACGAGACAACTGCATCTTACCTTGCGGCATTTTTTGTCAGAGCAGCGTTGCTTCTCATCAGGGACTCCATCGATGTCCGTATCCTTCCCACAGACATAGCCGTTCCCTGCCCACCCCACGAGGCACTGGAAGACAGCAGATAAACAAAATGAGGCTGCCGGTGATGCCCTGATGGCCAGATGCCTCCAAAAATTGAATGCTTTACATGAGAACCAGCACAAAACATGGCATATCCAGGTACACAACCATCTACAGGAAAAATATTGTCTGGAAGAAACAGTTATGCTGTAAATAGCATTTTAAATAGCTCAGATACAAGTGCTCTGCTTGTTCCTGAGATCATAAAGACAGATGCAGCAGCAAAACTTCTGGGCTCCAGGAGGTTTCTGAATGGTGTTTCTCCCTGCTCCGCTGCATGTAATGCTCCATGACTGACAAATTTGTAGCGCTTCAGGCAAAAAAAACCCCAACCAACCAACCAAACAGTGGATCTGAGGTGCCAGGAGCAGTCCACTTCTCCAGAGAGCACTGAAGGAGAGATTGCCGTAGCTCAGGTGTTGGGGAGAGCAGGTCTGTGTCGGGAAGGCATGCTCTCCAGGAGAGGGCAGTGGCAGACCCAGGAGAGCGAGCTCAGTGCGAGGGGAAGCGGAGCGAGCAGACCCCAGCGGCAGGGAGGTTTGGACCTTACCACGCAGGAGAGGGACCCGTCGCGCTCCACGATGCACTGTGCTTTCTCGTGGCATGGGCTAATTTCCCCATTAGGGCAGCGTCTCACTGTTTGGCTCTTGCAGCCAGTGACTTGATCCCCAACAAAGCCAGGTTTACAAGCCCCGCACTTGTAGGATCCCTACAAGAAAAAGCAATGGGGAGTTAATGATGAGTCCTGGCAAACCTTTGCTGTAACCTTCCTCAGCAGCTGGATTGCCACAGCTAACAGAGGCCCCAGAGCCTGGGGAAGAGAGATCCACGTGAGGCTTTCCAGCAATATTTACCCGTGTATTGATGCAGATGGAATTTGGGACACAATTTCTGGCGGCACCTGTCTCGCATTCATTGATGTCAGTACAAACCTGCCCAGGAAAAACAAAATACACATTAACTTCACTCTTAAGCAGATACCACATGAGATTACAGAATTAGGGCATCACTAGATGCAGAAGCAAAGGCCCTGACACACCTTACTAGGACCCACAGCTCAAAGTTTTCCTTCAGAGAAGCTTCGGCCAGATCCCAGCAATACTCCTGACCCCAGGCAAGCTGTTCACCCTCTACAGAGTCACCAGAGATTTTAGCCTGGCAAAACAGCTTAGCTCTGAGCTGAGCTGTCAGAGTATCTCCTTACTGTAAAAGGACAGAAGAGAGTCAATGGAGCAAGAAGGTCAGAGACTGCGTCCTGTGACCAGCTAGCAGCTCTCTAAATAACACAAGCCACATGCCATTCCTGCTTTTGGCAATATATTCTTATAAACCCTACTAAGACTAGGTGGTTTGGTTTTGTTTTTTTTTTTTTACTTTAATCTGTCTATAGCTGTCAGGGAAGCAGGGGGGCCAGCAGCTGCATCAACTCCTCTGTGTCCTAGTAGGAAGGATTCCCCAGGCTGGCTTCACAGCCACAAAGGTGTCAGAGACATAACGTTCTGTCCAGTATAAATTCAGCAGAGGTAAGGTCTTGGCGTGGAGGTTGCTTTGCTTTGATGTGCTAGGACATCCTTGGCAAGTCTCTCCTCTCACTGCATCGGTCTTCCCACCAACACAGTGCAGTCGTCTTGTATTTCCCTCCCATTTCTTTGAGGGCTCCACGACCTTCGAATTACAGTTACAGAGGGGAAAGAGTTAATGGCTTCTGAAGGAGACAGAAAAGTTTCTGGGCCTTACCTGTTTGTTGGCCCTGGCATAAGCTAGTCCAACTCCTTCGACCATTTGCCCAGTGAAGCCGGGAGGGCAGGGATCACAGCGGAAGCCAGGGGCGGTGTTAATGCACTGGACCTTCGGGAAGCAGGGGTTTGCATTGCACTGTAAACAAGAAAGAGGTTGTGCAGAATGGTGAGGCAGGCTCGCTCGAGGCAGGCTGGGAAGGCAGCTCTCAAAGCAAGCCTTGCTGGGTGAGATCCAGCTATTGTACTTTTATTTTTAAAGACTAAACCAAAAATGCATAGAAGTTCCTGGCTTTCCTTGCAAGTGGAAAATGCAGCTTCCCCATCTCAGTTGTTCTCCCAAGTCCCAATATGTGCAGACAAGTAAAACAAATCAACTTTCAGGACTAATTCTTCTTAGATGACATCAATTGCCCAGGCAAAGAGCTGGCTTCACTGCACACTTTCCTTCCTGGCAGTCTCTGAATCCAGAGAACTGGATAATTTCTTACACTGGTTTTGAAAGACAAGAGCAGTTGTTTGTTTACTACTCCGGGAAGCAACTGTCTTTCCAAAGTTGCTATTAATGCTTGCTTTATTTTCTCCAACACTTTATTATTTTCACTAAATTCTTACGCTCTCTTCTGGCAGATGCATTACATTAATACAGTGGTTCCCACGTTTTGGTGACTAACAGATTATCATCAATCTCAAAATCCCTCATCGACTCTTAACTTCAGCAGGTTTTTAAACTGAAACGCTATAGAGGCGATATGGCTTTGCAAGACACGTACAGTTGCTTGGTGGGCTAATCAGGGAGCGTAGGACTATGGTTTGGGAACCACAGAACTAAGGAGCCTTACGGACATGCAAAATTAATGGTTGAGTAAAGCTTTACGTACACACAGAGAGTAAACTTGATGGAACGCCACACTTTCTAAAACAAAATAAATTAAACAGTATCTGCCTAGCAAGGTTTGATTTAAAGGCAGAAGTAAAGCAATACGAGTAGTGTGGTAAGATTTATTGTATAAAGGACTATTCGGGAAGCATTTGATTCTATTCCACACATAATAAATCTTATCTCTAACAACTCATCAGCCATTAGCGCAGAAGATTCTAAGACCAAAAGGGACTGTTCTGCTCTTCCAAACTCACCTTCCTGTGTGGTACAAACCAGAAGATTTATTTTGTTTGAGCCTATGTATCTTTTAGAAAGAACTGTCTAGCTAGGCTGGATATAAAACCAACACGGAACAGAGCTTAAGGGAGGGTGAGATACAGACTTCCTTCCAGTGAAATCATGTTTCTGTTGAACTTCAGCTCCTAGGGGAATTGCAAGACTTTTCTTTACAACCACAAGACAAACCCACAACACTCCAAGAAAAGCGAGCCAGTTTTGTAACTTCCAGCCTGTCCTACTCGGTTTTTACCTCATTGATATCTGTGCACTGGGAGCCATTGCCTGAATAACCGGGGGGACAGGGTCCGCAGCGGAAGCCAGTGCCGGTCTCGGTGCAGGCCACTCCGGGGAAGCAGGAATTTGGGAGGCATCTGTTAAACTGTGTCATGGTGATGACAGGGCCTGTCGCCTCAGTGTGCATGCCTAGAGGAGAAGAGGAACGTTAAGAACAGAGCTGTCACTGCCAGAGACTATCATCAGGTGGTCCCATCGTCTCAGAAGACATCAGTGTGCTTCATACACGGGACGTTTCCTTGCATCCTTTCTGAGGGTTCAGCAGCTGTAGCTCGATTTTGTAAACGGAGAAAAATGAAGCCAGAAGCAGCAGCTTGACAGATTTCTGAGTCAGAGCAGACAAAAAATAAATAAGAAACCCCAGAAGTCTTAGCTCCCGGTCCAAAACTCTTGTTGTGCCGCCCTCCTTGTTGGTGTAATGCCCTTGCTTTTGGAGTTCCAGAGAGATCAGTTCTCTCCCTGGTTCCTCCATAAGTACACCGATACCTCACTGGTGGTATGGACTCGGACACTTGGCTAAAGCAGAACCCACACAGGCTTAAATCTAGGAAGCATTGTGGAGGGCTGTCAGCCAAAACCTCCGCTGTGGAAGGCAGGCATGTTAAACAGGTCAGCTTGGAGTGCAGCAGGAACACACTCGCATCAGGCTCACATCAGGCTCTCATGCCATACTGCTATGCATAGCATGCTACCTGTTATCTCCACAAGGCTAGGAAACCTCACGTCATCCTGGCAGATGAGAAATCAAGCTGTTAATCGGACATTCATCACTTCTAGGCTGGAGTACAGCAATATGGTCTACCTAAGCATGAAGTACTGTGATGTGTAGGAAATTCTAAGGCATATAAAACGCTCCGGCCGTCCTATTCAGAAGCACGTCAAGCCTGTCCCCACACCGCTGCACAGCAGCTTCCCTTAAAGCTTTCGGCCAAATGCCAGGGTTTTGTCCTTACCCCCATAACTTGCAAAATTAATCTGTATGGGACGCAGAACTTCACTGAAGGCCAATTCAAGACTGTGAATAAACTTTCCCAGAAACTAGATTTGTCACAAGTCTCCCACACCCACTACTCTAAGTGGCAAGGACACTTTTTGCTTCTGCTTTCTCCTGCTTCAAAGCCCAACATAAAAAACCTGAGACAAAACAAAACAAAAAACAACACTCGACCATCACCAGCAGCAAAGTTTTCACTAAAAACAAGGCCTCTTCTCTTCATACTTCTCTTTCTGAGAAATAATGAGAGAAGCACACAACTGCTGTGAGTCACGTTGTTCAATGCATGACTAAAAGGGGCTCAAATTCTACAGTAAGAAGTACAGGAGAAGAATTCATAAAAAGCAAAGTAGCAAGTGGGGAAGGCAGAAATCAAGTAACACAGAGAAAGTTCAGGACAGTTTTATGAGCAAATTATTAAAACAATTGCTGTGGATGAATGCATTTCTGTACTGCAGGTCCCAAAAGCTTTGGCTAATCTCTTTTCCAGCAGAAGTACACTCTCTCCAAATGCAGAAATGGTTACTGCTCCACCCTTCGAGTGTACTGGCAAATAATAGAGCATCTCCAAGAACCATGCTTTCTGAAAGCCACATACACTGGAAGTAAGTTCCTATCTAGAAAAAAGCATTTATTGGGGAGCAGAGGGCAAGATTTATATGGGAAAATTTATGACCCTGTTTCCTGAATCCTCTGTAAACAAGCTCTTTGCTTGGATGGTGGCAGCACTAGGATGGAAGGAATAGCAGAGCAATGCCTCTTGGGGGTGATGTTCTCTTCCACTTGCAGCTCAGGAGTAGCCAGCTATATCCCACAGGACACCCAGTGTGCGTTCCCAGGCAATTCTGACATCGGCCGTGGGCTGGGTCATTAGGAGACGTGGTTGGGCAGCTTTCCGTACTAGAACAACGCTACCCTGAAAAGTACAGCGTGGTATGTCACAAAACCACTAACAAAGCTCATTTCAGAAATAGTTGAAGTAAGCGAATGCTGGGGTTTCGCTGGAAGGAAAGATGAGCTTTTTAAGGCTACTTCTGCACCCCATGCTCAGGAAAGGGGCAATAGCTTCAGCTGCCGTTGAACCACGAGAACAGCACGGAACACTGGTCCATTCATGCAGAATGTTGTGGGGGAAAAAAAGGCATCACCAATATTGAGCATTACCCTGTGACGCTCAGGATGATTGTGAAACAAGCTATCTCCTTTGGGGAGATGGTCACAGGTGGCATTTTACTACTTGTTTGGACACAAAGGTATGAAGGACTCGGAGGAGGCAGTCGAACACAGGACTCAGCTCAGTAACTCACCACAGGCATCACACTCCATGACTGTATTCTTCAGGAATGTTATCTCCTTAATCTAGAAGAAAACAAGAACCATCACTTAGCCAAAGGCTGAATTTTGCTCCCACGCGAACTAACAGCCCCACTGCCAGAAAACAGGGTGTCTCTGAGACTGCACAGCTACTTACAAACAAATTAACTCTTACCCCAAAGTCTATGTTGCAGACTTTATGGAAACTGAGGTGGCTTGTATTCCCTGCTGTAAGTTACTCCCTACTGCAGTGTTTCTACAGGCTAACTTGATACTACTATTCTGTCACAGATGCAGGAAACACTTGACTTGGATACACAGAAACAAGTGCCATAAAGAAAGAGGTATCTCCTTTATTTGGGTCTTCTGCTCGAGAAGGTGCTGAGCTAGCAGTCCTAGAGAGGTCTGCTTCATCTGCAGTCCAGGTACTGCAGAGGTGAAGTCAGGAGGAGGGTCCCCTGTGAGCCATTTTTGCAGACATATGAATAATCTCTGACATTGCTTAGGCCAGTCTTTGGCTCTAACGCCCTTGCCACGAGGATATTTAGAATCTGTTCAGGAAAGCTGCTCCCTCCAGACCTCCTCTGATCTCCTCTAGGCTCCTATTCCTTCAAGCTTGCTTCAGTAAAGAGATAATCTGTAGCATCGGCAGTGCAAAGATGCCGTTCCTTTGGTGAAGAAAGGAATACGGGACAGGCACAAGTAAGCATTTCAGTCTCGAGCTAACATTTATATGGCTCTCTAACATCTTAGACAGCAATCCTAGCAGAATTCTCTCCTGCAAAAGCCTTCCTGGCTAGCTACCACCGATGCTCAGGACCACCCTTCCACACCCTGTGGACTTCATGTTTCCACAATTAAGTCATTTCACTTTGACAAAAGCTTCTACTCATGTCCCTCTGCCAGCTCCCAGGTATAAGAGCAAGCTTTCATTCTATGTTAGATTCTCTCTTCCCTCCAACACGGCCTGGGGTCATGTATTTTGAATAGTTAATGCAGAGATAGATCTAACCCAAATCCCCAGAACATCTTCCATTAGAAGAGGGTGACAGGGAGCAGAGCGGAGAATTCGGAGCACTGCTGATGAGTGTCAGTGGTTCCTTTGTGCCAAGAATCCTTCAGCCTTTGGCTCAGGAGAGGAGATCTGGCCTTTTATTGTGCTACCTTTTGCCATCCTTACTGCCAACATCCCAAGATGCTGACTCAAGGAAAAGTAAGTTTTAGAAAATCTTTGCACAGATGAAGAAATTATGAACTGCCACCTTGGCTCTCCAGTGGTATATGCAAGTTTGTCTTCTGAGGAAGACTTTTCTTGAAAGCGCTGTTGAGAAAAAGGCCATGGATAAAAAAAAAAAGTAGGTGGCAAGAGCGAGAGAAAGAACAAATAGAAAACCTGTATGGAGAAGCAGGGCTAAGCTGGAAGGGAACACTGGAAATCATTGCTCGAGGCTGCCAGGAACCATGTCTGACCTGATTCCTAGTAAACACTGGGTATTTATGCAGCAGCCTGAAATGTGAGAGTAACTCAATGCAACAGATGTTTTTGCAGATTAGAGGCCGCCCAGTTTGCACTGGCACAGAGACCTGTCTGCCATTCCAATTATCTGGCAGGCAGAGGCTGCTGCCCTCAGCTCCCAGGGTGGATAAAGGCAGAATGGAACCTTTTTCTATACTTAAAAGAGAGTTGACCAGACAAACCACCATCTCCTCGTTAAAATGGGAAAAGATCTAAGCACCCAAGAAGTTCCAAATTCCCTAAGAAACAGCTGGAGCCAGAAAGGCTTAGGATTAAAACAACAAGAGGAAAGAGTGAATACAGAGCTTGTTTAGACTCCATATGACTTCCCTTTCCAGGACCCTAATAGACGGCTGAAAGGTCTCTTCCATCTTCCAAGTTTGGACTCTCTACTGATTTCATGAGCCCACAAAACCAAGGAAAAAGTGACTTGTTTTTCCAGTTAAATATATACCCACTGTGTGTGCTTGTCTTTTTTTTAAGAGCTCATTCTCCATGTACCCTGTTTTTCAGCAGACACGGTTCTAAGCAGCAGAATCTGGAATGCAAATGAATCCACTTTATCTCAGAATTACAGATCTGATTGTGAGACCACCTCTGGATTCTGGTTTGCAGCGCAATAATTCTATTGCTCATTTCACTTAGCGCAAGCAGCAGCCCCCCAATTGCAGAACTCAGCACGTAAGGCAGAGAGAGGGTTCAGAGATCTCCCTTGTGCAGCATATAAGGAATTAGGTCCCTTTCTCACCTACCTGCTGTTTCAACAAGTCTCGAACTTCCATTAGCACACGGTTAGTTTCTCTCATCTCTTCCAGCATTTCTGGCCCAACTTCCCCTCCTAAAAAAACCAAAGTGGTCGGGAAAAACACAGAAGAGCCATTAGCAGTACAAACCAACTGATATTATTAACTTCAGCTTAATATTAAAGATACAGACTCCTCCACACCAGTCTCTGCCAGTTCCTAACTAGAAGCTTGCTGGAATTAAGAGACTTGCACATAGGGTAGCATTTGCTCTGGGCAGGGCAGCCAGTGATAATCAGCCATGCCTGTCAGGTAGGTAACAGCCACCCCTCAGCAAACAAATTGGCCCGGCAGTCTGGCAGTTGTGGTAGCTGTTCATCTGGCGTGGTCTCTGCAGTTCACACATAGGAAGGCTTTGCTGCCAAAAGAAGCAAATTAATAATTCAGTGCTGTGGAAGCTGCTATGAAGGGCACCACTAAAGTAAGGCTCTTTGCTGAGTCTAGCCCGAACGTGCTGCCAAGCACTGAACGTGGAAAACCAGCACATCGGCCGTTGCCTCGCCTGTTCTCAAGGTACAGACTTTTTTCTTGCTGGAGACGGGTTCTTTCTGGGCAGCGGCAGTTTCAAATTGCCATGTAGTGGCTTTGGGACACAAAGGATACCTGTGCTCATCCACGCAACATTGCAAAATCCTGTTTAAGCTATGCCGAACAGAGGATATAAATCATCTTACGAGGTCATCTAGGGCAGATTAACGTGACTTTTCCCTCCCATCTGCTAGATTCTAGACTTGCCTAGTCCTTTGAGACATGCTAAAAATCTAGTCTACACTCCAGCTTCGCTCAAGAAGAATGAATGGAGGTAGCTCATTGTTTCTAGAATTATGCAAGTTTTAAGAAAGCTTGAGCCATTTAAAAACAATTGGACACGAAGTTCAACTCTGGTATTCTCCTGTCTGCCACGAGAAAGTACAGCCTCATTCCTCTAGTTTTTTCTAGATTAATAGGTCCTCTAACAGGAGTCACGCCTTGCCTGCAATGTAAGCAAACCTTTATGAGAGAGAAATAGCAGCATCTTCTACAAACAGCACTGTGTGTTCAGGGGAAAATTAGCTGGAGTTCGGTGTCTGCCTCCTTGAGCATGAGGAGTTTGCCAGTGCCAAAGGCAGGATGTGAGCCCGTGCTCCTGCCTCGGTCCGACTTCGGCATTCTCATGTGACAAATGAGCCTGAAAGCCTCATGGGTCTTCCCCGCACAGAACCAAGAGGATTTTATGAATATTTGTAACATCTCCAATACATTTTGGTTTGGGAACTAAATTGAAAGTACCGCAAATGTGTCATTCTAAGGCAGAAAGACTGAATTCAAGTGACGTTTCTGAGTTTATTGAAACAAGGAGCTTGCACATAATTTCTAACTTCAAACAGAAGTTTTGAATAAACTCTGCATGAAGGCTTCAGGCAGCTTCCGTTATTCCGGGGAAGAATTTTCCATCCCCGGTAGCAAGATGCAATTTAAAATACAAGTTTGGGGTTTTTTTAATATTCAAATCACAATAATGATTCAAGCACTCAGGAGCGATTTCCAAAGGAAATCTATGGACTTGCAGACATTTCCATTACTGTGCATCCCTCTCCGTGGACTCATTCTGTCTCCACAAGTGCACACCTGAATCGCTGGTGCACAGTCTGAGTCTGCCGGATCTCACAGATCCTCTTCGAGTTGAGCTTTCCCCTAACGGGCTGTTCAGAGAAGTGGAACTTTTGTAATGAAATTAGCATGGCTACGTTCCTAGAAGTCAGGGCTTCCCTGAGCTCTATGTGCACAAGCAGAGAGGCTGCCCAAGGATCCTGCTATAGGACATTCTGTTTTTTTAACTTAAATCACATGCAAAATGCAGATTAATGTAAAGTGTCTCTTGCAGGTCATTACAAAACACAACAAAATTTCCAGTTGCCCTGGAATAAATGTTTTTCTTAAAATACTTCACTACTCAGGAGGGGAACTGGGGGAAAATCTAAGACTGAACATTTACACAGTTAAGCTTCAAGTTTCATATGAAACTACAAAATCCCTAAACATTGTTTTTAAGCTTCAGTAGATGCAGTTGAAATGTTACCTTCTGCCTCATTCCCTTCTGCAAAACAGTTTTCGTAGGAGTCTAGAAAGCATACGAATCCAGAAAATATAGAGATAATTAAAATGACTTACCTGCTCTTCTCTGCTGACATGATGAAAAGGGACAAGAGAGGCAGAGGAGAAAAACAAAGGCTAGAGCTGAAATCATCTTTGAATCTCCAGGCAGTGTGGATGTATGGGCTTCCCTTGCAACGAATTTTTAACCTGCAGGTTTGCCTCTGCTCCCCATTAGTGTCTGTGGTTTGCTATTTATGAAGTTGCATTCCTTCCTCTGAAGTTCTTATTCTCTGATGCTGGACGAGGGGTGGACGTCATTTCTGGCTGCTAGTCCACAGAGAACGTTACAAAAGTAAACAATATGAGAAACTCATCAGGAGAGTAGTTTAATTTTTTTTTAGACCGACTTGCACCAAAATAGGTCAGAAAATTCCAGAATTAAATTGATTCTTTTTGGATTGGGGTTTTTATTTCGTCTTCATGGACACAGGATAGACGGATGATTCATAGCCTTATCCCTCACAGATTTTCCTTCTAAAATTGCTCACAAGATCACAAAAGCTTGCGAGAGACATCTGGACTTCACTAGAGTTTCAGACAGGGCTCTTTAAACTCCCCAAAGACAGTTTCACCACTCACACTTGGGGTAGAATTATGGAATCATCTTCCAACTCCAAAGAGGAGCTATCACATCCTATTTTGGAGAGGGATTGGGCAAATGTACTAGCCCTTAGAGGCTGATGTTCTTAATACCCCCCAGCCAGGCTCGTCTAAAGGAAGGATGCAGCGCAGAAATGACGGCAGGAAAGGAAGGCAGACTTTGCCGTTTCTTGTCTGTGAAGGAATGAGTCTCAATCCAGCATTTTCCATCAGTCAGTCTCAATCCAGCACTTTCCATCAGAAGACACAGAGCGGATTGAGAAATCCATCTAGAACAGCCAAAGAAAATCTGCCCAAAGAAAATGTTAAAGCTCCTACATCAAGGAAATTGCAAGTTAAACTGTGACCTGTAAAAAAGGTTAGTCTGCAGACCGGTGAAATTCTCGATCGCACATTTTCACTGTATGATTGTGAAATCTGTCAGTATGTTGATCATACAACACCCCTGGGGACACAGACAGGAAAGCCCCAGGAAACAGTAGCTCAGTCTTTAAAGTGTTATAGCAGCAGGATCCTTGGATATTTACATAAGGATTTTTTTCTCATTTTGACCTCAGACCTCCCCTGTTCAGGAGAAAGCTTCCCATCCCTGTGGCTGTGCACAATTCCCGAAGGTAACTGGGTGCAGTCTTGCAGGCGCTGGTGAGCACGCATGTTCACTAAAGTAAGCAAATAAATATTATTAGTTTTATATTATGGGAATGCTGCAGCAGACAGATTTTACATTTTCTTGCACCAAGCAAATTTATACCGAAAATAAAGTTAATTTGCATGTGCTACCTAGGTGGCATTCGTATGATTCTGCTTGCCTGGCGCACATGCCATCTCATGTTACACAGAGCAAGTGGCTTTTTGCTGTCAACCCACAGGTAAATCAGCTTTGAGGGTTTGATACGTGTGGTAAGCAAAAGTGGTTTAGCTGGAACTCAGAAAACTGAGTTTCCCACGTTTTAGCATTTCTGGGTCCTTCTGGACAAATCAAAACCATGGCAACTGATTATTAAAGATAAAATATAGTGTTTTTTCCAGTGATGTTCTGGGAAATATTATTTACAATTTCTATTTTATAGCAACAAATGGGGAAAATGCCCTGTCACCCACCCCACAGAGACCAAGTCTTTCACCTGAAACAGTGACAGTTGATGTCCGTCCGGCTTACGTTTGAAGATGCTGTTGTCAAGAGGTGAGAGAGACATTCAGCCTTTGCAGACTGCTCAGCCCAGGACCCTGCTAGAGGGCAAGCAAGGAGGCCCATTAGTACCTGTTATGGTAGGGGAGAATTTTAAGGGAAAAGCACATTACTTCAACAGAAGCCTGATAGGACATTAATAAAGGAAGGATCTTGCCAACTATTTAGAAAAAATCTGTTTTTTTCAAGTGGGGAGAAGTCATAAAACTCCAGAAAGAAAGAGATGTAACTCACATGGAATGAAGAATGGACAAAGGTCACTTGTGAGGTCACCTCGGAAACAACTGACATCAGATTGGCTTTGTATGGAGAAACAGATGTCCATATAGAATGATGAGACAATCAAAATCCTAGCACTACAAAAAAGGAAATTAAAAGAGAACAGGAACTATTCAATACATGGCAAATAAAGTATGTATGAGCAGTAATGATGTTTTCTGCTAAGTAACGTATTACTCAGTGATATCAGGACATAAAAGCAAACAAACCCACATTAAAAAAAAAAAACCTTAAAGTCAGACACCTAATAAAAAAGTTGCTTGAGAGTCCAGTATCCAGCTAACTGGACACTTCAGTGTTTCTAAGTTTTCAGGGGCCAAAAAACCCCCAGTTTTTGAGAAGAGCGAGTTGGCTGACTAGAAACAGCCATTTTTGAGACCATGTGAAACTGGCTCATAGAACAACATGACCCCCAGCCGGCAGGGGAGCGGTATCTGTATCCAGGGAGAGCGCTCAAAGACCGTCAAGAAGAGCTCTGCTTCCTCTGTACCGAGTCCAGCATTTTTCTGAGCACTTTCAGCTGAATTACATGCCCTTTTATAATACTATAAACCGATGACCACGTTATATGTAAAATTCACTATATTTTCCAATATGCCTACTGTTTAACAACCAAAACATTAACATTTTGAGTTAACATCAAAACCATATGATAGAGAAGCTAAATCATTTTCTTTGTTTTTACTATGGCCTGAAGAAACACAAATAATTGACATTAAAAAGAAGAAATCTCCCAAGCTCCCGGAGTCACTGCAAAGGACAAAAGGAAAAGAAGTGTTCTGAAGAATACCTTGTATGGACACGCTGCAAGGCACCAAAGTATTTAAAACATTCAGGGCTACCAGCAGCAAACCTGGATCTCTTCACAGGGAAGAGAAAAAGAGAACTTTGGTAATGCGCAAATCTGCAAAGTGGACGATCTGCAAGGACATCATCGTCTCTGTTCTCCTCTGCAAGAGTCACCACTAAGGAATTTATTGGTGGAGGCTGGAGCGTATACTGACCTGGCTCACAAGGAGCACATGTTACTTCTAAGTAACTCTGCAGTTAGCTGAGGTGTGACAGCACAGAGGAAAACTGTGAGTATGTACCCAGAAGATGCAAGTTCTCAAACTCAGTGAAGTCAGGAATGTTCACTGCCGAGAAATGACATTCATTTCCCTCAGCGACAATTAGTGTAGGACAGCATGGTGACAGAACAGTGCTAATTATTGCTCACTTACTCTAAATGAAATGAACCAAAGCATATTAAATCTGCATTACGCCGATGTTAAATATTTGAACAAATAAGTCCTGCGTATTAAGGCAGTGATCAATATGTCTTTCCATCCTTCTAGAAACCCAAAGCCATTTCTCTTTAGTCTGCAACAGTTTCTGGGATCATTTCTATTAATTGACAGTAGCAAAATAACTGTACAAATTAAAATGTAGCTCGTTTCTACAGAGCTTTCTTGAGTTGAGCAAGACACGGTGTCTCCACAGGGTGAGGTCATTCCTACCTTTATTTTCCTTGGACTCATTTTATACCTTTCTATATTCAGATCTAAGGGCTAGAAATCCCTGTAAATCACTACTCTAGCACTGCTTAAACACCCGCTAGCGGATCAGAAAGTGTTTGGTCATGACTTGGTTATTTCTGGGTGCCTCTGTCTGTTTCAAAAGGACAAATTCAAAAGTAGCTGATATATCTGAACTTGTTATTATCTGATGGGGAAACATCTTCCAGATTTTTCAGTATCATTTTTTAAGCATTACTGATTTAAAAAAAAAAAGTGAGCAGTAGATAGTGTTTATTTGGGCTTCAGTGTAAAAGTGTTTTTGCGCTCTGTGCAGTGCCAGGTTAGTTACACCTCTTTCCCTGACTGGAGTTGACATCACAAATGAAACCAGCACACAAACAAACAACAAAAAGAAAAGCTCATACTAGTTTAAAGTTTAAATATTTTCCATCTCTGTGTTTTTAACTAATTTTTGCCAAGTGAAAAACAAAAGTCAGAAGGAAAAAGTTATTTTTCAGTCTTGTAAGGTCAAGTTCTAAAAATAAGTGAAAAACACCTACACCCTCTGAAATGGTATGCTAAGTGTTTTACAATGTTTCTTATATATTTATGGTTGTAAGAAAGCAAATTATATAAAAGATGACCGGTAAGGATTTCAAAACCCATCTCCTCCATTTCCTCCCACCAGAGGATCAATAGTACCTATGGCACTCTTCACAAAGACTTCTCTACCTTGTTCGTAAATGCTGCCAGCGATGGAGGCTCGGCAGCCGCCCCAGGCAGCCTTCCAGGGCTTTATATTCCCACTGTTAGGAAATGTTTCCGAGGGATGCCATTTAAGCCCATTGCTTCTTTTCTTATTCACCATGGACTCAGAGAGCAGATTAAGTCCCTCCGTTGAAGTAGCACTATGTATTTGAAAACTTGTGTTTCAATTCTATTCTGTCGTAAAAGAACCTGGGAACGTATGCAGCTTCCACGTTAGTTACCAATATAGAAAGGCGGAGAGGAGAAATTATCATAGTCGTTGCAGACTGGCGACAGTCAGTCAGTTCTAAGAGAAATAAAATTCTTGATGTCTCAACTAAATCTTAATCAGTCGTGATTTTTGTTAATTGTCATAATACATAAATGATCTATGACCCAGCAGATACATCCTCTATTGTGGAGAGCTGCTGGATTACAACTGAAGTCGAACCAACCTGGTACATTTATGCAATACTCATTTCTCTTTCACTCATGAGTGGATCAGTAAGAAGCCCAACACATCAGAATTTCACAGCACGGTTTTCTTCAGCTTGTACTTACTCTGAATGCTATTGTTTAACGTTTGCAGATTCCAAAGATACACACTGTGAAAAGGACTGGGCACCGAAGTCCGAGGCCCAGCTGCCAGCAGAACCTTCAGTCCTGTCCTTTCTACTACTTGCTTCCAGACAAAACAAAAACCTACTTTCAAAAGTTTGCAAAGCATGATTTTACAGCTTGATTATATACAAACTCTTATTTCATCTGTTGCTAAAACACAATCTCAACAAACAGGATTTCTACATGATCTGTACTTGGAGCTATTTGCAGTCCAGAGGTAACAAAGTTTAGGTATTAACTACGTAATGTAAAGAATAGCACCAATGCTTTTGGAAGACAGATTCGTATTTGACATAAACACCTAAAGTGATACAAATATTATACACCAAATCCATCAGTCAGTAGGTAAGAACACCCCATCGCCTCCCCGGATGCCTCACTCATTGCAAGACGGAACAATCCATTGTGGTTTGTTACGTGTTTGAAGGGTTACAGCTTGCGGCAGTCTGGTTTATGTCTCTAACTTTGAATTCCTCAGGAAAGCAAGGCACTGAAGGTCATTGAAGACCTTTTATAAGTGCTTTTAATGTTTTTTTCATTTAATCAATGGCAAACTGCAATGACAGAGTATCAAGCCTGCAAAATATAATAAATGGACATGGCTCCATTGCACGCTACGCTAACTTTATCATTCATTCTTCTTCTTGTTTTCTGCCCTACTAATGGGATTTGACTAATGGCAGTAAAGCCATTTCCATGAGCTAAAAAAAAAAGGCACACAACTCGCTGTGGCACTAGGCAGAACGGCGTAGCGCCGGGCCACAACCGCAGTATCACAGCAATTGGCACATTGTGACGGGGACGTCTCCTGGGAGGGAGCCACTGCCTTGCACCACAGAAGCGGGGCCTTCCTTGAAGTAAGATTAGAGTTCCAGAAGCATCAACTTTCCTGTGTATTCCTCCAGCATTATTAGAAATCTGATGACTTTTATACTTTCTGCACATGAAAGGCTGACTTGCAAGGGAACATCCGTTTTTACCCTGAACATTTTCTTAGAGTTTTAGAATGCTACAAGACACAAACACCGTAATGTTCGCGTATAAAAATAGCTGCAAAACAGTTTCTGAAAAAAGGCGCAGAGATGCTTTCCAGTGTCTGAGGGAGGAATCCAACAACAAAGAGACCGACGAGCCGAGAACACATTCAAACTCTTTGTTTTATCCTCAGCTCCTAACCCCCAACCAAAAATAGTAACCAGAACCAGTATGACCTGAGGAGGGGTTTTCCAGTATTTTTGCTGTTGAACAGCCAACACAACAAATGCACATTTAATAAGTAGGAGACATTTGTAAGCCATCAAACACATATCAAGAAATTGCTGCCTTTATTGCTTCCTTTTTTTTTTTTTTTTTTTAATTCAGTGAATGCTGGGTAGGGGGAAAGGAAAGGTGCTAGTCTGAAAATTTCCAAGTGTGTCATCAGGACAGACTCCCTGCACCTCTGGACCTGACCTAGGAAGCCACCAGCAAGAGTCGGAAGCAGCTCCTGTCCCACAAGGTTTTTTGTTTCTTGATCTCTCTGATGAGACCCCCAACAAGAGAACCGATTTGTAGCCACCATCAGAGAGCTAAATGGCCTTTTTTAATGCCACATTACTCTTCAGAGAAAGAAAGAATCCTGCTCTGCAGACATGGAACTGAATCACTCAGAAGCTAAGCAGCTTGCGCTAGGTCACACCACGCAAGTAAATTGAACCTGGAAGCCCAAAGCTCGTGCCAGCGCTGTAATAACTAAACCGTCTTTCTTCTCTGAAGAAGGGGAATCTTCATTCACAAACATTGGCAGGGAAAGATACTAAAAAAAACCCAGCACATGCACATTCATCTAAAGTAAGTGATACTACATATTGTCTGGGCAGCCTTACCACCACTCTAAGTGGCTGATCTTGCTGGAAGTGACATATTCTGCCCACACTGGCTGAGAGAATGAGACACGGTGACGTAGGAACTCTGAGGAGCATCAGCAAGAAAAGCTGTGCTTTTACGAGAGAAGAAAATATCAAACAACTACAGCCCTGCGACAAATAAAAAGTGTCTAAGTGCACAGTAAGACCACCACAGTTCGGTTTCATCACAGATGTGATACTGAACTTCCAATACTGGGAGAGCAGCAGGAAGCATGAACGAGGCTAACCTAGACTGCTCAGGTAGCCCAGGTTACTGGATTACGTGGTTACCAGCAGCTCCATCCAGGGAGTCGACTCAGGAACAGCAGGAGACGAGGCCCGTGACAGCACTGGTGACAAGGTCTATCCAGAGGCAGGGCTACAAGATCACCCTGAACGTTGTCCTTCGTTTAAAATACGGTCCAGAACTTCCCAGTGGCTTGCTGAGTTTTGATAATCTAATTTCTTGTCTCTAGAAAAGTCGCTGTCAAACGTTCTGCGCTCCTGGGTCCCACACTGATAATCCTACCCCTTCCAAAATGCCTGAGGCGTCACGTCAACATAAGCCTGTCTGAAGAGAACTAAGACACCTGGAACTAAAATGCTTTTTACAAAACTGAGGGCAGGAGGCCAATCAAAGGGCCCACAAATTTCATATCGGCCCTTATTCAGTTTTGCTTTACCTCGCATTTAAGCCTCCTGAAGACAAACTATGATAAATCAGAAGCCCAAGGGGCTGAAAAGCAGTGGCATGTTTAGATCAAGAAGAGCTGTCTCCCATCCTTCCCTTCCTCTCCAGCAGCTCGCTGTAATGAGGCTTACAGATGGGGGTGTAAAATGCTGCCAGAGCTCCTTCTCCCCACCGCCACCCTGCTCAAAACTATTCCCCAGCATATGTCGTAATCATACACCCAGGAGGGTTGTTAAAACCTTACAGGAAACATCTCACATTTTTTCCTTTACTATTCATGCCATTTTCTATTAGGGACAATAAAGACTTCTAACACTGGATTAAGCTCATTTGCAACAATGAGCTACTATTGCTCCAGGAGCCAGCGGGAGCTCAGACTCGTTGAGGGAGCTGGGAATAATTAACTGAATTGCACTGGAAAAAAGGAGAAGACTGAAGGCTGTTTTGACCAAGAGAGATGCAAACTG
Organism: Theristicus caerulescens; assembly: GCA_020745775.1. Lineage (NCBI taxonomy): Eukaryota > Metazoa > Chordata > Aves > Pelecaniformes > Threskiornithidae > Theristicus > Theristicus caerulescens. Next base: position 4,563,034 of record CM036579.1, read on the forward strand.
ATGCAATGGTTAAGCCATCATGTCTTGCTGGGAATTATTGTTGGGAGTATCATTAATGCTTAGAGTATGCAGTTTTTTTCAGTAAAACTGCTTTGGCCGTAGTCTCCCTTTTTGGGTTTTGCTACTAAAAGACACCTCCCAGAGTCATAATGACAATACCACAGTTTTACTGATTGCTTTCACTCGTTGCTCAGTATGCACTAAGTCACTTCCCAAAACTCTTAGGGATGGCAAACCTTAAAAACAAAAGCTCTTCTAAGCAGACTGGTTTTTCTTTTCCCCTTAACGATGTATATAATTCATCCCCATGGTCAAACCTTCTTATTGTGTAATCCAGGGGTCTTCAGCAAGAGTGTAAACAGGAATTGTCTCATTACAGGAGGGACTGGAAGTGCTCAGTGCTCTGAGATCACACGTGTAGGTGGGCAGACAGCACGTACACTTTTTAATAGTCTGGGGACCTCTCTTAGGGAGCACTGACTTGGTTTTGATCATGTACTAAGACTTATTAACTCAAAAGAAACATCTGGCATTGACCCCTTCATAGGCAGAATGCTGAACCTGAGGGACCCTGGAAATCTACTCTGATATGTTGCTGGAGCTGTCTACACGTGATTAGTTCGGTAGCTATACATAAATGCACATACTGTGTATGAATAATACTATTTCTGTATCATATATACAAGCATTACATAGATCAGTATTTGCTGTCCTCAAATTACTGCCTTCGAGCCACAAGTTGGCACATGCCATTAGCCTTTTGCCACGCAGCTTCAAAAAAAGCTCAAGTTTCCATCGTTCCTTTCAGCAAGGAAGATCCCAAGGAACTTGACAACCTATTCATACCTAATACCACCCGAACACAGACACCTTTGGGACAGAGAGCACAGCCAAATACATAACAGAGTGCAGAACAGCAGAAAAAAAAGGGAAACATTTGGCTTGGGAGTCCAGAGAAAACCTTGCTTTTTATAGCGAGAGCCAAGGAATGGCTAGCATCCATTCACGGGAGACAGAACTGTGCTTTCTATGGTCACATCCCAAAGACCCACAGAGAAAATCTGAACTTCACAGTTTATTCTGCCTCAGAAGTATGAAGTGGTAAGGTACCTTTCCCAACAAGCCGGACCAGTAGTTCTAATAACTGTGTTCAGACAGACCACAAAGCTGTCCTTTCTCTGGACATCTCAAGGGAACATCAAGAAATTTTCCATGCCAGAAGTTATATTAAGCAAACCTGTTCAGGTCTCCTGGATATAAGCAGCAAAAAGCTGTAGCTTGTTAATAAGTGTTGATTCGAGATTAATGATAGTTCTCTTGACATTTCCTCTCTTACTGACTACAACAAGGGCCATTTTTTTCTTCCCATTTGCTCTTTTTCACATAACCTCTCCATAGCAATTAGCTCTACTGCTTACATTACAAAAAAAAAAAAAAAAAAAACGCACACCAAAAACCAGACGGAAGATATCTGGTGTGATTTAACAGCTGGAAATAAGCAAAACCAGCACCAAGCAATCAGGTCTTTTCAGGACACCAGTGATCAAAAGACCACTGTTGAGATACTCTGTAAAAACGTAATTTGCAGTCAGCTGTTGCAAGAGACAAACTTTTTCAGTGTTGAAAATTAGAGTTATCTTGTGTGAAGAGGAAGGAAGGATAGATCACACCGTATTAATCCCCCCTCACACCTTCACTGGCTGCGGGGATGCTGAAAGCACGAGGTGAGAAGCCTGACCATTGCTTTCTCCAAACTCAACTCTTCAAAATACTGGATGAGACAGAGAAAGCGGGAAAAGATGATGATCACTAAATGGAATACTCTTTGCCTCGTCTCAGGAAAATGCTACACACTTAAGTTCAGTTTTAATATGAGTAGTTTAACACTTGCATGCAGAAATGTGACTTTTTCTTACACAAGGGCAATGGGGAAAAAGCTTTTATGAATTACAATGAAAATCCTTCAAGTGTCGGTGCTTTCTTCGATTGCTGTGGAATCAGGATGACTAGGAGATTCACGGAGGGCACAAAGAATAATGGGATATAGGAAGCACCAGCAGATTGTCAAGGCTGTTCTCTAAAATGGTCTCATTATCCATACGTAGAATGAGAATCTTGAATATGAAAAAAGAAAATGGGTTTATTATTATAGCAGAGCCTTAGTATTCCACAAAAATCATTCTTCCTCTTATGATGGTGGTAGAGCAGAATATTTTCTCAATCTTTTTTGCTTATACCCCACTTCAACTGATTAATAACTTTTGTTAGATTTCGAGCAAACAAGAATGAATCTTCTTCCTGGAAACTGTCTTTTATGCCTTCATTATTTGTTCCCAAAATCTTGACCACAAAAGGATGCCAGCTCCTCAAGGATGAGCAGAGAATGACAAACCCGGTATCTTCCAGACAGACCCCATTATATCACAAGGCTGTATATTCTCCACGCTGCTGTCCCCCTTCCAGTGTTTGCCTGCGGCGTTCCATAGGCTTTCTGTCAAAGATAATTACGGCTGTCATAGGAATGAATAGACACAGATGTTCACAGGGCCCACGCTCTGGGGGCGGGGAAGGACAGGTATCGTCCTCAGAAGCAGGAGCACTTTGTCTCTCTCAAAAGAGAGATCTCATACAATACGAAGATGAATTTTCAAACAGAAATAATAGCACAGAGCCAGGCAGCTGAGCCCTCATTCACGTTTGGTTAGATAACAACGCTAAACACTCAGCTATTCTCACGCAGAAGTATCTCCCCACTCAGGCCTGAAAGCACACAGGTACGGCACAAAAACGTTATTCGAGTCGCAGCTTTCACAAAGCTGAAGGGGACGTCTGCGCTACCTGGTCCAGGCTACCAGAAAGTTTTTAACGGGTCCAAGTCAAAAGAATCAATTCAAGAGGCCTATTAGCCTCGAAGTAAACAGTTTCATTTGTGAAACTGCTTGTTTCACCGACGTCACGGATTGTGGAAACAAAGAAGCCACTGGCTACTAAATGCATGCTTTTCTTGGCGCACATACTGTCAGCTCATCTTATCATACATCTCTTTTCACATGCACATTTTATTTTCATAAGCTTTGAGACATTACAGATTACTGGCTTTATCCGAAAATTGTGCTTCTTTGTACATCATTTATAAACTCAGAGGAAAATTCAACATCATCCAGACTATGGGTTGGGTTTTCTTTCACCCCTAGAGAAATGGAAAAATGGCGTGTACACAGGCTCACAAGTGGTGGGAAGCCCTCCAGAAAGATGGAGTCTGGAGACTAATCCAAACCTCTTGAGTTTTCAAGAAAATATCAGACCAGAAATCTCACAGGAATGAACTGGCTCTGGAGATTTCTGGCAAGTCCTTCTCCTGATCCCACCCAAAGCTGAAAAACAGCCACAAAAGCAAATCTAATCTTTTTCACAATATTTTTCAGTATCACAGTCTGTGTAAAGATTCAGAGCAAGTCCTTGCTTCATCTGAACTGCTCTTCCCATCCAAAGGTTGCAAGGACACATATTTAGCCTAATTGCGACGGTCACAGAATTACTCTAATTTTAATTCCACATGGAAACTAGAAGTTCGATCCTCTGTATTTTCACAATGCTTCCTTCAATAAAGGCCAATTGCTTTTGGCTAGCACAGCAGTCAGTTTCTTCCATTAACCTTTATTCAAGCCAAAACACTTTGGGTGTAAGCGACACTGAGTTCCTGAGACAACGAGGGCCAGAGAAATACCTGTCATGAGAGTGGAATCCGAGAGCTCTCCCTAAACTCCAGCTGCCTTGTCTCTCCTTGACATCTTTTCAGTCTTTGAATACTTTCTGCACAAGCCATTACACCCTTCAACACTTCTTCCAGGAAAGCGCACACAATTCCAGGAACCCCACGCCTCAGGTGAATAAATAGCAATGACAAAAGCAACTTTCTACTGGCAAGGCAGGAGACAACGCTGAAAATTTGAGTCTCTATACACAAATGCAGTAAAGGCTACCGTGAAGGCCAATATTTCCCAAGGAAATCAAATATCAATGCATGGTTTGGATAGGAGATCTTCTGGAAAGAGTAATGAACATGTCTAACCCTGTATACTCAGCAAAATCTGATCTCACAGCCTGAGGTCATTTGCTGGCTTCAAGTCACATCTGGGAGTTACTCCGAACACAGCGGGAAGAGAAGCTGTTTCTAGGGAGATCCAAGTTCCACTTCTAAATCTCCCTATAAAACAGAAGCTTTTGCCATTTAGTACTGCAGGTGCCCCCTCTGTCTTTTTTTTTTTTTTTTTTTTTTTTAGATGAGGTTTGTGGTGGCCTCTAGCGGAATATGCAACAAATGGTACAAAAAGGAAAAAAAGAGCAAGGCATGTGCGGCCTCCTACAAAGCTGACCAGGCCTTCAGCTATTCATAGCTGAATTCACTGGGAATTCATTTAAAACTATACGTACTTGCTAGTAAAGGGCTAATCTCTATACCCTGGCCTGAGAGTGGTCCATCAATTCAGACCACTTGCAGCGCCATAATGGGTCATCCCATAAAGAAAAAAATGGTAACGACACCGTTTTTAAATGATATTTTTTATGTTTCCTGATGTTCATCAAGTTGTCAAGTCCACAAGAATAATATCCCTTGTTTTGTTTCAGCCTTTCTGCTTCCTCAGTAAAGGAGGTGGATGCAGGTTATAACTGGATTCGTTTTGAGCCCCAAGAGAAGAGTTCAAGATCAGTCTGGGATCACAGCAATCATTCAGGCTGTTCCGGCGCTCCAGCGAGCCCAAGATTTGCCTTCTGACTTCAAGACACAGGGACTGATCACGAGTGAATACGCTATTTGACTAGAGTTATACTACTTTCCTCCCTCCATTTCCTAGGAAGCCCTCACGCTCATAGAAAATACTGGGTTATTTATCCTGCCACTCCTCAGGATTATTCTAATATGGCTTTTCCATCATGACCTTGCATGCTTTGGACTTTCCACAAGCTCTTTATTACACTGTGCAACTTCTCCTGCTGTAGAAGTTCTTCTGCATCTTGGCTAGTGGCCCTGTGCTGCTCTGGATCCAAAGGAGTTCATTGCTCAATGTTTAACATTACTTTTTTGTTTAAATGACATCATTACTAAAGCGCTATTTAGAATTATTGCTCTCCAGACCTTCTTCATAACCTTTTTGCAATCATCTCTTCCAGCAAAGTCATATACTAATCTGCTGCCAGGAAGGTGGCCTAATATGTTAGTATCTTAGTCTGAGATCGCAACGCCACTTGCGTGCCAGAAAGCTTCCCATGGCACCTTTGCTCTGTCTTCATACCATAGCTGAAATAAAGGCCGTAGGATCTAGTTCAACAACATTTCATTTTCTTAATAACATTTGCTAACAACTACATAAAAAAACTTCTCTGTTCTGGGCTTCCTCCATATGACATAAGGCTCATGGATTTCTGGACCAGAACTGAGAAGCTGTTTGAAAACTTCTGTTTGATCATAAATCAAGCCCAGTAATTACCTTTTTAGTGAAAACAGCCCCAGTTCACAGTTTCCAGACTCCACAATGGGTTCGTAGTGTTGCCATGGGCCTTGCTCAGGCTCCAGGAATTCAAGCAGACTCCACTTTCATTATAGCACCTGTAGCAGCTTCTGCAATGCGAATCTCAAATGGCACCAGTTGATAATTGCTGGTCTGCATGACACTGGAGGGAACAGCGTGGAAGGACTCCTTATCTCTCTATCTTTTCATAGCTCTTCCAGCACCTTTCCATTTATTTACTCGCTGTCACGTTGGCCGCCTTCCACAGTGGGAACTCTGCCTCCTCACACAGCACATGGAACAGCCAAAAGCAAAGGCTAGCTAGGCAGTTAATTTGGAAGTGCTGTTGAAAGCCTGGTAGAAGGCAGGTTGGATCGGGTCCAGAGAAGGTCCCGAGGTGTTGCAATCAGGGTGCTGCTGCTCCCAGGGCAGGTCACTGGGTCTTAAATCATCCAGTCTGAGGAAGTCTCAGCAACCGGCACCACCAAGTTGGGGTGAGAGAATCGCTCCACCTCTGCCTTGGCTTAGCAGCTCAGGAGCAGGCTATGAAACCGTACTGAGAAAGGGAAAACCAATAACCCTTAGCAAAGAAACTACATGAAAAACTCCTTAACATCAATCTGATAGTGGGAAACCTTGTTCCAAGCAAGCAGGGGCAAATCCACTGTATTTTAAGCCCGCTGTGTTTAGGAAGCAGGTGGTATAATCACCTGAAACATTCACTCTCAGGAGCACTGTTAAAACCTGGGACCCCACTGTCCTCTTGATCTTTTCATATGCCATTTGATGAAATTCCACCAGTGGCCTGGGTACATTTCCAAGGAACTCATCACTTCTGGGAAGGCATTACAAAGCTGCACTGTAACCATTCATGACCTGTGTTCAGTCCTGGCTTGGTTCCTCCTCAAATCCACAGCATTCTACAAAGAAAACATTCTTTCCACTTCAAGTAAGCTTCTCCATCCTGAAACCAGTCTGGTTCAGGCACCCAACCTTTTCTTGCCCTGCACTCACCCCCAGACATCAGAAATACAGGGGTTCTAATGGAAGGGCTTCCATGATGGCAAAACTACTGCGACACCTAGTACATTTGTTCTCCCTCAGTTCTAGATCTAGTGTGGGTTTTTTTCAGGCAAGAAATAAAGGAAAAGCAACAGTTAATGTTACTGGTCCTACCTATAGCCACTACTACAGTATGAAAATTCATACACTCGTCGTTTTCTGAACCTTTAATATTTTCCATGAAAAGATAAGGCCTGGCTGGTGAATTCTGCATTTCACATCAAAAGGAACCGACATGTCCATGAAAAAAACAGAGAGGATTATTCTTGAGAGCTGCAGACCAGAAAATTAAATGGTTCATATTTCAGGACAAAGACCATCTTGGATGCAGGTGTTTAGCCCAGCAGGAATCTGAACCACTCATATAAGTCATGTAGCCACATTATATGGCTAAACACACATTCCTACATGTGTGTTTAGATACCCCCCCGGCAAAACCCAAAGGGCAACACACCTAATTATTGGATTGCTTACATTATTTCATTTTTAAGACAAGTGCCAAATTAACAGACTTCCCTCACAGCAGGAAGAAGGATTTACTTGGAAGGATTTACTTTATATGTAGAGAATGCAAGTATGTTATTCACTTAAACAAAAAGCAAAGAAAAAGACAGGGTGGGACTCAAAAAATACTGTTTTTCAAATTATTTGTTCTCTTAAGATACTCTTCACAAAAACAACCTCATATTTAGCCCTGTGCACGTTACCTTCCCCAAAAGTAAAAACCATGTCTGTAAAGCAGTAATGCTTTGAGAAGCAAGCAAGCTGTTACCACATGAGAAGTCATGTTGCTAAAACTCAGAGTATTTATAAACTTAAATGAGACACCAGGGATAACCTGAAAATTCACCACTCTTCTATTTTCCCCACTAAAACAGAGGGAGGAACACCAGTCCGCAAGATTCAAACACACATCAAAACCCTTTGTGAAGTACTGGATTTTACATTATACCGAAATAACCTCACTGCTTCTCCATCTGCCTAGGACAACTGCCAGAAATTAAAACAAAGAAACATGTACGCTCTTTGTAGTCAATCAAGAGCTTCAAAATTTGTTTTTAAGCTCAGATACAACAACATCTGTTTTGAAGAAGTCCCATTTAAAGAAACGTTGATGCCCCTTTAGAAACCGAATATTTTTAACAAGTCTGCTCCTTCCAGAACTCCTACCAAAGACAGATTTAATAGGTAACAGATACTCTCAAACATCTTCTTGAATATATCCATCAACTCCAGCATTTTTTCTTGGATTTTAGAAACTATGCCTTTTTGCTAGCAATCTTTAACTTCTGTGGCCGGTTAAAGAGAAGTCGATCACTTCACATGGTACTTTTGCAACCAAAAACCTGCAGAAAGCCAGGAGCTCTGTTCATAAAAAGATTTTTCCCCTACATTAGTTCCCTGAATTCACTCTGTGCTAACGTGGCATTGTTTAGGATGAACACACACTTCAGCTATTTTCAAGGAGTGGGAGTCACACAGGATTTCAATACATTTTTCAAGGGAAGGATTTCAGATTTTATGCTGAAATAAAGTATTTTTGATTAGTTTTTTAATATTAAGTTACCTTTTCACAGTTTATTAGCTTTTTAGTATCCACTTAGCTTAGACAGTGAAAGAAAACTGGTTTATAGCACAGAGTTTACAGCTAGTTTCATTTACTGGCTTTCATACACTGCTATTATCTTTTTGTGTCACTCATCACCTTAATATCTAAGTACCTTTTTCATTCAAGATCACCGAAGAAATGTCAAGATCTTCTCCTCCTTTTCCTTCATTGTTTTAAGTTACCTACCCATGACTTGCTTCAGGAACACTCTTTATGGCCACAGTTGAACCTGCAGGTAAATCGGTTGAAACAGAAATATTACACAACTTGCTGAAGGATAAAAGCATTGAGATTCCCCTGATAATGAGTAATAGCCCTTTTCTGTGAATTTTCTATACTACATTACTCGTACTCCTGAAATCAAAGCTGGGTTGCATTTAGTGTTGCACTTAAGATTTCTGACACCTTAGAGAAATTCTTACATTTACACAATAATACTTTTCTGATATGCTTTTAGTTTGTGAAAACATTCTGTGGAAAGGGCTTTTTAAAAACGACCGTTCAATCTAGTACCGCTTGACAGAGATCTTTTAATGTGATGTGAAAATACCTGTCATATAAGTTTAGGCATCAAGGCTGAAGTCCCTAAAGCTATAATTGAAAAAAAAAAAAAGTCTTTATTTCCGCCTTACTCAGCACAGCCCTTTCTCACAGTATTATTGTTCCGATTCCATAAAGCAGCATGCCCAACTAGTGATGCTTCTGTCTCACCGCAGCTGGAGGTAAAGCCTTATTGACGTTAGGGATTAATAGAGTGCGTATCCTTAACCATACACGCTGCATTACTTGCAATCTAGTGCGTAGTAGGACTGTGCTTTTTAATTCCACGAGAGCCCAATAAACATTGCAATATTTACTTAAGGGGATTTTATGGTCCTCTTGTTTCACGAAGGCATTTATATGAGCCCTGATCTTACGCCATTTGCATCATCGGCCATTAATTTGTGAAAATTAAATAAACGAACTAGCTCCATAACCACCTTCTCCACATGCCTACTAAAGGCTGCAATATTTGTTGGTCCAATAGCTAGAGATGGAACAAGAATCCAGCCAGCCCAACCGCTCCCTGTCCCGACACTGCTACAGACATTCCAACAGGAAAAAGCTGAGGAAAGATTATGAAGTTCTGGGAAAAAATCCATTTTAGCTATTAACGCTTATTGTCACATTTTCTAAGTCTATAAAGCTTTTTAAAGATTATTTGGGATGAAGAAAGCTATAGGAATGTTATGATCCCAGATCTTCCTAAACAAAAGGAAAATGTATGTTGCTATGAACCTGCGTCAAGCTGTTCTTTGGATTTTTTTTTTTCCCAGCGCTGCATTAGCTTTCCTTCTATGTCCCTCTTGTGGTAACGGAGAAGAATTGTAACATCTGCAATGGAATAGCTAATTCATAGCCTTCAAAATCTTTTCCTTTGCTGCTGCATTTTTGGTGCATTTTTTTAAATGAAAAAAAATCTTTTATGGAAATTTCGTCAGTGTACAGGGCGATAGTTTTACTTGTTAAACAAACAACAACAGGTATTCTTTGCTCTTCCACTTACTAGTACTCAGGCTAGGTAAACTCGGTGAAATGGTATGGAATTTTCATGTGAAGATTTATTTTAGGGAAGAGGCAAGCAAAAGGAAAAACAGAGAGAGAAAACGAAGAACTTTAAAAACAATATGAGTTACTTGAACATTAAACAAAAAAGAAGAAATTAAGAGATGTTAAAATGCAGATGTGAAGCAACAGAGCAGGTAAAAGGTAAAGTGGTTACATATGCGTAATAAATTTACTGATTGCATTTATTGTTCCACAATACGTTAATGCATTGCTAACCACAGTATTTGTTATACTGACATCACCATCAGAAGTGTAACGTGTGAGCATTCCTTAAGCATTCTTTGTCAGGAACATCTGCTCTCCGCTTCATACTCACTTCCCCCTAACCTGAATTGTTTTATCCCAGGATAAAAATACCCATTTTTTTATCCAATCCTGTCATTTGAAGCAGCAGTTTTGCAAAGGTTCCTCACACTCCGTGTGATTGGCTCTGAACCCTCACGTCACGATGACACTTTCTAGCACTATCTCCATGGCTTGGAGTTTGCAGAGACCAATCAGTTCATTCCTTTTCCTAACAGCTTGTTTTCAGCCCTCTCTCGTGCAGTCCTGAGAGGAGGATGCTATCAAATCCCAGTCTTGGAATTAAAATGAGTTTCAAGGAAAGTCCTCTGGCAAAGCCAATTATTTTGAGTCAGGACTGTTATTTCTACCAACGCTTAAACTGCTGTATGCATCAGTTTTACACTTATCATCATTAGAAACCTTTATTATCGCTGCTTCAAGATAATCACCTTAAACTATTTAGCTCATGGAAGCAAGCAGAAAGCATCTTTTTTAAAATTAAATTCACCCACATTTGTTCTCTTGGATAGCTGCTTGTGGCTAAGTATGTCCTGCGAATTCTAGCTTCTAATCATGCATAAAAATGGTAAAGCAGCAACATTTTCAGAGAACGCGTTCCAGTTTTCTAAAGTGTTATCTTTTTAAATTTCATATTGGATGCACAACAGTAAGGACCAATGAGTCAGAGTGCCATTCCTCTGCGTTAGCCCAGATTTAAAAGAGAAAACTTTCACAGAACATGGCTTACTCAAAAAATATTGTCTCGGAGCTTTGTAGTGCAGCCTGCATACGTGCCTCCATGCTTATCTTTAAAAGCACTCAAGTAGTCTGCAGAGTTTCCAGCACGCAGTGAACTACGATTAAGCAATAATGTCATGAAATTCAAATATACGCTCTTCACAAGCCATGCCTCTATATTGGTGTAAAGACTAAAGGCAGTCTCCATTTTTAAACACAGTAACCAGGAGCCCGATGGCCACAACAAATTGCCAGTTTGATCCCTCATCAAAATATATCAAAGTGAACTGCGGGCTTTTCACACCCGGCTCACTCTGGTTTCAGTTTTGCCTTGTGCGAGAGGGGAGCAGCACGTACCGTGTGGTGGGGGATCTCCTCGCAGCCCTCCAGCTTCAGCACCTCAGACAGCAGCACCATCTTGTCCGTGAACGCGGCCAACGGTCGTTGGTGCCTCCATACCAGAAGCCAAATTTACCTTCTGATGGCACAGTGAGCTAAGGCCCTGCAATCTTCAGCGAGTTTTCCAAACAACTTCTCTTTAAAAGCATTTTTATTTTCTGTATTATGTAGGGGACAGGGAAAGAAGTCCAGCAGCGCATCAGAACTTTGATTGCTTTCCAAAATTTTTGAGGATTCTGTAAACCGGCCAAATGTTGCGAGTACATTCTGTTTATTAACAAATAAGTGATCATACCAAGCAGCCTACCTGCTTCTATAAATTTCTTCTTCAATTCCGCTTTCCTCCTCAAGTAGGATTTCATATTTTCTCACAGTTATGCTTTGCTCTGAAGTACGAAACAGCTAATTTCCAGATTGTTTTAAGAAAGCACCAGTTTAGTTCATCTATGGATGCTTTCCAACCAAACTTTCCGTGGGTTTTCATTCAGTTCCGTTTCACCTTTAGGAATCAAGAGTCTCAACACGCAAACTGTCTTGTAACACTGATGAACTTATGTGTGGGTATACACTGATTAAACTGATGTCGCCATGTTAAACTGTAGCTGTAACTGTAGTTTAACTGATGTGATGGTCATAATTCAACAGTCAATTTACCATTCTGCCTTCTGATTTTAGTGGCTTGTTGGATTAACCTACTTTAATCTGAATCCTGAATTATATATGTATGATATTATAGTACGGTAAACTATTGGTACAGGCTATTCCTTCATAGAGGCTTAAAGCTAAAGATTAATTCAAACAGTCTGTATGCAGAAGTGATGACTCCTGTATTCTCTCTACTCGTTCTCTCCCCCTCTGTGCTTGGTGCATAATATTCCTAGGACAAGGATGCTTTTCAATCTTCATCTACATCTTTTCAGCCTAACAGCTGCAAATGTGGTACATTCTGTTTCAGTTCCAGGCTTTATCCTACACCAAAAGCAAGAATAAAATTAAAGTTACTTATAAAAGAAGATACATATTTGCATCTTATAGTTGAAGGCTTTAGCAGGGAAGAGGGACTGAATACCTAACCTTTCATATCAATGTTTTTCACAACACACAGAAGTTATCTTAAAAGAGATTTGTTGTGTGCTAATAAAAGGATGTTGAAATGAGGGCACCCAAATCCAAAACTTTCTGTTTGCTTGTTTATTTATTTATGGGTAGAAACATGTGCTACTCACCTTCCCTGACCTCGGAGAATCTCCATGGCCACCTCCACTACCCTCACCTCATAGCAACTCAGCTTCCCGACCATCACACTGTTATATTAGGTATTACAGGTATAATAGGTATTACAGCTAGAGCAGGTATTACTATAATACCAGATCCTTCTTAATTACCATGTCTGCCTCAAAACACTTAAAGCCCCTGCATAACTCCCTTACCCAGCCCATGTCTCTGTTAGCAGAGACCCTACGCACTCGTTTCAAACAGGAACGTGAGGCAGGCAGGACACAGAACCGGCGGTTGCAGGCTCCAGGCTCACAATGGGCACGAGGGGATAAAGGGCCCCACGTTGCCTCCACAGGGGCAATTGCCACCATGCCTCCCCTCACACGAACCTGGTACCGCCACAGGGCTCCCGCCACAGGGCCGCCACCGCAAGGCCGCCACCACAGGGCCCCCGCCACAGGGCTCCCGCCACAGGGCCGCCACCACAAGGCCGCCACCACAGGGCTGCCACCACAGGGCCGCCACCACAGGGCTCTCGCCACAGGGCTGCTGCCACAGGGCCGCTGCCACAGGGCCGCCACCACAGGGCCGCCACCACAGGGCCCCCGCCACAGGGCCCCCGCCACAGGGCCGCCGCCACAGGGCCGCCGCCACAGGGCTCCCGCTACCACAGGGCCGCCACCACAGCGCTCCCGCCACCACAGGGCCGCCGCCACAGGGCTGCCGCCACAGGGCTCCTGCCGCAGGGCTCCCGCCACCACAGGGCTCTTGCCACAAGGCTGCCACCACAAGGCTCTCACCCTCACCGCAGAGGCCGCAGCCACCACAGCCCCCCCCAACCCACCAGAGCCCACCACCACAGCTCCCTCCATCGCCTCCACAAGCGTCGACAACCACCACAGCCCCTCTCCTCCCTCCAACCGCCCCAGGGCCCTTCGCCACCTCCGGGGCCCAGCCGCCGCCTCGGGGCCGAACCGCCTCCGCAGCCCGCCCTTCCTCCTCATCTCGAGGACCCATTGGCTGGCAGCGCAGTCACTCAGAGGCAGGCTCCGCCCCTCCCCGCGGCGGCGGGGGGAGCGCCCTGACAGCGCCCCCCCCACCCGCGTGCCAGGTGGCTCGCGGCGCCTCCCCCGCGCGGCGCGGCGCGAGCCCCTTCGCGCCTTCCGCCGGAGCCCCGCCCCCTCGCCTGCCCTCCCCAGGTGTGTGCGTGCTACGTCACCCCTCCCACGCGTACGGGGCGTGCTGGCGTCGCCGTCCTCCGTGCGCTCCGCGTCACCGCTCCTGGCCTGGCGCGCGGCGGCGGCAGCGGCGGCGGCCGGAGGGTTCCGCTCGCAGCGCCCCCGCGGTTCGCTTCTCCGGCGGCGCCCGCCCGCCGCCTCGGCCGCCTCCCTCCGCCGTTGGCTCCGGCCGCCTGGGACCGCCCGAGCGGGGGCGGCGGCGGCGGCGGCTTCGGTTGGTGGCCGGCTCGCGCGCGCGGCCTGGTGCGCGCGGCGGATCCTGCCGCTCGCGTAAGCGCGGCGCCCGGGCTCCCTGAGGTGAGGCCCGGCCGGCTCGGGCGGGGGGGGGGTGGGGGAAGCGCCGCTTCTCCTCGCCGCCGCCGCCATGAGCGTGGAGGCGTACGGCCCCAGCTCGCAGACCCTCACCTTCCTGGACACCGAGGAGGCCGAGCTGCTCGGCGCCGACACGCAGGGCTCCGAGTTCGAGTTCACCGACTTCACTCTTCCCAGTCAGACCCAAACCCCGCCCGGGCCCGGGCAGGCGGGGCCGGGACAGGGCCAAGGCCCCCCCGGAGCGGGGCAGGGGCCGCCGGGACCGATCGAAGCACAGGTGAGTCCGCGGCCGGAGGCGGGGTGTGCTGGGGGGGGTCAGGGCGTCTCCGGTGGGGGGGTGGGGGGGGTCCGGAAGGGGCGGGCGGGCCCGGCCGTGGGGCCGGCGAGGGGAAGCCCTGGGCGGGCTGCGGGGTTGGCAGCGCCGGACGGGGAAGTGGAAGCCGCGTGTGGCTGCTCGCCTGCCCCGCGGAGAGGAGGCTGCCGGCTCCGGAGCGGGGCCGCCCGCTGCCGGCGCTCCGCGGTCCGGCGGGCCCTGGCCGGCGGCGGGGGGAGGCCCTGGCAGCCCGGCGCTTCGCTCCTGCCCTGGGAACGCAGGGAGAGCGCGCTGGGGGGAGAACTTGCAGCCGGTTGTCCGCTGGTAAAGCCGGCGGGCTCCGCGGTTGTATCGTGACAGTTGGGTCACTTCTGGGTGCGATGTTAAAGTAGGAACGCAGAAATGTTTCTGGGTGTCATTTCAAGTTCTTTTGCTCTTTAAAGCAAATATGAATATAGCTAGTATTAGGTTATCAAAAGTTGAGTACGGGGGAAATCCAGCATTACTTCCTTAGATTTCTTTCTTCCTGTGACTAAAAGCAAAATATGCCTCGGATTTTTTATTATTATTATTTTTATCCTTCTTTCTTTGCCACCTTTTCTGCTGCATGGTTGCTAGGCTGGTTTGTTTTGGGTTTGCATGGGAGTGACAGTCGATATGGCCCGAGACTTAAGTTCGGAGGTCTGGTTCCTCATAACTTAAAAACAGGTGATTTTTTTTTTTTATATAGTCTGTTGATGGTTGGTATGTAAGCGACAAATTGTATTTATTTAACAATTCACAAAAACAAAAGAGGGAGCTAGGGTTATATGCTCACAAATGAAGAAATGTTGCAAATGAAGATATTACCTGTTACTGCGCTACATCTTGACTGTGTCTGTAGTTAAAAAAAAAAAAAACAACCTGAAGAACTCCCATGTTTTTTAAAAAGTCAAACTTCTCTCCATTGAAAGATCATGGAACATTTGCTAAGTTTCATTACATCTAGACAAATACTTGTGTAGTCCCATTATTAACAGTTAAATGTTTGTAAGTTATCCATGTTTTAAAGGGTGAGTTTAAAGAGGAGTTGAAATGCTTTATATAAGTTTTTAATCCTGAACCAAACATAGCTTGAGTGGGCTTGATTTTTCCTTTTACTTGCAAAACCTGATGTGTCAGGGTGTGTAAGTGACAGAGCTGTGGAAAGAGAAGTAAGCAAACTGCAAACAGGCCGGCATGTCCAGGCACTGAGAATCTACAGGTGTGCGGTGCAAGACCAAAGGTGGTATTATCCCATCCGAGCCGTATCGGGTTTATCCCAGGGCAAATTGAATTACTTTCTTGTGCTTGAAAGTGCTCAACGTACAGCCTGGGCGTAGCTGCTGTGCGGTGACTTGCTCCAGGTTAGTGTGTTTATAAGACAGAATTAGAGATGTGACCCCATGGGCTGTTTGTTTATTTTCTGTTTACTTACAGCTTTTGGATTTTGGGTTTGGTGGACTTTATCCAGTTTGAGCACTGAGATATCAGAATTATTTAGTAGTAAAATCGTGTCTGTGTACAGTCAGACTATACAGTAATTGACTAAAAAATATAGTTTTAATAAAATCTTAGTTTTTAAACTAAGGGTTGTGATCGTTCCAGAACTCACAGTAGAGAATGGGTGGCCAGAAGAAGAAAAACCACCCCAAAATAAGCCTCATAAGCTAAAAGACCAGATGAGAGCATTAATTTGTCTTTTTTTGTCTAAACACGTTTGAAAAGCCTTTGAAGTAAAAAGAAAAAAAAAGTATCTGGAGAGCACATTCAGGTACTAGTATGTCTATAACCGTCCTGGCAAGAAGGAAGGAATTTTTTTTTTTTTTAAAACCGAGTGTGTTTATGATGTTTCCCCAAACTCTTGCGGGGGTTTTGACTCTAGAAACGTAGGGGTTTGGGAGGGTGGGGAGAGGGACTGGACCTATTGCAACAAGAACTCTTGTGTAGTGAGTATAGTGTCCTCCTGCGCTGAAGTACAGCAAACCCCAGGTCCCTGCATCTGTTTAGACTTGTAGGTTTCAACGGTCTCACCAGTGATAAGATCAGAAATTATGTGTTTTTAAAGATTCTGGGGAAAATTTTGCTGCCTTCAACAAATAATTTAAACTTGTTATGTCTTTTGGCAGGGGGCATACTAATAGTAACTTCTAAGGCCCCAAAATTGATCACATACGTTTTGCTTAATTAAATATTGGCATTGTGATTATAATTAAGGCTACTGGAATAAATAATTTTCATTTGGAGCTGATGAACATTGGAGGTGTATACTTTCACTCTGTTGCTTCATATTCTGATGTATTTTTAGTGTCCTGGGTTTAAAAAGGTCAGTTGAGTGATACAGAGCACCTAATTTCTTAAGAAAATGTGATTGATTTAGCTACTCTGAGAGCTTAATTTCCCAAGGTATATTTAACTATTAGTTAAAGACGTTGTTGTTACAATTGATTAGTGTCCATTTGACAAGATAGAGAGAGGTTAGTAGCACAGAAACAATGTCTACTGTTTCCAGAAAACTATATTTCCGTTGTTTATGTATAATTACAATCAAACATAGGAATAGATTTTTTTTCCTAAATATTTTAAGATAAATTCTAGTTTCTGCTTTATTTCTTCGCTCTTCCAGGCAAGGACTTAGTTATGATGCTAGGACGCAGTCACATGCTCAGGGAGTCTGATGGACAAGGCACATGGTGTCAATGTGTTAGCTAGGCTGTTTGAGAGGTTGAAGGAGGCTGGGTCAGCTATTAGGGTTTTGGTTTAGACTACGGGGGCTGGATTTAATTTCCAGTTCTACCAAAGACTTTTTATCTTAGCAAAATGACTTACTCCTTGTTGCTCAGGTCCCCATCTGGAAATGCAGCTTACTCCATGCTGCTTTGGAGGTGTTGTGGGGGTGAATGTTCTTGGCCATATCCCCTTCCTTATTTGAAAGGGAGAACAAATAAATGTAAGAGATTATAATAAGGTATAGTAAATAGTCTATAGCTTTAATGTAAAGAATCTACAAACAACAAATAGTTGGGTTATCCATGCAAGACCAGAAGTGTGTGGGTTTTTTTCTAAAGTGTGAGGTGTAAATGACCTGAATCAGGACAGTGTGACTGGGTGTCCTGCGGTTGCTGTGCAGGGTTGAAGTGCAGTGCCACAACTGATTGGACTGCAGTCTTGCAACAAGAGTACTCTTCTAGCAAAATACCTACTTAACTGCAATTATTTTTCTTGTTACAGCTTGAAATGTACCACTTTAAAGTAGAACTGCATTAAGTGGATATAGCTGCATTCACCTGTGGATCAGCTGCTGATGTGGGTGGGGTGTGTTAGCTGGAAGCACCGTGAGAAATTGAGATGGTAATATTCTGTTACCACCGACCTGGGGACTCGCATGGTCAGTAGAAGCCACTACTTAAATTACGTCATCTGATTCACTGTTCTGTAGCCCAGTTCCCTGGACCTTTACTGTTGTCTCTTGACCAGTATTTTAGAGGCCAGAAAAGGAGCGAGGGAGGGACCAGTACCTTGGCAATAGTTTCGGAGCACCTCAGTGTTCAGATTGCTGTAGCTGTTAAACTTGCTGTGCCAGAAGTTTCAGTCAACGCGTTTAAAATAGAGGAGGCCCCCCCCTTATACAACAGTTGATGGTGCCAGATTTTTAATAATATGCACATAGGCTAACATCACAGTAGGTTTTAGAACAATAGTTGAGTCACTTCCTCATTGTGTGCCTGCCAAGGCCTCGTACTCGCTGCTGGATTTTCATAGTAACAGGTGACATCATTCCTGCCCAACTCTCTGAAAGGGTAGGAGCTCCCCGGGGTGTAACTAACGCAGTCACCTGGTGCAGAAGTACAAATAGCTTGCAGTTGTTGTAGTTTCTTGTTTTTCTGCCTTAAAAAAAGTTTAGAATTTCAGGACTGTTCAGCAATCCAATTTTTTATGAGCACCCAAAAAAAATTGACTAAACTTGTCAGCTGATGTGTATACCAATGTCTTATGGCTCTTTGGAATAGACTGCTAGAAATGCACCTGTGAGTGCCTGGTATTTGTGCTTCTAAGAAATTCAGATTCACTTAAGGCTTTGTAACTCCACCTGTTCCACGATCAGTTAATAAGTTATCTTCATATTTTGTAAAATGGCACTATCTATTTAAAATGGATATTTATCTGAAACATCTGAGGAGACGCTATTACGCTGTGAGCTGATCGGATTTGGGTTCATCATACTAATGGGCTGTTGCATGCTGCTGCAGTTTCTTGTGGTTTTTTTTCCTTTTTCCCTCCACTACTTCTGCACATTCTCTGCTGACAGTTCCTCTTGGCTGATTCTTTCTATTAAAAGCCAGTACTTGGAGGTAACATCAATAAAAAGTCATACCACTTAGATTGTGTTTTGCAAATGCACCTCATTTCATTTGAAGATAATGAAACAAAGCTTGTGTCATCGAGTCCAGTGCCTTACTGCTAAGGGGAAATGTGAAGTGGCTTACACTTATTTTTAAATTTAACGTTTGCAATTGGCTGTTAAATTTTAATGTGCAATACTGAAACTAGCTGGCGTGGAATCTAAATGAGACTTTCAGAGAAGTAAGCTTGTTTTGATTTGCTTATGAGTTAGAGCTTTAAAATGCTACAGCAACTATTTTAATCAAATTTCTTTTAATAAAGATTTAGCGTTCTTCCCACTGTAGATAGCTTTCTCATCTCTTGTCAGAGAATTAAGTTACAGATACCAGATAAATTGCATTAAATGTCTAAGTGCAAAAGAGTTATTAAAATACTGTATTGATAGAGAAAAGCCTTGAGTGACTCTTATGCTCCCATTTATTAGCTAGTTAAAATTTTCAGAAGTAAATCTCATCTTGTCTAACCCAGTGCCTTTAGAAACAGTTGGGGGGGGTTAATACATCTGATGATTTTGCTGTGATAGGGAAACTACCTCACAGCACTCACCTCAAATGTTTTGTTAATATTGTGCTAATCATTGCAGTCACTGTGGCGGTCCCTTTCCCACCTTTTTCCACTCAGAGTTAACATGGATTACAGTATGCTTATCTCTTCTCAGGTTTTAGTGAGATCTTGGCTAAACAAGTCAAAGAATGAAGTGATTGAGTGAACAAAGCTTTGGGGGGTGTGGGGGCCTAGCCACCTTGGGGCTTCTTGACAGCATCCTGTTAAGGTGCTGAAGCTCCCCGTGGCCGTTAGTCTGTAGAGATGCAGCTGTGGAATTAAACCAGAACACCTGTGAGGCCCAAGGGGCAACGGCTGCTCCAGCCACGCTGAAATCTGATTTGTGACATTCATGCTTCTTGATGCTCCATCCTGGTGGTAAATGCACTGTGCTCAGTATTGCCAAAAAGGAGTTATTTTTAACGTGAGAAAGACTCGGGGTGTAAAAGTTGCTGACACAGCACCAAATGGTGCAGAACTTCATGGTTCTGGCAGTGAATCCTGGGTGGAAAGAGAGCACACCTGGTTTGTATGTGCTGTGTTAGCACACGACCTCTGAAGCGTGTTGCTCTGAAAACTTGAGCTGCATTACTAGTTTTGATGGACTTTTGCAGTTTTCTTGGATAACTTGGAGAGGCCTCATTTTTTAAATGAAATCATGTTGTAGCTAAAACAAATTTAAAGTACCACAACAGTGACTGTCGTACCTGATGTATTTTGCAAGTATATTTGTTTGATTCAGTATGTGATATGGTTAGTACATCTGAACAAGTGGTACTGCCTGGAGAGTTAGCCACTCTGCTGAAAACCAGTTTCTGTTATTTCTTGCACTATTTCTTTTTTTTTAATTAGGCTCATATGAGAACAGGTTTTTTTTATTACCTGCTCTCTATTGTCCAAGTGTCATCAAGTTGTGCTTCTGATATCTTGGGGTGGGAACATTAATTTGGTGGATAGAGAACAGCAGAAATAGGTGGGGAAAGTCCTATACAATAAAGATCCTGTTTTCAGGTAGATTCCTGGAGTAGAATGAGGGATGAAAAAACAATGTTTGATACTGCCGGAATTGTTTAAATGGAATTTTGTGTGTTGTGTAAGACTGTATGGAAAAATGTAATCTGCAGAAAAGCAGTCTCCTTTTGTTAACTTTTTTCTGCTCATCAGCTGGACTTTAAATAATCCTGTAAAATACGAGCTAATGAAGCAGGAATTGATTCTATAACTGGTATGTGATTCAGCTCTTCCCAGCATTTTTCTTTCCTTTTGAGTTTTTCTAAATTAAACGCAAGTTTTTGCTTTGAGGAGTAGGGGTTACTGTCCTTGGCTTTATGTTTTGGAGTCTGTTTTGATTGTATAACTTAAGCACTGAGCTTGTATTTCAGGTTAATGGACCTGATGGCATTCTACAGAATGGAGCTGTGGATGATAACGTGGCTAAAACCAGCCAGCTTCTGGCAGAATTGAATTTTGAAGAAGATGAAGAAGATACCTATTACACAAAGGATCTTCCTGTGCATGCTTGCAGGTAAGGCCTAACCTTTGCCCCAGGCTGCTTATTTCCAGAGGGCAGGAGCACTTCGTGTGAGTGAAAGGTGTATGCTTAGAGGATTTTTGGAGTTTGAGAGCAACTTCCTTGGAGACAGCCACGTACTGGTAGGAAAATGGTGCCCTCTGGTGAGCTCTTGTGTACGCTTAGAGCTGCCGCGTCCAGTAGGTCTTTGACCTTCCTCGAGGAATAGAAGGCTAAGCCAGCCGAGGCGTGGTAATGGTGGGAAGAGTTCAAATACTTGTGACTCGGAACAGAGGTTTAGCTCGTGTTTGATACTTCCACCAACACTCGTGTTCCCTAATTTTCACTTCCCCTTATTTTTGTACACTAGTAGGTAGTTTAAATCTTGTATTTGAATTCTCTTATAAGCAAGTACCCAATCACTTCCTATTTTTTTCATTTTTAATTCCAGTTACTGTGGTATCCATGACCCTGCTTGTGTGGTTTACTGTAACACCAGCAAAAAGTGGTTCTGTAACGGGCGTGGAAATACATCTGGCAGGTAAACAGTCAAGTGATGGAAATAATAATGACAATCTCAGTTCAGAGCGTGTTTGTTTTGAAGTGGTATGATATCTGTGACTTACGTTTTGGTGATCATCAAAGTCTAGTGACTTAAATGTGAGCCTCCAACCTCATCTTTAGCTTTTCCGCTGTTGCCAACTTAGACCTTGATCTCAGCAAAACTTGAATCACTTTTGTGAAGCGAGCTTGCTGCTTCTTCCCCCATCCTGTGTTCCTGCAAAGCACAGTAGAACTGATGCTCTTGACCTGTGGAGCTTCGGGAGGCTTCTTTCAATTACCAGTAACATAAAAAGAATTTTTTACATGTTTCCTATTTTCGCACTCATCTACCTTAAAGCATTCATGCGCTGAGAAACCGTTCAAAGTGTGTTAGCAGTATCTTTGCTTGGATGAAAAGAGCAAGATCTTACCGATGTCTGCCACAGTGTAAATAGATTTTATTTGTGTCTTTTAATAAGTGAGCTGATATATTAAGTTAGGACTAAATCCGATTTTCCTGTGAACTTCATACAAATGTATGTCCTCTCTGGTTTCAGCCACATTGTTAATCATCTTGTGAGAGCGAAGTGCAAAGAGGTGACTCTCCATAAAGACGGACCTCTAGGAGAGACTGTCTTGGAATGTTATAACTGTGGATGTCGTAATGTGTTCCTCCTTGGCTTTATTCCAGCTAAGGCAGACTCTGTGGTTGTTTTGCTGTGCAGGTGAGAGAATGCCTTTGTTGGCATGTTTGTGTCAAGTCTATTGCATAACCTTATTTGTAAAGGGCAATGCTTGCTTTCATTTTGTTCCAAAATCTGTTTTATACTCTGATTTGCCACCATTTTTCCTTTAAATGATCATATAGACCTTCCTGAAAGGAGGTTGTAGTGAGGTGGGGGTCGGTCTCTTCACCCCAGTAACAAGCAATAGGATGAGAGGAAACGGCCTCAAGCTGCGCCAGGGAAAGTTTAGGTTGGATATTAGGAAAAACTTCTTCACTGAAAGAGCGGTCAGGCACTGGCACAGGCTGCCCAGGGAAGTGGTTGAGTCCCCATCCCTGGAGGGATTTAAAAGACGGGTAGATGCGGTGCTTGAGGACATGGTTTAGTGGCAGACTAGGCGGTGATAAGTTAACGGTTGGACCTGATGATCTTAAGGGTCTTTTCCAACCTTAACAATTCTATGATATAGACTTTGTGAATTGTATACAAGTAGATAATGTAATAAAGAAACATTCTGTTATGCTGGGCGAATGTCTATAGAAAAGTATTTCTCCCAAATGAAGTGGTACTTAATGAAAGAAAGGTCTTTTTCCCCTTTAATAAACTGTGATTTTTCAGATTTGGAAGAATAACGTATCAGTTAAGGAAGTTACTCTGGAGCGCTACTGGAGTAGTGACTCTGTTACACAGTATGTTTTTCTGTCAGCTTGTAGAGTCATTTGAAGATGACAGTAAATCGGAAATTGTTCTCTAAGTTCTGTCAGAAATCAGGATTTTATAATTGTATATGTTTTTATTAAATGCTGTCACTTACCGTGTATTTGACAGTAGAAGGTGTGTTTCTACAGAATGAGTTTTCCTGTTTGTTTAAACAACAGATAGGAAGTAATCCCGAGTGTTTTCATATATATATGTGTGCGTAATCTTAATGGACTGTAACCACTTTCAAAGGTGAGTGTCATATTTAATATTTTAGATGCTGAAATTTTCAGTTCTAGAAACACCCAAGAAATACTGCTTACGATACTGAGCCTTCCTGGTGTTGAAATAGCAAATACAGGAACTAAAAAATGAATTGGCCCAGCAGGCTGAGGTTGTTTTGTTTTTCCCTTTTAAGTGAGATACTCGAGTTGTTTTAAGAGCATGATGAACCTATTATTACACTTCACACGGTAGACTTCTTCTTACACTTGTCTAATTTAATAATTTTTTTCAATATTTTGGTTGTGCAGGCAGCCATGTGCCAGCCAAAGCAGTTTAAAGGATATTAATTGGGACAGTTCACAGTGGCAGCCTCTTATCCAAGATCGCTGTTTCCTTTCATGGCTGGTAAAGATTCCATCTGAACAGGAACAGTTGAGAGCACGTCAGATTACAGCTCAACAGATTAACAAACTGGAAGAACTTTGGAAGGTATGTGCTGCTTTTCAAATACTGGTTGTGTTTTACCAAGTGCTGATTTTGTGTTTTTATGAAGGAGGGACAAGATTGTTTTAGCAGCTGTATAAGGCAGGGAACATATTTAAATCACGTGAGGTTTAAATCTTGCAGATTTGACGAGCAATGCAACTGGGAATTGATCAAAGGATTCAGGACATCATTTATCAAAGTAGGAGGGTTTCCCCCTTAGGTTCTTCAGCTCTGTTTGAGTTGCGCTGTCAGGCAATCTGAAAAAAACAACTTTCCTTCCCCCTATCAAGTCTGTCACTTGTTTCTGCTTTACGTGATGGCTCACTGAGTAGGAAACGTAGTCCACGCTGGGTATTCAGTTATTGCTTTTTGAGAGGTTTTTCTGTACGTCCTTGAACGCATAACAGACCTGACTGGATGTGAGTGAGCATGACATAATGTCTTGGTGTAGTTTTAACAGGTTATCCTTCCTTGATATAACGTCCACGGTACTATCAGTCCTGTTGCACAGTGAGATCTTGTTACTTGTTTGTACTTAAAACTTTGAAACAAAACATTTGTGCTTTAAATTCTAGGAAAATCCATCTGCAACCCTTGAGGACTTAGAAAAGCCGGGTGTTGATGAAGAACCACAGCATGTCCTGCTTAGATATGAAGATGCTTATCAATACCAAAATATATTTGGTCCTCTAGTCAAGCTTGAGGCAGACTATGACAAGAAACTCAAGGAGTCTCAGGTAATATACTTGAAATATGTCTGAGGGGGCTCCTGACCGGTTCTCTGGTATCAAACACACGGTCACTGGTAGCAGCATAGAAGGAAGGCTCAAGTGAAATAAATGTCTTTATTACAGTACTATTACATCACAGTAATTACAGTAGTAATGGTGATGTATGATAACAGGGAGAGGAAAGAAAAATCCTCGAACTGAGGTTTTAAAAAAGAGCTTGAAGCACTTGAACTTCCTTCTTTTCTGTGTTCAGAGTTTATTTTTCCAAGTACCGTATCATATCATAGAACTGTGCAACTTGACCACCTTCTCTTATGTTATCCTCATAACCTGCAGTTACCTTAGTCAGAGTTTCCAGTCAAACTTGAATTATATGAAGTAATGCAAGCACTTAGTGAATGTTTTAAAGGTGAGGGGAGAGAATAACGCAGATGGTGATGAGGACTGGTTCTCATTAACTAAGTAATGCTTCTGTAGAACTCATTCCATAAGAATAAATACAGATACTTGTCTATACTGTGACACTGGAACAGCAAGTTTTGTACTTCTCTACTATTTTGAAGCATAGGCCACTGAGAACTGTGGTAGTTGGCAAACAGCTCTTTAAGAACATAATAGATGCCTTTTCTTTACCATTAGACCCAAGATAACATCACGGTCAGATGGGACCTGGGCTTGAACAAGAAAAGAATTGCTTATTTCACTTTGCCAAAGACTGATTCAGGTAATGACAGCTTGATTGTATGTTTTGTCTGGGGTTTTTATGCCTGGTGAAGAACATCAGTGTTTAAAGACCTGTGTTGATCTGGCCTGGGATATAAGATAGTGCTGTAAGCTTTTTGTGTTGGGGGATGGTTGTTCATTGGTGAATATTCTGTGAGCGTTTTTTCCTTCCTTGGTGAATATTCTGAGAGCATTTTTTCCTTCCTTTGTAGATATGCGTCTTATGCAAGGAGATGAGATCTGCTTGAGGTATAAAGGAGACCTGGCCCCT
The DNA here is from genome assembly GCA_020745775.1 of Theristicus caerulescens. Classification (NCBI taxonomy): domain Eukaryota; kingdom Metazoa; phylum Chordata; class Aves; order Pelecaniformes; family Threskiornithidae; genus Theristicus; species Theristicus caerulescens. Next base: position 4,588,204 of record CM036579.1, read on the forward strand.
TTATGGAAGGGAATCGGTCATGTTATCAAAGTTCCTGATAGTATCCTTTACTTAGTGAGCCTTCAGGAAGGCTTAATTGAAGGTTGAAATCTCTCTGAGAAATCAGTAAATGTGTATAAATAATTTTGAGATCATTTTAATTTGTCATGGGGATCTGCTAAAAAATCAAAATTGGGAAAAATAAAATTCAAATTTTTGCTATAGATTACTACTTAACGAGGTTCTACAGATTATGGTGATGAGATAGCCATTGAGCTGAGGAGCAGCGTTGGAGCGCCTGTGGAAGTTACTCATAACTTCCAAGTGGATTTTGTATGGAAGTCTACTTCATTTGACAGGTATTGAGAAAGCATTTCAAAACTTGGCAGATAATGGGTGCCGTTGGTGTATATATTTTCCTTTACCTTCAGTGGGAGTTTTTGAACAAGAAAAGTTGTATTGGTTCGTGACACTAGCGATCAGAAATCTGAGTATGGCCAGTGTATCGAGTCTGTGAACACATCATACCTGGGTCATAAGAATAACAGGCCTAATTTTTACTAGAAATGGAATTAATCTGAATGCCATCAAACTGTCAATTTTTCTCATTTTGAAGGCACGCTTAAGGTTTGTTGCAAATACATCAAGAGGGGAAATTTACCTTATGTTTAGTAATACTTGGAATGTAAGAAGAAAAGTTGTTTCGTAGTTCGGCTTCCTGAACACTGCTCCATCATGAAGTGCTCTCTGATTTTAGTCGGCCTTCCTAAACTTTGAATTGCTTTAACTAGTTGAAACTTGAAGGCATTTGAATCAGCTATGGGGTCAATAGGCTTCAGGCAGCTCTGTACTGCATTTTGTAAGATAGGAGTTTGTTTGTTATCCTGAAAGAGATGTACTGAGTATAAATTTTCTTCAAATCTTGCACTTAAAATTACTATTGCAGATTCTGTCAGAGGCTGGTGGGCAGAAAAAAACCTACAGATTTTTCTGGTTATAATACTTTGTAGTACTCACATGGGGATAAACAAGATCTGTGTTCGCAGAGTCTAATTTTTGTCTCTTAACTCTGTTAGTAAGTGTTCTACATTGTTCTCTTCCCAAGGTATATTTTAATTTGTGCCTGATGTCTGATTAACCTTTGTGTAGGACACTTGTGGATAGCTGTATTTGAGGTCATACTGATTTTTTTTATGTCCTTCCCTCATCTCAGAATGCAGAGTGCTTTAAAAACATTTGCTGTGGATGAGACTTCAGTGTCTGGGTACATCTATCACAAACTGTTAGGTCATGAGGTAGAAGATGTAATTATTAAATGCCAGTTGCCAAAGCGCTTTACAGCACAAGGACTTCCTGATCTCAACCATTCTCAGGTAACCTCATCTCCTTTTTACTACACGCAAAGAATACGATAAAGGATTTATGAATAGAGGTTGAACAACTTTGTAACTTCCTGTGCATTGAATGCTAAATAGCAATAAAAATTTTTATAGGTTTATGCTGTGAAGACCGTCCTGCAGCGTCCTCTGAGCCTTATTCAGGGTCCCCCTGGTACCGGAAAAACAGTGACATCAGCCACAATCGTCTATCATCTGGCTAGACAGGGCAATGGGTAAGAACTATTCTCTCTAGATCTGTATGTATGAGGTTACTTTATTAATGGTCGAAGAATCAACTTGATTTTAAACATTAAAATTTGTATCATTGAACCAAAAAGGTTTTCTAGAAGTATATTTATCTGGGAAGACTTGTGCTTACTTCAGAAAATACTCTTCCCCAGCATATTTTAGGGGACCTGTGTCCTAGCACATGACTTTATTACAAATCTAGTGGAAAAAAGTTTACAGCTCATTGAGACTTACTTTTTCCTTAATTTTTTTCAAGGCCTGTGTTAGTCTGTGCTCCAAGTAACATAGCTGTAGATCAGTTGACTGAGAAGATCCATCAAACTGGACTGAAAGTGGTTCGTCTGTGTGCTAAAAGTCGTGAGGCAATTGACTCTCCTGTGTCCTTCTTGGCATTGCATAACCAGATCAGAAACATGGATAGGTAAGAAATGGTTGAGGGAGGCAGGGGAACAAAAAAAGCAACTTAAGTGTTGTGATGGACGCAACCGATGAACTGTGTAATGACGACAACATGTGTTTGCTTGACGCGATAACTTTTTTGTTTCTATACGTGTCATATTGAGTTTTACAAATGAGTTCCACTGTAATCCTACCAAGTTGTTAATTAGGCCATAAAGCAAAATTCCTTTTTTTGCAGCATGCCAGAGCTTCAGAAACTGCAGCAGCTTAAAGATGAAACTGGAGAACTGTCGTCTGCTGATGAGAAACGTTACCGTGCGCTGAAACGAACAGCAGAGCGTGAATTACTTATGGTAAGGTTCCATCGGTTCTAGCAGCTTCAGTAACTGCTTTCTGCCACTTGAGGCATAGTTGCAGTTTGCTGGTGGAGATCAGAGTACAGTTTAACTTTTGAGGGGATTCCTGGAATGGTATCGAATACTCTTCTACGTAGGAATATTGTCCATTGATATCCTACTCGATTAATTTCAGTTGCGTTTCTGTCTCAGAATGCAGATGTGATCTGTTGCACGTGTGTGGGAGCTGGTGATCCAAGACTTGCAAAAATGCAGTTCCGCTCCATTCTGATCGATGAAAGCACGCAGGCTACTGAGCCTGAGTGCATGGTGCCAGTCGTCCTGGGAGCAAAGCAGGTAGGAACCATTGGATTTCATTAAAGAAAACAGAGTTTATAAATAGAGGAAGTAGCATCAAGCGGTAACATACACAGTGTAGGCACAAAAAATCCTTTCATGGAAGACAATTCCATAATATAGATCTAAATGACTTTGTTAGTCCTGTTAGCTTTCTGTTTCCATGGCATAATCTTTGCCTAGAACATGTTGGTCCTGTGGAACAATCTGGAGACTGAGTAAGATTGTATTTGAAAATGATCAGCTGAATAGCTGGTTGACACTAAAGGTTTATAAGCCTTAGATTAGACCTGAAGCGTATTACAAATCAGACTGATTAGTTCCAAATATATTTCATAGTAGGATATCGCTATCATTTCCAGCTGTTGGGCAAGTTTCAGAAAATACCAACTGAGATCAAACTTTCTTTTCCACAGCTTATTCTTGTAGGTGACCACTGCCAGCTTGGTCCTGTTGTGATGTGTAAAAAAGCTGCAAAGGCTGGCCTATCTCAGTCTCTCTTTGAGAGGCTCGTGGTGCTGGGGATTCGTCCGATCCGCCTGCAAGTGCAGTATCGCATGCATCCCGCACTCAGTGCTTTTCCATCCAATATCTTCTATGAGGGTTCGCTCCAGAATGGTGTTACTGCAGGTAAGCAAGAATGGTACTTCTGCAAATTACTTTTTTTCCCATTCATTAAGGATCAAAGGAAGGATTCTTTAATCTAGGTGAGGTTTTTTTAATACATTCGCTTAAAAAGAGAATTGCCATTGCACTTACAGTTTTGAGTCTTTAAGGTGCTTTGATATGAAAATGAGTGTTCTTGCTAGTAAAGCAGTGCTAACTTTTTTTTACTTACTGTTTTTGTGCTCTTCAGCCGACCGTGTGAAAAAAGGGTTTGATTTCCAGTGGCCACAGCCAGATAAGCCAATGTTTTTCTATGTTACACAAGGACAGGAAGAAATTGCCAGCTCAGGCACTTCTTACTTGAACAGGTAAACAAAATTCAACACAGATATATAAATTTACACTGGGATGAAGTATTTTTAAGTATCTCAAATATAAGGGAGATTGTTAAATGAATCTGTTAATCCTGTGACATCCTTTGGAGACAGTCACAGTTAATGAAGTCAAGGGAAAGTGCAATATACAGTTCCTGCCACAACCCAAATATCTAAGCATTTCTCTATCCTTCAGAATCCCTGCAATGAAATTCATAGCATTCTGTATTCACCATCACTTGCCTTGCGATGTGAATAAAGGCTTGTGTTTTCGAAAAAGAGTTACTTTCTGCTTCTGTGAAGGTGGTATCTGTACTTCAAATGAGCCAACCCACAGACCTCAAATGTATCGTGTGCTGGGATACAGTACTTCAGCGCTATTGATTCTTATGCTCTGCAGTACTCTTCTAAATTAATAAAATGCTGTTTCCTATTAACAGCTATGATTGAAATTGCTTGTGTGCTTTTTTTAATAAAAGCTGCCCTCAAGGATAGCGCAGGCTGAGCTGCATTTCGGAGTTGGTTTGCCCCAGGCTCCCTTTACAGTAAACGAAGAGAAAAAGGCATCTCCAGTGGGAGCAGTTCAGATCTTAAGTGGGTTTGAATTGTTCTGTGGAGGTGCATGCTTTCCCTCACTGGTAGCATACGGAGCATGGGACAATTTAAGTGCCTAGTATGCGGGATGAACTTGGGCCAGCAAGTAAACTGACTGCAGTTGCAGCAGGAAATGCTGATCAAGTCCCATTTCGAAGCCAAAATTCCAGTAGCTCCTAAAGCAGAGTCCTAAGTCTTAGATTTTTGGCGGGGGTGCGGAAGGGATGGGAATTTCATTTTCTTTTTCAAAGAGTGAGCTTGAAACATTTTGCTGCTCTTGGTCGTATGCATTTGTTCATGTGCCTGGAAGGGAAACCAGACCAACTTATGAAAAATATCTGCTGTGATATTTTTAATCTTGGTCTGTTTCATGAACAGCATGTGCAAGACTGCCGAATGCGGCGAGCCAGATTGCGCACAAACAAATGGCACAATAGTTGGCTGACAGGGAGATTGGCATTAAAAACATTCTATATTTAAAACTTTAAGATAAAGGAACTGAAGGATCTGTTTGCACAGCAGGCTGGAACATTTTTAATTATCTCGCTCAAAGTACACGTGTACATTTAACTCTACTAAGAAGTTCCATTTCGGAATGGTGGCCACCATTAATTTTGCTATTCCAGGGAGTGTAGTCATGTAGTTCTGAGAATGTGGAGGTGTATAGTAAGGAGAAATTTCTGTGTCATTCTGAGACCTTTTTTTGAGGTGTTGGCTTTTGCCCATATTCCTCTGGCTGAGAATATCTATGCGTGGCCGAAGTCAAGAGGGGATAGTGGTGAATGCTCCTGCAAAGCTTAAGCCGAATTAATTGGAGTGCTCGAGCTACGCAGTGTAAAATTGAGCTCTTTCTTGAAGAGCCTTTCTGACAAAAGGCTAGCACAGCATATATGTTCAAGTTTTTTAGACCCGTTACCTTGCAAGAAGTTAGACCTAATGCCTTGATTCTCCTTAGATAAACAAATCTCTCTTTCTAGGACGGAAGCTGCCAATGTGGAGAAGATAACTACAAAGCTATTGAAAGCTGGTGCCAAACCAGATCAGATTGGCATTATTACTCCTTATGAAGGTCAACGATCCTATCTGGTGCAGTACATGCAATTCAGTGGTTCCTTGCATACAAAGCTCTACCAGGTACGGAGTCATTGCACAAACGAGAACACTTGGGATGCAGAGAAGCTAGAAAAGTCAGATATTGTGAAACTTCACATTATTTTCGGTTTTAGTCTGGCTTCTTAGGCGTCAGTCTGTGTTTATTTTTTAGTAATTTTAGAGTGCTTTAGTTAATTGTAGTTAAAATAGACCAGGGAGAAGAGTTTAGGAGGTATCAAATGCCAGTAAGCGTCAGGGGAGCAGTTGGCCAGATGAAGGAGAAAGCCCTGTTAAGGTCTCTGTTGAAAGGAAGGCTTCAGTGAGTCCGTCCTCTGAGGACTCATTGAGGCACAGAAGGGAGAGGTCATTAGTGCTTCAGCTGTGGAAAAGCTTCAGTCAGCTTGCGTCTTAGATAAAAGCATCAAGCCAAGAGACATGCAGGAAACCAAGCTCCATAAATTCTAATGGTCATACTATTTATTTGCTTGGGAATATGCCCGCCCATCAGTGGAACTCCTCTACCAAACATTAAAATTTGTTGCTACAAACAAGGCGGTTGTATGTTTAATGTAGTCTGTTTTGCAATATTGAGAACTTGGTCAGTGTTTTCACTGAAGGAAAGCTTGGTGGAAATACTTTTACTTCTGCCAGGAATGATCTGTCCCTCTGATTCAGGTTTCTTGGTAGCTGGGAGCAGCAGTGCTAATTTGGAGCTGTCTCACTACGAGGCTTTGGAATAGCCAGAAGTCTTTTTGGCAACATACCTAGAAAAGGGATGCTTTCCGTCGCGCAAATGCCAGTTTTGGGGAAATATGAGAACCATAAAGCAGTGAACATAAAAGTAATTTGTCCTAAACTGAGACTGTGTGTTCTCCTTTAGGGAAACTATTTAGTGACCAGTGGAATTATCAAATCATTCGTCATTACAAAAATAACATTTTTGTCAAATGATGGGAACTGCTAGTGCATGGCCAACGCATTTTGTAATGCCTGTTAGTAGCATAACTGTTTTGCACTGTGCTTCCGTGATTTACATGTTTTCCTCTGTTTCAGGAAGTGGAAATTGCAAGTGTGGATGCCTTCCAGGGACGAGAGAAGGACTTTATTATCCTTTCTTGCGTGAGGGCCAACGAACACCAAGGAATAGGGTTTCTGAATGACCCCAGGCGTCTTAACGTAGCTCTTACAAGAGCCAGGTGAAGTAAAATTGGGCAAATTTTTATCTGTTCTAGAGACCTGATTCTCTCTGCTAAAGCATCGATACAGTCCGACTAACAAAAGGTCTGTGTTTTGTGGGTAGCAGGCCCATTTCCCACCCGGTTTAAGGGAGCCTTGAATGATTTCAACATTCCCTACAATTTACAAGAGCAATCTCCACCTAATCAGTGTTACCATTTGGCATCAGTAGTTTGCCAAAGCCGCTGTGTCGTTCCCCTTTGTTTGCAGGACAGAACTCTTCCCTTCATCTGCTTCTTTCTCCCTTCCAGCAACCATTTTCTTTACCATTTTGCTTCTCTTAAAATGGATTTGATTACTGAGAAGGGTAATGTGGAGTCAATGCTATGTTGGTTGGCTTCCTTGGTTTCTGCAAGCTTTAAACCAAAACAGTGTGGTTGGTTGAGCACGCTGACGTGTTTGGCAAGCCTGCAAAAGGAAGCTTGCGATTATTGAGAAACTGGCTGCAGCAATCTCCTTTCAAGTGTTTTGTCATACTACAGAAATCATCTGCTGTAAACAAAACGATTGAGTCAGGGTCTCCTACGCCTACCGTCATGGGCTTCTGTTAGGTGCCTGGATTCACTGCAAAAGAGATTGACTTCAAGGCTGTTCTGGCATTAATATATAACATGGCTTTGTTTTTAGTCAAAGTTAATTTTAGTTTTTCTGTCTGCTGTTGTACAGATATGGAGTAATTATTGTTGGGAACCCAAAAGCGCTGTCTAAACAACCACTTTGGAATCACCTGCTGAATTACTACAAGGAGCAGAAGGTTCTGGTGGAGGGACCACTGAATAACCTCCGGGAAAGCCTTATGCAGTTCAGCAAGCCCCGGAAACTTGTCAATACCATCAACCCAGTAAGCTGACCTTTCCTGTCTCTCAGATGTCTGTGCCATGGAGCAACTGGGGGTTGATTGATCAATTATAAATGGATGGAATAAACAGTCACCCACATAGCCTCACGCACCCGTTAACTTTCCATTTCTGATCCCTAGTTAATGCAGTGTGACCCCAGTAAGGTGCTGCTTCAGCTGTTTCGAAGTTGAGCGCCTGTGGAAAAGCCTTTTTGATGGTTTTTTATTGCTCTTTTATTTACTGCAAAATTTTATGAGGGGGTAACTTCTGAGGTGAATTAAAGTAACTCTTTTGTGCAGCTCATTAGGCGTGTGTACTTAATAGCATTGTGCTTTAATCCTCAACCTGCAAGTGTTATACTTAGTCCTTTAACATAAGTAGTCATTTGGGGGGGGCTTGTCAGCTGTCACAGGACAATGGTAGGAATAGAGCAAGGGAACCTCCTCAGAACCTCAAAATAGGCTGAAAGTTCATGAGGTGTTTCACAGTTTGAGATGGGCTGCCTGTAGAATCTTTTTTTCTTGTTAGCATGATGTAGTTGAAAAGATCGTTGGATGTGTTAGAGCTAGTTAGTTTCCTCAGCACTTGTAAAGCATGCATTACCTGTGGAGTTTAACTGGATTTTTACCCGAAATAACTTACGCTGAAGTTGCAGTGCAAAGTTTTCTATGCAAAGGCTTTGTCTAACGCCTATAATGCTTCCAGGGTGCCCGGTTCATGACTACTGCCATGTATGATGCACGTGAGGCTATTATTCCAGGATCTGTCTATGACCGGAGCAGTCAAGGTAAAGGAAGCTATCAAAATTTTAACACCTTTATAGACTTATTTGGTTTTCCTCCAACTAGTCCTTGGGGTATGGTATCTTACATACTTCAAACTTCTAAAAGTTTGAAGAGCCACTACAGAGAAATATGGCATTTAGGAACTGAAAACGTTCGTGGTGTGCCTGGATTTTGCTCTCTGTATATAGAAGCCCCTACAGTCTAACTGGACGTCTGCAGAGCAAGTAAAAAATGAGGGGAGAGGGGTGTGGGTGTGTGTGTAAGCGTTTTGGGAGTCTTAGATGGTGCTGTAGAAGAGTAACTGTGTAGGATGAACATGTGTTAGATGAGTCTCTGAAATGTTCAAGTGTGGAATAAATGCTGAACCAGAAATATTGGTGGTTCTTGGCAGTGGTAGGCTTGTCCTTTCAATTTCTGGTTCTGATTTATCCTGCTCCCAAGCCTTCCCATTACTGTTAAAAGCAGGCATATGAATTGATTTTTAAATATTCAGGATGCCGGAAATCATTGTGGCTTTTCCTCCCCTCCCCAGGGCGCCCATCCAACATGTACTTCCAGACCCACGACCAGATCGGGATGATTAGTGCTGGCCCCAGCCACGTCACTGCTATGAACATTCCTATCCCTTTCAACCTCGTGATGCCACCGATGCCACCACCGGGATACTTTGGCCAGGCTAACGGACCAGCCGCAGGTACGGGGGCAAGGGTGAAATGGTACAAAAGCCACATTTTAGGTCTGAAGTTGGAGAATGGGTTTTGCTACTCTTGCAGCAGTGCTGGTGAGGGTAGATAATTATGTGCTTTAGTAATAAATCTATGGAGTACAAACACAGCAGCGCGGCAGCCTCCAGCGAGCATCCCTTTGCTGTGTCTACGCTGTTGGTTCTGCCTTTTGAGTCCATAAAAACATTGCCTCTTGCGAGTGATCAAGTCTTTATCGAAACAGTTAATTCTCACATGTTTGCATGTGTAAGACTTCTCACTGTTGGTTGGAATAAACGCTTTTCCAGGACGTGGGGCGCCAAAAGGAAAGACTGGTCGTGGTGGGCGCCAGAAAAATCGTTTTGGGATTCCTGGAACTAGTCAGTCAAACCTTCCAAATAGTCAAGCGAGCCAAGACGTGGTGTCCCAGCCTTTCTCCCAGGGTCCACTGACTCAGGGGTATATCTCCATGAGTCAGCCATCACAGATGAGTCAGCCTGGGCTCTCCCAACCAGAATTATCACAGGTAAGCAGGATTTGATGTACAGTCTGCTCTTTTTCCTGGGTTTTATGTCAGTGATCTGTGTGCATGCACATCCTTGTTCCCTAGTACTGAGGAAAACGGGAACTAAAACCATTTTCAGTGACTGGGCCACAGCATTTCATACTCCTCCACTTGGTGGACTTTATAAGTACACTCAGGCATAAAAGCGAAATGCTGCGTGTATAGACTTTAGCTCGAGCCTTAACTTTGAACTGCTTGCCTGTTCAACAGCCAGCTATCGCAAAAACCTTTGTGTCTGTGGAAATCCTGCAGCAAAAAGAGTCGATTTAAAAAAAAAACCCAAAACAAAAAACCAACACATGACCAAACAAAAAAAAAAATCCCCAACAAAACAAAACCTCTCAGACTTCATCATTAACCTTGGCTGCCCGGTATTCTGCTTTGTAAGGGAGCACTTGAGCTTGGTAATGAGTTAGAGGCCTAACACACACTTTCATTTTCAGGACAGTTACCTTGGTGATGAGTTTAAATCTCAGATTGACGTGGCGCTGTCACAGGACTCTACTTACCAGGGTGAACGTGCATATCAACATGGCGGAGTGACGGGACTGTCACAGTATTAGAGTGTAAGGCACCCGAGGTTCACTCCTCTGCTTCTTACTCCCTGATTTAAGTTCATGACCACGGCGTCTGTCTGAGGAGCGACATTCCTAACGCAACTGTTGTTTTGCTTCCAGGTTGAGGAAGAAGAGCTAAGCTTGTGTGGAGCTTAGTTCATCAGCATTTTATTCTGGGTAATAAAAAAAATAAAATAAAATGGATACCTGTTTTCCACTGCTAAAACTGAAGCACCACTGTGTGAGAGCAACAGGAGAAAGAAACCAACCAACGGAGAGGAGAGAGAGAGAAAGGAGCGCGCGCGAGAGAGCCCACTGCTAGCTCACTGAGACAAGGAGACTGACCGGAGAGGAGAGAGAGCACCGAAGGACTGGCTGGCGCCTCACTGGGAAGGCAACTCACCCTGAAATGAGTGGTCAGCTGAGTCCCTGCTCCCCCCAGTCAAACAAGCTCGAGAGAAGGGCCTTAAGCAGGTTTCACTTCATTCCATACTTCTCTTTGCGAGCAGGGCATTACTTTTCAGAGCAGATGGGGAGAGGAAAACCCTCATCTCAGAGTTGTTCTCGTTTTAAAGGGGTACTATATTTTAGCAGTAACTGTTTACATTTTAGAAGCAGAGTATCTTGAGAGAGAGAGAGAGTTCCTGACTAAGTGACAGCCAGCCAAGCAGAAATCCAGCGGAACATAGCTGATGCTCAACTCTGAGATGCAGGTTTTGTTGTCCAACACTGGCTCTGAAATCCTAGTGTCATCGTGTCGCCCACATTCTGAACGGGTCTTTCGTGATGAGGTGGTTTTAAAGAGATTCTTTCAAAGGAGCACTGAATTTTTAGAAGTTTGTCTCTGAATTCTTAGTGGTGGACCTGGGAGATCCTTGTTCTGAGAAGCTTACAAAAAGTTTAAAACCAAACTAAATTAGAGCACCAACCTTGAGAACTTTCAGTGTGATTAAAAGTTGCAGCAATCAGCCTCTTCTTCCTACATCGGATAGCAGTTAGAGTGAAAGGAGCCTGCGCGCTCGAGCAGGAGGAGGGTTTCAAAGTGTTTTCTGTATGCTTTAATTGGCTACTGTCTGGACTCTACTCTGTGAAAAACAAGCCTTTCTGTAAGATGAACTTTGCGCTTGAAAGGGGATGGGTTCCTGTGCCCTTCGGCCCTGGAGGAAAAGATGCTAACAGGCCTGCTTTACTCGCTCCCTCAGATCTGGGGAAGAAGTAGTGGAAACTGGGGATTATATTGGTTTTGAAGTAAAGACTCTACAATGTTACCGAAGCAGGTTGGAAAAATGGACAAAGCAGGCAGTTGTTGGAAGGTGGCCTCTGATAGCTGGGTATAATTAGAGATAATGGGTTAGGCTTTTGTGTGGCTTCTTCGGTGATTAATGCAGATAGCTGAAAGATTCAGGTGTTGAAAACCAAACCCGGAGCCTATTTTTCAGGTAGTGGACACGGCTGTGCCATCAATGCTGGCTTGAGAAATAGCTGGAAGTCAAAACTGAAAACAGCACATAAGAGAAGCCATGCAATTTCGAAGTTGTACCCATGTCTTAAATAAGTCATATGGGAACACTGGGAGCATTTTATTTCTGTCTAAACCTTTTTAGAAACAGCGCAGAGAACTTAAAATTCCTACAGACCCATTTTTATCAGATCCCTAAATTAGACTAACCTCTACCTCCTAATTGGCAAAGAACAGTAGAGTGTGATTCACTAACCTAGGTGTTTTTAAAGTTTGAATTACGTTAGCTTTATACTCAAAGGGCTCCAAGTGTTTCTAGTCTTTTTTTGGGGGGGAACTCAAAATACCTCTCATATGAATGTACTTAAATGACGTAAAACCCACTTTTTGTAACTGGGGGGGAAGCCCTTTCATTACTGTCCTTTCTGTAATCGTTGACCCGCTTTCATAACCTGTACTTGCTGTAGTTTTTCCAGTGTCTCTCCCCCAGTGCAGACCTGGTGTAGCACACCCACAAACCGTGAGTAGCGTGCACATAAACATGGAACAGGTGTTCAAAATTTTCTTTCAGTCCTGCAGAGAACATAGTTCAAGAACTGCAAAAGAAACTTTCCAGAAATGAAAACCATTCTTTTCTCATAAAAAGCCTCCAGAGTTTAGACTTCTAAAATGTGAAAGAATGGAGACACGGGCCACCTTCCTTCCTTGTAAGATGGACTGTTTTATTTATTAACGTTGCCGAAGGGCTTTTTAATTTTTTTCCTTCTGTAGGCTGCATAGTGGTATAGACTTTTCTGATAGGTTTAAGCTGTAACCCTCTGTGCAATGCAATCCATTGAGTAATGTAACCCCCTCCTCTGCCCTCACCCCCTTTCTTTCACCGACGGGAATGCTTGCCTCTGCTTTGTGCTGGTTTTTTCCTTTGTAGCAGTTACTGAGTTTTATAAATCCAGACATCAGTGCTAGCACGGTGTTAACTCTTTTTTGATTTTGTCTCAGTTTGTTTTAAACCTGTTTGTCATCAGTAACATATTAATAAACAGCTCTTGCATTCAAGGTGGCCCCTAACTTTCAATGATGAAACCATGCAACATTCATTAAAACTTAGTCTGATTGTATAAACTTCCAAGTTTATTACTTTTTTTTAAACACAGACTAGTACAAAAGGGGGGGTGTGTGCATAGCGTACATGGGTAAGCAAATGAACTGTGAAAACTCTGTTAAATACCCTACCCCCTCCCCTCCTCTGGCTCCAGGGGGGCTGTTCTGAGCCCCGTGGTGGGGGTCTGTGCCTGTGCAGGGAGGGAGCTGCAGGGGTTACGAAAGGCTGGAGCTAGAGGTGACCGGTCAGGCCTGGACGATCTCCTCCCTCCTGCTTCCCCTGCGCTGCAGTAAACATGAAAATGGCATTTACCTGTGTTACAGGTGGTCGCGCAGCAAAGCTTGGAGTGGCTCAGCATCTACTGAAATGCAGTTTCAGTGTTTAGGCCTGGTCTTACAGTGTATAAACTCATGACAGCGACTCCGGGGCTGTCTCCATGTCTGGTGGCGGCTGTCACCCACCTCCTTACACCGCTCCCCAGCCTCTTAGTGCCGGGATGGGGCGATGGAGGGGGGCATCGCCCTCCCTCAGGCTGGAGAGCCAGGTAAGCAGCAACCCTACCCACCGCACATTAAATGAGCTGAGCCCTTCCTCTGCCACAGCACAGGTACAAAAAACTAATACTTAAGGGTTTTCTTAATCCTGCCCATCTTAAATTTGAAAGAAATGGCTCCTGCTTGCTTTAGTTAAGTCCTACTCTAAGCCCTTAAAACATTTAAGTGCTTGAAATGGGTTTCAGCATAGCTCTTGTTCATCTGCTGGAGCAAAGCAGGGCTGACCCCCCCGGAGCTCTCCGCTAGTCGAGAAACACGTTTGGACGTGAAAAACATTAGTATGCTACACAACTAAAGTACTCGAGCTACTCCAGCCTTGGTCTTCAGCTACACAGTTCAGGGCTGTTAGCAAAAACACCGTCACGGGACGGGAAGACATTTCCTCTGCAAACCCAACAGTGGTTAAACCTTCAGTGCTTCCCTGGAGGGAGAAGGCCCAGCTTAGCTTGGTAATACTTCATCAGACCTTGAAGACAACACAGCATCAGTACAAAAACAACAACAACAAAATAATCTATGCTATGTGTCAGGTTCACATTTAAAAAGAAAAAAAATTCAAGTCTAACTCGGATTCCTTTTCTGAAGCAAAGCTGCAGGAGCTCAGCGAAGCCTCACCTGGCAGGGCTGGTGCTAAGCCCAGCCCAGGGTGCTGCCTGTCGCCTGTACGACACGGGGAGCGGCTCAGCAGCTTTGCCCGGGCTTTGAAGGTGGGAGAGCAGCGGCAGCTCCTCCGGCGGCGATCACCGTCGCTCGGACGGGATGGTGCAAAGCTGGGTCCCTGCCGCGCGGCGCTGCTCCGCGTTAGTGGGGTTAAACGGTGAGAGCGGGGGCACAGTGCTGCGACGGGCAGCAAAAAAACCAACTAAAAAAAAAAAATCACAAAAATAACCCTAAAAAGCACAACCGCATGAACGTGGTGCCTGATGTATTGGAGCTGCCGTTGCCTGATGCTCGGCTGCCATCTGGCTCCAGCCGCGGTTCAGGCTGGGCCTGCAGCTGCCGGGGGGACGCACGCAGGAGGCACCGCGCTGCTCTCATCAATTCGCAAATGAGGTAAATTAAATACTGACAGCGGGCGGGGAGGGGGCCCCGCACCACCCCCTGCCCACCTCTGCAGCGGGGCACCACCTCCCCTGCTTTACCCTGGCTTTCCTCAGCCAAAATCATGGGTCCCGCAGCAACCTGCCCCTCGGACCGCGTCCACCCCTGCCCCCAAACCGCCCCAGTAAAACCAGCTCAACAAAAGGGAAACCCTGCCTCCGCTGCGGGAAGGGATTCAGTCACGCAGAGCCGCCGCGCCACAGCCGCGCCGTGACACCATACCTCTTCCTGCAGCGGGACCGGAGCCACCGCGTCACCTCCTCCCGGCACAGCCGCACTGCAGCCGAACCCTGCACCAGCAGCATTTCACCAAAAAAAAAGCCATTTCTTTTCGCGCTAAGCAAGCTGCAGCATTTAGCCAAAAAGCAGCAGCCCTGCGCTGCTCTCCCAGGCGGGCGCCTCGCTGGCACCGGCAGCAGCTCGGCCAAGCGTGAGGGGGCTCTGGGCTTCACAGCCTGGTGCCACCGCTGGAATCGACAACCAGCACCAGACTTGATCATAATCCCGTGAGAGGCTGCGGCGGGCGGCTGCTGGGAGGGCCGAGCCCCCAGCTATCGCTAAATCACAACTCCAGTAACGATCCCTCGGTGCCAGGCCTCCTCCCCGGCCGCACGTGGAGAAGCGCAGCCCGGGGGGGAGCTCCGACACTCGCTGCACCACCGGGGAAACTCCCCGAACACCAGCACAGAGGGGATTTAACACACTTGGATTTATTCCGTCAATCATTCACCGCTTCAGACAGGACCCCCCGGCACACGCTCCGCTATCTGCAGCCGCACTCATCCACCACCATGTCCTCGTAGTGCCTCAGCACCACGTTGTCGTTGTTATCGTAGTAGAGGATGGAGATGGGGGAGAGCCTGACGGGGACGCAGCAGGGCTGGGGGGTCCCCTCGGGGTCCAGCGAGTGCACCATGGTTTGGAGGATGGCGTGGTTGGTGCTGTTGAGCTCCGCCGTCAGGGGAAAGGGGCACTCACCCAGGCAGTAATTGGCCATGTAGCCCTGCGGGGCGATGATCCAGTTCTCCCAGCCGACGTCGCTGAAGCTGATGTAAAGCCGCCTGGGCTTGCAGAGGTTGCTCGGCGTGACGGGGCTGTAGTGAGCGCTTCTCCTCCTCCTGGAAGCCTTGCACTGCTGCTGGCTGAGGCTTACCACCAGGAGAGAGGTGTCCAGGAAGGCGTCGATGCTGGCGCAGAGGCTCTGCAGCTCCCCGCTCGCCGGGGACGATGCCCCATCGCCGCCGCTCACCGAGATCTCCAGGATCAAGCCCAGATTCCTGCTGTACGTCCTCCAGTCCTTCGCCACCCCGCTCAGGTTGAAGAGAAGAGACTTGTGCAGCTGGGCGAAGGACTGCTCCACCAGCAGCTTTCGGCCGTGCTGGTGGGAGGACATCCCCCGCAGAGACATCTGGGAGGCCTGGTAGAGCCTCAGCTCAAAAACCTGCCCCTGGCTGGAGGCGTGGTAGGAGTTGTGGCTGAATTTGATCTCTAGCTGAGCCATCGTCAAGCGCTCGCCCTCCTCCAGCACCGAGAGGTTAAAGTACAGCCGCTTCTGCAGACACAGCAACCTCTGGGGCTGCCCGCTGTGAATGAAGTGGCCTGACAAAGAAGGAGAAATAGAGGTGGTGGTGGTTGAACCCTCGTTACGCTGAGCAGGATCAGCCTCCCAGTGCTCCAATTTAAGCTCTTGGCCGCACAGCAAGAGGAAGATGGGGCTGACAGAGGCAGGCAGCCAAGCACGCCCGCAGTCGCTGGATCGAGATGGTAAGGCTGCAGTAGGGGCTATCGGCCCGACGGCACGGCCTTCAGAAAGGTCTGGAGGCACAGACGCGAGCCTGGGCTCCAGCCTGCGGCACTGGGATGCTACAGCCATTCCAGCATCTCCTCTAGATGCTACTCAATGTCTTGGTGCGTTATTTTTCCCCAGCTGTAAATATCTCCCCCCAGGACAGGGGGGTTGTTGTGGGTGCTGCCCGTTTGGGATGGAGGGGAAAGGAGGGCAAATAGCAGCAAGCTTTAGGAGCCGGTAAGCTGTCTGTTCTAGCCAGCCCTAGGTTCCCACTGGAGACCTGGAACCACAAGAGAAACGAGCTCCGTGGTGTCTCGAGACCTAGAGGACACCAACCAAACAGTTCCCATGTAACCGAGAACGGCTCGGAGGGGCCACAGGCTGAAGCAGCCAGCTGTGCCGCGTGGCCGGCCGGAGGCATGAGGACAAAAAGGAGGAGGGGGGGATGCGGGCAAATGGCCGAGCATCCCATCCCTGCCCGAAGCTGGGTGCTGGTCTCACTCGCTGCACCCACGGCCCCTTTACCACTGCCCAGGCGAGGAGTCACCTCCGCCACCGCGAGCCCACTGGGGCACCTGGGATCCCTGGACTGCACTGGGTGACTCCAGCACAGAGCCTTACACAGCTGCCTTGCCTACCGACTCATTTCTAAACTAAATAATTATCTACAACACCCAAAGGGACCAGAGCTTACACAGCAGTGATTTCTCCCGGAGGCCAGCTCTGGCCCCTGCCCTGTCCTCCTCCAGCCTCTCCTACCTACACCCAAGAGACAGAAAAGGAAGGACGGGAGCCAAATCTCCCAGCCCAGAGACCAGAGGGGCTTCCAAAAGGCAGGACCCAAACCACGGCGTTTCTGTACCTTGGTCAGCGAAGACGCGGATGATGTTCCCAGGGACATTAAATTCCTCCACCCTACAAGCATCCGCCAGGTCTTTGTTTGCAGCAGGCAGCATCTTTCTCTTCTGGAAGATCCTCCAGAGCACAGACGGCACAGGAACGGGGGTTTTCGGGCTGGGCTTGGCGCTCAAACCCAAGGATTTTAACAGTAAACTTTCCTGCAAGCTTAACTCCATCCCCAGAACGACGCTAAGGAGAGCGCAGGCGAGGCCGGCCCTAAAGCTGGCGCGCGTGGGGAGAAGCCACATTGCTTTGCTCTCCTTCCCGCAGACAAAGAGCAGCCTGGGCCGGGGGGTGTTGATAGCCTGATTGGAGCCTTTGATCTGGTTAGTGCTTAATTAGCACAGAGGGATTCCCAGGATTGGGCAGAGAGTGTGAACGGGCCCTCCGGGCTCCCCCAGGACCTGTTAACCCTTTGAGGCTGCCTGGCAGGAGGGCGCTGCCCTCCTCCCTCAGAGCTCCTGCAATCTCTCCCACATCTCCACACCATCGAGGTCCAACAGCAAAGTCCTCGGTGGCGGGGAAGAGGCTGCTCTTCCCCACACAAAGCTGCCGGCAAGCTGAGCACTGCTCCATCCGCTGCGGACATCCCACCCAGGCCCAGGAGGGGACACAGCCAGGGTCTCCTCTTGCTCCCTCCTCCCAAATCAGCTTTTTCTTTTTTCAATCACAGCATCCAACACTTCTCTCTCAAGGCCGTCAACTTCCAGCATACCAAATCATCAAACTCTCGCTTCAGCTCCCTGCGGCACGCACCGCCCTGCCCGCAAGCCACGCAGCCCCAGGGCCAGCGCCAAAAGCCATCAGCGCCCACCGCCGGCGCGGGGTCCCTGCCCCAGCCAGGCGGAGGGAGCCCCGGGGCCCCCCGTTTGCACAGCCCCGTTCTGGCCATCAGAGCAAAACTGCAGGCAGCACGCCCGGCGTTACGCACACCACGAGTTCCCCAGCTGGATGCTGAAGCCTGCACAAGCCGGGACGATAAAATCCACGTGCTGCCTAGGTACCGCCGTTACCCCAGCCCGGCACCGGCGCTGCCCCAGCTCTGCTACGACCGAGCAGAGAGAGGCCTGGGATATCGGTTCCCTTCATTGCCTCCTTCCTGCAAATCCCGCTTGAAAGCCAAGGAGCTAAAGCACGGAGACGCGCCCCTCTGAACCCTGCTAGGCGATGACGAGCGAGAAGGCGACGGATCCCGCCGCAGCGTGGGACAGTTTCCATCGGCCCGAGTCACATTTTGCTTTCTGTTTACCGAGGAACTTTCCCCGTGGCTCACACGGAGTTGAATCAATACGACAGACCAAAAACAAAAGAAAAAAAAAAAACCACAAGTAACGATTCTCTGCTGCCTGGAATTAACGCCCTGGACCCCCTCCACCGCCTGCTGTCCCTGGCTGGGAGGGAGCCCGCGGGAGCTGCGGGTCCTGGCCCCGCGAGAGGAGAGCGGGGGGACAGCCTGGGGCTGGGGGGCTGCAAAACCCAGAGGGCTTCCCAGCACAGAGGCAGACGGCCCAGCCTCGGGGACCCCGCGAGGCCCAGGGCCGGTGCTGCCTGGAAAACCAACACGGGGAGCAGAAACTTGAGCAAGCAGACATCACTGGGTGAGAGTCGAGACCCCTCATCGGGGACCCTGCAGGACTGGGACTGGCTTTTTAAGCAACTATAAGACTTACATAGGCTTTTTAAGCACATTAAATCTCCTGGCCCTCATCCAGCAGGGCAGGAGGCTGGAATAATGCTCCAGGGCTGGGTTTCCAGGCAGATCTGCACATGGGAACCGCGCTGCGCCTCCAGATGTATGTGGGCAGCTCCGTATTCGTCACCCCTCCCGAGGAGGAAGGCTCAGAGGTGCACTGCATCACTTGGCAGCTAGAGAAGAGCTGGCTTTGGGCTCCCCTTGCCCGGGCTGGCGATGCCAACGGAGGGGGGATGTTTCCCTCCCCAGTTTGGCGCTGGGGCAGAGGACCCTTCAGGGCTGCTGAGGCAGGGTCGGCGGGAAGGTCCAACAAGAGAGAGAGGGGAAATCACAACGGGACTGAGAATAGCCAAGGGGTGGAGTGACAGAAGAAACACCAGGGGACCTAAAGCCAGCTCCAAATCCTACCTGGACCACAAAGCCACCAGCCTCTTAACTGAACCAGCACGGACCGGCTACAGAAAGCACATCAGCATCAGGTGAAGCCTGGTCACAGGCAAGCCCCAGGAGGGGCCTGAGCCTGTCAGTGGCGTCTCTTCCCCGGCTCCGGGCAGGGGATGAAGGGGGATCGGGGTTGAAGTTCTCCTTGTGCCTTTCATTTGCTGGGTTTGAGTGTAGGCTCCTGGGTCAGTCCCCAGATCCAGCCAGGCCGCCCAGGCTGCAGCAGCCACGCTTCCCTTATAACCGCTTGTCTTTTACAAGTCCATTCTTCAGGTGCATCCTGTGAAAGAGCACAGCAGACAGTGAGCCTCGGTCTCCGCGCAGCCTCTCCCTCTCTTACTGTCACAAATCGCTATTGAGGTCAGAGCTGTCCCGACAGGCTCACGTTTGTCCCGTCAGCCAGACCTGCTCCGTGGGATCCAGCATCTCGCCAGGCTTCGGGCTCACCACACAAAGCACAGATGCTGCTCAGAGAGAACGGCCTCGAGCAAAGAGCCAGTCCTACCCGGCGAGCAGGGGAAGGGGCAGGTGAGGATTCACGGGACAGAAAGATGGACGGACACACTGCAACGCCGAGGCACAGAGGGACAAAGTCCTTCCCGATACTCGCAGCAATGTTTTGTACTCTCTGTCAAGGCATCCTGCTGCTCGTCTGTTTCCCAGCCCAGTGGTGAACCCTTTGGCAGTGGCTCCAGAGCCCTGGGAAGCTGCCAGCCCCCCTTCCCCAGCCCCCAGACGCTGTGCACGTGTGTAATCCCCCCACATACCCTTCTTTCAGAGCGTTGGGCAGCTGGAGTCCAGCCTCCTTCTTCTTGGTGGATGTGGTTTTCTTGCTGTCCTCCACGTCGTACTCGCGGACATCATTCACCTCTTGCATCTGCCCCATCAGCACCTTGGCCACAAACAGGACGATGTACTGTGGGAGGAGAGACGCTGTCAGCCACAAACCCAAGGCTTAGAGCTGCTCCACCTGACCTGCTCGCTCCCATTTGCTAACTGGGACCCTTCTCCGCTGTCCTCCACCCCAGGAAGGGCAGGGCAGGTCCCTCCGGGGCGGCCAAAGCCCTGGGATGCGGCTGATGACCTGCAGCAGCGGGAGGCAGCGCTCCTGCAACTACCCTTAACTCATTTCCTCCCCAGGGGACGATGAACTCGGATGCTACCCAGCTCTGCTCAGGGTTGAGCTTGCTGGCGTGAGCCCTCCAACTCCACCCTTTTCGCCCCTTCCCCAAAGCTTCAGGGGCTGCCAGAGCATTTACCCCCATACCAAGTTCCAGCCTGCCCCAGCTGCGGGTACAGCTCCCTCCCCGTGGATCCCCAGCTGCGAGACAGCCGGAATTCCAGTGCAGAGGAGCCCCACGGGGTCCCCTCCTCCCCTCCCAGCCACCCCCCGGTCCTCCGCCGCCTCCCCCATCCCCGCAGCCCCCCAGCTGCCCCTGGGCTGGGCCGGCGCCACGCGGGAGCGGCAGAAGAGACGCTAGCGCAGGGGTGGCTGAGCTCCCCCCACTCACCAGGAACCAGTAGATGTTCATCAGAGTGAGGACAAGGAGCAGAGCATTGAAGAAGAAGTAGAAGGGGATATTAGGGACCGACTGGAGGCTGGAGTAGCAAGTGGCGTAGAGCACCTTGAGGGGAAACCAGTAGAGACGGAACCAGAACCTGCCAGGGCAGAGGGAGCAGGGCGGTTTAATGGCCCCCCGGGATCCCGGGGGAGGCGCGAGAGCCAGCGCAGCTTCCCCCAGCACAACCCTCGCCAGCTCCCCTTGCAGTCCCGGCTCTTGGCTTCTGGCTTGGGTTTACAGGTCTGGCTCTAGACAGGACTTCACACAGACCCCGTGAAGGGAGAATGCAACGTCTGCGGGCAGAAAAGGCTCGGCACCAGAGGCAGGGCAGAGAAAGGGCTTTTGCAGGGTAGAGAGGCAGGTCTACACTGCAGATTATCTCAACTGGATGGGGGACAGGAGGGGACTATAGCTGGAAGGTTTCCTTACCCCCGTGCATCCCTAGTTTATCACTAAAAGCCTTGGCTGCTCTCCTCCCCTCCAACTGAGGGCTCTTGTTGCCACCCCTGCTTTTCAGAGCAGCCCGTGGAGAGGGAGGAAGGAGACAAAGGGACAAGTGAGGAGTGACAACCTGCGAGCTCCCCATCTCTGTTCTTCATCTTTTTTTTTCTCCTGCTTTGCCCCCAAGAGGAATAGCAAGCCTGGAATCTGGGACAGCCCTACGTCCTGCAAAAGTGCTTCTTACTGCTAAAACCAAGCGAGTGGGAAAATGGAAACAGGTCCTCCTCCCCTGGGGTCATTTGTCATGCTGCAAGCGAGATTTCACAGGCACTTCTGTGGTGACAGACGGCAAAGTGACTACAGAAGGATTCCAAGCCCAGCATGGGGTCAGGCTCTGCCGGGAACCTCTTCCCCAACAGTTTTTGAAAGGGCTTGTTCCCAGGCACACAAACCCAGGCGGCTGCACCCCGAGGCACCGGGGGACTGCAAAAGCTGGCGGGGACGGCTGGAAGCGGGATCAGGCCGACGAGCTCACCAGCTGACGCTGAAGGTGAGGCAGCCGATGTTGGAGATGACGTCGTTGAGGCGATGATAGACTCCCCCCCGGTGCTTGAAATAGACGTTGAGCTTGGTGAATTCCAGCTGCACGTCATTGACGTCGTGCAGGAAGAGCACGAGGATGCCCACGTTGTGGTACCTGTAGGAAAAAGGGGAGCAGGGGGGGAGATGTGCGGGGCGGCGGGTTGACGTTAGCACCCAGCACCCACGGTCCGTCACGCCGGGAGCAGACAGGCTCCCCGAATAATCCAGACACCAGACCTGCACGGCACAGCGTGGCAACGTGCCGCAGGGTGGGTCCGGCACTGTGCGATGGCTCACGAGCACCGGGATTGCTGCGACAGCACGGAGGCAGGGCGAGGGAGGCGGGGGGAGAACCCACACCAACCCAGCAAGAGCCCTCCAGCTACGTGAGCACAGAAAGGCTGCACTTCTGCGGCGTAGCTGCCCGAGGCTGGCCCGGGCGCGCTGCAGAGGGGCAGCGTCACGGCCAGGGACCTCACCTGAAAGCGTAGGAGAAGGCGATGAGGGTCAGCGTGACCACGTGGTGGAGAAGCATGACAACGGAGTCCTTGCGCCACGTGTCCATGTAAGCGGTGGCATAGATGGAGTGCCCGTAGAAGCTGCACTGCAACAGGTAGGCGATGGCGATGTCCGTGGGCACGTCCATGCCCTTCTTCCAGTCTGGGGTGGGACAAAGACACCCGGGTGAACCCCGAGCCGCGAGCACAGAGCTTCCAGCAGCAGCAGAGGGGCAGGAGTGCAAAGAGCGGGGAGCAAGCAGCAGCCAGCGCTGCCCCAAGCAGCCCCAGCGCTTCGCTGGGCTCAGCCGCTCCCGCTCGGAACCTTGCAGATGCAAAGGAGGCAAAGGCTGGAAGAGAACCCAGCTATCCTGGCTCCCAAACTCTGCCTTTGGCGTTAGACCCGCTCCCTCTCCTAGATCTAAGGGAGAAACCTTGATTTACTTCTCTCCTGCTTTACCGCCGCAATCCCGTCCCCTCGGTAGCTGACCCAGCCCCTGCTGTCTGCAGTAGCCACTAGGTGACTCCCTGTAACGCAATGAAGGGACGCAGCCTCTCCTGCCCTTTCTGTGCCCACAGCATCACAGAAAAGGCAATTTAGGGGTTCGCTCTTCTCTTTCGCTCACCCCAACTCCCGTTCCCTTGTTCAACCCAGACGTCCTATGAACCTGGACATCCTAATCCACGCCCGCTTCTCCCTGGTTCTTACAGTACCGTAAAAGACAGACGGTGGGTCGTAGAAGAAGGGGTAGTCGGTGAAGAAGAGCAGGTAGATGCCGTACGACCAGGATAAGGTGTAGAAAAGCAGCTTCCAGGCACTCTCAGGCATCTTGGCAGCATCTTTCGGCTGCAAGTTGCACCACTCCCCGAAGGGCTGCGAGGAAAGGGGAGAAGCATGGTCATGCAGGGCAAAAAGACGGGCCCTGGGGAGCCCGGCAGAGCTCACCGAACCCCCAGGAGACTCGAGCACCGTATGCGCGCGCACTGCCCGACAGGGCAAAACCAGGGCCGCAACCCCCACTTTTCTGGCTTTCTTTACAGCACGAACGAGGAGGTCAAAGATGCTGCAGAGAGAGCGTGAAGCAGGGAAAAACAGGAGGGTAGAGATCCTTCCACTCAGCCCCAGCCGCTCCGGGAAGCTGCGAAAGCAGAGCCTCGCGGAGAAGGCAGAAGCCGAGGGCAGGCGTCCCGCAGCCCGGGCACCGCTCCATCGCCCTCGCTCCAGGAGCGGGACCGACCACAGCTGGCTTTTGCAGAACAGAGTCAATAACTAATAAAATAAAAATCAAGTCCTATCTGCAGAAGGAAACCCAGAAGAGGAAGCTGTAACAATGCTATCCTGTGCGTACGGACCTTGCAGCACTGCCAACTCCCAGAACAGAGCCTTTCAACTGAGGAAGCAAAGGCTTTGCAGAGTCCCAAACACGCAGCCGCCGCCGCTGCTCCCCAGCCAGCCTGGCACGAGGCTCCCCTGCCGGCACGGCCAGCGCCGGGGGGGGGCCAGCTTTGCAGGCAATGAGTCAGTAAAGCTGGGGCCCGGGGTCCTCTCGCTCCCTCACACCTACTCACGCTCACCCACATTCCCAGCAGCTGACCAGCACTGAAACGCTGCTGGTTTTCCCCCGCTGTGGTTTGCGGCACCCCTCCCACCGGTCGGGACTCAGAAACAGGAGGCAAAGCCTCCCCAAATATGGCCAGAGCGAGGGAAGGGAGGGCGAGCAGCTCTGCAGATGGCTCGCGCTAATCAGAACGAAACTTTCTCACCCCGAGCTGCCCGCGCTCCCGAGGACGATGAGTTCCACCCCGCTCTCCCGCCGCTCGCGCTCTGTGGCGGCGAGAGCTGGGCCGCCGGGGCCGGGGCCAACTCGGGAATCACAGTAAAAGCAAAGCCCCAGCATCAAACAGCCTCAGCTCCCCAGCAGTGCAACGGAGCGGCTGATGCTACCCCTCATCTTCGACCACGCGCTGAGAGCGAGCGATGCTGCGCGCCGAGCGCGCCCTTAGCTCAGCCGGGGCTCCGGGCAGGGATGTTTTCCCTCCGTGGCAGCTGAGCGACACCAGGCACCGTTTCTGCTTCTCATCACGAGAGTGACAGAGCCGTATCAGCCCGGCCAACCTCTGGCCGTGGCTGCAGGGGAGCAGTCAACGCTGGGGAGCGTTGCTCACGGTCCGGAGGGAATCATCGCTGCCTGAAACACAGATAACACCCAAAGGCCCCCGGCTGAGAGCTCCCCAGGGAGAGGCCAGATAAGCTCGAGATGAAAACAAAATGCCTGCAAAGTAACTGTACCCTGCCCCAGGTCAGCACTTTCTGCAGCCGGCGCTCGGCTCCTCGATGCTCAAAGGCTATATTAAGGCCCCAGCTGTCCCCAGGCAGCGGCTGCTCTGGCTTTTAGCCCCTCTCTGCATCAGATTTTCAAAGGACTCCACTCCAAGCATTGTCCCAGCCTAAAGGTGCTTTGTTCTAAGCTCTGAATTTCCCAGCACTGGTCAGACCTGGAAGCACCAGCCCCGCAAAGCTCTGCCAAGTTGTCCCCAGCCCCTCCAGCTCGAGGGGCACAGCTCTGGCCTCCCCCCGCGCATCTCGCATTCAGAGCGTGGCCGTCCTCACTGAGACCAGGAACACGCTGCTGCCAAGGCTTCTTCCAACAGGAGCCACGGCAGGAAAAAGAGGAAGAAGCTTGAAGGGTAAATAAATAATGCAGAGACAAAGTCCTAGCCCAGAAAGCATGAATTATTTGTGTCTCCATACAGCGGAGCATAGAAGCAGCTCAGACATGGGGACGGCTCGCCACGCTACCACGACAGCGAGCTGCAGAGCCCCCGGCCACTCCTGCCCTCCTCCGCTGGGGCTGAATTTAGGATGCTGAGCTCAGCCCCAAGCCCCCGTTGCAGCCTTGCTGCCCATCGCCAGCCGAGTCATTTCGCTGTTCTCTGTGCCTCGGTTCCCTACTGGCAAAGGGGGAAGGACACCACATTTCCCCCCCAGGCGGGCAGAGCTGGTGGCAAGGGCCACCACCCGCGGGGCAGGCACATACTACTGAGACGAGCTGCATTTTACGGACCCTCGGCAGAGATGGCAGCAGCGCAGCAAATTGCCTGCAGCCACAGAAACAGTCCGCCGCAGGCATGGCAGCGGCTCCCGGTCTGGAGCAACAGCAAAACCCAGGGAAGGACTGCTCTGCTCCAGCGTGCGGTGGCCAACGCTCACAAAGGTTTTAGCCCTCGCTGCGTATACGGTTAATGACGAGTCCTGGAGAGAGCCCTCCTCCTGCCTCAAATAGCCACGGGGCACCGGGAGCTGGCTCTGGAGCAGACACAGGGGAGGATCGGGAGAGGACCAGCATCTCCCAGAACACTGACCCCCCCCGGGGCTGGGGGGACAGATCAGCGTCCCTGGGGAGGCCCCCCGAAACCTGGACCGCTCGCCCAGGGAAGCGCAAGCCCAGGAGAGGCAGGGAGCGGCCCGCAGCAGGCAGGAGGCACATCTGCCCTCTCCCCGGGGTGGGAGACGCACAAGGTGGGGGATGTCCTCCCGCTACCCGGCTGCCGTTCCCACGGCAACGGTGCAGAGATGCCTGTTGCTAGGGGTGACGGGTGCTGCGGCCGGAACGGGGATCTGGCTCCGGCTGAAAGAGCCCAGGGCTCTTGGCAAGTGATGTAATGAGGCTTCGCTTAAAGGGCGACCGGCTCTTCCTCCCTCCTCCTCCTCCTCGTTACCCCCACGCAAACCTTCACAGGCATCTTCTGATTCACTGCTTTGTAAAATCGGCCGGTCTGAGGGACGTGACCGTTCCCCCGCAGCACCGCCCTGCGCAACCCGGGGGACGGGGGGGGAAGGAGCAAAGCCGTGGGTGAGAGCGCGCTGCGAGAGCGGTTTGGTGCTGGAAAGAGAAACCGAATGGAAACTGTCGCTGCCCACAGCTCTGCTCAAGTGTCAAAAAAATACTCGTAGCAAAAAGCAAACACATGCTCTCTCCCTTTTTACAGCCTCCGGCACTAGAGGAAAGCAGCCAGTCCCCTTGAATCCACAACCAGCTAAAGCAGCAGGACTGAGTCCTTCCAGCAACCTGCCAGGCTTGCAGTGATGGGTTATGAATTGAGGCTTGTTACGGAGGAATTGTATCCCCCCGGCCGCCCCCATCGCCTCTGCCACCTCCCCAGCCTAGAGACGAGGCCCTGGCCAAGCCCCAGCCGTGCCCCGTCTGGCTTCTGGGCACGACGAGTTCCCCAGAGGAACACAAAGGAATGGCTGGCACGGAGCAGCCTCAGCCCGGGGAACTGGCAGCTTTACATCAGCTTTTACTCAATGCAGATGATAATGATGAGCAAGCAGAGCTCCAATTCAAAACCTGGCCGCAGCCGACAGCTATCGCCCCTTCCGTGGCGGTGGCACAGCTCCCCGCAGCCCGGTGCGAGGCTTCGCAGAGCCGTGACGGTGCCTTTCCACCCCGAGGGGCTCCGTCCCCTCCGTCCCCAGCCTGCACGCCGCTCCCGGACCGGCTGTCACCCCCTGCCACATCAGGGACAGAAGGAAAGACCCAGTAAAAGGTCACTGTTCTCCAGACCTGCAGAAATGAGTCTGCGGACCCAAGGGCCGTAGCTGTCACCCCTGGGAAAGGGGAATAAACCGAGCACGGCGTAAAGAGCCCCCAGCTCTCGTTGCTCCATCCCCACACCCAGCAGCGAGCTGCTCAGCGCCTCCGTTCCTCTGCCCGCGCAGCAGCTAAGGCACCAGGCAGCTGCATTAGGCTCTGGGCAAGATTTTCCAGATAAACATGCAGAAAAAGGCAATGACTGCAGCATGCAAAATGCTATGACAATAGCAACAAACCAACAGACGTTATTTCTTCCTCGGTTCCTCTGCAAGCAGTAAAACTTGCCCCTAAGAGAGAAAAGCAACAGAAGACACTCTTTGAAGACAAGACAGAGCCGCCCGCAGGGTGCTGCGGGGGCTGAACAACCTCCTCCTGCCCGGCTGCTGACACAGCGGCCCAGGGAGAGCGGCCCCCGCTCCAGCGCGGCTTCGTTCCCCGGAGGGAAGAAAAGACCCATTGTTGTGGCTTTCTCCCCTCCGGTTTCCAGGGTTTGGGCTTCAAACGGCGGGCAGAGCCGAGGCAACGGCGGCGCGGCGGAGCCTGCTCCCGCCCCGCGCTCAGTCGGTGGCCTCGTGGCAGATTGCGTTGGGTGGCGGGTGTTGGGGACGGTGGTAATTCCCCCCCTCTGGTCACATGCCCAGTGCTGGGGCTTGGAAAAACAAGTCTTGACAATACTGTAGGGTGGAAAAAAGTTGAATAAATCACTGGAAGGGATAATAGGGACCCTTGCTTTCCAGCTTCCACATCCTTCCTGGGGCTGCAGCGTATCCCTCACCTGCAAACCCTGCTTCCAAAGCACATTTTTCTATTTACACAACGCTTTTCCTTGCAGAGGACACTGCAACGCCCTACAAATTTTGACACCACTAAGATCGCAAGCTGACTGGCGTCTGGGCCAAAAACGGGAAACATTTACCCACTGCAGAGAAAAGGCAGCCGCTAAGGACGGAGGCGATCCCCGACGAACATCCCCAGATCCAGAGGCAGCGCTTAGACCGAAGGGGTTTTGCTCACTTACGCTCAGCTGACGTCGGGGACTTTAACTCCCAGCAGCAAAGACGGCTCAGGGCAGTTCAGGGCTGCGAGGGGCTGCCTAGGCTTGCCACGGCTATTCTGGATCATCCTTGTGCGTGAATCCAGGTGGGCTCTTAGTTTTATCTATTCACGTTCACCGCGCTACGGCTCAAGGCCTGCTCGGGAGCCTGCTAGCACAGGCTTGCCGGGCTCCCGGCGCTTCACCGAGCCTTTCCCAGGCGGAGTTGCCTGGTCCGATTCCAACGGCGCTTGGCTTCGGCGCTGCCGGGCTCAGCTGCCCTCTGGGCTGTTTAACTGATGCAGAGATGCTCAGGTTGCTGGTTTTTAATCAGACTCCTCAGAGCCCGGCTGCAGCCGCTCTCTGCACAGGGGACGCACCAAGGACGGCGGCTCTCGGGGACCGACGGACGCTAACCGCGGCAGGACAGGGGCACGCAAACCGAGGAGGCTTCGAGGGATGGGAACGCTTGCCTAGAACTGGCTTGGTCTTCATTCCTGAAGGCGGTCTGCAGCTCCAGCGAGCTCGTACGATCAGATGTGCCCCGAGTATCACGCGAGTTTGTGCGCCCAGAAGTCAACGAGACAGAGCAGAGACCGAGGCCAGACCCCAGAGAGGACGGGTACGTCCCTCGGGCCTCCGCAGGGATGCAGAGCTGGCTCTGGGGGTCTTTCCCTACCCAGTAATCCACATTTGCTCAGCTAACCGGGATCTTTCCTACACCAAAGCAACTCCTTTCCGTATTCGCGCCAAGTGAGGATTCTGTGAAGAGGCAACGGGCCAAAAATTATCTTTGCTCCAAGGATGACGGGAAAACCCCGTCTAACGCACAGGCACCGACCTAGCCGTTGTGACGGGTGAAAATCCACACTTTCAAATCCCAACCAAACCCCTCCCATCACAGGCACAACCCTCACCGCTTCTTCAACCCAACTGAGAGAGCTTTTGGGACACAGATGTTGCAGGGTAAATGCCGCTGTGGTCCTAGAAGAGGGCGAGGAGCCCATCTCCTCTTCTCTCGATCCCGCAGATTACAAACGGGGCCGCGCAGAGAGCAGAGGAAGAGGTTTAGGGCTGTAACGCGCTCGCTTCTCAGAGGAGCGGTCACAGCCAGAGCCAAGTACGGCGCGCTTTGCGCTCCAAGCTTCGAGGCCTTGTGGTAAGAGTCAGTTCCTCCTCAGGTGCAGAGAATCACAATCCAAGCGGCAAGATTTATTATTTATAAATAACATGCAGGAACGCAGCATTCTCCAGACACCGAGCGGATTCATCTTTATAACCGTGTTTCAGTTCTCGCAGGGAACACGGGGAGATTCCAACTGAGGAAGGATGCTCTCTGAGCCTGAGCACGGGGAAGCTTCCTCCCAGGGCTGAAGAGGAGGAGGTCTTCTTTCTCCCTGGCTTTTCTCCTGAACGACCCCGCTCCACCACTGCCCATCCAGGGACCACGCGATACAAACTGATTTCCTAAACACTGCCAGAGGCTTTAGAGGAAAACCACAACCTCCAGCTTCCCCCATAACAAGGCCAGCAGAATAAAGGAAAAAAAGCTTCAGATCCTTTAAAAATATATCTAGGGAGGGAGAGCTGTCTCTCCCTACTGCTACCCTTCCACCCATCTGCTGGGCGAAAACCGATGCTATCGCAATTTCGCTCAGCATCTCATCACTACATGCAGATGCAGCCACGAGAACCGGCTCCGGTCAACCCCCCTCGCTCTTCTGCGGTTACAGGCGTGACCCATTTCTCCGAGGGAACGATGCCCCGGCACCCGTACAAGCTGC
The DNA here is from genome assembly GCA_020745775.1 of Theristicus caerulescens. NCBI lineage: Eukaryota > Metazoa > Chordata > Aves > Pelecaniformes > Threskiornithidae > Theristicus > Theristicus caerulescens. The sequence continues at coordinate 4,617,790 of CM036579.1, forward strand.
CAAGCGTCCTCCGAGGGCACCGACCGGACTCCACGGCACGAAGAGCCTTTTTCACGCTCCGATCGCCACTCGCGCTGTAAAGGCGAGCTTACACAAGGAGAAACCGGAGCACGAAGGAAATCACCTCCAGTTTGTTACGACAGACCTAGGGTTACCTCCAGCCCGGTTCAACCCAATCCCAGAGCTCCCAGGCGCCATGCGCTGCCCATCGGCAGCCACAGGCAGGGCTGCAGGTAAGGAGGAGAAATTCAGCCCTGTGTGAAAAGCCAGCACGTTTCCTTGCCTAGATGCCACTTTAGCAGCTTCAAATGACCCCAGAGGACTCAGCCTGGAACCTCGCACAAGGTCGAGATCCACCTCGCATCACCAGATAGGCAAAGCCAGCTCTGAACAGCGAAGGAAGAGCCACTTTAAAGGCAGGTTCGGCAGCGGATAGGGCAGAGGACAGCAGGAACGCCCGATAGCTGGATTCTGGGATGCAAGGTGGCCGTCTTCAATCCGTGAAGCGGCCTGTGAAGGAAGCAATTCGCCCAGGGAACAAGGCCTGTCCCACGGAGCCGCAAAGAACCACGCGGGCTCGTCCAGCTCCCCAAGGCCTCGCGCCGTCGCGCCCATGGGCTGGTGAGAAAAGGGTCGTCTCTGCATCCCCGAGAGCCGAGGGCTACCCCCCGCCCCAAAACGCTGCGCCTCCATCGCGTCGGCCTTTCCAGGCCAGGGTAACCGCGGAGCAAAGCGCACGGCATCTCTCTAGGAAAGCGGCGGGGGAGAAATCGCCTCTGCTGGGACTGAGCCATCGGAAAGAGAGGGGAGGTCTCGTTTCATCACATACGCTTTTCACAGCGAGAAATTAAACAGAGCCGTTCTTCGCGCTCGGGGACGTCCCGCTCACCCTGCCCCTTACCAGGCGCTGCATGAACAAGGGGGGGACAACGGCCAGCAAACGCCTTGGGAGGCTGCGAGGGTGGGATGCCGGCATCCCCGCAGCCCCGGCCAGCCCAGCACTGCAGCGCAGCAGCCATCCCCACGCCATCCTCCCCGCCGCCGCACCGGGGAGGGAAAGCGGGGAAGGACATTTTTCATGCAAACCACGGATGACACGCAAAAATACGCGAGAAACAACCCCCAAACCCTGCCGGGCTGCAGCGCAGGGGGCTGGGGAGAGCTCTCCCGTGCAGCGGGGATGCTCGGGGCTGCAGCCCCTCTCCTGCAGCTCCCCCCCCGGGGAACGGCCCCCCCCCCCGGGACGCGGCCCCGAGCCCTCCCGTGCAGCGGGGGTCCCCGGTGCCCTCCCCGGGGACCGGCACTGACCCGAAAGAGGCTGCGGGCGGCGGCGCGGCGCAGCGCGGTCCATCCCAGGGCGCAGAGCCCGCAGAGCAGCACCTCGCCCCAGCCCAGGTGCGCGTTCTCGGCCCAGGTCCTCCGCGACAGCTCCCAGCCGCAGTCCCCGCAGCCCCGCACCGCCTCGGCCAAGCTGCCGTAGCCCCGTCGGAGCAGCTGCCCGTAGCCGGGCATGGGCTCGGGCGGCGGCATGGCGCTCACCGCTGCCCGCCCATGGCCCGCCGCTGCCCGCCGGCTCCGCGCAGGCTCCGCACGGGGCGGGACGGGGCCGGGACTCCCCCTCCCCGCCCTCACCGGGCCCTAAGAGCCGCTTCCCCCCCCCCCCCGCCCGCCCCCCGCACGGCCCGGCCCCTTCGGGCTCCGCTCGCCCCCGCTGCGGAGCGAGGTCTGCGGCTCGCAGGAGCCGCTCGCCCCCGTTGGGGCCAGGGCAGCGCGCCCGGTGGCTCGTTAGGGGCCGGTTCATCAGCCCGGGGGGGGCTGGAGGCTCGTTAGGGGCCGGTTCATCGGCCCGGGGGGGGCTGGAGGCTCGTTAGGGGCCGGTTCATCGGCCCGGGGGGGGGGGCGGTGGCTCGTTAGGGGCCGGTTCATCGGCACGGAGAGTCGCTGAATGAAGCGATATCCCAGGTTCTTACACAAAAAAAAAGCCACCCATGCGAGTGCTCTCCTGGAGGGCGAGCCATGACCACGGGCTGGAGCCGCTCCCGCAGCCAGAACCGCAGACAAACGCTGACATTTCGGTATCGGGAGATGACGACTGATGAGAGCAGTGGCAGAGCGCTGGGCCTGCCCGGGTGCGGCTTCGGGCGGCCGCGGGGGCTGGAAGTTGCCCCCAGCGCCGTGGCGAGGCTGCCCGACACCACGGAGCTCCTACAGTTCATGTTCAAAACGCCTGCTAAACGTTCCCCCTTCCGCGTCCTTTCATTCCATATGCAAAGAGAAACGTTGTTCTAGATCTTTCTTTTTTCCGTACCTCTCAGCAAAAGCCTCCAAGCAGCAGCAGCTCCGTCCCTTCCTCGCAAAGCGTCCCAGAGCAAAGCCTCAGGTGCTTCCACCCTGCCCCACGGCTGGGCCTCGGCACCTGATGCCGTTAAAGCAGCTCTGGGATAATGAAATGCACCTGAAAAACGCAAACAGCCCCTCCCAAAGGGTCACCCCCGAGCAGCGACCGGCCCGAACGCCTCCTCCTGAAGGCAGCAGCCTGCAGGCCGGCTAGCTGCTGATTCCCAGGGCAGGCATCTCCTTATGTATATATTTAAAATTAAAAGCCGTACATCCACAGTCACGTACAGCCAGCCAGACGTGCGGCTCGCTAGGAGAAGCATGAGTTTAACACGAAGGTTCTCCTGAAATGCCAACGCTTAAATTGTCTCACGGTGAGGCACGACAGGAACCTCGGGCCAAAGGCACCGGCGCAGCGGTGCTCGGTTTCGGCCGTGGAGGAGCAAATGGAGTTCGGTTGTGTCCTAAAGCACCAAACTATCAGCTAAATTGCAGCTGTGGGATCCTTGCTCCTGGAGACAGCGACTAATCACCATCATCACAGGCACTCGTGGAACCGTAACGTGAACCAGCCTGAGAGGGAAAGAAGACGACAAACTATAAATGAGTTTTATCTCATGTAAAGGCACTCCTCCGACCGCAGCCGTTCTGCCCTCAAGTTCTCGGGAACCTCTCTAATTGGTCTGGGGCCGCGATGAGAAAACACAAACTCGTTCCTCTCGGAGGCCCGCACAATGCGCTCCCCTATTCTCACATCGACGGCGCTGGCTCCTGCTATGCCACTTGCTTTTATTGTTTACATTTTTAAGTCAATTTATCATGGCCCATCAAGTGGGGCACGGCTGCCCCGAACACACAAGCCCCTTTCACGGCTCCCTCAGACAGCTCCACAAAGGGAACATTCATTCCAGACTGGACCATGAATAACCCCTCATTGAAAAGAGCTGCTCGCTAAACAAGCCAAGGAAAGAGACAATGAGCCCTTTCAGAGCAACCGCGGCGAGGTGGGCACAAAGGAAACGCCAGTTAGACGCGCTGACAGCGTAGCACAAACCCCTCTTCTCCCTCTCCCCAAACGCAACCCAAAAGATAATGCAAAAGCTAATTCGAATCTTAGAGTTGAGGAGGTCCCAGCCGAGGGCTCCGCTCGGCCGTCTGCTCCTTGCACCTCCGCTACCGCCCAACGCGTGCGGCGCTCTGAAACGCCGGGCAGGAGCGCGAGGCTCCGGAGGAGCACAACCCCTCGCACGGGGCCGCGGTACGTTCCACGGTGCGCGGTACGTTCCACGGCGCGCGGTACGTTCCACGGCGCGCGGTACGTTCCACGGCGCGCGGTACGTTCCACGGCCAGGCTCAGCAACCGTGCTTTCGGAAGCGACCGGTGACAAGCGCGCCGCCACACGTGCTGCAGGATGTACGCTGTTAAGCGAAGGCCTAATGCTTTCCTGGCTCCAGCACACGCGCTACCGCACTTTACCAACTTAAGATTAAGGCTGAGCCTATTACAATCGGATTATTTTTATTTTGGGGCAGCTTGCCCTCTCACCAGCAGTAACCCCTACAGCTGCACATCCTTCTTCCAGAGGATGCCGAGGTTAAAGGAAGAGTCATCACTCAGACTGGAAGATCCGTAACTCGGGATTCACCCGTGTACTGAGTGCAGATGCTTACAATTAACCTTCACGCTCTGCCCACAGAGTACCCTCGGTACAGACGACGGGGCTCAGTCCGAGAGTGGAACTACCTGAATTCCCGAAATTAAGGGGCACACAGATCCAGAAGAGGCTTTATTAGGAATGTTTAAGGTACAGTGTTGCATACTCTTGGTTCCCACTGTATTTTAAACAGAGTTCAGGACCCAGGTAAGCCAGAACACAGGCTTTTCAGCTACCTAATTCAAGCAGCTATGTTATTTACAGGCTTGGCACCGGCTTGCTGGGTTGCAAGACCCTGCCACAGCGAGTTAAGCCAGACCGACTCGCAGAGGGCACTTTTCCGTGTTACCAGAGAGGCTTTGCGCATCAACCCCGGTTCCCAAGGTACCGCAGAGCAGGTCGGCAGCCTCTTCCCCTCTCCTATGCGCTGGGGGCGTACTGCATGGCTAGCCGGTCAAAGTCATTCTCCTTCAAATCGGAAACAAAAATAAAATGAACAAACCTTGAACTTTACTGAATATTTAATAAAACCTGCATTAGCTGCAGGGAACACGACTAACACAGCTCACGAAGGCAAAAGGAGTTCTAAGGAGCAAGATCACCTGTATCAGTTCTCTTTTTTCCCCAATTTGTTCCATTTTCCCATCGCTATTACCTTTATCCTCTTCCCCCCTCCCCAAATTCTCTCTTCCAGAAGGGCGTTTCCTCTATTTAAGCATAACACCTGATGGTAGCAAACTTCTGACTCGGATTAAGAATCTCAGAGCTATTCCTTCAATGTTACCAGGCTTGGGTACATCATTGCTTTGGTTTACACCCGGCTTGTGTTCCCCAACATCTCTCACAAGAAATGCGCTGGCACATGATGTGACAGCGAAAGGACACGGACCTGCCCCTCAGAACCGCAGTCGTGAGGAATCCACTCGCCCCATCAGACGCTGGTATGAGGCACGATAAGTTCAGGTTTATTTTAGAAAGCAATTAGTACCTTTGCCTGATACTCCTTTATGAATGGATGATTTTTATGCGCGTCTTTCAACTGTGACAAATAGCGATTCGTAACCTGGTGGGGTGAGATAGATAAATTTAAAAATTGAGATAACGTGAGGAGAAGCCAAGAGTTCAAAACATCACATTTCAATGTATTTGGTTGCAGCGAGTAAAGACGATTTTTTCAGTGTCCTGAACCCAAGACCTCTGCATACTCTGCACTTAAAAATTAGACCTTAAATAGGGGGTTCATGAAAACAATTCGTGAGAACTGAACTCAGAACTCAAGAGATTTCTTCTTCCGCCCAGGCCTTCCTCTCAAGCCTACCATTGTCTACATCATCTGTATTTCCACACAGACTTTATTGAAGATGCAAGCCCCCCGCACCCCAGAACTACTTCATTTTGTTAGTGAGAACCCATAAAATTGCAAAACCCAAGCAGAGTTACCACGTGCGCTAGGGACGCACGACCTGCCCTCAGCAGCAGGGACGGGCTGACCGTGTCTGCTCGCCGAGCGCAATAAGCCGAGCCTCACCTCGGGTGCTTTGCCCAAGTGCTGTGACAGGACCACAAAGTTGATCAGGGTCTCGGGATGGCCACTGTCCTGAAAACAAGAAGAATCATCCGATCTATCTGACCTCTACCGTGGCTAAGTAACAACCAGCACAGTCCTGCAAGGACAAGTTCTGCCTAACCCATAGCTCGCTTTACCGGAAAAGGCAAAGTGGAAGAGAAGGCAGGTATTAACAGCGACCACCCTTAGCGATATATATCAATATACTGGTATTTTCATCAAGTTTAACAGTGAAAGTCCTCGCTGTTTTACTCCGTATCCCCATGAGAGCAAATCTGCCTGGCAAAACCAGAAGCACCTTGTCCAGTGCCTCCTGCAGTACTCCCTCTGCGTCGTCCCACTTGCCCTGAGCCATATAGCAGGCTGCTTGTCCGTTAAGTAGGAGGAGGGTGGAGGAGCATTTGTCTGCCATCTCTTGGAAGATGTAATAGGCGTCTTGCAACTTCTCACCGCCCTGCAAAGGGAGGAGACAAACACCCGCCGTTTCATCACGCGTTGCTAAGAAGCCTGTACGTTCTTGCCACGGTTGAAGGACCAGGCACAAAGTTCATTTCTAGGGTTATAAAGCACGGGTATAAAATGTGTAAGAACCAGCGCTATCGGCTGCTGGCGTTCATGTGATCTCCTGTACCACAACTGATTGCTGTCAGACCGTAGATGAAAGAAATGCAAAAATATTAAGAATGACTTAAATGATCAAAAGAGGTTTCCATTAAAAAAAGAAAAAAAACCACTTCAGAAGAACCACTTCAGATGTTTGACGTAGTTACGGATTATGAAATAAGGACTATGAAATGATATTTTTATAATTAAATGCAGGTATGGACACCTTGCTTTTCAAAAAACTCCAGCTTCAGAAAGGTTCCACATGCAGCAGCTTCCACCAGTTAGAGGTGGGGTCCCTCGTGGAAACTAAGATCTTAAGGAAAACCTAGCCACACGCTGTTGTGAGGCAGGGGCTATGTACGAGAGATTTCATGACAAAACCAAGTGAACGCTAAAAAAAGAAGTTTTAATAGTAGAACCGGTTATTGCATGCATAACCTTGGACTTCACTGAATTTTAGGAGGCTACTTATTTCCAATCACCTGATTATTTGGACTACCAAACGTTGTATGCTTTTGTCTGATTCAGACACGCTTAAAAACAGTCTGCTCTAAGCAGAGAATTACATTGTTTTTCTTGGAGTTTAACAGCAAGGTCTGGCTGCTAGTAACGCTGCAGCTTTCCATGTTATATTATAATGTTTTGTGAATTATTTAAGCATGGTTTAGCTCTTCCCCGTGTGAGCTGAAGGCCAAGGAGCACAGATGAAAGGCCGACAATCAAAACAGCCAGTTAGTTTGTGAAGCCGGCTGCCAATATTTTCTGTGTACTTGAAGGAAGGGGGGAAAAAAACCAAACCAAACAAAAAACCTGCGTGCTTTTCTGAAAGCATGATGTGAAAAGAGCAATCAGGAACAAGATACGGAGCGGTGTTTCTCAGACGTTGTAGGCTAGGGATCCCCGTTTACGACACTCACTATGGCCAGGTTCACCCAGGCAGTTGCCAGCTGAGTAAGAGTCGCATCCTCGTCTTGCTCCTGCATCTTCTTGAGTTCCTTGCTGCAGGAGCAAAAGCGGGAGTCATGTAAGAGAAAGACAAGGCGTCTTCTGCACTTCTTTAAGACAGAAACAAAAGGTTGTCGTTTCCTCTCTCAGGTCTTCCATCGCTGTAGCACAACAGCCACAGCAAGCTGCTCACACGGCACAAACACCTCGTAATATTTTCTGAAACAATCTGTGAAAGACCTCCCTGCTTTACTTCCCTACGGGAAGTGAGAAACCCAGGACTAGAGAGTCAAACCACATTCTGCTGAAGGTAAGATTAAACCTAGAGGTCCACCTCTTCCTTTAGCTGTACCCAGCTCTATGATCTCCACAACTTTGGCAACGTGAAGAATAAAAACCTTTTGCAGCGCACCCATACCTACACACGAGTTCTTCTGTCCGCTGCGGGTGTTAAAATGCTGCACCTTGGGGCAGGCTGGTGATGAAAATTCTCTCATCCCACCCCACAAGAGCACCGTTAAGAAGCAAAGGGACACAAACTTACCGAGCCAGATCAAGCCTGTCGAGCTTCAGAAGAATCTGGATCATCATGGCCATGCTGCAACGAGCAAAAGCAGAGTGATTTTCCCAGCTGCAGGCTTTACGGCTCCCTACGCTTTGCCCGGGAGCCTGCTGCTTGGCAGAGACGTACGGCCAGCGCCGGGGACAAGCCTCCCCGCCGCGGGGAGCCGAGAGCGCAGGCGGTTCTCAGAGCTGGACCCGGAACGGGGAAGCTTGCTCCTAGCTCCCAAGTGCTCCCTCGCTGTACTGACATAATGCTCATTTCAGCAATTCCGAACAGACACGAATCAATAAATCAGGTTCTTAAGTTTCGCAAGGGAGCAATAGACTTGATGTTGTAGGGCGAGCAGCAAATCACTTACTGCTTAGAAAGCAAACCTCAAAGCAGTTTCTCAATGGTTTCAAAGCTGTTTAGGGATAAGCCAGACCATTTCCACGACACCTCTCCCCAGACAGGAGAAAAGCTCCGCGATGCCAGGGTGAGGCACGCTTACCATTCCAAGCTCTCCCCTTGATGCAGAGTACGCAGAGCCGCATCAGGATTTTTGTCGTGGAAATAGATGGAAGCAGCCATCAGCAAGAAAGTAGTATTGGCTATATCAACACTTTTTGCCATTTTCTTGTCCAAATCAGCAACAATTGCATCCCTATGAAAAGCAAGGGTGAGAATTGGGGGGTGTTTCGTTACTAAGCAAGACAAGAAGATCCTGCCCCCACACGATTCTGCCTTTTTGAGATTCACTGCAAAACCACAGAAAATCACAATAAAGACCACACTCCTACAAGAAAGCTTCCATATGGAAACATATTCCCCGTCAGACAGGGCTTGACTTCCAATTTATTATCAGACTTACCTTTGATTCTCATTTGAAAGATATTCAGCAAACATCCTCACCGCCTGCAGCTCAGGACTAGCATTGGCTTTAATTTCATCCAGGACAACACCATATTTTCTCTATTGAAGGCAAAGAAGCAGAATCTATAATTTACTCATTTTTAAGAATACAGGAAGTAATTGCTTACTTTCTAAAAACTTTTTTACAACAACAACCACCAGTAACGGCAAATTTCTACTTTACGTCTCCCATCATACCCCACAAACGCAGCCAAATGTCATTACTGAGCGCTATTTCCCCGTGCACCATTTTAAAGATAAGAAAGTACCTCTCCAAGAGGTCTCATCGGGTCAACAACACACGGCGTTCACAACTGCGTTACTTCTGGGGGACGCACTGCGCCCCAGCGCTGAAGGAGGGATTATCACCAAACTGTGCAACGCTGGACGTTGCTCACAGCCTCCCCGACCCCCGCTCAGATTATGCTGCTGCCAGCACAACGCTTGCGACCTCACCTGCGCAATGTAGGCTCGGAACAAGAAAATGTCCCGTTCCACTTCCTTCTCGGGAGTAGACGGCTGATGGGGGGACAGGAAACAAGAACCTCTCTCAGCAACCTGCACAGCCGTAACCCAGCCCCGCAACAGCCCAGCCCCGCACACGAGAGTCCCCCAGAGAAACGACCCCCACACACACATACGCATTCCCGGGGCCCACGGGAGCCCCCTTCCTCTCCGGCGTCCCCCTGCTAGAGCAGGGAGGTGGGGAGCACCGAAAGCAGCCTGGGACGAGGCGGGCAGGGACGAAGGGCAGCCCCAGGCTCGCCCCTTTAGGCGCCGGGGCGGCCGAGGGGAGCGGGTCCCGGGGAGAGGCACCGACCCGCGGCCCAGAGGACAGCCCGCCGCGGACCGCCCCTACCTTGACCCGCTGCGCCTCGTTGATGGCGGCCTGGTAGGCCCCGATGTAGAAGCTGTTTTTCACGTCGAAGAGCTCGTCGGCGTCGCCGCCCTGAGCAGCAGAGCCCGCACCCGCCCCAGCCGCCATTTCCCCGCCTCAGACACGTCTCCGGAAGCAGCTGAGCCCCGGCGGCTGCCGGGAGCCGCGGTCTCCATGGAGACCTCCCGCGCCAGCCAATAGGCGCGCAAAGATTCGGAAACGTCACCCAAGCGCCGGAAGCGGCTGCCGAGCGAGGCAGGCTGGGAGCGAAGCAGCCAATCAGGGGGGCGGGCGCGCGCGGTGACGCGGTGCCGGTGGCGCCGGGTGCGGACGGGCGCGGCCATGGCGGAGTTCCGGGCGCTGGGGCTGGCGCCGTGGCTGGCGGAGCAGGCGCGGCAGGTGGGGCTGAGCCGGCCCACGCCCGTGCAGGCCGCCTGCATCCCCGCCGTGCTGCAGGGTGAGTGCGGCCGCCGTCCGTCCCGCGCCCCGCCCCGCCGTTAACGGCCGCTGACGGCTCCCCTCCTTCCGCCTCCCTCGCAGGTCGCGACTGCATGGGCTGCGCCAAGACGGGCAGCGGGAAGACGGCGGCCTTCGTGCTGCCCGTGCTGCAGGTGCTCTCCGAGGACCCCTACGGCATCTTCTGCCTGGTGCTGACGCCCACCAGGTACGGAGCGGCCCCGGGAGGGCCCGGGCCGGGCGAGCCGGTCCCGGCGGGCTCCGCCATGGCGGCCGGCCCCGCTTCAGCTCTCTCCTCCCCGGCAGGGAGCTGGCGTACCAGATCGCCGAGCAGTTCCGTGTCCTGGGGAAGCCTCTCGGCCTGAAGGACTGCGTGGTGGTGGGCGGCCTGGGTGAGTGCCGCTGCCCGGGGGTGGGAGCCTTTCCCCTTCCCCTGCAGCCCCGGGGCTTGGAGCCTTTCCCCTTCCCCTGCGGCCCCGGGAGTGGGAGCCCGCGCCCTTCCCCTCCAGCCCCACTACGGTTGGGTTGGGAACGAGCAGAGCACGGGGGGAGGCTTGGTTTCCACACAGTGTCTTTCCTTCGTGCTGTTATCCAGTGCCCGAGGCAGCGGAGGCTGGTGGAAATAAGGAGAGTGACGTTTTCTAACCTCACAGACCAAACGGGTTTAGGGCCTGTGTTGCCCATAACTCGGCCCCGCGGTTCTTGTTGCAGACATGGTGGCGCAGGCACTGGAGCTCTCCCGTAAACCCCACGTTGTCATCGCTACGCCCGGCAGGCTGGCAGATCACCTCCGCAGTTCCAACACTTTCAGCCTTAAAAAACTGAAGTTCTTGGTAAGGCAGCTTTCCAGGTTTGGAGTTTTTTTAATGCTTTAAGATTTTTACCTTTGTAGGTATGCATGCAGATGATCCCGTGTGTTTTCGCCTGTGCCCAGGTTCTGGACGAAGCTGACCGGTTGTTCGAGCAGGGCTGTGCCGACTTCACGGCGGACCTGGAGGTGATTCTGGAGGCCGTTCCAGCACGCAGACAAACGCTGCTGTTCAGCGCCACGCTAACCGATACGCTGAAAGAGCTGAAGCGCCTGGCCGCAAACAGACCGTTCTTCTGGGAGGCCGTGTCCGAGTAAGTCTTCATCCGCTCTGCTGAGCGATGAAGAATCCTGTTTCCTCCCCGTTATCTTGTCTCCTCGCCATCTTTCCCCTCCTGTGCGTAGACACACGGTCTAGTTGGAGGCCTGTGGCCAGCGGTGTTCCCCAGGGGTCTGTACCGGGTCCAGTCTTGTTCAATTTATTCATCAGTGACCTGGATGAAGGGACAGAGCGACCCCCAGCCAGTTTTCCGATGATACAAAACCAGGAGGAGTGGCTGATGCGCCAGAAGGCTGCGCTGCCGTTCAGCGAGACCTGGACAGGCCGGAGGGTTGGGTGGGAGGAACCTAATGAGGTTCAAGAAAGGCAAGGGCAGGGTCCTGCACCTAGGGAGGAATAACCCTGTGCACCAGTACAGGTTAGGGGCTGACCTGCTGGGTGGACAGCGGGTTAACCACGAGCCGGCAATGCGCCCTTGCGGCCAGGAAGGCCGCTGGTGTCCTGGGGCGCGTTAGGAAGAGCGTGGCCAGCAGGCCGAGGGAGGCCATCCTCCCCCTCTGCTCTGCCCTGGCGAGGCCCCCTCTGGAGTGCTGCGTCCAGCTCTGGGCTCCCCAGTTCAAGAAAGACAAGGAACTACTGGAGAGAGTCCAGCGGGGGCTACGGGGATGATTAGGGGACTGGAGCATCTCTCTTATGAGGAAGGGCGGAGAGAGCTGGCTCTGTTCAGCCTGGAGAAGAGGAGACGGAGAGGGGTTCATATCAACACTTACAAGCAGCTTAAGGGCGGGTGTCAGGAGGATGGGGCCAGGCTCTTTTCGGTGGTGCCCAGCGACAGGATAAGGGGCAATGGGCACAAACTGAAACACAGGATGTTCTAGCTGAATATGCGGAAAAACATCTTTACTTTGAGGGTGACCGAGCGCTGGAACAGGCTGCCCAGAGAGGCTGCGGAGTCTCCTTCTCTGGAGATATTCAAAACCCGCCTGGAGGCGATCGATCCTGTGCAGCCTGCTCTAGGGGAACCTGCTTTAGCAGGGGGCTGGACTGGATGATCTCCAGAGGGCCCTTCCAGCCCCAGCCGTCCGCTGATTCTGCGATTGTGTCCCACCTTCACTCGCCAAACCAGTGCTTGGTGCTCTGCCTCCCCCTCCCGACAGGGTGCGGACAGTGGATGAATTGGACCAGCGCTACTTGCTTGTACCCGAAGCACTCAAGGACGCGTACCTTGTCCATTTAATCCAGACCTTCCAGGACGAGCACGAAGACTGGTCTATTATTATCTTTACCAAAACCTGCAAGTGAGTGGCATTGTTCCTCGCGATTGCTCTTAATGTAGGGGTGCCTTTACGTTTCTAGTTCAGCTTCCAGATTCCCACTGCATTCGGCGTTAGGCTGGGATAGTATTTGCTTCCTTGGTCTGTTCTGAAATGTGGTAGAGAAACCCCTTTTCCTTTGAGCAGTCTGGGGCTGAAGGGCCGCCCAGAAATGCAGCACGCCAGAAGGCCAAGCTGCTTTACCTCCCTGCATCTTCCTTTCCTCCTGCTGATGGATACTGGGAAAGGGATGGGGCAAATAGCACTGCCTGCCCCCCTGGGCTGTCCCCTTCCTTCGGGTGGTTCAAGGGACTGGGATCGAGCCGTGGAGCTGGTGACGTTCCCCCGAGAGCATGTGGGAATCCAGTCGCTCTGGGGCGAGCGGGTGTGGAGTGGGTGTCCTGCTCCCTGCCGCTGTCAGGGCGCTTCGGTACCTGACTGCGCTGTGGTAATTGTAGCGTGAGGAGCCCTGATCCATCGGCTTTATGTTGCCCTGTGACGTTCTGGTTATGTTTTTTTTCCTCCAAGGGACTGCCAGGTCCTGAACATGATGCTTAGGAAATACAACTTTCCTTCTATAGCTCTGCATTCCATGATGAAACAGGTGAGTGACGGGACAGATCTGGGGGACGGATGCTTCCCGCTGCATCCCTGAGCCAGACGTCTGTCCAAGTCCTACAGCTCCTGCGGATCTCAACATCCCTCAGACAGACTTTTCTCTTTACAGCGGCAACGATTTGCAGCTTTAGCAAAGTTCAAGTCCAGCATCTTTAAGATTCTCATTGCCACTGATGTTGCTGCCAGGTAAGGGAAAAATAGGGTCTCTGTGGCCAAAGGTCTTAAGCCTGCTCTTTAAGCAGCAGAACCACTGCGGAGATTAGGTTGGGTTTAGCAAGAGGAGAGCTTTAAATTCCCCCCACTTGGGTAGGACAGGGCTGTTGACTTCTATTGTAGAACATCTCTGAGCTGTGTTTTGGACCCCACTTGTGTGTGATGCAGCTCTGATCCTGGCTTGTTTTGCTGCAGCAGGTGCGTGTGTGTTCTAGCAGAAGAATGATTTCAGTGAGGCTTAGTGCGTTCTCTGGGTCTGGGAGGGAACGGCAGGCTGCAAGGAGACGTTGCATCTTGTGACTACTGGAGAGTTGCATGAGGAGAGTTTGTCCTAGAATCAGCCCGAGCCAGTAACGACTATTTCATGAGAATATGGGGCTCTTGGAGAAAGCAGAGGACAGGAACTTAAACTGCATATATTAAAGCAGTGTAAATATTAAAGCAGTGCTTCTCAACTTCTCTTTCCCTGCATCCCAGAGGTTTGGACATTCCTACAGTACAAGTTGTCATCAATCACAACACTCCCGGCCTGCCAAAAATCTACATTCACCGGGTCGGCCGGACAGCCCGCGCGGGTGAGCAGGGAAAACTGCGTGCCGTTCGCTGGCTAAAACTGGGATCCCAGTGCTGGGGCTGAGCCCCGAGTGGGTGCGAGGAGGCTTCACAGCAGCTGCGGTGCAGTCTTTTCAGTCAGCGCCGGATCTACTGGGATCGCTGGCTGGGCGTCCTGCCTTAAGACTGCAGTGGTGGTGCACCTGACTCGTGTCTGATCTGCACCGCTACTTAAGTGACTTTCAGAGCAAATAAAGACCCCTCTGAGCGCCCCGTCACCATAATGTGCTAGGCTGACTCATGGGGATGGATGGAATTTGGCATGGGTTAGGCTTCATCTCCCTCTGCTTGTCAAGATTCATATATCACTGTGTTTTCATCGTCCAGGTCGGAAAGGAATCGCTATTACGCTGGTGACGCAGTACGACATCCATCTCGTACACGCTATTGAGGAGGAAATCAGTGAGTAGCGCACCAGTAACGCTGCTAAAACGTGGGATCGCGTATGTTCCTTTGTGCTTGTGGTACTCGCAGCACCGATTTCATCAGTGCAGAAATGTATGATCCAGAACATCAGCATAAAAATGATTTCTCGTCCCTGTGTGGCTAAGGCTCGGCAAAGAGCAGGAGCACTTCAATCTCCATCAGCTCTGATTCTGCTCTTTTGAGTCTGCCAGGCATGAACGTGTTTGTCTTCCTGCTGTTTCTGGTGGAGGAGAACCAGTGTGTTGAATTTCCCCTCTATTACCTTTTTATGAAAGCAACCAGCTTCTCCCTTACGTCCTTGCTAGTGCGTATGCTGAGGTGGACAAAAAGAAGAGGTTGCTTCGCATAGATTCAGACTTAATGTTTTTTTTTTTAGGAAGTAGACCTAATAAATGCAACATCTTGTGCTATGGGGAACTGTAGGCAGAGGGGAGGATTTAATCCTTTGCTGCAGGCCCAAAGGGGTCAGAGTGATCATAGCGTATGACGACAATTCCACTGATGACCAGTGGAACTACACTGGGTTTTTTGCTAGTTGAGAATCTGCCCCTGGATTTTGTAACCAACCGTGGTCTGGAAATGTCTCGCCCTGATTTAGAACTGAAGCTGCAGGAGTTCTCTGTGGAGGAGCGGTTTGTGCTTGACATCCTCACCCAAGTGAACGTCACCAGGAGGGAATGTGAAATAGTAAGTGTGCAAACCTGGAGGCCCTTCGTTCAGAGGACTGGAGATCCTGGGCAGCTGGGTGTAACCGGGAGATTCGTCGCAGTCTAACGCGCGGCTCTGGATACGCAGCTTTGCTCTTGAGCACATAAATAAGAATTTTTGTTCCTTTTTCTAGTGGAAGCACATAGACCTGTGTGTGGGGAGGGTCGTTTTAGTTATCTTCCCTAGGGTTTCTCTATTATTGCACATTTTTGCAGCATTTTTTGTGCTGCTGAGTGTTGAGGCTGGTACTTTGGGGGGAAGGTCTGCAGGCTACCAAATGTGTGCACGCTGGCGAGGTTCTGCTGACCCTTCAGAGCTGCGCTGCTTTTCTCCACGTTGGACTCGGTGCTTGGTTACTGACTGCCCTGCTGTATTTTTGCTTTGACAGAAACTGGAGGGAATGGATTTTGATGAGAAGAAAGAAATAAATAAGCGGAAACAAATGATCCTTGAAGGGAAGGTGAGAGTTGCTGCTGTATAAACTCCTTTGATCAGTAGCTGGGATAACGCCATCGATGTGGAAGGGGAGCGACAGTTCCTCCCTCACTGCTGTGCTGTGTCCGCTTCACTCCCCTTCAGGGTGGTGAAGCTTTATCTTAAAGGGTGACTGATATTAAAAAGTGCCTTGGGGTGGTGTCTGACTCCTGCAGCCTGCTCAGTCCCGGGCTAGAAGGCAGCGTGGGCACCTAGGAAAGGCAAAGGGGCTGGCGCTGTCCCTGGGCGTGTCACTAGTGTGCTGGCATTTGCCATTGCAGGATCCAGATCTGGAGGCAAAAAGGAAGGCAGAGCTAGCCAAGATCAGGAAGAAAAACAAGCAATGCCGTGAGAAGGTCCAGCAGATACTGCAGAAGAAAAAGCAACTGCAGCTGAAGAGGAAACTGCAGAAGAAGATGGAGCGGCGGAACAAACTGCGCGCTGCGGAAGAGAAGGAACATCCTTTGGCCTGACTCGCTTGGCTCGGCCTGCCCTGACGCTGCTGCTGCTTTGGGAATACTGGGATCTAACACGGTTTAATGTGGACACTTCTGACCTGAAATCAGTGTTGGAGAGTACGGGGGAGGTGGGCGAGGGGAGAAGGGACACTGCGATAAACCGTCCCCGTTATTTTTCCTTCCTGCGCAATGCTGCTGGCTTGGGCCGTTCCTGGCAGGCTGGATCGCTCTCCTGGAAGAATGTCTTTCAAGAGCATGTTTCCTTCCTCCAGCAAAGGAGAGGCCAGACCTGAATTCTTGGTGACGTGAAGGGAAATAAAGATCCTCTCTCTCTTCCCCCTTCATTCAGTCGTTGCTCTTTCCCTTTCAAGGGCTGGCGCTTGCCACTCACGCTTGTTTATGTCAACAGATTCTCCCCCGAGCCAGAGTCTAAAAATACTGTGACAAAATGAGCTCAGCCCCTGCCTGTGCCATAGCCCAGAGTTTTCCGAGAGGAAAACTCCTGGAGCACGTGGGGAGGTTGTATTGTGTGGCTGGTCCTGGGGTCTTCCTGGGATCATTCTGCTTTATACGCCTAAGCGATGCTCTTGCCTGCGACGGTCTGCCTTGGCTCCGGCTCCAGCCCGGGGCTGCTCTCCGTAGGGGTAGCAGAGTCGTGGTTTGGAGACCAGGGCTGCTGGGGGCTCTTCCCAGACGATCGGTCACTTCCAAGACCGTTTCTGGCACAGAAGAACCCCAGGAGCAGGATTGCCTTGTTGCTTGTACCATCCAAGCCTCGCCAGAGTGGTTTGTATCGGGGTCTGCTCTGTAGGTTCCTGGGCCTCCCCGGGCAGATGTGCGTCCTTTGGCTAGGCTGGAGGGGCTGAGCTCTCCTAAGAAACCCTTGTGTTTCCCTGTGGAGAAACAACTTAAAATCCCAGAGCAGCTGAGGCCAGAGTTTGGCCAGCTCTGTTCTGATGTCAGGTTCGATCCTCGGTGCCTTCTTGAACGTTCAGAGCTTTCTATGACTTGAGACCAAAGATCTGTTATTTCTGTCCTCTGGCTTACAAAAATAGTTTCTATGGTCAGTGCCCAAATAAATATTTATTGCAACAAGTGACTGGATGTTTGACCTTCTCCAAACACACGGGGGAGTTGTGGGATCTTAGGGGTGGGGAGCAGCACTTGTGTGGGCAAAGAGCTTGGAGATAAAATGGGTTTTATTTCAAGAGATGAGTTGGATAAGGGTTGAGCTGCCTGGGGGTGTGTTATCCCTCAGTCCCTTCACGCAGCCTCAGCCAAGCTCCGCTCCTGGGAGCACGCGGTCTCTGCGGTGCCCTTGCCCGACTCAAGCGCGGCCCGTGCGCGGTGAGGTCTCGCAGAGGAAAGCTGGTGTTCCCTCAGCGAACCTCGGCGGCCCTGCACACCAGGGCCTCCCGGTGCCTCGGGCCGCGCCGGAGCGCAGCGCCGGGGCTTGGGAGGTGCGCGTCCGTCCGCTGCCCGGTGGCTGGCGAGATGGGTGCGGTACCTCCTGGGTTTCAGAGATGCCTGAACGCGTTCCTCCTCGCTTCGTCCTCCTGGGTGCCCTCCAGGAAGGAAAAAGCACTCGATAGCCTGCCGTGTAGCACAGCTCGCTGTCACCGGCAGCAGCTGCTGCAGCGGCAGCAAATAGGTTTGTATCAGACTGATGCTTTCTGAATACTAAATGCTTCTACAGCCTCGTGCATGCTAATTTGTGGAGCGAGCCTGTTAGCTGCAGATTAAAAGACACCCTCTCTGGGACAGGCTGCTCCTGCCCGCCTGGGGAGGGTGCTGATACGGCCTTTGAGTGCCAGCCGATCCCCTCCCTCTCGCAGACGCTTCTTCACCTGCCGTCTGAAGTCTCTTCGCTTCAGCCTGGTGGGGGTTTCTCAGTTCGGCTCCTTCCAGCACAATGTGACACGTGGGGTGTGATCAAGGCTCTTGTCTCGAAGCTTTATTCAAAATTCCTTTTAATACATCCCTTGTCTTTCCTGAGCAGCCTTCTCTGTGAGGGTAGGACACGTGCTGGAAATGAGAGCTCTGTAGTGCTGACTAGATGTTCTTGCTTCAGATAATCCATTTTGGGAGTGGCCGAGTAGAAAAAGAGGTTGCTGTGCTAGTTTGGATGTAGAAAGATGCCTTAAATTCCCAGATTAGGAATTTACATCTCGCCCAGGGCCAAAGGACATCGGGTGACGATGCTGTAGGTGCTGTCAGTACTGCCCCCCAAGCAGGATCTTCCATTCTGGGGTTTCCGAGCCTGTCATAAGTGGTTGGGATCCCCTAGGAACAGACGGACTGCCTTCTCATCACAGCCTAGATCGCGTCTTGGCTGTACCACCACCCTCCCCTGCGTGTGGCTCTGCCTGCCAGCCCCAGGCCGGCGCTCACACACCTCCGTCTGCGCCCGAGCACGGCCGCCCTTCTACGCCCTGCTGCGCCCGAGCGCGCCCGTCGCCCTGTGCCTTCCGCAGCTCCGCTCTCTCCCCTCCTGCAGCCCAGGCTCCCCGGCTCTGGGGGGTTCCCCTGGCTGGGTTGCCATGGAAACTCCTCTTAATTCAGCATCTCAGATCGCTGTCTCTTCTCTCACCCAGAGGTGCGTACGGCTGCTGAACGCCGCGCTGGCACGGGGGCTGCGCCGGGTGTGCACGAGGGGACAGTCCTGCGCCCGGGGACAGTCCTGCGCCCGTGCCAGCCCTCCTCATCCTCCGTCTCCTCTGGGTGTGAAGCCACCGTCCGGCCCTGCCGCGCTCAGGGGCTCGGCACGCACGTGCCCCTCTGCCTCCCACCTCGCGGGGCAATCCTGTCTGGCCTTTACGCCCATGGCTCTGTGGGCACGTGCCAAAACTGGCTGCTTGCTGTGGGTTTAAGGAAATATTTGTCTCTTCCTGGAGCGTTTCGCCCCATTGGGGAGGCGTGGGGAGGAGTGGCTGGAAAGCGGCCTGGCTGAAAAGGACCTGGGGGTGATGGTTGACAGCTGGCTGAACATGAGCCAGCAGTGTGCCCAGGTGGCCAAGAGGGCCAATGGCATCCTGGCTTGTATCAGGAATAATGTGGCCAGCAGGACCAGGGAAGTGATGGTGCCCCTGTACTCGGCACTGGTGAGGCCACACCTCGAATACTGTGTCCAGTTTTGGGCCCCTCACTTCAAGAAGGACATCGAGGTGCTGGAGCGTGGCCAGAGAAGGGCAATGAGGTTGGTGAAGGGTCTGGAGCACAAGTCTTATGAGGAGCGGCTGAGGGAGCTGGGGTTGTTTAGTTTGGAGAAGAGGAGGCTGAGGGGAGACCTTATCGCTCTCTGCAACTGCCTGAAAGGAGGCTGGAGCCGGGGGGGTCGGGCTCTTCTCCCCAGGAACAAGCGATGGGACGAGAGGGAACGGCCTCAAGCTGCGCCAGGGCAGGGTTAGGTTGGGGATTGGGAAAAACTCCTTCCCCAAAGGGCTGTCAGGGCCTGGCACAGGCTGCCCAGGGCAGGGGCTGAGTCCCCATCCCTGGAGGGATTTAAAAGCCGGGGAGATGTGGTGCTTGAGGACATGGTTTAGTGGCGGACTTGGCAGTGGTAGGTTAACGGTTGGACCTGATGATCCTAAGGGTCTTTTCCAACCTTAACAATTCTATGATTCTATGATCTCTGCCCCTCTTAGGGAGGAACAGACATCTCTGAGGAGTGCTTCCCAGAAGTTTTGCAGGGAGAAGGGAGAGGCTGGGATCCTCTGAGGTGGGACACACAGTATTTGATAAATCCCCCGCACTGGCACTTGTGCTGAACAAGGAGACGTGGAAGCGGGGACAGGTTTGGTAACACGGCAGTCACCTTCCAGGGCTGGTACCTCCTTCACGTACGGGTGCTGTATCAGGCAGGAAAGCTCTGGGTCTCTACAGCGAAGAAAAGGCGGCTGCAATGAAATAGTCTGGGGTAATCTTTGGGCCGGGCTTTTGATTCTCTCTGCTGGGAGAGCAGTGCTGCATTGGAGCTCGTGTTCCAGCTTTGCTGCTGCTGGCTGCAGGTGCAGCCATTTCCAGCTCTGCCCTCGCAGGGGCTCGGTGCACCCACGCCGTCTCCGTGTGCGTTTCGCACGGCCGTACCTCCGTGTCAGCTCTTCGTGCTGCCCGAAACCTCACCGCTCCAGCCTGCACCGTGTCAGCTGCCGCTTTGCCTTTGGATGCTCTGTGCAAACACAAACTCAGCTGTTTTGAAAGCCTTAAAAAGCTGCTTAACAAGCTTTTCTACCAGGAATGGCCTTTTCCCCTCCAAGCCCTTCTCCCGGGCGGCTTGCGTGGGGGGCCCACCGCCCGGTTAGCCGGCAGATGGCAGCTGGCGTGCCCTGGACGCCCTCGCTGCTGGCTCCAGTCCTTGTTCAGAGGGAAATACAGCACAGGGCTTCTTGGCTGGGCAGCTGGAGAGCGAAGACTCGGCTTGAGAAAGCAGGGAGACAGTGGGGGGACAGGGCTGTCCCCAAGCCCTGCCCGTGCAGCAGCCAGGCCCAGCGGGGTGCTGCGGCCGGCGGGATCCTCCTGGGTCCGTGCCTCAAGCCTCGGGGTTTTCCCTTCACTTGCAGGGCAGGACTGATCCTGAACCCCGCAACGCTCCATCGTAGTTACGGCTGCTTCTCCGTTTCAGGGCTCTCCTTCCAACTCCTTGCAGTTTCTTTGTGAACCTTCACCTTCCCTGCTGCACCTTAAAGCTCTTCCCTGCCAGTTTTTGCTGATTAAACTCCTTGTCTATGGCACACCCTCATTCAGGGCTTGGCTGCAGCTGCCCGGACCTGTGTCTTCACTCTGGATATGACACGCTCCACACTGTAACTCCCCTAGTTCCTCCCTGCCAGCAGCAGGACTCCAAAAATGGGACAGAGGGAAGGAATACCTGGAATTTTTTTGCTCCTGTGCTAAGAAAACCTCCCTGCTGGCTCTGTTTAATTCATACCCGTCTCTCACTCCCTGCAGCAGCTCTGTCTCCTGGGAATGCATCCCTGCGTGACTTCTTTGGACTCCTGACACCTCTGGGAAGGGGAACAGCTGTCAAGGAGCAGAAGACTCTGCCCTGGCCCTGCAAAGAGCAGCTGTGAGCACAGCTCTAGCCTGTAGCAGTGCCTCATCCCCATCCCTTCATCTCTGCTCAGTGCTTCCCGGTATCATTCTTGAACTCCCAGGCCCAGACGTGACAAGCTGGGCTGCTCCCAGGTTGGGACCGCAGGAGAGGCGGCACTCACGCCACCGATCTCTAGGCTCAGACACTGTTTTCATCTACCATAACAAGGTCTGGACATTAATATCTCCAGCCAGTAAGGCTAGAGTGAAATGTTTTCTGTCTGTTGCCTGCTGGGATTTGAAACCCTGTTAGCCCGGCATTGGTGGTAACAGAAGGCAGAGACTATATACAGCATCCTCCTCGCTTGTTCTTCTACCAGCCCTTGGGAAAAATAAGCTAGCGACAGGGTGAGGAGCTAGCGCTGAGGCAGAGGGGCTGCCCTGCTCTCTGCGGAGCACACAGTGCCACACAAGTGCAGACTGCAGGATGGGGCACGTGAGAAAGGGGTGACACGTTTCTGGCAGCCTATGCAAGTCCCAATGAGCTACAAAGGGGACGTAGGCCCCGAAGGGCCGGTGCTGCAGACTGCAGAGCCCGTCCCTGCGTGCCACGGGGACAGAGGCGATACCAGCCCCCTGCCCCTTTCCACCCGGCAGCTCCCTACGGCTGCAGCTGACGGCGGCACCCGAGGAAATGCAATTTGGAACCTTTGATTCTCACTTCGCAGGCTGGCGCTCGGCAGAGCCCGGGGAGCTGAGCGGATGCAAGCGTTGCCGCAGCTGTGAGCTGCCGGGAGCGTGCAAGTGCTGCTCCGTTAGATTACCTGTTGCCGGAGCTGCCACGTCTCTCGTGTCTGAAGTGTTGCTTGCTCTTACCACAAGCGTCTCATTTCCAGCATTATTCCAGCTGCTGCTTTTTTGGTAGGGTGGAGGGAAGCTGACGGAGGAGGTAGGACCTTGTGCAGAGATGATTAGTGCTGTAGCTCATGTTCTTTTCCCTCGGAGCAGAAACTGCCTTTGCACACCACAATCTAATAACGATAATAATTATAAATTACTCTGGGAAAGGGGACTGTGAACCTCACTGGATTTTTGGGGCTTTATTATGTGTTCATGGACGTTTTCCAAAACACACATTTAAGCGCCTTCCCTGGTGCACACGAAATTGTCTTCCAGCGTGTGCACGGGGGGGTTACACTCTCAGAGTGTGCTTGCCTGTGCTGTCAAGTGTAAACAGACCATTTCTGAACTAAAAATAACCTCTCCTCTGAGTAACAGAGCAGCTGATCTCTGCAGCCCAGATGCAGGAGCTCAAAAGGATTAGGTCACCTATTTTTCATTAATGGTGCTATTTAATTACAAATTCCCCCAAGTTTGATCCTTTGGAGATTTAAAGCAAAGTGCCTACTTGCTTTCCCTCCATCAAGAACTTGCTTCCGTGTGTTCTCACAAAAATACAGATATCAAAGACAACCTGTTAAGCAACTTTGATGCGAGGCTGCCTAACAACACAACGCACATTACCAGGGGTCTCTGCAGCGGCTTTTTGGGAAGAGAAAGCTTTTTACCTCTTGTTTAAAATCACTCAGCAGACTTAGGGTATTAACCAGTCTGGCCTGTGCTAACCTTTTCTTCTCTTGGCTCTCCAGGCATCTTGTAGATGCTAGTAATTTAAGTCGAACAGTCCTTCAGGGAGGGTAATTATCTATCTACTTTGTGGAGGAGGAGGAATCAAAGCCTGGAGAGGCGAGGGAGTTTGCAGAGCGAGCGGGTGGTGGTCTGCCACTCTGACTGCCAGGTCAGCTCTGGGTCTGGACTGGAACTGCATTCCTGTTCAGCCTGGAAGGCCTGTACGGGCACCTGGCAGATGGAGTTTGCATTAGACACATCCTTTTTCTGAGGCTCTATTATTGGCACATGCTGTAATAGCAAAGCTTCGTTTCCTCTTGCTGAGCTGGGCAGAAGGACCTTGTCATGGGCCTGGATTCCCAGCAGAGAATCGCACCCTGCTGCTGTTCATCAGAACGCCGTGCGAAGAGGGGAAGACTGCAAGATTTTTTATTTGTTCATCCTGATCTCACACGTGAACGTTTTCCCCACGTTCCCTTTATTAATGTTCTGTCTAGGTTTTCTATGAATAATTAAGATCCTCATTTGCCAAAAGAATTAGGTCTCTCAAGGTACCTGCAATCAGTAGCGTTTCTCCCCCAGCAAGGAAGCCACTGTTATTGAGTTGCTGACAGTAATTGTCACTGTGAGACAAAAGCAAACATAAAACTGCAGCCTTGTCATTCACGGCTGGCTTCTGTAACACAGGATTTTCTCCTTTTGAAGCAAGAGAAGCAAAACCAGGGAAGGGGCGAGGGTTGGAAAGTGCACGGTGGGGCCGCGTCGGAGCGCTGCTGTTCTGAAACATAATTGAAGTCCTTTTTAAATGCTCACTAGAGTGGGGCAGATGGAATTAGAGCTTTGCTGCTATGCCGTCTACAGTAGGGTTGTCTCATTGCTAACCACAGATTTAGGGCATTTGTGGAAATAGCTGGTGATGAATGGGTTTTCATTAGTTTAGAAGAAGGGAAGACGGCAACGGAAAGTGCCTCCCGGAACCATCCATCACACTGCCCTGCAATCCCTCAATAAAAGACTTTTAACAAATGCTGAGCACAGGACAGATCTCATCAAAAAGCCACTATTCAGATTATTCTGGCAAGGAAAAGAATTGCAACTAGCACTCGTAGCGGAGAGTGTAAAGGAAAATGGCCTCTGTTCCTGGTTCCCGAGAATGGAAAAGCAAAGGAGCACAGCCAGGACTGGGACTAGCTGACAGAGCGATGCACAGCAATGCATGACAAGTACCGCTGGCCTCCAGGTATGCCGTGCACGGGGAAACGGCGGACAGCCTCCCGCCAGGGACCGGGCAGCTCCAACAGCCAAGCTTCCAGAGGCGGACAGCACCCTGCGTTTGCAATGAACAGGCTGAAGGGCTACGTTTGTTCCTACTGCAGAAGCGTTGATTTCACGAGAGCTGAGGGGAGGAATTTGCACTTATCGATATGACTGGGTGTAATACTTCCCCCACTAGACAGAAACAATACTTCCCGGGGGTTACACCTCCTTGGGATATCATAGGGTGGGCTGCTGAGTCTCGAGAGGAGGCACTATTTCAGGATCCCTGCAGGACCAGTGCACAGCACCCTTCCTGTGGGTACCCAGGCACCCTCCCCACAGTCTGAGCTCAGCAGCACCCTCCACACCGCTTTTACACACCGTAATGATGAGAGAGCTGGGGGGCTGGGACTGCACCTTGCATGCACCTGGACTTTGGCTTCATACGAGGATAAGCAGCACCCTAGAATTTGTGCTTTTCATAGCACTGTGGTTTTTTCATGGCTTTTTTTTCAAACAGAGTCTGGCCCTGGCTGACTCCTAGGCTGACAAGAAGAGGCTGAACACTGTGTGAAACAAGGAGAGCTTCCTGCAGGATGGAAGTGGAAGATTAACTGCAGATTCCTTATATTTGTGTCTTGTTGCATGACTTGTAGACCTTCTTGCACTCAACCTGGACTGTCAATGGGTCAATTGTCTTTGCTGTAGGTCTGGTGCAGTTCTCCAGTGATGCCAGGTTGTACTTTGAGGATGCATAAGGGACGGGAAGAGCCTTAAACAGCACAAGAGCTGGGTCTGATGCTGTACTGTGGCCTGACCCAGCTCAGAGCAGGTCCTGGGGAGAGCGGCAGGCAGCACAGTGCTCCATGGAGCTGTCGGAGCTGCTGTCTCAGCTGAGCACCACGCTGCAGCTTGCGCCTGCCTCTCCCCGACTCAGAGAGAGCTCTGCTGGGACGTGCAGCAGCTTGACTCGGGTCCTCCCTCTCCCTTCCTGGGAACGGTCTGAGAGTGGCCTCCCTCGAGAGACGTGACTCACCCAGGCGTGGTGCACGCTGGTCTGGTCAGCCCCCATCAATGAGCAACGCAACACGGGCACTGGCCAAGACACGCAGGGCTATGAAATGGTCACCGCCAGAATTTAAGGATCCATACCCAGCTCCACCTTGGCAGCTCACAGCCACAGAAGAGAAGTGTGAGAGTCGTAGTGCAGAACATAAGAAACTTTGGCTCAACTTACTTTCTCCCATACTCCCAAATCCCACCCTCCTCCCTCCATGTTACAATGACAGAGATGCGAAGCAAACACACCTTTCTTGGAGCTGATCTCTATTTCAAAAGAAGGCTGCTCCTGTAGGAATAAAATATGAACACTGGCATGGGGTGGTAAACAAGTCCCTAGAAATTTTTGCCACCCAGTTACTTCCTTCCCTTCTTAAATACCCTGAAACAAATATTACTACAGTAGCTCCAGCCCCGTACAGTTGTGAGAACACTTCATGCAAAAAAAGAAAAAAAAAAAAGTAAAAACCAACAAAAAAACCCCCAACCCCAAAACAGAAAAGCCCTTCCCTGGCTATGCAGGTCTGGAAATCTCGATGTTTCCTCATCACCCCTGGGAGAGGGAAGGGCTTTGCCTAGACACAATCCAGCACAGAGTCACCAGCAGTTCTCCGCTCCAGCAGATTCCCAAGGTGCCAGACCTAATCCTGCCCTGACTTGCAGGCAGTGCGTGGAACTGTGGGTTCCTCTCGTGGTCACCAGGTGAGTGAAAGGAGAGGCAGGCCCCGAGGAGCCGCACTGCCTTTACCCAGGTCTGCCGAGGTTCGGCTGGGTGCGGAGGGAGCAGAACTTGGCAGCCAGCGCTTGCTAAGTACCGGGGTTTCTGCAGACCTGTGAAACGTTCCCAGGATTACTGCCGGCTTTCCCTAACTTATAGCGGCAAAGAGGGCAAAAAACCAACAACAAAATCCAAATCCGTCAACACTCCTGTAAGGTTACTAACTACTTCTACACGGACACTGCTTTGTCATTCAGCACAGGGCTAAGCATGCTCCTAGGTAACTACGGGGGCGCAGCGGGCACCGCGGGGGGGACCCAGCTTTCCAGGTTTCTGTGGTGCCTCCCTCAGGCCTTGCTCAATTCCTATTACTAGACAACATCTACGATAACTCACAAACTTCCCACAGGCCCCGCAGGGCACCAGTCCCAGCATGCTCCAAACGCCTCCTGTTCTCGTTTAATCTGGCCAAGCGTGGCAAGCTGGGACCCGTACCCTTCACAAAGAATACTGCTCGGCTGACACAGAGCAGGACATCTCTGTGGACTGTTTCCCAATAAAAAAAGAAAAAAAGAAACCAAGAGCAACTGCGATTTGCTCCATTTAATTTCAATTAACTGCAGCCCTTAGAGGCCAGGAGAGATGCCAATCTAGCAGTTTGTTGGCCATCCCCTCGGGGATGGCCCATTTCTCAAATGCCCCTTTCCCAACCAAGCCTCTACTCTTCTCAGCTTAAAGGAGTTTTAACAAGTCATTAAATCCCACTGTGTTAAACTAATAAGAGCTTTAAAACCTGCAGTTCCTTTTCCTCTGGAGGATGTGACTGAACAGTGGGAAGGACACACGGTCAGGCAAGCACCCTTCTCTGCAGTGGGGACTCTGCTACCTCTGGAAGCTCCTGACAGTGACCAGTGTTACTGGATCCTGTTAGAAAGACATGATGTAGTTAGGGCTGGGGAAGAGGAAAAGGAGCAACTGTTGTCCTTGGTGTGCTAGAACTTCTCCTCCCTCCCTAGGTGGGGAAACAGGCAGCTTATTTGCAAAAGGCAAGTGGTTTCCTAAAAAACTACTGAAAAAACGCGAAGGCTGCTCAGCCCCTTCCCCTAGAAAACCGTAAAAACGTTGGAGACACAGTGTGGCAGCAGGGAGGCTGGGAAGGCAGCACGGGGACAGCTGCTGTCTCTGGACCATGCCACAGCCATGGCAGGGTCCAGAGAGGTCTGGCTGTGACTTGTGGATGCTCCCTGTAGAGGATTCGGGAGCTCAGGTCCTCTCTGCCCTCTGTCTGGGTGTTCAGCGGGCAGCGAGTGGCTGTGGCTGGTCTCCACACTGTCCAGGCAGCTGCTGGTATGTTGGCATATCCTGCCCGAACAGACTTCGAGGCTGTTCTGTGACCGTAATTGCTGTCAGTGACCAGTCCCAGCTCGGGCTCCCCTCCTCCGGAGGTGTCTCCTTTGAGCGTGCTGCTGCTCAGTTGCTCTCTACCAGCTTGGCCAGTCCCTGACGGATCTCGCTGAGCTCAAATATCTTCACATCCATTATCTCTGCCACCTTGGTGACCTCGTTCTGGATCTTCTCCCTCTCGGCCAGGGTCTCCGCCAGCGTCTGCTCGGCAAGGTGAAGGCGTCGCTCCAGCTCTGCGTTGCATGCCTCCAGCTCCTGCCGGAGGACACGAGTGCAGTGAGGCGGCTTCCCCAGCACTGATACACGCTGCTCACAGACCACCACCCTTATCTCCACCAAACAGCCCTGCTAGCACCCCAGCGCCAGGCTCCCCACACCCAGCCAGCCCCGTCTCCATCAGTTCTCTCACCGAGGGACCTCCCTATCTTGAGCCACAGCACCCCAGCATGCGCACGCACGCGAGCCCGTGTTCCCCAAACCCAGGCATCTGCCCCCAGTTTGCAAAGGTGTATAAATGCAGATCTCCTCACATGCCTATCATCTCCAGGTCTGATGGCATTTGATGTTCGGAGATATTTTTCTGCCATGAAAGGCAGTGCCTGTGTATGGGGCTGAGCCCTGCAGCAGATCCCCTTGTTCAGTAGCTCGGAGGTAAATACAGGCAGGCAGTGCCCCCAGAGACCGCACAACAGATCGTGCTTCCATCTGTGTCCTTGCCCTGAGGTGCAGAGCAGCTTGCATCCCTCCTGCCAGCCAGATTGAGTCAGAGCTCAGCTCCCCCGCCACCCCTGTCCATCCAGCAAGCTAAGCAGGACTTCAGAGAGATGGAGGGTCACGGGACATCACGGGCCCTGCTCCAGTCCCATGTCAGGGGCTACTGCGAGCGCTAGAGGAGAGTACGTGAAGGCTGGGTTTGCTGTTGCCTGCTGATTGTGCCCCACGTCATATCTCTGAGGGAAACAGAGAGGGTGGAAGAAGGCAGAGACACGGGCAAGGACCTGTTCCCATGATCCAGAGGCAGGGAGAGGCGTGGCAGCTCTGCGGCATTCACTCTTTGGCTCAAAGGAGAAACGGGGACGGATCCCTCTACTCTGAGTGCAGAGGTGTCCCAGATCTGCCATCCTTACCTGCAGCTTCTGCAGTGTCTCCTCACGCTCGCCCTCTGCTTCCCATCGGCCACACTTCTGGCTCTTTAGCATCTGAATCTCCTAAAACACAAGAAGGAAGAGCATCATGTCAGACCCACGCCTGTCCCAGCGGGGCCAGCTCCCACCACATACCCCAACCACGGCCCCTTCCCTCTTTCCAAGGATCACCTAACCACACTCAGCTCCAAATTTTAATACCTCCCTTTCTGACCTTCTACTTCTGCTGTACCTGCTGCCTCCCTCTAAGCCGTTAGTCCCTAATCACGATGAGCGGCTGAGTGCCAGCAAGGTTCAGTGGTCCCTGCACCCTGCTGCATCCTTGCTCAAGATCAGATCCCAGGCTCCTGGGTCCCTGCTCCACTGTTGGGTGAAAGCCTTTGCACAGCTTTGCCTTGCCCCAGCGTTTTTCCTCTAGCCTGAGTAGCTCTGGGGAGGGGGGAGATATCTCTTCTCACTAAGGAACCTCCCCTCCCCAGTCCCTGCTTTGTGGCTCCAGCCCTAGGGCTCTGTCCACCCACCCTACAGAAGCACGGCCACCAGAGAGCCTGCAGATGTGCAAATCAGACTGATTCTCTCCACATCTCCCCTCCTTCACAGCCTCTGTAATTAAAACTCTGCTTTAAATCATCCATTTAAATGCAGTGAAAGCGTGAAGCAATTACTACACTGGAGGCTAACTGCAGCTGCAGCTGGCTGAGAGGGGAAGGGGTAAGACACATCCCTGCTGCTTGTGCAGCTCTGAGGCTCTCCACTCAAGGCTGTTTGCATGGGAAACTCCCAGCACTTTACTCTCGCTCAGCTTTGCCTCTCTGGGAAGGGAGATCACTGAGGGGGCTGCGCTGGCGCACGGAGGCTCCTGGCTTGCAGCGGCAGCACGTGCAACAGCACGAGGGGCCCTCTGATCTCACACAAGCTGTAACGACAGACAGCACGTTGGTGACTGACAGGCCACCCAGCTTCAGGCTTCACGCAGCTTTGCGGGGTATTACCTCGTCTTTAGCCTTGATCAATAGTTCCAGCTCCTCCAGGGTTTGGCTCAGCTCTTCCTTGTTGTTCTCGCTGGAGGAATCGTGAGCACCCTGTGACTCCAGTTCTGCTACCTATGTGGAAGCAAGCAGAGGGAAGGTGTGCTCAGAGATACAGGAATGTCCTGACACCTTATCACCCACACTCATTCTCTTGTCATGTTTTGGCTTCCTTGCAACCCAACCAGGCTTACAACAGGATAGCAGCTCCCACCCTGGGGCTGTTCGGAAAAAATTCTCTCCTTCTGCTCTGCATAGATCATGCACAGAAACACATGGTGGCAAAACTCTGTCTCGAGACTCTGTCTCTCCTTTCTCCTGCAGTCTTGCACTTCCAGCAACGCCTGACTGGTGGACATCAAGCGCATGAGCCTACAGCCCATAGCGATGGCTAGACCTAGCTCCATTTACGTCCCTGGGCAGAGACTGCCGAGGGCAAGGGAGTTACTGCAGCTCAGCCACAGCAGAGCTGGGAGGAAGGGTTTGCCCAAGCGTGCTCCCCATTCCTGAAAAATTCAGCCCAGTGGCTTAGATTATTCATGAAGAGAAGATTCATTTTTAAAAGCTCATCAGAAGGTCTGCTGCAGCTATTGCTGGGGCCCCAGCTCCCACAGGGCCTGCGCTGAGCTCTGCAAGTGCAGCTCCAGCGATGGGTACTCTCACATAGACGGGGCTCGGACCCTGGTGTGACACCTCCCCACGAGCAGGGGCAGCAGGGCAGCGCTGGCTGGACTGGGCCTCTGCCAGGGTCCGTGTAAACAGTGGCTGTGAGCTGTCAGGCTCATGGGGTCATGGCCAAAATCAAGCAGCTCTGGTCCCAGAATGCTCCGGTTTAGGGACAATAATCTAGATGTTTCACTGAGTTACAGTTTCTTCTGTGATTCTGCAAAAGTCCCCGGTGGCTGCCCTTCACCCAAGGCTCTCGAAATCCTCACTCCTAGCTGTGAGAACAGCCACCAAACAGCTGAGTATGCACAGAGCAGTGGCAGGGAGAAGGCAGCTCATCCCAGCCCCAAAACCACACATATACATACGCACAACCGAGGTCTCTGCTATACCTAGGGCAGGCTCCTGCTGCAGAGGAGAAAAATTGTTGCGTGCAGCTCTTTTACTGTCTGACTCCAGCACTGAGAATTAGCAACAGGCACAGTGAATCCTGGGGGACGCTGTTTACTGCACAGACTGGCCACACAACAGCCATCAAGTGAAAACAGCTGTTAATTGCTATAAATCCCTGCTGTCTTTTGAATGAGCTATCTAGAAGTGAAATGGCTTTATGCCACCTTCTCCAGGGCTCCAGAGCCCTTTCCCAGCCAAACCCCAACCATCCTAAAACCCTTTCCCAAGTTACTCCGCAGTTCTTCCCTCCCAACAAACCCACCCGTGTGACTGTCACTCCCCTGCCCAGACGCACACAGGCCTCCTCAGCCGATCTGTGACCTCTCTGATATTACGTAGGTCAAAAGATCCTATTATTCCAACCGAACAAGGGCTTGTTTGTACTGCGCCACCCGGGTTTCATGATGTTGCAGCTTGGGTTCGAGCTAATTATGGCAGATAGAGCAATCTTCATCCTTCCCGTCAGCAGCCAGAAGATTGCCCTGATGCCCAGCTCAGGGGGGGCACAGGCCTTACTCAGCATTGCTGGCAGCTGGGAACTACCCCCAGACAATCTGAAGGGAAGCTGCTATTCTTTGACTTTGCGCTCCGGTTTCCTCCCTTTATCCACGGGGACTCAGCACACCCCCAACTGGCTCTGCAGAACGCAGGAGCTCTTGTGAGAGCTCCCTGGTTACATGGCCTTATTCCTTGACATGTTTTCCCTGCCAGGCTCATGCAGCATCCTGGATTTCCTTCTCATCTCCTGCTGACACCCATGGAAACTGATGGGAGAACGGGGTCAAGGGCACCATCTGGCTCTGGGACAGGGCTTCCTCTGACCTGCGCTGCAAGTGCCCTCCTGTGCTCACCCGCTGCCGCAGCGTTTCCGTCTCCTCCTGATAAGCAGCCAGCTGCTTCTTCCACTGGTCCACATTGGCGTTGGCTTCATGGAGAGCAGCCACGAGCTTGTTGTTGTTGTCCTGGAGGCTGAAGAATTCAGCCTCCCACTGGACCTCACTCACCGAACTGTGTGAGAGAAGAGGGGAAGTGTGCAGGAGAGCGTAAGAGTCTCAGCATGAAGGTTTCTTCCCCTGGTGCTAACATGCACTGAAACCATGCTCCTGGCAGTGCTGGGCAGCTCCCTGTTTTCTACTTGGCTTTCATATCACTTCCCAAATTTAAATGCTTCTTCCAGCCCTGAATCTGCATCTCTTTCCTTTATCCCTGGATAATATTTGACTTTGAGGCCACATGTGCTTGCTTGAAACTGCAGAAACCCCACTGTGAGATTAATGGGGTGGGGGTGGGGGGGGGAGATACAGCTACTATAAAGGAGCTTTGCAATGTGGAACTGTGAATCCATTTTTAAAATCTTTGTTAGATCTGAGTTTGCTTTGAATAAAACCCTACCACCCCAGACTCAGGAGAAGGTAGCAAAGGACACTTGCTTTTGATTTAAAAATATTCAGCTGGGAGCTCAATGGGAGCCACGGGGCAGAATCCAGCCCAGAGTCTTTTGAACAGACAAAGAGCGGAAGCAGCAGGGACTTTGCTGGAATCATCAGGGGAATTAACACAAATGCAGCCCTGGGCCAGCTGGAAAAGTGTGAACATCTTCTGGTATCACAAACTACTGATCTGTGGATAACTGGCATCAACTCATCCCCGCTGTGGGCACAAAGCATTCTCCTTCCCACGCTGCCTGAATGGCAGATTTCACCTCCGAGCTGGAATAACTTTATACTGGGGAAGAGGGGAAATCGGTACGGTGGAGGGGTTGAGCAGCAGCGGACGTGGGGCATTAATCAGCTACCTAAAGAAGTAGCGTTGGGTCAAAAGCATTTGGGGTGACAAGGACATGCACCAAATCATGACAGAATAGACGGTTTAGGAGTCAGGAGCAGAGAGCACTTGTGGCAGCCTCACCCTTCGGAAAGCATCTTCTTCAGCCGCTCCTTCTCTGTTGTTATCTCAACATCGGCACTTTGGCTCCGGAAGAGTTTATCTTCTCCTGGCCCATTGGAGCTGATGATGGGGCTGGGAAGTACCTGGGGGATGAGGAAGAGGTGGTTATCAGACAGCAGTGAAGACAGGCCATGTGGCCACAAGGTCTCTGCAAACTCATTCACAGCCCGGGTTCCCAGGGCTAGTTCTCTGCACTCCTGTGAGAAACGCTGGCTTTCGGTCCTGGCTCTTAGGTAGGGCTGTGCTTATCTACGTGGCAAGGGGTGGCAGAGATCCTCACACATGGCTCAGCAGCACCAGTCGTGGCACAGTGATGACTGCGGAAGCTATGCGGACACAGGGCTTTCTCTTGGATAGGCAGGTTAGTGCTCAGCTCTCCCAGCAGCTGCCCTGCTGCCACGTCCTCCCTTTCCCTGTCTCCATGCCACGCTGGGGCAGCGATCCCAGTGCACAGACACCCTGAGCAGGTGGGCTCGCAGCTTGCACGCACCAGCAATTCCTCCCTCCCGACTCGAGGTACTGAATTCTCTGGCCCTCAACTTCCCCTTGACAAATGCCAGCGATGTTACAGCCCGTAACCCGAGTCCCGCGGCTGTGCACCACGCTCCGAGCTGCTCAAGCTGGCCGTTTCAGAGTTTTGCTGAATTCTTATTAAGATTTTCTTGCTGGTGCTCAGAGCAGTGGAAAGACTTAATAAACTCTAAACACAGACCTGCCTGGCCACCTGGGTTCAGTCGCAAGTCCAGCTTCTGCACCTTGAATTAAGAAACCAGGTGCCATTGCGATAGTGTTTCTCAAGCTCGAGGGAGGGAAACTCTGCTGTTGCTCAGATGACTGTGGCACCCACTTTCCAAAGGTGTGGGAGAAGAAACTCTCAGCCCCCGCACCAAAGCATACCCTTCTCTACGGCTCCATATTCCTGCGTGCATCAGAGCTAGCAGAGACAAACAATTCGTCCTCCCAGGCTGGCGGGAGCTGACAGTGGAGCAGAGACGAATACGCAGAAGCCAAAGCAGACTTTACATCCTCCGGCCCCTCCAGAAGACCCTGACTGCAGTCTCCTCTCACAGCAGGGAAGGAGCTTGGCACAGACAGGGCAAACTGAGCTATAAAAAGACGCTCTGAGCAATGAGTCTCTGGGATGCTAAGTTGGGGGCTGTGAGACCAGGTGGCTGGCGAGCCTGCTGGAGTTGATAGGTAGCCCTCAAACGCCTGTGGTGAGGACAGCCACCTGCCTTCGGAGTCGGCTGACATCTATAAATAGAGCCAGACCGGGCCATGAGATGTATTTCATGAAGCCTTCCAGAGAACGATTGAGAAGCAAGACCTGCAAAACGCAGCCCTGCCTGACCTTTACCACAAGGTGGGGAAACTGAGGCAGGGAAGGGGCAGGAATTTCCTGTTCTGCTGCGTTGAGCCCCCGTGAGTCCAACTGAAACCAAAAACAGTTGAAGATGCTCCACGCTGTTTTGTTGCTTACATTATACTCTGTGATGGGGATGTTAAATGGGATGGGGGTTGGCCTAAAAAGGTACTAGAGGACAGAAGAGAGCTGCTATCCTGGGATTTCCCCAGCTCTGAAAACCTGAAGCCTAAGTAAACTAGTGCAGATGCAGAAAATGAGGGAGCTCTGATTTAATTTCAGGAGACAGATCTGCTCTCTGCTCACTTGCAAACAGAAACACGATCAATTATTCAAGGATGAAACTCATGTTTGAAGCTCTGCTAACGCAGAGACTGCGCATCAGCAGTGGGACAGTGGGAGAAGGGCTGATGCATGGACAGGCTGGGGAAGGCAGGACGAGATCTGCATGCCCACATGGCAGGGGACACTGCATGTGTCGCTGTGTCAGCACGCTGCTGCCAGATGGCTGCAGGCAGGGGCCGTGCTCTCCCACCGAGAGACGAGGCGGGCTGAATGGGAAGAGTGAGCGTGGGTTCCCATTGTGGCAGTTGTAGCGCTGCTGAGTTAGGTAAGGACAGAGCCTGAAGTCATTTCCCTGATCTGTGTTTAACCTTCACCTTCTGACCTCCTCATCCCTTCTGTTGCAAGTTGCCATCGCAGCATAGGGGAGATGAATGTGTTCTTTTGTGGCACCTGATGAGTTCTGCCTGGTGTAAACAGGATAAGAGGGAGTATCTCTACTCCCAGCTTCCATCTCCTGGCCAGGTGTGCTGGGAGATGGAAGCTGCAGCTGGCCAGAAATCTCCATCTTGGGCCAT
The DNA here is from genome assembly GCA_020745775.1 of Theristicus caerulescens. Taxonomy (NCBI): domain Eukaryota; kingdom Metazoa; phylum Chordata; class Aves; order Pelecaniformes; family Threskiornithidae; genus Theristicus; species Theristicus caerulescens. Next base: position 4,652,159 of record CM036579.1, read on the forward strand.
TACTCCTGACCAGAGTCTTTTACCTAAAACTTTGGTTCTGCTATGAATGCTCTACTCTACACCCTTCTTCATTTGCCACCCATTAGGATGGGGCGCAGAGTTAGCAGGAGCCAAAAGATAGGCAGATTTTCCCCCTTTTTGCACCCCACATGACATTTCCAGTCTCTGCAGAGCCACCGCCTCCACCTCCCCCTTTTTTTCCTGCAGGCCAAGGTACTGTTCACACTCCCTCCTCCTCCTCTGCTGCCACTCCATCTGTACTCAGCCCAGAGAACGCAGTGTCCTCCATCCTACAGCTCCTCTGCTACTGCCAGGAGCTGGGGGAAATGCAGAGTCACCTCTGGAGTGAACTGTTTGGCTGGGCAACTTCACCACCAGCACTGAACTGCTTCACCATGGGAAAAAGCAGGGTAGAGCTCTCCACGGCTTATCCTCTCCCCTCCATCCCACTGCCACTGGAGTTGGTTTAGCTCTACAGGGAGAACGGTAACAATTGCAAATGCAACACACGTGAGAATGATCTGTGATGGGCTTAAGCTTTCTGGCTTGGTCTCTTGGGGGAAAGAAAATGGAATGACTGGCTGTCATGCGTGCAGTTCTACCTTAGGGGAGAGTTCCCAGGAGGGGATTGATTTCTACTCTCACAGCACAGCTTCTCTTCCGCGGTGGAAATATGACAGAACAGCGGAAGCCTGGCCAGCACTCCTCAGTCACCAGGTCTAAGAAATCACTTTGTCTTTCCAGGGACCCCCACGGACAGCACCATCACCTATCAGAGACACTTGGAGAAGAACCCCCTGCAGCCCCAGAAGAGGAAGAAAAACGGTTGGAAATGCCACGTGTCCTCCTTCCTATGATCTTCAACCAGGTGACATGCACTCCTACATGCTACTTGCCTGTTATTGTCACACTGAGCCCAGGGAGAGCCAGCAGCTCTAAAGAGAAAAAGAAACACAACAAAAACCACCAAACCAAAAAATCCCAGCCACCACAACAAAAAAACCTACACCTCCAGCATGGTTTTATAAGACATCAAATGGTTTTGGTAGTTTAACTGGCAAAGAGGGAGGGGAGTGAACCTTCCCAGGAGCTCCACTTAAGCACTAATTAGTTAATCTACTTCATGTGTTTCAGTAGTGACCTCAGGGCCACAGGTGTCATCAAATGTGAGGCTCCAGCTCAGTGTCTGGCAAGAAAGCTCTCAGAGGGAAAGGGACGAAAGCAAGAAGTTCCTAGAGGAGATCGGCACAGTGGCCATTTTCCCTAGCGGTCATCGCTCTGCCGTGAGCTTTACTCGTGCCTCTTTCCAAGCGTTACCTGGTGAGATGTGATGTTGAGGGCAGGATTGGTCAGCTCTGTTTTATCCTGGGACTTCTCCCTCGCCAAACGGGCTGCTTCTTTCACTTCCTGGAACTTCTCTGCAAACTAGAGGGGGGCAGAAAAGTCACTCCAGTGCTACGCCGAAATGCGGAACAAACTAGAATTGATGCCTGGGTTACTCCTCCCTTTGCAACTTCATTCAACGTGCTTATTAATTTCTCTTCAACTAACAATAAAATTCAAGAATAGCCCCTTCCTGCCCCTGCCCATGATTCTGGCACTCAGGGCTGGGAGGTTAGCTAAATAGCAATGACAGAAATTGAGCCCAAAGTCCTAATTCAATTTGTGATGCTCAAAACACTCTGCAAATATCACTTTAAAGCTCTTCCCAGCATCTTTGCATATTGCATTAGATTTTAGTGGGAACAGCATTGCATCAGGTTCCTAAAGTCTTTTCTCCAGAGGCTGATCTCCCCTTCAGGGTTTCAGGGACGCTCCCCATGCTAGCATCAGGTTTCTGCCAGCACCTGCAGCATTACCTGGGAGAGATGCTGCTCCGAAGCAAAGCCCAACCCATACACTGTGTTGGCTCGGCTGTCTGCCCATTGTCCAAATTTCTGGGATGTCTTCGTGAAGGTCATGTTGGGGGTAATAGTGCTGTTGATGATTGCCTGCAGAGAGAGGCAACAAGGAGAGTCAGAGAAAGCTCCAGCCCGCTGGCCTGGGGTGGTGGTGTGGGACTGATCACTGTAATCCCCGTGTACTCTAGGAACTAAGGGTAGAAAGCTCTGGCTTTTGATCTGTAAGACAACAGTTCAGCCTTTTGGTGACCCAAAGTCTTTCTAGTCTGGCTATGTGACATGAACAAATCTCAATCATCTTGTCTACTGAAAAAGGGAAAAAAACCCCAACGCCTCAGTATCATCAGCTTCCTCCATTGCTGGAAAAGAAGATAAGAGACAGCGTGTCTCTGGGGACTTAATAACTTTCTGATGTTCTCCATTTTCATGGCAAGTAGGAGAAAAAAAAGGCTTAAACAGCAGTCAGGACTAGCTATTACGAAACACTCTCTGCTGGTTAGGGTGGCAACAATATAAGTTGCCTGCGACGATTGCCGAATCTCTGCCATTGGAGGTCTTCAAGAACTACGCAGGAAAATGCCTATCAAGAACAGTTTAGGGAGAGTTAATCGCATTTTGTGGAAGTGACTGAGCAGACTACCTCTGAGACTCCCTCAGCCTGTCTGTCATGTCACTCTATCTACAGGGCTTGGTTTTAGCGCAGGATAAAGGCTCTCAGAAAAACCTTGTGTTTTGCATGCATGGGGGGTGAGATAGTGGGGCAGGGAGGGACAACATCAGACCCTAGGGCACATTTTTCATCAGCACAGATTCTAGTGTCTAACGCTAAATACGCTTGAGCATGGAGGCAGCGTTTTACCTTCCGTTCCCTGCAGTGAAGATGCTAGAGCGCCCATGCTGAGAACTGACCAACTTGACACCAAAAACATCAACACCAGAACAGACTTTGGCTGGAGAAAAACCTGCTGTCAAAGCTGTGTGATGCTGTCAGCCAGTGCCCCCTACCTTGGTGCCCCCCACGCTGATGATCCGGTACACATTGCGTGTGGCATCGTAGAAATAGGAGACAGTCAAAGCGTGTTTGCTGGCGGGGATCCAGTTCCGTTTGGTGGCAGGGTCGATCTGGAAAACATGGGCCCTGGTGCTGAAGATTGGCTGCTCCCTGCAAGAGAAATGAACAGGGCTGTCAGGGCAGAGGGGAAGCTGAGTAATGGGGGAAGCGCATCGGCTTCCTGGCGCTGGTGTTGCATTATGTGTCGCCAGCAGCACTTCTGCTATTTGCCTCCTCTCCAGGGATCTGAGACGCTAGGTGCTAAGCACTGCAGCCCCCAAGGACGCAGCACCTCTCAACCAGCAGCGCTTCACTGAGCCTCTGTGCAGGGAGCAGCAGCTCCCCGCTGTCTGGGCTGGTATCAGCTGCTGTCCCTTCTTATTAGGGGAGTCATGACCCAAGTTTGCCATCATTGCTGTGAGTTGGTTTTCCAGGACCTCTGGGCTTCTCTGTGCTCTCCACAGGAGCCCTCCACATCCTTGGCACTCTTTTAAAGCCCATTTTAGAAGCTGGGGACCCCTGGCTGATGCCCCTGCAAAGCAAAAGCCCAGGGCTGTCTATGCCTCCTGCTTGCCCACCATCCAGGCAGCGTGACAACAGCAGCTTTGGCACACTAGTGAGCTCAGTCTATGAAAATACCCTTGGCACAATACCAAAGCTACCAAGGGTTTTCAACTACAGGTACAGGTTTTTACCTTCCTCTAGAGCTTCTCTGTCCTCCTCTGCAGTCTTCAGACATTTCCAAAGACCGCAGCCTGGTCACTCCAGCAATAACAGACCATGCCCTCAGGCTAGGAGCTCTCATACGCACGCTCACCCAAGGATGGGCACGAAACTTGCAAGCAGAAGTGCAAACAGGACATCACGATCTCATGTTTGGGGCATAGCAGATGGCCCTACACAACACAGCCAGCGTGGCAGAGTTACGCTAGTGATTAGGGGTTATATTATTTTTAGCCTGACTTGAAGCTTTCATTCACCATCCCTTGGCACCTTAGTGGCCAGTTCACGGCAACTTCACCAGGTATATGATCTTCCTGGTTGCTGTATTATTTGTACTTCATAGGATATCTCCGAGCCCTAGGGAAATGGATGGACGGAGGATGTGTTTGGGATGTGAGCACAAAAAGCGCCTTCCCCTCAGCACAGCTCTTCCTCCCTTGACTCACACTTGGGAAGCGCATCCTGCAGCGAGAGGTCACATCGCAGGATTAAAAGCGAGTCACTTAACAATGAATTAAAGGAAACACTTCACCACACAATGTGCAGCTGCTGCAAGAAAGCACTGAATCAAGCACTGCCTGGATTTTGTAACCAGTAGTATCTGAGCTGAAATAAGGAGTTGAATCTCAGACGTCAGGATGTAACTTGAGTGTTTCAGGAGGCAGGAAGGAATGTTTGCATGACACAACCGTCCAGGTGCATCAGGCCTTGGGGTCTTCATTTGACTTTGATTAAAACCCAAGGCACTGGCCATTGCCACACTCCTTACTGACACCGAGTGAAATCCGACGTGGTTGGAAACATCCCACACCCCCACAACAGCTGCAAACAAGGCAAAGTCACAATCCTGCTACATGCGAGCTCCCAAAATCCAGACATTTCTATTTCCTCCCCATTCCAAGTCCTCACAGCTGCAGTGAGCAGACCTTCCCATCAATCCAAAGACAACTGTACCTGGTGCTTTCTGAACCCATCACCGAAACTTAGGAAGGAAATAAAACGCTCCCTGCTACCTCCCAGTTACAAGCCTGTTCCCAGGCTACAGCCCTGACCCAGATCTCTTGTTCAGAGGCAGACTGCACGAGGGCCTAAACCAGCCCCTTCTCAGCATCCTCTCTGGCTGGTTTTATTCATTCACAGCCTGGTTTTGGAATGAGATTCAAATTTTCCAGGCTCCACTAACAGGTACTAAATTTTACATGGATCAGGACTTCTCCTTTGAAACGCAGTATCTACAGAGTAGGGATAAACTAATGTTTCTGCACCTTAACCCCCAAGTCCTGGGCTAGTGTCAGAAAGAAGAGAGGAAGGACATTACCTAGTTGTTGACATTTGTTAGTAAGGGTAAGACAGACTACAGGCCAGTGGAGTTAGTATGCGTCTCTCCTCCAACAGCTTCCTTCTCAGGTCTCCTAGCTGGACTGAGGCTCCTTTTTGGTTTTGCCTCCACAGTGATTCATTTCCTAGCGATGGAAAAGTCAGCTGTTATTTATCACACAGAGCACAGACAGAGCGTTCAACCAGGCAGCATTTAGGGGCTTCGTTTGTCCCAGACTCACAAAGCTTGTAATGTGTAATGATTTCTCATCACTGAACAAGTTTTCTTCCCTGTCATGGGAGATAATTGGGTGAGCTGTGTAACTGGAGTAAATCCCTTTGGCAGCAGGCGCTGGCTGTTGGGAGAGGGCCACGGAGGAGCCTGGAAGGCTCTAGTGTTTCCAGTCACACACACGTGATGCTGGCTGCATGACGGAAAACCCTCCTCAGAGATCACCCCTCACACGCGCGGCAGCTATTCCTGTGCTCACTATTCATCAGTGAGCTCTGCACCCAGAGTCAATGGAAACCATCCTGCTGACTGCAGCAGGTTTCGGACCAAGTGATGTTTCAAACGGCCCCCTGCCACGCACCCTGACGGAGCTCTCCGACATTCCCGGAGATAACCCTTCTCTGCCTGCAGCGGCACCGGGGAATTCACCCACCGTGTGGGCTCCCTGTCCCGTGCTCCACAGAGCCAGGCACGATCCCAGAGCCCAGCGGCGAGCAGCCCCCGCGGCTGCCCTGTGCTGCCTCCCCATGCCATGAGAGACAGCCGTGCTACTCATTTGCTTTGTAAATTAGTCCCTGCAGTAAATGGTCCCCACCCTGCTCTCCCCATATCATCTGAGACCGCATATCTCAACAAGGGAGCAAAAGGGTGAGAAAGTGAATTTGCATGATGAAGGATGCCCATAGAAGGGGTAGGGAGCCCAGATCTCCCAGCCTCTCTGCTAAGTCTGCCTTCAAGCAGGTCAACTCAGAGTGTCTTAATACTTGGAAAACCCCACTGCCTTCCTACTAATCACTCCAAGACAGGAGAGGCTCAGGAGGCCACTCAGATGTCAGCTGTCCTGTAATTACAGTGTCACTAACCACAAAAGCCAGCATTACTTTCCTTCCGAGCACCAGAAGTAGAAAATAAAATGCCACTGGAAGGCCTGTCAGACAGCAGAAAGCCCATCTTCACAGGGGTTAGCTTATGCTTTTTCCACTCGACTGAGGCTGACTTGGCTGCTCCTTGCCCAACACACAGCCCCTGGGCACGCACGCTCCTTTCCTGGTCTCAGGTACACTAAAATATGCACCGCTGATGGTGTTGATGGGGAAGGGTGCTCTACTTTTTGTGCCTTCACATAATCACTGCTGTCTCGACACTTCTCATACATTTGTTCGTGCCTTATGGTCTTCCCTGGAGCAACAAAACTTCGTGCTGTCTGCGAGAGGTCTATCCCTTCCAGTTACAGATGTGAAAGTCTCGCGGACTCTCCGAACAGGCCTGCTGCCAGTTACACCAGATGCGCTCTGCTTCCAACAGATAGCAACCTGGCTCCAACAGCGGCGGGGCTTGTCAGCACCTTCACCTGCCTGCCTGGTGCCAGGGAGGGAACTCCTGCCTCCCTCTCCCTCCAAGGGAAGCAAACTACGCAGAATCTCCTGAAATTACCTGTCATGTCTCCCCTTTCCTCGCTACAAATGGGAACAGTTGCTGCCAGCTTGCATGTCCCTAATAACGGCGACTGGAGATTGCTTTACGAGGCCAGCACGTTCTTGCCTTCTCACAAGTACCTGAGCATAGTGCCAGCCTGGCACGGGGACCGCGCTTTCTAGGAAGCAGTTGCTTAAGCTCTGCAGGTAATGCTCAAGGAGAGCTTTGTGCTCTGCCTGGGAACAGCACAGAGATGTTCATGCTCCTTTTGCGGCGCTTGTGCAGGGAAAAAAAGTCTTTGTTTGTTTTAAATCCATCAAATGATACAAATGGTACCCAGCTGGTACAAGAATTTCATTGTCGAGGTTACGGGCTAGCCTGGAAACCTGCCTTTCAGTACTCACTCACTTGTCTGACAAGCTTAAAGCAAACGCTACAAAACAAAAGCTCTCCTAGAATCTAAGTGGTGGAGCACAACAGAAAACAGACAGAAAGGGCAGGCAGCAACGCAAACCGAGCGAAGCAAGGAAGTCTGCACATCTAGGGGCACATCTCCAAGAAGTGACAAATGGATTATTAAATGGAAAAGGCCCCTACCTCACCCCTTCTACAATTCCTTTAGCAGGAAAGGACCACGGCAGGGTTTGACACAGCTCAGCCCAGCCGAGTGGAGCAGCACGGTGGGGACGCGGGCCGGACTGCGGGCGCTGGCATCTGTGCTGAGGGGGGTTCAGAGCAGGAAAAGCCCAGGTGCTGGGCGCCAGCTCTGAGACGCACAAGTGGAGCAATGCCTGGGGAGCACCGTCTGCATTCAGCTTGCTTCTGGCCAAGCTGCTGACCTCTTCTTTCCAAAACCACTACAAAGCATTTAAAAATAGTCCTGAAAGTGCCTAGGATTCAAACTGTCATGTTCCCTCTCCCGCTACAGCCCTCTTTTCCCCTGTGTTTTAAGTGTATATGCTGGATACACCACACATCCCTGAATGCTGACGCTTCTTCTCCTGCTCCCAGCTGGGAGTCCCCATAACAATACAGACAGAGCAGTGAAAAGGGCATGTGTAAATAAAACCACTTACATCCCCCCAGGGCTGTCCTGCGCAGATAATTAAGAAAAACCAAAGCAAATGACTGAAAGGACAAAGATCTGGCTGAGGCACAGACATGATCAGCAGTGCCTGATGGCAACTGGACAGGATCCAGGTCTCATCGCTGCCAGGATCTGTTCCCAGCCCAGGGGGGAAGGGCAAAATTCAATATCCCACCTCCCGCTGATAGCTTAAAAACGACTTGTCCCCCATGAATGTTCCCTAACGCTCCAGCAGCAGGCTTCCAGCCACCAGGCAAAACCAAGCAGCTAAAAATGAAGAGATGATCTAACTAATCTAGCTACTCCTAATGTGTTCTGCACATCAGCAAAGCATCTGGCTCCGGGATGCTGCCTGAGTAAAGATCCAAATGACTCCTCTTGTGGCTTCTCCTTACAGAGAAGCTGGAAGAAGGTCACGGGGTGTTTGGGAAGGACACGTGAATATAGGGGATGGATCGATCGTTTCCGATTTGCTCACTGACTGGAGTCTCTGACTCAGTGGTCATTAAGACAGCACGCAAAACTGCACGCTGGTCTCATTTCCACCTTGGTTCTTATATTATTCCCCTCTCTACAGCACCCAAATTGATTTCTTAATGAGTAGCTGCTTATTTCACCATTGCCAGGAGAGCAAATCATTATTTGTCCTCTTAATTTATGGTCTCAGCAGAACAGCAATGGACTGAGCAGGCCAAAGGGACGGAGTTTGCTAAGGCTGGATGAGGGACCGAGTTTGCCAAGGCTGGATGAGGGACCTCGTCAGGTTAGGGCACACCGACGCGCTGCCAAGACCCTGGAGGAGAAGCACGCCCTGCAAGCACTGCCCGGTGCCAAGGAGGTACAGATGGCATCAATTCAGTCCCCTGCACCAGCGCCACATTTTACCTAGCAGGGGAATACAAGGTGCCAAAGTCTGGAGAAGACTAAAACCAGCGCTGCCCGCTCTGTTCTGTGTGATCTGAACACCTATGTCGCTGGATGCACGGACTGTCCTCGAGTGTCCTGCCTGGATGTGGGCTCTACCCTCCTTGTTACAGGCACGCGGGCCTCTTCCTAAGTGGGATCTTCTAAAATAACCCAGCGCTGCTACAGAGAGAACGCCACAGAAAGGGAGATGAGCCACCTCCCAGGGGGGCCTCGCCGAAGAGGGACAGCAGCATCCCCTGTTTAGGAGATGGCACCAGGGACCAGTGCCAGGATCGCCCCATGACGCACCCGCAACGCGTGGGATCGTACGGATCGGTACATACGCAGGCATCACAATAACGCAGGCCCACCACGCCACAGTAGAACAACGTCCGAGCTGAAGCAGAGCTGCTGTCACCGGGCTGCTGGGAGCTCAGCTCGCCTGCCCCGCCTCAGAGCCCATCTCGCACAGAGGATTCACCACACTCATCCACCTACACTTTGAGCAAGCCACCTTTAATCCCTCTGCTAGGTATGTCTTTAATGGGGGGATTTCACAGAGTCCTCTCTAATCCTCACCAGAAAAATGCTCTCAAACCTGCGGATGAGTCCAATAGCAGAGCAGAAGTAAAAAGGTGAAGAGATTTTTGGTTTAAGTCACGGATGGAGCCGGGAACGGGGCACGCTCCCCGCTGCACCCTCCAGTCTCCCGCCACAAGGTAATGGCGTACAATCCTCTAAAGAAACACTTCCCATTTTAAGGAACGGCCGAGGTTAAAGGAAGGGACAGACAACCTTTGAAAGAGCTGTTCAGCAAAATGTTTCTCTCCATGTCTGAATTTCAATAGCGCTGTGGCAGCTCCAGTGTTTCGCTGCACCCCAGCTTCAGCTGCCTGGTGGGGTCCTTCCCCCGCACAGCCCCCTCAGAGAAACTGTGGTTTATTGCTCTTACTGTCTCAGGGTATTTCCAGCGCAAATAGCACCTCCTTGGGAAAAATCCTGTTTGACAGTTACAGGCTCGCTCTCTCTTCAGCAGGTTCCCAAACCTAAGGGCAACCGCTAAAACGCAGCCCCCCTGCCAGACCTCTTCGGAAGGGAGAGAGGGAGAGGAAGAAATCAGGTTTTTATTGTTCGCTTTAGATCTTTTATTGCATCCAGCGATGCCTTTGCTCAATAGCTCCTGCACCGGGTGCGGGGAGGGGTCTCTTTCTGACTGCACAGCTGCATTTGACTTACGCTTTGTCCTTGTTCTTCTCCGATTTTCTGTGCAATCGGGAAGGTTTTTCCCACTGAGATCCTCTTTATTTTTTTTGTTCTCAGTAGTTCTCGCCTCACAATCCTGTCTGCCTGCCTGTGACGTGCCCATTTGGTTAACTGAATTACTTATCGCATCCTGCTCACCTGCCCCCACCCTTCGCTGCATGACCAGAGAGAAGAAACCTTATGTTTGCTGGGGAGGGGGAAGCTTTTAGAGTCACCGTTCCCCAAATTTATACTAATGTTTCTGTCCTGTTTTCAGTTCCAAAGCGAGGTGTGTGATGAAAGAGCAGGATAGAGCTTTGAGAGAGAGATTTGGTGGGTGAGTCCGAGTTCAAAGCACTACAGGAACACAAATAGTGAACAGGTCTGAGCTTTAGGAATAAAGTCCTTTAGCCACTTCAGGCAGCAGCTGGAAGGTGCTGGGGAGGCTGAGCTCGGTCCTCATTAACTGCATTTGCCTTGGTGCTCCTGGATGGGGTTCAGTCCAGGGCATCTCTAGGAAGCCCATGTGCTGTTCCCCAGCCTGCGCCTCCTCTCACTCACCGCGGCTTCTCTTGGCAGCGGGGATGTTCATTTACTCGTCAGAGAAAGGAGCCTCTCCGCACTCGGACGCAGAGAGGATAATCACTTCAAATACTCTGCATCCAGTCAGTCTGTGGTCCCCCTTCATCTAAAAACTAAACCAAAAAACGCCCTGCAAGAAATCACAAAGTACCAGATCAGCAGAATCGTTTGTTTCTGTGGCTCATGGGCACGACAGCGCTCAGCCACAAGGGCAGGGAAGGGCTTTGGGGATGCGATGTTCCCGCTGACAGCAGCGGGATACCTTCAGAGACCGAGGGATGTATTTTTGCACTGTGCCCTGTGGCTGGGCTCAGTGCGCAGCCACAGTGAGCAAGCCCCCCAAAAAAGGGGTCTTCTGCTGAAAGGTCCCTTGCCAGCCACAGCAGGAGGGAAGGATTTCCCAGCTGCTGTGGTGGGAACTTGGCAATTCTCGCTGCAATCTTCCCAAAAGTCCTTTCTCTCTGCAAGGTCTGGTTTCCTGGATGGGCGTGCACAGGGCAGCTCGTGCGGAGCAGAAAGGGGTACGTGAGAGCATGTGAGCACGGAAGATATGTGGCTCAGCTCTGGCGCTCAGCCCACCGCCATGCTGAGTCAGCGGGGAGGCCGCGCTGGCCGCGTCAGGGCCAGGGCTCTCCCTTCTGTTGGATCCCCAGCCGGAGCGCTCGGCCGTGAGAAACCCTACAAAGCAGCACCTTCGGGATAATTTGAGGGAGGGGGCTGGCCAGGGCGGAGGGGGGACTGTGCTTCAGACAGACAGAGCCCAGTATTTCAAAAGGCAGAACTAGAGCACAGAGAGGGCATGAGAACCCATCTCCTCCTCCGCCGCTGTCTGTCTTTGTTTCCTTTTATCCTCCCTCAGCAGCTTGAATAGCTGCTGACTGTATGTCAGTGCTGTTTGGGGAAGAAGTGTGGGTTAATGAGAGTCAAACCTCATCTCTCTCCCTTTGCATTTCTCCCCAAAGCCTAACCCTTCCTCTGAGCCAGGGACCGGGTGTAACTCCCTCCAGAGCCTACGGAAACTGCTGCTTCACTGAAAATGGGTGCAGAGGGGGTGCTTTGACGCTGCCTACCCAGGATGGGGGCACAAACCCCCTGGACGCTGACTGTTAGACACTGAACTGCAAAACTGCTTTGGGAGCAAAGTTTGGGAGGGCCGATTCCCAGCCCTCTGCTCTGAACACCAGGCAGGTTTTCAAGCCCTCTTAGCTGCAGCTTCGCTTTCACTCTGCTGCATAATGTCACCTTGGGGAAAAAGCAGAGATGCTGCTAGTGTCCAGATGGGATTGAAGGGGGCCGCAGCCACAGAGGGAAGGGGGAGTAGTGCAGCTCCAGCCACGGGAGCTGGCTGGGGGCTGCTGTCCCTTCTGCCTCCTCCGCTCCCAAGAGATTACCCAGCAGGGCTTAGCCCAGGAATGAAAAGCAGCTGCCTGACAGCCTCTCTGCAGATAAAGGGCAGCACAGGAATCCTGGCTGAACATGCTCCTGTTGGATCGGCGTGGGGAACAGCGACAAGCGTCCAAGGTCAGGCACAGAGACAGGGGATCAAGGGCATTTAAAGACACAACACAGCTGAGAGAGATTTTTTTTCGTTTGGAAACCAGTCTCCATCTACAGAGCATCTTGGCTGCTGAACACTATGCTGCTGGGCGTCTACAACACAATCTGTGCATTCACCTTCCCGGGACAACTGTTACTTCTGCTCCTAAGCTTCAGCAGCAATTTCTTCTGAGACACACAGACCCGTTGCTGGAAGTCTGTACAGCAATTAAAGTTAAAAAACCCAGCAGAGCCAGACTGCAGCTAAGTAATTCTTTATACATTCCAGAAAATATGTCCAGTAATTAGAACCAGAGAAGCAGAGACACACGCACATTTCAAAATGCTCCATGCCTCCAACACATTCTGCCTCTGCGTCTTCATTATAATCTGCAGGCCCCGTAGTACTTCCAGGCACAGATGCCTGCTCAGCTTCACTAGAACAAGTCCCTAAGACCTGCTGCTATCTTCGACCTGCCCTTGCCAGAGCTCCGAAAGCACGGCCAGCAGCCCCTCTGGCAAGGCCAGTTCAAACTGCCCGTTTAGCGAGGTCAGTGGGATGACAGAATAGGTAAGAGTGGGTGAATTCATTTGTTTGATATATGTGACGAGCGGGTAAACTCTATACTGCCCAAATTAGAAGCCAGTAAGTTTCATCACCTGTACTCACATTTGACAATGCTATCAGGAGGGAGTCAGAGAAATGTGAGTACGTGTCCACCACAGACTCAGCTAGGACCTAACTAAAGTCACTTCCCTCAGGATCAGGTGTGATTTACAACTGTCCTCTTCAGAGAGCAAGTGCCAGTGCATTAATACGTACGGTACAGTGGATACAAAAGAGTCCACGGAGAATTTATCCATGAAAACCAAAACGTGATGTTACAAAGAAAGCTAATGTGGAGGAACGAGACCAGAGTCCCTGCTTTAAAAATAAGTTCATGAAAATCAACTGCCAGAATGGGATGTAAGAGGTGATGTGCTTTTAATCTCTTTTGTATCCAGAGTAATCCAAATGCTGCTGGAAGCTACTCAATATCCCCATGTGATCAACCTACAAGCAAAAAGACACTTTTATCTCAGGAGTTAAGTGGAAATAAGGGATTTTGGGTGGAAACGTCATCTCTGGCTTAACAATAGTTTTGCTACTACACAACTATAATTACACAGTGACGTCTAAGCAGATGGAGATGGTGACACTATCATCTCAACATTTTCCACGGGAGCTGGAGGTGCTCTAAAGAGATCGCATAGCTGCTGGGTGTACCCGCGGCAGGTCCAAGGAGGATTCATCCATTAATTCCAATCAAGCGCTAGTCCCAAGCTATCTGCTTGTTAAACCCTTCCTGGCGGTTGCAGACGTTGTGCAGTAACTTTGTGGATCACAGGAAAAGTTACAGGAAATAGGGATGCTTTCTGGTTTAACCTGGATCGGCACACGCTCCGCCAGCTTCAAAGGATCCACGCCACATTCACACTGCTGTCACTTTTGATTCTTCGCCTCTACCTTTTCTGCCTCTTGGATCTGTGTTTGACTGTTCAATCATTTTATCTAGATACTCCAAGAGGAAAATTAGCAAAAGGAAAACAAGCCCCTAAGAATGTTATTTATTCCTCTTGCATTGTCAAATCCCCACGTTTGGAGGGAGTTGATCAAGGCAGGCTTCCTACAGATCCGCCGTGCCTTCAAACAGCCACCAAGAGTTTATTGCACAAGAAACTCGCAACAGCACGTCAGGTCCTTAAAGTTACACGATTGAGACTTATAACTAGGACATAAATTAAATACCAGGCTAAGCTCCTATTTCCACGCCAAAATCCACTGCCACGTCCATGCAGCGTTATTTCACTCTTGGAAAATCTGAGGGGGATCATAAGCTAAGTCATCAGGGATTTTCAATCAGCTATTTATCCATTTAGAAATGCAAACAGGATCCATTTTACTGAATGCCAAAGTCACAACAGCCAAACAAAATCCCTGATTTCTAACTTCTGGAAAAGTTTGTGCACACAACCCGGCTCCAGTCCTCCCACCCAGCCTCCCAGTTTGGATTCCATACAACATGTAGATCACGAGAGGCTCCCCTTGCATACCAGTTTATTTAAAGAAGTTGCAGAGACTTGCAATTACCTACTTTCTAACCCATAAAATAAAAAGCAAGTCTAAACTTTAAAGCTTGCGATGTGGAAAAAAAATGGAATTTAAAACCTTCATTTCTTTCGCAATTACCTTAAAAATAGCTCAGCGGCCATGCATAATAAAAGCAATTCAAGAATAATAAACTGCCAGTCTCACCCCATCTCTGCCTGGGTGTCAGCTTCTTTCTCTCCCGTCCTTTCTTCAGCTGCCTGAGATTCTCTCCACGTTTTGATTTATTTCTCCCTTCCTCTTTCTTTCTGTCTTTCTCCGGATCCGGATGCTCTTTAAATTTCCTCCGGAATTTCACTTTGAAATCTTGCTAGTTTTGCTGTCGGCTCGAAACGCCCAGTAACCCCCCAGCGTGCGGGGCAGCGAGGGCAGGGGCCGCCCGGACCCCCCCGGGCTGCGGGCGCCCACACCCAGCCCCAGCCCGGAGCGCTCGGCGGGCAACTTGGGCGCTCGCCGGCCGCCGCAGTCCCCAGCGGTCCCCCGCTCTGGCTCCCAGGATCCCTCCTTCCCTTCAGCATGGGAGGGGAGCGGCAGGATTAGGTGGTGCTTTTGCAAGCCCTTTCAGACAAAGCCGTCTGCTGCTCCGGCGGCCCCGCAAGTTTTTCCCCCAAGTACGGCCACCTTCGGGATCGCGATTTCTTTGTTCTCTTGTTTGGCTTTTTTTTCCTCTTCTCTATCCGCTTCCTCCCTCTGCCAACTGCCCCATCTCGGTCACATTTCTCCGCTTCTTCTCCCGACTTTATTCCCGGGGCCGAGGCCGGGGCCGGCTCGGCGGCACCACCTGCCGGGAACCGCCGGCCCTGCGCCCGCTGCCCGCGGCCGGGGCGCCCGGGGGACGGCGGCGGGCGGGTACCGGGCTGCGCTGGGCTTCTCCTGCCCGCTGGCCACCTAGGGAAACAAAAACCGGGTCGGTTAGTTGTATCTTAGTCTAGACATCCATCAGAAATAGCGAGGAAACAGAAAGCGAGGCGAGGCGAGGCGAGGCGAGGCGAGGCGAGGCGATCCGCCTCGCCTCGCCTCGCCTCGCCTCGCCTCGCCTCGGGAACCCTCTGCCCAGGTCTACACACCTCCAGGATGCCAAACAACCGGAGAAGGCCCATGGGAGAGAATAAAACGCGTTCTGTATTGAAAGAATTAAGGCGCTTCATCTGTTCATCAAAGTGATTTGATCATAACCATCAAAAAACACCCAACTTCCTGGTAAAAAGGAATTTTATACAAGAGTGCTGTTGGGTTTCGGCAGCACAGGTGTAACAAGCGCCAAGGGCTGGGAGCAGACGCGGAACAGGTCAGGCCAGGAGTGAGACGCATTTTTAATCACGAGGATAGAGAGGCACGGGTAGCCTGGCCCTGTGAAGCCAGCAGAAGGCCAGAGCGGGAGCGGCTCTTTTCGCGCCTGCTCCTTTTATACCCAACAGGTTTGCAGTAGAGATTTTGCAAGCGGCAGCTGCTCCGGGCGCCGCTCGTGTTCTGGTCTGCAGGCAAAGCCCAACGTGCATCCACCCTGGTGTTTCCTCGCCAAAGAAGGCCAAGGGTGGGGGCCTGCTCGTCAACGCTACCCCTTCTGATGCGTTTGTGAAAAAAATCAGAATTGACCAGTATCAGCTGTACGGGGCAGGGTGCGGTTATTCTGGGCTTCAAGTCAGTAACTTTGAAGCTGTAGCCAAGTTTTACACAGTTTTTAGAGAAGATAATAACTGCTTCTCATACAAACCTAGGAAAGAACCCGAAGCTTGGCTTCGGCAGGGAACTCTCTCCGCCGCGCCTCCCAGACACCCCTACCAGCACGCTCAGATCCCGATTAACACCACCACTCCTCGCTCAGTTCCCACAAGCGCCTCGGTTTCCCCTTAAAATATGCCGCTACTCTACCGCGGAGCCTCCCGTGAGCAGACTCAGCGGTGCTGAGTTCCGTCGCTGCTGGATGATCCCAGCCCCCTTCACGCTCCTCACTTATCAGGACGCTTTCATAGGAAATCTTCCCAGGAGGGATTTTGTTAATCCCAGACAGTTCTGCACATTAATTTCTCCGTGGGTTAATAACTTCAGAACTTGCACCAAAATAGTAAGCGCTGCACTGGTAAATGTACAATGAAAGGTGGAAGAAGCATTCGTAATTTGGCAATATCCATATCGCAGTTCAATACTAGCGGCAGAAACGCTAGCAACACCGCCACTTCGCACACTTTCAGCATTTTACCTCCCTCCTTTCTTGTCTTTTATGTCTAGAGGGGAGGTTTACTGAGACAGCTGTACTTCCTCGCCTCCAGCGTCCCCACGACTATCGCCCCTGTGTTTGGGGCCGGTAATTTTAACATCAGACGGATATTCCGAGCACGCTAAGGTAATTCTCCATTATTTGAAACAACGGCAGCGGCCGTCAGCACAGAAGATTTTTGGCACCGAGAGCGCTGAAGCAATGTTAGGAGCGGTGGGGAAGGGCTGTGTTTTCACAGCGCGGTGGCCATCGCAGGGTGCCGGTCGGAGCCGCGCTGGATGGCCGTTCTGGGCCGGCGGCTGGCCCAGCCGCTCAAGGACCACCTTGGCTCCGTCCTCTTGCCCCACATTCCCTGTCCTTCCTGCGCGCAGCGTGGCAGCCAATGACAAAAGGACTAAAACTGCGCCGAGGACGCTACGGAAAGTAGGGCACGGTATCTTTCATATCGACCTGTTAACTGTAACTTATCTACGACTTCTCTTAGAAGCTAATTATTTTACCCATTTAAATTAGGGTAATTAGATCAGCAGGAATTGAACTAAACCCAAATGCTGCTAGCCTTGTGAGGATTTTCTGAAATGGGCTTTTGTATTCCATCTGCACTCCCTTCCACTAAGGGAAGAGAGTCAGCGTCCCCGAAGATAAGAGTGGCAATTTCGATCACTTCCTATGTTACCAGTTACACACCACCACCCCGTCTGCATCAGTCATTTCCACGCAGCCCTTTGCACACAGGGAGCAGGAATACAGGTAAAGGAACCCGCAAGGAAGCAGACTCCCTTCCAAACTGCGAGACAGGAGATGCACCTCAGATCTCGTTTCTGCGTTGCACCGATGCCATCACTGAAATGCAGCCGGGCAGGTCTCGGCGTAACGGTTCGCCAGCAGCTACCCAGTCTTCTGATTTTCAGACGTCCATTTTACATAGTTCTCTTGTCCACGCTTCGTGCCTGTGGGTTCACCTTGCTCGAAAGGCCGA
The DNA here is from genome assembly GCA_020745775.1 of Theristicus caerulescens. Classification (NCBI taxonomy): domain Eukaryota; kingdom Metazoa; phylum Chordata; class Aves; order Pelecaniformes; family Threskiornithidae; genus Theristicus; species Theristicus caerulescens. The sequence continues at coordinate 4,669,498 of CM036579.1, forward strand.
CGTTGTTCCCGTCATCCTCCCACGGCAGGGCCGAACGCTGCTCTGTCGGTAAGCAGCAGCGTGACAGACACTAATCCGTGAATTTGCTTCTTCCCTCACCTTCCTTCTACGGTATTTGCACATAATACACAAGAACCTGTTGTTATGAAGCACAACAGAATAGTTTGATCCAGGGAGAAAGAAGGCATTAAAAAAAAGACTCTGACTTTGCTGCAATGTAAAGAAGCTTAACCTATTTATGTTTTAAGGGAGAAAAGCCACCGAACAGCCGCTTATCTGGCCTTTCTTCCTGTCCAGGTATCTATGTTGTACACATTGACTTCATTTCCAAGCATTCCTGTTTAACTCGAAAGCAGGCGCCTCGCTACAGCTGGTACAGCCTTCCACACGGGAGAATCCATTTCCAAGCAGCTTCCTCCTTCCATAATTATGTGAAAACTGGGAAAAAATGCGCTGTGTCCAGAAGAGAATCGACCTTGTACCTCAGGCATGTCTGGCAAGAGACAGGGCGAGGCAGCACAGCCTTTTTGTTCAGGGATCGCTGTGATCAAGAACCCGCGTTATTTTCCAAACAAGAGAACATAAAAGAACATCTATTTGAAAATAAAGAAAAAAGTGTCTCAGAAAAAACGCTCAGCTTTCAATGGCCTTTAACAAAAGGAGCGACAACGTCTGAGTTTTGACCACACCTGAGAAATAAATTCAGAACGACGATGCAGAACGTAAGTTGGTTCATGACATTTTTGGACGGAGGAAGACGTATCATAAAGGTCACTAAAAACACATTAGAAAAATAAATGCATGGAAGGTGTTTTGAAAGCTTAAATAAAGGGAAAGGAGAGGAAAATAGAGAAAGATAAAATATAGGAAGATGACTCAGGAACTTCTAACAAAGCACCAGACCTGACACCAATACTCGCTATGGTCAGTGACAAGTAATTTAACCTCACATGTAAAATGAGGATAGCAGCAACCTCTTGAGGCATTGGGAGACTTAATTAGTTGCTATTCGTAGATTAAACAGAAAGTCTGAAGGTGAAAGCACTAAATGCCAAGTATTATTAGCTTCTGAAGTATTAATTTCTGTAATTGAGCAACCCCAACATTACAAAAAAAGTGGATCAGTGTCAATTTTTGAAAGAAATTTATTCTTACGGTTCTATCATGTCAAAAAGGTACCCACACAGGGAATTTTGCTTTTAAAAGTGGTAACTGGTAACACATCTATGTAACGCACAACGCAGCCTGTCATCTTCAGTTCAGAGTTTCTGACTCCTTCCCAAATGTACATTCCCCATTCCGTAACAGGAAACATCATGTCATCTCAACCAAAGGGTGACACTCGCGCTGCTCTGCATTCCCGCCGTACTCCTTAAGAAAAGCTCGCGAGCATTGATTCATTAACACAAGACACGTTCGTTTGTGCAGCTGAGCTCGTCCTTGCGCTGCCTGATCCCTCTGTAGCCAGTGCTGGACTTCCCAAGCCAGCTCTACCAGTGGGTTTGGGGCTGGTTTCTCTGCTCTTCCAAGGCAGAGACAAATGACCCTTGTAGAAGTTCCAAACCAACAAGAAAAAGAAAAGAAGAGCAAACCCAGGCCCCAAGAGTTTTAAAACAAGCTTCTCCCTTCGGCTGTCCACAGCTTTCTGGTTTGCTGCCTCGTTCAGCACAGAAGGTGGTACTGAAGACCGAAACCCCTCAGCTCCTGCTTCGTTATGCTTCCTTGCTGCGGCAGTAACATTTGGTTCCTCTGTCTTTTCTTGGGCATAAAGGGCATAGCGGGCCACAGTGAGAAGGAATTCCTTCCCTTTGGATTTCTCCACCGAGAGACAATCATAGAATCCAGCCGCATCCGCTGTCACGTTAAATATTGCTATTCCTCCATCATAGAGGAGGTATTTAGAGTCCTCGGCCTGAAGTCTGCTCCCATTAAACTTCCACACTACGCTTGCCAGATTCGACAGAGGAACACATTTAAGGTGAACATTGTTTCCGAGGGTAAAGAGACATTTTCTCACACTATTTTCTGAAATGATGAAGATAATTTTTTTTTAAGTAGGAACACTGGGGATTTAGTTTAACTTACATAACCAAATACATATTCAAATAAATATAAAATTTAACTCACCAGTCTGACAATGGCTAACGAGCAGGTAAGGGGTAAAGACAAAGAAATCCCGTTACTAACAGGTCTGACTATCAGTGGCATCTTGCGAGCCTTATTCCCAGAATGAATACGGGACTAGAAGTTTAAGACTTCCAGATTTTAATGGGATTTTGCCTCACCTGTATACATAGCCCTGCATAAATAAATTCACCTTTGTATGCCTCAACTTCTTATATTGGTGAATGACATCTCTTCACAGAAATGCTTCCATGTTTAGATTTGCCTGCACAATGCTTGTATCAGCCACGTAAAAGTTCCCCAGCTGCCCCACTGATGGCCTTGTTATCACTTGTCGTGCAGTCTAAAATATACCAGACTAAAGACAACTCTGACTTTAAAGAGACGGAAGCGGAGGTAAGAGATACATCCTGTGTCACGAAGAAAGCAATGTATCTCGCAACTCGTTACGAAGTCACTGCATAACACTACCAGATCACACACACCTGCAGTTCTACATTAAAAGTAATTAATTTCCCAACCCCACTAAAAATAAGAATTTTAAATGGCTGATAACAAATAGCCTTCTTTTTAAGTGTACTCTTGAGGAGTATGTCGTGTATCTGCCCAGCAGCATCCCAAAGCAGTGACAGATTTAATAGGACAGCTGATGTGTCGTGTGATTTCTGCAAAGTGGGTGTGGGAGGGACACCAGTAACTTCAAACAGGTCACATTTACCCTTCCCTTGAAAGTAAGAGTTTCGGTCTGAAGTACTCTGACATTTAGATTGCGAGGGTTAAGAGCATTAGGCAGTACCAGCTCAGTGTGGTTTTTTTGGTCTTAGTTCAAAAGTAATAATCAACGTGATTTTAATTCTGTGGTTTTCTGTAATGCAAGAATTCCAGTGAGCACAAAGCATTTTGATTGCATGAAGTGAAAATATTCTTTCTTAAAAGAAAAGATCACATACCTACACTAAGGCAGCTGGAAGCATCTCCGTATTTCACACTTTGAATTAAATTCCTGAAAAAAAACAAAACAAAAAAACCCCAAACCCAAACAGATGAAAACACAGACAAGCAGTGTTCCAGCTTGTGTCATTCCATTTCTAGGACTCATCCTAGTTTTGTGTTACAGACACGAAGAGTGCCCTGATAAAGCGATCTCACAGCGTGCAGCTTTTTACTTACCTCGTGTGACCAGTTCGATTTGCCAGCAGAACGCATTCATTAGCGGACTGAGACCACGCGCAGTACGGGTCCCTCGCCAGGACGCAATCCAAGCAGTACTCGTAGCGGTGGCACGCAGAAACTGGAAGCTGCACCACCTGAGTCAGGGAGCCTGCATAGAGCATTCCCTAGAAACGCAGGAAGGAGTTCTGTTACGGTAGTGAGATTTTAAGCTGTTGTTTTCTACTACGGATTGTAAGATTTTCTGGTATTTGTTAAAAATATCAGTAAACTAAAAATCTTGGAAGAATAGATGGTGATACAAATGAGAAAAAAACCCTGGCTTTCCATAGCGTGTAAAATGGCAGAGTTCCTTCCCTAACTTGTTAACGAACATAAAGGCTTGTTTCAGTTCTATTTTGACACATACAAATTCTTCTTCTACAGAAAAAAGATGTTTCGTGCTTCTGTTATTAACGAATACATGATAGAAGCAGAATTATGAGACACTCACAGGCTATTTAAAAGCCAGAAGAACAACAAGGAAGAGCAAGGCCTGAGGCAAGCTATTAGAGCAGTCGCTTTCCATACGCAGGGACAGACGTTCTACCTTTTCAGAAGACAGCTGGAGAGACTGTACCGGCTCAGGAGACAGGAACAGCTGTAGCTCTTCCACAATGAACATCTCCCCCTCACAATTGAAAGCTTTATGCAAATATCCATCATCTACATAAAATGAAATGTATTTCTCAAGATAAACTTGTTTAAACATAGCATAACATTTTAGCCTGATAATTCAGTTGAAATTAGATAGAGATTTAGAAGACATTCCTGGGCACAGGGAAGTTTTGAAATTCTTCAAAGCAATTCTTGTTTTTTCTTTCAATAAGAGAGAAGCAACGATTTTTTTCAGGGGAAGAAAAGACCTCAAACAATCCCTGAATTTGCAAATATTATCATGTCAAGTCTCCTTTGATATGGAAAGTCTCTAAAGAGAGCCTTTTAATGTCCAACAAGCCAAACACATTTAATCTAACTGGGATGAAAATATTAAACTAGCAAGACAGCTTCTGAATGCAAAACTTCAAACAGAGCTGACGAATGCTTTTACTTTTTTGAAGTCTCAGAAAAAAAATCTGCAACAAAATACATAAAAATGCATAGTATCTTTTCCTAAAATAAAAGCACTTACCTGTTCCTAGAAACATAACATCGTACGTTTGTTTGTCTAGGCCGGTGACTCTGTCTACTACAATCCTGGTATAGTTGGAACCTCTCTTCAGTAGCACCGGTCTATTTCCAATTGGATTTACAGAATTATCCATTAGAGGGTGATCTCTAACAAACTGCAAAACCTTGTCAGGCAAGTCAGCAGAAGTATTATACCCAATACTCCGGGCAAAATTATCAATGCACTAGAAATAAAACGTAACGAATGTGATTACAATTGCTTCTAAATGTCACCAAGGTCTATAAAAAAGGTGTATTTCCTTCTAAACATTGTTATTTCTACTTATCTTCAAAAGATAAAAATCATTCTTTTCCTCCCACTTTATGAACGAGCTAATAACCCCGCAGCTCTTGTGGAGCGGAACTGTAAGCAAGGCAGCTTGTCTAGGAGCCTTCGTATGATGGAATGAGAAAGCAGGGATCTGATTATCAATGCTGCATTTATATAGGTAAAACATGAGCTAATGATTTGCTACCAAAAAAGATAATCCAGAGGCTGTTCTTTAATTAGAACAAGGAAATTCATATTTACAGCACCAGGACGTGGAACTGGCACTTCTCCCCTATATACCATCCACTTAACAGCGGAATGCTCTACGGTTACGGGTCCTTTGTAGCTTCCTCTGGAGAAGACTTCCTGAATCTTTTTCATACTGTATGCACACACAGCTGATATGTCTAATCTTCCCCTTAGAAGAAAAAAAACCACACAAAAATAAAAGCAAGTTTTATTGGCTTTTATATAGAAAGAAATACTGTAAAATAACCCGATCTCCACAGTGCACGCTGCTGTGTCTTTTTCAGGATTAGTCAAAAGAGACCTAACACTAAAAATACTTCTCTGTTGCAGTTTTCATGATTCACTAAGAAGAGACTAAAAGACATTCATAAAAGATGCTATTAAGTATGTTTTTGTTAAAAATCAAGTAACCGCCCTCAAATCAACTGAAACAACTTAGAGAATGAGGACCTTTTGACGACCTCTCTCGTAAGCAGACAGATGAGCCCAAGTATTAAGGTAATCAACGCTTTGACAGGATCCTCCTCCCTTTGGCTCCACACTTCTGACACAGACCATTAATCCCTCTCCTAATCCCTTTAACTCATCTTAGTGAAAAACACAATACTTTTCCTCTTTGCCTCCAATTATGCTGCTTTTCAAAATGACAACTGAAAACGTAGGTAGACTTTTAGGAGTGTCTGGATCAGACACTGATGTCATTTCAGTTCCACCAGTGAGTAACAAGCCTAAGTCTCTTTCCCACACCCAAAGGAATAAATGTTCTACAAATTCCTGCCTTAGGACACATCGAACCCAACCTGCCATAACCAGAAACAAAACTCACGTAAGCTCCCGTGGGTATAAACTGCCGGGTACAGAGGCGGCAGCAGGTTACGCTGGACAGTGCTGACTGTGCTGCATTCCGGTAATTCTGATGCTTTCATGAAACATGAGAATTACCTCCTCATGGCTACTTTGTCATTGGTATTTTTTGACATGTAAAGTTTTGATACACTTTCTCTTGTTTTTCTTCATTAGTCGGAGCATTAAGAAAAAGCTAGTTAACCCTAAAACTTGTAATATATTTGTTTGGAGTTCTCCTTTCATTTTCACAGAATATTACTTTAGACAAGCAGGCCATGACAGATACTTTTTTTGGAACGGGAGAGTAATTCTGCACCTTGAAATGCCAGCTACTTCCTTTAGTGCTACAAAGACCAGAAGAATCCAGGGCTTTGTGTAGGTAATTATGTAATTTTATATGTAATTAGTTTTAATTGCCCCACCATCTGACTAGAGAAAACATAACTCTCAAAACTTGGCTTAGGAGAAGCTTTTGGTTAGTCTTTAATGGAAGGCTTTGGCCCAGGAACCAAAAACGTTTTGTTTCGGATGATAATGTTTGCTCACTTGGCTCAAGCTGTAAGAAAAACAAACGTGGTGCATTAAAGCACGCGGTGTAAGTAGCCGGTAGGTGCTTGTTGGGAGTTAGAGCCAAAAGGCTGTACTCAGGCTGTTAATACTGAAGCGAGAACCCTTACTCAGTTCGTTACAAACTTTAGTAGCATACGTAGCCCTCTCTCTCACCATTGTTGGGAAAAAATTCCATAAAATATGCTGTCCTGCCACTTTCTTCTCCTAAGTAAAAAGATGTCCTGGACAATATTGAAATGGAAGCTTAATTCTGGAATGGAACAGGAAAGGCGGGATTTTAAAAATGACGTCCATCTTCTCTGCAATATGCGTTTTCCACCAAGATCACCCTAAATGAAGGAATAACATCAACACTGTAGAGTGCGTAAAGAAACAGACGTAATTTTCACCTAATAGTGGTGCCGTGGGGAAGAATATAGTTGGCCTTTCAATACGAATCTCAGTTCAAAGGCAAAGAAAAAAGGTTTAAATGTCAAATGCAACCTGAACAGCTGGTTCTGTTCCAGCAGGAAAAAGAGGAAGCTAGTTCCGAAATAAGATGTATGTGACAGAATTTGGTTTGGTTAGCCAGTGCAGATACCATTGTTAATCACTGACTATGAAACTTCATCTGAAATAGACTGAACAAAATCTATACACTACAAACACTAACTCTGCAGATACGGGCAATTCTGGACACCAGAAGCTTGTCATAGAATTCAAATTCAACAGCTGTTTCAGTGAAGAACACATAAATTTTATCATCATCTCCATCTGGATTAGATTCGCTTTCATGCACTATTTCCATGTTGACAAAGCTTGGTTCTGAAACACATAAATACACAAAACATTTTAAGTTTATTCCAAGAGAAACATAAATGCCAGGTGTTATTTTAAAATTAAGTCTAATTGAACTCTTTTGTGGACTAGTGGACAAGGAGAGGGCTGAAAAGTATTTATGAATCTATCAAACATTAAGAGAAGGAACCGTGCTTTCATCAATGGAAAGGGGCTGTGGCTCGCCTCATCACTGTAGTCCGTAGTCATGAATTTCTTTTGAATTCTACCCTTAGTTTAAAAGCTCACACTACCAAATCAATACATAACGTACTACTACATTCTAGAGAGAATTCACACACCAAATTAAAGTTCAAGAGACTGGAATACATAAAAAACCTTCTTACCATTTAGCCATGATGTTTTAAACTCCGATCTTACAGGATTTCTCATGCTGCGAAGTATTATAGGTTCCGTTCCCAAGAAATTATTTGAAGTAGCTGAATAAAATTCCCCGTCTGTAAAGATTTGGAAGAAACAAAAAAAGTATAAAGTACTTATTTTTAAAATGCAAAGACGTATCATAAGGAACAAATGGGGGCTGACATGTAAAAATAGAATTAGGATAACAGTATCCAATAACTTAGTTTAGGTGAGGAAAACCATCTCGGGTTGCACGTCAGTCCAGACGTACCTACAAAAACAGACGCATACTTTAGAGTTGGTTCAAACGGACACTTGCCTCTGCTCTCTTCAGCTCTTCCTTGCAAGCTTATGGTCGTCCCTTGGATAACCTATGGCAAAACATCATTTACATAGGATGAAAAAAACCCATTTGATAAGTACTTTTCTGGTCTTTCATACTTTTATAAAAGAATTAGGAAAGTTTCTAATTTTCACGGGAATATTTTGAGAAAGGTGGTCAAAGATCTGCCATACTCCTCAAGTATCTTCAGTGAAACCTGTACTGAAACATAATTACCATATGATCACAAGTTGGGTGATACGCGTTGGTTCCACAAACATATAAGTTAGAGTTATTTATCTTATGGAGGAAGAGGATGTAGTTCTGGCAGCTTATCTAAAATAGAAAATAAAAATAAAATTCACATAGTGCATCTGAAAATATCCTGGTGTCTTAGCAGCAAGCAAACAAACCCAACAGATTTAAATTAACTTGCTTTGACTTGGTTTATTAAAAAGAAGCTTGATAATGTAGCCATTTTCATTTTAGTTAATAAGTTAGAGGGGGAAACTGAAGTTCCTACCTTGTCCTTTCCTCTGCGAATACATTCCAGTTGTCTTTCCTGTGTAGCAAACCAGTATTCCTAAAAGCCAAAAATACTTGTAAGGCGGTGCGCTGCAATTTTTTTTTTCACAAAATTATGTGTAAAAAAATCCCTGAATAATCCTAACCTTGAACCTATTGGGTAAATTAAGCATTTTTCTATGTATCTCTGTAAAGTACAAGGCATAATAAATAACCTGAAGAGGGGTATTGCTTTGCCTAAAAGCTTCTGTGATAACATTTCAAGCCTTCAAATAATAATAGTTTTATACATTTAAAACCAGAACATTATGTTCAAATTAAGGAAACCACAGGCAAAGTATTTTTTTAAAGAATTTAATTTCATTTACCCTGGCTATTTCTCTAGAAATGTTATTCAAGTCAAGAGCAAATACTGCATCTCTGCCTCCAACAAACAAGGTGTCCATTTCTTCATTCACAAGGAGAGTGGAAACACTGTATAATCCTTCTCTCAGGAAAGTGTTTACATTTCCAGCTGTAAAACATACAAGTGATTTTAAAAATGTTTATCACTAGAATCTCAGTGTTACATAATAAAGATTCCAGACTGAAAACAAATTGTAACAGAACAAAGTTAAACGCTTATACACATTTCCAGAACATTTTCTAAATAATACGAAAGTATTTGAATAAATGCACGGATATTCTTTTCCCAATTTAACACTGGAAAATAAACAACATTATTATTATTATTACTACCTATAAGCCAGAACCTCCAGCTACACCAATTATTGTTCAGGCATTAGTCACTGTCATTTGGGTAAGTGCACCCGCAACACTTGAGGTGAAACAGTCCACAGCATTCTTTCTATGCCTAATAAAAAATAAACTCCCAACACCGTGCTATGTTTCTTTCTGCTTGTGAAATTACAATTTTTCACTTACTTTGGTATTTTACTGTTTTTCTGGGAATGCAGTTCCCAACAGATGCGTTTGTCTCTTGTATTAATTGCAAAACAAGATAAAGGACAACAGCAGAGCTACCCATTTTCAGAGATTCAAGCAGAAATAAGCTCTTCCCAGTTTTTATTCCTTGTCATTAAATAATTACAGGCAGCAACTTCTTCATGGTTCTTGAAAATGTCCTGCAGAAGCCCTCCAAAGTAAGTGTCTGTGGTCTTCAAATATTTTCTGAAACTTGTCAAAACCTCTTACATTTTCTGTTCAGATAACTACTTCCAGACGTCCTAAAATTAAAAGCAGTTTAAGTTCACTGTAATATTCGGTTAACTTCATTTTTACAAGAGATGGACAACCATGCCCTTTTACAAGATTTTGTAGCTATTACCTGTATTTATACTAATCGGAAGCAGACACTGCTCTGACGGCAATTCCAAGCTATTACCAGCAAACCAAGCTTTGCGCCAAGTCTGTGCTTTTCATTTGCAAGCTGCGATGTTTCAGATTTTCTGCAGGGTATCTAAGTATTATTTCACAAACAGTAAGAACAAGTGGCAGCATTTTGCAGCAGTCAGCTATTTTAAGTATTTAAGAGAAATCATAGCTAAAACTGCTTTATTTACGGTAATTCACCAGGTTTTATATAGATATTATATAAAATAATATATATAAATATCAAATCAACCATATGTTATGAAAAAAGAATTTATATTTTATTAAGTTAATTAGAATCGGGTACTCTTATGCTTGGAATTTTGGCAGCCCATCTGAATGAATATGCCCTCCAGCCAACGCTAGAAAAGTGAGCAAAATTAAAGCGAGGTAGTTGTCATCTGCACTGACAGAAACCACACAGCCCGATTCCAAACCTGCTCTCATAAAGAAGGGCAGCTCTGCTCTTTCTGCACTTTCATCTGTAGGCAAATACCAACAGCTGAGGAAACCGTTTGCATTGGCGTAAGCCAAATTAAATATTGTTGGGGTTAGAGTACCTTTAACTTAGTAAATCAGGTTGGAAACTTCAGAAAATTATTAAATAACTTCTGTTGGCCCCCGTATCGTAACCCAGGGCTGAGTCTGCATAGACAGATGCTGCCCATGCGCCAAAACCTTTCCTTGGCCAACAGCACCCATCTCCTAGGATGCACGGTATTTGCAAACAGACTTTTTCCACTGTGTTATTTTATACTTCCCTGCGACCAGCTTTGTTCACAGCACCCAGGGCGGCTGCTCCTGGCAATAACGCACACCTGGAGCTTGCACCTGTCCTGTCCCATCACATCTTTGTTTCAGTGGACAAATCTTAATTCGGACCCTGGATTCCCGCAGCACCTTTTGCTTTAACCCCTTCCCAGAGGAGCACTTCTGGACTGCAGATGTGCTGCAGCGGAGCAGAGGCGGCCCAGGCCTGAGGGACAGGAGGTGTGTGACTGCCTGCGGCCCCAGGCTCCCCGAACTACGCCCCAACCCGGCATCACTCCCAGAGCCTCCTCACCCCTCCGGGGACGCCCCGCACGCCCCGCCGTGCCCCGGCACCCCACGCCCGAGGCCGGACGCCAGCCCCGCTCCCGCCGGGCCCACGCACCCCCAAAATGGCGGCGCCTCCCTCAGCCCTTTCCCGCCACCGTTGGCCGCCCCGCCCCGCCGCCACGCGGCGCCGCCCGCCGGGGCACGCGGGCCCTGCAGCGGCGAGCGCTGCTGAGGCGGCGGCGGGGGCCGCCCCGGTCCCCGCCCCGGTCCCGGGGGCTCGGCCCCCGCCTTTCCCCCGCCGGGGAGCGGCTGAGCGCCGGGACGGAGTCACGGACGCTCCCGGGGTAAGGAGAGCTCGGTGCCGGGAGGGATGGGGGCTGTGAAACAGCGGTACCGGCCCCCCCCCGAGGCCGGGGGCCGCATCCAGGGGGAAATCGGGACGCGGACATTCTCCTCGCCTCACGGTGACGCCCGTTAACATTCGGCTTTCACCCGAGATCACCGTGGCGGGGACCGGTGCATGGAAGCTACTGCCGATACTTGCTTTTCTCTGTGTGAAATTACACCCCTAAACACCTTCAGTATTTATGTTCATTTTTGTGAGTTAGGGAAATGCACATGAATGTCATATTCATATAGAACTGATCTGCATCCTCGTAGCGACTTGGATTTAATTACCAGCATTGAACAGCAACATAAACCGTGGATTTTTCTGTGCTCGGCATATGCAGTTTGCAGAGCTCCCTCTGCAACCTCCCATGACCGCCGCCAATAACACAGCAACTGCTAAGGCGTCAAATAAAGCCAGAACTCACGGATTCTCTTCTCGTGTTTGTGTTCTGTGACCTCTTAATGATCTCTCATTTTAGATTGCTTTTCAAAAGTCTTCTTCCCATCCAACAATAGTTCCGGTTTCTGAAATAGGTCTTGTAAACTGTTCAAAGATAGAACTTCTGTTAACCCCACAAATCAGAGAGTCTGTAACGAGCTTCTGCCAAAGAGGCAGGGTTTTAAAAATTAGATTTGATTGCTTTGTATTTGCTGCTTGACTATTGCTTTATTACCTAGTGGCAGGATAACGAAATATGACTTCCCCTTCAAAGCAAAGTCTTGCCTAGGAAATAATTTCCAAGGAAATTAGCACAACCTTCTAATGACACGAAGAGAACACACTCTGTGCTAGCGCTTTCTTAAACAGCAGTAACTTTATTGCCCACAGATAATGCAAACATTTTCCACACTTGCTGCAATTCAGCAAGTTACCTACTTAACAAGGTTCACAAAAACTATTTATTTCAGAAGTACCCTATTGTTCTTTGAGCATATTCTCATTTAAGGTGTTTATTATTGCTCAAATCTACAGTCTGGTTGTGATTGGCCACTCAGTCGTGAGATATGCAGAATTAAAGATGATACAGGACTTTCAGGAATTCATTTTTAATTAGAAAATATACCTGCTTGTAGGATAGAAAACAATCCAAAATAACAATATCTGAATTTCTGAGTCCAGACTTTCTTTGGGCACAATACATCAGGATTAACTTTAGAGCAGAACGGACTATCAATAGAAAAAAATACTGTACATTGATTTTGAGAAGTAACATCTCAGCACAGATCAAGTGTTCACACTAAGGATGCTGTAGTGTCTTCTAAAAAACCCACAAAAATAAATAGGAGAAACGTCATTGGTATTACACCAAAGAAAAGCTTTGAAGGCAAAAAAATGAGAACATCTCTTTTAGTCCAGCACAATTACTCCGAACAGCGTATTATCGACCGAGTTCTCTTACTCTGTTAGGGCACCTCCCCCAAAATGGGGATCTCCTCATTTCTCTCCAACGAGAGCAAATGTCCTTTCTTCTAGAACCAGGACCTTACGTACAATAAATTTGTGAAGGAAAAGGTGTAGCCAGGGCCTCAAACTTGCCTCTGTAAAGCTTTTCCTAGCTGTGGTATAAAGGCAAGGACGGGAGACCTGGCTGGCACCTTCCGCAAATGAACACTCTCACTTTACCTCTCAACAGAAGGCGGCTGCACAAGTGTTAAATTTCAGTTCGCTGCAATTTTCCCCCTCATATCCTGCCTAAAAAAGGAATTTGAATTTAAAGGCAACAGTAAACCACACATACGTAAAGAGAAAGTTTCGCTGTTTTCAAGTCAGTACACCAAGAAAATCAGAGAGACAACTAACTCCTGGGCTATGCGAACACAGGGTAAAACTCTTGCATTCTGACTGGGGCACAGCGGTTCTGGCGTTCGTGTGGAAAGTAACACTGTTGTGTATGGATTTAATGCACTAGAAGCCACATGAAAAAGTAACTCAGAAGTGATTTAGTGGGTATTCTCAACAGAGACATTTAGCAGCACAGAAACAGAGGGACCTTCCTTCCCTCGTACGCTATAAAATCCTGCTTTACGCTAATGTAACACCGCATGATCTCAATTCCACTTGTTACTGCCAAAATGATGCATATCTCTTACAAATGGCCAAATTCACAAGCAAAACATTTAAACCAGAAATTGTTTAGTTCTACATTTATTGCAGATATTAAAAGATTAACAATGCTAACATGTTTACTTACACTAAAAAGAAATGTCAGTTATCCAATAACATAAACATCTAATTGTTACTAGCTTAGCACTACTGCCAATTTGCACGGAACAGAAACTAGCAAATTGCTCTACAAGATTAATGGCAAAAACCCAACCAAAAGACAGCAGACACACCACTGAAGTTAGTTAAAATGTTCACTGAAGCTTGCAGTCTTCATGGAAGAGAGCCTGGAACTAAAATAACAGAAAAGAAGCTAGTAAACTTTAAACAAGGCAATGTATCTGCATAACAAATGTTTCACATGTACAAGTATTTAAAATTTTCAAATCAGAGCTGCCTGCAAAAGCAGGTCAAAATAAAAGGAAATTCCTTTTGCAAAAGGAGCGTAAGGTCATCTCTTGGTAAAACAAGATAAAAGTGGCAAACGGTACCCCACTCGAGAGCACCACTGGAATCTCAGCACCAGTACTGCTCTGCTGGTATCTTGTCCAAAATTAAAGTTTGGCACAAGAAAGACAGACCACACTACAGTCATCCAGGGTAGCAGATTAAGATTTTCCCAGTGTTCACCTTTATTCTCAAGTCAGCATTGTACTCTAAATTGAATTGCACTCCGAGAGGCCGGTACCATTTTCCAATCTGGACACCCACAATTTTCCCAGATTGGGCAAGCGGGCGTTTAGCAAACGCACCCCACATGGTACCGTGCCCAACAAACTCGGGTTAAATCAGAGCAGCGCAGAATGCTGGCCTGGGTTTGAGTGGATTTCAATCTAGCGTGAAACTCCACTTCGCCTTGTGCCTTTCTGCAAATAGTTTAACCACATAATCAAGAATCCTTCCAAAACGTAAACGTGAAAGAAGAGGTGAACTGGAATTTTGCAGGGAAATAAAAATTGTGAACAGCAACACTGGCAGCTTCATCAATGAAACGAAAAGGAAAGCTAAACCCTTTGAGTGGGTCTGAGAAATCAAGCAAGAGGCCAACAGTATTGGTTCCAGAGCGCCCTTCTAAAACAGGCTGTGACTGACAGATCTCCTTTTCGAAGGCCCAAGCTTTACACTGCTGATTAGGCACCGGAAAGAAAGAGGGGCAGCGAAGAACACACCCAAACAGGAACGTAACAGGTAAGCACACGCTGCCAAATACTGTAACTGATGATCTTTCAAGTAGCCTGTGGTCCAAAACGTTTAAGGATTTTAAACATCTCCAAGTAAAGCCTATGAGAAATGTCTGGGCTATCAAATGCCCTTAATCAAGCGTGACAACCAAATTTATTTGTATTTATAGCCTTCATGCTTCAACTTCTTGTAATGTAAAGGTGAAGACACATGTGATGTTCATGGAAAAACCGAACTACCAGCGTGTTTTTCTATACCTGCCATCGTGGGTTTATTTAGTGATTATGTGCTTCAAGGCAGCTAAAGCCGAGTGATCAGAAAATTACACTGTGACATGGTTTTGTTTCTCATGGTTTCAAAGGCCCATACAGTAAAGAAAAAATAAACTCGCATTCATAAACTAAAACTGGTTGTTACAAGCAAGGAAAAGTGTGTTGCTACAGAATGAAAATGAAGACACTCCCTTTCAACCAGCAGGGTTTTTAATGGAGAAAGAATATCATTTTGTTCTTTAAACAGCAGGCACAGGCAAGTTGATAACTGAAGAACACATTTGCTTGCATATTTGTCAGTTAGGAACTTGAGATGCTGCCACGTTACTGTGGGGTGCTATTAGTGGTGTACCACAAGCTCTTTGCTCTACAAGAAGCATGGTGCAGGATGAGAACAACAGCAAGACAGCACTCACTCCTAGTAAGCGAAACATGCGTCAGCGCAAGATAAACTCTTTAAAGAAAACTTCAGTGAAGTAGGTTTTGGTACTATAACATTCAAGTGAAGACTTCTGACTAGTTTTAGAAAGGTAATGATGGAGAATGAGTACGCTAAAAAGTGCGATATTAAATTCTGTCACTTTCAGTAATCCAGTCACAGATCCCTCATTGATGTGCAAGTCGGGAAAAGAGGAAGGATCAGACCTTGAACGTTTATTTGCGGTAACACTGCTAAATCTTTTGCGTCTTCAGAACTGCTTCACCAAGCAGTCAGGCAATGCTTTTTGTTGAAGCACCGTAGCTTAATCCAGTCTTCTCTTTCAGTGAGTTCTGGAATAGTCCCTTAAAAGTACAAGCTTTTTGTCTTATTTCTTGGGATTTTTCAATGAAAGAACTTCTGCAAAGCAAGTATTTCATAGAAACAGAAATGAGACTCTAAACTGATGGTCTTATAAAACTGATGATCCGTTTCCAGATGACTTCCGAATATCTGACTTCCAAGTATTTTCTTCAGCATTTTCTGCGGACACATGAATTGCACCTGCTCATGGCTTAAGTTTCTTTGAGAAGGAAAGAAATTATCAAGAATTTGGTTGGAGAAGAGCTGCAAATTTGTGTAAAAACAGAAAGTACAATTGACATATGTACTACTTGTTCATTACAATGAAAAACCTTAGCAGCCGAGGTTTTCAAGGAAGAGTTTAGTGTTCTCAGACTCAGATGAACTCAGTTATTCATCCTACACTTCAAGTCTAGAATCCTATACAAACTAAGGATGCAGGCAGAGACTCTTCTTAAAATTGGCGTATGGAGGAAAGGAAACTGCATTATGCAGACTCCAGAAGTAAATCGGAAGATTAGCCCATCGATAAAATGTAGTAAAATAAAATCTGAACTGCCTTGCAAGAAGATCTGAATTTGAGAAGATTCTTGGCTTCGGAACGGATCAGAGCCAAACCAGGCTACTCATAGTTTTCATGTTGCTTATTCCGTTTTTTGGTAAGCCATCTCATCACAAAGCAGGCAAACTTGGCCAAAGAGAGAGGTAAACAGGCACTTCCGAGAACAAAATCAGTTGTTTCTTCCTCAGAAGATGACATCCAAGTTGTTAGCTTGCACAATTAAACACAAGACTAACTTTGATCTTGGAAAATGTTTTAATACATTAGTATTCAAGTCCACTACTATAGAACAAAGTGTTCTTCATACTGGCATACTCTGCCGAAGATCTTTCCCACAGCAGCCTTTGCATATCCGTGCGCTTTCTAGCGAGCGAGTCTCTTATGTCAAACCTAGAAAGTAAGATTTGGGGTAATTCAGCAGTTCAAAGCAGTTCAACGGAGGTCTGGATTTTCACGAAATGTTAAGAAGCCAGAGACACTCATGGAAACAGTAACATTTTCTTGGTAAAGGAAGACTTAAAAACCCCTGGTATTTTAATGTTTGCAGGAATTCATAAACCAGACGTGTCCATTGCACATACCTATTTACTTGCTCTTTTCTGCCTGTACATTTGTATCATTCTTTGACGGAAAACATCAAATGCATCTTCTTTATTTTCTTCCCCTGCAACACCCAAGCCCTCCCCTGCAGAGGTAGCACCCCTAGGAGTAAAATGATAGTTAGAACACTCTGTTTCTGTTACATTAGACAATGTGCAGAAGAGATCTAAACAATAGCTTCCAACATAGACACAATTCAAGTGGAGAGTAATTCTGCTGCATTTGGGGGAGAAGGGGGGCGGAGGCTTGGTGCCTGCCATACCAGATCAACTATAAAAACAATTTCCCACCTCCCATCAGACATGCAAATACCCACCAGAAGAAAATGCTCCTATGACATTAAGGGAGCAGTGAAGATGTAGCCATCTAACAGAGTGAAGTCTTACATGAACTCTTGTATTAACCACTTTATTCATGGTAGTTAGGATCCTCTGTTGAAAAGATGGCAAAAATTGCCCTATTTCTTACATTTCAAAAATGACAGAAGTCAGAGACTTCGAGGAATGAGTAGGAAACACCACATAACTCTGGATAAAAGATGAAATTTTTACCAAGGGAACATAACGCTGCTTGCTTAAAATTTCTAGCACCCAAAGCAAGCTGAAGTCTTGCAGGACACACACCATAGACAAAACCCAGAGCTCCTGCCCTTCCAAGAAAAATGAGTCATTAACTCATCTCCATCCCAACATGCCAACAGAAGCAGGCAGGCCTCAACAGTATCAAACAACTTTCTGCCCTGGAAGTAGATGGAGAGGGTGACCCACAAGAATGCAGAGATACAAATAATTAAAAACCATCTCTTTCTCCAGGCTACGTGCATAGAACCTAGACATTACAAAGCTAAGATTAATGAAACCTCTGCCGCAGGAATGATCCTCTGTGCCAGTTTTATTCTCCAAGTCACTTACACTAATATTCTCTATGAAAGATTTCATTATGTGAAGTAAGAAAATTTAGATTGCCCATGTACTGAAATTGGGATTTCTGTGCTATCAGGGTAAATCCGAAAAATGATTCTTATCCAATTTCTGTAATGATAGATCCACTTAAGCCAAGTAGATTGTTGGGCAATTCTAAAAGAATATTCACAGACTCTAAAAAGCAAATTCAACTTTACAGTTCACAGTAGAAATCCTGGGTGCTGCTGTTTCTTCTGAATGGTACAGAGTCTGACTTGGCAGCTGTATGATCAAGTTCAGTTACGTTTTAAATCGCAGTTAGAAGTAAAGTCACCTAAAAGACCTCCCAAGACTTTGCTTTTTTTCACCTTTCATAGTATGACCTGTTTGAAGCAGACTCTCTTCATTTGCTGTTTCCTTTACACAACGGCTACTTCATACTTCCAAACAGAAAGGACAGATTTTTTTCCTATTTACATCACAGTTCCTCTTCTATATTACTTTCAGAATAAAAAAAAAACTAATCAAAGACATGAGATAATTACTCAGAGGAGGGTCTATCCCATAACAATGTTCTGCCTTTGAGTGTGTTTTGTTTTTGAAAACATCTCTTGAACTGTAGAACTGGTCAGACCCACAGCTGTGACAAGTTAGTCCCCAAGACAGGGAACAACCCTCAGGACTAATGTGACATTCCAGTTAAAATTTCTGGACCCGTCATTTCCGTAAGGAGTCACCATGCGATTCACATATCTTTTACAGTAACATAAATAAAAATCTCCTCAAACCTGCAAATATGATTTGCTCTCACAGCCAACGACAAGCTTTAAACTTTCCTAACAAAAAAGGGCCTCAAGTTTCTTTGTGTAACAACTGATGTGCTTGAATACATCAGTTTTAGATATCAGTGTTATATAACGATCAGGATATGCTCTACACTAGAACTGGAGTGTCTCCAATTATTAATCCATCCCCTTTTGTTCAGAGAATGAGATTAGACAGCACGTGGACTTTTAAACAAGTCATCAATAGAAGAGCTGGTAGTTTTCAAAAGGGGAGGAAAGAGTAGAGGCCACAGATTACTAAATGAAAAAAAAAACATGCACTGTATCAAAGCAACTAACAAGAGAAAGCAAAATGTTAAATTGCACTGGTTTCATCCTCACTGAGATCGTCCCCGAAGTATTGTCCAAAAGCATGGACTGTGATGGGAAAGTAGAGAGAGGTGCACACCGTGGAAATAATCAGTAAGATGGAGTTCTCTCTACATGACAAAAAAGGTCAACAAGGTTTTCTAAGAGGTACAGAAAGCAGTTCTGCACTACTCTTTGCAGGTGTCTTCACGAGAGTGACATAGCAATAGACTCAAGCTGGAAAAACTGTATTTTCAGATATTAAAAATGCAGTTCTTAAAGATGGCCAGAAACTTTTAGAATGTGGTGGGCTGTCAGACCAGACACAATTAAATAGCTCATAATTAGCCGTGCAGTGAAACTTGTGCCAGGAGCTACAGAAAGAAAAAAATTATTCATATATTTGGTCCCAACAAGTTTTGAGGTTAAGAACCAAGGTTCTAACACTGGTGAACACGAGAGCGCTACAGGCGAAGTAAGCTACTTTCTCACTGTTTGCTGCTGAAGAAGGAAATACAGAAAAAATAGTGATGGCCACTGGACCACAGGGAGCACTCAGGAAAAAAGAAAGCAACCAACCAGAGCATCCCACCAACTAAAATGACCAGTACTGTCCAAGGCACGAAGAGAAAATGGAAATCCCTGGAGAAAGAAGACTGTTAAACCACAGACTACATGTGTGGAGTAGAAAGCTTGTCCTATGGGTTCAGAGAGAAAGAAATAGTTTCTGCCTCCTTATTCAGTCAGGGAGTTGAAGGAGGTATCATCCATTCTCCATGCTGGCAGCAGTGGACACTGGATACAGCGACTTTAAAAGACAAAATGAAGATTCAAAACCAAAACTGTACTTTAAAGGAAAAAGCACGCTTACCTTCTGGCAGATGCACTTACCTCTTTCAGTGTGCAGTGGAATGAATCACATAATTAGACTGAAAATAAATTTGTTGCCTAAACCTAGGAGTATTGTGTATGACATTCCTAAAGTCTATTTATGTATTATGTACCTGGCGTGGCAGCAAGGAGATCCCCGGGATAATACTATGTGTTAAGAAAAACCAAATACACCCAACAACAAAAACCACCTGAAGAACGGGGGCACCCATATATCTTTAGAAAGCGTCCGCACACTGCAGCATTCATGCTGCAGCCCTCAGTGATGTCAAACTGGATGGCACGAAACAGCCACCTTCCAGACCAGGCCAGAAAAACGCGTGGAGCCTCCAGCTCGACTTTGCTGAGGCCAGAGGCCAACGTCAAGAAGGAAACAAAACACTGAACTGGCCACATCTAGGTGGGTTAATAAGCATCGTTACTATTAGAATCCCAGCCTTTTCCAGAGCTGTCTGTAGTGTGTTCCCATTACATACACTTTCACAGGCTCTCTGATTCCTTTTCCTCGTGTACCAAGGCCGTGGCCTTCTTGCCAGCCCATCTTCTGTAGCATCTGGAAACCCACATTCCTGTTTGTCAGTTTCTTGTGTGAAAATTCTAAATCTTTTGGTTTCTGTGGAGAGGAAAAAACAGAAAAACAAAGGGGTTTTTTTGTTATACAGGGGGACCATGTAATAAATATCCCTCAAAAAAAACCCCTATAAACTAAGTGTGTTTGAATTTCTGGATATACAGAAATATCTTCTAAGCAGCACTTCTCTAGCTACGCAGAAAAAGTCTATCAAAGAGTAAATATCTGCCTTGCCAGTTTAAAGAAAAAAATGAACAAATTTATTTCGTGTTCTCAAACTGTTAAATTACATTATTAAAATAGCAAAGAGTACACCTTCACATTTTAAAAGCTCTTTTTGTTTTTTAGTAACAAATATTGAATGATCTGATGTCTGAATCCCTATTTACAAATACAGAAGCAGTCAAATAACATCTCACCAATTTTGGAAAATTACAAGGTATTTTCCAGACAGCAACGCACTCATTTCTTTTTTTTTTTTTTTTTTAAATAGAAGACAAGATTAACACCCAGCTGTTCAATAGTGCTCCAATCATAAAATGTTTAATTTTGACACGGGTAGTTAAAAGACAACAGGAGCCATGGCTCTCCTCAGATTTAGTCTGGTCTTTTTCAGGATCAGACTCTTCAGGTTTTAATTTGATTTTATGACAAAAACACATTTTCAGAGGCTGTCTCTTGTAAAGACAGTTGATTCTCGGAACGCAATGGCAAACCAGAAGAGTTCTTTACCTTCTTCTTCTTTGTAACTGGGCAACCACGAGGCCTATCATAAGCAATTCTGACAGGTTCATGCACTGCAAGTCAAATCAAAGACAAAATTCAGCTGTAAAGAAAACCAATTTTAATACAGAACTCCAAAAGTACATCTCAAGTGGGACTCTAACTCAGTGCCTTGGCCTAAAATCAGAACCAACAAGAAAGATCAGAATAAAAAAAAAAAAAAAAAAAGAAAAGAAATGGTAAGACCTTTTTTTCCCCTCCACCACAAAAAAGGGTAATTAGTACATGCATGTATTTAGTTTTGGACATACCATGCCAGCCATACACTGATGGATGATCTACTATAAGGACTTTAGATCTTTCATTTCCCTGAGCTTCTGTAATACTCTGATAGAAAATTCAGACTGGACTTAAATGAGGTTATTGTACATCATTTTCGCATCACAAATGACAACCTTCACCAATAAACATCATTATGCAAAGAAAAGACATTTGTTAAAGTAGCTGCAGAGCACATATCATCAGTTTCAAGCTACTTAGCTCTCAGTTCTTAGAATATCATGACCCACTCCCGCTGCGGCCGTATTGACAAAATTTGTCAGGCCAATCCAAAGTCTAAATATATTTAGTAAAACACTCAAAATATGTTCAGCGATATACTTAAGTCTGTTAAACCTTCCATACACTGATAAAATAAACCCTGCAAAAACTACTCCTGTGAGTTTTTTAAGCAGCAGAGAGGTTAACATTCACATATACTTAGAGAATATTTGAATGGTGTTTAACACAAACTTTGCTATTTCACTGTGACACAAAAACTGTTACACAATTTATTCAGATTCCCCTTTGCCAGTTGAATGAACCTTTAAGGGGAACATTGTATTCATTTTTGTATTAAAGAAACATAATTCTTTTAGCCAGTAACAGTCAGTAACAAAGTACATAAAAATCAGGAATTCTGTACTGATACCTACAAAATATCTTTTAAGTAACACTCACCTTTTGGTTCTTCTATGAGGCAAATCCTTTTAGATGCAGGAATCATACCGACTTTCAGAGACTTGCTGCTGATTCGTTTGCGAGGAAATAGGGTACCAGGAGCAGGAGTTGATGCCTGTGTCGACAGATTTGGTATAGCACCATCAGATGATGTGGCTAGCTGCATGTCACCTGTTGAAATTTCCTCTCCTGTTGTGGAAATCATCTCTTC
This sequence comes from Theristicus caerulescens, assembly GCA_020745775.1. Lineage (NCBI taxonomy): Eukaryota > Metazoa > Chordata > Aves > Pelecaniformes > Threskiornithidae > Theristicus > Theristicus caerulescens. The sequence continues at coordinate 4,691,693 of CM036579.1, forward strand.
AGCTAGGTTTTCCACACTTCTACCTGCTGACATGTCATCCTCTTCTCCCTCCTCTGCTTGCTCCATTTCCATTTCTTCCAAAGGCTGGGAGATATCCTCCTCAAACTCAGCTTCCTCCTCATTATCGTCTTCCTCTTCTTCTTCTTCCTCCTCCTCCTCTTCTGAAATATCCAAATTTCTCTCTTCAGGTTTAGCACCTTCCCCAGCATCAGTTGCTTCTGACACAGCACTGAAGTTAATAGATGGACATAACTCATAGACTTTCATTCGGTAAAATTTGAAAGCAGAACTGTTTCGATCCTGTAGAAACCTGAGCACAAATTACAGTGAAAATAGTATCAGAAAGAGATTTTCTTTAGCTAGCATGAAGCAAGACATGAGAAATAAATATCTTATTAATTTTTTGAATGGTCATTCCAGGTGTGTTTTTGTAGAACTGCAGGAGTCCCCAACAACACGTACTAAGAAGAGCAACCATTCCCCTCAATTCTTAGGGGCTGCTTTTTATCAGCACTTCTCAAACTGTGCTGTACGGAATTCAGTAGAATTATCTTCATTATATAGATGGAGAAACTAAGGCAAGATGCTAGCTCTGGGTGACCCCGAAGGCAAACAGCAGACCCCAGAGGAGAATTCAGGCCTTCCCAATTTCAGTCGTGCGGTCTATGTGGAAATAGGTGGGTTGATTCTGACAGACAGAAGAGATAATAGGGCTCCGTTTTTGTTGGCACAGTATGACTAACAGAAAAAAACTCTGTGCTAATTTACACTAGAGCACTTAGGCCCCATTGTAATCAAAGCCCCACTTAAAAAAATAACAAGATTGAAAATACTTTGGCAGAACAGTGTTTCAAGATGCAAGCTGATTACTTACGATATAAAAGAAAAAAATATCAGTGCGTGTACACATTTGGGAGAAGTGTTTTTCTTTCTTAGATATTTCAGATATTCAACATTACATTAATGGTGCTGAGAGGGACAACAGGGAGTATTGCTCAAAATCCTCCGTGCCTGAACACATTGAATAAAAGCATACATCTCAACAAACAATAAAAGGAAATAACTCTTTAGTAATCGCTTAGATGCGTTTTGATTTTTCGTATTGGCCCATTTACACAGATAAACGTGTAGGTTACTCACCAAAGATCTGGGTTATCCGCGCTGTTGTCTATGCTGAACTGCTCAATTTCTGGTCCTACCTGAGCAACGAACTTGGCAAGCTTCTCAGCAGTTTCCATTGTTTTAGCATCCACTGCAAGGAACAGAATGTGCGTTATCTATAGCTTCATACAAAATCTGCATCACTGGAAGGTCAATACAGTTGAGAAATATCTACTTTAGCAAAAGAAATGATTTTTAGAATTTCCAGCTGAACATTCTATGCACATTTTTTCCCCCTGTAATTTACAATTTAAAATCTGATCTTGAATCTTCACTTACCATCAGGAAACTGAGAGGACAATGGTGGGAAAAGTTCAGGTGGTGCTAGTAAATCCTCAGAATCTGCCCTTTCTTCTGCTGGCAGAAAGGCCTCTGAACTGGTGGCACATTGTGAGGATGAGGTTGTATCGAGGGAAGAATTCTTCTCAGACAGGCTGGTTTCTGCTACAGAAGGCTTCGACTGGACTGGACCTTGAAGATGCTTGTCTTGGTGCTTCAGCACTGTACCAGCTGAAAGCACAGTCTGCGTCCCTATGGTTGCTCTCCTCACCTTCCTTCCTCGAATGCCATGTTGTGGGATAATTCCGAGCCTTTTTCTTTTAAATAGCCTTCTCTTAATGCTTGCGACTTTCCTGGCATACAACATGGCCCTGACTGATTCCGTTGCCGATTCTTCTAGTGTTCTGCCCTCACCACCAGCTTCCTTTCCAGATGATGTCCGCCTTTGCATCTCCGATAACTTCAGTCTGTAATACTTGTATTCTAGACTATCTTCGTCAGACAAGAACCTAAATAAAATCATATCAATAAAATGAAAGCCTAAGCTGAAAGCACAACTAATCTCAAATTCTCAGATCAGAAAGTCAATAGCAATTGACTTTCTTCCAGGGGTCTACACAAGTTGCTGCATTAACGTTAGCCTGCATAGGTTTTTCTCAGAATAACAGCAAACTCCACGTCTACAGCAGTACGTGAAGTATGCCAAGCAAATAAATGATGGAGGGTTTTGACATAAATCATTTGGCTACTAATTAATCAGCTACGCTGCAATTCATACATGAAGAGACACTGCCATATTAAAAGACCGTTACACTTGGAAGTGCCTCAGCTTTCCTTTTCCAACACTAGATCCGTAAGTCTGTTACCTTACTGTATGTTCATATTAACTGCATTTGCTTACTATTTTAATCCTGTAAATGTAAATTGCTTTTAACATCTTGTATTTGGATTGGCATACAGTCATTATTGACAGATCAAAAGGAACGTGGTCTACCAGACAAAACAGAAGAAACAGGACAATTTCCAGGGATATCAGGAAGGATAATTAGCTGAGGAAACATTTTCAAAAAGTCTGATTAAATATGCAATAGGCTTTGATCTTACACCCATTGAATGAAATACCGAATTTAATTAAATATATTCCAAATACCTTCAGCAGAGAGTAGTATTACGACATACTGTTCAAACACACCTACCAATATTCAGGGCAGTTCTTTTGAGCATTTCTCTCTTTGGCAGACAAGGTTCCTGAAACAATGCTATTCACTAGCTGTTCAATTGTCTCTACAACCTTCCGATCAGCTCGCTGTGGGGCTGTAGGAAGAAATAAAATGCAGTCATTGTATTATTCTCATCAACAGGGTAGCAATATGTCGTCTTTGTTATTCTTTGACACACTGACATTTGCAATTTTTCAACATATTAATACAAAAAAGGCTGTACTTCGTACTAGAATAAATTAAGGAAACCTCAGAAACTTTCCAGCTGTTTCTCAACTCAACTTAGATTCTAGAACAGTTTATTATGAGAAGGACCGTGGTTTAAGAACTTATCCTTTGCCATCCTGGGCAAGTTAATCCATCCTTTAAACGGCAATTACTTATTGCACCAAAAGGATTTTGTGCAAAGTAAGTATATTTCAACAGCACTCTGAAGGGGCGAGTTCCAAATTATTAGCCATTCAGTGTCAGCGCTGCAAGACCTCCCTGCGAAAGTATCTGAAGTTCAATTAGGAAAAAACAGATGAGTATAGTAATGAGTAAGAATGCTTTAGAGAGGATGAACTAGACAGCCTAATATGGTAGAGGAGACGGCATTCCTGTAGATGGTAGTATATAAACAACTTCAAAGAAATACGCCTGCATCTGATAAATGCGGTAACGGTAACATCTCTGACTTTGCTTATATGCAAATACTTACTCTGTGACGTAGCCAGTTACAGCTGTGGTCCTGGCCTCCCTACCTCGGAGTTGTGAAGCTGGAGGGTAGGGCAGCTGAAGCAGCCAAGGGCACAAGGTGAAAATCCTAGATTTAAAGTATAGGCATGTGCAGGAGAGGGGAGGAAGGAGACACGCTTTCATCCACAAAGCTGAAAGCGATTGCTACAACAAGTAGTATTGACTACCTGCCTCAGCACTGTTAGGGATTTACTAGGAATTCCTGACCTAATGAAACCATAACAATTAAGATAAAATGCTAGTGACAAATAAAGAAATCACATAGTGCAAAGTATCTTACAACAGTTCACTCACTTTTAACTTTTGTGTCAGGAGAGGGTTTTTTAAGCTGTACTGTGGACTCTGGTTCAGCTTTTTTCATCTGAATTGGATATCCGCTCTTCTCCAACCAAGCCTTCAAGTTTTCAATGTACTCTCTTCCAAACAACGTTGAATCATCGAAGTTCGGGAACAGTGTTGGTGCTGGAGCCATTTCCTGCAGCCCTACAGCTTCAAGTATTTTCTCTTGCCTAAAAACGGACGCTAGCGCGAAGGTCTGACCCAGAAGTGCTAAAGACTTACGACAAAGAGAAACAGTGGTCTCAAAAGCACTCGCCATTTCTCTTGGATTACCAAAACCGCTCGTCTTAATGCTTAACTCATAAGCATTGCAGGCCATAAGCAGCGGTGTAACACCTTTCAGGAGGCGGTCTTGTAGCCTCATTATGTATTTATCAAAAGGTTTTATTATTTCAAAGAAGCAGTTCTTTGTTTTCACAGCACCCTTGTCCAATAGCATATTTAAAAACTCATTGTCCACTTTGGGAGTTTTCAGAGCAGCATGTTGTAAACTCTTGATAGTAAAGAAACAATAATCTCTGTGTTCTGGCTTCAAGGAGCATTTGAATGAAGCAAGCATTTTTGCACAGGTTTCTGTCTCTAGCTCAAAGAGAGCTCCAAAGAGACGGGAAAATTCTGCGTCGTTTTTTATTGCATGAAACCCAGCCCATTTTATAATTTCTATTCCAAACGTTGAAAAAATGTCTGATTTGTCCACAAGGTCAAAATTGAGATTTCTGAAAACATGCGCAGGCTTTGGGAGCCTGAGAATAGGCCTCTGGGTTGTTATAGTTGGCCTCTGATTAGGTCGCGGAGGCAACTTTTGATTGGGGCGCTGGACGGTCACCGGCCTCTGGTTAGGTCGTTCAGCAGTTTCTGGCATTTGATCAGGTTGCATAGCTGGCTTCTGATCAGGGCCCGGTTGCAGTTTTTTAGTGTTCCATTTCTTTAGGGGAGCTTTGATCTCTCCTTTGAATACTTTAGTTTTAACAGCACCCCTTGTAATACGCTTTCCTCGCAGAGCTCTTCCCCTGCCAATGTTGCCCCTCCGTATCGGGGGGCGGAACTCGCTGTCAGATTGAATTCCAAAGTCCACATCATACTCCTGATTTTCCATGTTGCCATATTCCTCTTCCATGAGTCCTGGTGATCTAAAGTCACCTAAAATATCCGAAGAACTAAAATCAGTTTCATGTGGTCCGGCGGATTCCCAAGAGTCAGGAGGGCCGTAGTCCTGGTCATGAGAAGCCAGGCCCCCGTACTCCCGGTCATGGGAAGTTGGGCGTCCGTACTCCCGATCACGAGATCCCGGGCGCCCGTACTCTCGGTCGTGCGAAGCTGGACGCCCATACTCCCGATCGTGCGAAGCTGGACGCCCATACTCCCGGTCACGAGACGCCGGGCGGCCAAATTCCCGGTCACGAGACGCCGGGCGGCCATACTGTTCGTGGTAATAGTTATCTTTCCTTATGAGAGGACTAGCAGATCTATAAGAAGGTCCTGGATAGTCATCTCTAGGGTCTTCGCTCCAGTCGTCATGTGGATGGTGCTGGGCGTTGTCATGAGTGTATCTTCCATCATCATGAAAACTGTCTTCATATCTCGGTCTTGGGACTGGCCTTGAATGAGCTGTAATGATAAAAACATAAATACACCAACGCACTGCAAGTACTACTAAGAAAAAAATTTAATAAAAACATTTAGACGCTTACAAGAGTCAACATATCAAAACTTCCGAAGAACAGTACACGTATCTAACTTTAGGATACTCCCATTTGCTTTCTTATGTACATTGAATAACTCATAGTAAGCAAAAAGCAACAAATGATTAACAATGCCTAAACACACACGACAAAACAATTTATTAAAAATTCTACTCTCACTAAAGCTGAAACGTAAGTTCTGCTATAAACCCCATTTTCTACTTGCTCACAGCTTTCTCAGTCTAGGAAGATGCTAATGTTGTGCCCATAATGCTTCTACTCAGATTTCTCGGACGTAAAAATATCAAAAGCATGCACTTTCTGTTTCCACACTGAATGTCAGAATTCCACAGTTGAACAGAAGATCGTATTTTCTACAAAGTCATACACAATTATCTCAGATAACGTTAAAATCAGAAATACAAGCATTTCCTGCAAAGTACCCAAGAATCCCTATTCCTTAATTCCAGTAGTTAAATTCAGAAAGTAAAGAATACTTGAACAAATTAAGTATTTAAAATAAAGGATTTCTTTGGAGCTTATACAACTTTCAGAAAACAGAAGAGATGTCATTTTAAAACCCTCACTCTCCTATGAATATAATCCAAGTTATTTTTCTAGATATTTTAAATATCAAAATTAGAAGATAAAAGGATTTGCAGATCATGTTTTGTATACATTCACTCGATTAATGTCCTGCTTTTAGCTTTTTCTCCAAAAATAACATGAAATACAGAGACCCAAAGGCTTCAAATGCACTCCTACATTTATTTAACTTATCAGACATCAACAGAATTCCATCCCGCAGCAATGTCTCTGGAGACCTCCCTGAAATTGGACCCACTCTCTGATGCAGCCTGAACAGAATTCCTTTGTTTGAAATTCATTTTTTTTGCCTGGAATTTGCATTCCACATTGAAATAGTGTCAGTCATGCCAAGCTATTAGCCTCTTAAATAAAAATGGATGTGGAAAAACACCAGCACAAGTCCACATTTTAGGCAACTATATGTGAACGGAAGGCGAGAAATCTATCATAGCTGTTACCAGAAGAGCTGGGATAATCCACGGCACGTCATGCCCGCGTTTCATTACCTTTAAAATGATGGATTGTGTCCTCTATAGCATCACTCCGGTCCATGCGATACCTTTTAACTTTGTCCTGCACTACAGCATCAAACGTCTCCCGTGTGATCCGCCGAGAAGCCATTTTTATCCTGTGGCAAAACAGCACAATGCCGTCCCTGACCGGGGCAGGGACGCTGGGGAGGGTCCTCCCGCTGCCGAGCCGCTGAGGCCGCCGGCACCTTCCCGCCGCCCCGGACCCCGCCGCCGGGCTCGGCCCGACCGGATTCCCCTGAACACGGCGCAGGGGTGCGGGCGGTTCCACTCCCCCGCCTGGGGCGGCCCAGCCTGAGGCGAAAAGCAGCGTGAGGGGGAACCGCGGCCGTTGGCGCCTTCCCGCCCCTCACCGGGCGACCCCCGGCGGCTGGCTGCCCGCCGCCCCGCGCTGCCACACGCGCGGGCACCGGCACCGGGAGGAGGAGGAGGAGGAGGAGACGCCCCCGCCCCGCCCCGCGGCCCGCCCCCGCCGGGAGCCGGCCCTGCCCTCACCGAGGCGGCCCCCCCGCCCCGGTCCCGCCGCCTCCCCGCCACACGGGAACCTCCCAGCAGCCCCCGCGGGACGCCGCTCGGGCCCCCCGCCCCCGCCGCCGCGCCTGCGCACTGCGAGCCGTGCCGCGGCGGAGGCGCGGCCTCCCCATCCCCTCCAGGCGGGTGGTTTCGGGGCAGCGCCGCCTTGGCGCGGGTCGGTACTAACGGTGAGGGCGCGGTCCCGGGTCGGACGCCGCCGTAAGCAGCAGGGGAGCGGGCGGGAGCGAACGGCCCGCGGTTCTGCGCTCCCTCGGCGGGGCCCCGGGGCGCCCGCTGGCCTGCAGGCCCGCCTCCGCCAGGCCCCGCATACTGCGCATGCGCGGAGGGCGCCCGCCCGCCTGTGTGCGGCGCGGGAGCGCGGTACGTGCAGCGCGCATGCGCGCTTGGGCGCCCCGGGTTCTTTTTCGCCCCGCGTTTTTTTTCCCTCCGGAGGGGCTCGGCGTGAAATTTTGCACGGGCGCATGCGCACTGAGCGGGCCGAGCCGGCGGAGGGCGGCGGCCCGGTGTACGGCGGCCGGGTAGGGCCGGTGCTCTCAGCCCGCTGCTCTTTGTCAGGCGGGAGGAGCCCGTCGGGGAGCAGCGCTGCGGGCGGCGAGGGACGGAGGCCCGTTGTGAGGAGAACGGAGGCCCGTTGTGCGCCCCGGAGCTCCCCCGGTACCCGCGCCCGCTTCCTGGGCCCTCTCCGGGGCAGGCCTCGCCGAAAGACCGAGGGGCTGGGCCGGCCTGGGCGGCTGGGCCTGCGGAGGGGGGTGCGGGGAGGAACCGGGCCCTGCCGTGGGAGGCAGGCCGAGGGGCTCCGGGCTGCCTTAGCCCTCGAGCCTGTGGGGTGTCGGGGCCGTGTGTGCCTGGGCAGGCTGCCCGCCGTGCCCCTCCGGCAGGAGAGGTGCAGCGAGAGCCGTGTCACGGTAACACCCATCCGCAGCAGAGCGGCAGCCGCCCCCCAGTCTGAATCCTGGGCCTCTGAAATTCCTCCTTATTTTTCTTAATTGGTATATTTCTGCCCGTTAAAAAAAAACCAAAACAACAACAACGAACATCCCTTTGACTGTATACTTTTGGTTTCAAGTTCTGTGCTTTTGTTTTGGAAAAGAGGAAGTCATTTCCTTTGTTTCTGATTAACCTTAGAAGGTTTTGCGCCAAAGCTAATTGTGGACTATCTTAATGACAGGACGAGGAAGCAGGTTATCCCATTCGAGTAAAATGGGATCGAAACAGATTGCGCAGGAAACGTTTGATGATGCAGTGCAAGAAAACATTACAGAATTTGAAATGGATCCAGAAGAGGCTGTGAGAGAAGCTGTGCAGCAGTTTGAGTCCCAAGGTATTGTAAATTCATCTGCTTTTGCAGTTCAGGTTATTAATGACTGAGGTTTTACATATCTCAGAATTTAAGAGAATGCAAAGACTGATCATCCAGTATTGAAAAGAAGCCTTTGTGAAGTGGAACACAGACACTATTAATGCTAACCTAGTTTCATGAAGTAATTATGACTGAAAAACCGCTTTAGGTGAAACTGCAGGGTGCAATTTGCTGAATGAAATTGAACTCTTCCCCCCCCCCCGACATTTAGCTAGAATTGATGCTTTGTTCCAGGACGTATTTGACCATTATAGTTAGCCAGAACTTTGGCAACCTTTCAGCACCTTTGTGCATTGATCCACGCTTTACAATAAGTTTATCTTTGTTCGCTGTAGTTAATTTGACAAATTTTACCCAAGCTCCTGGGTAATTAATATTAATCTTGTTTCCGTTTTTCCTTTTAGGTGTTGACCTAAGCAATATTGTGAAAGCTGTGCGGCAGCCTGCCTCTGAAAATGGTCAAAAGCAAAAGCATGAAATTTTGCTGGTAGGAGCACAAATTTATGTTGTCTTCTAAGGATTAGGGTTATGTAATAGTTTAAGTAATAGACTAAGAATAATGAGACATACCTTCTACTTCTGCCTCTGTCCCATTTCTTTGTGAGCTCTTCATCAAGCAGTTAATCCCATCTGTTCTGCAAACTAGGAATAATATAAAAGTTCAAAGAGCTAGCTTGCACTTTTCAGTGGAAGTATCTGTGTAAGTGCAAAATGCCAGTGTTTCCTGCCTAGGAAATGCAGAGACTGCCTTTCGTAACTTAGAAGCAGATTCTGCTGTTGTCAGGTAAACTCAAACCACAGAAGAACTTTAAGAAAGAAATACAAGTAACCTAAGCGGTAGCTGGTGTCTAGCCCTTCTGAGGGTAGATGAAAAGATTGAACACAGTGCCTCACCAGTAAGATACAAAAACACTCGTGCACACCACTGACCCCTGTGAAACGCGCTAGTTGGACCCAGTTCACCTGCTACTGGTTGGAGTGGCATACAGTGATGGCGTGACGTTGATGGCAGAAGTACAGAGAAGCCCCCATTCCTCCAAGGGTCCTGTGCATGAAGATAAAATGCTGCTCTTTGAGACAGCCATGTCTTAGATATCTGAAACTAATTCTAAATTTAAAAGAAGACTATTATTATAAATAAACAAATTTGACTGACTATAAAGAACTGTTCTTGTTCCTTCACAGTTCAGATTGAAAAGTGACTCTTGATCTCTTCTTTAGACTTTAGATTCCCTTGGGAGAGCCGTTGCTGACTCTGATCTTGCTGAGATGGCCGAGCAGCTAGTGGTCTTCACTGATCAGTGCAAAGAACAGCTGGCTTTCCGCTACCTGGCTGGGCAGAATGGTGCCTATTCTGTGGTGTTCTCTGCCTGCCAGTTGGCTTCAGGAGACCGAAATTTAATGCTGAAAGCCTTTCATACTCTGTCTGCCATCTTGGATGGGCAGCCAGACCTGCTTGACTCCGCTGGCCAGGATCTCCTGCTACAAACTCTGAAAGAATATAGGGAGGATGCGGAAATGACGCTGGCTGGGATCCGATGCATTCGGCATGCCTGTCTGAAACACGAGCAGAATCGCCAGGACTTTGTGAAAGGTGGGATTCTCCCACTGCTGACTGGAGCTATAGTCCAGCACGGAGACAGCGCCGATGTCGTCCGAACGGCCTCCTCAGCGCTCAGGATCATGACGTTTGATGATGACATCCGCGTGCCCTTTGGTCACGCTCACGATCATGCCAAAATGATTGTGTTGGAAAATGATGGGTTGAGAGTCCTCATTGAAGCTGCAAAAGGTAACATCAACCCCATGACTGTTGATCCTAATTTTGAATCGTTTGTGCTTTCTTATCTCAAAACTGTGCTTTGTCATAACTTGAAGCTCCCCAGAGATGATTCAGAAATTGGCCACTAAAATGATATTTAATTCTTTTGATGAAACGTGCCCTGAGAGAGAACAATAGTACGGCTGCTGCAGAGGCTATCAGCAGCACCGGGGTGGCAGTTATCAGAGCTATTTGTCAGTCTATCTAGGAAGTATTTTACAGCCCAGTGCAGGTTTACAGGCACGTTATCCCCGCTGAGGTGCTGTGTTCTTGCCAAGGAAAGATACTCTATCTCAGTCTAGATACAGGGTGAACAGGATGTCATCTGTGCTGATATGTTTTAATATATAAAGGGAAATTCACTGTTTCCTGCTGCCTTTTTTTTTTTTTTTTAAACGAAGCAAAGTAAAACACCTCGATTCTGCAGCACCCCTCCTTCCTCGTAGTTACTCCATTCGCCATCTTTCCTCTGCAGCATTCACAGATAACTCCAGTGTTCTCAGTGAACTGTGTGCCACCCTTTCTCGCCTCTCTGTCAGGAATGAATTCTGTCAAGAAATTGTGGACCTTGGCGGCTTAAATTTTATGGTGTCTCTCCTGGCGGACTGCATCGACCATCCGGTGAGCGATAGAAAGTGTACTTGGGAGCGGAGGTAATGCAGCAGGGCGTGCTTTCCAGTTTAAAGTCCTGGCTGTGAAGGGGCCTTAGACTATGCATTATTTTAGGTGCAGTTAGGGTTGAAAGCCAACCACTGAGCTCTATTTACCTCCCTACTTACGGCCTTATACAGAGAACTAGGTTACATGTGCTCTGTCGGATAAGAATGCCGTAATTCTGAGCCCTGTGCTCAGTTAGTTCCTCTGTCCTCCACAAGCAGAACTCTGCTTGCTCCCAGAAAAGCTGAGTTTCTGGTTTTCCACCATTCTAGCTAGAAGAGATTCAAGAGGATTTAGATGCTCGGGTCCCAGGGGGCTGATGTTTGATTCTTCAAGCTTCTTTGAAAACCGCTGCCAAACTAACAAGATTCCTTATTATTCTGTCTAGCAAGAAAGCATCTGAGATGTGACTGAGAATAGTGTTGGTGTTCATACCTGGGAATTATGGCTGTTTGAATGGAGTTGCTGGGGGACATTCTGGTTGGCTTTCAAAAGTCTGTAAAACTCTCCCTGCAGCTTTCTAAGCTGTTTTTCTTTTGATGAACACAGGACGTGGTGAAGCAAGTGCTGAGCGCCATCCGAGCGGTTGCGGGTAATGACGACGTGAAAGACGCCATCGTTAACGCGGGGGGAACGGACCTCATTGTGCTCGCTATAAGCCATCACCTTGCCAACCCTCAGGTACGCACCGAAGCGGTTGATGAAATCCCACCGGGGCTGGGAATGGAGATCAGGTTCGGGCTGCATAATGTAGCTGTGTTATCCCCCCTCGTGTAGGGGACACAGCGTGGGTCTGACTTGGGATAAACAGCTTATGCCAAGAGCAGATACATTCTCAGTACAGTTGTTAAATGATTGCAACTGAGCAATGTATTAAACCTCTTTAAAATCCAGTTGTTGTAGAGTGGTTAAGCGCATGCTTTGGCAAATGCTTGTGTAAATGCAAAGGTATGTCTGCCTTACTGTATTAGGGTTTTTTTCTTGTTCCTGAATCAGATGGACACTGGATACAGTGTTTTACACCTCTGGGGTGTAAAACTTGGTTTAGATGCCAGAGAAGCAGGATGTTTCAGTGGAAGACACTTATAAAAATAAATTTTTAAAAATCGCCAAAAAAGGAAGCAAACTCCAAACACTTTTTTCCTTAAAGCAACATTTTCAGCCTGTGAGCATCTCCTCCCCTTTGTCTTGCAGATCTGCGAGCAAGGTTGTGCAGCCTTGTGCATGTTGGCTTTGCGCAAACCTGAGAACTGTAATGTCATCATGGAAGGCGGAGGGGCGTTGGCAGCTCTTCAGGCTATGAAAGCACACCCACGAGAAGTGGCTGTACAGGTATCTGCCTCAGAGCACTTGATTATTTATTCAGGATTGGTGTTGGCTGTGTTCACTGCTTCGCTGGGATTTTGTCCTTTTCTTGACAAATACCAAAAGGTTCTGAGGATTTTGGGAATGCAGCATCTAAATGCAGGACTCCCTACATCTGTCACCCTGATGTGATCAGAGCAAAATTTTAGTCTGGGTTTCAAATCCAGCTGAATTCAGGTTCAAGCGACTGTGGAATGCCATGCTTCTCTTCCAGGCATTACTTCTCCTCCTCGAAAGAGCAGGATGAGGGAGGATAGGCTCTTTCAGACCCAGCCTGTGCTACGATGTTATCTGTCTTGTAGGAGACATCTGTTCTCCACAGTTGAGTAAAACACCTACATGGCAAGAAGTTAGCCTCTGGTTTCTCATGCAAGTCTCAGTAGGTCCTGTGTCCACTTTTGTGCTCTCCAGTGTACTAAAATACCATAGAAAATATTTTCTGAAAGAGTGGTTTAAGCTAACTGCCAGGGGAGGTGCCTGGAACAGCATACAAGGGGGTGGAAAAGTAGGTCTGCTGTAGCTGGAGAAGTCTGTCTTAGCATTATTTAAAGAAGTACTTGGTATTGCCTGGCTGGTGTTTGAGATTTGCTGGTGTTCTGACAGAAGCAGGAGGTTTTGTTGTATAAACTTCAATGTGAAACAGCAGCCATACTTTTGTCCATGAATTTTATTCTTCCAGGAAGTAGTTTGTTGCTGTCTACAGCATCTCACATTTGGTTGCCCAGAAGAGGTTCTTTAGTTGGGGCCAGATCTGCTTCGTGTGTGCCAGCATCCTACACGGATGGTATTTCCCTGCAAAAGACGCTAATACCTCTCATTTCCCTCTCTCCCCAGAAACAGGCTTGCATGCTGATCCGCAACCTGGTCTCCCGGAGCCGGGACTTTTCTCAGCCCATCTTAGAGATGGGAGCCGAGAACCTAATAACGGAGGCTCGTGCAACGCACAGGGACTGCGACGATGTGGCCAAAGCTGCGCTGCGGGATCTCGGCTGCAAAGTGGAGCTCCGAGAGCTGTGGACAGGTCAGAAGGGAAGCCTAGCTCAGTGAATCACCACTCCACCGCGCAGTGGAGCTTCGAGGCCTCTGTGTACATGAAGTCTAAGGGGGGGAAACAAAGTGGCATGGATTAATTTGTAGTTACATTGAACTGGAACACCTGAAGCAAATGCCTGGCTTGTGAGGCTGCGGTGAACTTTTTATTGGGAGCTACAGCTGAAATGGCTTTAATGCATTCACAGGCTGCAAATCAGCTCTGTAGTAATCATTCCCCGCATCATCTAATGCCTGAAGATGATCTGCTCCCCCCTGTTGTTGTGTGCTACTTGTGTACAGAACGGGGCCGTTCCCACATGCTCTGTTCTGTACAGCAAGAGCAAAAGTGGATCTTTTCTGGTAGGAGTTTGGTGCGTGCTGTGGCAGCTGGTTCTGATTTGTTCCTCTGCTCTCTGCCGATGGAGGCTAGCGGCCTTGATCTGGTAATGGGATGGATGAGGAGGAACCCCATCGTTTGTGAATGTGTTCTGTCCTGTTGTACTCTTCTACTAACTGTTACTTTACTGCTCACCATATTCTGTGTTGCCTCTTTGTTTTGGATTTTCAGCCAACGTAACATTTTCAACAAAAGCAAAGTAAGGATTTTGGGTAGTATGGCCCAAAGCAACATACTTCATGATGTTGCCATTTGCATCCAGGAGGAAAGCTCATGCTCTCTTTCAGTGAGATGAGCAGGGGAGCGGTAGCGAGGACGGTAGCTTCAGAGCAGGGACAGACTGGCAGTGGGAGCACGCAGCAGGAGGCCAGCACTGGGGAGCCCGGCTTTCGGTTATGTCTCATCAGGGCGGCACCTCCCTGAATCCAGGAGTGCCGTAATTGTAACAAAGAGGCCGTGCGCCTCGTGGACTGAAGACGACTGCGTTCTTGGGCGCAAAATGGGAGAGGTGAAACATCCAGAAAGGTTCTGAAGTCTCAGCTAAAGACTCCTGTGTGCCCCCAGCCGAGTGGTTCCTGTTTCTTGCTGGGCTGTGTTGTTACCAGCTCTGCTCTGGGTGCTGACCCTTCCTCCTGCGCTGCTACTGGAGGTGGACTCGAGTGGATGTTTCTAACGTGATACTCTCTGTAGTTGGCCCTATAAAACAGGAAAATGGAGAAGGGTGGTTGGCTCTTTATGGAGCCTTTTTGAGAGGGGGAAAAGAAAGGTGGTGGGAAACGCCCTGCTGTTGGGTTTGTAAGTGAAGCCTCCTGCAGCCCCGCGCTATCTGCCAGCAGATAGCAAAGGTCATCGCATTCTTCAAAGGCTTCTGACCCCGCGGGAGTGTTCGGAGGAGGAGAGGCTGCTTGCGTCTCCCCTCTTCCTGCTGTGTGAAAGGCGTGGAGCGTTTGCACACTGCTCTGGCCTCCTCCCTGAGATCCTTCACTGAAGGTGCCCTGCGCCGTGGTGGCAGAGCGGGCAAGAAGAGCTGATGAAGAAACCCCGAGGCCCCAAGTCCTGTGGGAGCCCTGCACCGGAGGGAGAGCGTGATTGCTCGGGGGAGCGCGTCGGGTGCAGCCTGGCTCTCTGGGGCTTCACCAAAGCTGTGAGAGAAACACACGGGGCTCCCCTACAGTGGCAGGAAAGCTTGGCTTTCTTTCCCTTCCACTTTAAACAAGCTTTGGTGTAACACTGAGCTGCTTCTAGCTACTGTCCCTTGGTTTTAACCCGACTGGGGCACGGGGAATGGAGAGAGCTGGGGTGAAGGGGCTGTTGGGTAAAGCCCTGCTGGGACGCAGCTGCAGGCCGGGCGCAGCACGCTGCCCTGCGGGACCCAGGCACGGGTGTGCTGCCCTCCGGGCCGCACCAGCCGGGCACCGGCGCAGGACGCGGGGCCAGGCGCAGCAGCCTGCCCTCCCCGGGGGACACCGGGCATGGCGCACGGCCGTGCGGGGCGGGCGGGGCCGGGCCGGGCCCGCTGCAGGCGGCAGAGCCCCGGGGCCGAGCGGGGCCCTGCGCGGGATCAGCGCGGAATCTGCGCGCTCCGCCCCCGGCCGCGCAGCCCGCCCCTTCCCGGCATCGGTTGGCTGCCGGCACCGCCTGTCTGCGGCCGCGCAGCCACTCCCCGCGCACGGTACTGCCCCTGCCGCGGGGATTGGTCGCCCGTCAGGGCGGGCCCCGCCTCCCGCGGGCGCAGCGGAGCAGGCGGAGGCCTGGCGGCCGCGGGGAGACGGCGGCTGAGGCGGCGCCGAGCGGAGCGGAGCCGAGCCGGTGAGTGCGGGGCGGCCCCGGGCCCCTCCGCCCCGCCGCGGCTGCTGCCGCGGCCCTGGCCGCCCATCGCCGTGGCCTCGCGTCTGAGCGCCGGGCGGCCCCGGGCCGTGCCGCGGCGTGCGGGGCCGGGTGACATTGCCGCGGCCTCCCGCGGGGTCACCGCCGCTTCGCCCCCCGGCTCCCTCCGGGCCGGCCCGGCGGCGCGGCCGGGCTCGGGCTTCTCCCGCCGGGCTTCGCCGCCGCCCCCTCCTGCCCGGGAGTTCGGGGGGAGCGGCTGGAGCCGCGCCGGGAGCCGGCCCGCGCTGCAGGAGAGCGGCGCCGGCCTTTGCCGTGGTCACCACCGAGCTGCGGCACCGCACCGGAGGCCCGGCCCGCCCCCGGGTCGCGCTGCCCGGCTGCCTGCAGGCTGCCCGCCCCGCTGCCTGCCCGGCCCCTGCCTGCCTGCCTGCCTGCCCCGCTGGCCACCTTGCCCGCCCCGCTGGCCACCTTGCCTGCCTGCCTGCCCCGCTGGCCACCTTGCCTGCCTGCCTGCTCCGCTGCCCGCCTTGCCTGCCTGCCCTGCTGCCTGCCCCGCTGGCCACCTTGCCCGCCCCGCTGGCCACCTTGCCTGCCTGCCTGCCCTGCTGGCCACCTTGCCTGCCTGCCTGCCCTGCTGCCCGCCTTGCCTGCCTGCCCTGCTGCCTGCCCCGCTGGCCACCTTGCCTGCCCCGCTGGCCGCCTTGCCTGCCTGCCTGCCCTGCTGCCCGCCTTGCTTGCCCTGCTGCCCGCCTTGCCTGCCCCGCTGGCCTCCTTGCCTGCCCACCTTGCCTGCCCCGCTGGCCTCCTTGCCTGCCCACCTTGCCTGCCCCGCTGGCCACCTTGCCTGCCCACCATACCTGCCTGCCTGCCCGCCCTGCCACCTTGCCTGCTTCTGCCCCCCCTGCCTGTCCCCTGCCTGCTGCCTTGCCAGCCTGTCCCGCTTCTCGGGCGTGAGGTGTCCGTGTCAGGCTCCTCTTCCTCTCACAGTCGTTTGATCAAAGCTGGGCTCAGATGAGCGCCCGTCTCCAGATGTGTGCTTAGATGCCAGATGTGATTTTTGTTTTGTTTGTTTTTTTTTAAGTTGATGTGACCCTGAGAATAAGGCACCTTGTGTTTCTCTGCTGAGGGGTAGATACCAGAGGGCGTGGAAGATATTAAATGCAGATCTCTCGATGTCTTCTGCTTCTGTCCTGCTTCAGGATAAGCAAAAAGTTGCAGAGCAGGGGAGGCTTTCCCGCTTTGCCTTCAAATGTGGCAATGGAAGCAGCGCCTGGGATTGGGTTTAAATCGTAACATAAAAAGACACATGGAAAATGCTGGAAATGATCGTGCAGGGTTAATAAACGCCGTTCCACCTTCTCTGCTGCATGCAAACGTGTGACTCGCGGTACCGCAGGCGTAGCAGTTGGTGCTGCAGTTGCTTTGCTGACCTTAAACCCGCGCTCCCCTGGAGTTCGGAGGAGTTGAAGATGTGTTTGCGTTCGTTGACTGTGTTTTTCCTGTTGGCTGTTAATTTAGCAAACTGCGTAGAGTGGGTTTGGAGTCTGCTCTCGCTTGGCTCTTTTTTGCGTTAGGTTCCTGTGCTTCATGGTCACATTAACTGCAAAGCTTTTTCTGGAGGTTGTGTGCTCCTCCGATGTTTTTCTGTGGTTTGGTGAATTTAGAGTGTTTTGAAAACATTCTGGTTTTTAAATGACTCTAGTTTGGGAGAAGGGCGCGCGTGTGAAGGAACAGAAGAGATGTCTGTGGGTGTTGGAAAGCAGCTGAGGGAAGAGCGACTGTGTAATAAGGGTACCAGAGGGTTGGTATAATCATACCAACAACCTGTAGGTGAATGTATTTAAAAATAATCATGTGATTGGGTGTCTGAAACACCAGGGCTGGATTCTAGGTAACTCTGAGCATCTTTACATCCTTCTAGAGCCGTGGATACTCAACGCTTATTTTTCTTTCCCCCAGCAAGCCAAAATCATTGTTTAGGACCTCTGAATGTTGGGCTTGAGGAGAGCTGCTGTGGAGGGGGGGACTGGGACTGTCCTTGACGTTGGATTTCAGCAGGAACTCTCTGGCCCCGATGGTTGCTTCAGGGAGGGGAATTTTAGCTGTTGATAGCATAGCAGTATGAGTCAGGAGCTGCAATAATTTCTTTTTGCTTGACCTGCAGCTGTAGCTAGTACGCTGACTTAGTCCCCGCTGCAAGCGCGTGTTTCAGGCGTGTCTGGTGTGTTAAGCTTTGCTTCGAGAGGTTGCATAAAACACAAGGTGAGCACCAACGCAGCCTTGAGTGTGCGGTTACCTGGTGAAGCAGATGGGCTTGGTACAGGTCAGACAGGTTTGCTGTTAGAAAAAAGCTCAGGAACCAGGAATAATTTTCTTCTGGTAACTTTGCTGCTAATTGTAGGAAGATGCATTCAGGTTTGTACCTTCCTTATGTGAAACTGATACCAATACTTCACGCTGCAGTGCTGTTCTCCGATTTCCAGCTGATACATGGAGGTATTCCTGCTAGCTGGCTTGCGAAGGGAGATTACTTTTTGTGTTGTATGGAGAAGTGAATGGAAATGCAAACAGCTTACTCCAGGTCCCAAAATAAATGAGTGTTGGAGGAGTTCTTTGCTCTCTGGTTGTGCTTTAAATCCTCTGCTCCTCGCTGTTGTGCAGTTAATGATGAAGGTGTGTGTGTCGTGTTAGTGCTGCTAGGCCCGAGTTACCATAAGGTAATCACACTTAATTGAAATCTGCAGTGCTTTGGCTAAGGAGAGTTGATGCTTAACTTTGCATTAATTTTTGTACGATTTAGAGTGAGTACAAGAGACAGTCAACATGGAAAGCATTGCCGCTAGGAAACGACACCTGCTTGGCACGCTTGTGGGTCGTTCTGCTTCATGGTGGAAGATTTTAGTTCTTTATTTTCCTTTTTTTTCATAGGCAATTTAAACTGCTGGGGTTTTAGAGCAGAGATTGTAATTATCCGTGATTGTGTTGAAATAGTTCTTGGCAAAGATTGCTCGTGTATTGACTGGGGGTTGCTGGTATTCCAAATAATCTCAGTTTGAATAAAAAAAATTCGTCTGTGCTGGGATCTGTCACTTTGGGACCTCGTGTGTGCCTGCGGTGACATTCAGGTGAACGTGTCTGGGATCCACTGACGGCAAAGCCTGTATTTACGTGGGCCTGCAGGAGGCCTGCGGACCGGGGGGTCACACATAATATTTTATTGTCAGTTCTTTATGCCATTGCCTTTGAGAAAGAATTTTTGAGAGGAGTATTCAAGCTGGGAGGATGCTTGGGGTTTTTGTGTGTGGTTGGTTGTTTTTCTGCCTTTGCTCCCGAAGGGAGGTGATCGCTGTCTGACAGACGAGCGGGTTCAGCAGAGGGCCCCGGGATCCAGTCCCCTTGTTCAAGCGCTCCCTTCTCCCTCGGATAAAGCTGTTATCTGTCTTGCAGATAAGCACTGGTCTTCAGTTTTTGGCTGTGGAAAGCATAGTTGAGGTGTTCCCAGCAACAGTCTTCTTTTAGCAACTGAAGAATGAAGCACTGTTTTTTCTTGCCAAGATTTTCTCTGTTCTGTGGCTCATGCCTTCCTTCCAAGCTTAGTACAAAACGCGACTCTCCTGGACTCCTCGGAATAATACAGCTGGCTTTGCTAGCAGAGGTTGAGATTTAACCATTTCGCAGTGTTCAGCAACTGGCTTAATTCAAGTCAGATAATCTAAAACCATGCAAAGAATTTGTATCTTTATCCTCAGTTTTATTGGCAGGCTTGAGCGATATCTGGCTGAGGAAGGCAGGAGGAGCATTTGTTTTGTTCTTTGGAGCTAAGAAAGTCTGTAAAAAAATTAAACTCTTCCAGATATTGTAATTTAGTGAGTCTTTTAGTCAATGATTCTTTAAAATCATGCTAACGGTTTCTGTACGGACCTTTAAAGGAAGAAGTGCAATGGACTATTCATAGCTAATGTTTTGGGTTCAGATTTGTATGCAACGGAAAGATGAATGTGACTGAAGAGAGCTGGGTCTGCAGGGCATATCTGGGTTTGATTTTTAATGGCTTAATCAAACTGGAAGGCAAAGACGGACCTCAAGGGGCCGTCTAGTTATAGTTCATCCCCCTGTTCTGAGTGTTCCAGCCCTTTTTGCTGTGATTTTCTGTGATGCTTTTGCTCCAAGGGTGAATTTAAGGCTGCAGTAATCTCGGCTCTTACCACATCTCTTTCTCTGTCAGGCTCAATTGCTCAGTTTAACAATAACAATTGAAGGAAACCTAATTGAGCAACTTCCCTGGGTACTGTTTAACTTCAGCCTGCCTGGGAAAATGTGTGAAAATTTCTGCAGGAACTCTCTTCGTTTTCTTTTTTCCTAATTTAATTATATGCTTTCATTAGTGATGTTAACAACATAATAAAAAAAAAAAGGCAGCATTAGGAACTGGGTAGCTGTTGAGTAATGAGGGAAGCTGGCGTATCTGAATGGAGTTACACGAGTGACTTTACCTGAATGAAACTGAAATTCTGCCCCGGCGTTGAACTGTGACTTCATCTCGGTTTGTGCAACAGTAATGTCTGGAGCTGTGAGTATGGGAGGTGCTGTACACAGCTCCCAATTATTGAATAAAAAAGTGTTCTAAGTTCCTGTACGCACCTTGGTTTGTCTCCTCAGAAGCAGTTACCCATCCTGGTTTTTGCTAACGATTAGGGAGAAGTGGACAGCAGGGCTAAGTTTCTCCTGCCTTTGTGGGCATCGACTTGGAGCCTCTCTTGCCTGCTGGAACTAGGTGGTTTTGCCATTGCCTCTCTGTCAGGACACTCCCATGTCCAGGGCTCTAAACTGCTTTTATAATTGCTGCTGGGGTGGTTTGAGGAAAAAGCAAACATTTCTTAGCAAATAGCTGCCATTGGATTCAGCTAGCTGATGGTGCTGACTGTTTGCTTTGCAGTATATCTGCTGTTCTTGCTGGGCAGATGACATTCTTTCAGGAATCTTAGTGTTTTGTGACAGGTCTAAATTCCACTGGAGACTATCAGACAAACTTGTTTTTCGGTAATGACGTGTTGCAAGCCAGTCTCTGGGCTGGATGCCTGAGCTTCTCCTGTTTTCTGACCATGTAGTAATGCGAAAACTGTAATGACTGGGTCTGCTTTTGTCACTAAGGTATTTTTCTATTAACAGGTAGTTTCGGGTCTGCCCGGGTGTTGGCAGAATGGGAGTGGTTAGGATGTTGGTGAAGCTTGGAGAGGATGGGCAGTGGGATTTCTGCCTCCACCAGCTGTGAGTTCTGCCCAAAACCCAGTTCTTCTCCTTCCCGCGGCTCCTGGAAGTCGGTGGTGGTGATCTGCCACAGGAACGCGTGTGCGTAGCTGGCAAAACACATAAAGGAAGAATTTCAGGCAGGTCGTGCCATAAGGATGTGAAGTCAAACTTTTAAATAAGGTTTAATTTTGAAATATGGAACTGTATAATAATCTGCAAACCTTTAGCAATGTGATTTTAATTGCACACACCCTAACTGGAGAACTTGTGCTTATTTCTTAGTTGTGATGCTGTCTCTGAAACTCATTGGCTCCTCTGCTGAGGAACTAATTATCTTAAGACTGTGTAATTTCAAATATGTTCAAATGAAATAGCTGAAATACAGCATCAGGATTGGATTCACAAGCGGCTTGGACAGCTAGAGCTGTTTTTTCTCTGAACCCCCAGTCCCCTTTGGGCAATGAACTGGGTCCTGCCTGTAAGACATTCTTCCTAGTAGGTTGCTTTTATCATCTGAATAACTCGATTCTGTCTGGGCTGTCCTTTTAATCAAAATCACCACCAAGAAAAGCAGGATGTCTAACTTGTCAGAGAGTCAATTTGACAGCTTGATTGAACTTGCTCAGGTATTCATTAAGCGCCGCTAGAGAGAGCTGGGAGAATGGAAGGGAAGGACTAACAATGCTCTAGTTTTTAATGTGCAGAGCATATTCCGTGCATCTCCTGGTATGCAGGGAATGAAACTTGTTTTAGCGCAGATGTTTCTGCAATTGCTGGAACAGGGGTAGGATACCTCGAAAGAGTCCCGGGGCTGGGGACCATCACAAAGCAGAGTCCCGGGGCTGGGGACCATCACAAAGCAGAGTCCCGGGGCTGGGGACCATCACAAAGCAGAGTCCCGGGGCTGGGGACCATCACAAAGCAGAGTCCCGGGGCTGGGGACCATCACAAAGCAGACCGTTGCAGCCGAGTTCATCAGGTTGTCTAAGACGCCAGTGCCAGAACCGCAGGGCCTGAGCCTCCCTGTTTCGCAACTTGGTAAATAAGCTTTAATCTGTGACCGTAAATTAGCACGGCTAAGTCACAGGCAGTGTTTTCTGATGGAGTTGAAACTGGATGCTGGAGTAAGTGCTTTGTACTTTCAATAAACTATCATTAGTTTTGTTGTAAAAGCACAGTGTATGTTACTCATTAAACCTCTTTAACTTTTGAACTCGCCTTTGCCAGCAATTTTGCCTTCTGATTATATATTCTCCTAGGGAAATGGTTTGCTCTACAGCGTGTAGTGCTGAGGAGTCTGGATCCAGATGTGTGACAAGGACCCGTGTAACTACAATATAAATAACACAGAAGTATGTTATAAAAAAATAATCCACAGCTATTTTTGCTTGTTTCCTGTGACTCTGTAAACATAAGTCATGACTGTGTACGGGGCTATACAAAACACAAGGATTTAAAAAAATATCCAGCTGCTCCGTGTTGGGTTTCAGTGGATTCCTTAAGGAGCGAGTCAGATTGCTATATATGCACAATAACGCCTGGCTTCCGAGGGCCAGGCGCTACAAATTCACACTGCAACTTTAAAGCAAAGCTTTCTTCCCTGCAGGTCCTGTACGCGTTATTGGTCATAACAGCCAGAATTCAGTTAATAACTCACTGACATCAGAATCCAGCCCAACTGCAAAATAAAATAAAGCTGCATTGCTTTGCAGAGAGCAAATGTGAATAAAAATAATAAATGCTATTTTTACATTTAAGCCTCTGCAAGTTTGGGGCCTATATTTATGTAGAGCATGTGGGCAGTTTTAATATGTAAAATTGAGCATATAGACAGGTGTTTGTAAGATCAGGGCATTGGGCACTAAAAATAAAAAAAGAACATCTCTGAATAGGATCAAAGAGAATATTCTTGAGTAAATGGATATCATCTTTATGCATGTGCATGTTCTAAAATAAGTCCAGGCTTAATAACATCAGTTTAGTATTTAAAATTTCCTTGTAGTCATCTTTTTCTCAATCATATTTCGAAATCATGTTTTAAAATAAAGTAGCATATTGCATTTCTGAGCTCTTTAGCATGATTTCTATTTTTGGGGGCTTATTTTTGGTAGAGATAAATCTGATATTGTGACCTACATTTCTTTATTTGGGATAGCTAGGAGTAATATCTCTAACTGTGGTTTCTTTCATGCTTTTGCTGAAAGGCATTGTTTTACAATACATTTTCCAGGTACGTGAGATAAGAAGGAACGGAAGTAACGACAGACAGTAATTAGAAGTAATCAACAGTCTGTGTTCTTCAAAATAATTTAATGAAATGCTCTGCTCCGCAGTGTTACGAATCATCTTTGGTCTTGATCCTTACGGGAGTTGTTGTTCACATGGTCTGATGTGACCAAGCTTCCGTGACAGAACTTTCCAAGTGCAAACGCCGATGCTGTTTAGGTCGTGCTTTGGACTATCAGATGTTACCTTTCATTAAAATTTTGAGTTATTACTGTCTGAGCAACATCCTACGATCTGCTCTTTCCAAAAACACCCTCAGGAGCTGTAAACACCTTGATATGTGTCTTCCCAAAGCTCTAGCAAGTGATGTCTGGCATTAAAGACACCCAGGTGTGTTCGTCCTCCCTTGGACTGAGTGCACGGGTCATGCATAGCTTCATCATCGCAAATTGGTCATGCACGAATACAGACAAAGCTGAGCTGTCTCTGGCTTTGCGTTAATATCTCTGCTGCAACCAAGGGGTTTTGAAAGTGAAGGCTGGCACTAATTTATGAGAGCGATGTGGGGAAAAAAATAGGTCAGCAAGTATGAAAGGTGCTGACAAGCATATAATATCTAGAGATTGTTAAAAGGGGAGGGAAAAAAAAAGCTTTAAGACTGCCTTTCCAAGTAAGCAAGCTGTTGTGCCTGAGGTTTCCTAGGCACCAGAGCGGGGCAGAGGTGAAGTAACTTGCTGGAGGACACGTGAGAAGGCTGTGGCAGAACTGGGGAGCAGTTTGGGAATTCAGATTTCCTAATACCACATGCCTTGAAAGGAAGCTAACGAAATGGAAACGGGGCTGTTTGAGCAGGCTGGTTGCTTAGAAAACTGGTCTTTGTAGTTACATCCCCCGCTTGTGAACAGGTTCAGAACTCGGAGAGGCCGCCCTTCTGTGCTAACTCAAGGTTTTCAAACTTTGGCTCTTTCATTTCTGCATATTTAAGGATGAAAAAATTGCATCATAAAAAGCAGAAATATTAGAAAGTTAGATGCTAAAGTGATAGCTTCTATTTAAAGCATTCTCTCTGCATTTATACTCCGCAGCTAAGGTTAAACTGACCTTGCCTTTCATGAGGCAAGCGAGAGCTTGTATCACAGCAAGAAACATCTGTGCAAACTGCACTGATTCACTGGCTACAAGCACGTGTGCGTTGCAACTGTGAAGAAAGGGAGTTCTGAAATCACTGATGTGCTGCTTTCAGTCAAATCGCTAGCGTCATCAAAATAGCCTTGATGGCACGTGTGAGGCATTGGATCTATCTCTTTCCTAAAATAACCTCCAATTGCTTATGGCAGGCTTTGGGGACTTACTGCCGTGACTATTTTTTCCATTTTCCAGGGCTGGGTTTTAAATTTCTGTATGCCTTCTCCAATATCTAGATGCTCAGCAGTCAGACTGAGCAGCAACCAGAATCCTCACTGTAAGCGATGGAAGAGGACAGAGCAGGATCTGATTCTTCTCTCTAGAAACCATGGATATTTTGATGTTGTAACTTGCAGCTGAGTTCCCTGTGGGCTGGAAAGAGTGAATATGATTGACACAGGTTTTACATAGCACCAAAGTACCCCCGCACACGTACACGTGCACCTTAAAGGAAGGACACGGTGCTAGGATCCTGGAAATGCTCCTCAGCTGGGAGCTTGGGATGGGGGTTTTCCAACTGAAAATGGCCCTGGGAGTAGGTCACTCTTCCTTCCCGTACAAGCTTTTTATTACCTGCATATTTCCTACTTTTGATGCTAACTCTTGCTTTGTTCTTGTCTTCAATTTAGGAGCCGTAGCTCTTCTGCCCACTTGTAAGTGCAACTGGTATGGGTAATGGTGTGAGAGAAGGTCAAGTGGATTTCAAACAGCAGGATGTGGAGCCAATTACATCAACCCATCTTCCCTCAGAGGTAAGAGTAGGAGATTGTTGGGTATATGCAGTGGGCTTGAGAGAAGAGCTGCGTGGCAGCTCTCCTAAGGAAGCGTCTCAATGGGATGAGCTGCAGAGTCCTGAAAGAGCTGCAGTGTGTGTGCGAGCCACGTAACGCGTGACTTTTGCTTTATCTGCGGGTAGCCAAGCAGTTCCAGCCCCCTGGGAAGAGGCTGGGCATCGCTCACAGCTGACAGGCAGGCTGGGCTGCGTTCCTTGTTCAAGGTTACGTCTTGTTATGTCTTAGTGGCAGAGCTGGGAGGAGAGCCATAAGCCTTGGTTTCCCTGCTCTTGCTGCTGTTACTGGGCTCCTGCTAGAAACACTGGAAGAGACGCCGAACCTTGGTCTGATTTAGACCAAAACTCAGGCTGAAGTTCACACAGTGCTGCCTTTGCATGACTACCCTTGCGTTTAGCACCAGACAGGCAAAGACTGGAATGGAAAATTGAACTGAACCATGTATTTTGGTAATAAACATTAACTTTTTAGCTGTGAAACACTCTGAAAAAAGAAAAATGTTAACTCCTCTTCTCCATGAACAGGCAAAGCGTATCAAAAGTTAACATTCTTAAGCCTTGTCTTGACTTGTCTTTCAGTCCGTAACCTTCACGGTGTTAGATTTCAAGTCATTTACTTGCTTTCTGCCCGTGTGTTATGAGAAGATAGCTGCTTTATAAATATGAGCTGTGGCAGGAATGTCAATAACAAAAACACTTCCATTCCATTTATCATAGTAGGAAACCTGTCTTGTTTTATTCTTAGGATCTTGGGAACAATGTGGAGACAGGGCTTGTGTGTGTTACTGGAAGGGCAAGAAAGAAACTTACCTTGTACACGGCTAAATCATGAGGAGGCAGCGGCTTAGCTTTTAGAAATCTTAGTAGAGAGAAAACAGTACATGTATGAGGTGGCAGACCTTGGAACTTTGCATCTTGGCAGACAAGTCTAATCTTTGTTCTTCATGATCTGATCAGGAATTTACTGTACTTGAAATTTTGAAGAGAATTTTGACCCAAGTCCTTGAGAGGGTGTAAATGCTGCAGCAAAGGTAAAATACTACAACTTTTGCTTAGGGTTGACTGTGTCATACTGAACGATGCTTTGTTCCAGGATAACCAGGAGAAAAAGAAAGTACTCAACTCCCTGATGTCTGGCGCATTGGCTGGTGCCGTTGCTAAAACTGCAGTAGCTCCACTGGATAGAACAAAAATCATGTTTCAAGGTGAGTCCTGTTGGCTTTTGCAAAATGCTCTTACTTTATAACTGTTAGCAGAATCCAAAAGAGCTTCTGTGATCTGCTCCGCCAGCCTGTTCTCCAGCGCTTTGCCCTCCTTCAGTCCGCAGAGACCTGGCAGGATGCAGACAGAATAGGGACGTTCCCACAGTGAATTGAGTCTAAAACCCTATTGTTTGATCCTTGGTAGGATTATTGCAGGTGTCGATCAGCTGTGCATCAGGCCCGCACTCTTGGATCCAAGTCTCATGGTAGTCAGCAAGAGCTTTGCTATTTCAGTGTAACACAGATGCACGCATTGCTGGTTAGCGGCAGATGCCTGTGGCTCGTGAACGTTGGCTCGCCCCGTGTGCTCCGTGACATGAGGGAGAGTTTTGGAGTGCAGAGGAAGAAGGCACTGTAAAGGCAGCTTTTGAGGGGATGACTGGTAACCCTCCGGATTTCTGTGTCTGTTCCGTTTGGAAAAATAAGGCAGGGAGGGGAAGGGAGCAATACAAGGTGTGGTGGCACTGGAGGGAGGTAAATGAGCTGTTTGAGTTTCTTGCTGAAGGCTGGATGCCAGGCTGTGCCTGCTCCAATGCATGGAGTCTTTTCTACGAAGAGTTGCATTGTATTGCAGCTGAATTGTTTTGGTTAGAGTCGAAGTTAGTGCTGAGAAGTACTGCAAGAGGCACTGAAGCTGGCATACCTAGCTTTGTATTACAGAGCCCTTTCTGGAACCCGTAAAGTCTGCAACTGAAAATGAAATTCATTGAATCGGAATAGAAAATTCTCGTGCGTTTAGCGGGATTTGGGATTCAGCCCCATCACGGGCTCTGTTCCGTTCCCCTGTTTCAGTGCAGGATCTGTCAGCTGCACTGACTGTCCCAAAGGGAAGAGTGCAGACCGTTAATACAGTAGACATTTGGTGAGGCCAAGAATTTTAAATCTGGTTGACGTCCCAGATTAAATGAATTGGGTAGGTTTAATCTAATCCCTGGATGAGATTTAATTCTGAATTGACTTTCATTTGACATGATTTTCATTCTCAGCATAGCAGGGGCTGAGGTCTGGAATAGCAGGGATATAGATCAGGGAGTTCCAGCTGCAGGCAGCTAAAGCCCGGGCTGGCTGCAGGCTGGGATTGCATCTGTGACCAGATGCTCGTGCAGCAATGAGTACGTGCTGTGCTTTCTCACCAGAACAAACACTGTAGTTCATCTAAGGTTGGAAATGTCAGGATCAGAGGTGAGATGGAAACTGCAGAACTGGGGTGAGTCAACAGCTGTCTGTATAAATCACCTTTAATTTGTACAGGCCTCCATTTATAAAAAGACCTGTTTGGTTTGGCCCATTAAACTCGCTGCAAAGGATATGATTAAAACTTGCCTGTTCCGACTGATTTCTTAGTATCTAATGTATTTCTTAGTCTCTTGCTCTCCTGAAGGTTTTTACTCTGGGGCCTCTTCCCTGTCTGTGAAAAGGGAAAGCATCTTTGGGTCATATGAGTGTAGGAAGGTTGTCCCTTGAGGCAGGGACTGAAGAATTTTCCTGTGGGAGAGCAAAAAGAGCTCTTCTCCGTTGCAGAGCCAGCTGCAATTGGTTAGCGAGGTGTTTTTATTTCTTAAAAAACAAAAAGTGTTGAATTGCATAAAGGAGCAGCGTGGTGAAAATGTATTTGCATGTGATTGTTTGATACACTTGAGAGGTTACAAGTCTCAAAGGAGTTTGAAAGAAACTGCAACCGACACTTAATTGGAACCATGTTTCATTAGCGTTGCTGTTCGGGTTTTAGCCTGGGTTTCCTTCCTGCTGTAGGAATGTTACAAAACAGAGCTGCTGTATGCCAAATAAATCTTGCTTCCAAATGCCTTGTGTATTACATAGTTAAAGAGATGCTGTCAGTTTGAATGGATGCAAGAAAAGAAACTGATTGTTCATTTGAGTTTTGCGAGGATGAAACCATTCTTGCGTGGAGCCTCACTAAACAGACCCGTTCTTTGCTGGATTCTGGCATTAAGCTGGAACCTGTGCATGGAAATGCTCTACTAAAATAAGCGGTCGGTGCAGTTTTGATTTTTTTTTTTTAATTTTTTATTTATTCATTTATTTTTAGTGCTTTAAAGTAAGAAGTGTGACAGAAACTGAGCGTTTTTGTAACAGTAGGTGGAAAAATGAACTTATGTGCTAAAGAGAGTTTGGGAGCACTTACCAGTGGAAAGTCTTTGTTTATTATAAAGAATCTCTATTTTCTCTTGCATTAATTCTTTTGCTTCTACCTTTATCCCTTAGATAAAACGCCTGTATGGTTTATTTGATCCATCTAAATGTATTGCGAGACCTAATGCTCATTTTTTCTTTCTAGTGTCTTCAAAAAGATTTTCTGCCAAGGTGAGGTGATGTGTCTGTCTCCTGTTGACCTGAAATGTTTGATTAATGGTAGTAATAGCCCTAACAGCATCTTTTGTTTGTATTTATGTAACTTTCTTGCTTGGGTTTTATTAGCAGCACTCATAGTGAAAAAGCATAGAGGGAAAGACTGGAAACAGTATTGTTTCTAATACTGCTTAGGACAGTGCTCTTTCATGTTCGTGTTTTTGTCCAGTGCCTAGCACAGAGCGGCCTCCATCCTAGTCCATGCTCCAGGTTCTACCTGTGACATGACAGTAAATGTTGTGGCATCGCTCAGGGCTTTGTTTTGTTGGACCGTCTCCTCTAGTGGTTGCTTTCTTTCCCCAGCCACCACTGGAGTTGTTTCAGAGTATATAGGAAATTTGAATTTCGGACCTGATCATGGCTTGCTGAATGTTTTGTTGCGTGTGCATTACAGCTGTTCCATGTGTGCTGTGCTAATATGTGTAATCCAAATTTTTCAGTCTTATACTAAGAAGATTAATTTGGGTTGAGACATGGTTTGTGCAGACAGCAGTCCAGCTCTGTGCCTTGCCCTTGGAGGGAAAATGAAGATGTCTTGAATGTAAAACTCTGTCTTCCTGACTCCGGTTCTTTTTTGCTCTAATGTATCTGATTCGGTCTCCCCAGAGAAGACGTTTTAGTTGTCTTATTCTGGAGTCAGGGTTGCGAGCGTAAACAGCTGATACCAGCTTAGTGTGGTTGGGGTGGGAAGGAGGATTTGGAGAGGTTAAGCTATAGGGTCACCTTTTCCCCCTCTATTGTTTGGACTCCCTCTTATCATGATCTGTCTGTCTGACCTTTGATCCGTTGCCTGCAGGAGGCCTACAGGCTGATTTATCGCACCTACCTCAATGAAGGCTTCTGGAGTCTCTGGCGGGGGAACTCAGCCACCATGGTCCGTGTGATCCCTTACGCTGCCATTCAGTTCTGCGCGCACGAAGAGTACAAGCAGCTCCTGGGGAGTTACTACGGCTTCCAGGGAAAGTAAGATGCAGTGTGGCTTTGATCCTTGCAGAGGAGGATGGAGCAGTTTGTGGGACCGTAGATCGTAGGGAGGGAGCACGTTTCTCTGCTTCGTGCAGGCCTGCTGGGGTGAAAGCTCTGTTGGTGCAGAATTGAGGGGGCTAAGCACAGGGCTGGGCTTCTAGTCTTGCACAGGGGAGATCTTTGTGAGAAGAAGACCCTGTCTTCTAGAGGCATGAGCAAGAAGTGGCCTAGACATTGAGTTAGCACTTCCCTGTGCTGAGAGTGGGCAGGCAAAACAAAGAGCTTTTCTTTGCAGGAGAAGCAACAAGATCCAGCCTTGCGCTGTTATCTGAGCCATGCGCGTGGCCTGAGCCTCTTGCTCTTGGGCACGTAGTGTCTGAGACGCCCCAAGTCAGGCTTGCTGTCCTCAACAGATACTTCTCTAAGCCTATGTCTTGAATGGCTGTGGCAAACCACAGCTGCTTCAACCCCCACCCACCCACCTCTCTTCAGTACACAGGCAGGGAAGGGATTCAGTAGCTGATAGAGTAGAGCCCTCCTCAAAAGCCATGTAGTATTGCCATCTCCAGGTGATCTGTTTGGTCTCTTCTCTCACCTTACTTTAGAGCGCTGACACCCTTTCCTCGATTCATTGCTGGCTCTCTGGCAGGCACAACGGCTGCCATGTTAACCTACCCCTTGGATATGGTCCGTGCTCGAATGGCTGTCACGCCGAAGGAGATGTAAGTGCCTAACGAAAGCAAGTACAAGCACCACGAACAAATGCAGAACTTTCTTTTAAGGTCAGATGACTTTATTCCCGTTTTCTGGGTCACTTCTTGCTCGGAGCCTTTGCTGTAATAAACCTCTTACTGCTGGGGTCTGAGCACTGATTAAATGACCAGAGTCCTGGGTAGTCCAGGGGCTGGAAGGAGATCGATACTGAAAGACCTCACTAGTAAAACTCGTGCCTTGGTTCTTGAGGAGGCCAGCTGGCACAATGCCTCCGAAAGAGATCGAACAGACAGGATAGCATGTTGTGGTAGGGCTATAGGAGAGCTGGTGACTGGCTTCTCCATCTGTAGACAGGCTTCTGAAATCCCTTCTGAGCTGTTTGATGAGCTCGGAGCCGAATTAATTAATTGTTGATCCTTCAGAAAGTCCTGTTGGAAATATTACTGGTGTGTGCAGTCACTAACCAGCGCAGATTTGGTTTTCCTGTGTCCACATGCTAGGTACAGCAATATTGTTCATGTCTTCATCCGAATATCCCGAGAGGAAGGATTGAAGACATTGTATAGGGGATTTACACCAACCATCCTTGGAGTGATTCCGTATGCTGGGCTTAGCTTCTTCACCTACGAGACGCTCAAGAAACTACATGCAGGTAAAGGCAACTTGGCTTGCTTTCAAATGACATGGTGTAGTCTTTTGGCCGATTCGAGATGTTTGAATTCAGTGGTGCAAGTCCTGTTCCTGGCCTTGAAGCCAATTGCACAGTTCTGTGCTTGTGGAGGATGCCTTGTGCCCTCATCTCTCCGATTCCAGGCTGTGATGAAGGCAAGAAAAGCAGTATCTCTGTCTTGCAAAGGACCAAGAAGCTGCAAGTCCTGGGTGCAGAAGGACTTGGTTATATACCAAGTCAGCTAACGACAAAGTTGGGAACAAAACCTCAGGAGCTCTGGCACTCAGTGCTCTCTTTGGCTCTTGGTCCACTTGACCTTAATCATGTGTTTATTACAAGAAGCTTTCTACACTCTGCTACTTTCTCTTTCCCAGATCACAGTGGGAAATCGCAGCCATCCCCTCCGGAGCGGCTTTTGTTTGGTGCCTGCGCAGGCTTGATCGGCCAGTCAGCTTCTTACCCCCTGGACGTGGTTCGCCGACGAATGCAGACGGCGGGGGTTATGGGACACACGTACAGTTCCATCCTTCTCACCATGCAGGAGATTATAAGAGAAGAGGGACTAATCCGTGGCTTGTACAAAGGACTCAGCATGAACTGGGTCAAAGGTCCAATTGCAGTGGGAATAAGCTTCACAACCTTTGACCTGACGCAGATCCTTCTCCGTAAATTACAGCACAGCACTAACGTTGAAAGGTAGTAGCTTAATCCCCGCAGCCCTTGCTGGGGAAAAGTACAACACGTGTAGACAGAGCAATGCTAGCGTTCCCTCACTTTGTACATGCTCTCCTGCAGCTGAGAACTTAACCTTTCTTGTTTGTTTGTTTTGTTTTTTCTGTTGTTGTTGGATCTTTTCTGTTTAATGAGCCTCTGAGTTATTTGGAAACCTCGACCTGAAACTAACTCTTTCCTAAACAAAACACTCTTACAATTCTGCAGAACTGAGTCCTCTAAAGTAGCGGCCTCACCCCTCTGTTTTACTCTTTGATACCAGGAGTGGAGCCTCTCAAACAAATATGTGCTGCTGCTGGCTCCTCACCTGGTCTCTGTGGACAGATGCAGCGGTGGATGATGAAAGGGAGGACTCGGTGCTGTTGGAATGAACCCCTGAATCTGGGAAGTGACTGCCGCTCCTGGTAGGCAGTTTTTAGTCACTGAACGTGCGTTAGCTGGAGGCAGTCTGCCAAGTGCAATATTCCAGTTAGTCTGCAGGGAATTCCAGATTCCTCTGACCTGTAAGCATCGGTCTCCATAAAACAGGACACAGCAGGATTTAACAGGTCCGGGTCACTTCTTTTGTTCTGGAAGCTGAATGTGAGCTCCAGCTGGAAATGCTGCCCGTTTTCAAATGTTGTTCTCATTTCTGGGTTTTGCTGCATAAAATATGCCTTGCTTGCAGTGTCCCCCTGAGATTACCAAAGACTGTAGACAGCAGGGGAGGAAAGTTCTGAGCAGTTTTGTAAATCAAATTCTCATGTTTGTTGTCAGTGTTGTTGAGTTGGGGCTGTGCCTGGATTCACAAACTGGATTGAGTCGAATTGCAGCAGTGCTTTCGGGCTACCCAAACCCTTCCGTTGTTGTCATGGTCTTAAAGGCAGCGTTTGCTGGGGGATTTGGCAGCCTGTAGCATTGATGCATTAGAAAAGGAAGTGTTACATACTTAAAATTTAAGCAGTTTTATCCTTCAGTATTATTGTTGCCGCTTTATGCACGACGCAAGAACAAATATCTCAAAGATGCACGTGTGATGCAGACCTAGCTATCCCGAAAGGCTGTTCACGTCTGGTGAATGCAGCCTAGTAGTTGACTCAAGCTGCTGGCCCTGCTTCTGAACAACCCTGTTGTCTTTTGGTGCCTGCTGTGTAGGTTGTGTCACCTCCGTTCATGAGTCCACACCTAAGCCCGCTTGGCTTTATTCCTAGAGTTCTCCTGGACCAACTGGGTCCTTGGGAGAATGGGCTCCACAGCCAGTAGTGACCCTTCAGAAATTACATGTAGTGCCAATCATTTCCAGCTGCAATCTGAAAATGAATGGTAAAGTACCTGTCAGTGTTTCTATTTCAAATCAGTTTTCGGGGAAATGGAGATTTGGGGGCGATTTTGTTTTATGTTCCATTCCTATATTAAATTTGGAGTGCAAGAGAGGTCAGAGCAAACTTTAGACTTCTCTGAGAATCAGGTTACGTAAACCAAGATTAAAAATCCCTTTCCAGCTGATATAGTCCGTAATGTATAACAGAAAAATAAGGCATAATTTAAAAGCTGTCCTTTTCAGGCGTGTGTATTTTAGCCGTTGTAGTTTGAGCCTTGCGTTGTGGCTTTATTAATGGGAATGGAGGTAATTGCACAATTGGTAGAAATAGCTTTCTCCTTTTGTCTTTGCACTTGTTCTTTGGAGCATAACTTGCTTCTAATGCCAAATATTTCCCTAGGAATTGAGCACCTACACTTCCATTTTGTGGTCATGGCAGCGAGCCAGCATACTGAAGTATTAGCATGCATGTTGTTCCCAGAACACGTGGGATCGATCATACTTTAATGGTTGTGGATGGGCGGGGTATTAACCTCAGTAATTTCTGCCTCCAAGCCCACAAATAATGATTTCCGTTGTGAAACTTGACTGCAGTCACTGATTTACCTTGTAATTAAAGAAGTGTTAGGTGTTGTTTTAAGTCTTTAGAGATGATAGCCATGAATTCTGTATATTTTTTGCTCCCATTGCTAATGGAAGATGATCAGCTGTTCTCTTCGTTTGGGTAAAATTTTATTTAGTCCTTTGCAAGAGCGCTGATTTCTTTTCTCCAATGGAGAAGCCAATTACTTCTGCTCTTGTCTTTATCTTGTCTGGCCCGGTGAGGAAATACTAAGGGAGTTGCGTCCTACCACAGAAGTGAGGTACAGACCAGCAACTAGGGGTGTCGGCAGCTGTGCGTACATGCGTGTATGTGTGTCTGACTGTCTGTACGATCCATGCCAAGCGCGCTCTCAGCTCGGAGGCTGCCGGTTCAAAGCACAGTCCTTTCTGCACAGCCGATGGTACTATGTGAAGACGAGAGGAAGCTGAACTGTGGCATCCAAGTTGGAGCAGGCTCCTTTGCTCCCCAGTACGTAGGTCATCTCGCAGGCAAGCGCAGCAGACCTTGTCTTATGAGATGTTGAGCATCACTGAACCCCTATGGCAACAGAGGTGGCTTAATTCCTCCTGGGTCCTGACTGAGAAAGGATTTACACTGGATGACTAGCCTCTTGTTTGGGACTGAGCGGGAGGGCAGATCCGCGCGGGGTACCTCCTGCCACGTCAGGAGTGCAGCTCGTGTATTAAATGAAGGGGAAGCCCGTGGAGGAGGCAGCTTCTGGCTGGCCGACCCTGGCATCGCCCACCGTGCAGCTGAACCGCGGCGCAGGCAGCTCATCTAGAGCCTGGGGACTCTGAGCTGAGAAACGAGACCTGAAGCACAGCCAGGCTTGGAAGCATTGGGCTCAGATAGGTTGTTCCTTAATTAGCAGCTGCACCTGATTTTAGTTCAATGGAATTTTAGCCAAACACGTTTTTCCACGTTTTGCAGGCTGAGTGTTTGTTCAGAGACAGATCTTTGAATTCAGTCTGTAATGGTTTTGGTGCTTCTGTTTCTTGGGCAAAAGTGTTCCGAGCAACTGTGTGTTATTGCTTTGGGTTGGTTTAAATAGCTTTTTCTTTTTTTTTCTTCCTTCTCTGATTTGAATGTAGAAAAGGAGAAACAGAGTGTTCTCTTCCCTTCTTTTCATCCTTGCGTGAATTGAGACATGTTCCAGATCTCTGCTGCCTGGAATGAGTGCCTGAGGAGCCTTGGGCATGCTGATTTGGAAAGGGAGGGTGCCTGTGTGCTGGCCAAGAAGGTCCATTGCCTTTAGCTCTGAGAAAGGAGGCAAGTCTAACAGGAATATTCTCTAGTCCTTCTTTTCTTTAGAACTTCTTTACTCCCCCAAATTCCCCATTTTCTCATTTTATTCTTCTCAAATTCCTTGCTTTTATTTTCAAGTCATATTTCTCACTTTTCCTTAAGGTGTTACTGCCAAACATTAATTTGTGCTTTTTTTTTCCTTGTCTACTCTCCCTCCCTCCCTGCTTCCGCACCTTTAGTCCCGCACTAGCACTTCGAGAAAATCAGGTCCAACGAAATGCATCCAAAATGACAAAATTGCAGCTTCAGCAGCGATGCCCAGACAGCCCAGCTAGGCCTCCCGCTCGCGGGCAGGGATGCTCGTGTGTGGGGACGAGACGTTAAAGGCACTAGATGCTGGGGCAGCAGGTTTTCTTGAAAGGTTCTTGAACTACTTGTCCAGCCTAGCGCCTTGCCTTCTCCTAGCACCTTTCCTTCACAAGCTGTGAAATGCTGCTGCTTCTTATCCTTTCCTCTTTCGGTCCCTCCACGTGATGCCCACGGTGCTCTGTGAAAGTGGCTGCTTGCTGGGTAAGTAGCTCGGGGAGAGCGGGTCCTCCTGGGAGGGTCAGTCAGGGACCTTGAATATGTGAGAGGTGGGATCTGAGCTGGCTTCTTGCAAACCCCTTTGCCCCGCGCGCCCCGTGCAGACCTCTGCCAGTTCCCCGGGGAGGCAGAGCCGCCCAAGAGCTGGCTGGTTGGCAGGACGGTGGCGGAAGGATCAGGAGAGGAGTCACGGCCTCCTGAGGCATGAAGTCACTCAAAGCCCTGCGGTGGGTAGTGTGTAGCATTGGTACTCCGTGGAAGCTCTCCAGAAGCAGTTTCGTAGCTTCGATGGAAAAGTAGCGGTACTTCTGTTAACTTCTTATCGCCTTCCGCCTAGAAGGACTCAAGCACCATCATCTTTACCCTCTGGTGTCTTTAACACAAAAGCAGATGAGGCATGAAAGGAAACTTGGAGCAGAAGCACTGCGGCAACCCCGAGCGAGTCTGGTGCCGGCGCTGGGCGGGCAGGAGGAGGAGGAGATGCAGCGGGATAATTCCCATGCCGTTTCCCCAGTGCCTGACTGGGCACCTGGGCTCCGCAGGGAGCCAGGGCGCGTTACGGACCCTCCCTACCTGGACTGGGCCGGAGGAGGAGGTGGCCTTCCTACAAAACAGCCTTTTTTTTATTGTAGGGGCTGATTCCTCCCGCTACCCCCTTCTCCCCCTTAAACGCCATGCGACGCAGGGTTTCCCAGCACTGTTCACTGCCTGTGTGGTCTATGCATATATTAGCACAAACACTGTTAAATGCCTTTTGTCAAGACGTGTCCTCACCATCGGTGTGTGCGTGTACGCGCGTGTGTCAATTTTGACTGCTTTTCTTGGATCTGGAGTTCTATTTTATTGCAGTGAAGACACTTTGTTATATAATGTTTATATATTTTAAGATTTGTGCCAAGAGAGGATGTATATTTAATAAAAAATATAATTGACTTTGCAGGCTCTCTGAGGGCGTCTCCTATTATACGTTGCTCATAAGAGAGAGCGGCCTGGCACATCTGGGTGGATTTAGCGAGGGGCTGAACGCGGGGGGATGCTGTGGCCGGGGGGATGCTGTGGCCGGGGGTGCCTCCTGTGGGGCTGCCTGTGCCCCCAGCCACCCAGGTCTCCTCTGCGCGGAGCTCCCTCCAAAGTCCCTCCCGTGGAAGCCAGGAGAAGCGAGAAGGAAGGAGAGCCCCTCTGGAGCTGGCTCAAGGTGGTTCCTCCAGAGGAGGCCTGGGCTGTCCCGGTCCCCAGCGCCGCAGTGCGGGACGGGGACGGGTGTGCAATGGCAGCAGGTGGCACTGTCGGCTTAGGCATGGCCCGAAGTTGGGGGTCCCCCGGCTGCTGCTCAGCCCTGCTCAGCTCTTGGGGCTTCCAGCTGCACCTCGGGTCTGCTGTGGATGTGCCATCGCGACGCTTTGCCATCGCGCTCCTTCCAAGGTGGGAAAGTCTCGGCAGCGAGGCAGCTCCAGCCCTCTCGGGGTGGCCTCCCTGTACCCCGCTGCTGCTCCCTGCAAGGCCGGGCAGAGCTGATGTCCTGCTCGGACCCCAAGGGCAGCTGAGACGTGGCACTAAACCTCGCAGGAAGCCTGTGCAGAGCTGGGGCACGGTCCCTGGGCAGCTCTCTGGACCCTGCCGGTTGCGGTGGCATCCCTGCCTGCGGCTTTCTGGCTCCCCGTGTGCAGGGGAGCATCCGCCCGCGTTGGCTGGGGCTGCCAGCCACGGAGAGAGCCGTGATCAGAAACTTCCCTCTGCTCCAAGCAGGAACAGCGCTGCGGGGCGCAGGCAAGGGATCTCATTTTGGATGGCAGTGTGGGAAGGCAGGGCTCGCTGCTTCCCTCCCCGCCAGGGCATGAAGACCTCCAGGAGCCGCTGCAATCCAAGCCCCGATCCAGGCCACGGTTTCTGGCCACGTTTGGCTCGGCGGGAGCCGAAGGCGGGTGTGCAGCAGGGGCGATGCCAGGCCAGAGCTGGGTCACGGCAGGGCCTCCTGGTGCCAGCCTGAATCCTGGTGCCAGCCTGAATCCTGGTGCCAGTGGAGCCTCTGCAGCAACAAAACCTCTTGGTCCCAGCTGCTCCCCTCTGCTGGGAGCCTGAGCGTGGCCCTTGGCAAAGCTCGGCCCGTACCCTATGCTAAATAAAGCAAAGATACAAAGAGTAGAAATAATTCTGGGGAGAGGAAGATGGGGGGGCCTTTTCATTTTATTTGATGTGGCCCAATTTCAGTGCCTGTGGATCTGTCTCCTGCTCTTGGCTAGTCTATCAGTCATTGTCCCCGCCTGAGAGGGTCACGTCTGGGCAGATCTCAGGGGAGGAACTGTCTGCATGTCTGAATGCAGCACAACCCCAGGCCCTAGCAACCGTCCTCCCGCTGCGAAGGCTTCCCTGCCAGCTCAGCCCCCGGCTGCTTCTTCCGCATGCTTAAGGAAAATTAGATAAATGAGCCATCAAGGCAGTCGGAGTAGCTTTTAATGGGACGGCGCAGGCTGGAACAAGTCCCTCTGCATCCTGGCCCTGGGGGAATCACTTCTTCCTTGCACCTTTCCACCCACATCTTGGTGACAGGGCTGCTGGAGCCAATTCCTCCTGGCCCTGTGCTGGTTGATGGTGCTGCCCTGGCCTCTGGTTTCCCCAGCTGTTTGCTGAAGGGGAATTTCCCCATAATATTTGTTGCAAAAGGGCTTTTACTGCATCTGCAGCTTGGGTACTCGGGACTCGGGCAGAGGAGGGCTGTCCGGATTAGCCCCGTTAACACCGGGCAAAGGGCTGCCTTCTCGTCTCGGCCCTTAGCAAGAGGGAATTAAGACCATTACAAGGCTATCAAATAGGATCAGAGCCCCTCTCCCTTTCTCTGAGCGGCCCAGACCTGCTAATCCTTTTTCATGCAGCTGGACCAGCACCCACCATGCGGCGGGGAAGAGCTTGGCTGAGATGGACGAGGGGCCGGGGACCGAGTCCCCCCCGCAGCCGCCGTTGGGCTGAGCAGCGCTTTATCAGCCCGGGGCCAGGAGCAGGCACCGCGTCGGGCTGCGACGGGGTGACCGTGATGTCTCCTCCTTGAGTGCGACGGGGCCGGGCTGCGGGGTTTGTTCAAGCGCTCAGCCTCTTCCCATGGCTGCAGTAACGCCTACGGGGCTTTTCGCTGCTCTTTGCTGCTCGCCCGCCTGCCCAAAGGCAGCTGCCCTCGCCCTGGGGGACCCCCTGCCCAGCTCGGGGGCCTTCAGGGCCACAAAGTGCAAACAAAGCAGCAGCTTTCAGCGTGGCAAACGCACTCGGGGTTAAGTTATTTATTTCTAGAACAGCCAACAGCCGAGGCTGCTGGGCCTGAGGATTTCACACGAAGCAGAGGGATGACCCCAAGGACCTCCGACCCAGCTGGCAACCCTACAAAAATACACTCGCCCTCAGCCGGTGGAGGCAAACGCTAGGCTGAGCAAACCCCCGAGTCCGTGCCAGCCAGCCACGCTGGCGCTCCAGCCCGGCTGCGAGGTCTCCAGCCCGCAAGGGCGCTCCCCGCCGAGTCCTCCGCCCGGCACGTACCACCCGGGGCTGGCAGGAGCCCCTGCCCTCGAGAAAAACACAGCAGCGGAGCCTTGGGCAGCGGTGACGGGTCACGGCAGGCAGCAGCAAACCCGGCTGCGGGGCTTCAGCTCCTCCATCACCGTGCGGGGCCGGGAAGGGGAAGAGGGGCCGGAGGGACGCAGCCCGGAGCGGCGGCAGGGCGAGAGCAGGCACGGTGGTGATCGGCGGCAGGAGCAGGCGATGCCCACGCCGGCCCGGATGCATAAAACCCGTCATGACAAGAGCTGGTGGCAGAAATGTCCCCACGAGCGTGTCCACATGTGCCACAGGCACGCGCAAAGGGGGAAACCAGCCGAGGCAGGAGCAGGGGGACCGGCAGCCGGGCGCTGACTGCGCCCCGAGGCAGGTCCCAGCTCCCCCCAGTCAGGAGGCTGCCAGGTACTGGTGGAAGTAGAGGCCGAAGAGGCTGGTGACGACCTGGCAGGCGGCCACCCACCAGGTGAGGAAGGCAAAGAGTCCGCGGAAGAAAAGGGGGGTGAAGATGCCACCCAAGACGCCTGTGATCTGCTCCACCGCGGCACGCACGTCCTCCCCGTCCTTGCCGCCGGGCCGCGGCGGTGCTGCGGTCGCTGCCGGAGGGAGGGGAGGGGGCTCCGGGTACAGCCCCCATGAGTGGTGCCCTGCGTGACAGAGGGGACGGGTCCACGGGGTCGGTCCCTGCGCCGCAGCCCCATCCCCATGCTATAGAAATGCTGGTGGCTGAGTCCTAGCACGCTCGCTGCATGCGTTAGGTTCGTGCCAACTGCAAACCACGCCTTGAGAGCCTGGGGACGCCTCGGATGCTGACAGCTTGACGATGACTTGCAGGTCTCATCCTGCCCCTCCCGAGCCCCCGCGTCCCCCCGCCACCTCCTTACCCAGCGTCTTGAGGAGCAGCGTGCAGTGGAGGGTGAGGATGAGGGGTCCCAGGTACTGCAGGCTGACCACGGAGACGTAGCAGTAAATCCTCGTGATCTGTGGGCAGTGGGGATCAGCAGGAGGCCGGCGGCCGTGCCCGGACCCCTGCTCCCACCCCAGCTCCCGCGTCCGGACCTTGCGCTGGATCTCCAGGACGGCGATGCGCCCGGCTTCCTTCCTCATCTGCTCCACCCAGCGCTCGGCCAGGCCCAGGTACGCCTGGAGGTGGTGGCGGGTGACGGCCAGGCGCAACAGGCAGAGGCCGACGATGGTCCAGAGGCGCGCGGTGTTGTAGGCAGAGTCCGACATGCTGGGGCGAGAGGAGGGGGCTGCCAGGGAGATCTCAGGGTCCAGAACCCCCCCCGTGCCCCAGAGGGGGTGTCTGAGGGGAGAGGTGGTGGCGGTGGGGAGGGTGGGGGTCTACTGGTGGTGGAGGAGGTGGACTGGTGCACCCGTGCCTCAGTTTCCCCTCGGAGCAAGGATGCCGGGGCATAGAGTCGGACCCGCTGCCGGTGCCCCACTTACATCTGCACCGTCTGCTTGCCCATGGGCGCGTGGAGCAGGAAATCCCGTGCGATGGGCTTGATCCACATCACCACCACGAGGACAGGGGCCAGGAAACTCACGTGGAGCAGGACCCTGCGGCGGAGCCGCCGTCAGAGACCCCCATGCAGCCTGGTGCCCCCCGCTCCCTCCCTCCATCCCTCCGTGGGCAGGGACCGGTCCTCACCCACACCCCCTGCACCCTCTCCCACCACCAAACCTCCTGGCCACCCTGCG
This sequence comes from Theristicus caerulescens, assembly GCA_020745775.1. Taxonomy (NCBI): domain Eukaryota; kingdom Metazoa; phylum Chordata; class Aves; order Pelecaniformes; family Threskiornithidae; genus Theristicus; species Theristicus caerulescens. The sequence goes on from CM036579.1 coordinate 4,732,364, forward strand.
GCCACAGAGCCTGGGGGGGTCCCGGCCCCCGAGACGCCAGCACCGACCCCCTGGCCTCCTTCCCCGCCCGCAGATTTCACCCAACTGGGTCAGGGGCTTGTCGGCCGCCAGCCGGAGAGCGTCGAGGTGCGTCTGGGCCAGGCGCAGCCCCGGGAAGGTCAGGCAGGCGCCCAGGAAGGAGCACAGGGCCACCAGCCCCAGCTTGAAGGCCAGCTTGGCGAGGGGCAGCCTGCGGAGAGAGAAGGCAGCGTGGGGGGGGACAGGCCCCGGTGAGCCCCGGAGGGGTTCCCACCCCAGAATTCCAAAAAACCCCCCCAAACCCCCGTTTCCCTCCCCGCCCCACCACCGACTCACGTCCACTCCCAGCCCCGCTGCTTCAGGATGCTCTCCAGGTTGCTGCTGACGCCGGCCAGCCCTGTGGGGAGCGACCCCCATGAGTGGGGTGCCCACAGCCCCCAGGGACCACCCGCTCCTCTTCCCGTCCCCCCTCACCCACCGGGCTCGAGGCCGAACTCCAGGTAGTCCTCACGGATGACCAGGGCCACCATGGCGAGGAGGAGGAAGAAGAAGGCGAAGGTGAGGCAGACGGAGCGCTCGCCCCCCTCCTCCGAGCGAAAGTAATGGCGCATCACCATAAAGAAGACCTTGCTGCGGGCGAGGGGCGGCCGTCAAGGAAACCGGGGGCTTCGGGACCCCCCCTAATGCCAGCGGGAGCCCCCTGCTCATTATCACGTCGTAAACCATCCGCGTCGTTAGGCCACCGCCACCTTCTCCTCCGCGGAGAAGGCTCTCGTTAGGCACCTTTACAGCTCATCAGTGAGCAGTTTATAAATCCATAAATTTAAATTTTCCACCTCAACTGGCTTTTAATGGGGAAAAACCAAGGAGAGCGGGTTCCCTCTGCTGCCCATCGGCAGCCCGGGCCTGGCGGGTGGCAGCCATCGCACCCCAAAAGCCGGCAGAAGGATACACGGAGAAGACGACCGTCAGCAGGCACCAGAGCACCCCGATGTTCGTCTCCTTCTGGGGGTCCGCCAGGCAGTAGTAGCCCTCGGTGAAGACGTACACGGCGGTGGAGTAGACGGCAAAATCCACGAACCACTGGTACTCCAGGAAATAACGCAGCACTGGTGTGACAGAGGGACCCGTCACCGTGCTGCGGGGACCCGCGGGGGTCCCGGGCACGGGCGAGGGCCCCGGGCGATGCCGGGTCCTGCATGCAGAGGGAGCGGTGGGTGCACGGGGGTTACCGAGAGCATCCACGGCGGTGATGGGGCTGGTGTCCAGGCGGAGGTCGATGTCCCGGGGCACGGAGAGGGGCTTGTCATCCGTCACGCCGTTCATCCTCCTGCGAGGGAAGCTCGGGCTCAGGAGGGCAGGCAAAGAGCTGGCTCGTCCCTTGCGTGGGACACCGGGGGCCGGTGCTGAAAGCCCCTTGCGTGGCGGCACCTCCCCGGCTCGGGGCTCCTCGCCACCAGCGCCGGCCCCAAGCCCGTCCGCGGCCGAGGCTGTCAGCGCTGCACGTCGCCGGGGGAGTCCCGCAGCACAGCGGGATGACCTCCATTAGCACCACACCAAAGTATTTCTCGTTTTAAGTCCCTCCTGCCCACGGGCGCGAGCTGAGCTGACCTGTCCCGCTTGGCCTTGGGGCGCTGCTTGCCTGCCAGGGCGCAGAGCTCCTCGTCCGAGGGGTGCTTGTAGCGGCGCAGGCTGGAAGGGAGCAGTGGGGTGTCAGCGGCGCTGGGTGTCCCCGAGGCCCCACGGGGACGAGCGGGGAGGGACGGGCCGCGTACCTGCCGTTGCAGAGCAGCCAGCGAGCGAAGGAGCAGTGCGGGGCCATCTTCTGCATGATGCTGGCTGCCAGCAGGCTCACCACCAGCTGCACCCCCATCACCGCCTGTGCCGGGGGCACCCTCAGGGGTGGACCCCGGCACCCGGCTTCCCGGAGCCGGGGGGAGCTGGGGAGCCCCCCCCCAGCCCGCAGAGCCGGGGCTGTCCGCTTCCCCCAGCCCCGTCCCTGCTATGGGCCACCCCGGGCGTGCACCCCCCGCCCCGGGCAGGCACCCTCCGGACCTGCCACCCCCCAGGACAGCCTGGGCGTGCACCCCTGGGTGTGCGCACCCCCGGGACACCCCGGGGATGCACATGGGGTCATGCACCCTGCGTGCATGCAACCCCCCCGGGCGTGCACCCCCGGGCGTGCACCCCCCGGGACACCCTGAGCATGCACCCTGCGTGCGTGCAACCCCCCCGGGCGTGCACCCCCCGGGACACCCTGGTGATACACACTGGTTCATGCACCCTCCTAGGCACGCACCCCCCGGGTGTGCACCCCCCGGGACACCCTGAGCACGCACCCTGCGTGCGTGCAACCCCCCCGGGCGTGCACCCCCCGGGACACCCTGGTGATACACACTGGTTCATGCACCCTCCTAGGCACGCACCCCCCGGGTGTGCACCCCCCGGGACACCCTGAGCACGCACCCTGCGTGCGTGCAACCCCCCCGGGCGTGCATCCCCGGCCGTGCACCCTCCCGGACAGCCCGGCCGTGCACCCCGGGGCAGCCCCCCCCGGGGCAGCCCCCCCCCCGGGCCGGCCCCCCGCAGCCCCCCGCAGCCCCCCGGCCCCGCTCACCATGCCGGGGTCAGCGCAAAGGCGGCCGCAGGAAGCCTGCCCGCCGCCCTCCCGTTGATTGGCAGCTCCTCGCCCAATGGAGAGGCGGGACTGGGCGGGGGGCGGGCCCTCGGCGGAGCCCGGTTCCGCGGGCGCTGCCTCCTGGGAGCTGTGGTCCCCCCGCGGCCCCGGGGTCGCGGGTTCGAGCCCCGGCTGCGCCGTGCGGGACGGCGGCACAGCCCCAGCAGCGGCTGCGTGTATGTACGCAAATTAAACCATACCCATGCCTATGCCCGCACCCCCCCTGTAGCGGTGCGCACACATGTGGGTGGGTATTTGCACCCCAAGAGCCCCTTCAGGCTGAGGCTCTGTGGTACCCATCCCTGCACGCAGCCCCCGGGCACTGGATTTCAGGGACGCAGGGGTTTGGGCAGCAGCAGCTCAATCCCCGTGGCCTCCCCATCTTCCTCCACCCTGGGCCCGGGGCTGGCTGAGCCCCTTCCCCTCCCTGGTGCCCTCCGTGGAGCACTGATGCCACGGGGCAGGCTGTAACCATCTCGCCTGCCATGTCCCTTTGCCCACCTCTTCCTTGCAAGATAAACGGGCTCCTCTCCTGCATTTACCCCCCCATTGCTCCCAGTTGCATCTCCCTGTGAGCACTGGAGGAGCCGAAGGTGGACGGGGCCGGGGCAGAGCCCGCTGGGTGCAGCTCATCCAGGCTGATGCTGGGCGAGGGGCTTCAGGGCCCACCACGATGGCAGCACCCGCGTCACGGCGGGGGTCTGCAGGCACTTCAGCTGAGCTGGGGGTTGTTTGGGCTGTGACAGCCCTGCCCTGCAAGAAGCAGCCGCTCGCCCTGGCAGGGGGCTCCGCGGGTGCTGGTGGGTGCCCCTGGTCCAGGCAGGGTGCTGGTGGCCCCGAGGGGTTGCCATGGATATCGGCCTCCAGGCGAAGGGATGCACTTCCCGCTAGATGTCGCTTCCGCCCGTGCATCCCCCGCGGGTTGGGGTACCCAGGCTTGGGGGGGCCACATCCACCCCCCCAGGGCACCCCCAGGGCACCCCCAGGGCACCCCCAGGGCCTGGGCATGCAGCCCCCAGCGTGCCCCCCGTGCCAGCGTTAGCCAGGAGCTGAGCAGCCCCTCCGCCGGCGGCGGGGAGAACTCACAGCTGTGATGCCAAAAAAACCCCAGCTTGCCCCAGGTGGCCTGATCCTGGCTGCTGGGTGCCCCCGGCTGCGAGCCGAGCCAGGGTCAGGGGAAGCAGCCCACTCCATCACCTCTGCCTGCGTCCTGACCCCCCCAGAGCCCCCAGAGCCCCCAGATCCCCCCAGCCCTTGCACCGGGGCGCAGCACTGGCAGCGGGGGCTGCACAAACCGGTGGCTGTGCATCTCTGGAACGAATGCAGGGCCCCAGGACGCTCGCAGCCCCCACGGCGTCGGCTTTCAGCTCCACCGAGACACAAAAAAAGGAGGGAAAGGTGGAAGATGGATGCTTGGAGCACCCCCCAGCCCAGCCGCCCTCCCCCAGGACACAAAAGCCCCTTTGAGGACTGATTTTACACCGCTCCTGCAGAGATGCCCGAATTAGCATCAGCAAAGGGAGCTGCTGCGACGGGCGTCGTCAGTGCTGCTGTAAAGTCACTGAATTAACGGGGCACCCCGGCCGTGCGCCCGGCGAGGGGGTGCCAGGCCCAGCACAGCACCCACCCAGCCAGAGCTGATCCCCGGAGAACCGAGCTCCCACCGGTCCCGCAGCTGGGCGACCCCATGGGCGCCGTGGCCAGGGACCAGCTCGGGGACGTTCCACCTCGGGCCGATGCTGGGGCAGCTGGCGGGCCGGGAGCCGGTCTGTGCCCGTTCCCCCCGCAAGAAGTTTCCCATTCTGCACAAAGGCGGCAGCGGGCGGCGATGGGCATTGTCCGGGCTGCATCGCATTACCCAGGGCTCCCGGAGAAATCACTTGTATTTCACGCTCCATTGAGCAGCTGCCTGTATATATTTTCTGTGTTGCACTTTTAGCATGACAAAAGGAGAGGGCCTGTGAACTCCTTGCTCTTCAGACCTCTCCGACACGTCCCCTGAGCGGAGCCCCCCTCGGTTAGCATAACAAACTGCCACGCTCCCTCCGACGTGCTCCGGCTCCCTCCCGGCCCTTTTCCCGGGCTAATTTAATGTATAGCTCAATATTTGGGCGTCTGGGTCGCTGGCGGCGGCGGGCGTGTGGGCGAGCGCGTGCTGGGGGGCTTCGGAGGCAGGGATTTCGGCGAGGATGTCCTTCCGACGCATCCGTAGGGGAGCCAGCCCGGCCCCACGTCACCCATGCTGTGTTTAACTGGTCACCAGAAACACTGGTGGGACCCCACAGCCCTCCCTGGGGAGGGGACTGAGCCCCGGCAGCCCCGGCTGGACCCAGCACCGGCTCCGGCACCCTGATGCCGAGCAAGCAACCCCTGCAGTGACACTGTGCATCGTCCCCTGTCTGCTCCTGAGGTCTCCAGGCTCTGGTTTTGCCTTATTTGACTTAAAAAACAGAAAAATGGAGGCTGCAGGGCTGGAGTGAGTCTCAGGACCAGTGGCACCAACTGGGGCTGGAGCAAGCAGTCAGTGCACTGGGAGCTGGTGGTGCTGGCGGGGTGTTTGTCCCTCCCGGGTCCCATTTGCACAACCTGTCCCACCCGTCCCCCATCAGGGCCACCCTTGGGCAGCCCTGTGGACTGGCAAAGCGGGGCCAGATCCAGTTCCCAGGTCTGGGATGGAAACGAGGAGAGGGAGCGCGGGTGAGGTGAGCCGTGCCCGTCCCCACGCTGGCCAAAGCCGGGCTGCTCCTGCCTCCCCCAGCCCAAAAGGGATGGGACATGGTCCCCTCCCGGGCTGGGACCCCCTCGGGGCACCCTCACCTCCTGCTGCAGGGAAGGAGAGGGCTGGCGAGATAAAACCTCAACTTGCTCGGAAGGAAACGCACCCTGGACACGGGGTCTCGCAGGGATTTGGGGTGTCCTGCAAGAAAAAGGGGCAAAATCCCGCTCAAACCGCAGCGGCGCGAGGGAGACCAGGCTGCGACACGGCTGGGGGCTTCCAACACCTTTAATGCACGTCAGGTTTTTTGCGTTTCTCCTCGCCAAGCTGCAGACCTCGTCCTCCCGACGCCTCGGGCTCGGTGGCAGCAGCTCCGTGTCCCTCCAGCTTCCTGGGATGTCATCTCATGGTCCGTGCTCCCCGTCTGGCACTGAGGGGGGGGACCCCGGGTGGGACCCCCCGGGCATGTCTGGCTTCAGCCGTGGCGCTGCTTATGTGGGGAGGGAGGGAGCCAGCCCTTGCCCCGGGCCGGGAAGGGCATCTCCCCGGACCCTGCCCACGCTTCAGGCCGAGCCTTGGCTTTCCTCCAGCCCTTCTTGGTCACCTGGGCCCCACAGCGTCCGCTCATGTCAACTGTTAATGGGAGAAACTGGTGTGAGCCCAGTCCCAGCCCGGTGAGAACTGGGGCCGCGTCCCCGCGGGACGGCCAGGAGGTGACCCTGTCACCACCGTGCCAACTCCCTCCATCCCTACAACCGCAGTCCCATCCCGCCATGCACTTGGGGACGTTTCTAATGGGGTCCGGCAGTGGGGACAGGCAGGAGCTTGGGGTCAGCGTGTGTTTAAGTGGCTGGTGACCCCCTGGGACATCTTGAACGAGGGCAGGTGACAGCGGGAGCAGGAAAAACCGTGTCGCTACCGATGTCTAAAGGGGAGAAGGGCTCCCACCCGGGCAGGAGAGGGGGTTGTGCCCTGCGGAACTCATGCAAGACCTTTAAGGTGACGTTCCCAAAGCAGCGAGAGCTGTGGGGGGGACCTGAGCACTGCTGTGGGGTTCATGGGGTTCCCACCTCCTGCTGCTCCAAAAAATCCTCACCGAGAGCCGCGCTTTGTGCCGGGTCTCTCGCGAGCAGCCTGACCCTCACGCCGTCCCGAGGGCACCTCTTCGCTCACGTCCTTGCTGCTTGCGGGGGGGTCCCAATGCCCCGATTGCGGGGTGCAGTCAGCAAAGCCCCCGGTGCGCTGCCGGGCAGCTGCCTGCGGATGAACATACATGGCGTTAGCTGCTGCCTGCACCGGGGCCGCCGCGCCGCGTCGTGGTGCACGCACCCCTCCTGCATTTCCCCCCTCCTCCCCATGGCTGCGCCCCCCCCAGCCTTTCTCTTACGCAGCCTTGCAGGGCCTGAGCCAGAATTCGCGCATTAATTGGCCAGTCGGGGCATCCTTGTGCTCTCCCTTCACGTTCAGCCTTCGGCGCTGCTTTATGGGGTGCTAAAGCTGCGCTGACAAGTGCTGCATGGCATAAATCCCCGAGAAGTGCCTGCTCCTGCTGGCTCACCCAGCCCTGATCCCCCACGAGGGCCCGGCCAGCGCCGGGGCTCGGGCCCATCTCCCTCCGTGGTCTGCGTGGGGTGGGGAATCCGTGCAGGGTGATCGGGGGGCTCCTTCCCCCCGCCGGCCCCGTGCCCACCTCAGGGACGCACACGGGGCCGTGAGTCCCCACCCGTGCGCACGGATGCCAACACAGGGCTGGGGAAGGTGTGAGCGTGTTTGCATGTGCTGAGATCGTCCGATGCTTCAGCGTGAATATCGCGCTTGGAAAAAGCTCCTTCTCGATGCTTTTATGCTTGGGCTTTGCCAGAGCGCGGCTGGGCTCCCCCTCCGGGATGCTGCAAAGCCGCCGGGGTGCAGGGAGGGTGCTCGCTGCCGGAGGGGTCCCCTGCAAAGCCAGGCTCCCTGCAAACCCAGCCTTTCCCACCACGATCCCCCGTCAAACCCCCTTCCCGGCTCTCCCTCACCCCTTGCCTGCGCCGACAACGCCCCATCTGTGCCCCATCTCCAAGGAGCCCTGGCCGGGGGATGCAGACGCCCTGGATCCCCCTCTCCGGGGGCGGCTGCGTTGCTTCCCCGGAGCCTGGGGTTCTCAGTGGCGCTCGCTCTGCCTCCCTGCGGCCCAGGGGGTCCCCTCTGCCCCCCACCTCCCCGTCCCGTGGGGTGAGGCCACTCGAGCCGAGGACCCGTGCAGCGCCTGGCGCAGGGACGGCGGGGCCGGGGTGAGGAGCTCAGCAGCTCACCCGGTGCGATGGGGACGGGAAGGGCTCGATCTCGCTGCTGCACGCAGTGTGAAATGAATTAATTAACCGAGGTGTGTTTTGGGCAGGAAAACCAGTATTTCTTATTTATTGAAATGCTCAGCTAATTTCTTTATTCCCTAATGAACTGACCAAGCCCAGCTCCTTACGGGGCACAAAGCGACCTGTTCGGATGCTCCCCCGACCTTCGCCAAGGCGCTGCGAGAGCCACGGCATCTCCTCCCTGCTCCAATCTGGGGGCAACACACAAGTGACCCCCCCAGAGCAATTTGTTGGCCCAATCCTGCGATTGTGGCACGGCTCAGCACCACTGGGGCAACTGCCTGGGGGGGAATAACGCTGTGAGATGGGGCTGTAAGGGGGGAATTGGGGTGCCCGGGGGGTCCGCACTCCCTCCTTCCCGGCTGCCCTGCCCTCACCAGGCTGGGAACAGCTTGAGTGTCCAGGCAAGGAATTCATTTAAATAAATTTCCATAGGGATTAATTTCGCCCCTGTGTGTGTGTGCGCATGAGAAAAGCCGAGCCTGCGTTGGGGGAGCTGGAGAGACGAGGAGGACGGGGGGCACCATCCTCTCCCCGCAGCTCCATCCGCCCCCGCTGCCCTCCAGCCCTTCGTTTCCAGCTTCGGGAAAGTTTTGAGCCTGTCCTCGCCCGTGCATGAGCCCGGCCCCGCGGGCGCTCAGTGCCAGTGACACCGGTCCCAAGCAGGGGGGATCATCCAGTGCCAACCCTCCAGTGCCCAAAAATTTCAAAACTTTCCAAACAGAGCTACAGCGAGCCAAGAGTCGGCGTCGGGTGGCTCAAAATACCCCCAGGGAGAGAGATCTGGGCTGTGCAAGCCGGTGGGAAGAAAATCCACGGGATTTGCCATGATTGAAAGCCCTCGGATGCCCCCGCTACCGGGAGCCCTGTCCTGGCCTCGTCCCGGCGTGGGGTTTGCCCTGCGGATGCCTGACCTGGGTCCTTCTGCACCAAAAATCTGCATTTTGCTTTTCGGTGCTCCCCGAGCAGCGCGCCGGGACCCCGGCCACAGAACCACGGCAGGGCTGGGACAAGGAGGGACACGGCGGGGGCTTCCCCATCTGCACCGACGGGCTCCGGCACCGGGGAGCAGGGGTGCGGGGCAGAGGGGGGCACGGGGACAGCACCAGCAATTCTCGCTGCTCAGCGCTCCCGTGCCGCTGAGGAATTCAGCCCACGGGTCCCCGCGAGCTCTGCTCACCCGGCGGCCTCCCCCACCACCAACGGGGACGTCGAGGGCTGGGAAAAACACCCCTGGAGCGGCCGCACCGTCCGGAATGTTGAAAATCCCAGGAGCTGATAATGCCATGATGTTTTTGGCTTTTCCAGCCCTCCCCAGCACCCCCGGCGCAGGGGACGCCCTTTCAGCAAGGAGAACTGAAAATCCCCCCGGTAATCGAGTGCAAGAGCACCTAAATGACAGATGCAGGGTTTTTTCCATTCTGCTTCAGATTTGGGATTCAAAGCGTGCGACGGATTCAAATAAGCGGGGTAAATAAATCAGGGCTAGTGAACACTTGGAAACAAGCAGAGCGATAGCTATTTTTGGCTGTCAAATTTGGGAGGTTTTAAGGCTCCTTCAGGGCACAAAGTGCTGCAAGAATTCATTACCGCTGCAGCAAAATCAGAGCAGGGTGAGGAAGGAGAGTTTCCTTTTTCCTCCTGGGGAGATGGAGATGGGCAAACCCAGCAGTGCCAGGTTTGCTGGGGGTCTTGCACCCACAGAAATACTGATTTGGGGCTCTGGGGTGGAAAACAGGGACCCTGGGTGATTCCTGGAGGGAACATCCCCATGGAGGGTCCATCCCAGGAACCTGCCACCGCTCCCACGTGGAGCTTTTTTCCATTGAGGATGGATATATCAGAATTAAACCCATTTCTTTGAAAATGCCAAGCAGAGCACAGAACACTGGGATTTTTTAAAAATGAAAAAAAATACCCTTTCCATTTGGATTTGTTGCAGGAATCCCAGTTTTTCAGTGACTCCCATGCCCCTTGGGAAAAGCGAGGCTGCTGGAAGGGCACCCGACCCCGCTTGGTTCGGTGCTGCAGCACCCGCTGGCACCCAGCACCGCCCCAGTGTCCTGCGCCTCGTTCGCTTGAGTTCGTCAAGGCTTGGAGACACGGGAAAGCAGGGATGGAAGGAAAGCCCGCGGCCCCGCTGGCGGCCGGGCTCACGAGAGCAATTTCGGAAGCCTGGGCTGCCCCGCAGCTGGGCACAGCTCTGCCTTGAAACTCCAGCTCTGGGCTTGCAGGGGATGGCGACCAGCTTTTTTGGGGTGCACAGTGTGCCCCGAGCCCCCTTTTTTTGCAAGAAGAGGCTCTGCATGCTGCACACCTCCTCTTCCCAGGTAATCCACCCTTGCTTTGCGTGCCCAGCCTGACCCGGAGCCCAGAAGAGGAACCCGTGGTCGGTCCCAGGGTGGGCAGCCCCCATGGGTGCTGGGGACCTGGCCCACGGGGCAGCGGCCAAGTAAAATGAGCTGAATTACAGTTTAAGGCAAAGCTCAGCATCAGCATGGAGGTTCTCTGCTCTTTGCCATGGAAACAAGCGTTGCTAAGGGATTGCTTAATAGGGAGTAAAATATTCTAAAAATCTAAGTTTATGTGGCAGCAGGATTGAACCCCCCGGTCCTGGGGGGTGGAAGGGGCTGTCGGGGGCTCCCGTGTGCAGCCGAAAGCTCCTCTTCTCCGTCCCTATGGAGAAGCCCCTGGCACAGGGAGAACCGGGCCCAGGGTGCTGGGCGATGTGGGGTGGGCACAGGCTCCCCGGCAGCGTTGGCATGGTCCTGGGGGTGCTCCAGCACGGAGCAGGGGATGTCACATCTGCTGCCCTTTAAAACAAGCATATATGGTACTAAAGAGACCCAGAAAAGGGATAAAGACACCAGCGCTGCCCCCTCGGAGTGGGTGCAACGCTGGGCTCTTGCACGGTGCCTCAGTTTCCCCTCCTGCACGACCAAGGTGGCTGCTGCCATCAGCACCCGCTTCTCCTGGCATCCGCCGTGGGCACGCCGAGCCGGCGATACCCCGTTAACTTGCCTGATTTTATGGGCATGAGGAAAGGGGCTGAGGGGGGGAATAATACGGGCAGGGGCCACCTCTGACCTTGACCCCCGTCCTGGCTCCCCGCGGCAGCTGGGCCGTCGCGCCTCCGCCGACAGCTCAATGGGCGCTTTGTCTGCGCTCGCCGGCCCCGCGCAGCCCCGTCGCCCCCAATAATATTTATGGAGTCGGCGGTCACCTTCTCCCCTGCTCCCTGCATCTCAATAACAGCCGGGCTGGTGAGATCCAGGGAATCTGGGAATTTATAGTCTGGAGAGCTGCTGCTCTTTAGCCCCGTGGGGTGTGGAGCGGCGGATCCTGCCCCAGGATAGCTCCTGTGCATGAATAACGCGCCCCGCCTTGGTTTCGGGTCCTGTTCACAGCCCTCGAGTCTTTTTTTTGATCTTAAAAAATGCCTGTTTAAAAGCAAACAGGTGGGGGAATTTTCTTGCTTTCCCCAAGTCTTGCAAAGCCGCTCTGCTCCCAAACCAGCTTCAGGGGTGGAAAAGGCGATGAAAACGCGCTGCTGGTTTATTTTACTGTGTTTCTGCTCACTGCCCAGTTCCTCCATCAATTAAAACAATCGAAAGCTCCTTTTCAAAGCTCCAGCAAAGAATATTTTAAGATCCTTCTGCCGGAGATGCTGCGGATGGGTGCGGATGGTGTGGGGGGATTCGGGTCTGCCCCGAGCCCATCGGCGTCCCCGGGCTCCAAAGCAGATGATTTAAGCAAAGGTGCTGGTTCAGGCAGGGATCGACCAGGGAAACCTTAACATTTGGGGAAGGAAGAGGAGGATCGGTGAAGGCGCAAGGCACAGCGATGACCTTGGCTTGCTGGGATTTGGAAAATCCTGCTAAAGGGTAACTTCTCCCTGATGGGTGATTCGGGGCAAGAAGGGAGCGGGCGCGAATCCAAGCTCCTGCAGAGTTATTTCAAACGCTACCAAAACCAGGGCTGAAGCAGGGGATCTCTGCGGGTGGCAAATTGGGCCAGTGTGGGCTGGTTTGGTTGTTCCCAGATGCTCCAGCTGCACAGAAATTGGTCAACTGAGTTGGGTGCTACCGCCGCTGTTCCCACATGGGTAAGAGCGGAGCCTCTCGCCGTGGATCAGGTGCTGAGGGATGGGGAATTGCCAAGGCTCACATCCTTCCCCGCTTCTTGGGGGAAAAACCAGCCCAGAAAGGATCCAGCAAATCCCCCAAATGACTCGCCGGACACCCGGGGACTGACACCGACGGCTCTTCCAGCAGCCGGGCCGGATCTTCAGGACCCTAAATACCCCCCCGATGGCGAGTCGCTCCCACACGCCGTCCCCAAAGGCACGTGCTGCCCTGTCCCGCAGAAACTGGATTTTGAGGCTGTTTCACTGGACCTGGGGAGATGTTCCAGGAGCAATTCTGTGCTGGCCATGGGATAAAGCTGGTCCTTGCCCAGATTTGCCATCATCTTCTGATAAATCCTCCAGTTTGGAGCAAACCAGCCCCCCGGCTGATCCCGGTGCCAAGCAGGGCAATCCTCCCGTGCCGACGGGCGTTTCTGCGCTGGTTTGGTGCTTCCTTCTGTTAACTGAGCTGGGAGGTAACGGGCAGCAAGGTGCCGGGACGCCGGGTACGTCCACAAACCTCCCTGCGTGGAAAATCCTCCTTTTGGGCTGTTTAACCCCAGAGCTGCGGGTACCGCCGTGCTTCGCACGGGGTTTTCCCTGGGGCTGGGGGGGGGCGGCCTGTCCTGACCCCCGAACACCGCACGGGAGAGAGGAGGAGGAGGAGGAGGGATGCTGGGGGAAGCAGAGCCGGGATTGCCGTGCTTGCTGAGCTCCTTTATAGCCGATCCATCAGGGGAACAGCTACAAGCTCGGTCCCCCTGTCCCCATTGCACCGGGGCAGCGTGGGGAAACACGAGCATCCCCCTGCACCAGCCCTGACCTGGCTTGAGCCAGGACAGCTTCCAGCCTATTTAAAGGAGGAAACCAATTTATTTTCCTCCTCCTCCGCTGGATGGGGGTTGGAAGGCGCCGTGGAGCACCCTGCCGATGCTCGATGCCGAGCCGTGTCTGCGCAGCCCAGAGCCGCCGCTTGCCGAGGCCACGGCGCAGGGGCTGGGCCTCGCTGTGCCGCAGAGCATCTCCCGGCGGCCTCGTGCGCACGCGGCTTCTTCCCGTTCCCCTTCCCCAGGGCTCGTTCAGGGAAATGCTGCGTGACACCGGCCCTCGAGCGCCGGCGGCTGGAGATGAATCTGGAGTGTCACCTCCTGCCACCGCCCCCGTTCCCAGCCTGCGGAGCGGGTGCGTGGGAGATAACACGCCGCTGCAAAGAGCGGGGTGAGCAGAGGAGGACGGGAAAGTCCTGGGAGGCAAATATAAACGGATTTTAGAGAAGCTGGAGCGCCAGAGCTCCTTTTTGCAAAGGGTTTGTGTTGCTCTCCATGCAGGGCAAGAGCAGCCAGGTGCTAGGGGAGGATGGTTTCTGGAGACGCCTTGGACACCGTGGGTTTAGGCCAGATGGGAAACGGGGGTTTTGCTGCAAGAGGAGGGTGCAGGAAGGTGGCACAGGGAGAGCAGGGGGCAGCCGAGCGGGGGATGCCCAAGCAACGGCTGCCACCAAGCCACAAACCAGCTCGCAAAGGGCTGGAGCCACCGGGCCGGGGTCTGCCCGCGGCCCCTCGCCAGCCGCATGCTCCCTTCCCAGCGGCGGCATGGGGAGGGCCGAGGCCGGCGCAGCCCTCCCGGGAGCGAGCTGCCGGCGGGCGGGCGGGCGATGGAGGGTGGTTGTAACAAGCATCATTGCCGGCTTGCTGAGCTAGGCATAATTGTTGCAAAACCGCTGCGCACATGCTGAGCTTCATAATTATCAGGCTTGTCTGCCAGCCTCTCCCTTCCCCCAGCACAACGGCACACTTGATTATGATTATGGTGGCTAATTTTGTCTGGTGCATCTTAGGCATATGGGCCCCCACCTGCTCTGAATATGCAAACGCCGCTGATTTGCTCCTCGGCGGCCGCTCTGAGCCGGGGCCCGTGGGCAGGCGGGGAGGGGGAACCTGCCCAGCGCTGCGAACAAAGAAACCCCACGCGGTGGCGCGGGCACAAAGAGCCGCCAGCACCGGCGCTGCCCACGGCACGGCACGACGGTGCCCGCGCTCGGCGAGGCCCCCAGGTTTGTTTCCCATGGGCGAGATGGAGCATCTGTGAGCAGCGAAAGCGCGTGCCGTGGCGTGCACGTATACCGTGGCGTGTATGTATGCCATGGCGTGCGCGTATACTGCGGCGTGCACATATAGCGTGGCACGCACACGCGCACCCCTACACAATCAACACCCTACAGACAGCCCCTGCCACGCAACCCCCGGCGTCTGCCGGCTCCAGCCTGGCTTTCCCGCCTCGCCGTTGGATGCATCCGCATCCCGCAGCCTTGCGGAACCTTCCCTGCCCACCACAACGTCTTGTTTTGCGAAACGTACGAGCGGGGTTTCGCTCGCACGTCGGTAACGTTCATAAAAGCATCCACGCGAGGGCGAAGGGCAGCTGAGGTGGTCTCACGTCCGCCTCGCCGGGACCGCTGTCAGGGGGGCTTTGCCATGCTAATGGATAATTAGACAGGCAGACAGACTGACAAGGATCCAGATGGATGGATAGATGCCACGAGGATCTGGTGACACATAAATAGGCAGATGCTAATGGGCAGCGCAAACAACGGCTTAGGCTCCTGCTAATTCCCACTGTAATTTTTAAGCTCTCTCCGTCCTCCCCCCTTTTTCCCCCAATGCAGAGCTCTCACCAGTGCATCCATCGCTTATATTTATATTATTTTTTTTGCACAGAAGTAGCATAAATGGTTCGTAAGGACTCTAAGGAATAACAAGTAGCAGCGAGCTGAGGTGGGCGTCGTGCAGGGGCTCGGGAGGTGAAACCCTTGGCGTTACCCTGGGATCGGCCAGAGCCGGGCTCGGCTCTCGGGGCGTCTCCATCCCTCCTTCCCCACCGCTGCCGCCACCTCCCCGACACTGATTTATTTTTCAATTAAAAAAAAAAAAATAAGAAAAGGTTTGTCCCTTTTCTTCCACCACAGGGATGGGAAGGAAATTGTGAATGGCGGGGAGGAGGCCGAGGTGGATTAGAGCTGGAGAGCCATGGCCGAGCGGCGGCGGAGACAAAAGAAAGCATCTTCGCTTGTTTTCCCTTGCCGCGGGGAATCCACGTGGCGGTTGCGGGAAGGCGGGGAAAGTGGGAAGGGGAGATAAATCCTGCTGGAAGGCTTTCGGCGGCACCCGCGCCGCGTGGGAGATTTATAGCCCTGCGCGTCGCAGCCACCTGCCTGCGATGGGTGCTGCTCACCTGCTCCGCGGGGCCGGGCTCGTTAGCCGGGACCCCTGGTTAATGAGATACGGGGATACGGGGATGCTCCTGTGCTTGTGGACCTCTGGGTCTTTCCGGCTTGGCAGGGACGGCACTGGCACCGTTGCCACCCCCCTGTCCCACCCTTGGAGGGGCTGAGCCTTGGTGTGAGCCGGAGCCTCGAGCATCCTCCCGCGGGTACCAGCTCCATGGCCACCACACTCTGCCTCCCGCTCACGCTGCCTGGGGTCCTCTCTACCTTATCTGCCCATCTCCCACTTTATCACCTCTCCCCAATTTGTCTCTCAGCCCATCAGCCCCTCCGTTATCTGCTCTTTCTTCCACTCTGCCCCTTTTCCCCTCCATTTTATTATTTTTCCTATAGTTCTCTCTCTCACTGGTTTCTTTCCTCCCCTGCTCTATAGGTATCCTTCCTCTTCCTCATCCTCTCTCTTCTCCTGCTCCTTTTCCCTCTCTCCAGTGTATTTTCCCTCCCCTCTGCCATCCCAGGAGGGGTCGGCAGGACCCTGGCAGTGGGGATGAGCGCCCGGGGGCAGGCGTCCCGGTGAAGCTGGGTCCCTGGGCTGCCAGCACAGGCGGCTCTCGTGGTCCTGTTTCAGGCTGAGCTGCAAAATCCAGCCCAGGAGATGCCATCGGCGTCTCCTGCACCTCGGGAGAGAGACAGAGCCTGGTCTGGGATGAGGAGAGCCCAGGAACTGGTCCCCAAAAGCACCGAGAGCATCACTGCCCAGCTCCCCGTGCCTGCCCTGCAGCAGGAGCCGGAGGAGAAAAACACCATTTCTGCCTTGTTTCACCCAAACCGAGGCCAAGGGGACGGTTGGGGAACGGGGAAGGGCCTGGCCCCGCCGTGTCCGTCACCGCAGGCGCACCAGCCGCGGGGAGCGGGTGCCTGCAGCGGCTGCTGGGGTGGCCGCATCCAGCACCCGCTATGTAGGTCAGAGCCGGCGCGGCGAGGGAGCACGGGGCCCCCGGCGCCGGGGTCGCCCCCGCCCGCCGCCGAGCTGCCGGCTGGGATTAAACCCCTGGGAGCCTCTTCCCAGCACTGTGTATATATATATATATATATACACACACACACCATATCACCACACACACACACATATATGTGTGTATATATAACATATATACGTATAATCTCAGCCTTTTTCTTATTTCAGATGGAAGCCGCTCGCCGATGCAATTAAAAGTTTTACCAGAAATGACCCTGTTGCAAATATTCCGGTTTTTAAAGAAGCCAATTCGAGCTCTCAGCAACTTGCTGAGAAAGCGCCCGGGGGCTTTTCTGACGAGCTCCCGCAGGTATTCCCAATTTCCTTCGTTTGCTTTACGAGGTACGTGAGAAAAAAAGATAAATATTTTCCTTATAAATATAGATATATGTATAAAAAATATTCCAGGGATTTTTTTCCCTGCGCAGATCCCTCTTTCCAGTTCCCCGGTCCCTGCACCATCACCTAGCTCAGGTGGGCAAAGACGCGGCAGTCACGGGTCAGGGGGACGGGATGGACACTATTAAGAAACGTGGGAATGGCGAAAGCTTTAATTCCCAGTTAAAAAAAATTCCTTTCCTGGGCACAGATGTTGAAAGCACCTGCAATTCTTGAATCTTTTCCTTCCCACCACAAAATACCCCGGCAGAAATCCCAAAAGCGGCTTCATCAGCTAAGGGCAGCACCCGGGTGACACCAGGACCCCCACGGCCCGCAGCCATCAGAAGAAAAGACAATATTGGGAATGTGAGGATCAGAGAGGTTTAAACTACGACCCCGCTTTGGGGGAATTCATTTTGGAGCCATCACCTGCCGAAATCCCGCTTCTCCTTTTGGGCAGCCACCCTCATCCCTCTGCGAGCACCTGGCTTTTTTTGGGGGGGATAAACAGGCGCACACGGGGTGCGGACATGGCCGTTGACCAAGACAGACGGACGGCATCCCCAGGACGGACAGAATTTGGCGTGGGAAAGGGGGTGGCGATGGTATTGCCCAGACACGGCATTTAATTAAGATGCAGGAGCGGTACTTTGGGTGCAAAAAGCGGAGGGGGAAGGGTTAAGGGGCGGTGGGAGAGAGGGGTGAGAAGAAAGCCCGAAGAAAAGAAGGGACCTCACAGCACCCGGCGGGGCTTGATGGCTTAATTACCATATTCAAATCTAATTAATTCCCCTTTGCATAAAAAGGCCACGGGCGGGCGTGGGACCAGCCTTGCAGATGGCGTCTCATGCTCAGCACCATTTTGGGGCCGCCGGCCATCTTAGAGCGAGGAGGAGGAGGAGGAGGAGGAGGACGGCTTCGCCCGCGGCGCCGAGCATCTGCTCGGGGCACCCGTCGGGCACGGGGCTGCGCTGGGTGCCGGCACCAAGCCCCATCGACCATCATTAATATTGCTTTGAGGAAGAAGAGGCTATTTAAAAGCAGGGAGGAGAAGGAACGAAGCAAAAAATGGATGGGGAGGGGGGTTTAAAGCAATGGAGCATCGTAAATTGGGGGTATTAGCGTGTCCCTCGCCCTTGGTTGCGGGTCCCCACTCCATCCCTGCGTCCCGGGGTCTCCAGATGGGACGGCGCCAGTCTCCGTGCGGATGAAGATTGACTGCCGATGCGGGGATTAGCGTCCCTGGAGGTATTTGCTGGAGGGCATGGGCGATGGGGAGCGAGGCGCGGCAGCGGTCCCGGGGAGATGTATGTCTGACCGCCGCCGCGCCTCGCTCCCCTAAAAAGCAGCACCGGCACGGCCCTGTGCCATGGGAGCATCCCAGAACCATCTCCGGAGGGCGATCCCGTGGGGATGCACCCCGCGTCCCCCTTGGGCTGCTGGCCAGCAGGAAAAGCCGGGAAAATCCAGCCTCAGCAATCAGATACCCAAACCCCCTGCTGCACAGGCACTGTTTGGGGGAAAATGGGGGGATAATATTCCTCATCTCCCCATCATGCATCCGGAGGTGAAGCAAATCCCTGCTGGAAAACCAGCCCCGAGAGCGCGGGCTGCCGACGGGCACCACGGCAGCACCCGCGCCGGCTGCCAGGCTCACCCTGGGAAAGGTGAAAGTTATTTTTCTAATGTTTCGGACAGCTTCGCCGTCACGTGAAAAACTCCGAGGAGCGAGGACCGCAGGGGATGTGGTTTTTCTCCCTTGACTGACTCCCGAGGACGCGCTGCTGCTGCTGCTGCTGCTGTGGGGCTGCGCTCCCTCCCCCTCCCCAGCGCTGCTGGGGGCTGGGATGAAAACGTTACCCCAAAACAGGCTCCCAAACGGAGCTGGAAGTCGCTTGTGTGGCTAAATCGAATGCCTGCCAGCAGGAAAAATGGGGTTTGGGGGGTTTGGATGGGGCTGAGCAGGAGCTGTGGATGGAGGTGGGGGAGGCTGCGCTCCCAGCTGGGGGCAAAGCAAGAGGCGAGGGGGGAAGATTCCCTCCTATGCTGTTTAGTCATAGAAAAGGATGCTTTTGAGTCATAGAGGAAAGATTTTTAGATGTACATTAAAAAGGAAATAGGGGGGGAAAGTCAATTATTTGGCAACCAAAAGCTGTTCCCAATAGCCCAGTCTTCCACTGGCTTTGGGGGGGAATCTGAATGTTTTCAAAGAGGAATATAAATAAAATGGGGACAAAAGCTGCATTTTTTCCCCTGAAACAATAAGAAAAAAATCAGTGTGGCACCTCACAGCCTGGGACTGGCAGCCACCCACCCGGAGCCGACGGCGAGGGGCAGCCCAGCCACCCACGGAGCCATCGTGGGTGCCCCCCTCCGCGGCGCTGCTCCCTGGTCCCCCCAGATCCCCGCCTGGAGAGAGCCCGGAGGGGATTGTGCGGGGAAAGCCCAGTGCCGGCTGGCTGGGCGTGCAGCAAGGGAGAGGAGAGCAAGAAAAGCCCAAACTTACCCCGTCCGGGAGAGGCG
Source organism: Theristicus caerulescens (assembly GCA_020745775.1). NCBI lineage: Eukaryota > Metazoa > Chordata > Aves > Pelecaniformes > Threskiornithidae > Theristicus > Theristicus caerulescens. Next base: position 4,751,400 of record CM036579.1, read on the forward strand.
AGGGGGTCTCAAGCATCCTTGGGGGAGCGAAGCTGACTTCCCTTGCCCGGCTCCGCAGGCACTGCCCTTGCCGTGGAGGGATGTGGCCGAACACCGACAGCCAGGTACAATTTTGCCGCTGCAAACCCGTGCTGGGAGCAGCCTCCTCCCGGCCCAGCGGCTCCCACGGGCAGGAAAGCCCAGTCCATGGCACCCCACGGGGCTCCTCCAGCCTTCGATTCGCAGGGCGAGGGTGCTGCGGTGTGGGTGGGCTCCCTGGGGCTCTGCCCACGCTGGCCTGGCTGCTCCCCGTCGCGCTGGCCGCTTCGCCCCATCCCCGTCCCCGGTGATGGATGCTGCTGGACTGCGTTAATCAAAGCAAGGTGGGGATTTCTTCTCTGCAAAAAATGAAATGAGGAATGCTGTCATATCCAAAACCACACTGATTACCTCCAAAACCACACCGATCACCTCCAAAACCACACCGATTACCTCCAAAACCACACCAATCACCTCCAAAACCACACCAACCACCTCCAAACCCACACCGATCTCGCTCTGCTCATCACTGAGCCATCTTAGCCAGCCCAGCTGCCGCGCTGGGCAGGCCCACGTGGCCAAGACGATGCTTTAAGGGGATCACAAAGGTTTCTCCTGGCACTGCCAGAGCCTGGCGAAGGGCCTCGAGGTCTCCACACCCACCTCTATGTACCAACCCTGCTCTGGGTACCCGCACGGGTGCCCCCTTAGGGATGGGTTTCTGTTTCACCTCTCCATCGGGGTCTAGAGAGAGGCTCGAGCGGCTCCATCACGCCGTGGAGCGCAGCCCGGACTGCATCCCACATCCCATTTTACAGACGGGATGGCAGCGGCAGGGAGAGGAGCCAAACCCTCCCGGGAGGCGGTGGGGAGGGAAACCCCTCTGCGCCAGGTGATGGGGGCAAACCCCCTCCAGATGGGCCCTTGGGCATCTCCCCCGTGCCCCAGCACCCGCTGCCAGCGAGGGATGCCTTGGTCTGCCCCAGATCAGCCTTTTTATCACCCAAAAACACGGGGTGCGGAGGTGAGGACTTCAGCCCTCGCTGGCCCCAGCACCCACGTTCACCCCGCACAACCCTGCCCGGGCCGGGGGGCACCCATCAGCCCTTTTGCTTTGCTCCCAAAACCTCAGCCCCTCCAACACCCCTCAGTGCTCCCGCGGGTGTCCGATGGGGAGCGAAGACCCCCAAAAAGACCGGAGACGGGGCGGGTTGACGGCGCTGCCCCAGACGGGTGGCGGGAGCTGGGGGGGGGACACACACCAAGGGGACGGCCGAGGGGACGGGGGGGCTCAGACACAATGCTGCCATTGAGGGGGCCGCGCCGTGGGTCCCGGCCCTTCCTGCCCAGACACAATAGGGGCGGCCCTGCGCGCCACTTGTGCGCATTGTGCGGCGGCGGCCCCCCCCGGCCCCTCCTTTCTGTCCCCCATCGGATAATGGATCCGCTTTGTGTGCTTGGCTGGACAAGGACTTTGTGGCAGAGAAAGAACCGGTGTTTGTCTGTCAGAAGAGATCGGCCAAGAAAGGGACGGGGAGGAGCGGTGGCTGGAGCGGGGCAGCATCCCTCGCCGCAGCATTGGCCTTGCACGGCCCCTGCGCCGCCGGCAATATTCCCAGCGGTGCCGGGGGGGAAAAGTCCTCGCTGGGAACTTGGGGAGGTGCAGCCCAGTGACGGCGGTGCTGCCGGACCCATTGCTCAGACCCCATCCCCGGTCCCACTGAGCATCCCGGCGAGCATCCCGGCGAGCATCCCACCGAACGCCGGCTCCCTGCCCCGAGCCCAACACAAACCCGTGTCCCCCTGCCCGGCTCCGGCCCCCCCCAGCCCCGCCGGGTCCCCCCCTGGCCACCGTTCCTGGGGATGGGATCAGCAAAACCTACAGGAGATTAATTCTCCGGCCGCCTCGCTCTTGCTGTACCGGCGTGCAGGAAGGCGGACGGGATAATCCCCGATGTCAGCATAGCCAGAGCTGCAAAGAGCAGGATTAATAAGAACTAGGCTTTAATTTCGGCAGCCCTGAGCAGGTCCCTTTTCCTGCAGCATCCCCCCAGTTCCAGCACGTCGGACAGTTGAGGGACAGGGGAGCTCTGGGGCCGACGGCCGCGTCCTAGCTGCTCCGGGAGGGGAAAGCCAGCCCTGGCACCTTCCAGCTGGGAAAACCGCCGGATTGCAGCCCAGCCAAGCAGCCAGCGCTGCGTGTGCGGGTACACGCGTGTGCCCGTGGGTGCATGCTAATGCCACACATGTGCCATGCGGCCCCGTGCCCTCCGCGGGAGCAAGGGCAGGGCCCCTCCGGCAGCAAACCCTGTGCAAAGCGGGGCTGAAAACCAGGATTATTTCCTGTTAAACCAATTCAGGAAACCGGTCCCATTTATCCTCTAGGTTGGGGCAGGTTTTTTAATTGCTGAAATTCTGGTTTTTGAAATCAGGTCCGTGCAAATGCTGGTATTTAATGAAAAATGTAGAATTTTGTTTCCCAAAATTTTAACCTGGTAATTGGTTTCTCGATGTGCTGACGGGTCTGTGCTCACTGCCGGGCGCTCAGGGGGACATCTGCCAGCCCAGGCCCTTCCCGAGGGGGCCAAGGCGGGGACGTGACTTCACGAAAACCCAAACCCCTTTGCACCGGGAGTGGGTTCGTGCTTCATCAGCACGGTGGCAGCGGCGTTGCCAGCCCAGGCTCAGCATCCCGGGACTCCCACGCCGCACCCCACGCACGGGTGGCATTTTGGGGTGATGACAGCCCCAGGGCTGGAGGTGGCATCTCAGCAGCACGTCCCCCTTCCCCAGAATATCTTGCTGCTGGTGTTTGGGGTCCAGGTGCCCACCCAGGGTGGGCAGCATCACCTCGGGGGACCCCGAACCCGCATCCCGGGTGCTGCGGGGCTGAGCGGGGCGGCTCATCGTCCGCCGGGGAGAGCGGCTGGGCCGGCGGGATGATTAGGGTGGCCTGTGGAGTAATTATCTCATTGGGCAACTAATACCCTTTCAGCAGGAGCGGGGTGGGGAAGTATTGTTCGGGCTTAGGGATTACATCAACCCGGCTGGAGCAGACAATGTGCTCCCCCTGGGAAGAGGCAGCTCAGCCCCAGGGGGAGAGGAGGGAGGCAGGGGCTGAAGCTGTCTCAATTAGCGAGTGTCCCAGTGAGGAAGAGGGTGGTGGGGGCTCATGGGGGCACATGGGGAGTTTAGCAGGGAAAGAAAGCATCCTTAACCCTTCGTGCTCCTCCTGCGAGGGGACTGGGTCCTTCACCCCTGCGTTAAGCCCTGCAGGGACAAGGAGGTGCCGGGAGGGCTGGATGCACCCTCCTCTCCCCGTGATGCTGGGGAAAGCAAAGCACAGCCAGTTTTCTCCTTTTTCTGCCTTTTTTTTTCTTTTTGACAGCCCAATGCCAGCCCCTTCCAGCCTCCCTGCACATCAGCAGCACGTCGGCCGCTTCGTCCTTGTACAGGGGACAGGCAGCAATTGGGGACAGCAGCCAGGGCCACCGGAGGGGCCAGCCTGGTGGCGAGCAGGGCACGTCCCCATTCCCAGCCCCAAAGCAGTGCCGGGGAGGGGGGACGACAACCCCAAGCCCTACACCCAGCGACGCAGCATCGGGGCCCCGCAGGTCCTTGGCATCCCCCTGAAACGCCGGCTCCGGCCCTGCGCCCACCCGGCACGGCCGCCCTGCTCTGCCTGGCGTGGGGCTGGGGTCAGTTTTGGCTGGGTTCATGGTAAATCAGGCGTGAGGCCGGCGGGCCGGCGGCAGCCACCGCGCCAGGTTACCGACGGAGCAAGGGGACGGCTCCACCTGGCCCTCGCCATCCGCGGGGTGATTAAACATGGGGCTCCCAGCTGCCATACATTTTTAAATAAATGAATAATACATAGCGGGGTGATAAATAAATAACGGCCATACATTTGAACTTAGCCTCTGAGAAAATCCTTTTAGTTCAAAAGGACCGGGGCGCTTGGAAAGGGGAGCCCATGCATTTTGAATGGGCTGCCATCAAGTGTCAGGGCTTGGCAAGGGAGATGAGGGGGGAGGGATAAAACTGGCCTCGACACAAGCGAGGGGGACGGGGACGAGGGTCCTTGGGCATCGCCAAGGGTGGCTTTGGTGGCAGCAGGCAGCCACGGCACTGGGGGCTGTGACTGCCCCGGTGCTGGGCACCGAGAGCCCAGTGTGCCCCGAATCCCTGGGAAGGAGGAGGATGAGGATGGAGGGTGCCATGCCAGGAGGCGAAGGGCAGCCCCCGAGAAAGGCGGGCGGCACATGAAAGGTCCGGTCCCGCTAACCCCGACCGCGCCGAGGAGGAGTCCCCATTTAGCAGAGCAAAGGCAGCGTTTACTTAGCAGTGGCCCTATAAAGAGGTGGGTGGCCCTGGAAGGCGGCCCAGACAAATACAAGGGGATTAGACAAGTGAAAGGTGTGAGCGGAGGGGCGAAGGGGAGGAGGATGCATTAGCGGGGGCAGAACGAAGCGCCCCGAGCGGGGAGGGGGCGGAGAGGCAGAGGCGGGTGGGAGCTGGATGGGGGGAACCGTATTGTCACCTTTTTGGGGGGAATCCAGAGAGACCCCGTGTCAGAGGAGCTGGGGGCTGGGCTTAGCTCTGAGGCTGCCCCAAACCCCTGCATGGGGCGGCTGACGGCACACACCTGCCTTAACGTGTGTCCCTGCCACGCACACGTGTGTTCTGGCTATGCACAGCCATGCACATGCATGTTTGGACCATGCACAGCCATGACACACATGTCGCAGCCATGCACAGCCATGTATACACGTCCTGGCCATGCACAGCCATTCACATGCGTGTCCCAGCCATGCACAGCCATGCACACGCGTGTCCCAGCCATGCAGAGCCATTCACACGCATGTCCCAGCCATGCACAGCCATTCACACGCATGTCCCAGCCATGCACAGCCATGCACACGCATGTCCCAGCCGTGCACAACCATTCACACGCATGTCCCAGCCATGCACAGCCATGCACACGCATGTCCCAGCCATGCACAGCCATTCACACGCATGTCCCAGCCATGCACAGCCATTCACACACATGTCCCAGCCATGCACACACGTGTCCCAGGACAGGGTCCTGGCAGGTCTCGCTCCCTTGCCTTTCGTGAAGCCCGAGAGCCACGGAGGCAACTTTTAATTCTTTGCGCAAACTGCTCCCGCTCGCTTGCATCGCTAAGTGGGTATTGATTTATTAGGCTGTAATTTAAGGCAGAACGTTTTAAAATGAACTCACACACCAAGCCCAGGCACGAGAATAAACAAGACCTGATTTATTCGCCGCCCGTCTCTCGGCAGATGCCGGGCCAGGCCGGCAGCACCGCAGGGCAAGGGGGGACAGGGAACCGCTGCGGCTGGATCCCGGCATGGGGGGAGCATCCCCCCCACCCCCTGCACATCCCCCGTGAGGGCTGCAGAGCAGCCCCGCACGCACGCATCCTGCACCCCCCTGCAGCCCCATGCAATGTCCCCCCGCTGCTGGGGTGCATGGGACGGGGACGGTGGCAGCGAGGGCAGGGGCAGAGCTGCCCGGACCCAGGCTTGCCACCCTGCAGGACGGCAGAGTCCGGCCGGCACCGGGCCAGGCAGGAGGGCTTGCTCCTGCCATCGCCCGTGCCCTGCGCCTGTGGCTGCCAGGGCATCGCGCCAGGACCAGTGAGACCCCGCCGGCAGCACTGGAGCCACCGGGATCACTCCCCGGTCAGGCTCTGGAAACTGCAGGCTGGGGGGTTTGAACCAACCCTTTAACTTGGCTCCAGCAAAGAGCCACAACTTCATCCTCCCGACAAGCAGCCACGAGGCCAGAGCTCTGCCGGCATCAATCAGCCACGCTCCCATGAATGCAGCGAGCCGCCATGGGGGGGGTCATTTCATCCTCCCCCCTCCTTAAGCTCAGCATCCCCCATCCGCCTCCACCAGCTGAGTCCCGGGTGCCAAACCCCCGCCAGGTCCCATCTGCGGGACCCGGCCACCGCGGCGCATTCCTGCGAGCCGGCCCCGGCGCAGCAGCTGCCGGACAGAGCCGAACGCCGCCGCCACAACGCGGGCAGCTCGTCTTGACCTTGCCGGTCAGGTGTTGGGGGGGGGAATTAAAAAAAAAAAATCCACCCCTCGGTGCCGCCAGCCGTCGCCGGGGCACGGGGAGGGTTTAATGCAGCGGGGACCATAATGGGGCCGGCTGGGGGAGCGAGAGTAAGGAGAAATTAGTGTCAGTGTGTGTGTGCCTTAAACAAACCTGCGCCGGGGTGACGTGAATGAGGGCACAGCCTGTGTATATATTAGTGATGGGATCTGACCTCGCTGGGAGGGCTCCTTCCCTCGCTCCGCTCCTCTGGGCGTGGGAAAAAGGCCTGGGCTCTTTTCACAGCTGTTCTCGCTGCTGCACTGAGCTAATGGAGGGGCTGCCCGGCTCCCTCCTCCCCCCGCCGCCTTTTCAGGCCTTCAGCAAAAACCCCCCTTTCACAGTCCCTTAAAAACACACCTCATTGTTCCCGCCTGGCCTGCATTGAAATGCCACTCGCACCCGGTCTCCCGGAGCAGCCGGCCCCAACTCTGGCTCGGCTGCGTGTGCACACGCGTGTGCAAGCCCGGGCGTGCACGGGAGCATGCGTGTGCCCGTCTATAGGCTGATGCATTGCAGCTGGCGCGGGGTTTCATCCCCGAAGCTCGCTCCGAAAGGGTGGCTGGAGCGGGGGGAGAAGCGTGGAGCCAAGGGGGCTTTCCACACCCCGGGCAGCCGAGCTGGTGTTAATGCCCCAGCCCCGACTCCTCCCGTCGCTCCCTTTTATCCAGATGCTTCGATTTTGATATAAGAAATGAGCTAAAAGGTACCAGTGCCCGTCCCTGATTTGCAAACCCGGAGGCTCAGCAAGCAGAGGGGACACATGGCCGGGGGCCGTACCCCCACCCACGACCCAGCCGTGGGGACCGATGGGGACCCCAAACACCCCGGCACCAGCCTGAGCTCCTCCGCAGCCCCGGCCATGCCCGGGTTTCACAGCCAGCGTTTGATGCTCTGGGAGCAAATACTCCGCGTTAAATCCCCGCCTGACACACGAAGCGATGGGATTCCCCGGGGATGGGGCGGTTTGGGCACATCGCACCATGATTTCCCCTAACACCGAGCCCGTGGCTTTCCCAAAAATCCTCTCCAAGCTCTGTAGAAATCCAAGATTTATAGAAAACAATAAACAGCCGCACAAGGATCAGCCCTCGCCTGGTTTCCCGGGGAATTAGGGCAGAGAAAGTCTGGGCTCAGCCTCCCAAGGAGCTACGGGGATGGCGGAGCCGGGGGTCCCGCTCACCACGCAGCCGCCACGGCGGGGGGCTGGTCCTCGAAGCCGGCGGCAGCGGCACAGCCGCAGCCCCCCCCGCCAGCCCCAGCATCTTCCCTTGTTTGCCAGGGCCCAGCCCTGGAATAGCGCTGGGATCGTGCTTTTCATTAAAAATAAATACATACATTTCTGGTGGCGGCGGAGGCAGGCATGAAAACACCACCCCCAAAGGCTGGAAAACCAGCGAGCAAAGGCGGCGAAACCCACAGTTATTATTTTTTGAAGCGGCTGGGATTTTTTAAGCTAATCTCCTGCTATCCTGGGGCGGGGGGGGGCATCACTGCCTGGTATTAGCAGCAGGACAGACGGACGCAGGGACAGCATCCTCGGGGCCCGCTCGTGCCTCCCCGCGTGCTTTTCCCGCTGACCTTTCCCCGCTGCTCTGATAGATACTTTCTGACAAAAGCGGGGACGTCGCACACCTTCCGTCCTTGCTCCGCGCCCGACGCAGGGACATCGCCACTAGCAAGTCCCTGTCACCGGCTATTAGGGGAGGAAGGCCTCCACCGCCGCCCCGCTCCTTCCGCATGAGCGCCGGTGCCAGGCAGGGGGGTCCCCCCGGCCCCCCGCTACGTAACGCACGTGCCCCGCGTTCACCATTTAGAAATGCAAATCTGTTTAACAGCCACACGCGGGTTTGTTATCGGCAAGGATGAGCCCCAGCTCTTTGAAGTCAACGTACGTATGTGATGCTGCACATACGTGCGTGACCTACATTCGGGGCTGTAGCGCTTTCCCCGGGTGCGCGATGCCCACGCGTGCCCGCGGCGAGGGGGCTCAGCCAACCCTCGCCCACCGAAGCACCGCAGTCCCCAAGGGGCTTTCCCTGCGCCGGGAGGGTTCCTGGCCTGGGGAAGGGGAAAGGCTTCAGCCAACGCTGCTTGGTTGGAGCATCCTTAAAAACCGCTTGCCGAGGAGCCCGGATGAAGGGTTTGGCTTTGGCCGGAGTGACAAAGCGCAGCCACCGAGGCCGTGTCCCTGGCACCCTGAGCATCACCGACCGGCGGCGGGTCCCCCGCATCCCACCCCTACCCCGCTCCCCGCACCCCGGCGGGCACGCGCCCCGCTCCTCTCGCTTTCAAATATTGCCATTTCCCCGGCTGGTTTTGGCTTCTCCACCCAGCGCAGCCATGGAGTTTCCATAGAAACATGAAGATATTAAACTGTAAATAATAATTTCTCCATAAAAAAAATAAAAAGAGGGAGAGAAAGGCAGGCTCCAGTGCATTGAGTGGGGCTGGTGGGCTGGGACCAGACCCCGACGTCCTGGGCACCCGGCCCCGCACGCGGGGTCTCATCTCACCCCCCCGGGCTGGGTCCCGTGGGTGGGGGTCCCTCCTGACGGGGAGCGCTGCGTCCCTCCGGCACCGAAGGAGGGCTGAGTGCTCTCGCACCGCTACCTCCACCGCCGGCACCCGATTTATCCAGGCTGGAGACTTCAGCCTGACATCTATAAAAATTAGCAGCTAAAGAGCCGGCCGGGCCATCCTCCGCCAGCTTTGGGTAAATAAACGGGAGCTTCGCCGCCGCAGTGACACATACCTGATGGGAAGGAATTGTTATTTACTGTTGCCTGTTCAATAGTTATTTTTAAATGGCCTAAAGTTAAACACATCAGTGTTTTTCATTTTCTCCTGCTTGGGGATATGTTTTTGTCTAGGGCTTTTACCCTTTCTGTCTATTTAAGTGATACTTTTTATCATAAATGATTTTTTTTTCCCTCCCTGCTATCAAGTTGGAAAATCATCAGCTTGCGGTGGGAGGGGGGAGCAGCACCAGGGCTGGGGGGGTGGCACGGGGACCCCCTCGCCCAGGGAGAGGGAGATGGGGGTTTAACGGCCGAGGCCGGGAGCCACGACCTTCGAGCACACGCACGCGAGATGCTGGTGGCGAACACGGCTCCCACCACCCATCCCCAGTTAAAACCTGCCCATGGCGCTGCTGGTGGCGGAGCGCAATCTTGGGCGGCGTTATTTTTAGGGCTCCGGCAGGCGAGGTGCCGGCCCCGCCATTTCGCGTTTCCCAGCCGAGCTTGGAGGCTGTGGGGCAGAGGTGGAGCTGCCTCCCGGCTCCTCTTGGCACCCCAAACCCCAGCATCCCCCCAGCTCCCTCCGTCCACACCAGCCACAGCACAAAGGGCTCCTTCTGTCCCACGCCAAGCCCGGGGCCGGATCCTGACCACCCGAGCCGACAGAGCCGACACGGGGCAGCAGCACCGCCCCGGCATCCCGACAGCCAAGCCGGCCACGAGCTCTCTATTCCCACCTCCACGGCTGGGCCAGGGTTTTGGGGAGCACCCCATTGCCCCCGGCTCACTCTGCTGTGCCGGCACCGGGGTGCTCAGCCCTGCTCCTCTCCCGGTGCCAGGGACCAGGACCGGAGACCCCCGGGGCCGGCCAGGCTCTGCGAACCACCCCCCTGCCCCAAAGTAGCCGGGCCAAGCGCCCCGGCAGCACCTGGGATTATCCTCAGCGTAACATCCCCCAGGAACAAGATTGCAGCTTAGGGCCTAATGGAAAAGAGGAGAGAGATGGGATTAAAAGGAAAATAATGACTATTTCTTTAGCGAGGCCAGGGGAATGAGACGGGGATTAGTGTCCTCTTTACCAGCCGCCCCCAATCCCGCTGGGCGGCCCCGGATCCGTCCGGGGCGGCCGGAGACGGCCACGCTCAGCATCGCTCCCGAGGGCGACATCGGGGCTGATGGCGTCGAGCCCGCAGGGACAAGCCCGGCTGTGCCGAGCACGAGGCCGCATTGCCAGCGCCGGAGCCAGCCCGAGCACCCGCCGCATCCCATTGCCACCGCCTCTGCCCGCACGCGGACGGCACGAAACGAAGGCGATTTTGCAAATATTTGCCAGCGCAGTGATTTTCCTCTCCCTGCAGATTCACCGGGAGAAATTATAAAATATTCCGCAAGGAATAAAACATTGAAAATTAAAACTTCACTTGCAAAGGCACAAGCCCGAGAATAAACCTGAAAGGCTCCTTTCTCTCGCCTTCGGTTGCACACACCGCGCGGCGCAATTGGCTGCTTCCCTGGAATAGATTCAGTTGCTATGATACCAAGTTTGCTTTTAACGAACCCCAGAAAATTAATGGTATTCAGCAGATAAGTCCTTAAAGTGGAACCTATTTTAAGAAATTCTTGCTGAATGGTTTACAAGTAGTCAGGAGGGAGGAGAAGGTTTCCCGAGCGTGGCAGAGCCTGCGCCGGTTCCCCCCTGCTCCCGGCCGGGCTGTCGGGGTGCACGGTGTTGTGTTTTGGGGTACACTTCAGCCTGGGACCCCAAGCGGCGAGGGCAGGATTGATGCACAGCATCAGCTCCCCGTGCTGTGCGCCGTGCATCCCGCCTGCTGCGGCACGGCCGCCGCTCTGCATCCTCCCGGCTGTCCCCACGCGGCCTCGCTGCTGCTGAACCGCTGCTCCCGCCAGCCAGCGCCTTCCTGCGCCGAGGCTCCGGACACGCGGGCAGGTCGGTGCGGGCAGCCTCTGCCCAAACCCTGCCCGAACCCGCACACAAAGCTGCGGGATTCAGGGCTGGCCCAGGTCCTGGAGAGCCTGAGATGGCCGAAGGGCCGTTAGCGGGTCTGGCATGGAAAGGTTGCTCCGACAGAAACCTGCCGTCCCTTGGAGGAGCGCAGGGCAGATACGCGAGGAGCCGGGGAAGGTTTTCCTCCCGGCACAGTGTCCCATCCATCCGGCCCCACCAGCAGAGCGCAGGGTGGCATCAGCCGTGGGATGGGGCACATCCCCCCGGGGACCTGGGTCTCCACCAAGGAGAGCAGCCGGTGCCTCCGGACGCCGCAGTGGCCCTGCGGTGCGCGGCAGCGAGGGCTCTCACCCAGCTCGGCACTGCCATGGATAAAGCATCCGCGCGCCCGTCCCCAAGCCGCAGGCAGAGCGGTTCCATGGGGCAGGCGGTGTATGAGGGACCGTCTCCTCTTTTTCCCACACCATATTTTGGGGTGTACAGAGGCCATCCCTGCTTTATCCCACACTATATATAGGATCCACATCCTCCCTGCCCAGAAAAAAGCCCAAATTGGGTGAGCCCAGCGTGTTTGAGCAGGCTGGGGGCGCAGGATCAGCGCCAGGGATGACAGAGATCCAGGACAAGGAATCTGCCCCTCTCCAGCCTGAACAAAGCGAGACCTGTCGAGAGGGAGGAAGGTGCACCCCTGCCTCTTGTACCCCAAATTCCTCCTCTGCTGCGGATTCCAGCAACGCCAGCTGAAAGAGGAGGTGCAGCCCCACGTAGAAGCGAAACCCTGGCCGGGATGCGCAGGGCAGGGAGAGGCTGCTGGGGTGAGGGATCGGGGCGTTGAGCTTTTGAATGTTTGGAGCTGCTGCTCTTCCCCTTCTCATTTCTCAGCACCAACGCAGCCAGGGAGCTGCTGCACTAAAGAAGCGAGCAGCGAGGCGGAGGTGGACGGGCTGCTGCGCCCCTCGTGCCGTGCCTGCCTCCCGCGGGAGAGCGGCGGATGGGCCGGCGTGGCCAGGGCCTGATCCTGCAATGGCTTAAGCACCCGGCTCCATCTGCGGAGCCTCCCCGCCGACCACTGCCGAACGCCCGAGAGCGCGGGGCCGGCCTCTGCGGCCGTGGAGGGGCCTCCCTCGCTGCCCGCTCCAAGCTGCACCCCGAAACACACGCCTGAATTCCCCGCTTCCCTGAGCTTCCCAGGAATAACTGGGGACCGCTCAGCCTTCGGGTTCACAACTTACAGCCCTTCCCCTCTTCCAGCATCGGCCATCGGGGCCGGATCCAGCGCTCCTCTGCCCGCACGGCCCCGCAGCCCCTGGGCAGCCGGGGCTCAGCCCCGCGTCCCTCGCACCGGCGTCTCCCCGGGGCCGAGAGGAGCCGGAGGAAGCAGGAGGGAAGGAGGGAGCTGGCTGCAAAGCGGGAGCACGGGCGGGGGGTCCGGGAGGGACCGGGGGGAGGCCGAGACCGGAGCACCCTCGGAGCGATGCTCCCAAATCCCTCTCTCCGAAGAACAAAGCTGCAATCTCTCTGCAGATGCAGAATAACCGACGAGCGGCGATGATTTATTTCCCTTCCCCAGTAGATAAACCAGCCTCGGAAACGGGTTTGCGCTAAATTACAATTTGCATGCGGTAATATATTTAAGCAACTTTCCTTCTACTTCGTTATAAACAGGGTTTCTCTGGGGGTTATTTCTGAGCTGGCCCCGTTTCATTTATCTCCGGCACACCCGGCGCAAGCGAGCTTAATTGTCGACGTGGAAATTAAAACCACGGTGGAAAAAAAATAAAAAATTAATAAAATAAAGGTGCTGGGTTTGTACATAGCCTGAGGAACCCCGGGTTGGAATCAAAATAATCACCCAGGCATAGGCGCTAGCTCTGGGCCTCAATAAAAATGATTACAGACAAAACCCCACTGAAATTTCCACTCCACAGCCGCGTTTGGCTTCCAGCCGCTCTCCCCCTGCAAAGGAACCGGGCCAGTGCCTCGGGGAGGCCGGCGGCCACCGAGCCCCTCTCCTGCCGGGAGGGCAGGGCTCTTCTCCCGGAGAATAGCGAGCGGGTTTTTACATTCGGTTCTCTAGCTTTATGATATCACATACACTCATACAGCTAGATAACCAAAGAGAAAAACCAACCCAGGTCTTTATAAAACGGGCCTCGGCCGCGCCGTGCGCCCAGGGGTGCTTTGCTCTGGTGCCGGAGCCCCCCGGGGCGGCCGCGATCCGCGTCCCCTCGCCGCCAAGAATGAGGAAACCCCAATGGTTTCGGTGGGAGAGCAGGAATCTGCCCCGGCGCCTTGGGATGCAACACGCAACGCCGGCGCTCCCCAAAGCCCACCCGAGCGCCCCGACCCGACGTCTGCACCCCAAAGGGGACCCGCACCCTAAAGCGGGCTCAGCCGCGCGCAGCCCCCCATGGCCCGGGGCCATGGCAGGGCAGGATGCTCCTCCAGGATCCATCCCCGCTGCCTGTGGCCCAGGGACCTGCCTCCTTCCCAGCCCCAAATTCGCCCCCAGACCCACCCCGGAGCCCGCTCCCACTTTATAATTACTGTAATTACTGGCACGGAACTGCTGAGTCATGAGAGCGGCTGGGGAAGGGACGGGCCCAGCCGAAAGGACCCCCCCGGGGGCTTCCACCGCGCCCCCGCTCTGCCCTCCTCTTCTCCCCTTCCTCCCAGCCGGGCCCTGCAACCCCGGGAGGGACCCCGCGTATCCTGGGGGGCCGGGCCGGGAATCCCCGGGGGGGGCGGACACCCCCGGGGCGGCCCCGGCCTCGCCCCCCCCCCTGCCCGCAGGGACCCCGGGCCCCGGCCGGGAGGCTCCGGGCCCCGGCCCCGGGGCTCCGGCCGGGGATGCTCCCGGGGAGCTGCCCAAGGCGAGGGGCTCCGGCCGTGCGGCTGCTCGCAGGGAAACTCGGTGGAGCGGCTGCCCCCGGCCCGCAGCGGAGAACGGGGAGAGGACGGGGGACCCCGGGAAGGGGACCCGAGGAGGGGACCCCGGGAGGGGACCGGGGATGGGACCGGGGAGGGGGTACCTGCTCGCCCCGCTGGGGCCGGTGCTGCCCGCGGTCGCCGTCGGCTCCGGGTCGCCGCATCCTTGCCGGGCTGGCGGGGCGAGGAGGGTGCTCGGCCCGGGAGGGAGGCTGGATGCCCCCGCCCGATGCCGGTGCCGGTGCGGGTCCCGCTCCCGCTCCCCGCCGCCTCCGGGACCTGCCTCTAAAGTTGAGGCAGAGCCGGCGGCGGAGGCTGGCTGGAGGGCGGGGGAGGGCGGGAGGAGGGACGGGGCGGCCGGCGGGGACAAAGCCCGAGCGGCGGGGCTGGGACAGCCCGGGCGTGGGGCCGGGGCAGGGGTCACCCCCCCGGGGGGGGCAGCGCCATTCGCCACGGCAGCCGCTGTCCCCGGGGGCCGGTCCGTCTGCTCGCCCCGGGCCCCCCCCGGGCCCAGCCTCCCGCGGCAGCCGGCCCGCCCCGTCGGGGAGGCGGCGGTGCCCCGGGGGTAACCCCGCTCGGGCAGGGCTGTGGCGGAGCCGACCCCCCCCCGGCAAAGCTGGGGTTGAACCCGACGTGGCCGGGGAGGGGAAGCGGCCGGGGCGGCGGCGGGACCCTCCCGTCGGGGCTGCGCTCCCGGGCCCCGCTTGCGAAGGGGAAAATTCGCGGCTGCTCGGGAGTAAAACGGGGCTCGACCCCCCCCGCCCCCGTCCCGGCGGTAACAGGGTCCCTCGATCGCCCCGGCCTCGGCTCTGCCCCCCCCGGCCGGCGGGGACCCCCCCGGGCCCGGGACAAAGCGGGGCCGCGGCTCGGAGGGGCGGCGGGGCAGAGCCCGGGGCGCGGTGCCGAGGTCCGGCTCCACGTCCCCCCCGTGCGGCCGCCCGGGGCCGGTCCCGGCCGGCTCCGCCCGGGGCAGGGGACCCGCTCCGCTCTCCCGGTAACGGCGGGGCAGCCCCGGCCAGGGCCGGCGGGCAGCGGCCTTTCCCCGGCACCCCCAGCCGCCTCACACCGGGAGCGTAACGGCGGGCAGAGCCGTGCCCCCCGTGCGCCCACACGCACCCGGGGGGTGCCCGGGCACCCGTGCGCACAGCCGGCAGCCCACGCAGGTGCACACGCACCCCCGCTGCACGCCCCGGGGCGCTCACCCCGGTGCACGCACCCCGATGGCCACGCTCGCCCACCCGTGCGCACCCACCCCCACGCAGGGCACCCTGGCTCTCCCCAGCCTCCCCCAGCCCCGGCCCCCGGCCCTGCCCCGGCCCCCGGCCCGGCCCCGGCCCGCCGGGCTCCGCAGCCCTCCCGGGGCCGCCTCGTCGCACCTCGCTCCGGTTGAAACGGCGGAAAACGAAACCAACGGGCGACCCGGGCAGAGCAGCGGCCCCGGCGCCGGGCACAGCGCCGTGACCCGGCCGGGGGCGGCCCCGGGCGGGCTCCGCTTCCAGCTCGGCCCCGGAGCAGCGCGGCGGGGCCCGGCTGCCGCTCAAGGGCCCCGGGTTTCGGGGAGGAGGCACGGATCCGTCCCGGCCCCCGCTGCCCACACCCGCCCTTTTACATACACGCACCTATACAGCTATAAAATATCGGATAGAGAGGAATATCGGTGTTTGAGGGGGCCGGGAGCGATGCACGGCGGCGCTTGCGGAGATGCCAACCCTCCAACACCGGGGGCTCCCCGGGAGCAGCGGGGCTTTGTGCCCCGCACCGGGGACCCCCCAGGACGGGGGAGCCCTTGGCAGGAGCCCCGGCGGCCGCAGCACGGCGGGGCGCGGGCGGAGGCTGCTCCCGCCGGCCCCGGGCACCGGGCACCGGGCACCGGCCGCGGCCCCGCCGCTCTCCGTGGTGCTGAACGGCCGCCGGGCGCCGGGGCCGTGCGGGGCCGTGTCGCCTCCGTCCTTCTCCTTCCAATTAATTCTTATTATCGCTATTAATTATTATCGTTATCGGCCCTGCGGTTCCCGTCGCTCCGGTGCACCGCGGCAAGGCCAACCGTTCCGAGCGGGAAGATGGTACCAGCGAGGCAACCGGTTGCCAAATTAACGGCTCGTCCCCCCGCACGCTCCCGGTGGCTGCCGCCCGCGCTTCCCCCCCCGCCCCGCACCGTGGGCCCGCACCACGCGTGGGCCGAGCCGGTGCCGTTACCTCCGCAGCCGGGCTCCGAAACGCCTCTCCTGCCCGGTCCCGGCCCCGCCGCCGTCCGCACCGCCCGGGGCACCGCCGGTCCCGGCCCCGCTCCGCCGCCCCGCTGGGTTCCGCTACCGAACCGCTCCTTCCCCGGGCGGGCCCGGTCGCGGTCCTTCCCCACAGGGTAAAACCCCACCAACGACCGCGGCCCCAAAGCTCCGCCGAGGGAACGAACGGGACCGGCGGAGCTTCTCCGCCGCCCCGGCAGCACCCTCCGGTGCCGGCCCGGCTCGGGGAAGGGCCGCTTCGGGCACCGGCGGGGCCGGGGCGCAGCAGCCGCGCCGGCCCCGCTCCTCCGCCGCCCGCGGGCCCGGGAGCCGCCGCGCAGGGCCCGGGCGGGCCGCAGCGGCCCGGTTCGCCCCCGCCGGTTGCCGGTCCCCGCTCCCCACGGTTCCCTGCCCCCGAGGGGCCGCGGGGGGGAGGCTTGGCAACGCCGACGCGGGCAGGGCGGCCGCCCCACGCGTGTCGGCGGCGGGGGCTCCACGGGGACCGGCCCGGCCCCGTTCCTCCCCGGCACTTACCGAGCCGTCGCCCGCCTGTACCCCTCGCCCCGGCGGCTGCGGGCGCTGGCTCCGGCCCCGGCGCTTCTCGTCCCCCCTTCTTCCCCTCGCCTACACCCTCGTGTGAATCAAATACCTTCACTACAGCAGCCATGTTGGGCTCCGGTGCGAGCACGGCGCTCGCCGCAGGAGCCGCCGGCCGCCTCGGCGGGAGGCAGCGCGGCTGGGCTCGGCTCGGAGCGGCGCGGGGGGCCCGGCTCCCACCGGAGAACCGGAGCCCGGGCAGCCCGGCGAGCCGCCGGCCCCCCTCTCCCACCGCACGGAGGGATGCGGCGTGTGCCGCTCCCCGGGAACTTCCCACCGTGACCGGTACCGCCACTAACTGCGGGTCCCGCACCTGCCCCGCATCCCTCCGGTAAAAACCGGCCGCATCCCGGGGCTGCTTTTGGAAAAGAGGTGGGGGGGGGGGCCCGCCGTTACCTCCGCCTCGCCCGCTGTGCCGGTCCCCGCGACGCCGCTCGGCCGAGCCCACCTGGGGAGGGAAAGAGAGAGAAGAGGCGTCAGGAGGAGCCGCCGCCATCGCTCCCAACTTGGAGCAACTTTCCCGGCGAGGCCGGCAGCGGGGCGGGGGGTGGGCGGCGCTGGAGCCCCTGCCCGCTCAGCCGGGCTCGGTCCCGCCGCCCGGCAGGGGCGGGATGCCCCGGGGCCGGTCCCTTCCACCCGTGGAGTGCGGACACGCACCCGGAGCCCGGCCCTGCCCAAAGGGCCAAGCCGGGACACGGCCTCTGCCGCCGGGGAGGTAGAGGAGAGCCTCGCGGAGGGGCAGCCCCACTCCCGTGTCTGTCTGTCTGTCCGTCTGTCTGTCCGTCTGTCTGTCTTTACCGGGCGGGGGGGCGGCCCAGCTCCCCCGCGCCGTGGGCACCGGAGCCTCCCCGGGCACCGGAGCATCGCACCGGGCCGCCGCCGCCGCTCCCCGGGCAGCGGAGCCGCTCGCCGCCCGGCCCGGCGCCCCTCGAAAGCGGATTTTTCAGCTGGTTTTTTTTTCTTTTTTCGCCCTTTTCTTCCCACCGAGGTTTTTTCCCCCTTTTTTCTTTCCCTTTTCCCGCCCCATTTTTTTTCCCCCCGTTTGATTCCAGCGTTGTCGCTGAGAATTATTTGCATTTAAACCACAACGACTCGTTCCCCTGCACATCGCTTCGCTGCTCAATTCAACCAGCACCGGAGAGGGTGGGACCGACCCCGAGGAAAAGGGGTCCCCAAACCCCCGGCCAAACCCACCCGGATTCCTGCCCGCCTGGAAATATCGATGTGGGCGAAAACTAAAGATTTATCAGATTTTAATGATTTTCCTTTCTGCAGCCGCTGTCACCCAAAGGTGTTGTAGCAACAAAGAGCGGGAGGGGATTTGATGCTCGTATTTTTGGCCTGTTCCCGTGCAGAAATATTCTCCTAAAGCCCCGAACGCTTTGCAAAGATTGATCTCTAAAAAACAACCATAGCCTGCCCTGCAAAGTGCTTCAAAAGAAAATCTGATTTTATATTTATCCCCGTCGCTGCTGAACCCGTCGGAGGACGCACACACGCCGCACCCGCTGAAACTAATGGCGAGGATGGGGACTGGAAATCCAACCGGCACCCTCCCAGTCCGAACTGGGGGCAAACGGTTTCCCCCCGCGCACGGCAGAGATTTCCCCGCTCGGGGAACAACGGCGTGGGAATCCCCGCCGCGCCGCCCGGGCAGAGCCGGGCGCTCCAGCACGGCAACAGCCCCACTCACTTTTTTAGGGGGGGAAATAATAATAAAACTAGCTATTTTTTTCCCCCCTTTCTCCAGAAATGCCGAATTCAGCCCCGGCCTTTTGCGTGGGGAATTTTTTGTTGGTGGGGGTTTTTTTTGGCGGCTGGGATACAGGGCTGGGAGGGGGATGCCCACACAACACACGGCCCCGGCACAGCACCCCCAAACCCCCAGGTCCCTGCTCCCCCTTTTTTCCCCAAAAAAATAATTTAAAAAAAATAGCTCCAGACACCGAAACTTGGCTCCAGCAGCCCCTTACCTCGGGCACCGGGCAGGGCAGTCGGTCCGACCGGCCCCGGGGCTACAAACCCCGGGGGTGGCTTTTGTGAGTTTGTCGGAGTTTCCTCGGGCTGTCCCCTTTTGTGTCCCGTTGCCATCTAGAGGCCCTGATTAATTAATTTCACACCGGAGCACGGGAGAAAATTTTCCCACAAAAAAAAAAAAAAAAAAAGCAAGTGGCCGAAGAGATGTGAAACCCCCAAAGAAAAGGAGTCAACATCAAGTTCAACAGCATGCGGGGGGAAAGGGCCGATTTCCATCACAATCGCGTCTGAGCGGGGGCCGGGCGGGGGGCGGCGGGCGGCGGCCCCCGCGCCCCCTCCGCGCGTTCCCAGGCTCGGAACAATCGCGCTCTGTTTGCCGCGCACATGCCGGCGTTTGGGCACGGAGGCTGCCTTGGGATAACGGGAATAATGAGGGGAAGGGGGTTTGGGGAAAGGGGGGGCGCGGGGGAGCGGTGGAGGGGTGGGAAAAGGGGAGGGGGGGGAGCGGAGGAGCGCGCACCTGGGGACCGGCCGGTCCCGACCTGTTGAGCCCCGGCCGGGAGCGGCCGGTGGAGTTTGCGGCGGGAGTCGGGATGGGCAAGAGGGGACCGCCGGTGTCGGCGGGGCGGGGGGGTCCCCGGGGCCGGGAGGGGCCGGAGCCGCCCCCCCCGGGGGGTGGGGACACTTTTCCCTAAGTTTGGTGGCCCCATCCCCGGCCACGCGTTGTCCCGGGGGAGCGGGGGGTGCCTGTCCCCGGGGAGCGGGGGGTGCCTGCCCCGGGGGAGCGGGGGGCCGGGGCCCGGGGTGGCCGAGGCGGTGGTGGACGTGTCCTGCAACCCAAGCAGCTCGGCTCCGCCGGGTATTGTCCCCACGGAGCCCGTGGCCATTGTTCCCGGCGCTGCGGGAGCCGGAGGGAGGGCAGCTTTCCACGCCTCGCCCCCCCCACCTCGCCCCCCCCTCACACCGGGCTGCCGGGACCCGCAGCCCCTAACCCGGGGGGGAGGCAAAACCCACCCCCCCCCCATACCCCCCCCCCCAGAAAAAAAGGCGCGGGTGGGGGAGGCGCGGGGTCCCCCCTCGCAGACTTCCTCCAAGTTGGGAGAAGCGGGAGGGGGAGCGGGGCGGCTGCCGGTGCCCGCA
Organism: Theristicus caerulescens; assembly: GCA_020745775.1. Classification (NCBI taxonomy): domain Eukaryota; kingdom Metazoa; phylum Chordata; class Aves; order Pelecaniformes; family Threskiornithidae; genus Theristicus; species Theristicus caerulescens. The sequence goes on from CM036579.1 coordinate 4,771,119, forward strand.
CAGCCCTGCCTGCCCCTCCGGCGGGCAGCACCGCAGCTGCCCGCTGCTGCTGCCCGCTGCTGCCCGCTGCTGCCCGCCGCTGCCCCGGCCCGGGGAGTTCAGTGCGGGGCAGGGAGAAGGGAAAACAGCGACGAAAAAAAGGGGGGGGGATTATTTACCTCCCTCCGCACCTCTGCATCCATTAATGACTTAGCGACAGCGTGAGCCGAGAGCCGCCGGGACAGCGGCAGCCTCCGGGACAGCGGCAGCCTCCGGGGCGGGGGCGGGGGGGCGCGGCACCGGCCGCGGGCGGGACGCGGAGCCCGGAGCCACCCGGGCGATGCGGAGCCGGGCTGCGGCTCCCGGAGAGGAGCAGCGGGGCTGGGGGAAGCGGAGCCCCCCGCGATCACGTTGCCTTTACGTGGGGTTAAACAGATAACGTCTGCCCGGGGCTTTAACGCCGGGAGCCCCCCGACCGGGCCCGGGCAGCCCCGGCCCGCCGCCGCCGGGCCCGGGGGGGGCGGATTCCGCCCAAACATCCATTTTGTCCCTTTTGGAAATGGAGATGGGAGAGAGGAGGGAAAAATGCGCTTTTTTTTTTTTTTTTTTTTTTTTTTTCCCCTTGCTTTCTCCATATTTTCCTACGTAAGGCATGACGTCCTCACGTCGGGAGCGGGATAGGTTAGCCCTGCGCTGGGGGGAATGCACCGGGCTGGGGGCGCGGGGGCGGGGGCGGCTCGGGCGGCAGAACCTAAAAATAACGGGGATTTTATTATTTAAAATAAAATAAAATACTACTACTCATCCCGGTGACCCCGCGGGTGCGGCCCCGCACGGGCAGCGGGAGGCAGGGCCGGATCCGGATCCCCCCCCCCCCGCCTCCGCCCGGCCCCCGGTACCGCGGGGCCGTCGGGGCTCGGGGCAGCCCACGGGGCGCGGAGGGAGCGGGGCCCGGTCCGGAGCGGAGGGAAGGGGGGTGGGGGGCTCCTCCTGCCTTCCCCCCCCGCCGCGGCTGGGGCAGAGGCTGCGGCGGGAGGCGGCGGGCGGGCAGGGTCCCCCCGCTCCCCGGCCGGGGCAGGATTATTCCGTGGAAATGAAGCAGAAATCGGTTATTTTTTAATTAAACCAAAAATCCCCCCCCCTCCCTGCCCCGGGTGTTAACACCTCCAAGCTCCGAAGTGGCCGGGAACGGACCCCCCCCCCCCGCGGCGCACCGGGATTTTCAGAGCGCGTTAAAAATCGGGGGCTGCCAACGCGGCTTCGCGCAGCGCCCGGCGGGGCTTGCGCCCCAAATCCGGCCCCGGGGGGGGTCACAAACCCCCCGCCGACACCGAGCTGCCGAGCGGGGCCGGGGCTGGCTCCAGCCACCGGAGCGATCGGGGTTGCGCATCCCCCGCCGCGGAGCCGGGACCGGGCCGGTGCCGCCCCGGTGCCCCCCCAGCCCTGCCCGCCCCCGGGACGGGCAGCCCCCGGCCCGGCGCTGCCGGGGAGGCCGCCGGCTCCGTGTTCTCCCCTAATGAGCTCCGCTTATGCATTTCCCCCTCAACGAATATTTCTCCCGGCGGGGTTGGGGGGTCCCGGGACGCGCTGCCCCCGCCGCCCACCGCCCGTCCCGTCCAACCGGGGGGGCCCGGCCGGTCCCTCCCGGCCCCGGGGGGCAGCAGGAGGCCGGGCCTGCACCTCGGACCCCCCAAATCTTACCGCCGGCCCCGGGATAGCCATGCCCGGTGGTGGGGTGCGACCCCCGCCCCCCGTGCAACCCCCGGGCTGCCCGGCCCCGCCGCCGGGGCCTCCCCCAGCAAAAGGCCCTCGGGCCGGGCCCGGCTGCTCCAGCCCCCCGGTACCGGCGGGCCCGGTCCCCCCCCACCCCAACGGCGGGGGTTTGGGGGGGGGGGCGGCGTATTTTGGCTCCCTGATAACGTTTTGATCAAAAATTCATTAAGAGGCGCTCGGCGCAGCGCCATGAATATTTCAGGGCTTTTGCAAAACAACAAAGTGGGGGTTTGGGGGAGGATACACGGGGGGAGGCGGCGGCCCCCGGTGCCCGGCTCGGCCCCCGTTCGCTGCGGCGGGGAGGCGAGGAGGGGCCGGGCACCCCCGTCCCCCCGGGGCCGGGCCCCCGCTGGCTCGCCCCCAGCCCGGGGCTCGTTCCTGCCCCGTTATACGGCGTGAAACGGCTCCAGGGAACCCGGGAGCGGAGGCCGGGCCCCGGCCGGAGCGGGTGGCCGGGCCCGTCCCGTCGGGTCGCTGCAGGGACACGCAGCGCCCAGCCCCGGCTGAGCCCCGGGGCCGCCGCCCCGGCCCTGCCCGCCCTCCCGGGGCCGCTCCGCGGTCACGCGTGGCCCTGGGGCTCCGAGGGGCCGCACCCGCTCCCGCAGCCCGGCACAGGCCCGTGCTCCCCGGCGGGGGCAGCGGGGGGGACCCCGTCCCCACCCGGGATGTCACTCGGTAGCACCACGACCCCGAGGGACACGGACCGTCACCCCCCCGCCCCGGGCTGGGATCCGACGACACGGGGCTGCTCCCCCACAGCCCTGGGGAGGGGACGGTCCCCCCAAAACCAACCCGTCTGCCTTTTCTCCAGCAAGGGAGCACCCTGGCTGCAAGGTCCACAGCCCCCCAAATCGGGGTGCAGAGCCCCGACAGCACATCCCACCCAGCAGAGGGAGAGGTACCAGCACCGGCCGGGAGACAAAGCCCCACCGGCTCCACAGCCCCGAGCACCGGGGCCCAGCACCCTCCTGGAGCAGCGCAGCCCCCCGCCATGCTGGGCCTGCAGGTAACTGGGCTTTACTGGGGCAGCTCAGAAGGGAACATGGAGCCACAGAGGTGGGGAGATGGCCCAGACCCCTCCACCGTGGGCCAGGACCCCGTAGGATGGATGGGTGGGGGACAGAGAGCGAACGCAGATGCTCTGCCTCTTCCAGTGTCACCCCGAGCCCTGTCCCCCCCAGCAAAGGTGGGGGTCCCTGGGTGCCACCGTTGGGTCCAGTGCAATGGGGCATCCCACCGTCTCCGCCACGCTGGGAGACGCTCGGCAGGTAGGCAGGGGCGTGAGGCTGGGGCAGAGGGTGAGAGGGGCCTCCCTGCAAGACCAAAGTGGGGCCCCCCACCCCAGTTTAGGACCTGTCGCAACGAGGCGGTACTGGACCTGCAGGCAGCCGGGGGATGCACGGCTCCGGTCGGCTCCCGGGTCTCCCGCCGCTGCCCTCCGGGTCCCGCCGGCCGCTCCCGTGTCCCCGCGGTGGGATGCGGCGAGGCTCCCCGGCAGCCCCAGCCCCTCCCCGGGGCTCACCTCGCCCTGACATTTCCTGGCGCTCCTTCCATGCCAGCGGGTTGCCATAGCAAATCTAAATCTTACAAACAAAACGAGGAGAAAAGCCTTATTAGCATATATTCAAATGAGCCATGCAATAATGCAAACCATAAATCATGCAGTCATTGCTATTCAATCAGTGTCTCTTACCCCAGCCCCCACACTTTCCCCGGGTGCCTCGCCTCCTCCTTGCACGCAGAAGCCCCTTCCCAGCCCCAGGGGTGGCCCGGGAGGGGACCTGCCAGCCGGGGGGGACCTGGGCCCAGCCCTGGGCTGGCGGGGCTGCGCACAGCCCCTAATCCCGGCTGGTATTTATGTCGCTTGCTGGGCTCTATTAAACGGGGCAAACTCTTCCCAGGATTAATCTCCCGCCCATGTTTTAATCCCGGGGCTCGGCCGCCAGTAATCCCCCCGCCGCGGGAAGGGGCCGAGTTCCGCGCTGGCGAGCGGCTGGGGTGCAGGGACCCCCATCCCCCCGATCCCAGCCTGTGGGTGCCCAGGCCCTGCGCATCCCCCCCCCAAACCCAGAAGACGACGGGCTCTGCCAAGCGCTGGTCCCCCCTCCTCGCTCACCTCTCGGGGCCACGGCCACGGCCAGCACACCGCAGGCCCCAGGGGATGCTCCCCCACCCCAGGAGCAGCAGAAGCCCCAGCCCAGCCCTGAGCTGTACGAGACAGAGCTCAGCTGGGCCGGTCCCGCCCCCCCCCCTTAACCCCCCACTTGTCCCCACCGACGCCGATCGGCACAGAAGGGGTTTTTCCTCCTCCCGCCCGCTCCCAGAGCCAGGCTGCGGCACTGAGACCTTATGAGCGGCTTTTTGGGGTCTCCCAGGGAGCCGAGGGGTGGGAGCAGCACGGCCGGGCCCCAGGGACCTGGCCAGAGCTGGGGGTGACCCGGCTGTCACCCGCCTTGCTGGTCGGTGACCCTGGAGAGGTGGCTCTGAGCCTGGGGGACACGGGGGACAGCAACGCTGAGCTGAAGGGGGTCAGGGCATGGGCCACTTCTCCCCTTGGGGACATTAATGACCTGCCACCTCGTTAGCCACCCCGAGTCATGCTGCCTGACCCCAAGAAGCTCACGCCAGACACCCTGACACCCCCAGCTCTTTATTGGTGAGAAGATAATAAATAGAAAAGAGCCCCTGGGCCGGGGGAGCAGCACCCACCCCCCCCGGCTGCCTCCCTCCGTCCCCCCCTCCCTCCCGCCTGGCTGCGGGACCCCGGCAGCCCCCCGGGCTGGGTGCAGGATTGGGCCAGGGGTGGGCAGGGCTGGACCTGCTGCTGGTGCTCTCAGTCCTGCTGCCACCCCGTGGCACTTCTCAGGCATTCCCACTCGCTGGGGACACGCTGGCGCAGGGACGGACGGACGGACGGACGGACGGGGATGTACAGTGTCCAGAACCGGACAGGGGACCAGGGTAGCGCTCCTCACCCATGGGGTCCTGGCCTCGCAGGGGTCTGGGGGTCAGAGCTGCAGGGAGGGGGTGCCAGCGGCGTGTGGGGGGCACCAGGGCGAGGAGGGGGTTTGCCGGGAGCTGCAGCCCCAGGGTGGGGGACCGGGACCCCGCGGGAAGCCCTGCGGCACCGCCGACCGCCCCCGACAGCATTGCAAAGGGCACGGGGGGCTTCCGAGGATGGGGGCGAAGCGGGGGGCTGCTCCCCCAGGCTCGGCCTCTCCCCCTGCACCCCATCGGCCTCGCTATCTCTGCCAAGCGTCCATGGCCTGCGCCCGCCGTGCGGGGACGGGGGCCCGCTGCTCCTCCGCCAGCGGCCGGGGGGGCCCCAGGGGGTAGGGGTACCCCTTGGCGTAGTCATCCCGCGGCTGGAGGTCTCCGGGGCCTCGGGAGGCTTCGCTGAGGGAGGCCAGGCTGGCCAGGGGGGGCTGGGGGGTGCCCGAGGGGCAGCCCAGCCCCGGGGAGACCCTCTCCGACTTGATGCTGATGGCTTGGTGCTGCGGGGAGGCGCCGGGGGCTGGGGCCGGCTCTTCGGCGGGCACAATCCGGCTGCTGACCCTGGGGTAGGAGGGGAGGAGGAGTGAGGCTGGGTCTCCTTGCATCCCCTGCTGAGGTGCATGGGGTGGGGAGAGGCCGAGCTCACCCCCCCTCTCCTCCCTAGCGGTGCTGAGACCCCCCAAACTCACCTCACGTACCAGCTGCGACCCAGCCGGGCACGGGGCAGCCACCCACCCACGCGCCTGGCACGGCCGCTGGGAACCCGGTGCGTGACGGAGGGGGACATGGGGGCCAGGTCCCCTGGGGAAATCCGCTTCAAAATAGGCTCTGCCGGCAGCAGCGGGCGGGGGGCGACCCCGTGCACCCTGGTTTTGGGGGGAAGCTGGACAGACTCCAGCATGGCGGGTGGGGGGCTGGCGCCTTGGGTGCCAGCAGCACCCAGGGCTGGGAGGTGGCACCCATGGGTGCAGCAGCTCCTCATGAACAGGCTCATCCCCAACCTGTGCTCCCCTCGTCCCCCACCCTGCCACCGTCCCCCATCCTTACCCCAGCGTTGCCATGTCCCGTGGGTGCTGCCACGCCGTGGGGCCGGGTTGCAGGAAGCCGGGGGGCGGCGGGGCCTCGCCAGCCCCAAACTCTGCCGAGCAGGAGGCCAAGAGTCAGCAGGGGCTGGGGGGGGGTCTGGGGCTGGGGGGGCCCGCGCTGTCCCGGGGCCAAGCGGCCAGGACTTACCCGCTTGGGCCGGGGCGAGGAAGGGGAAGCCGGCAAGGCTGTGGCTCGGGACGCCGGCACTGCCCGGGGCGAGCACAGGGCTCAGGGTCTGCAGAGTGGGGTACAGCGGCCGCTGTGGGAAAGCGGGGTGCCCCCCATCAGGCTTCATGCTGCCGACCCCCTGGGGGACCCACGATGCAGCGTCTCCCCCCCCCAGCCCCTTCCCCTGCCCCCCAGCAAAGCCCCGGTGTGGGGCTGAGGAAGAGGAGGTGGGAGCGGATCAGAGAAGCTCCTTGCTGAACTTGGGGAGGGGACATCCGCGTGGCCCCGGGGACACTGGCCATGGTGACTTGCTGGGAAATGCCTGGCTGCAGCGAGCCGGGGGGGTCCCCTCACCGCCTGCTCTGCTGTCCCCTCCCGTGGTGTCTCTGCTGTCCCTTCCCGTGGTGTCACTGCTGGGGAGGGGGTGCCCAAGGCCACCGAGCACCCTGCTGGCACCGACCCCAGGGAAACCCCATGGCCAGGGGGCCCCGACCCCCTCCTTGGCCATCAGAGGCTCCCTGGGGACCCAGAGCCAGCCCACCCCGGGGGGCTACAGACTGGGGGGGCTTTGTCTCGCACGCAGGGGACACGTCCCAGCGCTGTCCCCATATGCCAGCCCAGGCAGCGGATACCGCAGAGCCATGTCCCCTCCACAGCACTCACCGCCGTGCTGCCGCCGCTCCGGCCACTCGCCAAGCTGCCATGGGCTTCGCCACGCCGGCCTTCTGCCCCCAGGTACAGCGGCGGGGGTGTCTTGGTGGCCAGGGTTCGGTTCAGGCTGCCGGCGGGGAAGAGGGGGTAGCCAATACCTGGACAGACAGAGGGACAGGAGGATGCACAAGGTAGCCCCAAGAGATGCGGGGTCTGGGGGGCTCCTGTCCTTCGGGGGATCCCCATGGCTGCGGCTGGTGGCCCCGGTGCCCTCGTCACCGCGAGCGGCCGTGCGTGCGTGCACGGTGCCGTGCTCCGGCAAACCCACTTCCTGCGCGAAGCCGTCGGCGCACCTGGGCTGCGGCGGCCGCCCCCGGCCCGCTGTGGCTGCACGCTGCGAGCGGAAACAGCGCACAAAGGTGGTGGCTGGATCCGGCCCCGGGGCCAGCAGGCTGCAAACCTCCCCGGCCAGGCCCTGCCGCGGGGAGCACCCTTGTCCCAGCTCCCCACGGAGCGGCCAGGACCTCCTGCGGGGACGTCCAGTGTGGCTGGGGTCACCACGCCGTCCCCTTCCAGGCAGACGGGGATGCTGCACGCCCGCATCCTGCACCGGGAATATCGCCCAGCCGTCCCTGTGCCACCTCCCACCCACCCAGGGGGTTTCCGCTGGTCAAGCCCCAGCATCATTTTTTCCAGCTGCTTTTCTGCTGCGTGGCCTCGGAAGCACCCGTATCACCGTCACCCCCCTGAGCTGGTGCCATCCCACCGGGCAGGATGAGCCCCTCACGCCCAGCTCCGAGCTGTGCCGCATGGAAGGGAGCTGCGGGTGTGGGGTGCCCGGGGTGCCGGGGCCAGCCAGGTGCCGGGTGCCGGCAGGGTGCAGGAAGCAGCTGGAGGGAGGCAGGGGATGGTGTTTCCACAGCTGCGGCAGCGCTACCTGCCCACGCACCCGCCCTGGCCCTGCTCCCGGTAAGTCCCGGGGAGATGCTGCGAGAGGAGCTTTGCATGCGGCACCCGGCCGGGAAAATCCCCGCGGGGCTGGCGAGGATGGGGTGCCCATCGCGGGGACCTTCTCCCCTGCAGCCGGCTCCCCGCAGCATCCCGGGGCGATGGGTCCGAGCCTACCTGGGGGCAGCGGCCCCGGCGAGCGTCCCGGTGGCTTTGGCGCTGCTGGCTTGAAGGCGGGCGGGCGGCCCTGGCCCTGCGGGGAGCCACTGGCGCTGCCCAGGGATCCGTCGGTGGCCGGCGGGGAGCTGCCGTAGGCTGCCTCGGGCAGCGGCACCGGGCTCTGCGGGGCGAGGCAGAGGTGAGGGACAGGGAGGGGATGGGGACCCTCGGGGTCCCTCGGGCACCCTCGCCCCCTGCGCCACGGGACGGCAGCGACTCACGTAAAACCTGGGCCGTGCCACCGACAGGTCCATGCCCTCGCTCAGCCTCCGTGCCTTCTCCCCGGGATCCGGCCCCTCGTCCAGCTCCAGCTCGTGGCTCTCCAGCCCCAGCCCCTTGCGCTTCAGCGTCTGCGGGGAGCGGGGCGGTGAGCGGGGTCCCGTGCCCGCCCCGGCCCCCCCGGCCGCCCCCCGCTGCTACCTCGAGGATGTCGGAGTTGGTGCGGCTCTCGTGGGGCTCGCTGTACTCCGTGTACTTGAGCAGCACCTTGTCCATGTCGGTGCTGGCGTACTGGAAGAGGCGGTTGGTGCTGTTGAAGATGATGAGGGCGATCTCGCAGTCGCACAGGACGCTCAGCTCGTACGCCTTCTTCATCAGCCCGAATTTCCGCTTGGTGAAGGTCACCTGCAGAGCAGGGAAGGGGATGGGATGCTGCACCCGGGACCCCTGGATACGGCCCCAAACCCGCTCTGGCTCCGGAGGACCCAACACCCATGGGGAAGGTGGGAGCAGAGCGGCTTTGCCTCCCTTCGTGGCCTCGTGGCTCCCCATCCCCCTCGTCCCCACCTCGTCCCCGAGCGGCTCCTACCTGCCGGTTCCGCTGATCCAGTATTCGGCTGATCTGTATTTTTTTCCGGCCCATTTTCGCCTCCTACACTCGAGCGAGAGCTGGAAGAGAGCGAGAAGCCCCTGAGCCCCTGCAGCCCCGGCCCGGCCTGGGCGAGCATCCGCCCCGGCACCGCATGCGCCTCCTCGCCCCTCTGGCCACCAAAATTTGTTTTGCTGAAAAAAAAAGTTTTCGGAGGAAGTTTCGGCTTTTTTTTTCAGCAAAGATGGTGACCAACTAAAAAATGAAAAAAAAAAATTGGGAAATTCTGCTGGGGCAAGGAGGAAAAATCCCCTTAGCTCTGCCCAGCTGGCTGCACCGCCCCGGCTCCATCACCCGCACCCCGCACCGGCCCCGGGACCCGAGCACCTGCGCGTGCCGGCCGGAGAGCCGCGGTGCCGCGATGCCGGGTCCCTCGCCGGGAGCACGGGATTCGTCTTTGCATCCCCAAGCGCCCGCCCGAACCGCGGGGGCTGCTCCGGCCCTGCCCCGCGCGCTGGTGCGGCTCCCTGGCGGGTCCCTCGGCTGGGGAGGGCGGTTATAAGGGAGGCCGGGCTGGCTGCGGGGAGGGTCCGTCAAACAAAGGGGCTGTTTTTAGGTTCAAGGTTTTTTTTTTTTTAATTCTTTTTTTTTTTTTTTAACGCGAATAGACTAAATTTGACCTCCGCCATTCGCAGGTCAGGAAGTGGCTGTATGAGGAGACAGCAAAGCGAAACCACCCACCTCTTCGGGCCACGTGAACCGGCGGTGGGAAGGGCGAGGGGTCGGGGACCCTCCATCCCACCCTGGCTGCAGGGTGCCAGCACCCATCGCAGCCCAGCCCAGGGCTGTGACACCCCCCCGTGACATCCCCCTGCTGCCGCAGGGACCCAATTCTTGCTCCTCTTGTTATCCCCCAGCACCAGTCACCCCAAAACCCCTCTGGGATGCCCCGCTGCCACTGCAGCCCGGTGCAGAGCCACGGGTGGCATCAAGACGTTCCCAATGGGACCCTTGCACCCAGCCTCTCCGCCCCAGTTTGGGTGCAGCCCTGGCCCAGCTCGGTCCCCGCCATCCCCAAGCCATGGCCGCAGGGCAAGAGCCAAGCTGGGAAGCCGGCGGGGCTGGGAGCTCTGGGCTGCGGCTCCCTGGGGACGGCAGGCACCTGGGAGCCCCCCGAGCCCGGCCAGCAGCCCCCCCATCGCAGGGATGCACCCGGGGGCGCAGGTTGGGGACCGGCCATCCCTTCGCTCCCCCAATGCCCCAGCTTGTCCCGCTTCCCCCTCTCAAGCACGTTGCCATTTACCATCTTGCTCAGCTGCTATATTTAGCTGATCAAAACTAATTTTAATTTATGGAAGGAAATTGCGCTGCCGTTCCCACGGCCCCACTGCCACCCTGTGTCCCGGGGCCCACGCACGACCCCAAGGTACGGGGGGTGCCGAGACCACCCCGGCCCCCCCGGAAAAAGCCAACGATTCCCTGGTGAAAAGCAGAGGTTTTCCCAACGATTTCTGCTGCCCGCGCAGGGCCAGGGCTGCTCCTGCCCTCCCGGTGCCGACACCTGCGGCACGGCATCAGGCTGGGGCCGCCCGGAGGGGTCAGCCCTCGCCTGCTCACCCCCATCCCATGATCTTTAATTTGGGGTGCAGAAACAGGAGCTGTTCCCCGCGGGGCCCTGGCTCGCAGCTGGGTTTGGCCCGTTTGGGTCAGGGGATGCTCACCCAGCTGCGAGTCCCCACGTCCCAGGGGGGGATTTTTAAAGGCTTCAGGGTGCTGGGGACAGAAGGACGTGTCCCTCGGTCTGGAGCAAGGACATGAAACACTGGTAAGGGCCCCCTCGGCTGGGGCCACCACCCCCCACTCCTCAGCTGCCGCGGCACCCCAATGCCCTGCTCCAGCACCCCAGTTTCTAGCTGCATGGGAAGCACAGAGGGAGATGGTCCCTACACTGGGACTGATCCTGCAAGCCCTCCCCGGCCCCAGCCTGCCCAACGCCGGGCTGTGTCCCCTGCCCTGTGCTGCTCCATGGCAGGGGCCAGGGGCCAGCAGCCACCCCCAGGGTACCAGCATGGCTCTGAGCCCCGGAGGAGCCGCATCTGCCCATCCATCCAGGCAGGGTGCTCCGGGAGCGGGGCCCGAGGGTACCAGCACCCACAGGGTGATGCTGCGGGGGTCCTGGAAGGGTACTGGCACCCATGAGGTGATGCTGCGGGGGTCCCGGGGGTACCAGCACCCATGGGACAATGCTGTGGGGGTCCCGGGGGTACCAGCACCCACAGGGCGATGCTGCAGGGGTCCCAGGGGGGTACCGGCACCCACAGGGCGATGCTGCGGGGGCCCCAGCTCAGAATAGCAGGCAGGGGTGGGAGGCAAGAGGAAGCAGCAGCCGCAGCGCTGTTGGGCCGGGGGAGCTGGGGACCCGCCGCGGCCGGACTCACGGCACGCTCACCACGGGCTGGGCGCGGGGCGGCTCGTTCCGCCGCCGGGGAAACCGTCTGAGGCCTCGTGCAACACGCGGGGCGGTTTCATCAGCCGCCTCCCCGAGCAGCTCATTACGGCTCCGCTCCTCCTGGGGCATCGCCCCGGCCGCTCGGCCACCGCGGCCATGTGGGACCCGTGGGGACATGCGCAGCCCCGGCCGGGCCACCGCTGCCAGCAGCACCACGCCATGTGTCGGGGTCTTGCAGTACGGGCACAGGGTTCGGCCCAGCCGCGGGGCAGGGAGGGGATGCTCTCCGGGAGCGGGGTACAAGGCGTTTCGGCTCGCTGCCTCCATGGCATTTGGTGCCTCGGCCACCGCAGTGCGGCAGGACACGGGCGCTCGGTTCCCCCCGGGCAGGTTTTAAGGGCTGGGAGGGGAGGGGGGACTTTCGCTCCGGATTTTAATTGCCGCGCCGGTGATAAGGCGATAAGCAGCATTACGGCTGCAGGCGATTATCGCAGCGGGCGGTGACGGGCACAACGGAGCAGCTCTGCCTGGCATTGCCACCTCCATCCTGCGGTCCAGCGAGGTGGCACCCTCCAGCCTTGTCCCCATGGCCAGGGGCAGCATCGAGGGAGCAGCCTGGCTCCCACAAGGAGCCGGTGGCCAGCGAGGGCTTGTGGCCGGGGACCCCCGACCAGGGGGAGCGGGGTTGGGGTGCCGGCCCTGGGGAAACCCCGCAGCCTCTCATTGCATTGGTCTCCACCGGGTCCCACCTCGCACAAACGGCTCCTCGTTAGCGTGGCCGCGAAGGGGACCCACGACGTGGCCCGGCTGCAGGGATGAAGTCCTTCAGCATCGTCATTACGAAGGAGGCCAACAAAACTCAAAGCTCTCGAGCCCTCAAAACCTTTCAGAGCGGAGACGCTTTGCCCTGCCTGCGCCGGGCAGAGGCTCCCGCGCTGCCTGGCATCCCGCCGGCCTCCTCTCCCTCCCACGCGCGCTTATCTTTAGCCCGGCTCTCTGCTCGCTCGCACGCACCGGGCTCGCTTCCACGCCCAGGCACAGCCCCTCGGCCCCGCTGTCCCTTTGCCAGCACCCGCAGCGAGGTGTCACCCCGACCCCTGGGCTGCAGTGAGGTTTATAATTAACTCCCCGGATCCTCTGTATCTTTAGGAGTCATTTGCATCACGCCGGAGCGTGCAAACTTCCTATCCCAGCTCCTAATTAGCGCGCTGAGACGAAGCGAACCCCTTGAGAGTGACGTGTTTTTCCACGTGCCGCAGCCCTGGCACGGTGCGGGATGCTCGGCGTGGTACCGGGGGGTCCCAGCACTGCCTTTCACACCTTTACATCCTTCTCCATCCCCGAACGATCCCAGAAATGTTAAATCCACCAAGTTTATCCTAAAGTCAAAGCATATGGGTTATTAGGGGAGCATGCGGACCCCAGGTCGGGGGCTCTGAGCTCCCCACCGTTTCATCCACCTCTCCCATCCTCACGGCACAAAGTGGCACCAACGTAGAAACTGGGGAAAAAGGCCATTTTTGCCAAATTATGGGCATTTTGTCGCAAATCTGAAAGCTGGAGGTGGCTGGGTAGAAATGCAAGCCACTGTCGGCATTCGGCGGCTCCCAAAAAGCGTTTTGTTGAAGAAAAGCACTGATTAAAGTGGGAGAAAGAGTTTCCATCCCATCTCTTACAGGGAGAAGCAGCGAGCGGCCGGGAGGGGAAAATCCGACCCAGGAGCAGCGAAATCCCGGGGGGGGCCAGGCCAGACACTGCCTCGCCAGGGCTGGGAGGGCAACGGGCTTGAAACGGGGCTTTAAGGACCACCCGCCACGGACGGACACATGGCGCTGGGACCACCGTGGGCCGCATCCATCCCTGCCCCGCTCCCCGCTGGGGACGTGGCTCTGGCTCTCACCGGTCCCCGGGGAACGGCAGCGCTGGGGCCTCGCGGTGCGAGCAGCATCCCGAGCCCGGCACAAGGAAAAGTCAAAGTTTACCAGGGTTTCTGCCGGGGGTTGACAGGCCCTTCTGCTTTTTATAGGTTGTTTAAACAACTAACCAGTATAAACCAGAGTGGCAGCGCGGGAAGGGGAGCGGGGAAGGCAGGAGGAGCCTGCTGGGAAGCAGGGGAAAGGAGAGTTCCGGAGGGGACGGGGTGCTGCGGGGGCTTGGGGACCGCGGGGGCACCGAGGGCACGTCAGGGCATGGAGGACAAGGGGTTTGCCTCCACTAACCACCTTCCCCATCTCACCAGCATCACCCCAGGACCCAGCAAAGTCCCCGGGGGCAGTTATAATTCATCTATCTACCCCCACCGCAGCACGGGGCCAGGCCACGGCATTGCCCTACGCCTCTCCAGAGCCAAATCCAGGCTTCGGCTGGGCTCAGGGGGACCTGGCTGCCACCAGCCCCGGCCCCGCGCTGGCTCCAGCCCCGCTCAGGGTGACACAGACCGAAAGTCCCACCAGCACCCAGCACCGCCACGGCCTGGTGCCGTCGGGCGAAGTGCGGCAATGGGTGGAGGCTTTTCGGTTCCAAAATGACTGTGTGGAAGGAGGAAGGATTGAAACATCCCCGAAAAACGAGGCAGCTCTTGCCCTTGGAAAGACAGACGGACACAGGGTCCCCCTCCGGGCCCAGACCACCTTTTTTGCTTGGTGTTGGCAATGCTGCTGGCAGCGGCCAAGGGAAGAAACACGCTGGTCCCGCGGGGCTGGGCCGCCCCAGGCTGCAGCTGGGCATCAGTACGGGAAATGATGCTCGTTGCTGCTTGAGGGTTTGCCAGGGGCAGCCAGAAGTTGCTGAGGGGTGGCCTGAGCCCATCCCCGTGGTGTTAGGGCTGCCTGGCTTACAAACCCGGTTTGCTCCTGACAATCCTGCTGTAATTCTCGTGAAGAGGAGGGAAATCCAAGGGTCTTAAATACACTAATTCCCCCCGCTCCTTCTGGGCACCGCCACGGCAGCGCGGCATGCCGGGCTCTCCAGCCCCCTCGCTGCCGGGATGCTTCTCCCCGGTGTCAGCAGGAATCCCCGTCCCCTTGCACCACGCAAAGTTTCCCAAACCCGCTTCCCTTCCCCGCTGCTGCGCCGGCCGGCTCTCAGCACCGCGGTACCATCAGTGCCCCAGGCTCGGGGGTGAGCGAGAACGTTTGACATCCTCAACCAAACCTGGGGCCTGCACCTACGTCCCAAATATCCCCTGCCAAGCTACACAGGTCTCCCCCACACGTCACCCGCGTGTGACGCGTCCAGCTGGCAGCCGGCGACATGGAAAAGGGCCAGGATCCGGCTCCCCGGCCGGGTCGCCCACGCTCCCTTCCCAACCGGTACCCGGTGCCCCAAGGGATGTGCGTGGACCGAGGGGGCACAGCCCATCGTTTCCTTCCAGCTCAGCCGCCAGCTGCCGCGTTAATTCATTACCTGCGAAACCCCGTCTCCAGGGCCAGCAGCTCTGGGAAACTTTCTCTCATTAAAAGAGTAAAGCCCCGGGGACGGGGACGCGCTGGCAATCGGCTGCGGCGGGCAGGAGGATCCGGCAGAGGATCCACCTCGCTCTCCGCGTGGGGACGGGCGATGGAGGGAGACTCACGTGCGCTGCGACGTGCTGGAGATGCCACGCGCTGGCAGGAGCCACGGACGGGTCACATCCCCGCCCGGCAGCGGTAAGGAACCGGGCTGCGATCCAGCGCGTGCTACGAACCGGCGCGACACCCCAGCGAAGCCACGGTGACATCAGGCCCCGGCCCTGCATCGGGGTGTCCCGGCGCTGCGTCACCGGCGGCGTTACAACTTACTCCACGTCGAGCCAACAGCCCCGGGGTGCCGTGCCTCAGTTTCCCCTCTGCGCAGCGGGCTCAGCCCCTGCGCCCGAAGGCCTCGGCGGGCCCGGGGGCGGCGGGGGGCGGCCGGCGGGGCCGGGGCAGGGCTGCTGCCACCCAGGCTGCACTTTTGGGTTAAACCCGGGCGTTCCTCCCTGCACAGAGACGAGTAAAAATAACCGCCCCGAGCTCGGCGCAAACCACAGGCTTTTTATAGCGCTCCATCCCTAGACGGCGGGGCGGGGGACGGGGCTCCGCCGTGCCCAGGGCAGCCCGCGGGGCGCCGGCCCGGCCGCACCGGCACCTCCCGGGCCGGCCCCGCTGCCCCGGCCGTGCGCCCCGACGGGGCGGCCGCGCTGGCTGCCCGGGGCCGCCCGCCGCGGAGGGGAGCCCCGTCGGGGCGGAAGGACGGGGCCGGGGGAGCGCGGCTGCCCACTGCCCCCCCCCCCCCGGTACCGGTGACACCGGAGCGGCCCGGTGCGCCCGGGACCCCCGCCCCCCCGCGCCGGGGCACCCACCTGGACACCGGCTCTTCCTCCTCGGCAGCTCCCCGCCGGCTCGGCCGCGGGTGCCCGGCGCTGCAGCGGAGCCGGCCCGGCCCCGGTGGGGCCCCGCCGCCCTCGGGTCCCGGTCCCGATCCCGGTCCGGTCCCGGTGCCTGTCCCCGGAGCCGCGCGCTGCCCGCCGCCTGCCCGAGCCGCGCCGGCAACATTTGCATAGCCCCGCCCGATAATTTGCATAGCGCTGCCGGGCTCGCTCCCCATTGGTGGATGCGGCAGGACTTGGTTTGCATAGCCACGCCTCTGCCGGGAAACGGGGAGGGGTGGAGGCGGAGGGGCGGGGCGGGGGGAGCTGGGGGGGGGATTTGGGGGGCCGGGGGGTGAGGTTGGGGGGACCCAGGGGGCTGGGGGTGAGGTTGGGGGGATTTGGGGGGCCAGGGGGTGAGGTTGGGGGGACCCAGGGGGCTGGGGGTGAGGTTGGGGGGACCCAGGGGGCTGGGATGGGGTGAGGTTGGGGGGATTTGGGGGGCCAGGGGGTGAGGTTGGGGGGATTTGGGGGCTGGGATGGGGGTGAGGTTGGGGGGATTTGGGGGGGCCGGGGGGTGAGGTTGGGGGGACCCAGGGGGCTGGGGGTGAGGTTGGGGGGATTTGGGGGGCTGGGATGGGGGTGATGTTGGGGGGACCCAGGGGGCTGGGATGGGGGATCTGGCAAGGGAGGAGGTGGGTGAGTTTGTGGGAATTTGGGGGGGCTGGGATGGGGGTGATGCCTGGGGGGCCCGGGGGATGCTGTGCCCTCGCCGGGGGGTTCAGGCTCGGGCTCAGTTGGTCCTGGGCGCGGGTTTAGGGCCAGGCTCTGGGTTTGGCCCACACCAGATCCCTGGGACCCCCCCTTGGTTTCAGAGGACCCCCCCAGCACCGCTGGCCCCCTCAGCCACAGGGTTGAGGGGTGCCGGTCCCCCGGTCCCCTGTCCCCAAGGTCACCGAGGGCTCAGCGAAACCACAGTGAAAAAAAAACCTCATCAGCTCGAAACCCCGCTGCTGGTTTGCAGCCCCGAGAGGAAACATCCAACATGCTCCCTCTCGGTTTTATCTTTTATTTTTATAAATGAAGTGACCCGCCCTGGGGGGCTGCCCCGTGCTCCTGCCCCCGGCCCATCCCCGTGCCGCGAGTGAGGCCACCCCGCAGCCAGCGGCCCTGGAAGCCTGCGCGGGGGCCGCTGGACCGCGGTGACATAACCCGAGGGAGGCTGCGAGGAAGCGCGGGGGCCGCCCAGCGAAACCTCCGCACGCACCTCGCCTGCCGCTTCGACAAAAAGCAACCCAACGCTCGCTCGCTGCAAACCCCAGCACCGCTGCGTCCCCCCGCTTGGCACGGAGGGTGGGGACAGGCGCCGGTGGCACCTGGGGCTGTGATTCCCTGGCACCGTCCCCACTCCCAGCCTGGGGAAGGTGGCAGAAACCCGCCCCACACTGGAGCATCTCGAGTACTCACCCCTGGAATCCTGTGCTCAGCGCTGGGCCCCTCACCCCCAGAAGGAGCTGGAGGGGCTGGAGCGTGGGCAGAGCAGGGCAGCGAGGCTGGGGAAGGGGCTGGAGCACAAGGGTGGGGAGGGGCGGCTAGGGGAGCTGGGGGTGCTCAGCCTGGAGAAGAGGAGGCTGAGGGGAGCCCTCATCGCTCTCTGCAACTGCCTGAAAGGAGGCTGGAGCCGGGGGGGGTCGGTCTCTTCTCCCCAGGAACAAGCGATGGGACGAGAGGGAACGGCCTCAAGCTGCGCCAGGGCAGGGTTAGGTTGGGGATTGGGAAAAACTCCTTCCCCAAAGGGCTGTCAGGGCCTGGCCCAGGCTGCCCAGGGCAGGGGCTGAGTCCCCATCCCTGGGGGGATTTAAAAGCCGGGGAGATGTGGTGCTTGGGGACATGGGTTAGTGGTGGCCTTGGCAGTGCTGGGTTAGCGGTTGGACTCGATGAGCTTAAGGGTCTTTTCCAACCTTAACGATTCTGTGATTCTATGATTATCTCGAGCAGGACCGGAGGGTGCAGGTGGCTGTGGATCCTGTGGCCTGAAGCCTGTGAAGATGACGCGGAGTGGACTTTGCAGAGCCAAGGGAGGCAGACGCCGCCCCGTTACACGGTGACAGACCCACGGACAGCCTGGGTCTGACGGAGGGGAATAGCACAGCGGAGCTGGGAGTCAGCGTTTCGGCTGGAAGGCGCAGAGAAGCCGGGCTGAGAAGGTGCTTTTCCCCGGGGGGGGGAGCAGAAGCTGAGCTGGAGGGATGCCGATGTGCCCTGGCTCTGCGGCTGGGCCCAAACCTGGCCCCAAAATCAGCCCCGGAGAAGGCGCTGCCCAATTCACGCCCCCGCTCGTCTCCTGTCCTTGTGTGACCTCTGCCTCGGCGGGGCAAAGCCACAGTGCAGCCGCAGGGATGGCGTGACCACCGCGCTCTGCCCCGGCCCCCCCGAGCCCCCCGTCTGCCCGGCGTCCCCCGGGTGGGTGCTGCGTGCCGCGGGGCGGGTGGCCGTGCCGGGGGTCCCGCCGCGGCGGGGAGGCGAAGGGCTGTCCGGGAGCCGCTCGACGTGGGGCTCCCACGGGGAGCACCCGTGTTTACCGCAGCGAGGGGGAACTGATGCAATTCCCAAGCTCCCGTTACGTGAGCGGAGCTGCCCGGCAGCAGGTGGGGAGGGGGGTATCAGATCAGCTCCCACGCCAGCCCCACGGCGGGGATGCGTCCTTCCACCCCGGCCGTGCCGGGGCTCCGGTCCCAGCCCAGGCGTTGGGAAGAGGGGCTGGAGAGATGGGGACGCTCTGGAGGAGGCTTTCGGTGCAGGCTGCGCTGGCAGAAAGGACATGACATCTTTCTTAGATCTGCTTTTAAAGCTCATGATTTATAGAGGGCTTCAGAGTGCAATTAGCAGACTGTTAATTAGCCCTGCTCGTAATCTTAATTGATCCTGAGGAGGAGGTGGGAGGGAGAATACAAGTGCGAGAGCATCGCAGAGCAGAGTCCCAGCAGCTGCGGAGTCCGAGACAGCGCATCCAGATGCCCCGTCCTGCCCTGGGACGGGGTTTGGGGACGCAGGGTGGCCCTTTGCCTGCCCGGGGCACGGGACCCCTGTGCCCCGTCCCCCCGCCTTCGCCTCGGGCTGCCCAGGGGCTCGGCCTGGCTCCGAGCGCTTCCAGCCGCGGCAGCCGAGCCCCCTCTTTGGGCGCAGGGGCTGCCCGGCCCCCCCAGGTCCGGGGGTGCCCAGGCTGGGCTCTGCCTGGCTGCTCCCTGCAAGCTGCAGGGAAAGCTTTGAGCTCCCTCTTGAGGCCCTTCCTGCCCCAAAATCTTGGGGTTTTGGGGAGCCCGAGCTGCTGGGTGCCCCCAGCTGAGACCCGCAGTGCTCTGCGCCCCAAGTGACGCAGCCCAAAGGACGCGGCTGAGCCCTGTCACTCTCCCGGCCACGGGGAAGGGACGGAGACACCATCACCGGGAGCTGGTTTGGGGACTTTGGGCCAAGTGCCAGCGACACGGGCCCAGGGACTGACGTCCCCCCCAGCCAAAAATGCGAGCGGGGCTGGAAGCGAGCCGGGAGCCAAACCCGCGCTGCCTGCCAAGGCCAACACACCGGCTTTCAAAATAGCCCGTGTCCCGCGTGGCTCCGGCCGGAGCGGAGAGTGCCAGCAGGAACCACCCACGCGGGACGGGAAGGCCGGCAGCGCCGCGGCGGGCAGCGCTCCTCCGCCAGACGGAAAGGTCACCGCGTCCAGATCCCACAGCCGGGCTTGGGCACGGGCCAGGCGCTGATGACACCGGGCTGGAGGAGTCAGCGTCGCAGCCGGTCCCCTGGCCTGGCGCTGGCGGGGTGCCCGGAAAGGCCCGACCCCGACGGCCTCTTGTCTCATGTGCAGGGGAAAGCGCGGCTCTGGGGGCTGAGGGTTCAAGTGGGGGAACTCTGCCTCAGTTTCCCCACTGCTCCCGAGGCGCAGGGTCTTTCCCAAGGTAACAGGCAACCTGCAGAGTGAATTTTCCTGAATTAATCCTCCTCAAAGCCTCCCTGATTCCCAGGGGGGACCCGCTGGTGGGGTGGATCCCGGGGGAAAAGAGGCTCTTCGGCTTCCCAGGATATTTATAAGACACGGGAAGCTCACGCTGGCCCCAGGGACTGGTGGCTGACGGCAGGGCAGCGCTTTGTGGGCCCTTTCTCAGCCTTGTGGGACTGAGAACATTTTGGGTGCTCCCTCCTGGCCCGGCGAGGATGCTCCCGCGGCGGGTGGAGGCCAAACGCGCCTCTTCCCGGGGGCAGCAGGATTAGGCCACCGTGGTGTCCCCTTCTCACCGCCCTCGTCCCCGCTCGCCCCGCGCCCTTAGGTTGGCGGGGCTGCTCCCAGGATTTTCCCCAGGAGCAGGAAAGCTGGGGCTGGCCCTGGGAACTGGGGAGAGCCGAGGGGAGCGGCGGGATGCCCGGCGTCCCTCTGTCCATCCACCCGAGCCCGGCCGGGCTCCTCGGAGCCCCCCCAAGCCCCCACCGGCCCGAAGCGGCTCCCGGTGCCCCCGGGGGAGGGGGGATGCTGGGCGGAGCCGCCCGGGGGGTCCCGGCCCGGGGGAGCCCCTCGGCTGCAGCCCCCGCGGCGAGGGGCCGTGCCGGGGGGCAGGACCGGCCCGCCCCGCCCCGGCCGGGCAGCGGCGCAGGGCGGGAGGCGGCACCGCCGGCGGGGCCGCGGCTCCGCTGCCCCGAGCAGCGCTCCCGGTTCCTGCTCCCGGTGCTGCTCCCCGGGCCGAGACCCGGCAGCGGGAGCACCGGCGGGGAGCGCACCCGACTTTGGCGGCGCGGAGCGGGGCTGCCGGCCCGGTGCCCCCCGGTGCCGGTACCGGTACCGGCCCCGCCATGCCCGCCGCCTACCCGCAGCGAGCCCTGACGGTGCTGCTGCTCTTCGGCACGCTGGCCGCCGCCATGGCCCTGCTCGCCTCCAGCCTCATCTTCCAGCTGCCGTCGGGGCGGGCCGGTCCCGGGGCCGGGGCCGGTCGAGGGGCTCTGCCGGAGCCGGCGGCCGCCGTGCTGCTGCCGGTATCGGCCGTGCTGGCCGCGCTCTGCCTGGTGCTCAACGTGAGCTGCCTCCTGCTCTGCCTCCTCCACGGCTACTTCAGCACCGAGCTGTGCCGGGGGCAGCCCGGGCCCGACCGGTGAGAGCCGCGGGGGCTCCGGGGCGGCGGGAGGGCGAAGGGGGGCACCGGGTGCCCGGGAGCCCCGGGGGGGAAGGGGAGGCTCAGAGGGGTCTTGGGTACCGGGAGGGTGGGGGGCAGCGGGGGGCTGGAGAGGAGGGAGGGTGCTGGAGGGGTGCAGGAGGGAATGGGAGGGTGCAAGGAGGGATTTGGGGGGTGCAGGAGGGATTTGGAGGGTGCAGGAGGGATTTGGGGGGGTGCAGGAGGGAATGGGGGGTGCAAGGAGGGTGAGGGGGGTGCAAGGAGGGTAGCACCACTGCCCAGGGACCTGTCACGGGGCATCCGTCCCCTCGGCGTGGCCTCACGCCTCCTGCACCCCAAGATCTGGCCTTCGCCAGGGCCCCCCGACTCTGCCCCGGCAAAAGGGGTCACGGGGAGCGAACGATGCTGCCGAGCACTTGGATATCACAGGATTCCTGCCCGGGATGCAGGGTTATCTCTGGCCGATTAATTCCACTGTAAATGTGCCCTGTAATTTGGGGCGTAGCTGTGCTTAGCGGCTGCATTGAGTAGGAGCCACCTGGCCGCACTAATGCACTTCATTTCCCCAATAGCATCCCTGCGTAAGCCCACTCCGGGCGTTAGGTCCCTCTCCGGGCTTGTAGGAGGGCGTGGGGTCACACCAGCCCGCCCAGTTCAGCGCTGGGGCCAAGGCAGGGAGGACGAGCTGGGCTTGGCCGCGACGCCCGGGGCACCCGAGATTTGCCCCTTTGCAGCGGGAGAGCTGGGCTCTTCGGGTCGCTGCCGGGGTGATCGCCCAGGCCACTTGTGCCGCACCAAAATGACCGCAGGCCCGGGGTCATTAACCACAGACATGTGTTGACTTAATCATTACCAGCACATTTACACTTGCGAACCCGTTTCCAAAGCAATTCCCCTCTCCTTCCTCCGTGGAGACCGGGGCTGGGTTGGTGGCTCCTCCGCTGCGGCGGCCCGGCCCCAGCTCCGCTCCTGGGTTAAAACAAAAAAGCAGCGTGCAAATAATGAGATTTAAAAGCACCCCGGTGGGAACTGCTCTGTACGTGGGGGTGCCTCCAGGTAGCTCATGCGACAGTCCCCATGGGACCATTTTGGGACCACGCCGACTTAAGCGAGTCAAGACTCATTTAAAGGAAATGATAACGTCTCACCAGTTAGTTCTGTCCCTAATTAGACAAACCCGTCGATGCCTCACGCTCTGCATGGAGCGCGATGGCTGGAGGCACGCCAGCAAGCGGAGCGTCTCCTCTCAGCATCCTCCAAGCAAAGCTGACACTTACTGGGCTTGGTAGCGAAGGAGAGCAAAATATTTCTGCAAAACACAAAGTTCCCGTAGCAAACTTTGCTTTCTGTGGGAGCCGAGTTCCTGCTGGAAAGCTGTTACAGCAGAAAATTCCCCATCGGCTGTAAATTTATCCAAGATCTGGTGCTGATTTGGGCTGTAAAACGCTCAATGTCAAAGTTGTGAGGTTCAGCTCTGCAAATCCCGAGTGCGAAAGAGGAGCAGCACTGATCAGGCAGGCAGATGCAGAGTCACGGGCGGAGAGAGGGAGCGTGCCGGCGGCGGGACAGCCCGTCCTCCAGCAGCAGCGACTTCTTCAAGGGCTCGCAGGCCAGAGCAACCACCGCTGCGCGGCTGCGGAGCCCGCTGGCGCGTCTCACCGAGCGGGGAAGCCGCTCCCAAACAATTTGATTTTCAATAACATTCCTGTGCTCTGCTCCAGAGCCCCGGCGAAGCGCGAGGCTGCTTTTGGCTCTGCTGCAGGCGCCACGAGGCGTTGGTAGGGTTGGGAGCCCCGGGATCTCAGGCAGGTCACTTAGTCTGGCCGTGCCTCAGTTTCCCCAGCTGCAACCTGAAGGTTACACTCGTCTTTGGGACGAAAAGGGCAGTTTTTCGGGACACAGGGACGCTGGTCTGCAGGCTGCCCCCAGGCAGGCGGTGCCAGCAGGACGCAGCCCCTCTCCCCGCGACACCGTTAGCCACCATCTCCTCACGGCCGAGCCGGCCCGGCCCCACTGGGCGCCGGTTTCATTAGGGGACCCGCTCACGTCCCAGGGACCTTTCCCACGTTGGGCCTGTCACACTGCATTACCGCTCCACTTCTCAGCGCTGCGCTCAATAGTCTAAGCCAGCTCCAAACAAAGTCCTTCTCCTCCCCGCTAATCCCCCCCGACTCAGGTAATTAATAAAACAAAGCGGCTGCTCTTCCCCGCCGGCAGCGAGGAGCGGGAGCGGGTCCAGCGTCTATTAACGGCTCCCGGCTGCAGGCTCCCCACGCGGGCGGCAACGGCCGAGGGGCTACAACAAGCCCGGGAGGTGGGCAGGGGGCCAGGCCATGCTGGGGGGAGACCAGGCCAGGGCACGGCATCCTCGGCTGCTGAATTCACCCCGCGGGGTGGAAGGAGCGGGCGTTGCAGAGGAGCAACACGAGGGCAGGTCCTGCCGGGAGGGTGGCCATGCGGCTGCCCCTCAGCTGGTCCTTTGAAGCCAGGGCACATTCCCAGCCAGCTCCTGGGGACTTCTGAAGGTGGCCAGTGGGACCAGCGATGCCCTGTGCACCCCCAGTTGTTTCGAGGCACTGTTTGCGCCTTCCCAGCCTCCAGTCCTGCCAGCATCTCTCCGAGCACTCACATTTCCAACCCGCCCCGAGTCGCCTGGCACCCATCTGCCGCACTACGCTGCATCCCCTAACGACCACATCCCGCTCTCCCAATTAGCGGAGGCATCCTCTGGTGACGGCAGCCTCCGAAGCCCAGCCAGGACTGAGGTTTGCCAGGTCAATCCAGCTCCGAAGACGCCCAAGCGGAGCCGTGGGTGCCGGGGCTGCGGGCTGGCTCGGCAGAGAGCGTGCCGGTGGAAAGCACGGCAGCAGGCGCAGGGGTCGGTGCTGGGTGGGAAACAAAGGCCCTGCTGGAAAGGAGCTGGTCTTTTCATGTGTTTTAAGCCCAATTCAAGTACCAAGCCCCCTCCGGACAAAAGGCTTGCAATCTGAGCTGAGCACAGAAATCCAGTCCCGAGGGTGAAGAGAGAACCTGGCCTTGCTTAATTCGAGGCGCCAGCACTTTACTTGTCGTTCTTTCCTTAAGGGGGAGATGGGTTTGGCAGGCCTCAGTTTTGTTCCTTGCTTGCTCTTCAGGGTTTGCTGAACAGGAGCAAATCACCTGCAAAAGCCTCCAGCCGTTTGTCTCCCTCCCGAGCTCCTGGCCCCATCTGGTTTCTGAAGCACAGCTCGAACCGGGCAGAAGTTTGAAATGTCAAGCGATCTCAAAATCTTCTCTTCCAGAGCGGGAACAGCGCAGCCCCGAGTTGTGCAACCCAGCAGCCCGGGGGAAACCCCGATTCAGCAGAGGCCCTTGGGCCTGTGACCTGCCTCTGAACCTCTTCTCTATGCAAAACCCACGTTTCAGTTTCTCAGCAGGGGCCGGAGCATCAGCATTTTTCCTGTGCTGAGGCCAGGGCCAGGAGCCAGCGCAGACCTGTGTTTTTCTCACCCGTTTTGCAGGGCAGACTGGTTCCTTCTGGACAGCCGGACGGTTCGCCACGCTGCCATCGGCTTGTTCTGCTGCGGGGTCTCAGTCTACCTAACAGGCAAGTGCTCGTTTCCCCCAGCCCAGCTCAGCAGGGACCGTGCATTTTCAGCCCCGACCATACATCCTGCGCTGGTTGCTGAGTGCTTGTGAGCTGCTGAGTTTCTGCTTCAGCATTGGGTTTGTTTTGCAAATGGCTTTGCCAGCTCATTCCTGTAGTGTGAACTTTCTGTTCTTGGTGACCAGCCCTCACAGGGCTGAAGTTCGCAGGTCAGCTGCATCGCTTTAGTCCTTCTGGTTCCTCACGATGTTCTGCACCCTCCTCTCCTTCCAGCCCTCGCCATCTACATGCTCCTGCTGTTCGAACTGGAGGCCGGCATCGCCAGCGCCTGTATCCTCTCCTCCGGCATCATCGTCCTGCTGATCACGGTGACGCACGCCCTGGTACGGGCTTCCCAGGTTTCGCGCCGCAGCCGCTCCGAGGTCTCCCACACCCTGTACGAGAACGACTCTGCCCAGCACGGCGAATCCTCCGCCAGCGATCTGAACAACAAGACCGTGGCTGCACCCCGGCCCCGGCCCGAGATCCACCGGGAGTTTTCCTTCCCTCCTTTCCTGGAGCGCAAATCCCAGCTGGGCTCTCCGGCCAGCAGCAACCTCACCTCCTCGGGCAGCCCCGGGCTTCGCTCCGAGAAGGAGAGCTACAACCTGCCCCGAACGCACAGGACGCTGTCGGCGGAGTCAGGCCTGCTGCAGGCGCAGGGCAAGCCCTGGAACGGCGTCACCCAGGAGATGAGGAACGTGCTGTCACGCAAACCTGGAGCCTCGGGCAAGGACTCGACTCTGGTGTGAGTGGAAGTGGGACCTTTTCGCCCCATCTCGTCCCAGGGGAGCTGCAGGCACCAGGGCCAAGATTTGCATCTCTGTTTAGAGCCTCATATAGGTCACGTCTCACCAGAGCAGGTTACGGCTGCTCTTCCACCCTGGGGAGTCTGCGCAGCCACTGCCTGATGCTCTTTGCTGCTTCTACTGAGAAGACGCCACCTCCACTCGAAGCCAAAAGCCCTCGGCCGCCTGCCCCGAGCCCCCGGCGATGCCACCGGCACTTGCCACCCCACGAACATGGACCGCGTTGGCAGGGCAGCGGCCGGCAGTGACCCACGCAGGACCCCACGGCCGTCCCAGCTGCAGCGGAGAAGCGGAACACGTGGGTGAGAAGCAGCAAGTGGACCTTGCCCACGACCAGACCTACCCTCCTCCTCCTACCCTCCTCCTCCTACCCTCCTCCTCCGGCAGATCCCAGCCAATTTCTCTGGCTGGCTGTACCTCCCTGCCTCCTTCCTTCCTCCTCCGTCCCCAGCAGCCAGCACTACACCGAGAGGGTTCGTACAACAGCAGGGCTTCCCCGCAGCGTGCGGCCAGGGAGGTGTAAGAAACCAAGGGAGGCGATGGAGGAGCAACGAGCGAGCTGGAGCCAGAGCAGTCTGCAAGCTGCAGAGGCCGGGTTTGGGGTGGCAGAGCGCCTGCTGCTCTGTCAGCAGCACATCCACCCTCCGAGCAGGACGGAGCTTGCTCAGCAGGGTCACTTCAGAGCTCTTTGCAGGGAAAGGGGCTGCGCTGGAGCAGCCCTGGCTTTGCTCAGGGGTGGCGGGGCCTCTCTGGGGGTTACCCGAGTGCCGCCAGAACAGCACCGACTGTCGAGGCTGAGGTTCGGGAAGGGGTTTGCATCGGCACTGCCAGTCCAGGGCAGAAAGCGCAAGTACTAAGGGCAGCGGCTGTTTCCGTGAAGCACCAGCAGGCTTAGCTCGCTCTGTCCCCGCGCTGACCAACACCTTGCTGGTTACTCGCAGCCCCGCGCTCTGCCAGCCCTGCCCAGGCCCGGAGCAGCAGCACGCTGCGTTCTTCCCCAGTTCCTTACCAACCAGTAGAGCATTTCAGGGAGCGAAGGGAGGCCACCGATTCAAACAGATTCCCTCTCGCCTCCCGTCCCGTTATCCTGAAAGACACCCGTTATCCTGAGCACAGGACAATCTCTTTGGAAACTGAGTTTTGCACTGCTTTGGTCCCTGCATCCTTGGCAAATTCTTCAGCAGCACAGAACTGGTGGTTCCAGGAGAGATTAACATTGAAGCTGCACCCTTTCTAACGTGGCCTCCAAAGCCGTGCGTACAGCTCTGCTTCCCACTGCTTGACAGGGGATGAAGAAAGTCCTTTTTTGTTGTTTTTTTTGAAGAACAGGACAGTTTCTTTTTTTCACTTGAAAGGCTCCAACTCTGCATGTCTTTGTTTTGCTCCCTGCCCTTTGAAACACGCAGAGCCAGCAGGCTCCAAGACCCCCCAGCCCGAGGCGAGCAACAGGGGAAGGTTTTAGACACAACTTCCTTGTTTTTTCTTTTTATTATTGTTCTCACTAAAACCAAATTCAGCAACTCCCTGGCACACGCATGGAAATCTCTCCTTGCAGAACGCCTCCTGAACAAAGCTGAAGTGTGCCTAGATTATGTCTTTACGCAGCCATCTACAAAATACTGAAAGCAAGACCTAGTTTTTCCGAGATATTTCTGTGGCCAAGAGGTAGAGAGAAAAACGCCTCATAGCAGTCTGCCGTCGAAAAGAACTGGGAAGGACAAACGCAGATCCACCCCATTTCCCTTCTGCAAAGGGCTGTGGAAAGGGACACAACTGCTCCCCAAAGCACCCCCAAAGGCAGTCCCGGCCCCAGCGGCAGGACTCGCCTGCTCAGGTGCGGCACCTTGTTACTGGGAACAGAGAGGCAGGCAGAGGCCTCTGTGCAGCTTCGCGGATGGAGCAGGTGGTTTCTCACTCCTCCCCGTGGTCGGAGAGCACAGAGCTGGGCTGGAGAAGGCGGCAGAGGACGGCCAGTCTGGTCTGAAATCAGGAACTGGCCGGAGGATTCTTGGCTTGCGGGGCAGTGGTGCTGGAAAAAGAAAGAGACAGTCACGTCCGGCAGGCGGGCAGGACACCAGCGGCCGCAAGAATGTGAAGAACCAGGGGCTGCCTCAAATCAAACCTCACTGCTTGCAGCAGGAGAGCGGCTTAGAGAAGCCCACCTTTCAGCGTGCTGTGCAGACGAGGGAGCAGCGCGCACCAGCCCCCGTGGGCGGCGAGACAGCAATCTTCGCAGCCACGCCGCCGCAAAAACCACTAAAAATGCTCTGGGCTGCGCAGAGCGCGGCCCTGCCACGCGGGCAACTGGGAAAATGCAGAACCTGAACCAGAACTGTCTAAGGCAGAGCCGTTCTGCGGAGACAGAGGCTCTCTGTTCGCTGTGGTGGTTTTATCAGCGATGGGCATTTGGGAATTTTCTCACTCCTACCCAGACAGACTCCAATACCAACACCGTTCTCAGCAGATACGAATACACTAGACTCAGACGATCTGCTGGAAGATATTTTAGTAGCTGTAGTTCAACTGCAAACACACAAAAATTCATCATCGTTCTGCTACCACTTATCTCTACGGACTCTGCCCAAAAAGAGCCACATACACGACAGAGAACAGCACCAACGCAGCCTCTCGCTTAACTCCCATCTCAGTAGCATCATCTCACTCCAAATGCCTCTGACACAACACAGATTTAATGTATTACACAACCAAACATCCCTTTTTAAATAAGGAAATAAATTATTTTCCAGTTAACCTTTCGTAAACAAGATTATTCTATTTCCCAGTACACAAAGCCAGGAGATCACTGGAAGGCAAGCAGCATGCTCTTTCAATAATAGTCTGGAATCATATTATTGAGAAAACTGCTTGGCATGTTTGCACTGGGCCGCATTACGTCACCAAACCTCTGCCGGCCAGAACGGTCGCTCAGATAAACAGGCAGTGTCGCGTCCCCTCGCTACCTGCGGCCCTGAGCAGCGTTCAGCTGATCCTTCATGGCTATGGCGTGTTTGAGCAGACTGTCAATGCTCTTGAAGTACACGCTGCTGTCAGTCATGTTCTTTATGGCACTGAAAGAAGAAAAGAGGGGGGTGGAGGAGATGGAGGACTGGTTAGTATTTCCAAAGGCATCATGGTTTTAGAGCACACGGCCCCTGACAGAGAGGACTGTAAATAAGAAACCTCAACTTTACATGCATCCTGCCGCACTAGCTAGCTGCTGGGTGGATTTACCGGGGAGATGGGCAGGTCTGCACCGCGCACAGAACTGGGGAAGGGCTGGCACGCTCAGCGAAGCCCCCGAGACTCACGGTAACGGTTCGGAGAGCACTGCCTCACACCCCCACCCCGACCGTGCTCTCTCCCTGGCTCGCACCAGGGAGGCGTCAGGGAGGCGCAGGCGGCTCCTGCTTTGTTTCTACCGCGAGGGCTCCGCCTGCGAACACAACCTTCCTGCACGGAGGAGTCTCTTGTACCTGCAGGCGTACTCCACCGTGTAGATGGCTCCTTGGCTTTGCTCCTCCCAGCTCTGCATGTCGGACTGAAAGAGAAGAGAGGGCAGCATCGTTAGGTGTGCGCAGGACAAGCGCAGCAGCGCAGTCGCAGCAGCGCAGCCGCAGCAGCACGCTCTGCCAGCCCTGCCCAAACAGGGGCTCTGGCTGCTTTTCACTGGAAATTGCGTTTGGATTCTGTCTCCCGCTTGACAGCCTGTGATGCGCTCCAGGCTCCGGGTGCCACACACTGGCATTTAAAAGAAACATTTATTGTGTGTATTTCTGGAAGGGCTACGAGTTCAGGCCAACGCCTTGGATACTCTGGCAAAATTCCCCTTGTTTTTAGATGTTTTAGCCCAGAAGCCAGCTGAGAGCCAAGGTCAGTCAGGCTGCGAGCAGCCAGCGACTGCGCTGAGCGCGACGGCCAGGCTGGATGTTTCAGAGTACCCAGATCTCCCGGTGTGCCTGGCCCAGCAGGCAGCCAGGATCTGAACTAACACAGCTCCTGCGGAGTCCGGTCCTTAGTCCTTCATGCAAAACCAGGTAAAAGTTTCTTTCACAGCACTGAAAGTTCTCGTTTCATTGAACCTGCCTTTCATAAGCATTTTCACAGCCGCAAGCGTTGCTGTCCTCCAATCTGCTCTGAAACTCTGGCGTCTGATCCCAAGCAGCAGCCAGCACTGTGCCCGTCCTTGCGCGAGCTTGGAAGGAGCCCTGCAAACTTCACACAAACACAAGCAGCACTGCACGCAGCCGGTTCTGGCACGGGACGTAGTTGTACGCCGTAGCTCCAAGGAAAGGGAAAACCAAACATAAATCACAATGAAGGCGCAGCTGAATTCAGAGGTGTAGCTCAATAGATAACTATTTCCAAAGCCCTTAAGTAGTTTGGGCGCTCTGTTCTCATGGGAGCTAATTCTCCAGTCTATTCTGCTGGGTCTAGTTACAAGCCAGAGGAAATCCAAGGGCCTCTTTCTGGGAGCAAAGGAGGTTGGGTAGGAGCTTGGACTTCGTCCAAAATTGTTTCTGCTGTTCAAAGCCTGTCCTACATCAGGACGCTTGACCACATAGCTTTAGACTATAAAAGAAACAAGCCTCTACATGCAACGCTCTAGGCAGTTCTCTGCAGGAGAGCGTCCTTCGCCCTAGGACTCACAACCCCACAGAGACTGCGCTCGTCCCAGAGCCCAGTCACGTTTTACACGACTGTACCTGTTGCTGGGAACACGCTTTGTGCGCAGAGGCAGCTGCAAAAGACGCAGAAACTTCCCTGCAGCTCCTCGCCTGCTCTCTCCAAGAGGTGCCAGATGATCTTTAACAACCGTTTAGACCCCGACATCGCACTGGCTCAGTCGGATGCGTCACAGCCGCTTGCCTGTGGTCCTGCTGTTTCTGAGCACCACTAGATTTTAATCATTTCCCGGTATCAGAGCCAGTGATGTCTGTTCCCAGCATTCCCACCACTTCCTGGGATTTTCATGTCCTTAATTAGGAGCAAGAGCTTTTCCCCAGAGCTCCTCACTTCTTAATCTTTTCTTGATGTCCTTTCTTCAGATTCCCAGGACATGCCCTTGGATGCAGTTTAAGAACTAAAGCCAGCTATTAATACACAGTAGCACTAATGATACGTTACTGTTGCTTGGAAGTAAATTAACGAGGAGATGCAAGTTCTCAAAAGACCAGGCGAAATCCAGAAAGGCCGCTCTGTGCGGAGCGGGGCTTAGCAGCGCAGAGGCAGCGAGGGCCCTGCATCGCGCCGTATCTTATCAGGGAGGTGGTAAATCTGCTTGGAGAGTTGGAGACGGTGAGGAAGGTATTAAGATTATTGTTTTACCAAATCATAGAGAGTTGCTTGTTGTAAAGGCATGGAGGTGACCTTCTCTTTGCAGAAACTTTTCTCCCAGCCCCCTCCCTCCCAATTTTTCCTAGGTTTAATCCCCCTGGGAATTTCAAAGGCTGTGTCTCAGGAGAACTCAGCCAGCCAGAGACGGAGCTGCTGCGCAGCTGAAGGAAAGCTGGAAACCGCTAATAAATCCTGTTTCCTTTATACATTACTTACATCTTGGGATTAAATTACCTGAGAATGGACCCACACAGAATGTTCCTTTTTCTTCTTTTCTGGTCTGAAGAATTAAAACCACCTCACTTTAATGCCTTTGCTCTGATTTAGATAGAACCTGACAGCGTTTTCACGGCGCACAGCCCTGCTGACACCCTCCTGTTCCAGTCTCTAGCCACAAAGCCGATGGGCTCTGGCAGAGCAACCCAAAATATCCATCCCCAGCTAATTGAACGCCCCGCTGTGACGATGGCCCTGTCAGGGCCCTGAGCACATCCCTCTCTCCTGGGGTTTGGCTGCCCGGGCTCAAGGGCTTGACAGGCCCAGCCTGTTCGCTGCAAACAGCAATGCCTGGAACTGGGATAAAATGAGACTGGGATCAAGGACAACAGAGAGAACCTGGCTGCAAGCCCATTACCAGCAGCCTGGCAGCACAGCCAGGACACTGGCCTGAGTTATGTTTAACCCTCCCAGTTCCTACCAGGGACTGTTACCAGCAGGGAGGAGAGCATGCTCCCAAACACGATGCTGCAGCCTCGGAAAAAACCAAACTCAGGAGCTGATGAGGCTGGAGGAAGAGTCACTAGCAGCAGCTCTGGATCTGCTGTTGTTCCAGCTGCCCCAAATAACTTACTTTCCATTTTCTCCCAGCTCTTGCCACATCAGCGCACCATTAAACACAGCCAGTAATGAGGAAAGCAGTTAAGAAGCTGGAAGTGCCCATGCAGCGGGCAAAAAGAATGGATGTAAACAGCAGCACCTCTGAGCAAGCATCAGGAAATGTTTTCTAACTCTGGAGAGGCAAACGGGTACTGGGGTGGCACCGGGGCAGTGCCCTGGGGCAGAGGGCACCGCGCAGTCGGTTCAGCTTTGTCCTGACGCGCACCGTTACTGCAGGCAGTGTGGCAAGCTCGTCCTCGTGTACAAAGGCCAGCGCTGCCCCAGCTGGGGCTAGCGGCCAGGGCAGGAGGGAGGCTGCAAGGCTGAACATGAAGGCATCAAAGACGTCAGGTATCTGACGCTTGCGACGGCTGCAGTCGTACGGGGGGGGCACAGGATCCTTGTATTTGCTGCTGGCAACCGCAGGACAGCATGACCTCCTTTCTCACAGGAAGAAAGTGGAAAACAGCAGCAATCTTGGCTGCAAAAGAGAGTTCTCGGAGGGTGGCTGCAGCTAGGAAATGAACTTAGATGAGCCAGAGAGGTCACAGACCACTGTGGATAACTGCGATGAGCATGCCGAGCAGGGAAAATGAGAGAATCAAAGGTTTTCAGAGATCTTGCCCAGCATAAACCCCTGCCTAACACCACGCTCTGTGGCCGGTGCCTTCACTCGGCTGTCGCTTCCATTAGTGCTTCTGCGCTGCCCCTCGCCCTCATCCCCCATTACGCACCGTTCAGTGATGGAAACCGATCTCTTCCCTCTGCATGACTTGTCATACAATTTGCTCAATTTCCTTCTGTTCAGGACACATTCCCTGAAATTGGGACTATCTTGATTAAATGAAAGCAAGTGACAGCTCAGGAATAATATTACAAACCTGTCTCTCGCATGCCAGTGATGCAATCGCATCAGCATGTGCTATACATACATATACATCTCTATATACCTACCATTGCACACAGACACGTATATAAAACGTTAATAAATAATTGAATAATAAAGTGTCACAATCCAGGTTAATTTGGAAACCAGGGCTGTAAAGCAAAGGTGAAAAATGGGGCCTGACAGTGCATTAGCATAGACATGAAGCAGTAATCTATTCATGAGACATCACTCCTAATGAATCATGACTGGCAGAAGAGGGAGAAGGACAACAAGGCTGGCATTAAAGTGTCTGTGCTCCGTGCTCTGGAGGAAAGCAGGAACACAGCTGCAAGATGCGATTCATTATCCTGCTTTGCCTCATGTGGGCTCTTCTCACTTGTTTCTTTACGCTCCCCCTTCTTCCCTCCTCTCACCCTCCCCCTTATTTTATGTAGGAAATAAAAACCTCGCAGCGTAGGCAGGGGTAATAAGATTTAACATCTCCCTTCTCCCCGTACAAGACAGACTACTCATTTTTCTTTGTCTCCACGCACAAGTCCAGCCGTGAGAGCACAGGGCCATGGCTGGACTCTCAAGTTTTTTTCCTCAGGTCCGTGGGTAAATTCGCAATGTCCCCTCACCCCCTCCGGTTCAGACCGAGCCGGGGTCCCGCAGCACCTTGCACCCCGATGGCTGATTTCCTCCCTCCTTCCCGCTCCCCGCCAGGGAGGTGACATAGGGACGATGTGCCAAGTCAGGAAAACAGCTTGTGCCCGACGGTGTCACAGCTCTGGAGTCCAAAGCGAAGCACGACTCACCTTGTGCTGTGCGAGCTCCGGAAGGGATCTCCGCACGTGCTCCTGGAGCCGGTACAGAGCCACGGAGGGCTCGTTGGCCAGGACGTACATGCTCTCAGTGAATTTGTCCGTAACTGCAACAAGAAAAACAACACAGTTATGGAAAGCAGGGAGCAAGAGGGGGGAAGGCAGGGTTGGAAAGGGTGCCCTGAAGCACTGGTCCCGTCCCCAACACTGTGTTGGACACCTGCACAGACGTGCGGGCTGGAGAGGTTTGGCGAGCACCCGCTGCACCCTCCCACTCCAGCTTCAGCACCCGCAGGGGCCTTTACAGCAAAAGGCCCAAAGCTTCCAACGCGCCAGAGGAGAGATCAGAGCAAAACCCCACGTATTTTGGGTAATTAGTCTGTTAACAAGGATGTGAAAGCTAAATCCCGCTAAACAGGCAGTTCTGTTTCCACTCTCCCCATGTGCTGGCACCTGCAGCCAGCGACGAGCTGGGCTCCAGACAGAGACAGACCAGCCTGGGCTGTCACCGCCTCCACGGTCCCCTGCGATCTCTGGTTGTTCTGGTCTCAGGGACTGCTTGGATTACACCCGTCACAGGGCCCTTTCTGACCAATTTGGAGGGGGCAGGAGATGAGCAGAGCCCAGCAGTGCCCTGGCTCCTGTTCCTGCGCCCCACAGCCACCCCATCCGTCTGGGAACGCCAGCATCTCCCACTCTGGAGGCTCCCCATCTCGTTACCGGCTGTTTGGGTTCAGCTCTGCTCAGGGCCTCGAGCTCTCCTGCGTCTCAGCCACCCCCCTGCTGCGGGGTGACATCCTAAAAACATCCATGGAGGAGACACGGTGGCCGCAGACCAGGGCTTGGGAAGCCATTCCCAGCTGCCTGCTGAGCCGCTTCCCTGCCCTCCACCCCTCTTATCCTGGTGCAGGCTCTGTCCGGGCCACCCCCCTCCGGGGGACACCTTGTCAGCTGGTGGTTGGCACAGCCACATCACAGCCCTGAGCTCTCTTTCCCTGCGGGTTTTCAAGGAGAACGCTGACATCTCCTAACAATTCAGAGACACAAAACCCAGAGATTGTTTCCTTGTTCGTGGTGGGGGTGAACCAGGGAGTGTTTTCACCGGGCTGGAGCAGGACCCCTTTCAGCTCCTGCATAATTCTGTGTTTTAAGGACAAGGATTCTCTGCTCCTCCCTTCAGCGTCTGACAACTGCTCGGATACCCCAGTTCCACAACACTGGCAGACACGCGGAGCCTTCTGAAGGCAAATGGGAACACATGCAAAACTTTACAGGACTAATTATACCCGCCCCCCGGGACAGACACAGCTGCTGTCAGTCCGTCTGTCTGTCTGTCTCCCCTCCTGACATGTTCAACAGAGCCAGGCAGTGGGCAGGCAGAGGGTCTGAGGCAGGGAGGGGGGCGCAGGGCCGCCCCCCGGCAGGGCCGGGCTCCGAGGGGCCCGCACGGCTCCCGCCAGCTCTGCCTGCCCCGCACTGAGGGGTCCTGTCGGGGCACGTCATCCCCCGCCCTGTCGCGACCTCCAGTGCCCCATCGCGACTGACCCCACGGTGCCTTTTTGGCCACTGCTGTGCCTGCAACACCCTCTCACATCCACCCTGTCGCACCTTGCCCTGCCCCGTCGCACCTTTATCTCTCACGACCCGCAGGGCCCTGTCGTGACTTCTGCTGTCGCTCCGTCGTGCCCGCGCCGTGTCACGACCCACAGGGTCTTGTCGCGACCGATCAACTCAGACCCGCAGGGCCCTGCCGCGACCGGCCCTGCGGCTGCCGAGCCCCACCGAGCCGCCGCTCCCCGGCCGCCCCGCCGGCCCCGGCCCGCTCCCACCTTTCTTCACCTTCAGCTGCATCTCGGGCTCCTCCATCCCGCCCCGCCGCCGCTTCCGCTTCCGCCGGCGCCCGCCATAAACCGCCCCGGCCGGAAACCGCCGCGCCCCCCCGGTCCGCAAACAGCCCCGGCTGGAAACATCGCCCCAGCGCCACCGTTCCGCCTCAGCCCCCCCCGGGGGCCGAGTGCTCCCCCCGGGCTGTGCCCCCCACCCCGGGGCCGGGCCCCCGCCGCGGGTGAGCGCCGGGACTGCCCCGGGGCGGCCCCCCCCCCCCGGCTCGGCTCACTGCCTCCCTGCTGCCCCGAGCCAGCCCAGCCCCGGGGGGGGGGCGTGCTAAAACACCACGATCGCCCCTTTTCTCATCAGTGCCCCCCCCCCCGGGGTCTGCGTGTGGAGGCCTCGGGCGGGCGAAGGCCTGGGGCGGGCGGAGGCCCCGGGCGCCCAGCGCTGGGCCCCCCCGGTGCTGCAGAGGGGAGCGGGGACGTCGCTGGGCACCTCGCCAGGCCGGGAGCCCCGGGGTCCCCCCCCCCCGCCGTGGACCGGGACCGGACACTTGTCCCCTCACACCCCCGCCATGGTGCCTGGGCCTGCGGGGCCGCAGCGCTCCCACCCCCAGGGCCTGGGCGGCCGCAGCCGCTCTCCTCAGGCGGGAGCGGGACGAGGGGCTCCGTGCGGGGACAAGGGACGGATGGGGAAGGGGGGGGGTGTCCCCCCCCAAGTCAGTGGGGACCTGCTGCCCCATGGCCACCGCCAACCCATGGCCACCGCGTCCCCGTCCCCATCCCACGAAAGCGACTGTCGCTTTAACGCCAGGCTTTCCGCCTCGCCCGGCCTCCGTGCCGTCAGCGGGCAGGTGGAGCTGGACTGGGGGGCCCCCACTGTGCCCCCCGCTCCCCTCGGGCAGCCCCCAACCCGGCCCTGCCAGGCGGCCCCGGCTGAGGCCGGAGGAAGGGGAAGTGCTGGGGCAGGACGGGGGAACGGGGGGGCCCCTGCGCCGGAGGATGCTGGGGGTGAGACCAGACTCCTCGATGGGGAACGGCGGCCTGGCCTGAGCTGGGACGGGCCCCGCCAGCCAGCCCGGGACGGCGAGGCGGGCAGGGATGGCGGGAGACGGCAGTGGGGTGGCTGGGGAGAAAGGGGGGGTTCCCTCCCACCCGCCCTGGCTTGGCCAGGGAAGGCGGCCATGCTCAGACGAGCGGTTCAGAGATGGACCCGGTGCAGCTTCGCAAAGCTGCCGTGATGGGAGCTTTTGTCCACCGGCGGTGCGGGGAGCCTGGCCGGAGAGGGCAAGCGGGACCCCAAACTGTGCTGCCGGCACGGAGGAGTTTGGTGGCTGCAAGCGCTTGGTGCTCAGGGACTCAGCAGCCTCCCCCCCGCTGCCCTCCCCGTCCCAGGGGACATCCCCGCTTTTTCCCCCTTCCTAATGCGTTGTTGTGTAGCAGCTGCCCCATGGAAGGTGAAGGAGCAGTCGCTCGTCTCGTGGAGACCCCCCCGAATGACGGGGACGCCCAGGAGCTCCCAAAAGAGGGTGAAAACGGAGCCGAAGGAGCAGCAGCCGCAGAGGAGCTGGCTGCGACCAGGGACACGGGGGACAGCGGGGCCCCCTCGGGGCGTCTGCGGCCGGAGCAGGACATGCCACGCTTGGACCACGGGGACGGTGAGTGCTGGGGGTGACGGGGTGGTGGGAGCTGAGACGGGGCACGCGCGGACCTGGGGTCCTGCAGTGTCTGTCCCCCTGTCAACTGGGATCAACGTGCCCTCCGTCCTGGGGTCGGGGTGCACGTGGGGTGCTTGCTGTGCCGGTTGGGTCTCGTTGTGCCGTGTATGGAGCCCAGCCTGCTCCCCAACAAGTGGAACTCAGGTCCCTAACGGCCGCCCTTGTTTTGCAGGTAGAGCAGATGCTCTCCCGAAGCCCTCGATTGCCTCGATGGACAGGCAGAGGAGCACCGAGCTCTCGGCCCTTGACAGTGAGTGTTGCAGAGCCTGGCGCTCACAGATGCTCAGGCGCAGCCCCAGTGGGAGACAGGCGTGGGAGAGGTCATCTCTCATCCCACAAAGGCAGCTAGAAAAGAATCTTTTACTGCTGCCGATCCCTTCCGTAACGTGGCAAAGCCAAGTCCAAATCCAGACCTTGCTGATGACTCGTGCCAGCAGTGAGAGGTCGCTGCAGCTCCATGCAGTGGAATCGGAGATGGCAAACTCTTTCCATATACTTTCCTAATTAAACTACAAATTGCTTGTTGAAAACACATTGAGATTTCCAAGTGGAGCTCTTCAAGGGTAGGAAATATGAGGATGAACTTGAGCGCATCCCCCAGGCTGTCCTCTGCAGTATATCGTTTGCAATTATGCCGTTAATGCCAGATCCCTGCCTCCCGCGGTGCCCCAGATGGATCCTGCCCCTCCTTGGGCAGCTGTTCGGGCTGGTTCATCTTCCCTGCTCAGCTGTTGGTCCCTGCACACTGGTCAGACCTCAGTCTCCAAGCTCTTTACTTGCAAGGGAATAACTCCTTTTTTGCAGGACTCAGTTTTTGCCAGGGACAGGAGGGAACGGCTTCGGACAAGGCGCATGAGACCGGAGCTTTCATGACGTTCTTGGCCTCAAGTCAGTGGAGTTCTTCCCTGTGCACGGAGGAGACGTGCCCTGACTCTCTCCTCTCTCTGGAACAGGCTTCCCCCTGAAGCACTCGAACACGCTGACCAACAGGCAGCGAGGCAACGAGGTCTCGGCCCTGCCAGCCACGCTGGACAGTGAGTACCACCAGGCAGAGCGGGCTGTGCATCCCAGAGCGCGGATGCGTACGGGGTGTAGAGGGAGCAGAGGGACAGCGGGGCTGGAGCCGCTCTCCATCTCCTGCTGCCACCCCGCTCAGCGCCCGCCGGGACGGTCTCTCCGGCTGCTCCCTGCGGTGCTGTTGCTCTCAGCCCTCGCCGTGGCTGGCTGTCCCTGCTGCTCTACGGCAGGAGGGTGTTAGTCACCCATCGGGTGTTCTGGGGCTCAGACAGGGGCTGTCCAGTCACCACCGCCCCAGACTTGCAGGGACCCACCTAAGACGGTGGGTGCTGAGCTGGGGAAAGTGTGTCCTGACGGGTGAATTCTTTCTGTCCCCCAGCGCTGTCCATCCACCAGCTTGCTGCCCAAGGAGAGCTCAGCCAGCTGAAAGAGCACCTTCAGAAAGGTACATGTCTCTTCCTTCGGGTTCTTACCCCAGATCACGCAGTCCTGCCAGGTCATAGCACGCCTTTTGATAAACCCTTGGCTTCGTTTTACAGCCTTTGTTGGGTTTACTGGGGGGACAGGGAGCAGAGGGGGCTTTACCCTTCCTGTTTACCGTGTCTCATCCATGCTTGTGCAGGTGAGAACTTGGTAAATAAACCTGACGAGAGAGGTTTCACGCCGCTGATCTGGGCTGCAGCCTTCGGAGAGATCGAAACGGTCCGTCACCTGCTGGAATGGGTAAGGCCACGCTCGCGCAGCACCTCGTTAACAGGAGACTTCC
Source organism: Theristicus caerulescens (assembly GCA_020745775.1). Taxonomy (NCBI): domain Eukaryota; kingdom Metazoa; phylum Chordata; class Aves; order Pelecaniformes; family Threskiornithidae; genus Theristicus; species Theristicus caerulescens. The sequence continues at coordinate 4,809,346 of CM036579.1, forward strand.
CGGCTCCAATCCCGCTGGCTGCCAAATTGCCCAGCACCGTCCTGGTACCATCTCAGCCAATCTTTCCCGTGGCACCAAAGAGGACACGTTTGCAGAGCGAACGGCTCAGACGCCGTCAGATGCTACTCCCCATTGGGCTGTGAGCTAAGTCAGGAGCATGAAGAGCCTTATCGCACAGCTAGCAATAACTGTTTGTAATTAAATATCTGCTTATTGGTAATTTGAGATCAGGCTTATCACTTGGGCCCTGTAATCTGCCAGCAAATGTGCTCGCCGAGGTATCGTTGCAGTTAATGAACTCATTGCTGCGTCGTCCTAGAGTGCCGGGCTTGCAGTCGAGGGCTGTCTGGGGGTGAGCAGGCACCAGATCCTCCTGCGCGCTGGAGCAAGCCGCTCCCCAAAGCTCAGTCCCACATCTGCGTGCGTCCAGTGCCCAGCGAGCACTCACGCCACACGAGCACTGGCCAAACTCTGGCTCTGTTACTGTCTTAGCAGCAAAATTGCAATGCATTACCAGAGAGACAAACAGAACGCAAAATAAACCGGGTGATCCATGGATAGAGGCTATAATGAAGTCCAGGAGAGGTCCATGGCTGGCAGGGCTTGGAGGATGGGGAGGTTTTCCAGGTAAATCGGTAACAAAAGAGACGGCAGATACTGTACAGGCTCCTAGGCAGGGCTGGTAACACTGCTACTAGTGCTGGGAAAAAGGGCTGGGTAACAGGAGCCATCGGGCTTAGTTTCCTGACACCGGAGAAGGGCTTTTAAGCCCTCACCTGAGCTGTCTGATGATGATTAAAATAAGCCCGGTAAGGACTTTGGTCAGGAGAGGTCACTGGGAACGCGTGAGCTGCCTCTGCCCCATCAGGCTGTCGGAACCTGGCTCCGTGATCAGGCCCCTGGGGTCCGCAGCAAGGCCGTGCTGAGCGCCCCAGCTCTCAGCAGGGCTCCTTCGCCCCTCGGGGCTAACGCCTGTGCCCTCCCCAGGGCGCTGACCCCCACGCGCTGGCGAAGGAGCGGGAGAGCGCCCTGTCCCTGGCCAGCATGGGCGGCTACACCGACATCGTCGTCATGCTGCTGGAAAGGAACGTGGACATCAACATCTACGACTGGGTGAGTGCCGCCGGGCGCAGGCTGCTGCGGGGACCGCGCCAGCACTGGGAGCCGCACCAAGCCCCGGCCGGGGCTCCGCAAAGCTCATTTTAAAAAGCAGCAGCGAGTTCACATCGTTCTGGGCTGAGTTAGCAGCAGTGCCTTTCTCCTAGATGCTTCCCAGGCTCGCAGCTCTCGTTTGCCTGCTCACGCAGTTGTTTTGAGAAATTAATCTGGATGATAATTTAAAATGGTTTCCTCAGTTGTTCACACTGGTGATGTTACCAGCCCCAAGGAAACAGCGCTCAGAACCTAAGGTTGTCTTTAAAATTACACAATTTAAAAGTTATTGTATTGCATACAGAGAATAAAACCTGCGCAGAGCCGCTCTGCGAGAAAACACCCAGCCTGGAGCTGGGAGAGGGCGGAAAGGGGATCCCAGCGGCTCCGGGAGAAGCAGGGGCTGCGTGAGCACGGCCCGCGCGAGGCCGGCAATGACACGGCCCCTTCCCTTTCCCTGCAGAACGGCGGCACTCCTCTGCTCTACGCCGTGCGCGGCAATCACGTCAAGTGTGTCGAGGCCCTACTAGGTAACGGGGAAGATCTGCACTTAGTCCTTGGCCTCGAATCGCTGCTCGTTGGTAACCGCCTCGGGGAGAGAGCGTGACACGCCTGGGGGGAGACGCTGAGCAGCCTGGGGGTGTCACGGGGGGCTGCCCAGCCAGGACGGGCACCTTTAGGGGGTCCCCTCGCCCTGTGCCTGACCCGGAGGGGACGCCACATCGGCAGGGGAGCGCCGTGCCCTGATCTCCGCTGCCTGCTTGCAGCTCGCGGCGCCGACCTGACGACGGAGGCAGATTCTGGCTACACCCCGATGGATCTGGCCGTGGCCCTGGGACACAAGAAAGGCAAGTGTCCCCTCCGTGCCTGGCAGGGAGCCCTGCCTTCCCTCCCCAAAACGCATCCAGGCAATTCCCAGCTTCCAGCCTTGCTCTGGGCATTTTTTGACCTTCTACCACAGCTCCCCGCTCTGCCATGCAGAGAAACCGCGCCAGGGAAATCGAGATGGGTCCTGTTCCCCTTGCTCGCCCTCCAAACCAGAGCTGTGCTGGAGACAGGGCTGGGACAGGGGAGATGGGGAGAGGCCCCTGGAGAAAGGGGTTTTCCAGCCTCCCACTGGGAAACAGGAACAAAATGGTGACCGGGTCCTGCCCGCAGCGGTACTGGCTTCTCACAGGCTTGGCTTCCCTGGGTTTCACTTCTCTCCCCTCGTTAGTCCAACAGGTTATCGAAAATCACATCCTCAAGCTGTTTCAGAAAAAGGAGCTGGAGTGACGCGGCGGCTCGCGCTGCACTGCTGCAGCACCAGCGCTTCTCCCGGCCGACGCAGGGCTCTGCTCTGGGACCAACGCGGCCTCGCCCAGCCGTCCCAGAACGGGCAGCGGCGCGATGCTTCGAGCAAGGAGCACGCGGAGGGAGCCGGGAACTGCCTGCCCTCGGTGGAGCTGCGCCTCTCCCGGAGGCTGGCACGGCCACGGTGCCCGGCACCCGGGGACGCTCATTCCTCAGGGCAGCCGCATTTCTGCCCTGTCCGGGCTCGGCTGCTTCGTGCGCGTGTGCATTCAGGTATGGCATTATTGGAAGTAAACTCTAAAGCAGCCGTGTAGAGCCCTGTCCGTTGCCTCAGCCTGGCACAGCTGCCAGTCCTCGATCCCAGCACCAGCTACTGGGGAACCGCGAGGGGAACTGGGCCAACCAACCTCTTCAAGGCCTGCACCCCCCAGTGCCCTGGAATTCCTCCCCGGAGCTGTCTCTGAAGAGGGAAGCTCCCTCTTACGCCCATAAACTTGCCAGGCCCTCCCTGTGTGCAGTGCTGTAACCAGCCAGGGAAATACCCATAGGCAGGAGCAAAACCCCGCGGGAAGCGTCACCCTGCCAGCCAGGAACACGGCACGGCCCCGGCCGACAGCCGGCACGCCGCGATCCCGAGCCGGAGCCCTGCGAGGCCGCAAAGAGCCGCCCCGAGACGCTCAGGGCTGGTCAGCAAAGGCGGGAGACAGCCAGAGCCCCCAGCACACGCAGGGGGCACTTCTCCTCTCGCCTGCTCAAGCCACGCGCCGGCATGGCCACGGCAAAACCCAGAGGGCTCGGTCCCGGGGTGCCGCTTGCCCAAGGAGCCGCCGGGAAGGAGCGGGGACACCATTTATTCGGCCGGTTACACAGGCTGCGTCCCCCCAAAGGCTCGGAAGTCCAGCACGCGGATCTCGGCACTGGCGTCCCGCCGTCACTGCCATCCCGTGGGGCGGGGGTTCCCTCCAGCGCCTCGGGGTGCAACGGGGGGCAGCACGTCCCCGCCGGCAGCGTTTGCGGAGCCCCTGCGGCCCCCCACGCCGCCCCTCGCCGCTGCCCTAGAGCCGCTCCCCCAGCACCCCGAGGTGGTACACCACGATCCGCCCGAAGAAGTCCGTGCTGTTCTCAAAGGTGATCTTCAGCTTATCCAGCACCGTCTCCTCCACCTGGAATCTGTGCGGGGCCCGTGAAGGAGAAAAACAGGCAGGGGGACGCCACGAGACGCGGGAGGCCCGCTCCGAGCGGGCCCGCGTGGGGCTCGCAGCCTGGTGTACCGCGGCCGGCGATGTCCGGATTTGCTCCAGCTCCGCTGAGTTGCTTTAGAGGTAGCAAAGTGCCAACTTTGGCACTTTGGCACAGACCCGCAGGTCTGTCGTTTAAATCGCAGCTCTGCCGTTGCCCCCCTGCCCCTCCGCAGCCGCGGTGGCTCTGAACCCACCCACCGAGCCGTTCCACCCAGCCCACAACGCGGCAAAGGATATCTGCATGGCGTTGATGTCCTCGGGGTACAGGGCGGATATTTTCACCAGTTCTTCGCCTGCTCTGCAGCCTGCGGAGGGTGAAGGTGGAGGCAGCCGTGCGGAGGCTCGGGTGCTGGGGGAGCCTCCGACGGCTGCCACGGCCTCGGCTGCTCCGTCTCTGCCGCGGGGCTGGGAGCAGCAGTGCCTCTAACAGACCAGGTTCCCATCTGTGCCCAAAGCGTCCCGGAGAACCCCAGCTCCTCGCTGTTCACCCCTCTCTGCTCCAGCCCCCGGCCCCAGCCCCTCCAGGGAACGGCTAACGAATACCTCCGGGCCTCGCGACAAACAGCCGCGGGATCCAGATGTGGGTAACCAGGGGCAGAGGGACCCCCCCGCCCCCAAACCAGCGCCTCACCTTCCAGCGTGCAGAGCCGGCTGGAGAATCCCCCCTGGAACTGGATGTGGAGCTGCGAGACCTTGACGGTGCGGGGGAAATCCAGGGTGACCCACTGGCACGTGCCCTGAAGGCAGGAACGACACCGGGGCTGCGGCACGGCGGGGAGAGCGGGGGCTTCACCCTCTGCACGGCCCCCGGCCCTTGTCCCACGCACGGCTCCCGTCCCACCCCTCCGGCTTCCCCTGTCCTCGTCCCCCCACCTGGTCCGAGTTCCAGCAGGTCTCCTCGCTCGCGTCGAACATGTGCTTCTTCCCAAACTGCTTCACGTCCCGGTTAAGCACAGAGCTCACCCTGCAGGGACACGCGCCACCGTCCCGGGGACACGATGGGGACAGCGTCAGAGATGGGACTTGAGTCCCCCGCAGGGCCAGGGGACAGCGCGTGGCACCCAGGAGGGACCGGCCGGGGGGCGGTGGCCGCAGCACCCCGGTGCCTGCTGTCCCCTCGGGGGGCCGGGACTCACCGCGTGGCCGTGTCGGCGCAGATCAGGGGCTCCACGGCCATCGCTGCCTGCGGCCGCGCTACCTGCGGAGAGATGGGGTCAGCGAGGGGCAAAAATGGGGACACCCAGCAGCCGTGGGGACACCTGGGCAGCATTGGGGACCCCCGGGCAACACTGGGGACCCCTGAGCAGCAATGGAGACCCTTGGACAGCATTGGGGACCGCCAGACAGCACTGGGGGCACCCCAAGCAGCACTGGGGGCACCCTGGGCAGCATTGGGGACCCCTGAGCAGCACTGGGGGCACCCTGAGCAGTACTGGGGGCACCCCAAGCAGCACTGGGGACCCCTGAGCAGCACTGGGGACCCTTGAGCAGTACTGGGGGCACGCCAAGCAGCACTGGGGGCACCCTGGGCAGCACTGGGGACCCCTGAGCAGCACTGGGGACCCTTGAGCAGCACTGGGGGCACCCCGAGCAGCACTGGGGACCCTGGGGCAGCGATGGGGACACCCTAGCAGCATTGGAGATCCCTGGGCAGCACTGGGGACCCCTAAGTAGCAACGGGGACCACTGGGCAGCACCGGGGACCTCCGGGAAGCAATGGGGACCCCCGGGAAGCGTTGGGGACGCCTGAGCAGCACCGGGGACCCTCGGGAAGCACTGGGGACCCCCGGCCCCCGCCCCGCCGCGCCCCGCGGCCGCCGCGCACTCACCGCCCGCCCCACGCAGGAAGCGGCGGAGCGGCCCCGCCTCCCGGGACCGCCCCCCCCCCGCCCCGCCGCGGGACTCGGGTGCGGGAGCGCCCTGGCCCCCCGCGCCCCCCGGGGTGCAGCACCCGGGCACCCGGGCAGCACCCCCGGCCCGGCCCCGGGGGCGCTGGGGGGCGGCGGGGGCGGGGGCGCTGCCGGGGCCGCTCTGTAGGTGGCACTGCCGGAGCGCGGCTGGAAACCGCAGCGGCGGGGAGCCGAGGGCGGGGGGGGTGCGGGGATCCCTGCGGGGCCCCGCAGCCCGGCGTGCCCCGGCACCCCTGCGTGCTCCGGCATCCCGCACATCCCGGCATCCCGCACATCCCAGCATCCCTGCGTGCCCCGGCATCCCGCACATCCCGGCATCCTGCACATCCCGGCATCCTGCACATCGCAGCATCCCTGCGTGCTCCGGCATCCCTGCGTGCTCCCGCATCCCGCACATCCCGGCATCCCTGCACATCCTGGCATCCCTATGTGCCCCGGCATCCCTGCGTGCTCCGGCATCCCGCACATCCCGGCATCCTGCACATCCCGGCATCCCTGAGTGCTCCCGCATCCCGCACATCCCAGCATCCCTGTATACTCCAGCATCCCTGTGTGCCCCGGCATCCCGCACATCCCGACATCCCTGCGTGCTCCCGCATCGCACACATCCTGGCATCCCTGCACATCCCAGCATCCCTGCATGCTCCAGCATCCCTGCACATCCCAGCATCCCTGTGCTCCAGCATCCCTGCACATCCCAGCATCCCTGTGTGCCCTGGCATCCCGCACATCCCGGCATCCCTGTGTGCTCCAGCATCCCTGTGTGCTCCCACATCCCTCACATTCCAGCATCCTGCACATCCTGGCATCCCTGCATGCTCTGTCATCCCTGCGTGCTCCGGCATCCCAGCACGTCCCAGCATCCCAGCAAGCTCCAGCATCCCTACACGCCGGAGCATCCCTGCACACTTGATCATCCCTGCACGCTGTCATCCCCGCACGCTCCAGCGTCCCTGCGTGCTGGAGCACCCCGCACACCCCAGCACCCCCCTCGGAGCAGGTCACCAGCCCAAAGCACCGGGAAACCCAAGCCCTCCCTGCTTCCCCACCCCTGCTGCCTCTGGGCCAGCGCGGCAGGGCCGGCTCTCCCACGGGCGCCGCGGCCAGGCAGGGCCGAGCTCCCCCCGAGCCTGCGAGGGAGCTGCGGGGAGCAGCTGTGCAGGGAGAAATCACCCCCCCACACACACATAACACGGCAGCTGCTTAAAATTATCCTTCGCAGGCGTATGGTGCCACCGCGCTTGCCCACGGCCCCCGGTCTTTGCGGACGTGCCCTGGTGCTCAGCGGGGTTGCCGAGCCCTGACCCCATGGTGGTCCCACGTCCCCAGCCGGCCCCCGTGGCCACCTTGCTGGGGGAGGCAAGGCGAGGCGACGGCACAGCGGCGGCTGCGGCCCTCCCGACCCTCCCCGGGTGCTGGGCTGCCTGCATGAGTCACGGCGGCCGCGCCGAGGCTGCCTGCGCTCAGCCACAAGCAAAAATAAAACCAGCCGAGTGCTGCAAAGCCGTCACCTCCCCCTCGCAGCGCGGCTCCGGGGGCTCCGGCAGCACGGCTCGGCCCCCGGCCGCACACGCGTGTCGGTGAGCACACGTGTGTGCCCATGCACGCGCACAGCCGCGGTGACAGGCGGCAGCACACGTGTGACGTGTTCCGTCTTCCTCCTCCTTCCTCCCCTTCTCCCCCCTCCGCGTTTTGCCTGAGAAATTGGGTCAAAAACCACAGGAGCCTTAATTGCCCCTCGGCTTCTTGCACGTCGGGGACGGGTCTGCCATTTGTGCCACCACTGTCAGCGTCACCTCCTGCCCATGCCTGCCGGCACCGTCCCCTCTTGCCCTGGTGACCCCCGGCCCCTCCAGCCCTGCCCGCCTGGGGGAGAGCGGGGGACAGCGCTCCGGCCGGGGGCTCTTCGGCCTCGGTGTCTTCCTCACCCTCCTCGCTCTCGAGGAACGAGGCGGGCGGTAACCGCAGCTGTTTCGCACCGGGCTGTGCCGGGAGCAGCTTGGCGACGTTGGCTCCCGGCTGCCGTCCAGCCCGGCACTCAGCCGCCCGCCGGGGGGGCCTTTGCATTTTATCCAAGAGCTAATAGAAAGGCCGGTGCCAAACCAGGCGCCGGCACGGATCCAGACCCCCCGCTCCCACCGGGCGGGAGCTCCCACCCGCGCGCCACCGGGATGCTGGCCCTGGGCCGGCGTGGCCACCTCGTGCCGGCGGTGCAGGAAACGGGTGCCGATGCCTTTTGTGCGGCGGGTGCCGGCGTGTGAGTTTTGCTGAGCAACCCCGGCTGGCACCGGGAGCTGCTTCCGAAGAAGCAGCGGGTGTTGTGCCCTTCGCCGTTAATTACTTGCGGCGATTGATTTCCACTTCCGTGTAAACACTGGAGATTACCGGTGAATGCGGCACCGGCGTTATTCAAGGCCGCGGCCTCTCCACCCGGCACAGGGCCCTGCCTGTTCTCCGGGATGCGCCTCTGCCTTTATCCCCCTGCCTGCACAGAGGGCCCGGGGGGCCGGGAAGGGCAGGATTTGGCACCGCCGGTAATTAATGCTAAATAACAATGTGGTGGCATCTCCGCGCTGGGAAGGAGCCGTGCAGGGTGGCAACGGGTGCGTCCCTCTGGAAGGGGATGGATAAAAGGATATAATTATAATTATTTTATTATAACCCTGCTTTTAAGCCACAAACTGGCGTTTGCTCCCAAAGGGGCGAGGGCACCGGGCTGGTGGCCGGGCTGCCGCGGTGGCAGTGTCCTCCCCACCGGTGCTGCCGTGCGGGGGGTGCCGGAGACGCGGCACATCGGCCGTGAGCAGGTGTCGGGGCAGGACGTGCCGTTAATGAGCCTGACTCTGCTAACGGGAGATGCTGCTATGTGTCCCCGGGCGGGCAGTGCCGGGGGGGCAATTACCGCCCTGGCTAATGAGCCGGCACGGCGTCCTGCCGGCCCTGCTGCTAATTATTGCTGGTGCCAGCGAGGGGCTCACCGGGGCTGGCGTCCCCCGCGCCCGCTCCCAGCCCTGTGCCAGCCCTGCCGGCTGCTCCCCCAAAATCCATCCCCGGTGCCGCGGTGGGCACCAGGGCGCGGGGTCAGGCCCTGCCCGCGGTGCTGAGCTGGTGGCATTGCCAGCCGGGAGAGTCCCGGGAGGAGGGGACCGTGCTTGTGTCCCCCGTGTCCCCGGTGGAGGGTGGGTGCTGGGGGGGCTGGGTGCTGTCGGAGGGCGAAGGAGCGGGTCCGCTGCTGGAAGGGGGAAGGGAAGGAGGCAGTTGCCATGGAAACAGAAAATAAAATCAATGCATCCTGCCGGCGGGTTCGGAGGGAAGTTGGGCCTGGCCAGGGCAGAGTCCCTGCGTCCTGGGGGGACGCTGCAGCCCCCAGCCCGGGCCCCTCCGTGCCCTCGCCGCCATGCCCAGGTTGTCCCGCAGGGCAGGTTTGGCCCTGGCCGAAGGCAGAAGCAAGCGGCAGCCAGGGCGAGCAGCAGCGGGCGAGGGGTTGGGGCAGCGTGGGAGCGGGGCCACGGCGCCGGGTCTCAGCCCATCCCCTCCGGAGCGGACCCCGGGCCGGGGCGTCCTTCGGACCAGCGTCTCAGCCACGACAGGCACTGGCTGCTGGTTCACCCTGCCACGGAGCCGTCCGTCTGTCCGTCCGTCCGTCCGCCCTCCCGCTGCCTGTCCCTGTGCCAGTGCCCCGAGCGCTGGCCCCAGCTGCGGTGGCAGAGGCCTCATTAATAAGCTGCTCTCCCGATGAATGTGGCAGCTCTCCTGGAACGGGCTTCATTAGCCGCCGGCGGACCTGAGCGGAATAACAAGCGGCTCCGTGGGGCGCGGGATGGGGTCCCCCCGTGTACCCCCGGCGATGCGGGGATCGGGGCACGCGGCCGTGCTCCGGTTGCGGGGAGGAGGGGGGCCCCTCTCTGCGCAGGGAGGGTCCCTGCCACCCCGGTCCCGGGGTGCTCAGCGCCTGCGGGATGGCAGCGGCGGTGCTGCTCAGCACACCGGTCACGGCGCCGGGGTCCCGGCTGCCAAATTGGGCAGCACTGGAGCTCGGGAGGCTCCTGGCCTCGCTGCCCCCCAGACGGGCTCTGCCATCAGGGTGACAGGGGTGTTTCGCCTCCTGCTCTCGCAGGGCCAACCCCTCCATCCCCTTTGGGTCCCCATCGACCATGTGGTGTCCCCACGCCTGTCCCCACGCTGCGTGTTGGCCACGTCACCTCTCTGTTGTGGCTCTTGATGGCAGCGAGACCTGGCTGAGACCTATCAAACTCGTGTCACGTGGCTCCTGGCCCCTCCGCTGTCCCCTGGCTGGCTGGGGCCAAGCCAGGGCTGCGCCGGAGCCGTGGGGACCCCCCAGCCCCACGCCGCAGCCGGAGCCCCATCGGGTCCCCCCGGGGGCAGCGGCGGGTCCCAGCCCTTTGCGGTGGGAGCCCCTCGCCATCGCCGCTGCGCACCCCAATCGCCAGCGGCCACCTCCCAGCGTCCCTGTCACAACAAAGGAAAACATCTCTGGATGGAAACTGCAGGAGGGTCGTCACGGCAACACTGCTGCAGGATTTCACCAGAAACCCAGCGTTCCGGCTCAAAAAGACGCTCGGTTCCCTGCTCACCCAGGCAGCCGCCGGTGCAAAACCCCATGGGGCCGGGGCTGAGCGAGCGGGACCGAGGGATGGAGTCACCCCAGCCACCGCTGCCCCAGGGGCCGGCCTGTCCCCGGTGGGGTGGGGGACACGGGGCGCAGCGGGGACCAGCGATGGCGGGTGGTGCCTCGTGGGAGCAGCTCGGGACAGAGCCGTCGCTGCTCTTGGGGCGACGCCACAAGGCCTGGCTGGACCTGGGGCTGGGGGTGCGGGAGGGACCCTGAGCCGGGCAAGGATGGGGACATGGGGACATCCCTCCATGCCAGGCGGAGCTGGCTGTCCCACCCGGACGGAGGGGTGGGCACAGCGGGACGTCGGGGCTCCAGACTGGGCCCGGGGGGCAGGGGCACCCCATGAAGTCACCTTCCAGCTGGAGGGACCGGCCAGGGGGACACTGGGGCTCCAAACTGGTGCCAGCAGAGGAGCCGGTCCCCACCGCCGCCCCGCCGCGGGCTGCGGTCCCCGGGCGCGGAGCAGCTGCCGGCGCGGAGAGGAGGGCGGGGGGAGAGGTGTCTATTAAATCCCCATCCATAAGCCGCGCTGGCTGGTGTCTGTTATGACATTTATCTCCACTCGAGAGGAGAGCTCCGATAACTCACTGCCGGCACCTTCCCCAGCAAGACAAATGGCCGGCGGCAGATCAGCCGCGCTGCCGCTGCCGGGGCCCAGCCAGGGCCCTGTTTCCCCGCCGCGGGGTGGACGGGTGGGTGCCCGAGCTCCCTCCGCTCTCCCCTCGCCTGCCCCTTGCTGCTGCGAGGAGGCTTGGGTCCCCAAGCGGCTCCGGCTCCGCTCTCCCCACAGCCCCTTCGCTCCGCAGACCCGTCGTGGGTCCGGGTCAAGGCTGGGTGCAGCTTCGTCACCGCGCCCGCTGCTCGTTAGCGAAGGGTGGCCCATGGGGTGGTCCCCCGGCACCCACCTCTCGCCGCCGTGTGCGGGAAGGAGCCGGGCTCCCGGATGGACCCGTTTAATCCCCGACCCGTGCACGATGCGTCGTGCGGATCAGACCCTGCCGGCATCGCCGGCTTTCCGGATGAAGCTTAGGAAGAGGAGGAGCGGGAGGAAGGTTTGGGCAGCGGGCTGCGGGCAGCCCCGCGGGCAGCGTGGAGGCAGCAGGCGGGTGGGATGCGGGTCTTGCTGCGGGTGCAGGACCCAGCTGCGGTGGGGGGCAGCGGGAGCTTCTTCACCCCAAAGGGTGCCCAGGCCCTTGCACGAGCAGGGCGAGCGTTTCGGAGCCAGCCCCATCCCGCCGCGCACGGGCAGCGGTCCTGCCTCCACCGGGAGCTGTGCTCATCCGCGCTGGACCATCCTTTCCAGACAGCACCCTCCTCCCAACCAGCACCCATGGGTGCCGTTTCCAAAGCGGGACAGCGGGATGGAGACCCGTAGGGTGGCAGCACCGGCCACCTGGATCCGCTCGGAGCTGGAAGTAGCCGGGGGACATCAGGGTGCCAGCAAATCCCCTGGGACCCTCTCCTGCTTGGCAAACACCATGGGGGCATGGACCCCTGTCGCTGTCCCCCTCGCTCGGGCACCTACGTGGGGACGGGGACGCCAGCTGCAGCCACATAAAGAAGGGGAACAGAGGAGCTCTGTGTGCCGGCAATGCCGGGGTTGTGCCGAGGAGGGGGGGGTTCACAAAAGGCAGGAAACGCCGCAAAAAGTCTGGCACAATGGAGTCGGAAATGAGAACTTTGCTCTCGGGTTTCCACGGATCCATCCTATGGGGAAAATGAAGGGGGGGGGGGAATCTTTTTTTGCACCGGTTGTTGCCAAGTGGTGGGAGACAGGGTGGCATTCTCCATTCACCGGCGGGAAGGTGACCCCCCCAAACCCCTTCCCTGAGAGCTCAGCGCTGGTTTTCCTCCTATGTTGGGGTTCGTTTCTGGGATCGCAGCTCCCTGGAGTGTCTCACCCGTGGGCTTTTTCAAGCCTTCATCCATCCTCGGCATCTTCCAGCCCCTCCGCACCCCCGTACGGCCCCGTGCGGGGCCGTACGGGGGTGCGGAGGGGCTGGAAGATGCATTTGGTTGCACCCTGTATGGCTTAGCAGGGATTTTGGGGTGCGGAGGGGCTGGAAGATGCTGCTGGATGCAGGCTGTATGGCTTGGGAGGGATTTTGGGGTGCGGAGGGGCTGGAAGATGCTCCCCTGCTTGGAGACCCGCTAAAATCCCGCTGGGTCCCAGGGCAGGGATGCCGGGGGTGCGGTGTGTGCGGGGGTGACAGGATGGGTCCCACTCTGGCTTGGGGGGGGCTGCAGAGGGGCTGGAAGGTGCCCCCCCCGTTTTGGAGACCCCCTAAAATCCTGCTGGGTGCCAGGGCAGCGATAGAGGGGCCCCCACAGTGACCTGGGGGGGGTTGCAGAGGGGCTGGAAGGTGGCCCCCCTTTTTGAACACCCCTTAAAATCCTTCCGGGATGCAGCCGGCTCCCAGCGCAGGGATGCGGGGGGGTGCGGTGCATGCGGAGGGGGCACCCCGAGCCCCCCACCCACCCGGGGGGGCTGCGGAGGGGCTGGAAGGGCCCCCCATCCCCTCTTAGAGCCCCTCCCTCCCCGCTTAGGGACCCCCCCCCCCAACCGCTGCCAGCCCCGGCTGCGGGGGGCTGCGGTGCCTGCGGCGGGGGGCGGCCCCGCTCGCTGGGGAGGGGGCGGCCCCGGGGGGGGGGGCGGCCCCGCTTGGGGGGGGGGCGGCGCATGCGCGGCCGCCCCTCGCCCTGCGCCGGGCAGCGCGGCGGGGCGCGGGTTCGCCGCGGCTGCGGGCAGGTGCGGGCGGGCGGCACCGGCGGCACCGGCGGGGGGGCCGCGCCTGCCGCCAGCCGCGATTGGCCCGGCCCGGCCCGGCTCGGCCCCCTCCGGGGGGACCCGGCCCGCTGCCCCCCTCCGCGCCCCCGCTTTTAAGCCCCCGGTGCCGGCGGGGTGCTCGGCTCCACCGGCGGCGATGACCCCCTGCGCGCCGTGAGCACGGCCCCAGGTACGTGCGGCACCGGCACCGGCACCGGCACCGGCACCGGCACCGGCACCGGCACCGGCACCGGCACCGGCTCCGCCCGCGCCCCCGCTGCGGTGCCCGGTGCTGGCGGGGCCGGGCCGGGCGGTGGGAGCGCACCGGGATGGGGATGGGGATGGGGACGGGGACGGGGACGGTGGCACCGGCACCGCTACGGCAGGAGGGGGACGGATCCGGCTGGGGGATGCGGTGGGGACAACGGGGCTGTCAGGGCTGGAGGACACTGGGATCGGGGCCGGGGGATACTGGGATGGGGGGGACACTGGGATCGGGGCCGGGGGACACTGGGATGGGGGGGACACTGGGGCTGGGGGACACTGTGGGGACCGGGGTGGGCAGGGATGAGGGATGCTGGCCCTGGGGCTGGGGAGATGCTGTGCTGGGGACACTGAGGGGGACTGGGGCTGTCAGGGATGGGGACGTTGGGGCTGGGGACAGTGGGGCTGGAGGGGGCGTTGGGGTTGGGGGGGATCAGGAGTGGGGTTGGGAGCACTGGGGCAGATGGACACTGGGGCTGGGGCCACTGGGGTTGTGGGGACACCAGGGCAGGGGGACACTGGGGACACCAGAACAGGCTATGGGGACCAGGGCTCTCAGGGCAGGGGACACTGGGACTGGGGCTGAGAGGGGCTGGGGGACTCTGGCACAGGGACAGGCTGGGGGACAGCGGGGCCGGGGGGCCAGGCGGGGCTGGGGGCCGCTGGCAGGGCAGGCGGCACGGCGCTGTGCCCTGACCCCTGCCCAGCCCGCAGCGGAGCTGGCAGCGAGGCGGTGGGCAGCGAGGAGGGGCGAGGGCTGGCAGGAGAGCAGCGGGTGCTGGCGGGTGGGTGCCCACCGGGGAGCCGTCCCCCTGCGGTGCCGGAGCTGGGTGCGCCTCGGCCTCCTCCCCTGCCGTGGCCGCCCAGGTCCCCGTTGGTGCTGCCAGCAGTTCCCTGGCAGGGAAGTTTCGCATCCCCGGGGTGCCCCTGGCTGCCAGGGAGCAGGCAGGGCTGGCAGCGCAGTGGGGGCTCAGCACCATGGGCAGAATGAGTCCAGCCTGCGTGCCCCAGCACGGGGACGCCGCGCGGCGAGGCCGGGCCGGATGGACAGAGGGCTGCTGGGATGGACGGACGCGGGTGTGGGTACCAGTGAGGGGTTTGTGGCTGCCTGGGGGCTCCTCGCTCCCATGCACCGGCCCGGGGGCTCGGCAAACCCAGCGCCGGCGGGGAGGACGGTGCTGGAGGCCCAGCTCTGTGCCAGGCCCACCGGCCCGGTGTTCTCCTCCCCGCTTTCGGTGCTGGGCACCGGCGCTGCTTTTGGAGCCGCTCGCCGGCATGTGGCCAAGCCATCCGCAGGGATGGGGCCGGGGGCTTGCCGCGATGCTGCGCCGGCTTTGGGGCTCCCGCGGCGCTTTCAGCTTCCCAGGGAGAAACAGAAAGCGGGAGAAAAAATAAAAAAAAAAAATAAAAAGAAGAGCAAATTCTAAAATAAAGGCTGCAGACTGTCTGCCTAATAAAAATCGCACCCAGCAAAGGGCCCATATTGGACGGGATCACAGTTTTCTGAGGTGCTAATTTATTCTCGCAGGCTGGGGGGGGAGCGGGAAGCATCACGTTGCCTGTGAGATGTGACGGCAGCGAGGTTTGCAGAATTCCTTTGTTGTGGGCAGAGAGGAGGGGACGCGGAGCCGGCCCCACCGCCGGGCTCCCGCCGCGGCCGCGCAGCCCCGGGGGGGGCTCTCGGTGGACACCCCCTCCCCGTTGGGGCGGCGGAGGCATCGCGGCGCTGGGAGGGAGGTGGGTGCTGCGGGTGCTGCGGGGGGCCGGTGGCTGCGGCGGGGCTGGGTGCGGGGGGTGCAGGATTAGCCCCGCGATGGAGGGGACACGCTGGGTGGGTGGGCGCTGAAAGGCCGCGTGTGCGCTGGTGGCGCTGGGGACCGGGGTGGCCCGTGGGGACAGCAGAGGTCACAGGGTCTGCGCCCTGGCTGGGGGGCACCCGGGGGCACCCCCAGGGCTGGGGCATGCCCAGGGTGGGGGCACCCCTGTCCCGCTGCAGTCAGCGGCCTGGGTGGGTGGGCAGTGCCCCCCGCCCTCCCACCCATCCCACGCCCGTGTCCCCCCGCTGTCCCAAATGTCCCCTCTGCTCCATGGGGATCCGGGGTCCGCGGCCGCCCCCCTCCCAGCCCATGGCTTGGGGCAGGTTGGGGCGAGAGGAGACCCCCAAACCGGCCGGGCCGTCCCGGCACCCGGTGGCCTGTGAGGAATTAAGCTATGTTTCAGCTGAAGCTAATCACCAGCCCCGGCTTTGCATATTCATGAGGCAGATGAATTATTCATGAGGTGACAGCTAGTGACAGATGTGAAAATGTTCGCCTGGGTGGGGGGGGCAGCTTTGCACCGGCGTTATTTTAAATTTCTCTCGTCTGCCGTTCCCCCGGCTGGGGCTGGGCCGCTCGGGGGACGGGGACGCACTCTTGTCCCCGAGGGGTCCCAGCCGTGTGGCACCGGGGACGTCGCTGTGCCCTGAGCCCGTGGCATCGCCCTGACCGCGGAGAGAGACACCCCCGCGAAATTCAGCCTCTTGGGCTTGCGGTGGCATGGCCAGCGCTGGCCGCCCGTGCCACCCTCGTCACCTTGCTGTCACCCCTGGGGATGGCGCGGTGATGCCCGGCGTGGCTGAGCCCGTGGCCCCTTCCATGGGGACCCTGGCCGGATCCTGCCCCAGCAGGATGGGGCTGATGCTGCTTCCACCCCTTGGCACAGAGGCTGGTGGTGCTGAGCCATGCTGGCAGCGGCGTTCCCCTGCCTGCGGTGGGGAGCCAGGATCCGGCCGGGGCTGATTGCGGTGGTGCCGTGGGGTCGGGACTCGGCCGTGCCAGCCCCGGGCTGCCTCGCCGGCGCTGCCGGAGCTGGATTGTGGGTTAGTGGATCAAGAGGAGTTGGGAGGGAGACGGTCTCAATAATTAACGAGGCGCCGAGGCTGGGAGGACGCTGCCTGGCTGCGGCTTCAGCAGCCCCCGGCGCGGCGCGGGGGTCCTCGTGCCGGGGACGCCGCGTGTGGTGGCTCCAGCACTGGCAGGGATGGAGGCTGCCGTGCCGCTTGCCCTGACCTTGGGATAAACTTTTTGCTGGCTCAGCGCAGGGCCGGGCTTGGCGGAGGTGGCAGCCGGGGGTCCGGTGAGGGGCTGGGGGGGACAGAGCGCGGCAGGGACCTTCCTTTGTCTCCGTGGCTCGGAGCGGAGTCGTGGTGCCACCGGGAACATGGCCCCTGCGTGCTTCGAGGGCCGGGGTGCCGGCTGGGTGCCCCCAAGGGAGCGGCAGGCTCCTTGTCCTGTCCTGTCCCCGGGCGGGGGGAGCCCGGGACCCCCCTGCCTGCGGGCCCGGTTCCCCAAGGAGGCAGCGGGTGCTGCTGGCAGGGCCGGCCCTTCCCACCGCGGCACCTTCGCTGCTGCGAAAGCAAAACCTGCAGAAACGCTGATGTCAGGGAAGGCGACGGTGCAGCCGGAGCCGCGCAGCCCTGCGGCCCCCAGCCCCGAGCCCCCGGCCCCTCGCCGCCGGCAGCACCCGCTCCCCTGCTGCTGCCAGCCTGGGGTGCCCCCGGCGGGGTCGGGGACCGCGGTCCCATCCATCCAGCCCGGCACGGCATGCGCCCGGGCTGGGGTGGTGGTTGCAAATCCAAAGAGCAACTTCTCTGTTTAACATTTAAATAAACCCTGGGCTGTTTACCCAGCAGCACTGCCCGGCGTTTGCTCGGCGAGGACCCGTCTCCAGAACAGCGGCTCTGGGTAAACAGCCCAGTATTTATACGCTGGGGTGTTAACGCGGCTCTTCCCACCACCCCGATGTGGCCCTGGGCAGGGCACGGCGCCGGGACCCCGTGCTTTGGGGCTGGTGGCCGCAGGTTGGGGCTGGGAATGGGGGCTGCCCTGCTGGGAGCTGGGATGGCCACGGGCCGGGGAGGAGGAGGATGGGGAAAGGGAAGGTCTCAGGGATGCTGATGTCGAGGAGCGAGACTTGGTTGCTGTTGTCCCGCGTGGGAAATTGTCTTGGTTGCCCTTCGATGAGAAAAGTTGCCTGGATGCTGCAGGGGGGAGTCGAGGGGTGCGAAAAAGAAAAGGGGTGAAAAGACCAGAAAAAAAAGGGGAGAGCGGGTGACTCGAAGCCCTGGGACATGTGCGGGCCTGGCGCCCAGGGCACCCTTCTGCTCCGGTGCTGAGTGTCTTGGATGTCCCCATCCCGCACCCACCGCCCCACCCTCGCCCAGCGGGTCCTGGGGCCACCGCTCGGCGAAGGCCACAGGCCGGGAGGGTGGGCAGGGGCCGCCCCAGAGCCGCCCCATCCCACGCCCCGGCCCTGATGGTTTGTGCTGGGAGAGCTCCTGACACCCCAGAAAGTCAAAATTAGCATTTCAGTGGGGAGGAGCTGGAACCTCCCAAGCGCAACGTGCCAAGCAATTTATTTTTTCCCCCCCGTAGTGGGAAGACAGGGAAAAGTTTGGTGCTGCCGAGGCTGCGAGCCCGGGGGATTTCCTTCCCGGAGCATCTCTGCGCGGGGAGGAAGGAGCCGCCGCCGTGCTGTCGGTGCCATGGAGCAGCCCCGGGGCTGCTCTGGGGTGTTTTGCTCCCGGGGGACGTGGCTGGGCGGAGGCGCAGTGAGCCGCTCCCCGCTCCGCACCCCGGGAATTCCCCTCCGTGGCCGGAGCGGGGCTCAGGTCACCTCCTCATCTTGTATCAGCAGCTGGGTTTGGAGGCAGAAAGCCCCGCGGAGCTGCTGCGAGAGGGAAGGGGCTGCAAGCGCTTTCTTCTTTAGAAGAGAGAAGATAAAACCCAGTTTTGCACCCCCAAAAGGCCCTTTTCCAGCGCTGAACATGGGGGGTCTCCTTTTTTCTCGCCATTTTGCTCTTTCTGTCTATTTTTGTCCCATAAAAGCAGAAGGGACAGAATGAGAAATCAAGGGCTGGAAAATGGAGCATCAGGGATGGGGGAACCTGTGGGCTGAGCCGAAGCCTCGGCTCCAGGCAGCTGGGAGAGGGATGGGGGGCTCCTGGTGTCCCCCCAGAGCCGGGTGCTCCCCAGCTCACTGTCCTGGCTGGGGGTCAGTGTCAGAGCCGGGGGACCCGTGTGGGGACCAGCAAACGCCGTGCCGGATCTGCCGGTGCCCGGGGCACCCTGGCTCCGGTTTGAGCTCGTGGCCACGTGGTGCCGAGCTCCAGCGTGGCCCCGTTTGGGGTTTGGGGGTGCTGGTTGCATCCCTGCTGCCTCCGCTTGGCTGGTTTGGTGCCGGAGGGGTGCGGGAGCCTGGTTAAAATCCCAAACAAAGCCCAAGCCGGGTGCTGGTTGTGGTGGGAGCCGGGTGCTGGTTGTGGTGGGAGCCGGGTGATGGTTGTGCCCGTGCCGGGCGAGCGATCTGTCCAACTTCCCTCCGAGCCCGGAGACCAAATGATTTAGAAAATACTGATCGTTGCTGCAGTCAAACAGATGGATGGGAGATTTTCGGCGAGCAGCGGTGCCGGCTTTGTGCTCCACGCGCCGCACGCCGGCTCCGGCAGCCGGAGGCGCCCACTGCATGTTAATGGTGGGGGCAGAGCGAGGGCCGGCTCCAGCGCTGCCGGCTCTGCCGCGGCCGGGCTGGGGGGCTGCGGGACCCCCGGGCTTGCCTGCTGCCCCCGCCACGGAGATGCGTGTCCCACCGGCTGCGTGCGGGGATGTCAGCGTGGGTGGCACTGGTGGCAGGGGACACAGAGGGACGCCCCGGCGGGGCGGCTGGGGGCTCGGTGGGTCGATGGGTGGCACCGCGTCCTCCATCCCGACCCCACACCGGCTTCGTGCCGAGAGCGAAATCAAACTCTCTCCAGGCTAATGGCATCGTGCTAAGTGGGGCTAATCCTGCTCTCCCCGCGGCTCCCGGGGCTTCGTGTCAGCGCAGCCCCGCGGTGATTTATGGCCCAATGACGGCGTTGCCAAACAAGCAGGGAGCGGGCGAGCAGCGGCCTCCCACCCCTCCTCTCGTTGCAGGTCAAGGATGGTCCATGTGATGGGGGATGCCGGCTGCTGGTTCCTGCTCGGGCTCTCCCTCCTCCCCATCGCCGTCCTGGGTAAGTGCCGCCAGCGCTCCATAATTAGCCGATAATGGTAAACAGCAGCAAATAACGAACTATCAGCCCTAATAAATAATGGGGGTGAATAATAACCAGGGGAGGGAATGGGCTGCTGCCCCCCGTGCCCCCCTGCCCTGGGCTGCGGGGGATTAGTGAGGGAGAAGCCCCCCAGGCGAGCGTGGACACCCCCCACGCTGGGATCCCCGCAGGCGAGACCTTAAATCCTTAATCCCGTTGGCGGCACCCCTGGCCCCCTCCGCGCCGCGGAGCTGAGCCCCCCAGGGATTTGCCGTGGCTCTGACCGGGAGAGCCCGTGTCCCCCCCCTCCTGCATGGTGGGGGCATCACGGCATCCTGCTGCGTGGGATTTTGGGGATCCCCCCGCCCTGGTGCCCTCCCCGTGTGTCTCCTGGTGAGCTTGGGGTGCGATGGAGGGTGGGGAGCCGGGGGGGAAGGTGCCAGGCGGGGATTAGTGGCCGTCCCCGGTCCCCAGCCAGCTGGGCTCAGCGGGGAGCATCCCCCCCACCCTGCTGCGGCAGGGAGAGCCGCGCCGCAGGGGGTCCCGGCACTTGTGGGATTTGCAGCGGTGGAGCCGGGAGCCTGCGCAGGCTGGGGCAGGATTAGTGCGGGAGGAGGAGGAGGAGGTCATAACCGCTGCCACGCTTTATCCCAGCGTGGGGATGGCTTTCCTGCTGGTGTCACGGGGGCTGGATGGCACCGAGTCGTTGGCGAGGGGCCCACCTCTGCGGGCAGGGATGGGGAGCACGGATATCCCCGCGGGAGTGGTGCGGGACCCATGGGTGCGGAGCAGCGGCTGCAGCCTGGCAGCCTCCTGGGGGGGACGGGGACTCGGCCAAGTCAGGGTTAGCCCTGGAGGGGCAAATTTAACTGGCAAGGTTGGTCTGCAGCTGCTGACAGGGAGGCTGCACGTTGTCCGGCTTCATGCTCTTCCTTGGGAGGCTCGGGGTGCCCGGTACGGAGCCCCAACACCCTGCGATGCCCCCAGCTCTCCCCCCTACGAACAAGAGCCCTGCCGGAGCTCCCGCCACCCATCCCCGTGGTATCTGGGCGCCTCTCCCCGCAGGCTCCCAGGACGATGGGAAGGTGATCCACATCAACAGGGTGCAGCACCAGGCCGTGCGCGTGGGGCTGGGGGAGCCCGTGGCCCTGCCCTGCCTCTTCCTGCTCCAGCCCTCCGCCTCGCTGGGGCCCAACGAGCCCCCCGACCCTCCCCGCGTCAAATGGAGCAAGGTGCGCTCGGCCACCGGCCAGAGGGAGGACGTCCCCATCCTGGTGGCCAAGGACAACGCGGTGAAGGTGGTGAAAGCCTACGAGGGCCGGGTGTCCCTGCCTGGCTACCCCCGCGACCACTACAACGCCACGCTGCTGCTGCGCGCTGCCCGTGCCAGCGACGCGGGGCTGTACCGCTGCGAGGTGGTGGCCGGCATCGACGATGAGCAGGACCTGCTGCCCCTGGAGGTGACGGGTGAGCCGGGCACCGCGCCGTGGGGTGGCATTGCCGGGGGAGCTGCGGGGGCATCGCGGCAGGGTGGCATGGGTGCCCGCGTGGGTTGTGCGCCCCATGCAAGCTGTGCACCCCATGTACCCTGTGCACCCTGTACAAGCCCTGCACCCTGTGCAAGCTGTGCACCCCATGCACCTCATGCAAGCCCTGCACCTCATGCAAGCCCTGCACCTCATGCAAGCCGTGCACCCCATGTACCCTGTGCACCCTGTACAAGCCGTGCAAGCCCTGCAAGCCCTGCACCCCGTGCAAGCTGTGCACCCTGTGCACCCCATGCAAGCCCTGCACCCTGTGCAAGCCGTGCGCTCCATGTACCCTGTGCGCCCTGTACAAGCTGTGCGAGCCCTGCACCCCATGCAAGCCCTGCACCCTGTGCAAGCCGTGCGCTCCATGTACCCTGTGCGCCCTGTACAAGCTGTGCGAGCCCTGCACCCCGTGCAAGCCCTGCACCCCGTGCAAGCCCTGCACCCCGTACAAGCCGTGCCAGCTCTGCGCCCCGTGCCAGCTGTGCCATCCGCTGCCCTTCCAGGCGTCGTCTTCCACTACCGCCCCGCGGGCGATCGCTATGCACTGACCTTCGCCGCCGCCCGCCGCGCCTGCCTGGACAACTCGGCCGTCATCGCCTCGCCCCAGCACCTCCAGGCCGCCTTCGAGGATGGCTACGACAACTGTGATGCGGGCTGGCTGGCCGACCAGACCGTGCGGTAAGCGTGCGGCACGGGCTGCCGGCTGGGCGCACCTTGCCGCGGGCGGCCGTGGAGCTGAGCGCCCACCGTGCCCCTCTTCGGCAGGTACCCCATCACGCTCTCCCGGCCCGGCTGCTACGGAGACCGCAACAGCCTCCCCGGCGTCCGCAGCTACGGCCAGAGAGAGCCCAGCGAAGAGTACGACGTCTACTGCTACGCCCGGGAGCTGCGAGGCAAGCGGTGCCGCGGCGGCTGGGTGCGCGCCGGGCCGGGCGGGCGGGTGCCCGGGGACATCCCTCCGGGGAGACGGCTGTGGCAGGGAGCGTGGGCATCTCTGTGCATCTCTTGCCTGCTGTGGTTTGGCTGTGGGGATGGGTGCCGGTGCCGTGCCAGCGCTCGGTGTCCCCCTTGGTGCTGGTGCTTAGCGGCGCGGTGTGGCTGTTGTGCTCGAGTCATGGAGACTTCCAAAAAACGCCGCTTGTCTCCGAGCCGTTGGGACCGTCACGGTTTTCTGTCCCCGCATCCCCAACGGGCTCTGCTTTCTTGCAGGGACGGTGTTTTACGCCACGGTGCCAGGGCGGTTCACGTGGCAGGGGGCCCGGAGGCACTGCCGGAGCCGGGGGGCTTCGTTAGCCACCACGGGGCAGCTCTACCTGGCGTGGCGCGAGGGCCTGGACCAGTGCGACCCAGGCTGGCTGGCCGACGGCAGCGTCCGCTACCCCATCAGGCTCCCGCGCAGGAAATGCGGCGGCGAGGCCTCCGGCGTCAGGACCCTCTACCAGTTCCCCAACCGCACCGGCTTCCCCCCCCGCCACCTCCAAATTCGACGCCTACTGCTATAAAGGTAAGGGCGACCGGCTGCGATGCTGGCACCGCGTTCCCCCCGCAGGCTCCCCGCCAGCTCTGGCCCTTCTTCCCTTGGGAATCAGTGGGCATGGCCAGGAAAATTGCTGTGGATGAATATTTAATTAGGGAATTAATGAGATAAATGAGGAGAGTTGCAGTGGGAGGGAGCCCCCCCAGCTCCATGCATCACCCTGGCGTGGTGCAAGGCTGGGGGATGCGGTGCCTGGTACCGAGCCCTGGGGGGGATGCGGGTCCCCACTCGTGTCCCGGATCCCTGTTCTGCCTTTTGGTCCACCGCCGGCACGGCTGATGCTGGTGGTCTCACCGCAGCACGTGCGGCCGTGGGGCAGAGGGAGCCGGAGGAGCTGGTGCCGCCCACGCCCGACCCGCCGGGCAGCGACAACGTGCTGGTGGAGCACGGCGAGGACCTGGGCACGTCGGGGGACGCCCGGGACAGCCTGCGTGACCGCTACGGCCTCCCGCCGCAGCCGGGGCCCGCGGGGCTGGGTGAGGACGAGGACGAGCAGTTGCGGCCGGCGAGCAGCAGCCCAGCGGCACAGCGCGGTGACCTCCCCAGGGCTGCACCGTCATGGGCGCTGCTGGCTCGCGGCCTGGGGCTGGGCGATGGCACATCCCTGCCTCCCACCGTGGCCTCCTCGCCAGCATGGCCCCGTGAGGACGAAGCTCTCAATGTGGTGGACCAGGCGCCGGTGAGCTCTCGGCAGGATCTGCCCAGCACCAGCCCAGCACCACCGGTGCAAGAAGCCCCTGGCCCCGAGGATTCCCCAGGCGCCCTCCTGCCACAGTCGCAAAGCCCAGCCCGGGAGCACGTCACCGGCTCACCGCCGGCACCGCCTGGGCTGGGGACGGTCCCCGGCATGGCAGCAGAGACCCCCAGCACCCCACCGGCCAGCTCCCGCGCCCCGAGGCGGAGCAGCTACGCCGGGCTGAACGGGCGCTACTTCCAGCTGCAGCGGCAGAGCCGGGACCCCGCGGTGGCAGCTGGGGACCCCACGGTGGCTGGGGACCCCACGGTGGCCGGGGACCCAGTGGGGACGGTCACCCAGGCCCCCGTCCTGGCCCTGGAGGTGAAGGGGGCTGCAGCCAACGCAGTGGAGACGTGGAGCATCCTCCGTGCCGGCACCGAGAGCCTCCGGCGGGAGGGCACCTACTCACCCTCCAACGCGGTGGAGGAGGAGATCGGCCCCGGTAAGTGATGCCTGAAAGCGGCTGGGGGGGTCCTGGCGGGGGCTGTGCCGGCTGGGGGACCCCACGGCTGTGCCTTCTCTTGCAGAGCTGATGGCACTGGCCACCGCCCCGGTGCCCCCCTCGCCACAGGCGCCTGCTCGGAGGGATTCACCGTGGTGGAGCCCCCGCACAGCCGCCCGCAATGCTGGGGGGCCCGCAGCAACACCCCCTCCGCCGTCCCCATCCCTCCCCGCCTCCGCAGGTCCCCACGATGCTCTTGGCCACCAGGACATCACTACGGTCGGGGCTCAGCCCCGCGTCCCCAGTGCCCGCGGGGACTCTCCCCGGCCACCCACGGATACCACCGAGGACTTCTCCGGGGACGCCCTCTCCCAGGAGGACGGCAGCTCCGTCCCGCCACGGCCCCCGCTGCCCCCGGCCCCGCTGGTGGCCGAGGGCCCCGAGATGGCCCCGCAGCCCCGCGGTGATGGCGGTGACGGCAGCGGGGCCCCGGGTGATGGCTCGCTGGAGAGGCAGAGGAAAGCGGTGACCTTCTTCCACTCGGCTGGCCCCTCTGCGGGGCACCCTGCCACCCCCGGCCCCACCGAGGCGGCTGCTCCCCAGCCCCAGGGGGAGCTGAGCCCCACGGCTCCCCACGAGCCAGCCGAGCCGCCGGCTGAGCCCAGCCGCGAGCAGCCAGCCGGGTACGGGGATGCTGGGAAGGGCTCAGCCGAGCCGAGTGGCGAAGCAGCCGTGTCCCCCCCCAGCACAGGACATCCCCTCGCCTTCGCCTCCCCCTGCGGCCAGCGAGGTGACCCCGTGGGCCGGCACCGAGCGGCCGGCGGAGGCAGAGGCGCTGGAGCCAGCAGCCGAGGAGGGGTCCACGGGCTTTGCCCCCACAGCCCCACAGCCCACCAGCCGCACCGCACCGGAGCTGGGGGGAGCGGAGCATCTCCTCCTGCCCCCCCCGGCCCCTCGGCAGCCCCCCGCCAGCCCCGGCCCCCCCGGGTGTCCCCAGCCGTGAGGATGCACCAACGGCCCCCGGCGATGAGGATGCCTCCGGGGAGGTGAAGAGGGAGGACCCCCCCGTGCCCCCCGACTCGGCCACCCGCAGCCCCTGGCCATCACCCACCGCCCCCCACCCATGGGTGCCAGAGGTGCCCGAGTCCCCGAGTGCGGGGCCGCTCTTCGAGCCCTCCGTGGCGGCTTTGCTGCGGGGGCCGGGGGGGTCCCCGCTGCTGGATGCCGACAGCGGGAGCGGCGAGGAGCCAGGGCTGGAGGAGCGGGAGCTGCTGGCCTGGGCGAGCACTGGCAATGCCAGCCAGCACGGTGAGCGCGGTGCCGCGGGGTCGGGGTGCTGCGGGCACCCGGAGCTGATGGGCACAGGGAGAAACGGGCTGGGAGGAGGACCTCGAGGTTCACCCCCCAGGCTGGCCCAGCGTGGTGCCAACCCACGGGGGGTCGGTTTTAAGGCAGAGGTTTGGGCTGAGGTCTCCTTTTACCCAAACCAATTTACTCACCGGGGAGTTTCTGCCAGCCGTGATGGGCTGGGAGCGGGTCCTGGGTGTTTCAAAGGGAGCTGAGTTATTAATGTGAGCTGTGCACGCATCCGCTTCAGTATTTGCAGTTGCTATAATAATAATGTAATAATAATAGCTGGAGAGGTGGCTGCTGGCGGGGGATGCGCGGCACACGTTGCCTGGCCGTGGCTGGCACAAAGGCAACAAATATATTTAAAGAGTAGAGCTACAGCCAGGTAGAAAAGGCACCGCGGTTACCGTGTGGCAGCCGGCAGTGCCAGGGCAGATCCAGGCCCTGGGTCACGGTGGGGAAGGGGGTGGGTGCCGCGGCGTCCCCCCCACCCTGGCTCAGGGCGCCCGCTCCCACCCCGCAGCTCCGGCCGACCCCTGCCAGAACAACCCCTGCCTGCACGGCGGGACCTGCCGCGCCAACGGCACCGTCTGCGGCTGCAGCTGCGCCCCGGGCTTCACCGGGGAGAACTGCGAGATCGGTGAGCGGCCGGAGCACCCCGCCGTGCCGGGGCAGGGTCCGTCCCTGCCTGCATGTGCCTCCCCGGCATGGCACGGAGCAGCGGCCACGCTTGGAAGTGGGGAGGGGAATGGAGCTGCGGCTCTAAATCCTGCTTGATGCCCCCGTCCTCGGTCACCGCTGGCACCGGTGCTGGCGGAGGGGACGGTGGGCTGGGTGAGCGGCGGTGGGGGGGTCTCTGCGCACCCGCAGCTCCCGGCGTGTCCCCGCAGACATCGACGACTGCCTGTCCAGCCCCTGCCAGAACGGCGGCACCTGCATTGACGAGGTCAACTCCTTCGTCTGCCTCTGCCTGCCCAGCTACGGCGGCAGCCGCTGCGAGAAAGGTGGGGAGCACAGTGGCGGCGAGGGCCGGGGCACAGCCGATGTCCCCTTGGCTGTGTCACCATGGGGTGGCCGAGACCTCCATGGGGACACTGCCCAGCCCCTGTCCCTTTGGGGGCAGGCGTGGGGAGCTGGGGAGGGGACGCGGGAGTCCTGCCCCCGCCACGATGGGGAGCTGCTCCCTGCATCCCTCCCTGGGGTGCTGGGGGGCCGGTCCCCCTCGCTGTCCCCACCGTCCCCATCTCCCCACAGACACGGAGGGCTGCGACCACAACTGGCACAAGTTCCAGGGTCACTGTTACCGCTACTTCGCCCGCCGGCGCTCCTGGGAGGACGCAGAGCGGGACTGCCGCCGCCGCGCCGGCCACCTCACCAGCATCCACTCACAGGAGGAGCACGGCTTCATCAACGGTGCGGGGCGGGGGGATAACAGCCCATCCCGCAGCTCTCCGAGCACCGGCACCCTTGGGTGCCCTTTGCCTTCACCATGCGAGACGTGGGTGCCTCTCTCCGTAGGCTTCGGGCACGAGAACACCTGGATCGGGCTCAATGACAGGATCGTGGAGCAGGACTTCCAGTGGACCGACAACACCGGCTTGGTGAGGCCTGTGGAGGTGGCTCCTCCTGGGGCGCGGGGCGGGGGGCTCCGGGCGCAGGGCGTGGCGGGGCGCAGGGGCTCTCACCCTCTCTCGTGTCCCGCCAGCAATACGAGAACTGGCGGGAGAACCAACCCGACAACTTCTTTGCGGGCGGCGAGGACTGCGTGGTGCTGGTGTCCCACGAGATCGGCAAGTGGAATGATGTGCCCTGCAACTACAACCTGCCCTACATCTGCAAGAAAGGCACAGGTACCGCCTGCCCGGCGTCCCCACCCCAGCATCCCCATCCCACAGCCCCCAGTGTCCCCATCCCACAGCCCCCAGTGTCTCCATCCCCATCCTGCAGCCCCCAATGTCCCCATCCCGCAGCCCCCAGTGTCTCCATCCCCATCCCGCAGCCTCCAGTGTCCCCATCCCGCAGCCCCCAGTGTCTCCATCCCCATCCCGCAGCCCCCAGTGTCTCCATCCCCATCCCGCAGCCCCCAGTGTCCCCATCCCGCAGCCCCCAGTGTCTCCATCCCCATCCCACAGCCCCCAGTGTCCCCATCCCGCAGCCCCCAGTGTCTCCATCCCCATCCCACAGCCCCCAGTGTCCCCATCCCGCAGCCCCCAGTGTCTCCATCCCCATCCCACAGCCCCCAGTGTCCCCATCCCGCAGCCCCCAGTGTCTCCATCCCCATCCCACAGCCCCCAGTGTCTCCATCCCCATCCTGCAGCCCCCAGTGTCCCCATCCTGCAGCCCCCAGTGTCCCCATCCCACAGCCCCCAGTGTCTCCATCCCCATCCCACAGCCCCCAGTGTCTCCGTCCCCATCCCGCAGCCCCCAGTGCCTCCATCCCCATCCTGCAGTCCCCAGTGTCTCCATCCCCATCCCACAGCCCCCAGGCACCTCCTCATCCTCAGGAAACCTATCCCAGCCCTTCTTCCAGGAAAACTCGAGCAGTTCCCCTTAATCTCCATTTTTCCTTTTTTCCCCCACAGTCAATTCTTCCCTCTCCACTTTTTAATTTGTTTAATTTGCTGCCATTAAAACTATTAAGTTCTCATTCCTTATCTTGAAAGTTATATTAACCTCCAGCTGCTCGTTGCGAGCCGGAGAAGCACGCCGCTCTCTCCCGCCGGCCGCGCGTTAACGATGCGCTCGCCCCGATAAGGCCGTTAATTAACGAAGTAAATCCTGGGGAACACCTTGCTGCCAGCCTGTCGGAGGAGCCCCTCGTAAAGCCGTCCAGCGCCGCTCCGGCTTGCCGAGAGAACCGGTGGCAGTGGCAGGGTGTCCCCTTGTCCCCTCCTGGTGACAGGGGTGGTGACGGGGGGTCTGTGTCCCCCCCCCCAGTGCTGTGCGGACCCCCGCCGGAGGTGGCGAACGCCTTCACCGTGGGGAAGAAGAAGGAGAAGTACAGCATCCACTCCAGCGTGCGCTACCAGTGCGAGGAGGGCTTCATCCAGCGCCACGTGCCCACCATCAAGTGCCACAGCACCGGCAAGTGGGACCGGCCCAAAATCCTCTGCACAAAACGTTAGTGGGGATGGGGGGTCCCGGGGCAGGGGGGTGTCAAGGCGCCGGCTCCCTCCCGGGGGCCACGGTCCCTGACCCCCCCGGGTCCCCTCCCTTGCCCCTGTTAGCCAGGCGGTCGCACCGAGCGCGGCGTCACCACCGCCACCGTCACAGCCACCCCCACCACCAGCACCACCACCACAAACCCCGCAAGGAGCGGCGAAAACACCGCAAGCACCTCCGGCTGGACTGGATGGAGGAGGGCCACTACTTCTAGAGCCGGGGGACAAGGAAGCACAAGGGCCCCCGCACCCGGGATGTGGTGACGTTTCCCGCCCCCCTCCCACCCCCCCTCTTTTATAACCCCTTGGCTTTAGCTCCTAGGATGCCCGGCCCCGTAGGGAATAGGATCCGGAGGGGGCGGCTGCGTGTGCGTCCCCAGCCCTCCCTGCATGCCCCACGCTCAGCCCCCCTGACCCGGGGTCGAGCCCCCAGCTCCGCACGGGGACCCCCATCCCGGCGCGGGGGCTGTTCCCCGGCTGGGCTCTGGCCCCCTCCCCAAAGGAGGGGGACTCATCCGCCAGCCCCCCACCTCCCACCGCGGCCGTCGAGTCTCACTGGCCCGGGGTGGCTCTGGTTTTTTAGCAGCCCCCCATCTTCCCGCCCCAGCCCCCCGGTCCTGCCCGCGGGGCATCCCCGCGGCCGGCACGGGGACCCTGCCCGGCGTGGCGGGGGGACGATGCTGCCGGGGCTGGCGTCCCGCTCTGCCGCCTGGGTTGGGGGTTCATTTTTATTTTCCCTTTCCGTTCGTCGTCGGGTCCCAGTTGGAGTTGGCGTGTGTGTGTGTACGGCGCTTTCTGATCTCTGCTGTTTGCGACGTGACTGCTGTGTCCCGAGCCCCCTCCCCGGCCCCTCCCCGTGCCATTTCTGACTCTGCCTTTCTGTACTGCTGGACATTTTAATAAATTTTTTTAACAGTTGAGTGGCCCCTGGCCCTGCGCTTTTCTGGGGGCAGGGGAGGGTGCGGGGACCCCGGGACGGTCCCCCCGCAGCCCTTGCCTTGGCCCGGGACCGCCTCGCCGGTGCTCTCCATCTGCCTCCTTTCACTGCCACTAAATTAATTTAAACAAACCTAATCCTTCTCCCAGGGCTCGTTGTGCCAGCGCCGCCGCCTGCTCGCGGCATGAGCCGAGAGCTCATGAATCACGCCGGCGGTGGCTGCCGCGTGCGTCGCCAGCGGCAAGCAGCATGGCCGTGGCCTTCCCTGCCGGCCCCAATAAGACGCGGACATGCTGATGAATTTCTCAGGGTGCTGCTAGCCATGGGTGCGGGGGCTGCGGCCCCCAGCCCGGCTGCCATCCATCAGCATGAGACAGCCACCACCTGGGGCTCCGGTGGCCCCGGCACCGCGCGGTCCCCACGCTCCCCTCCTGGGGGTCGCGGTGGCCGGGGGTGTCAGCTCACAGCAGCTCTTTATTTCCATCGGCACTGGAAGTCGGTGAGGTGATGGATGGACTCTGCTCAGCTGCGCCGGGCGCGGAGGGAGCCCCAAGCCCCCTCCGGCACGGGGGACCCCGGGGTCCCCACCCGTGCCCTGCCACCCCCGCGGTGGCTCCCGGTTGCTGCCAGCACCGCGATGCCCCGAGGCGGCTCTGCCGATGCTGCACCCTTGGATCCGATCCCAATAAATCCAAGGGGACGCTGTTGGGATGCTGCAGCTGGGATGCTCCGAAGGCGCCCAGCTCCGGCTGCGAGGGAGGGCGCGGCTGGGCCGGGGATGCCGGGGCTCTGAGTAGGGAGCGAATATGAGAGCAGCCCCGCGGTGCAGAGCAGCCTGGGGTCCCTTTGCGCCCGAGCTGCCCCTCGAGGGTGGCACCAGCGAAGGAGACACGAGAGCCTGGCTCAGCTCTCAAAAGCGGCCGAAGCTTTTATTTCATCTACGTCCAGCTCGCGAGCGCCAGGGCTGCAGAAAGCCTGGAGCCGGTGCTCGGCCGGGCCGGTGCCCACCCAGCACCTCCCCGCTCCCGGCATCGGCCGCTTCTGCACGAAGCCAAGCGCTAAGGAGCTGCCCCAGCCCCGGGCTCGCGGCGTGTGGCGCTCGGCTCGCCCAGCAGCGGCCCCGTGGGGTGGCCAGCGATGAGCGGGTGCATGCGGGTGCTGGAGGGGCTGCGGGTGCCCCCCCGGCTGCCCATGTCGCACAAAGCCAAGCCCAGTGCCCCTGGTCCTTGCCCTGAGCCTAGGTGGGATTTTGGAGCAGGAGAGCCCCGTGGCAGGTCAGCCCCCCACAGAGACCTGCCGGTCCCGGGATGCCGGTTGCCCGCAGCATCTCCGGGAGGGGTTCAGTGCTGCGCAGCCCTGGGGACAGCGCGGAGCTGAGGACCCTGGGCATGAGGACGAGGACGTCAGGGGCTGAAGCCTGCTTTGCTCCAGATGGGCCTTTAGCACATGCAATGCGCTGACTGATAAGCAATAACTGCAATGAGCTGGGGAGCGGGCCCTGGATCTGAGCGCAGGCTCCTGGCTGGGCTGAAGTCGCTCCCCTCCCGCTGCCTCAGTTTCCCCAAGCGTCCCTGTGCTTTGTCCGCAGCCTGCGGCACAGCAGCCGCACCAGCATCGCACGGGCACCTCTCCCAGTCCAACGCAGGGGCTGCCCGCAGCTCCCCATGCCGCCGCGTCCCAGGAGGCAGCGACGCCGGGGAGCCCAGCACATGGTGGGGGGGATCCCCGGCCAAATCTGGGGGTGCTCCCGGTGAGGGTGAGCCTCACACACGATTGGGGTGCCCCCCACCCAACGCCTTCTCCGGGGCAGCCTCGTCAGCCTTCTTGAAGCAATAAACCCCAAAAAGCTTGTACTTCTTGTCCGGGAAGCCCAGGTTGCGCACGCCGGGCTCCCGGCCCCCGCAGCGCGCCCGGGGGTTGACGATGGGGTAGCGGATGCTGCCGTCCTCCAGCCAGCCGGCCTCGCAGCGGTCCAGCAGCTGGATCTTCCAGGCGGCGTAGAGCTGGCCCACCTTGGCCACGGCCGCCCCGTTGTTCTTGCAGGCCTGCACCGCCTCGGCGTAGCTCAGCTTGCGGTACGTCTTCAAGAAGTAGACTTTGCCTGGAGGGGGGACAAAGCGGGGGCTGACGGGGAGCCGGCTGCAGCACCCTGCATCCGGCGCGGCACCGGCACCTGGGTGGGACGGGGCAGGGATGGGGCTGAGCGGCGCAAGCCCCACGGACCCCCCCAACACATTTGGGGGGGGCTGGAGAGGCGACCGGCCGGGTGGGCTCTGGGGAGCCGCTGCCGTGGTGCGGGCAGATTTATGGGGGCTGCACAGCGGCGGTCGGTGATGGCTCCTCGTGGCGATTACACCCGCTATTTATTCTGCCTGCCACCATTAAATAAACATCGGCAGAGCCCCCCCGCGCGGCCCTGCCAGCCGGGAGGAATTTACACAGCCCGGGAGCCCTCCCGGCTCCCATCTGTCTTGCATGGCCCCGGCCTCATCCATCACCCGTCCCGTTTGCTGCTGCAATTACCTCGTCCCCTGCTCCTGCCCGGGGAAGATGGGTCTTGCTAAAACCGGGTGCCCCAGCCCCAGAGGTGATGGGGCCGGATCCTGGTCCTTGCTGGGGGTCCCCAGCACTGAGCCCCCTCTTGATGTGCCAGGGAGCCCAGGGAAGGCACATGGGTGAGATGGGCGAGACCTACAGGGCTGAGCACCTTCCCAGACCGTCATGGGAAACCCCCCCCGCCCCACCCAGCCGAAACAGGGAGCTGGGTGCTCTGTGCCTCAGTTTCCCCCCCGCTGTTACCATTGAGGTTGGAGGTGAAGCAGAAGGCGTCGTAGTGCTCGCTCTCCTTGTGCCGATAGCCGTAGTTGCGTACCCCCACCGGCGTGTCCTTGCGGCCGCACTCCTCCCGCGGCCGGGAGATGGGGTACTGCACCGAGCCGTCCTCCAGCCAGCCGGCGTTGCACCAGTCCATGCCCTCCAGCCAGGCCTGGTGCAGCTGGTCGTGCGAGGCCAGGATGCCGTCCTGCTCCAGGCACGCTTGCTGCGCCTCGTGGAAGTTCAGGGTGTAGCGACCCAGGCGCGGGTGGTAGGGGAAGATCACACCTGGGGGACGGAGAGGAGGGCTGGGGTGGGGGGGTTCTCCCCCTTATTTTGCGGCTGCACCCAACAAACGGGGTCGTTGCATCAGCGCAAGGCACTGGGAGCCAGTGGGGAATGGGAGCCCAGCGAAGGTGAGCTGCCATCGTCTCTGCTTGGGGAGTTTGGGTGCTCCAGGCTTTGTAACCCCGAAGCTCCCCCACCCCGCGACCGCAGGGACCCCCATGGCACCCCCGGGCTCCGGGGCTGCTGCTCTGGGACCTGGGGACATCGGTGGTACCCGCATGGGGTCTCAGCCGAGCCCCGGTGTCCCTGGAGCGAGCCTGTACCGGCCCCAGCCATGCGGCTGTGCCTCCCGAGCCCCAAAAAAAGGGTTTTCCCCCTTTCCCGGCATCCCCAGACGGAGCAGCCTGTCCCGGCGGGCTTGGAGCCGCGCACAGCACCAGCGCTGCTGCCACATCCCCGTCCTCCCCGGTGCTTTACGAGGCTGTGCCGCTATCTATCTCCGGCGTTTATTAGCTGCCAGTGTGTAAACCTGGAGCAACAATAAAAGCCAATAACAGAGGCAATAAACCACGGCACACGCCAGGAAAAACAACCGGCCGTAAAGCAGGACCGAGCCCGGCTCGGGGACGCGGCACCGGGAACCACGTCCTGGCCATCCCGCATGGGACACGGGGACACCTGGGGTCCTCCCTGTCCCCGTCCTCCTCCCCGCTGCAGCCGTGCCGCTACCTTCGAGGTCCAGCTTGACCATGCCGGTGTCATCCTCGAGCTCGTTGGTGACCTCGCACTCGTAGCGGCCGTAGTCTTGCAGGGTGACGTTGCGGATGATGAGCGAGGCGTCGCCGAAGCCATCCTCCTGCAGAGCCGTGCGGCCGCGGTAGCTGCCGAACGCCCGCCGCGCCTTCCCCAGCGCCACGAAGACATCCACGAAGGCCATCGGCTCCGTCACCTTGGTCCACTTGAGGCGGATCTCGGCCGGGTCGTGGGCGGACACGTCGTAGTGGTAGCGGCAGGGCAGGATGATGGTGCCGCCCCGGTGCGTCACCACCTTCCCCGGGGCCGTTTGCACAACCACGGCCCCGCTGTCACCCTCTGCAAGGGACACGGAGCTCAGGGAAGTCCCTGTCCCCAAGCCTGGCCCTGCCTCCCCCCTGGGCAGCGCCGGCACACGGGCAGGACCCACGGCGGGGCCGAGGCAGGTGGGGGCACCACCTTTGGGGGGAATTTCCCTCTTCTGGGGGCTTTGCAAAGCCCGAGGAGGGTTAGAATCGTTTAGGTTGGAGAAGACCTTTAAGACCATCGAGTCCCAGGCTGGGCAGCTCCTGGCCAGGGCGGGGGGGACACAACGGATGCCCCAAAGACCCTGATTGTGCTTTAATGGATTTTAAACCCAACGGCCCGATGGCTGCAGGACGGCTCCCCCGTCCCATCCCAGGGGTCCAGCCCAGCTCCCTGCTGCGCACCCCCGTCCCCACTCACCCATGACATGGACCACCTTCTTCCGTCCCCGGGTGCTGAGCAGCGCATCGGAGGCGAGGACGGCGGCGAGGAGCAGCATCGCTGCCGGGCCGGCGGCCCAGGGGCCTCGGGGACGCATCTGGGGGGAGAGCAGAGCCCCTCAGCACCCGCCGGACACCGGGAGGAGCGCGGCGGAGGGGAGGTCTGGCAGCAAACCCACGCTCTGCCCGGCCCCGGCTTCGGCAGCCCCCCGGCAGCGA
The DNA here is from genome assembly GCA_020745775.1 of Theristicus caerulescens. Taxonomy (NCBI): domain Eukaryota; kingdom Metazoa; phylum Chordata; class Aves; order Pelecaniformes; family Threskiornithidae; genus Theristicus; species Theristicus caerulescens. The sequence continues at coordinate 4,843,179 of CM036579.1, forward strand.
TGCTGGTCCCCAGCCCGCGGGGGCTGCGCCGGCGGGGGAAGGAGATGCCGTCACCCCTCGTGGGGAAGCCCCCCACCCCGTCTCCCACCTCTCCCACCCCAAGCAGAGTCCCGCAGCGTCATCGCCTCCCCCCGCAGCAGCCCAGGCCTGCGGGGACCCCCGCGCCCCCCGGCCTGCGCCGGCGCTGAACTCCGATTCACCCGCTCAGTTACAGCCGGGATGAATATTTCATGGCAGACGCGCCGGGCCGGATCTCTTGAGTTATTTATGTCAGCGCTGGCACATCTGGAAACTGAACTGATGGCGTGGGAGTGGGCTGCGGCTGCCGAAGCCCCTCCGGAGCCCCAGGGCCGCCTGCCCCGCGCCGCGTCCCCCCTTCCCCGGGGACAGCCGGGGGGAAAGCTGTGCCGGAGCCCCCCTGCCCCCCAGGGGCTGCCATCCCCCCGAGCCCCGCGTCCTCAGAGGTGCCCCAGATCCCAGCCCCCGCAGCCCGGGTGGGTCCCCCCGGGCGGGTCCCCCCCAGCGTGGGGATGAGACCCCCGTGGGGCTGGGGAAGGGGGAACCAGGGCTTGGCCGTGGGGCGGGGGGACCAGGGCTGCCCCTCCGGGGGTCCCGGTGCCCGGCTGGGGGGCAAGGGGACCGGGGCTGCCCTGCTGCGGTTCCCGGTGCCCGCTCGGGGGCGGGGGGAGCGGGGAAGCCCCCCCCGGGGGTCCCGGTGCCCGCTCGGGGGCAGGGGGAGCGGGGCAGCCCCCCCGGGGGTCCCGGTGCCCGCTCGGGGGCGGGGGGAGCGGGGCAGCCCCTCCGGGGGTCCCGGTGACCGGCTGGGGGGTGGGGGGAGCGGGGCAGCCCCTCCGGGGGTCCCGGTGCCCGCTCGGGGGCGGGGGGAGCGGGGCAGCCCCCGCCCTCCCCCGCCGGCGGCCCCGGGGCCGGTGCGGTGTTGCAGTGCGGGACACTGCGGCGGCAGCCCCGGGGCTGCGGGACGCCGGTGCCCGGGAGCGGGCAGCGCAGCGCGGGGGGAACCGGCCCGGCCGCCGCCCCCCCCCCTCCGCCATCGCCCCGCCGGGAGCAGCCCCCGCCCGGGCTACCGGTACCGGGGGTCCCGTCGCGGCTCCCCCGCGGCCGCGCCGCAGCGAGCGGAGCCGCAGCCCCCCGCACTCACCGTGGCTCCGCGGGCGCCGGTGCCGGGCCGCGGGAGGGGCCCGGCCGCAGGAGCGCTCCGGTGCCGCCGCCGGTGCCGCCGCCGGTGCTGCCGGTGCGGTTCCGCGCAGGGGGCGGCACCGGGAGCTCGGCCCGGCCCTGCCCCGGCTCCCGGCGCTGCGCAGGGCCGCCGGCTCGCCAAGGTCACCGGCCCGCCCGGCCCCGGCCCCCCGGTACCCCCGGTACCCCCGGTACCCCCGGCCCGGGCTGCGGGCGGGGAACCCGCGGGGTAAACGGAGTTTTGCCGGGTAAATCCCCCCCAGCCCCTGCAAGGGCAGCCCCGAGCCACCGCCAGCACCCACCCGTGCGCACCCACCCACCTGCACACCCCCACCCGTGTGCATCCCCCCACGCCCCCACCCCCCTGCCCACCCGTGGGCACCCCTGGCACAGGCAGGGGCACCCCTTCCCCGGCTCCCCCAGGCCGAGCTGCAGCAAGGGCAGGCAAGGGCAGCGGGGGCAGCAGGAGACCCCCACAGCCCCTGCGCCCCCAGGGCCGGAGGGGGCAAAGCCGGGGGCTCCCCCCCACCCCGGCCCCGGGCAGAGGCTGGGAACCGGCAGGGCCCCGGCGGGGGACGTGGGGGGACGGTGCGGTGCTTCGGCCGCTGGCATGGGGTGACGTCCCGGGTGCGAGCACGGACACGGGTTCAGAAGCCGAACCCTCGCTCCTTTATTTTGTAAACAGTGTTTTCCTGGCACGGTCCCCGCTCCGGCAGCCTTCCCTCATGGCCAGGAGCACCGGGGTGGGACGGGGCCCCCACAGCCCCCGGGGACCCGCCGGGAGGGGAGCCCAGCGCCCGCAGCCCCCCGCCAGCGAGACCCCCCGAGCCCGGGCAAGGGCAGGGCCGCGGCTGCGGCAATGCCCCGCAGAGCACCCCGGGGACCCCCCAGCGCAGCCCACGGCGTTAGGGGACACGGCGGGGACCGGAGCATCCCTGGGGACACCTCTGCCAGCCCGGCCCCACCGCAGGCTGCTCCGGCCGCTCTTGCAGCGGGGAGAGGGGAGACGGGCAGCAGCCCCCCGGGACGGGCAGGACGGGTCACTGGTGCTTCTTGCCCGTGAGCAGGCTGGCAGGAGTGGCGGGCAGGAAGAAGGCAGGGCAGCGCAGGCAGCGGTAGGCCAGGAGCAGGGGGCCCAGCGCGTAGAGGACGTTGGTGAGGAGGAAGCTCCACCAGACATCTTCAGGGGTCTGGTAGGGGAAGGGCGTGCGGGCGTGCAGCGAGGAGCCCAGGTGGGAGAACTGAGCCTGGGGACGCAGGGCAGGGGGTGGCACCAGGGTTCGGCGGCCACGGGCTGGCCCGGTGCAGCCCGCCCGGCACCAAAGGGTGCTTCGCAGGAGCACGCCCAGCCCATCCTATCTATAGACCTGCGGGCTCGCTCCAGCCTATTTCTGTCAAAACTAATCCTCAGCTCCATTAAGATCCACCGAGGCCAAAGTAATTATCAGGCAGCGGCGGTGGGAACTGCTCCACATGCAGCTGCGGGTACGGATCTGTCCCCCCCGGCTCAGCCCCGGCTCCCCGCTTGCTCTCTCCTGGCTGGGACCAAAACCCAGCCTGGGGGTCCCACTGTCCCCCCGCCCCACAGCCGGGGAAGGGCGATGGGGCAGCCCTCACCTGCACGACGGCGCCGGCGAACACCAGGCTCCAGTCGGGCAGCCAGGAGCAGCCGGGCAGCACCAGCCCGTAGATGCAGAGGCAGAAGAAGGGGAGGACGTAGAACATGTAGATCAGCATCTGGGGGGGACACGGAGAGGGTCACCCCCTCCCTGGTGGCACGGGGGGGGCTCCAGCCCCGCCTCGACCCCACTCACCTGCACTTTGGGGTAGGCGACGGGGTCGCGGAGGTACGGCTCGTGCTGGTAGATGTACTCGAAGCACGAATCGGCGGGACAGTCCAAAACCACCTGGGGATGCAGGGAGCGGAGGGGAGGTGGGCACGGGGCAGATGCACCGGCCCCAGGACCCCTGCATCCCCTCCGGGACCCGTGTGGGGACCCAGCACTCACCATCCCCCTGAAGAAGGTGAACGCGGCGGTGAGGAGCAGGACCAGGACCAGCCCCATGTCCTGGGGCCGCTGGTAGAGGTGCTTGCGTTGCTCCTCTGCAACCTGGGAGAGGGAAAATGCCGTATTTTCGGCTCCGCACGCTGTGGTCCAGCCCCGGGAGGGCGATACGGCCGATGGCTCCCGGTGCAGCTCCCTGCAGAGCCCCTGCCCCGGCTCCGGCTCCCGGCTCACCTTCTCGGGGCTGAGGCACGGCAGGGCCTTGGGCTGCTGGAAGAGCCTCACCCCAGCCCAGCCGGCGATGAGGACGTAGGGCAGGTTGAGCAGGAAGGCAGGGCTGAGGTCGGAGCTGTATTTCCCTGGGGAAGGAGAGCACGCAGTAGGCACGGCGGGGTGCTCGGCGCCCCGTATCGATACCTGCCGCTTGCTCCCGGGTCAGCACCTTCCTCTGCCCGCGGGGCAAGTGCCTGGGAGCAAACCCACCGGCCAGACGGGGAGATGGAGGCAGCCTGGAGGGATCAGCCCTTGCTGATCTATGCTGATCCCGTACCTATCAGGTTCCCGAGCAGGAAGACGACGACGCTCATCATCAGAGAGCCCAGCCAGAAGAGACCCAGGTTCCTGTAGCTCTTCCTGCAGAGACAGCCGGGATCAGACACCCCTGCCAGGCTCAGCGCTCCCCTCCTCACGAAATGCGGGGCCCTGCCGCCCCCGCGAGCCCCTCCAAGCTCGCCTGCCCGCCGCCGGCCCCGCTCACCTCCGGCCGATGGCCGCGATCATGGCGAGGTAGAGCCCGTAGTGGATGATGCCGTCCCAGTAACAGATCATGATGCCGTGCGCCGTGCGCAGGTAGGGCTCGCCCTGCCCGTCCGGAAGAGAGCGGATCATTCGGGGTGGGGGCAGGCGCCTTCCCACGCCCCCTCCCCAGGGCACCCCGCGGGAGCCGGGGCTGCTCTGCGCGCGGTCCCTCTGCGGCAGGAGCAGCTTCGGGAGCGGGAGCAGCATCCGTGCTCAACGCGGGTGCACGGGGCTGCTCGTGGCACGGCCGGGGTGTGCGAGAGCCCGAGGTGGGGTGAGGCGGTACCTCTCTGACGTAGACCTCCATGAAGCCCGAAATGTAGCCATCCTCCTCCAGCGAGATGATCAAGTCGACGACGGAGGTGAAGGAGAACAGCACGAACACTGCGGGAGAGCGAGCCAGCTCCGAGCGGGTCCCACGGCTCTCCCCAAATCCCAACCCTCCGCTCCCTGCCCCGGCACGGGGTCAGTCCCCACGCCTCGGGGGGGACTCACCGCAGAAAAGGGGGTCCTGGAAGTGGCTCCCTCCGCTTACGAAGAAGATGATGGAGATGAGGCCGGCGAGCACCAGCACCCCCGTCAGCATCAGCACCAGCGGGCTGCTGCAGAACAGGGCGAAGCGTTCAAGCACCCCGGGCACAGCCGGGGGGTGAAGCCCCGCTTCCCTCGGCCCAGGTGAAAACCCTTTGCCCCCGCCGAAGTGGGGGGACGGCGGGATCGGACCCTGCAGCCCCGGCGCAGGTGGGGTCCTGCGGCGGCACAGGGTGCTGCCCGTCCTCGGCGGGGGGGAGACGGCTCCTCCAGGGTCTGAAATCACCCCGGGGAGGCAAAGCCCGGAGGAAGCTGGGTCTGACACCCAGGCGTGGACGGGGAAGGGGCTGCCTCGCAGGGCTCCTGCGCCAGGGCAGGGAGAAGCCCCAGCGTGGCCAGCCCTCTCCCTCTCCAGGCTGTGGCCACGGGCCAGTGTTTTAAGAGATCGGGGAAACCGATTATAAAGCAAATTGGTAACGAGGAGACGGATACTGAAAACGCGTCCTAAGAGAGTGACAAAGGTGTAGGGAGATCTATCCCGAGCTCGTGCGTCCCCTCCAAGCAGCTCTTGCAGCGGCTGGGGTAGCTACAGCTCTGCTCTAGGCAACGCCTCTGCTAGGGAACACGGAAAACATGACGGCGTTTTTCACTCAAGCCTTTAACCCTGTTACCGAAGAAAAAGAAAAGGTGAAGTCGTGGCTGGCTGCACAGACACCGGTGTTAATAGCTCACCCTGCAGAAACACCCCATTACCAGCCCGAGGGCTCCTCGGCGCGGCGCGGCGGACGCGCGGAGCGGGGCCGAGAGGCAGCCGTCCCCCTGCCCCGCCATTGCCGGGCTGAGAACAGCTCAGCCCTCGTGTACGGGGGGCTGCGACAGCACCCGGCTGGGGTTTGCCTTCTGCAGGCGGAATTGCTCTTCCAGGGACAGGGACGGGGATGGGGACAGGGATGGGGACAGGGACGGGGATGGGGACAGGGATGGGGACAGGGACGGGGACAGGGACGGGGAGCGCAGGACCCCGCGCCCAGGGACAGGACGGGCATCGCAGCAGCACTGAGTGAGGCTGAGCTTGTCCTCACCGCGTGCTTTAAGCATCCAAACCCAACACACATATTCTTAAAAAACCCCTCAAAACAATCAAATAATTGAAGTGCCACCGCCTAAGTGCATTATCACTAGTGTATAATTAATTACTACACAACTAATTACTCCCGCGGAATGATTAATTCAAAATTAAAATACGGATGCTGCGGTGGAGTAGCACAACGCCGGGCTCCTCCGGTCACCGTAAGACGGGACCGTGTGTGCGATGGGGCTCGAGACGCGCCAAGGCGCGCCGGCACCGGGGCCACCCCACGCACGCACCAGCGCCGTGGGGTGCCGCGCTCGGGGCGCCCAGCTCACCCTGCCAGGCCGAGGGGCTCCGAGGCCACCATCGCCCGTCCTGCGGCAGGGACTAATTAAGAAACAGGGGGACGTACCCCCTCCACGTCCCCCTGCAGCGCCCGGGCAGAACGGTGTCGTTAGGGGCTGCGGTTCGGGGGCAGGCTGGGGGTCAGCGCCCCCACAGCTGCGGTGGTTCTCACCCGGCGCCGCATCGCGCGGAAGGGCTGCGGGTTTCAAAGCGACGGATGCCAGAGATCCGGGCTGCAACATGCGGTGCCGGGCGGGATGGAAGGGAAAGAGGAGGCCGAAAAGATGGGAATGAAAATCAGGAGATCTTTAAGTAAAGTTTCTCAGGTGGCCAGGAAAGCCCCGGCTCTGCGGTTAAGAGAAGCTGGCTCAAAGCCCTTCCTGCTGGTAAAGCAAAAGCAGAAATGAGCTATAAAAAGGAATGTGTAAGGAATGGGAAACGAAGGTGAAGGGGCCTGGCAGGAAGGGAAGGGTGAAAGTGCAGCACAGTGATGGAAGAACACAAGGGGAAACCCCACAGCTGGCAGGTCCCGGGGTGCGAGACTGGACATAAGAGAAAAGGAACCAGCCGGAGCGTGGGATTTCCATGGCCGAGAAATAAAGGACGTGAGGAAGCGGCGGGGCTGTGGCCAGCTCAGCAGGGAGCCCACCCTGGCTGGCGGCCGGTGCCAAAGCCCCCAAGGCGAGGGCGAGGGCGAGGGCGAGGGCCGGGGACGCGCTGAGCAGCCAGACCGCGGCGGGGCTGGGGCGTCGCAGCGGCGTCATTCGGCAGGAAAACCGAAAACAGGGCTGTTATCAGGCAGCGTGACGGTGGCGATGACGAGGGCCACGGAGGGGTGGCATCGGCCACACTGGGACACGCCAGCAGCCGAGTTGCCGGGGGCATCGCTCTGGGAGGGGGAGCTGGGGCTTGGAGGGGTCCCCAGCGCCCGGGGAGGCACGGCCGTCTGTGGAGGGGACGCCCAGCGCCGGGGGTCCTGTCCCACCGGCCCGGAGGGCGGCGCTGGGGCCAGGCGGCTGGAGAGGATGCTCATAAATCAGGGAGGCGCTGAGCACCCTAATCCCCAAGGGATTGGGGCTGTCGGCGAGCCCCATTGTGCTCTGTGTTGTGCAAGGAGCCTGAGCAACCCTGCTGCGCGTCCGTTCACTGATAACGGCATTTAAAAGTCATAAAGGCAGCCGTGAATCACGGCGGCGAAGCCCCAGCCCACAGCAACCTTTCCGTGGGCTCTGCCGGGGCAGGGGCACCCAGACCAAGCCCCCTGCACCGGGCTGGGCCGTGCTGCTGCCCCCGGCCCCAGGAGGGACCCAGCACCCTGCCCTGGACACCGCTCCCCCCTCTCCGGGTGCGGATGGGACCCAGTGGCCCGTCCCAGGTGGGACGGCTCCCACCATCCTTGGACGGTTCCCACCTTCCATCCTTGGACAGAGCCTCGTCCTGGCTCAGTCCGGATGCTCCTGCCTGGTCCCAGACTGGACCCAGCATCCAGGACCAGCGGAGGAGAGGACCCAGCGCCCTGCCCCGAGCCAGACCGCAGCATCCCAGCCCCAGAGCTCTGTCCCGTGCCCGCACTCACTCTGCCAAGGCGGTCGCGCCGTTGATGCTGAAGGCCACGGGGATGGCGAGCAGGGAAGGGGTGAGCGCGCCCGGCACGGCGGGGAGCTGCATCCCCGGCCCGGCCGCCGCCGCCGCCGGAGCCCGCGGACTTTGGCCCCGCTGCCGGCGAACAGGCAGCGCCCTTAAAGCGCCAGAGCCCGGGGCGAGGAAGGCCGGGGGTCCAGGGGGGAAGCAGGCAGCAGCCGAACACGCGCGTCTCCATACACGGGTCCGTGCCGGTCTCTGCGCTCGAGGGCTGCCTTGAGAAACCGTGCTAAGGGCTGCAGGGGAAGGATAAAACCACTCCAGAGGCTTTGAAAGCTTGGGGACTGTTTGGTTTTATTTATTTTTTTTTTTTCAATTCGTTATGGAAACCTTAAGTACCTAAAAGAGCGAAGAGGACACATCTCTCAGCTCCGTAAGAGGAAGAGAGAAGGAGCAAAGCACATGAAAGCCAACACTCCATCCCCGCCCGGCTGCGCGGTGCTTAGTTGCCGACTGGGGTTAAACCACGACAATAATGATGTGAACCTAGCAGAGAGCAGGAGTTTCAAGGTCTCTGCATCCACCTGGGAGCCCGGTGTTCCCCTGACCTCCGCCTCTCATGCTCTCTGCTCAAAACACGAGCGCTACCTCCCCACCAACGCGGGGAGAGCCCTGGCTCAGCGGTCCAGAACCGGGCACGCACTTAAAAACCTCCACGGCGCTTAGCAGACCCCCAACGCGGCCGCTCAACCTTTTCCCTTCCGTACAAAGCCTTCACAAACCCGCCACTCTGTCATATCACTCTTTTGCCCTCTTGCTTCAGAGTCCGGGGGCTGAACTGGCCGCCCTGCACTTTGCCCTGGGCTTGTTCGCCGTTCCTCCGTGCGGGAGGAACTCGGACGCGCCCCGCGTGCCCCGTCGGCGCGGCGGCCGCGAGCAGGCTCGTCGCTGATGAGGAAAGGCTCGTTAGGCCGTGCCCGTGCAGCCTACGGCAACGGGAGGGCACCTGAGAGCAAGGGGGGTTCAGTCCCCAGGGCTCAGTAACGAGACGCGGCTTCGGGGCTGAGAAACCACCCACCAGCCCTACTTGTACAGGAGATGTACAAAAAGCAGCGTGACACCCTGTAAAAAAAAAAAAGGGGTGAAAGCAGGTAATGTGGCTTGAAGCAATAACCTTCAGAGCTTCCCGAACCCCCTACAAGCGTCGCTTCGGTCTCCCCGCTCTCGCAACGGCTGCTCGGGGCAAACGAGCCCCAACCCCTCTGCCTCTGCCCAGCCGGGTGATTTCACAGCGCCGCCACCGCGCCACGCTCACCACGGGCGCTCGCGCTCGGTCACACGCGCGTTCGCGCCGGCCGGGCAGCCGGCACGGCATTTGCACGGCGGGCACCGGGAATTTACTCTTTGATCTGAAAGAGCGCGACTTCGGTGACCTTCTGGGCACGCCGCAGCAGCCGCCCGTTTGATTCCGTTTCTGAGGACTAAATCCCCGCTTTGTCGCTAATGATGGCACGGAGGAGGGCTGCGCTAAGCGGCTCGCCGCGTTTCTGCAGAACTGACCCCTGCCCGCTGCTCGCCAGCCTTGCAACGCCGTAAGAAAAAAGCAGAGCAAAGCACCTATTGACGAACACCGTTATCAAGAGACGGGGCTCAGGAAGGCCGTGGCCGCCGTGTTGAGGTAAAGGACTATAACAACTCTTGCCAACGCGCCATCAGCGAAGTACAGGGGGATGGCGGTAGCGTCAAAGACCCGATCAGCAGCGGCAGCCAGCCCGCCCGCTCACCCGGCCTTTAAGGCCGCGCTGCGAGCGGGTCACCGCCGGTGCAGAAAGGACGGCGTGCTACGTACGCTCGCAACGAAGAGACTGACAATGCCTCCGCTCTCCCCGCAGCCTCCCCGCAAGCCCCCGCTTCTACAGAAAACCCAGCAGCGAAACGGGCAGCCCCGTGCTGCTCCGGTCCCGGGTGACGCAGGACAACCAGCTCCGCAGCTGGGGCTTGCGCCAGCCGGGAACCAAGAGCGAGCGGCGCTGCCACGCCAGGGATGGCGTCCTAACTTACCAGGGATGGGCGGCTGTCACAGCGACCTCAATCATTTGGGCAGAAGCCTGGAGACCTGCCGGATTTCCCTGTCTGCCCCGATCACTGCCCGTGCCCATCAGCCGCCCCAGCGCAACGTCCCCGTGCAGGCGCTGTAGTGAGCGCGCAACGCGCCGGCACGGCTCCCTGCGTTTGCAAGGTGCTCAGGGATTTTGCTTTTCCTCACAATGAACCCCTACTGAATTGACTGTTTCAAATGTTCTTATTGAAAGCCAAGTCCTTGGCTCTGGGTTAAGAAAAGTTAACAAAAAGAGAATCACACGCCAAGCGTTCGGACTGAGGGAAAACAAAGGCAAAAGTAACCAAACCAACCAACCTCACTTTGTTTTCTCCAAGATGCTGGGATGGAAAGAGACCTAGAGCAGTCTCTCAGCCTACGAAAATCCCAATAAGACCAAAAATTCAGTGATGAGAAACTAAGGAACAAATGAGTTTTATTTTATTTACAGACCGAAGGAAGAAAATTCATATTTGTAGACGGGTTTCTTATGACAACAAAATCCAAACGGCCTTTGACAACCTGTGTTTGAAGGCTTGGTTCTTCATCACCCCAATCCACAGAACGTGGTAGCAAGTCTCCTGTTCGGCTAGGGAGCCGGGGGTGAACTTAGTGTTCGAGAAGCCAAGAGGCTGTCGCCTCTGAAGCCGAATGACCTCGCCCTGCGCCCCTCAACCCTCGCAGCCATGCTCCACACCGACCCGCGCCTCGTCTTCCGCAGGGCAGAGCCAAAACCAGCAGGCACTGGTTTTGCAATGTCAGCTGAAGGTCAGGCTATACCTCGAGCTTCGCGACAGCGTCAGAACCCAGTTCTTCAGGGAACACCGGCCTGGCTGGAGAATAGCCCCAAGAGCTGGGTCGGAGACAGTCCCTTGTATTTGCAAATAAAAAATAAACAAAACACCCCCCGAGCAGCGCAAGCTGCGCATCCGAACAACAGAGGATCTGCTGTCGCACAAAAAAAACGCATTCCTTGTAACGCGGCACCGAGCTAAACACGAATGGAGTCCCTGAACTCTTCCTATCGGTCTCTTTGGTGCTTCCCCCCCGCCGCCAGCAGGGCACCGGGTGAAGATCTCCGTCCTCGCCTGCTCTCTTCTCCTCTCTGCAAACCACCCAGGCCTTGTTACGACACCGTTGTCATGACACTCGAGTGTGCAGCGAGTGGGCTCGCAGGCCTTCCTTCTGGGTGAAAGATGGTACTGTGGCTTCGGTAAGTTTTACAATCTTAGCAAATAAGAGAATGATAATGCGGTTTCATAACATTTCACGGTAAAATTATAATTGTTTTGAAAATACATTGTCCCAAAAACAGTCTCAGTAGTAAGGTCGTCGTGGATTGTTCTGTGGGGAATAACAAGAGAAAATTAATCAAAATTGCTGTCTTCACAGAACAATGAGCATCTGAGCTTAATTGTCTGAAAAAGCCACTGAAACGTGACATATCTGACAGCGAAACCTGAGGTTCCCCATCAAAAAACTACAAACGTAGCTTTCTAGGTGTGCTGGCGTGCTGAGCGTAACAGAGGCAAGCGCAAGCTTACAAAGCCTTTTGCAACCAGGAAAACAATTATTCAAAATAAACCACGGAATCACGGACAGCCCATCTGCTTCCTTTGTGCGCGAGGTTTATACTTCGTATGTACCGGATAAAATTAAAACCAGGGGCTTTTGTATTAAAATAAAAATCATAGCAAGGAAAACCGCGCACCCATGGATGTTTTGGTAGCAATCATTTGATTCAACATGAGAACAGAATCAAAGAGAAACTCTGACAGCGTTCGCTCTCTTGGCTAAGCCCTAGAAACTCTCACCCTTACGTGACACCCACAGAAGCCTCAATGGATTTGTCACCGTGTCTGCTCTGGTTTCGGGTCCACCTTACCAATGGATTTGGTCGGAAGCGGTAGGCGAGCATCATTCGTTTACGGAATGCCTCGTACTCATCGTCCTCCTTGGTTAGCTCGGCGGGACGATCAATGCCGAAACCAGCTCCATCCACAGCAGTAGTTCCCCTGTTGGGAAGAGGGAACAAAGCCTCCGAGGTAAGCAGATGTGGCAGATCACCTTCCTCTCCACCAGAAATACCTGCTCAGAGCTCAGAGAACAAGCGTCAGGGAGCACCGGGCGCCGTCACGCAGAGCGCGCTGCATCAAGACAGACAGCTAATACCGAGCGCCTTATTGCGTTTGCCACGTTTCTGCGTTGCCCTTCCAAATCGATGACGCTTGCTATTGCTAGATGGAAGCAGTAGTGTCAACAGATATTTGCTTAACCTTTTACAGCTGGAACAGAAATGCCGTCTATGCTTTGGATGCCTCCCTACTGAACGGTGCTCTGACTGGCAACCTCTGGCAGCCGAGCGCGTTGATGTGTACCTCACTGACTGGAGGTACAGGACTGTTAAACAACGCGCCTGCCTCCCCTTCCTTCGCTCCAGAACGGTCCAAAAGCAGAAGCAATTCCTTTCCATCTGCTGTAGCACCTTCTTATCCGCTCTAAGAACATCAGAGAAGGTGGAGCCCAGGCAAAGCACAACCCTTGTTCAGCCCTGCGATGGACAGAAACCGCCTGCCTTCTGGTGTTTGCAAGCCTTGCTGGTGTGATTACAGCCATCTTTTATCACAGGACTTCTTTGAACCAAGAAGCACGTTGCCAGAGAGATCTTCTTGCGAAAGAGCAGCAGAAGTGCTTTGTAGGGATACTTCCTATTGTGCAGTAAACAAACAACTGTTATTTCTAAAAGGATCTAACGCTAAAGAACAATTCAGAGTATTTCCTATCCCCAATATTTGAAGTTCAGCATATGCTACCGACAGATGATCCACCTAAAAAGAGAGGCTCATCTATTTTTGGATAGAACTCACATAAAGCTTTATTATATACAAAGCGTGATCAAATCAGAAGACTTCTGTGCAGAAGAGTGACGTCAGGACAGCTGCGTGATGACACACGAAGCGCTCTGATCTGGACTGCAACACCTTTCAAACACAGGTCTAGCAAGTACTGGTCATCGCCTTTCACCCACGGTACGCCAGGGACCAGCCAGCAGGCACCAAAGGCGCTTCAGATGCAAAAGGCGTGTTCTTTAATACTTAAATAAATTTATGACTTTAAAGACATGACTTAATCCTCACGTGCCCTGGGAGAGGTGAGGTGCAGACAAGCATTATCTTCATTTTATAGAAGGGGAAACTGGGGAGAAGGCACCTTTCAGAAGAATGCAAACTATCAGAACCTCTCGGCTCTGATCATGCCTCCTGCCTGAGATAAAGCAACAAACCCAGGCCTTGGGGGGAGGGAACCCCAAAGAAATCAGAAAGGATTTTTCTCCTTTGCTGTGAAGATCCCATATTCTGTTCAAGTGATGAATTACAGCCACGCTCATCGCAGCTGCTTCCAGGAGGCCAGGGCAGGAGCATCAATTATCAGCCCAAGAGGAAAGGACTAAATCAATAGTAGAAGAACTCTGCTTACTTGCTGACTGGGTTTTTAATCCCCTGTCCGTCCGAACCAAGTCCCTCGCCTTCCTTCCAGCCCATCTTCATTAGCATTTGATAACCTATGTTTTCCACAGTCAGTTTGAACTCTTTGTATTCAGAATAATCTGGCTCGCGTCCTTCCTGCAGAGACACAAAAGGTAGCGTTGGTTATTTTTTATATGCACCTATCTTTGTGGGTCAGAGGAGGGGAAAACCAGCTTCAGCTACTCAAAGTCAGGATGGTTCTGGCAAACGATTAATAACTAGCAGGATTTCTTGGGATTCCAGTTCTGCACCCCCACAGAGAAGAAAACAGGTAAATGATAAAGCACTGCACAGCCCTATAACATAATCTGCAAGAAGCAGGGAATGTTACTGTGAGATTAAGCTGAGAAATATTTAGCTCCTGAATTTAAAGTTGCTCACTGGATCAAGCTTCAGATGCAGTTCTTATTTAAGCCAGGATCTCCAGGGAACATCAGACCCCATGCTGGTTACACGAAAACATTACGAGGGATGCGCCAGCATCAAGAAGTTCTACAGTTTAGGAAGAATTGGCAGGTATTGAAGTGCTTTGCATAAGCTTTTTGTAGGCTTTATATTTTCACTTTACTGCAATCATCTGGATAAAAATTCAAATTTTCCTTGCTTGGCATCAGCAACCACTTACCGAAACAGGAACAGCAGACAAACGGTGGGTAGTCTGAGAGGCTTGTCTGTAATTTCAGCTAGCCCCCAAATACTCTCCCAATAGCCTGTTCTCTAATTTGCTACAGCCGTTTCTCTGCAAACAGCAAAAAACGAACCCCTTGTTTCCTCCCGAGGCAAGAGAGCTCCCAGCGTGAGGGCAGAAGTACCTCAAGGCTGCAAGGTAGCTAACTGCTGTGACAAAGGGCTAAGCAGGCTCGAGGCCTTTCCCTCACTGCTATGGGACAAGTCTGAAGCATTGCCACCGCCCTGCGAAGTCTCTGCTATTTCACCTTCAATGCCTTGAACGTCTCCATGAATTTCTCCAGCTCGTCAGGTGGAAGAAAGTCTCCGATGAAATGTTTCCCTCTGCCCATCTGGGTCAGCTGCTCAGCCCACTCTGCCCAAGAGAAACACAGAGGAGAGAAAACAGCAATAACGCAGCGTTCTTTGACTTGGAATTTCAGAGGGTTTGTGAAGCATAAAGCCTCACAGCAACAGACGGTTATTCTCTCCGCTCAACAGGCAAGGAAGCCACAGCACAGACCAGTGAAAAGTGACCCTGCAACTCCCACGCCAAGACCACGATCTCAGACATCTCCCTCTGGAGGCCTTTGCACAACCGCAGAGCGAGACGTCTGCGTGGCAGCTCCCTACACACCTCGCGTCTTGTCCATCTCCATGCGTCGAAGCTGGTGCTCCCACGTTCCCAGTTCGCTGTCCACCTCTTCATCGCTGTCATAGCCGTGTTGGTGCTGCTGAATTGCCTTTTCCCACATCATCTGCATCTCCTGCATGGCTCGCTTGTGCTTCATGATCATGTCGTACATCTGCTGCATCTAGGGGCAGAGACGCAACAGCGCACTCAATAAGACAAGCAGTTCACAGGCAGCCACAGAGGCATGCAGCGCTCTGCGGCAGAGCCCGCAGCCGCCCCAGCTGCCGTACAGAATACCGGCTATGACAACTACAAATCCCAACAGGCAGCGCTGTCGCTTGATCTGATCCGCTGGCTTCTCAGATCAAACGGGAGCGTTATGCGCCGGTTCCTCCAGCAGAAGTACCTCGATACCAACACTGAGGACTGCTGCCATCTGATCGTCCCCACGCAGTTTAACCATCGCCCCCACGCTCTGGCAAAAGCCAATTCTGCGCTCATTCCCCCCAAGCTTCCAAGTATCCGCTCGCCTTCTCCCCGCTGCTGAAGCAATACATAACCAGCTGCAGCTGTGACACAACAGACCTTATAGATTTTGGGGTTTAGTTTGGTAGGACAGCAATTGGCTGGCTTAATTCATTTTCCCCAAAGTCCTCTAATATTTCTGCTGACTGCAGCATCACATGGTTCTTAAGCATTCAGCACAAATCCTAGAGATTTATTTGTGGGCCACTGGGAAAGTTTCTTTGCTACCTTCACCTCCGTTTCCCATCTAACCCAGCCACGCTGCAACGCAATATGAATTTGGAAATCATTTCAGGGCATTACCTCCTGCTGCTCCTTCAGCTGTTTCTTCTGGGCTTCAGAGAGCTCCGTCACACCCACCAAACCAACCGGTTTCCCTTTTTCATAACCCAGACCCTTGAGGTCCTGAACTGTAATAAGCACACGTTAAAAAGACTTTCAAAAATCCGAGACAGCTGTTGAGACCAGCGAAACCACATCTCAAGATCCCCGCATGAAGTTTTACGCTCATTTCCCAGTTCCAGCACTGACGCGCTTAAGAACAACCGCCTGGTAGGACATAAGAACCGCAGGAGCAGGAAAGCCACTGGGCTTCACCTCCGTCACCAGCCAGCGCAGAGTATTCCCTCGCCCTGGGCCAAGGCTCTGCCCCTATCGCATTGGCAGACTTGCAAACTGTCCCTCACATCCTCGGAGGTCACGCTGCACGGCAATCTGCTACGCCATGCCTTAAAAATCATTCCTCCTTAAGATTAATTCCCCGCATAAGGCTTCCTCGTGAACCCCAGCCATCGCAGAGAGTGATACTTAATTATTCAGAATTGAGTCACGAGCAGATCTGAGCCCGTCAGCATATTGTCCAATCTGTGCACGTAAGTGCCTGCTGATTACTATGTAAACAGCGACTTCATTCAAAATGAAAAGCAAATGACCACATTAGAATAAAGACATGAGCATTATGCTGCTTTTGGAAGTTGCCGTTCCCCAAGGAGATTTTAGTTTCTGATCTACAGGCTCAAGAGCAGCATTGCCAGGGACGCTGCCCCTGCTTTCAAAGAGGGGGCATTTTAAGTCTCTGCTTGACAATCCCATTGATGTAGCCTCCGTTTTCTGCAGCATCCCCTTTTGGAAGCTCCTCCTTTGGAATGATTTTTGCTGTTGTATCAGATAAGCCCTGAAATTAGACATTAACATTATCTGGGCAGGGCACCCACTGATTTAAAATGACCATACGGCACTCTGAGTTCAAAGGGCAAGTTAAAGGAAAGAGAGACGGGGGAAAAAAAGGAAGCCTATTTGTAATTGCTGCACCATGAAAGTAATGGAAACACTGCTGGGGCTGCAAAAAGAGATTTACAATGGAGATTGCCTTGCAAACTTGGTTCCTATATATCTAGCAGGGCTGGCAGCTCCCCTCTAAAGCACCTCAGAGTCAAGAACCCAACAGTTAAATATTTAAGGGATTAAAAGAAGACACACAACGGCACTTGAAAGCACGCTGCATTTTTCAATACAAGGAAAAGGATTTCTTCCTAATGACTGCAAAAACCTCCATTTGAATGTAAGTCCAGACTACAGTTAAGTGATGCTTCATTAATTATTCATTATCTATTAATTATGAAGCCCGATAATAATAGGATCATTGTTCATGACACCAAATGTCTACACAGCATGCTAATTAGGCCCCAGGGGTCGTCTTCTCCCTTCCTCTTATTCGCACTCAGGGCAATTGATCTGAGCACTCTTATCTCCCCTCCTTTCCCACATGCTTTTGGCTGAGCGCTCCAGGATTGGAAAGTGGCTTCCTTAACTCCAGCCTCCCAAGGAGAACATAAACCAGCGCATCCACCCTCCCTCGCACAGCTACAGCCTCTGCACATTTGCACCAGCGCCGGGAGTCAACTCTGCAGGAAGAGTTATGTAAAACACTGCAAGAGGTTTTCCAAGAGGAGGGAAGCGAGAAGCCGCGCTACGCTGGGCTTGGTGCTAGGATACGCACTCTCAGCTCCCAAGAAATAAGAACAAATAGAAAAATAAACCTATCTATTATTGACAAACAGCCCAATTTCTGTCTCGGAGAGCACCGAGATTTGGAAACAGTTTTAATGAATGCACTACACCTATTCCAGGTGAAGGAGAATCTGGCCCCAAACGTTAGGTGAGACTGGGGCACTCCGGCATCGGCCCTAGTCAAAGATTCACCTCCTGTCTCAGGGCATGGGAAAGCTTTCTCTGAACGCACCCAGGAAGACTCTCTGCCCTTCACAGAGGTCAGCAGCTCTTTGTCTTACTTCTGAATTGCATAAACACTCAGGCTAAGAGCCAGGCACGGCTCTAGAGGCCCCACGAGCTGGTGGCTTGCCAGCATATATAACCACCTTAAAGGAGAAAGGTGAGACTGTAGCATCTTCTTTTCCTTCCCAGAAAGCATATGCCACTGCTCCTTCTTGTGCTAAAACTACATCTGGCTCGTCTGACTGCTCTGGTACCTTGCAGACTTTATGCTGAGAGATGCTGAAAGAGGCACTGCAGAAATTTAGCTCTGGGGGATAATTTTGTAGTCTTGGCCCAAAGTATCGCAATACAGGCAAAGTTGACAGAAAAAGCGAAGCTCCATCCCAAGTCCACATCTGAAGATAGAAAAGTCTATTCATAAATAAGATCAGTCAATGAATTTGCATAAAAATAGATAAGATTTATAAGTTCCTCACGCTGGTCTAGCACCAGGCAAACACTATGCGGAAGATAAGGAGTTGCTTCTCAGTCTCATGTTCAGCAGGCCTGGGAAAAATACATTTTTTTCCCCTTGAATGACATCAGCTTTGCCTACAGGGTTAATGGTGCAGTCTATCTGCAGCATTGGCAGAAGACTACCTGAAGGTTTATCCCTTTCCCACATGCCCGAAGAGGAGCTTGTTAGAAGAGAAGTGAATGTCCTTTAAGGACAGCAGGAGAAATCCCAACACAGAAGCGCCTGATTTTTTGCTTCATAGTCTGAAGATCTTACTCAATTAAAACTAATCAGACCCAAACCAATCCAATATTAGGTTTCAGAAAATTCTAATGACAGGCTGTAATTTCCCATTAGTCCGCAGAGTTCACTAATCACACTATCTCTGTTCCGTTCAGCTTTTCAGATGCGTTAGTCCCTGCAGTACGCATGCAGTTAAGTGCTGCGATATCAATACATTTAAGAGGAGCCTTGCTTCTGTCCAAAAGGGCTACACTTTCTCCTCTCCGTGATCCTGATTTATTACTCAGAGTAGATAGGAAAAGAATCAGAACAGTCCTCCACTAAATCCAAAACAATTGCTAAGGATAAAGGACTAAGACGTAGATATTTCGGTACCAAAGCATACTGTGCAACTCTAACCTTCCAGAGGAGCAGGGTGTAATTAGGAATTCTCTTCACCTGTCAGGTTGAAGATGTTAATTCTAAAAAGGGATTAGTCCATCTGAACGGATAAAAAAAAAAATCCTTCCCCCTGCAGAGCATTAACAGCGCATTAACGGTTGATTTGTTATGCCTGGCAAATTGTTTGCTGTCCTTTTCTTCTACTTGACACAAAGCCCTGCAGAAAGTGAGCATGAAGACAAGGAGCATGTTCCTGTCTAATTAAGGGGAGGCTGGGAGAGCCAGGGGAGATTCAGCGGGAAGCATGCTGGAACGAGCACACGGATACCCTTGCAGCCCCCCCACTGCAGCAGGAGGTATTAAGACGGAATCCGATGCTTGTTTTGATAGCGCCTGCCCAGCTTCATCATCGAAGCTTCATTACTGTCTGCAAGAAAACAAAATTACTCTAGAGGTACAAAATCAGGAAAGACTTTTGCATCTGATTTCTGCCTTACTATGAGCAGCAATTCAAGGTCAAATGAATAAACCATCCAGGTTTGTATCTTGTCCTGTACGGACGAGATGTATAGCCAAGACTTCTGTATAGGGCTGTGATCAGGAGACAGAATTACACAGGAACTTCTCCTCATCTACATTTGAAGTGCTCGATTAGGAGATAGAGTCCTTCCTTCCTGACCTCCACAGAATCAACAGATGCCACATCATATACAGCCAACCCTACATCTTACCCGAGCCGAACAATCAAAGCTATTAATGGCTGAGCAATTATCTCCTCTAAAACCCAGCCAAAGCAGAGACCCACTGACTCGCTGGAGCCATGAATTGTACAGGATGACCATGTGTTGAGAATTATCCGTGGTACCACCCTGCAGCTCAGAAAATTATAGCTTGTTTTCTATTACTTGTCCCACTTCATCCATTCTGCTATTGCTTTTTGAGAAAGGTCCTTATTGAGACAGGTACTTATTACTTTTCCTGTGACTTTAGCCTCATACTATTAATTCTCTCAGTTTGCCAGCACCAACTGCCTTATCTTGTGTCTCCTCTTTCTCCTTTTCACATCCTTTCCGCACACCACGCTAATTGGGCAAAGGATTCAAAGATGCCATCTTAAACATCTGCATTCACCTGTTGTCCTTGAGCGCCTCAATTTTTGTATGCATCTCTAACTGCCTGCCTAATTACCTATCTGCACATGCAGGGACGAACAACCTCCGAGAGCTCACTAGAAGTGCCTCGACTGGAGGAATTATCTTCCAACACTCGAAGGGAGCTGCACCCCCTGAGTGAACTTGGCAGGTGAAGTAACAGCAGCACGAGCCTCAAGGCTGGATGAGGACTGCGAACCCCGTCTGCAATCAAATGAACTGAAATGGGAATAAATTGGAACTGGAAGTTATACTTGCGTCGGCCAGCACTTGGGGAACAGCTATTCCCATTTCACCTTCTGATCAGAGTGAGATGGAAGCGCTGCCCAGGGATTTTATCCTACCACGGGGAATAAGCACAATTCAGCCTTTGATATTTGTTTTCTGACAGACTCTCTTCCTGAACTGAAATAGCCCTAAATAGTGTAGAGGCTGAGGCTGTAATGAGCTATAGCACAGCAGGGGTTTTAGAGATAGCTGGAGAACGATAAGATCCAGTCCCTGGTGTCAGCGAGATAAAGTGGTTTATCTGGGTTTCCACACAGGGGAGAGTCAGCTGCTAGACCCAGCTGAAAGATAGGGGGCTGGCAACCAAGGAGGTTACAACGAGAGATAAGGCTCGCTGGGTTTTCTGTTTACAAAGCCAGCTGTGCTAAGGCAGAATGCGCTCCCCAGGAAAAACAGTTATTCACCACAACACACAGACCCACTAACCTGAAAGAGGGGAGGGAGAATCCAGCTGCTGGACAAGCTGCGGGAGGGGCAATTCAACCTTGTCCTCCTCCGGCCCCCACCTGCTCTTCCGCTTCTTTTTAGTAGTGCCTGTAGCAGTAGCTGTAGTTGTTGTTGTTGTTGCAGCAGTAGTTGTAGCTGTCTGATCAGGTGGAGTTGTAGAGGATGATGGTGAAGGTGAGGGCAAGGATGAGGGCAAGGGCAAAGGCGAGGGAACGGGCAAGGGCAAAGGTGCGGGACCGGGCAAGGGCAAGGGCAAATGCAAGGGAACGGGCAAGGGCAAGGGCAAAGGCAAGGGTGAGGGCAAGGGCAAAGGCAAAGACGATAAGCACAAAGGTGATGGTGATGCCTCGGGACTGGTCTTCCTTTTCAGACTGGACTCTGCAGGCAAGGGGGCACACACAGTGCTGGTTTTGGCCTTACGGAACTCCTCCAGTTTCTGCCGGTAATACTTGTAGCCTTTGCTGTTTGGCTCATATAAAAACCTACGAAGAGAAAAAAAAAAAAAGAAAAAGAAAGTTTAGATGTAACAGTCATATGCAGGGGCTGGATATAGCACAGTCTGGTCAGGGCTTTTCTTTCCTGCAATGCTCTTGCACAACCAGCCTTCCCACACACTTCCTTGCTCTCCAGCACCATCCTGTGTGTACGGGCACGCAATGCAGGGCTCTGCGCGCTCTTGCAAGGTGAGCCGCAAGCCTTTGGGATCAGGAAGCGTATTTCCTATTCCTGAGCAAACCACAGCTATTTTTGGTGCCAAATAAACACACCGTACTGAAAAGGATCACGTTCCATTTGTGGAAAGGCAAGGTCCTCCCCCAGAATTCACGTTTGGAAAAACTGCAAGGGCTCCAGAACACGTTGGGTTTCAGTTCGCAGAAGAAAACAAACATTCAGGTCTCACCAACGGGAATGCCAAACCACTGCCTAAAGAAACTGCTCCCAAGTCTCTATTCAAGCTAGAAGCGTTGGCATTACCAGTCCGCTTAATTACACCGTGGCTCCTCCTTCTGTTCCCTCATACGCAAAAAACCGTTGCTTTATTTGCTACCCCTTCCAGAAATAGGCATCTCTGACCTTTTGGGTAAAATAAAACTCCTTAGTCTTTGTGGGAAGAACATGAACAATCCTCAATCTAGCAGCTACGCAAAAAAAAAGAAAAAAAAAAATCAATACAGTCATGTTTGTTACAAACACGTTATCTTTTTGGGCTCCCTCCAGTTTAAATATTTCACACAGAAAACTTGTCTGTTCCCAACTCCTCTACAATCTTCCCTTTTTAGATGACCAGTTTAATACTTGATATAACCTCTCCTCGGGATAGTGCCTGCTCCCACAAGAAAACGGAAGAGATGACAGGCCTTTCCCACCTGCCACTGCACAACCTGCACAGGCAGACACAAACAGCTCTCTGACGCGTTTTAAAATTCACTAAGTGTGGTCCTACATCCTGCTGTTTGAATAGCAGCACTAAGGATTGCTTCAGGACCAAGCAGAGGGCCGGATGGGGCCCTCCCTATGGCAAACCTGACGGAATCCTAACGAAGGAGATGGCGTATAACTCGAGCGCGCTCAGGTGGGATCACAGCAGTGCTTTAAAGTAAATAATGAAACAGCTCAGGTATTAGCACATCTGCTTAATGCAATTCACAACACAAGGGGAGTACCCCAGGGGGGCAAAGGCAGGCAATAAAATGCCAAAATATCAGCAATGAAATAAGGCCTGCTGAGCCCCACTTCCCTTCCAGAGAATGCACCAAATCGTTTGTAAGAGCAGAAGAATGAAACAGGGATGAGACCAAAGGGAGGCATTAAACAGCTGTCGGTGAGCACTGAAGAGAACATCAGACAGGCTGGAAAAGATATTCTAAAGGAGGACCTAACGGTGAAGGAATGCTACCCGTACGTTAGTGAAGATGCTGTGCAAAGAGCAACCCAGGAAATTAACTGGACAGCAGGGGTGTGCGCGGTGGATGGGGGCCCACGCCAAAACACAGCTACGTACAGAAAAGTACGAAGGTTAGAGTTATACTAGTACATTGCAACAGAAAGCGGGTGAGGAGGGGTGGACGTCGCAAATTAATTTGGGGGAAAGCAGATCGATTTCTCTGTGCCTTGCTTTAAACTGTGAAGCTTGAGAATGTAAACGTATCGGTGCTATCTAAGTGCGCTGTCCTTGTAACTTCAGACTTATCACAAGCTTGTCTATTGTTTCCCCTTAAAAAAAAGGGCCCATCCAAGCCCCCCACATTACACTCAGCAGCAGGTTTCTTCCTCACCTGAAAGCATGGTTCTCTCGGTTGTTCTGCAAGGCAATAGCTTCCACCTCGGGACCCCCGTCTGCTATGAACCTGGCCAGTTTCTCAGCAGAGTTCTTTGTCTCTTCGTCGTCTGGGGGTGAAACTTTAAGCAGGCTGTCAGTACTGGGCCCAACTCACACAAGCAACAGTCAAAGCCTATCTGTTCTAAGAACCCCAAGAGCAGAATAAGGGCAAAAGGTCGAGTTTAATTTTTAGAAATATTACACATAAACAGTCATAGAGTTTATATCACAAAAACATGATACTGCATCAGGTTGTACAACAACTCTGTAACCAGAGGAGTGCCCATTCACACACCAGCTTCCTCTGTGCCAGGAGCCAGATGAGAGCAGATTAACAGACAAACCAGCTTTTGTCTTCAAAGATGGACACTTGTTTCTCTCTGCTGCAGAGGAAGTCTGTTCCTTCCTCCTGCCAGGCACTTTTCCATAGGGTTACACCTCAGCACTCGCAATTATCTCTAGTT
Organism: Theristicus caerulescens; assembly: GCA_020745775.1. Classification (NCBI taxonomy): domain Eukaryota; kingdom Metazoa; phylum Chordata; class Aves; order Pelecaniformes; family Threskiornithidae; genus Theristicus; species Theristicus caerulescens. Next base: position 4,866,184 of record CM036579.1, read on the forward strand.
AAAGACTTTGCCACTGACGTCCCCAGGAGCAAGGGGAAGGCCTTAGAAAAAGTGGCCAACTGATACCGCACCGTAATCCCACTTGTACCTACTGTCACTACACATCTGCTGGCCGCTTTAGGGGAGGGCTGTAGGACAGAGGAAACTCTCCCTGGAACAGTCCCAATCCTCACCTGGAAGAGGTGGCTACTGCAGCCTTAGTCCAAAGGCACAGAGAAGGCTCTGATCATTAATATTTCAAGCATATTTGATGTTTATAAGGAGCCAGGCAAATACGTTATTTAGCCACGACAGCCTTATATGACATTTGCTACCTGCACAGTACCAGTGCCAGTACTCCAGTGTGCTGGCACAGGACCAGGAGGCAGAAGACATGATTATAAGCCATGGACAAGTCATGACCTTTCCTTGCTTCAATATTCCACACCTGTAAAGTATGGATAATACTGCTTAGCTTCCGAACTGTTGTATCAGTTAGTCGATATTGGTAACAAGCTCTTTCAGCCTACAGTCTATTAAACCATGATTTGTTTGAGCTGTTAACTCATCAGCATGACAGCTAAATTGCATTAACGCTCCTTTCCGCAGCAAAGGAAGCTGACACAGAGAGGCTGAGTGATTCGCCAGGGCCACACGGCAGGCCTGAAACAGAGGCCGGACCAGAAGCGATAAATGCCTGGCCTGCAGACCACGCTTCACCCGCTAAATAATTTCTGTCTCTTAAGGCAGTTAACCAGATTCCACTGCTCACACCACCTGTCTGCTGGCAGATCACCCACTTCTGCTGGTTTCCCACCTGAAAACACGGTCCCTTACTTGCCAGGATTTATGGCCCAAGCAGAAAAGAAAAGCTTCAGTTAGGGAAATGGCAGCAGAAATGGGGATTATGTTCAACAAATCAACCAACCATTTTCATTGATAACAAACCAAATAAGAACATCTCAGAAAAAGTACTTTTCCTAAATGCATTTTCAGGGCTGAAACACTTGCCAGAACGCACACGACGGAGAATCATTTTAGTTCACTTTGTTAAGGATTTTGGAGAAATACAAGGACAATCTCTTTCAAGAGCCCTTTACACAGAGCATGGTATAGCACGCTGCGGGCTTGGGAAACAACCGTTTTGGCACAAGAGTTCGATGCCGTCATGGCGAGGTTTCATCACCATCTCCTTCCATTTTGAAATTTTATTTACAGGCAGCAGATTGACAGCCAAATATCCACTCCAACTGTTTCCCGAACAGACCTAACAAGCAGTTACAGAGAGAGTGAAGAAGTCCAATTTAACTTATGCAATTTATATTCTCCAGATCCTGGTCTTAATTACCTTTCTGAGAAGAGGATGCCTGAGAACTTTGATTCTCTTTTCTTATCTCTGCCACTTTCTTTCTGTAGTAAAGGAATTCTCTGCTGTTCTTATCATGCAAAAACCTAGGGTGGAGATGGAGGGAAAAAGGGAAAAAAATATGCATCAGCAACAACTATATGCAAACATCGATACTTTGGGATATAAATAGTTCAAAACAAAAAATACCAAGCAGATAAATTGCTCAGAATGCACTTAAAATGTGGATTGCAAAGTCTTCAGCATGTATAAATACACATAGCTTTAATCTAAGGACTTGCATCCAAATTTTTTGTGTCACTTGAAGGGAAATAAATAACGGCGTCCTCTGATACAGGAGGGGATCCTCTGTCCACGGCCACACAGTGCATCAGCGGCAGAGGAGACGGAACCAGCCCCGAGATCGAGCCCGGTGTCCCCGTACAGGCAGCCAGACCTCCCAGGCTGTATGCCTAACTCCAGCTCATCTGCCTCTCAGCACCAGCACAGTACCACTTTCTGCCTCAGCTTCCCCAGCTATAAAACAATTACTCACAACAAAGCTCAACTCCACCAAAAGATAATTAAACCAAACACATCCACGAGGGCTATATACACAAGGCTGATATTTTTCTCCTACAAAGAGACAGCGTTCTGCTTTGGAAGACAAGAGTTAGCACCACACTTACGAAAAAGCTGGGTTATCCTTGTAGTCTTCCATAGCGACCTTCTCTAATTCTGGTCCCCCTTCAGCCACGAACCTAGCCAGCTTTTCCACCACTTGTCGGGTCTCCGCATCCTCTGGGGGTAAAACTTTAAGCAGGCTGTCAGTACTGGGGTTCAACTCACACACCAAACAGGCAACAGGTACATTACTTCTAAGAACCACGGCGGCAGACAAAAGTAGAACGGGAATGGGAAGAAAAAGGATGAAATGGGGTATCCAGTCTTACACAGCTGTACAAATTACAATCCCTAGGTTACTGTCAGCCCCTGCGCTCCCCTAGTAGGAAGATAACGCTTTGTCTAGATTTTTCCTACAAGGAAAAGCCTAAGATTTGGATCACCACAGTTGAGGGTGCAACTTCAACTGCAACGTAATTTGCTTCTGACAATTCTACTCCATACAAAACACAATGGGGAGGAATGGGAATTTGCTTTTAACAACCGCATTACTCACTAAAGATCACAGATTCCAGTTCCCAAGACATCGCTCTGTACCCAGACAGCAGAGACAGATTGTGTAGCCAGAGCACATAGCTCTTCCTACTGGCATATGCCCATGTCTCAACCCTCGCTTGGAGGGAATCCCACCAGAGATAAGAGGAGAGCTCAGTCTCCAAGAAACTGTATTTTGGCTTCTGTGCCAAGAAAGGAACCCACTAACGCTGACAGTGATTACAGAGCTGGTGCAGGACACGTTCAACGGCAACTAAACACAGGCATTTGTCTGGACACCGACATTTTGGGTAGGGCGCTGAACAGAGAGCACGCAGGAGCAGAGCTGTCCCGACTGAGCTAGGCTGGATTCAAACCCACGATTGTTAAATCAAGGGTCCATACTCCGTCTTTGCTCTCTGCAGCCAGTGGCGATTTCCCATTCCTGCACTGTATTTCACGCTTAAGTTCAGAATTGCTAAGATTATGCTTTTATAAATCCCACCAAAAATAGCCAGACATGGTTTTGTAAACATATAATGAAATAAATTATGACACAAAGCTTAGTGTGACTTATTTACCAACTCCAATCTAATTTTATACTCGATTAATATGCACGCATGAAATTCAGATTATTAAGCAAATCTGCCTTCTGGCCTAGGTTATCCAGAGAAACTTGGTAATTTAAGTGCTGCAATATTCTTCATTGGTTTTCTGTCCTACTTAAAGCGGCCAGGACCTAGAGGTGAGATTTTTCTAATGAAACTTTGAAAAGAGGCAGGAAGTTTGATTTTACCTGGTCATAGTTCCGTGCCTTACGTGTAATCTTATTTATTAACACATACAATTTTTCGCCCTATGCAGCCACACCCAAACTGAGGACTTTTCATCTTCCATCATTTAAAAAAATGAAAATTCCATTTTAAATACAAGCATTATATCTATATGTGTTCTAGAGAACTCAGCACAAGCCATAACAGATTTCAACTGTACAAAAGCAGAATTATTATGATTAGCAAACAATCAAGCTCCATTAAGAGAAGAACATATTTCTTCTCTACACATTATTTTTCACACAGACTTACAGACCGATCAAGCGCTTGCCTTGATAACTCAGAGAAAATAAATCTTCTAGGCGAGTGACCCATCGCCCACACCAAGTTCGGGCTGGATAAGTAACATCTAACAGCATTCAGTCCCCAGCTTTTCTGCTGAAGCTGGCTTTGGAGGAGGCCACCAGCGTTAACTGGTGTCATTTATATTTCATAAGTCTGCACACAGGAACTGTGCTAAGAATACCAATTCACAGCACAAGGGAAAAAACCCAACCCTCTACGGGGACGAAGATCCTCCTATCGCTAGGGTAAGTGAACCTGCACCCCAAAACAGACAATGCAGTACAAGGCGTCATTTACCTTTAATTTCCAACCACTGTTCATAATCTTCCTCCTCATCTTCATCTGGCGACTGAAACACACTGAGGCGGTTAACGACTGGGGTCTGTTTGGAATGGGAGTAGTTCTTCGCTTGGTGGAGCATGCTGCTCAGGACCTGACCGGGGCGCTTCCCAAACAGCATAGGTTTCTTCCCAACATTTGATGCAGAAGTGTTTGCCGAGTTATTAGTAGAACTTGGGGGAGGTTCTTAGAAAAGAATGAGGGGAAAATAATTCCTGTGCATCCTTACTGTTTTAATCTCAGAAGGTTACAGATAACAACTCAGGCAGTAATACAGCTGCAATAGGCCATTACTTTCAGAGTAAGTTAAAGACGCTGGCTGGTAAAAGCCGCATAACTAAACAACAGCTGTGATGATTTTCACAAAGTGAAATTCAAGCTAGAAGAGAGATGCTTGATTTACAGCACCTATAGAGGTGAAGAGGGCAAACCTCCCTGTCACATCTCAAAGAAAGATCTTAATCCAAATTTAAAGGGGTCATCATTGCTTTAGAACTTACTCGTACTGGTAACAGCTCATAGCAGGGTTTCTAAAGTGAACATACATGGAGGCAGCTCACACAAAGCTGGTATCACCAGGAGAAGGAAGGCCTCCTGTTGCTCAGAAGTCGACCTACCAGTACTTGACTTTTCCTTCTGCAGCTTGAGAAACTGCTGGAGGAAACTGCCATCATTAACAAACTTGTTGGAAACACAGGCTTCATTGTCAGTACCGTCATCTCTGAATAGAAAAAGAAAAGTAGGTGATGGTACTCATCATCCTCCCCAGCCCCCCTCACGCATTTGTTTTGAACAGAAAACAAGACAGCGACTGCTAATCTCTCTCATCTAACCTGGGAAACACGCGTAGCTTTTCAAAAGCACACGAACTAGTCAGCTTGCTGCTTGCAGCATTCACCCGGGCTCTCCACCTGCCTTGTTTACGCCGCCATTGAAACAGGATTTCTACTCGCTCCGTTACGCGACCCTGCTTCCGAGAACCCCAGGCAAGCGTTTAACTGGAGAACTGCGCTAAGTCTGAGAAGTCGTAATTATAAGAAAGATAACAAACAGGAAGCAGAAGGAAAGTGCAATAATACCCTGTTAAAACACGATTGCTGTTAGCACATATCTGTTCTTGCTAGTACCTGGAAAATCTAGCTATACATCAATTAAAGCGCAAGTATCCTATTCTAACAGTTTCTCGATTATTTCAACTTTCTCAGGATTTGCCTCCAAGCGCAAGAGCTCTGTAAAGCTCGCCTCTTCGGTTTCATTTGACAAACGTGCCCGCTTTCTGCCAGCAAAGCTCCCATCTACAACCACCGTAATTCACACGTACTCTCCAAACAGAGGCAGCTGCTGTATGCTCAGGTAATTCTGTCTCGCTTGCTGTTCCAGTCTGGCCTCGATTTCTCTCTTTTTCTGCGCTATCAACTCCTCCTGGTGAAGAATATTCACGTTCGTCTTGGCGGATTTAGACTGCGCGACCCCGAACCACCGGCTGGCTTTTCCTACGGGGAAAGGGATGAAGATGAACGCTGCGGCGTTCGGGGCCGTCCCCAGCCACCGCGCAGACCGCGGGGGTGATGCCGCGGCCCTGCCCCGGGCCCACACAAACCCCCCCGGCTCCCCCCGGGCCGGTCGCTGCCCACCCAGCGGCGGGGAGGCCGCCGAGCCCGGTGCGCCGCCGCCGCCCCCGCGCTGCAGCCGGCCGCCGGGCCGCAGGGCCGGGGGTGAACCGGGGAGGGGTGGCGGCGGGCCGGGGGCGGCGGGCGGCAGCGGGGGACACGGCGGGACCAGCCGTACCTGGCGCATCCCTGGAGTTGTCCATTTTGGAGCTCCCGTCCCACGATGCACCGCGGCCGGCGGGGCGGGCGGCGCCAGGCGGCCCTGCCGCAAAGGCCTCTGGGAGATGTAGTCCCGCGGGGCCTCCGCCTCCCTCCCCGCGCCTCCCGCGGCGGCGAGGCCGAGCGGAGGGATGAACCGGCTCGCTGCGGGCGCCGCCGCCGCCGCCACGCTCCTTCCCCGGGCCCCCGGCACAGCCCGGCGGCAGCGGCCGGCAGGACTACACCTCCCATGAGGCAGCGCGCGTCCCGCCATTTCCCATCAGCGCCTCAGGCCTCTCCCAGCGGCCCGCGCGGGCGGCGGCGGCGGGGCGGACTCCATATCCCGTCGGCCCCCGCGGGCCCCTCCTCGCCCCCGCCCCGCCCCTCCCGCCCGTGTTGTCGCGGCGCTCCTGAGATGGCGGCGGTGGCGGCGGGCGCGTCGGGCTCGGCGGCCGGCGCGGCCCCTCAGCAGCAACCGCCGCCTCAGCAGCAGTCGCAGCCGGCGGCGGGTGGCGCGGCGGGCTCCGGGGAGGCGGGCGGCGGCGGAGGCGGCGGGGGGGCCGGCGGCGGAGGAGGAGGTGCTGGTGGAGGTGGCGGCGGCGGTGCTGGGCCCGCACCGGGGTCGGGGTCGGGCGGCGGCGCGGCCGGGGGGGAGTCGTGGTACCTGGCGCTGCTGGGCCTGGCCGAGCACTTCCGCACGTCGAGCCCGCCCAAGGTGCGGCTGTGCGTGCACTGCCTGCAGGCCGTGCTGCCCCGCAAGCCCCCGGCCCGCATGGAGGCCCGCACCCACCTCCAGCTCGGCTCCGTCCTCTACCACCACACCCGCAACGGCGACCAGGCCCGCGGGCACCTGGAGAAGGCGGTGAGCCCCGGGGGGGGGCGGCCGGGGGGGGCCCTGTCAGCGGGGCCGGCCTGTGGTGGTTGCAGACTAACCCGCTGTCTTCTCTTGCAGTGGTTGATATCCCAGCAAGTATCCTTTTCCTGGCCGCCCGGGCGAGGAGCGTCGCTGCCTGGCCGCCCTGCTCCTCCAGCGAGGGCTCCCGTAACAAAACACCTCCCCAGAGAGAGCCTGGCCCTGGGGATGGGCATTTAGCTGGTATTTTTAATGTACTTCCGTGGTTGTGGGCCGCTTTCCTCACGTGTAAAGGGTTTTTTGGATGTTGGAGTGTTGCTGTGTTCCAGACAGTGTTTCATATTTACTTAACTCTGATGCTGCTAGATTCCCCAGTTTGAAGATGTAAAGTTTGAGGCAGCCAGCCTTCTGTCCGAGCTCTATTGTCAGGAGGTGAGTGCGCTGAGACTACTTCAGAACTTGTCGGTTGTCCTGGGGCTGTAGGGCTGCGTTTAATTTGAGCGTCTTTGGTCTTGGAGTAGTAGATTGCTATTCATAATAGGATTTAGGAAATTTTTAGGGGTCAGGTGCAGTGTAAATATGGAGTACCAAAGTGTAAGCCTGAAAGGCTTTTCGTCTTTCTTATTGTGAAAGTTGCTGCTGGAATTGCAATGCAGGTCTTCCACAGCAAAGGAAGTTTACTTGGCCAAAGTATTTCTTTAGCCCTCATTTAGACAAAGACGGGCTAATTTGGGGGGAGGGAAGTGGATGGTTTCCCTCAGGCTTTTGTTGTGTTCCTAGGCTATTTTTATTCTTTTTCTCCAGAAGAGCCTTGACTAGTCTTTACTTTCACTAAAGCAAATGTCTGCCTTTTCTCTCACACGCAGGAAGAAAGTGCATGTTAGAATAGTGGCCAAAGGAGTTAAATAGCTAATACTTCTGAACAGACTTTGAGGCAAGTGTAGATGCGTGGGCCTGCGTATTAGATACTCGGGTTTGTTGCTTTTCATGTTTTAAGGTTCCTGACCTATGAGACCTTAATGGGGGATCAACACAGAATACAACCAGTTTAAAAGTTGTTTTTGTTGGTGATGAAGTTCCCTGTAGCCTGTTTTTTATGTTGACTAGGGTGCACGTTTCTGTTTCAGAATTCGGTGGATACCGCAAAACCTCTGTTACGCAAAGCCATTCAGATTTCGCAGCAGACTCCGTACTGGCACTGTAGATTGCTTTTTCAACTTGCAGTAAGTGATGTATATTGATAGCCGTGTTACTGTAGCACCGTGACTGCAAAAAATGCCTAGAAAATATCTGTATTCTTCTCAAAAAGAGCTTGGATGCCTTCCCTCCCCCAAGTTGTTCCTGTTAATGGAGAGACAAATGAAGAAAAGCTCTTGCTATAAAGTAATGACACATTGGTAGAGTACAGATTGGATCGAGGCCTGCTTTTTACCTGCTGAAGGCAGATGGGGAAGAAAGCAGCAAGGATCATTCTGTGGGCGCTAGTAACAAACAGCTTTAGAGGTGGAGCAAAATAAAATCCACTCTATGGCTTGCAGTAAGGGCAAGCGCTCTCTTAAAGCCTGCTGGAATTGGAGCTTGCCAACCTGAAGCGTGCGTTTGGTTATTTTCAACCTAATTAGCGCACAGAGCAGAACTGGGATGGGAAAAGCTGCTGGTGCAAAGGCCTCCGAGCAATGTTACTCTTCCTGTTCTGTAATATGCTCTAAGCGTGGCTTCAGCTGCACAGGTCGTCGCTTCTAGGAGTAAACTGGTGCATGTTGGAATTTGCAGCGTTTCACGTTTGTTACAGTCTTCAGCTGTGTAACTGCTCTTAAAGTGCTGATTTTCCTGAGTGATCCAATGCATGGGTGGGGAGCATATCCCGAAAGTGAACTGAGCTGAAGAACTCCCCCTGTTTTCCCAGGTTCTGCCTCTTCTCTGCTCCTAAAGAGCCTCCAGGTGTTAACGCGAGAGTTGAGGGAGTTAATTGCTCTTTACAGGTACTCGGCAGCAGAGAGCTAGTTAGGAAGCAATTTTATCTTTGAAGACTGTCTTAATAGTCACCTGTACTTGTCTTTTCCCTGGTCCTGATGAGCTTAAACAAGCAGACCAGCTTCGTTTAAAAGGAATTGCCAAGCTCCTTTGTGTAGTTTAGGAACACTGAATTGTGGAGAGCCTTACTTTCCTATCGATTAAAGGACAAATGTTTACTTTGCGATGAGTTAATGCCTGAGTACTCACAAGAAGCTTAGCGTTTTTCTCAGTGCCTCCCTCTGAACCGGATCCTTCCTCGAAGCTTGACATTCTTTGCTGATTTCTCTTCTGTGTGGTGTTTCCTTTCTGGCTTTTGCTTGACCACAGTGGCCTGTGTGTCTCATTGCCTTGGTGCTTGTTCTGCTACAGCTGTGTGGCTTTCTGCCTGAGTTTGGAGAAGGTGCAAAAGTCAGGAGGGAGCAAGAGGTGCTCTGGTGGCTGCCTCATCCTCTCCCCGTCGCCTGAAATGTATCTTGCTGACTTCCTCTGCTCTTCTTTGCTGGAAAGCACACTCTGTTGTTCCAGTTACTCCAACGTAATGGTCCATGGTTTATATTGGAGCTGTTGGGATGGGGTCTGCACAGGAGCTTAATGAATTATACCAGCGTTGCGTGGTATGAAACTGGGCTGAGAAATTTCCTTTGAAATGTTACAGACTTTTTTGTTTTTTGGAGAATGGCAGGTGTGCCTGGAAAATGAGTCTAAAATCAGATGATACATTTAACAAGTACCAGTTTAGCACTTGCCATGTGTCAAGCACAGGAGTAATTACATTTTAAAAAATTGCTAATTAGGTTCACAAGGAAAATGCTGATCTCTTACAGCCTTTTTTTTTTTTATTTCAGCAACTACATACACTTGAAAAAGACTTAGTATCGGCATGTGACCTTCTCGGAGTCGGAGCAGAGTACGCTCGGGTGGTAGGATCAGAGTATACCAGGTGAGTTCCCTAGACCTTTTCCCTTCCCACAGAAAATATTTTGCTTTCCTCTCTGTTTTATTTAGAGATATTCTAGTTGTATTTAGAGATGCGATTGCTACCTGAGTTTTACAGGCAAACCAATATTTCTGAGTGTTCTCTTAGATCTGAGAGTTTCTGCAGCTCTTTTCCTTTTTCTGTTAAAACCAATAATGTCTGCTAAGACTCTGGATTTTCAAAATTAATTTTGTTTATTGTCTTTATCGGCAAGTTTTCCCATAGCCTGCTTTGGCCTTAGAAACTGTTGTAACTGGAACTGTCCAAAGCTTAGATACAAGCTTAGATTTTGGCTCCTGGTGCTGTGATTGGACTGTTCCATCTAGCTTTTAAATGTGCTTCCTGTGGCAGGTTCCTTAATGCTGTTTTGTCTGCTGTCTTTGACAGGAGAATGGCAGATTTTTTTTTTTCAGGGTTTTTATATCCAGTTGTGGTCTGGGTAACTTTTTTGAGTATGACTTAATTTTGTTTCATTTCAGAGCACTGTTTCTGCTAAGCAAGGGGATGGTAAGTTGGATATACTTTTAAAATAAACCATTTCCTTGTTTAACTAGTATAATGCGAGTTACAGAGAAATAGAATGTAACCTGCCTGAACACAGGTTATTTGTTTTAAGGTATCTTGCATGTTCATCTGTGCTTTATATATTATTTTATTCATGTCAGCAAGCATAGTATTAAACTATGCCTGGGATAAGCCTTAAGTCTGCAGTATTCTTGTGAAATTCTTGTGAATAGGTTTGGCTTTTTTTCTCCTTTATTAATTGTGACAATTTTCTGGAAGGAAAAAGGCTAACTGCAAATGGTCATTGGAGCCCTTGTAATTAGGGATGAAAAATCTGGGCATGTGAAAAGGCCGGTGCTCTCGCAATAAAATGTCTTGAGTCTGTGTTTGTTTTAAATAATAGATCAACGTACCTGGGGCTCTGCTGCAGTTCTCTGAGCGTTTAAGCTATTTAGCACAAAAATAATGAATTTTTCCTTTTAAATTACAGCTCCTTCTAATGGAACGAAAGCTGCAGGAGGTGCACCCTCTCCTTACCCTGTGCGGGCAGATCGTTGAAAACTGGCAAGGAAACCCCATCCAGAAAGAGTCGCTACGCGTGTTCTTCTTAGTCCTGCAGGTCACGCATTACCTGGATGCTGGGCAGGTACCTGCGAGCTGTGCTGCTGCTGGTTCCCGTGGTGGGGAACTGGGGGGAAAGCGTACTGCCTCAGAAGTAGCTAATTATTACACTGAGGTGATTTAGGGGTATTTTTTTTTGCCGTGCCATGCTTTTTGTTAATGAAACTTAATTTCTATAGATTTTAACCACAAATGAAACGAGGAGTGAGGAAATTAGATTCTTTTCTTCTTCCCCAAGGAAAGGTTTCCTGTGGTACGCTTATAACCATGGCGGCCACTCTTGCTTCCGTGTAATCTTGGTGGGGATAACGGGCTTTGTGTGTAATTTTGAAAAACGTTTTGAGTGTCGTTTGGTTGTCTATGCAAATATGAAGGGCTGATCGTTGTTCATCCTGAACGGGCCTAAAGTAGTCACTGTTCTGTCACGCTGGTGTTGCGATTTATGCATGAACTAACTTCCTGAATGCGGAGGTTATTTATTGCCTGGCAAGTTTTCCCGACTAAGTTAATGTTCAAGCATCTGGGCTGCAGCAGCTGAGTCTGTGAATCATCTTTTGCAGGTGAAAAGTGTGAAGCCATGCCTGAAACAGCTTCAGCAGTGCATCCAGACCATCTCCACGCTGCACGACGATGAAATTCTGCCCAGCAACCCTGCTGATCTCTTTCACTGGCTGCCCAAGGAACACATGTGTGTGCTTGTCTACTTGGTGAGAAGCTCTTTTTTCCTTCATGTATATCGCTAATTAATGAGGAATTGGTTAAAAATCGCTTGGAGTCAGCAGCGATGGGTTCTGCAGACCATATGCTGCTTTACGTTACACTGACAGTTCAGTTCTGCCGCAGCATCTGTGAGGCTGTTGCTTTCAGTGATGTCAGTGTTTGAAGAGACTGTGCAAAAAGTCTGGAAACTGGAATGTAACTTTATTAATATCCAAGCCAAATAGAATCAGATTAACTCGTACGAAGTAGAGCTCTGTTGACTTCTTGCTACCAACAGAGTGACAATCTTGACTTCAAATTCCTGAAACGAGTTGCCCCGCTTCCTGAATATGGTTATACTCCTGAATGATGTCAAAATTTAGTTTAAAAAGCTGGTCGCTGAGGGGTTGTGGGAACTCCCAGACCTTTCCTCTTCGCAAAGATAATTTTTTGTAACCTCGCCTGTGTTTTCCGGCAGGTGACAGTGATGCATTCCATGCAAGCAGGGTACCTGGAGAAGGCTCAGAAGTACACAGACAAAGCACTGATGCAGCTAGAGAAGCTAAAAAGTAAGGATAAGGATTGTAATTTAGCTGATGCTGCAAGATTCCATTACTTGTTGCTAATTTAAATTAAAAAACAACAACAACCACCAAAACCAAACCACAGCAGCCTTATTTAGCTCACTGGGACAGCCTGCTGTCAGTCTTTCTGCTGCGTCTAAGAACTTGTCTCTGTTTTAAAACTGGATAGTTACTTTGAATACAGAAATCAAGTTTTGGGGGGTTTTATTATTGTAACTCAGTAAATTGGGCTGCAAATAGATGCATTTTCACGCTGCCTTTCTGATTGTCCGTGTATTTGGTTATCCAAGTTCTTGATTCTCTAGAACGAGCGTGTGTTCCCAAGAAGTACTTCCTTAACTGGTGCTCAGACTCCCACTCCTGACAATTCAGGGCATCCTGATTTTGGGGGTGCAATGGGGGGTTTTGGGGGGGGTGTTTGTTTTTTAAACCTGTGCCATCCTTCCCGCGGCGTATGGAAGAGGAGCCGGGCGGCGCGCTGGCTCTTCTGAGGGCCGGCGGTCCAGCCAAAGACATCACTCTAGATTTCCACAGAGGAAAGTCTTGAAGTCTTGCTGAGCCACCTGCAGTTGAGGAAGCTGCGGGGGAGGATGTTAACGTTGTCCGAACTTCACTAACTGAATTCCTTTTCCCTCTTCAGTGTTGGACTGCAGTCCTATCTTGTCATCTTTCCAAGTTATTTTGTTGGAACACATTATCATGTGTCGGCTTGTCACGGGACACAAGGCCACAGCACTGCAGGAGGTAAAAATGGGGTTTTGTCATTTCCCTAGTTGTGGGTGTATGCAGTGATAGCTTTTAAAATATGGGAATTGCCGTTTTGAGGAAGATTCTTGGGCTCAGATGGGAACTGCAGCAGTGCTGAACTGCTAACGGAGTCAGGCCTAACGGTGCTCGGGATACCACAACTCTGAAGCTGTGGAATTAGCCTCCTCTTAAAAATTCTATTGAAGAATATTTAATTATTAATCTATTTAAGAATATTCTGTTTAAGAACACTTTGGAGTTGCTCACGGAGTCAACAATAATTGATCAGTGGCTACATCTGACACCTTCCTGACGGTACTTTGCAGCCTGACTCTGGTGTCTTTTCCCTTTCCCTCAGATTCATGACTGAGAGTGGCTCTTAACTCTTCCTCTTAGCGTTCCTGTCTTATCCAAGTATTTCCCAGTTTTTAAGGTTCCCTGCCTTTCTGTCCTCTCTTCCTCTTACACAGTTTGGGGGAAGGAAGAGGGCAATGGTGTTCTCTTATGCAAGAAAGAGCTGTGCTTTTTTTTCCTCTCCATTCTCACAGTCATTTTTAAATCCTGCTCATCCATCCCTTATTTATAGGCCATACTGCTGCATCATCTCAACCTCCGCTGTCAGCCTTCTCATGAACGTACTCGGGGGGTGGGGGAAATTCAGCCTCTGAAAGAATAGTCATTGGTTCTGGCTCGTAAAACTCATGACAAGCACGCACTCTGTGGAAGAGTTCGATTCCAGTTTTTCTGTTGCGTGCCAACTGAAATCCTGAGCGTGTCAGGAGAGATCTGTGACTGGGTTTGCAGGTGGTGCCACCATATGGTGGAGCTGCTGCAAAGCAAATAATTCAAAACCAGTTGGAGCGTGCGTCGGTGTGGGAGGAGTGTGCGTGAGGCAGTGCCTGTACCTTGGCTTGAGGCAAGTGTAGCCTCCGCTTCTACCTAGGAGCATGACTTGGGATCCTTGAACCAATCACTGAAACGTACGGAATGACATGTACGATGCGAGGAGATGGATTTAGGGCATAAAATGAAATGGAGAAAAAGGATCTGAAAATATATATTTCTTTTTTTTTCCTCACAGATTTCACAAGTCTGTCAGCTCTGCCAGCAGTCTCCCAGACTGTTTTCTAATCACGCTGCCCAGCTGCACACTCTATTAGTAAGTGTCTGTGCTTAGCCGTAAACTTTTGACTCTTTGGAAGACCGTACCCAAGCTCGTACTCGTCGCCAGCAGCAAGATTTCCCGCTGAGCAGCGGGGTCTGCGTTGTCGGCTGCCAGTCCTGCGGTGGGGACTCGCGCCCAGTGTTAGTTAAGCCTGTCAAAGGCGTAAATCCCTTTTTAAAATAAGTGATGTGTAGCGTGACCGTTAGTATGCAAGGTAAATACACGAGATTTACACTGCGCACCCGTGAGACCGTACGTTGTGGGAACTGAGTAAGGGCAAGAATTTATGTAGCGTTGTTTGAGTATTATAAGAAATGAAGAGAGTTTTCTTAGATAAATGGGGCGTTTTTTACAGGAATGTACTATTTTTTAAGAACTTTGTGTAGAAGTTGCTTATTTTTCCCAGAGCCAGGCAAAACTAAGATTTGTTGGTTACCTTTTTTCCCGCTAATATCCTGCGATTTCTGTGGGTTTGGGCGTGCCTTTCTTTGCATTCTCGGCTCGCTATAATTGCGTGACGGGTTACCTCAGAAATATCCTGTCTTCTACAGGGGCTCTACTGCATTTCTGTTAATTGCATGGACAATGCAGAAGCACAATTTACTACAGCACTGAGGGTAAGATTTTCTTCCCAAACTATTTACTATGGATTATCGGTGTGGAAATGGGCTTGTTGCAATTGTGTGGGCCACCGAAGAGTTGGGGTTGGAAGGGAAATCTGGAGGTGATCTCTATTGCTTGCACTAGTTCATTTTTTTCCTATGCTGATCACAGCTCAGGTCAGGAGGATTTATTAGTAGCAAAATATCTGTGATTTGTATGGGGTGAGCGAATTCTGGGTTAGATGCTGAAGTATTTGACTGTGCTGTTGGTGTCTTATTTTAGCTCACTACACATCAAGAACTGTGGGCATTTATTGTGACAAACTTAGCCAGTGTGTACATCAGGGAAGGCAACCGGCATCAAGAGGTAAGCTGGTTTCTGACTGTCATTCTAAAAGTCAGAACTTTGTTGGAGAGAAAACTGCTACTGTGCTTGGATTATTCCTTTTTTCTGAGCATTTTTGCAAAGCGGTGCCTTGTCTGGCAGCTCCTTCATCGGGGTGGTGTCAATTAACGGCAGAGAGCCGGTGGCATCAGCTGCAAAGCACCGGAGCAGAGTGTTCTGGATCCTACACAGAATTCTCTGCAGCCCCGGGAGGGCAAGCTTCCCAGTGTGAAGCGTGTGGTTAACTCTGTCATCTTGACTCATTCAACCTGTTCGCTTCAGTTTCCATCTGTGTAGGGGGTTTATTACGTTACATAAAACCTAGAAGGATTTAACTAAACATCCAGAAATAGGTACGTGCACGTGCGCGTTCCTTTTGCTTCAGCGGTGTGCCTGAAGCCACGTTAATAGAGAAATTCAGCTGTGTGCACGGTCAGCGACGCGTCTGATCCCCCGGTAGTCGCTTTTCTGAGGTGTGCCTGCAGGTTTTTGTGAAGAGGCTGGAAGTGAACTTTTTCACCAAGCACACAGGACTTTGTTAAAAAGCTTAGAGAGGAAATATAATAATTAAAAAAGTTGACTTTTTTTCCCCACTTAGTTGATTTCAGGTTTTAATTAAATAGCAGATCTGATGCAGCATTCATTTGGGTCGTGAACAGCTCAGATAAAACAGCTAAAAGTTTTCTGAGGAAATATTAACATTGTATAGAAAGTTCTATGAAGTCTGAGAAAGCATTTTTTTGTATAAAACTCGATTTTAGGATCAAAGTGGGCATGAAAACTCCTAATGTTGGAATGTTTGTGCTATGATGAACCAGTACGAGTGAACTCGAGTGTGTTTGTGGTGACTGGCACCATTTTGGTTCGATGTGCGCTCCCTAGAAACGCGCTCGCTGTCAGTACTGTAAGCCTGCGCGTGTGAGAAACGCTGATTATCTTTCTTTTCCCCTCCCACTTTGTAGCTTTACAGCTTATTGGAAAGGATAAATCCAGACCATAATTTCCCTGTGAGGTGAGAATTCCAGAATCTATCTACATGCTGCTGTCGCGTTGGTGATGGTAATGCTGGATTTGTAGCAGGCTTTTTTTAAAAGAAAACAAAATAATCAACCTCTTTTCACGGCAGAAGTTCTGACCGCGCGTTAAATGTAATGTTTTGTTTGGAGATTTGATTATTAGGCAAATTCCTAGAAACCTCAGTAATGCATTCGGTCACTGCACGGTGCCTAGATTTCAACGCGTTGCTTTGTCCGTAGCTCTCACTGTCTTCGAGCAGCGGCTTTCTACATCCGAGGCCTGTTCTCCTTCTTTCAAGGAAGATACAATGAGGCAAAGTGAGTATAAATCGGTGCGCTTGGGGCGGGGAGGAGAAGCTAAACGGAGCTTTTTAAGATAAAAATGAAAACCCCGAGGCCTTGCTTTCAAACCTGCTAGCTCTTCTCCGTGTGGATTCATCAGCCTTCTGGTTTGTACTTGGGGGAAAATACGATGAAACCGTTTGGTTTAGATCTCTGGCTGTGAATGCCAGCAGTGCTTGTGCGGTGTTCTGCAGCGGCACAGCTGAAACAAAAGCTTTTCAAAGGAGGACCTGTATCATAGCCATTTTTGCTAAATGCAAGGTGAGGTTTGGGAATTGAGTGCTTTGTTTAAGGTCACCTGCAGCACTTGTTTATTCCTGAGTGCTGATATTTGCCAGCTGGGGTAATTCAGTTCCTCATGATGTTTCTTACGTACTGGAGGGAGAGTAGAGGTTTTAAACCACTTTATTTTTTGCTCTGTTTTGGTAGACGATTTTTGCGGGAGACACTGAAAATGTCAAATGCAGAAGACTTGAATCGATTAACGGCGTGTTCTCTCGTTCTCCTGGGTCATATATTCTATGTGTTAGGGAATCACAGGGTAAGCCTTCACTGTCTGCTCTCACCGTGTAAACGTTTGACTTGTCATTTGCCAGAGAAAATCAGGGCATTCTGCGAAATGAATCTTATTCGTTTATTGGTATCCCACTAAAAGTTGGCAGCTTATGGGCTTACATCATTCTGTAGCTGTAATTTGCATGTTTAATAACACTGCAACAAAGCAGTAGTGTTTGAAGGCTGTTCTAGAAGTGCGCGTTTCTATAATGCCTGAAATCACTTGAAAAAAGGAGCGGAATAAAGGACAAATAACATCATTCAACTGGATGGTTTTGGGAGGAATTGTGGGTGCAAGCTCCTTAATTCTCACGTTATGCCAGGACGCGTGAAATATTTCTGTTATCTTGCACAACGTAGACACCGTCATTCCTAGGACGGAGCAAAATTCCCGACAGCTTTAGGTGACGTTTGGGTTATCGTCCCGTGAAGCACTTCCACTGCTTAGCTAGAACATGGCAGCAGTTGAAGTAGACAAATTTTTCGTCATAAATTTGACATCTCTAATGTGTATTTGCAAGTGGGGGAAAAAAAATATCCATTTTATTTTGATATCTGCTCTTCACCAGGAAAGTAATAATATGGTAGTGCCGGCCATGCAGCTTGCGAGCAAGATACCAGATATGTCTGTGCAGCTGTGGTCTTCAGCTCTGTTGAGAGGTAAGTTAGGAAAAGGTCTCGTACTTAAAAAAAAGCGGCAAAGAGCCCGGTGCTGCTAACTGGGGACCGGTATGGGGGTGTACGGCAGTGCCGGCACCGAGAGGCTCACGGAACAGCGCTGGAAGCGCAGGATGGTTCTTCCAGCCACCGCTCCGCAGCTCCGGCGCTGCTGCCGGGCGCTCCACTTGGGTTTCATTGTGGTAAACATTTGATGAAGTTTCACTTAGGCTTTGCTTCTGCGTATGGGCTTTAATATAAATATAAGAGACTATCACTTCATACATAAATATTGTTTAATCCGACTTCCCCAGGCCCCAGGATGCTTTGTTCAAATATTGACTAGCTTCTTGGCAGACCGTCAACATTAATGCTGGAATTGATTTGCTCTCACTAGAAAATAAAGCAGTAACTCTACCCCTTTCCCAAGAACTTACCCTGCAGCTTCAATTTGTATTAAATTGTCATGTTTACTGTAAGCACGGCGCTCTGCGCTGAGCGGTGTGGGCCAGGCTTATTTTCTGTTGCCTTTGCTACAAAACCGCTTCCAGGTAATTGAAATGGTTTTCTTACCCGTTTCCGAGTGGTAGTTCACGTACAAAACATGCCGATAGTGCAGCGATGAATCCGCTGTGGATGCAGCGCCCCGTGTTCAGCTGCTGTTGCCTCCGGTCGTACCCAGTAGCCTGGGAACAGCGAGAGACAGTTTCCGTTGTGCTTTGATTTTTTTCCAAAGAGCTTCCTCTATAGAACTAATTACCTGCTCTTGGAGAAAAGGTGCTCGATGAGGAATAACAAACGGCAACCGCGGGTTCATCGATGGGAGGGGCAGCGTCTCGGCCCCTGCCACGCTCTGCTGCTTGTGATTTTTAGCTGAAATTGTGTGATTCTCGGTTACCGGTCTCAAATCTGATTGCGCTAACACCTGTGAGTAAAGCTCACAGAAGACACTAGGATCAGCTTTTGGCGTCTGCAAAGCAGCAGGCTTCTGCAGCCCCCCCAAAAGCAAGGATTCACCAAGGAAAAAGTGTCGCTTGACCTCGGGAACCGGTGTTGCCGAGTCGTGGAGCCGCAGAGAGAGACGGGCGAGTCTTTCCTGTTCCCGCTAGATGGTGCTGGAAACCAAAGAGACAAAACGCAACCTGCACGGGGGCTTTTACTGGCGGGAGGTGTTTGCTTCCTCCTCCTCCAGCTGCTGTAATGTTGGTTTTTAGTAGTCGGAAACTAAAAGGACACCGAATCCTGCAACGTGCGCTGCCAGTGCTATCGGAAAAGGGAAGGCTTCGGCTTCCCCACGTGCCCCGGCTGCTCTTAAGAGGGGTTTGCGTTCAGAAGGGCTATGGCGTTGGTACATTGGCTGTCTAAATCAATGATCGGGCTCGTCAAATGGAGGGAACGGCCTTTTCAGAGGAGAGAGCTCAGCCGAGAGCGGGTGCAGCAGCGTTGCGTGGCGAGCACACGATGCCTTTGTCTTTCAGACCTGAACAAAGCCTGTGGAAACGCCATGGACGCGCACGAGGCGGCCCAGATGCATCAGAACTTCTCCCAGCAGCTCCTGCAGGACCACATTGAAGCGTGCAGTCTTCCAGAACACAATCTAATCACGGTAAGCCATCTTCATCTCGCAGTCAGGAGCGTTTCTGAGGCAAAACAACGTGCTTTGCTTTCCTTCACCGTTCCTTTCTTCTGCTGAGCGCGCCTCTCAGTAAGTCGCCAAAATTCAGTCTGCTTCCTAGTATTTAAACTCGACTGATAACAGGAAGTGTGACTCAATTAACTAATTAATTTTTATAAAGGTTATTCGGTGGGGAAGGCCTTTCTTAGAAGTGTTTTCTTGGCACAGCAGAACTTAGGTGTGCTAAATGGCTTTTCTAGCAGGCAGCCACTGCATTTTGGTGGCAACCGCTGCTTTAGAAAGGCGCTTACCCTGTTCTCAGGTTTGAATGTAAAGGTTTAGGTCACCCGCTCTGCCTTGTGCTGGGGAGAGCTTTGTTGCACACTGCTAGAAGTACAGTTTGTGTTGGTACTTCAGCATTCCTAGGGTTTTTTTTCCCCCCACTTATCTATAAATCTGAGTTTCCAGTGAATATACCATTTGATGCCTGTATAGCCAGCGCCTTAAGGCGCAGCTTTCTTCGGACTTCAAATATTGATGTCCTTCCTGCCAGAAACATTTTTAACACTGTTTTAAAAATAGAGAATGGTTTCCTAAGCCGCAGCTCAGCAAGGGCATAAGATAATTTACTGATAAGATAATTGGACTGAGATAAAGTCCAAATGGGAATGTGAGATGCAGCGAACTTGACATCTTTTTCCCGACGTTCCCTTTTGGGGAGAAGAAAGGCGGGAAAAGGCCAGTAGGAACTCGCTGTTTGCTGGCTTTGCTCGCGAGGGATCCCAAGAGCTGTGGGAATGGAAGCGTGCGCGGCGCAGCCCGTGCTGAGACCCCTCCAGCCAGGCGCCCGCCTCCGTCCGTGGGCCAGGCACAACGGCGTGAGCCAGCGCTCCCGCCTCCCCTTACTGCTACAGGCTTTGGCATAATCTGTGCCGGATTAAAAATCCGGAGGGGGGAGAGGATTAAGAAACAAATATTAGATGTGTCCATTTCAGAAGATTTTGACAAAGGTGAGAGGACCAATATTTTAGTAATGAAATGGGGGAGAAGCAGAGGCTTTACTCGCTCTGGAAGCGCTACAGCTGCGGTGCACAATGGGCTCAGACGGACACATCTGAGGTTAGGCCCCTCGTTTGTGCGTGCCGTGGTTCCCCGGGTTGGGACGTCAGACGTTTACCTGCAAGAGCAGGAAACGCTTCCCCTCGGCTGCCATTCAGCACGGGAGTCAGCTAGGTTTGGAATGCCGGGCACGCGGAGCGGCCGCGGCAGAAAAACCCTTCAAGGGACGGGAGCTCCGCGCGCGTAAACCAGAGTCAGACCTGACCCGCAGCTTCTCGCGGTGAAATCTTTAGCGCAGGTCTGCATGGCCAGCTCCTCCCGCCGGCCTCGCCGCCTTCCTCCCCGCCCCAGGCCGTAGGATTTTCATGCTGTTTGTTATCTTGCAGTGGACAGATGGACCACCTCCTGTACAGTTCCAGGCACAGAACGGACCCACCACCAGCCTGGCCAGTCTCCTGTGAAACACAATAACTATCAGGACAGTGTGTTTTGACAAAAAAATGCCAAAAAAGGAGAAAAAATTCATGCGAAATCTTTTCTTCAAAGAAAAGGCAGCAAATTCCTCTTCTAGCGAGGGCCTTGTAGGAAACAGATTGCATAAAGACAACGTACATTTCATAGACTTGCAAAGTGAGAAGGGCATTTTAAGCTGCTTTTACATAACGTGTGTGAATATACAGCTAGCGTGTATATACCTACTGGTTTTAATCTGCTTCCTCTTACTGAGAATTAAGGTTTAGTCCAAAGGACGCTCGTTCCTTAAATCGTTAGATACCTACTTTTTAAAAATTGTCACAGAAAATGAAGAGGACTCTCACAGTTTTGAATACCGGTTGTATTCTAAATATTTAAACCTTCCCTGGAGTACGACGCACGCCAGTTCTAATATTTTCTGTGCCCTTCCGCTCCTGGGAATAATTGGGTTAAATCATGATTGATTGTAGGTGCCCTAAAGTTCGAAATCTCGTTTCTGAGGTAATATTCTTTCTCCCTCGTGGTCTGCCAGTCGTTGCCCATGCTGTGCGTAGCCTTGCAGCGAAGGTAAGGGGGAGACGGGAGTTCTGACGGGCGGGGTGTTTGCAGCCGGGGCGGCCTCCGGGCCGAGCGGAGCAGACTCGCGCTGCGGCCAGAGGAGCAGGTTCCGCCTCCCGCATCCCCAAGTGTGTGACAAGGTGCCACCACTTTGTCCCTGTGAGGGTTTTCCTTCTGTCTCCCTGCTCCGATGTCCGGTCCCGCAGGGGTGAGGCAGAACCACAGCTCTCTCCATCTCTGCTAATTTGTCGTGAGTTGTTCGGAAGGAGGGAAGTCCTTGTCCTCCCGTCCGTCCCCGCGCAGGCCAAGCCACTGGGACGCAGCGTTTTGCATCTTTGCTGCAGCCTCACCGGGGAAGGCAGCATCTGTGCCTTAATGATTCTTACAAGTGATTGAAGTCGGAGCTAAACTGGGCGGTTAAAACCCAGATCCAACCCAAGCCAGAGGCTTAGGAGCAAAACTACACCGTAGCCTTGCCCTTGGCAAAACCGTAACGCTTCCAAACCTCTGTGTTAGCTTTCCTGTTCTATCTTGGTTTTTTGAACTCTTCAGCTGTGAATTCTCACTGCATTTGCCTGTGCCTCTGCAGCTGTCTCAAAACAGGAGATGAGGCCCGAGTTTGTTCTGCAGAAAACAGTATGGGAGTCGTTAATTCCCTGAAGCTTTATAGCAGGGACCTGTGTCAGCCCGCCGCAGTGCCGTGTAAAGCTTGCAGGGTTCACGGGGTTGAATAAAGGTGTTTTTCGTTCTTGGTAGCTCTGCATATTTATCTCCCAACTTAAAAGGGGGAGGGAAAAGGAACCTGCTAGAAAAATTACTTGTGTAGGGCTTTCTGCGATTGCTGCGTTTTCTGAGGGAGGAGAAGGATGTTTTAGAGGAAATAACCTTTAGAGCTTCTGTTGCAGAAGGAATACTGCGAAATCTGTCTCGGCCGTAGCGTGGTTTGGGTTGGAAGGGACCCCAAAGACCATCTAGTCCAGCCCCCAGTGGCCATTCTCCTCCAAAGCCCTGTCCCCTGTCTGGCAGCAGCTCACAGACTCTTGCTTTTTGCAATTCAGCCCCTCGGTTTTTACCACTGAATGATGTCAAGGGGACAAGTGCTTGTCCCGTTACCAAAACAGGATTTTGTGTCTCCTCTACTGGACACGCGATGCTGAGTTAGACGCTGTTCTCGGGCATTTACTCTTGCAGAAGCCAGCTGTGGTTTTAGGCCTTGTTGAATCTCCAGCAGGGAAAACATGGCCTCAGTATTGGTACAGGGAGAGAGTCTTATTGCTGGGTTGGCAAGAAAAAGGTTCGGTGCTGTTTGAAGTCTCCCTTAGAACTCAAAAAATAGGAAAGCAAGCTGTGAGTTAGCGTGCGGGGGGTTGAGGTACCAAACCCAGGGAGAATCCACGCAGCCGGACCCTGTTCTGCATCGCTTGCTCATCGAGATCCTGTTGTGTCTCTGCCACCCGGCTCTCGCCGTCTCCTGTCCCCTGGAAGGCTTTGGGTGGCAGAGCTGACAGCCGGCCTGCCGCGGCATTCCCGTGGCGTCCCCGCGGAGGCTGCCCGGCTCGCCGCGCCGGGGGCCGGAGCCCGTCTCCATGCCGGCAGCGCGCCGCCCGCGCGGCCCCGGTTCCAGGCGAGGGGAGGTGGGCTCGCGCTGGCTCCGCTGCGGGTCCGAGACGGCCAGGCCGTGCCGCGGGCATCTGTTAGAGACAGAACGACTGCGTGAGCTCAGCGTGCTTGGGTTTCGATGGGGAAGGGTCAGGTAGATCCCGCCTTGGGAACACTGACCCCCCCAGGGACTATTTTTAAGCCTTTCCCTTTCATTTTTTTAATATGGGAAGCAGTCTCTCTCTTTGGCTCTTCCCTCCGTAAGTCACTGAGTTGCAAGAACTCAGTACCTGTTTTTAAGCACCTAAATGCAACCGCCATTCTCTCGACGGTGCTCTTAGCTGGGGAACGACTGGTAACTGAAACAGCTGTACCTTAAAGTCTGCTGGAGTCCCCGTCGGGGATCCAAGCATTCCCTTTTTTTGTCTTTTCTCATCCAACCTGAGGCTGTTATTTAACTGATTACATGCCCATGGCAACGATAATAAATCGCTTTAAACATTGGCCGAAAAAGTGCTGCTTCTATAAGGCAATGTTAAAAATTCCCAACTCGGAGAGCTGTGGTTTGGGCCGAGTTTAAGAAAAGCATTTTGCAGCAAGCGAGGTGCCCGCAGTGCCCGCTCAGGTGGCCGCGTCTCCTGGCCGCGTCCTGCAGCTCGGAGCCCTGCGGAGCTGAAGGCTGCGTTTCGGGAGAGCAATTCACAGCGGCGATTTTCTGGCTTCTCGTCGTCGGTGCTTGTGTGCGAACCAGGCTGCTTTGTAGTTCAAATCCCTCGTCGGCCCGTTCTCGGGAGGGAAGGAAGTACTTGAGGGAAAGGCTGCCTGCTCGCCTCTGATGTAAGTGTGCTCAGGTTTTTAACAGGAACCGTTTGCTAAACGTGGTGGCTGAACTTGGCTGGCGGGAGGAACGAGCTGGGATTTCCCCGGCTGCGACAAGCCAGCTTCACCTGGGCTGGTCCTGCGCAGAACAGCGCTGGGCTGCGCTCGCCCGCGGCCCCGGGGCCTTCAGGACTCTGCTCCGTGACCAGAGGCCTCTTCCCATCACAGAATTTCAAAAATCGTGTAAATTTGGAAATAACTCGGTGGTTTTCTATCTCTGAAATTCAATGTACATTTGTTACAATGTACAGTGCTTTTTAACTACACTTGTATATTAAATTATTTAATAGTTTTTGCTTTTCAGTATCTTTTGTATGTAGCAGAGATTAAAACGAGGACCTCATAACTGAAGTTCTTCCTAATTTTCGAACGCGTATGTAAAGGCGAACAGAAAACTAGAAGTTTACAGTTTACAGATAATGTTCTGTTAAGTGCTCGGTCCATCTGACTTGATTTGAACAACATCTTTCTAATCTTTCTTGTCCGATCATTTAATTCTCTATAGAAACAAACACGAAGTCTTTTATGAACTTCTAAAAAAATTATTCTTCTAAAGATGTAATTTAGAGACCTGTACAGTTTTTTTCTCTAGTATTTTTAAACGAGTAGCGAGAACTTACACAGAAGCATCTAATCACCCTTTTGTAGATAGTGTAAAAACTTACGTATGTATAGAGAATGCAGTCTGGAGAAGGGTTTGCCTGTTGTATTTCATTTCCTGCCGTACGAACACCAGAAAGGCCCACGCGCGCAGGGAATCTGGATCAATCTGGCGGCTGGGGAATTTAAAATAAAATAAAAATCATGACTTCATTCCCTGTCGCCCCGTACGTGCGCTCGCTCTGACACCACGAGCAAAAATTGATGTTGATTAAAAAGTCGGGGCCTTAAGTTGCTGCGCTGGCTGCGGACAGGGGGAGTTCAGCACAACCCCCCCCATGTTGCTTCACGGCTTTAATTTTATTCAGCTTTCCCAAATTCTCCAGAAAGGAAAATTATGACAGAAGGAGTTCAGTAACGTCCCATTTTACTTTACCTCTCCAAATCACGCCGAATAAACCCGTTTCTGCCACGTACGGCGGCTCTCGCCCCAGCGGCGAGGGAGAGGGAAATGGTGGCGGTAGCTTAGGCTGTACAGAACACGTGGAGAAAGGGGGATGAAATAACGCCCGTCTGCGCTCTTCTACCGTCTGCCGTAGCGAGTGTATTTAACTGTTGCCCGCAGCGAGCCCCTACGTCTGTGTCAGGTTGTGCGAGGTATCGTTACGTGTTTGTAGTTAAGGACGCGTACCTTCTGCCAGCGCGCCTTCCCGAAGCTGTAAATACAGTAGCTCGTGTCATGAGATGGAAGCGGGGGCATTACGTTGTTGCCTTTGTTTCCTCTCGTTTTCTATAGTAGAAGAATTTTTAAATAAAGTTTAATTTTACTTCTTCTAGCGGTTTGTAGAATACAAATTCCTTTAGTCGATCCGCAGGCAATCCTGCCTACGAAGGCCGCGTTTTAGGTGGCAACGGCGACTTACCCCAGCGCTGGAAGTCGTTCGAGGCCCTGCGCTGGCTGCGGGACAGGAGGGCAGGGAGCCACGGGCGCCCGCAGAGGGGTGCCGGGGGCACGCAGGGCTGGGTGGCTCCTGCCTAGAACCAGAATTTCCTGCTTGCAAACGTCCGCCCGAGCGCTCGCCTGCGCGGCAGCGGCTGGAGCCCCGCAGGTGCCGGGGTGAAACAGGACTTCTGTGGCCTGGGCGAGCGCCTGGGACTGTTCGGACTTGGTCTCGGACAGGAGCGTTTCTCGCTGCAGCCGTGCCGTCAGGAAGGATGCCGACTGTAGTCGATCTCTGTAAATGGGATCTGGTTTAATGGAGATCGCTTTTTGTGTCTTTTACCCCAGAATTTTCTGGCTGGGATTTTTAATATGGAGCTTAAAGTTAAAAGGAAGAAAACCAGCAAATTAATTTGTCTGGAAGTGGCATTTTGAAGAAACTAAAAATTTTAAAACTTCCTGCAGACTGTCCCTTTCCAAACCGTCATCTGAGCCGCTGAGCGAGTCCCTTGCATTTCACCACAGAAGCCGAGCAGTTTTGTTCCAAGTTACTCGCTATGTGAACATTTTAACCCAAACGGCAGCTTCTTTTCTGTTGAAAGCACGACTCGGCTATGCCGACGCTCCGGTCTCCTTACCCTGCTTGTCTGCAGTTCCCTCCTCGGAAAACAACTGCATCTGGCATAAACTGAGCTATCGCCGCCGCCTCTCCGCTCTGCCGCCTTCATCTGCCGTCGGGGCTGGCTCGGATCCTCGAAGCGGCTCCTCGCAGAGGATGTACCTCGCGGCAAACCTCCCTGTGAAACGCATCTAAAATAGGTTAGCGAGAAGTAAGAGAGGTTTGGTACTTGCCTAACGGATCTGGAGAGGCATCCAGAGTAGATGCTCGTTGTCTTTTACTGTGTAGAGGCTTGTCGTGAGCTGACAAAGCAAAATTAAGATGCCGGCCTGCTGCACAAGCAGCAACTGATAAGTTTTCTTTTGCCAAGTATTTTTGCTCTTATTTAGCTCATTCCACGTAACCCCTTAGCGTGGCTGAAGCATAAAGGAGAACACAGATCCAGCGTTTGCCAGCACCATTGGACGCTGCCTTTGCAGGCGGCAGAGCTTGCGATCACCTCGGGAAAATTCTGGCCAACCAGGACAAGAAAAAAGTTATTGAAAAGATTTCTGGAAATAACTTCACCGAGCTGCTAGGTGATAAAACGCATCTCGTGTTAGACCTGGTTGGAAACTCCTGATGACGCAGTAAGGGAAGGAAGCTGAGGTGCCCACGTCGGTTCCTGCCTGGATTAAAGCATCGCTTCGGAAGGATCCAGCCCTCAGTAGTTAACCATGAAGTTCTGACTGGCCTGAGGTGAAGCCAGTGGCTTTTGGTGCTTTGGGAGAAGTCATTAACCGGCTAACGACCGGCTGTCAGCTGCGCTATTAACCCTTAGTTATTTGTAGCTACAATTGTCTTCACAAAGGGCGGGGGACGGTATTTATAACAAGAAAAATGGCGTTCAGCCTTACAGAAAGGATGTTGAACGCAAAGTTGTTAGCAGAAATGGTCAATCTTTAATTGGGAGTGGAAAACAGCTATGAAAAGTGGAGTGTTGGACCCTTCCTGACCGAAGGCTGAACACAGGAGCGGGCGTGCTGGGGGGGAGGCCCGGACTCCGGCTCTGGTTCTGCTGCTCTGCTCTTGCAAAAGCCGTGATGACGCGCCTTCCGCCTTCGCTTCCCTACCCCGGCAGAACGGGGAGCATGCCCACCTATGCTTATTAAAGGCTAGGAATAAAAATAATAAGCATTACCTCGCTTTTGAAACAAGTACCCAAATCACCCGATAGGAAGCTGCACCTAATCCTCTCATAAGCTGTGTAAGGAAAATAATTGATGAAAGATGGGTACCGGCACTATAAATAAAGTGCAATTCCTGTCACTTTATTTACCCTCGATTATAAACTTGCTTCACCCAAGATTTTTTCTTTTCCCTTCTAACACCAGGCTCACGGGCAGGTGTCCAAAACTGCTGAACGAGAACTCCCGAGGCGTGTGTGCTGCAAGCGCCGGCTCGGGAGAGGTTTTTTGCATGAATACAGTCGTTCAGGGCATCTCGGGGGGAAAGTTAATGCACGAATCCCTTTGTTCCCCCGTCCGTGCGCCGGCCTGGCCGGGCGGGCTGAGCTGACCCCCGGCCGGGGGAGGACCCGCGGCGGAAGGGTTAACGTCCCTCCGCCGCCTCCCCCGGCAACGATCGTATCGGGGCCCCGCCGGAGAGGTGCGGCCGACGGCGCGAAAGCCTCCGCGCACCCCTGACCCAGATCGGCGGGGGAAGCGGGGATGAGTCACCGCGACCGCGGACTCCCGCCGGGGCCTGCAGCCCCCCCGGCCCCGCTTCCCCCCCTTCCCGCCCCACCGGCACGGCTCCGCCGCGCTACGGCGGGGCTCGGGGACCTCGCCCGGCGGAGGCCTCGGCGCGGCGCCTTCCCCTGCCCCCCGCCTGAGGAAGGGAGCGAGCGACCCCGCCGCCGGCCCCTATCCGAGGCCCCAGGCCGGCCTGCGCGGGCGGATAAGGGCCGCCGGCGGGGCCTCTCAGCGCGGCCGGCGGCTCCGGCCCCTCCCCGCGGGCAGCGCATCACCTCAGCCGGCCTCGGCGCGGTGCCGGCCGGCGGCTCCCCCCCGCCTCCCGCCGCGGGGCCCGGGTCAGCGGCGGGGGGGCGCCCCGAGCTCCGCGCCTCACATCCCGGCCCGGCCGCGGGCCACGCCCCCCCGCTCCGTGCCGCGCATTGGCTGCCGCTCCCCCGCCCACCCAGCGCCGCTCGCAGTTTACCGGCCAGGCTGCCCGTCAATCAAACTCCCGCCCCGCCTCTTTCGGTCTGTGGGCGGGCCGAAGGCGGGCTCTGGCTGCGATTGGCTAGCGCAGGGGGCAACCCCGGCTTTTCATTGGGCGTCGCAGCCGCCCGTACCTCGTTTTTAAAAAAAAAAAAACACCCCCACCCCACCCCCCCCTTCGCACACGCCCGCGGAGGCCGGAGCAGGAGGCGGGGCGAGGCGCGCGGAGGCTCGCCGTTTGCCCAAATCTGCCCAAATCTGCCTAGCAACGGGGCGGGCGGGAAAGGCGTCGCGAGGAGGTGACGGTTGGTGGCGCGCGCGCCACCCCGGGAGCCCCGCGCCGCCGCCGCCGCCGCCGCCGGCAGCGCGCGGGGCGGCGCGGGGCGGCGCGGGGCGGGGGGGGGAGCCCGGCGCGAGGCGGGTCTCCCTGCGCGCGCAGCCCCCTCCCCCCGCCCTCCTCCTCCTCCTGTCAGCGGCCACCTGAGGGAGCCGCCTCCCCTCCCCCCTCGGCCCCAGTCCGGCCCGGGCCCCGCTGAGGAGGAGGAGGCGGCTCCGAGGGGGCTGAGGAGAGTGAGTGACACCCCCGCAGCCCCTGGGGGGCGGCGGGGACGGGGGGCGCCCGGGGAGGGGGACACGCACGCCCCGAGGGGGGCTGAGGGGAAGGGGCGAGTGAGGAGGCGAGGAAGGAGGTCGGGGGGAGGACGGGGGTCGGTGCGCGGGTAGGGGGTGGCGGAGCGATGGGGGGGTGGCGGTGAGGCACGGCCGCCCCCCCCCCCCCCCCTTCCACGGGGGTAGGGGTGTGGGCGGGCGGCGGGGCCCGGGCCCGGCGGGGGAGGGGAAGGCCCGGAGGGACGCTGGGGAATTGGCCTGGGGAAGAGCTGGGCCTGGGAGGGGCGCTCACAGCACGGGGGGGGGGGGGGAATTACAAAAAAAAAAAAAAAAAAGGAGGGGGCTGGGAAGTACCAGCGGAGGGTGGGCAAGGCTGAGGGGGTGCCAGGGAGGAGCGAAGAGTGCATCCTGGGAGTTGCCCGATAGGCACAGCTACCAGAGCATGTCAGCAAAGCCAGATTATTAGTCCCAGAGACTTGGGAAGGCGGGGGAGGGGAAGTGGGGGAGGGGAGGGAACTACCGATGCTAAAGATGGGGCATCCGGGAAAGAACTTGGGGCCACCGGGCCGCGCTGGGTGTAGCCGGCCGCGGAGCGGGCGGGGAAGGGGGCATGCCGGGGGAGAGGCCGGCGGCCGGAGAGGGAAGGGTGCTGGTAGAACCGGAGAGCGGCTTCTTTGGTAATGAAGGTAACCAGGACTCCTGAGAGAAGCCCTCAGTGGTGCGCGCCTCGGGGGGAGAACAAGACGTCCACTGGAAGAGAAAGTGGTGCTCCAGAAATGGACAAAGTTCTGTCACGGGGCGGCAAAAAACCGAGGGGCTGCCGCGGATGAGGCGTCCCCGGGAAGAAAGGGTGCGTGCAGGCAGGGTGAGGCCACTTACCGAGGGGACCTGCTAAGCAGGAACAAAAAAACTGGTTGCTTGCTGGAGAGTGCCAGATGGGTTGAATTCACGACAGGACTTAAGATGGAGGTGTTTTGTGGGGCTGATGCCAAAGAGGAGTCCTTATACCCCTGTGTCTAGATGCGTGGAGGTTCTGTGCGCAAAGATTGCGAAGGAGGCTCATTTTCACGAGTTCGAAAACACCACTATTGCGTTTGCCTCGATCGCTTTCTTTTTCTGGCAGCGTTTTATCTCTGTACTACTTTGGGGGGGGATTTAGTTTGTACGCAAGACAAGCTCTATTCAAAATAAAGTTATATCCTGTCTGTGGTCTACCACCTTCTCCTCACCCCCAGCTATCTGCCATGTTTCACAGAACGTATCTAGAGGGCTTCTTAAAAATCTAATTCATTATTAATTTTCTATCTATCTTCCACTTTTTTTTTTCCCCAGTCTTTGCGATAAGTGCGGTGAAAAGCTAGGGAGAGTATAAGGCAGTATATGTACGAGCTGCGTACGCTGTGGCAGTTGCTATAGGTGAAAGCATATTGTCAGTTCAAGTATTTAGAAGTCACCAACTTTACAAATTTTGACTCTTCACGGCATTTTAGCAGCAAATTCCAAACAAGAAAAAAGCGTAAGGGAAGAAAAAGCTTTTCTTTTTGTTTTAACTTGAGAAGGACCCTTAAATATAACTCCTAAACAACTTAGAAATTGGTGGTACAAATATTTATTTGAACTAGCTGAATACAAAGCGCTCTTAAATGCAAAGAAAATTGTGTGAAATACTTCAGTATTTTTCATGACTGTACCAAGCATGAAGTTTTAAGAAAGAAAACGTGTATTTCTAGTGGGCAGACTTAAGCTTTAGATTGAGCTCTGCTTCTAATCTCAGCCTCGATGCACGGATGACTTCTTTTTTTCAGACTTTCTCAAGAGTTTAATGACACGTCTTACACGAACCTGAGTACGCATGCTGTTCTAACAGCGACTAAATCTTCCACAGAGTAAAAGCAATGATGTTATCACACAAATATAGCTGAAATTACATCCTTGTACCGGTGGTCCCTAAATCCTGCTGTCCAGTGGGCTACTACTGTCCGAAGCAAGCAAAATGCTGCAGGCTATTTCATGTCTCCCAGTTGGCTTCATTTTAAACATCTTAATTTCCTGTTGCCAGGAGCAATTTCAGAGGGTCTTGCAGGAAGAAACGCCTATAAGCAACGAGTTGGGGACTACAAATAACAAAATTTTGTTTAAAAAATTACACAAACACACTAGCTTTGCTTTTGAAAGCTACTTGAAAAATGTGAATTAGCTTTCATCCAAAGTTAATTACCCAGTTTCCATCATGACAGTGAGTGCTTCAAGGATTGCACATAAGAGGCAGAACCGCTGAGCGTTAACCTCCTTACTGCAGCAAAAAACAAAAGGCGGTTGCTAGATTTAGGTATAACCGAACGTCTCTTATCTTGATAAGAGTTCAGCTGTGTGGGCCAAAGGGAGATCACTGCTTCCCACCCCGATACCTGCCGCTTGAATTTAGGGAGTCCAGCGAGTCTCTGGAGAAACGGGCTCGCGTGTTGTCACAGTTTCCCAAGGGCAGGTAGGGAATTTAAAGGCAATGGTGGAGGTGGATTCAATGGGTCACAGCCACGTTTTTAGCAGCGCTCCCGAGGGAGGAGGAGAGACAACCCTAAAATGTCTCCTAGTAGTAGCGTGGTGCTGTGGAATGAGGACTCGGAGCTTTTTTACTGCTCAGGCCAGAATGAACTGGAACAGGGAATTACAAATGGCAGCTTTGAAAACTTCTGGACCACTTGCATCCCTTGACATGCGCATTTCCGCTTGCTTGAGTAGCAATGGGCCACTGCCATAGTCTGAAATATCTTTATGGCATTCTTGCTTCGAAAAAACCTCTTCAGGAAGATGTGTGAAAAGTATTTGCCTATTCTGGCGTGCTGGTCGTGTCCTGCGTTCCTTGCAGAACGCCGGGGTTCGATCTCATCTACGTTTCTGGGCTGACTCAGAGTATCTAGTTTCACAATTTTGGTGTGCAACCAAAAATATCAATGGATGTTGCAGCCCAAGAACAATGAGACACACTACAAGAACACCCCTTTGCTGACTAATCCCTTTTCTTTGGAGCAAGGTGGTGTGTACATTTTTGGAGTCCTTACCAGTGCACTTACCAGCCCAGGTCTGAAAACGGAAGGCATTGAGCTGTCGTACCATGTACGCACAGGTAGGCTGGCTGCTGAAGAGCGGCTGAGAGCATCTCCAGAGGCCAGCGGTCTTACCTGTCTTCTTGGTTACGTGTAGAGATGCCATACATTACTTCCAGAATAGGATAAGAAATATTTTTACCCAAGTAAAATAAATCGCATCAGCCAAATCCATTGACCCATCTTAATCACAGGAGGGAAAACTGCTCTTTGGATCTTCAGCAGAGTTAGAGGAGAAAGCTTAAAAGTCAGGGAGGAGAGGAGGACAAGAATTACTATTGTATGACAGAATCCTCCCGCCTTTTCACTTGAGTTGTTACTTTTAATCAAACAGGTTTCTAGATTTGCAAAATAAGCAAATTAGTGCTAGTTGTGAAGGATACTCTGTGGAAAACACAATTTCCCTAGAAACAGGTACGTGGCCGTGTATGAGTTATCGTGTCTTTATCATAGTTTCGTTTTACAGCAGGTTCCTTAGGTCAGCCGTGACATCAGTTCACCCTTTAGCTTCCGTGGCTTAGGACAGATCCTTTCCTTGCTGCAAGGGAATAATCAGGGTGTTAGTGACAAGTGAAATACTGGAACGATACCTGCAGTGTCTG
The DNA here is from genome assembly GCA_020745775.1 of Theristicus caerulescens. NCBI lineage: Eukaryota > Metazoa > Chordata > Aves > Pelecaniformes > Threskiornithidae > Theristicus > Theristicus caerulescens. The sequence continues at coordinate 4,898,512 of CM036579.1, forward strand.
CTTCTTGGTTGCCTGGCATCGTAAACCAGCGGCCTTCTGCTCACAGAGCTACCAGAGGTGTTTTCAGGATTTTTCAATCTTTTTTTATTGTTTTTGCAGCCCATAGCAGCTTTCTCTTTCCCAGAAAACTCCACCTTCGAATGCACTGCCCTTACTAATCGTCTCTCCTAAGTTCTTTCTGCGACTGAACCCACTTGCCCAGCTGATAAGGCTTGGGGGATCCAAGGAGGCTGGAGAAAAGGAGAGGAGGATGGTCAGTATTTGCTGACAACATCTGGGCTTGGGGTCCAGAGGACCCTGATCAAAGAACTTTGCAGCTGGGGAACGTTTTCTTGGTTTAGCCTGTTGTTACCAGTACGTAACAGACCTGGCACCACGACTGCCAGTATAAAATCAAGGAGGTTTTTTCCTAGCTGTTAGACGTCACCCCTTTTCTCAATGCACTTGCAATGTAATTACTGATAAATTACAAAGCATTATATTTTTAATTTATAGATAAGTATCGCCAAAGACCAGCTGAGCCCAAATACAGTTGCCGTGGTTCCTATGCGCAGACCAGTTAACCTATCCTTCAACAATTGATTTATATAACTGAAATAGCTAGGGAAGTGAGAAATTTCCTTCCTCTTAGGATACAATGCCAAGGATGTCAAATCTCCAGAGAGCCTGATGATAAGAACTGGGCTGTCCTTTTCTGCAGTTATTAAACTGGTATCTGAGGATTCGTTAGAGCACTGAAACGGTGGAACGCGGTTCTGTGGCGCTCGCTCTCCTCCCTCTTGCTTGCATGTGCCTCTGCACCCCGCAGACCCAGAGCAAGGCTGGGTAAGCGGTGGTGGAGCACCAGGACCTTTTCAAAGGAGAACAAAGGGTGCTCCAGCTTTTGGTGACATAGGCGTGATTTTTTTTTCCGACAGCCATCTCTTGGCAGCGCGCTGGGAGCGGCATGTAACCAGTGGCAGTATCTGGTGGCTGCGAGGGATCTCCCCCACTGCCTTTTCTCAGTAGAAGTGTTTGGATTCCTTGTCCAGGATCGGAAAACAGCTTACCAAAGTCTGCCTCTTGGCACAACGAAGCGTTCCCCTCTTCTTCCTCAACTGATTCTTCTTCCTATTGAACAGCCTGTATTTTCTAACATAAAGACTAGGGGAAACTCCGTCTGCAATTTGTGGAGTGCTATTAAAATATAAGATTATTTTGGAAGGAGAAAACCCCTAGCCTTGGTCTTCCAGCAAAAGCTGTATGTTAATTCTGTGAAGGTGGTCTCAGCAACTAACGCAGAGGAGCGTGCTGAGATTTATAGTTTAGGACTTCTGTAAACTCTAAGCGAGAAGCGGTAGCTGCTTTATGAACACCTTTCCCTTGAAATCTGCCTGAAAAAATAAGACCAGTAATGACTGATCCCATCAATCCTAAATTTAGAAATGAATCTAATTTATAAGCCTTGCTTTTCAGCAGGAAAGCAGGTTATGGAACTGACCTAGTACAGTGCTGTTGGGGGAAGAGAGGCGACTTCATAGAACCGAAGTTAGAATTAGCAGGGGGCTAGGGGAAAAGACTGGCGTTGTTTATGTGCAGATAATAAACATCTTATTACCAGAAGGAGCAATGTTAATAAATGCTTGTAGTAAACATGGTATAAGACTCTCATAATCCTCGTGAAAATACAGAGGTTTTCAATATGCAGCGTACTCCAATAAGAATCTGTTTAGTTGACTTCATTTAGATCAGTAAAACCTGGCTGGGCTTTCGCAGACCTTTGGCTTTACATCAATGTGCCCGTGATCGCTGTTGGCATCTTACAAATACACGGTCGAGTCCTTGAGAATTGCAGGTAACAAAGGACTCCGAGTATTCATCTTTGAAAAGTAACAACGTGAGTTCTAGCGAACCGCGGTCAGGTTGAACTGTCAAACTTTTATTCACCTATGAAAGTTTAAAAGAAAGTTGTTTGAGAGGTGCAGATAACTTGCTTGGGCTTGACACGATAAAAATGTTAATAAATTTAATTACAATCAAGGAGATGATTTTGCAGCGAAACGGCACAGTTGTCTTTGGATGCAATGCAAGTTTCAATGCAGTGCTGGTCCCTGGGTGGATGCCTTGGGAAACCAGGAACAACTGGGCACTCCCTTTCACAGCTCTAAGGAACATGCTCCATTTCATTGAAGGGACGGTGCTCTGCACGTGTTTTGCTCGGAGTTCCTACTTTTTGCTCTTTATCTACCGTTTATTGCAGTCACTTTTAAACCAGGATTGTGCTAAGTTCATTTCATCGCTGTTGCAAGATTTCTGTGTTTGATTTCAGTTCTCTGCCTGGCTCCCTCCAAGGCTCCCTTGATCAGTGTGCCGAGGTTAATCACAGTCTGAAGTTTAACCTCTCGTGATGACCACCTCGCTCCATGCTTTTGTCTGTAGCCAAGCAGTAGTCCCGCTCTTTGGGGTAAGAAGGGCTTTACTTTCAGTAAAAAAAAGAAGTTAAGACTGACGCTAATTTAGTTAAAAGATGATTTTACACACAACCAGCCTCAGTGTTCGTACACAGTATGGGTTTTAGCAACAGGGAGAGCATGAATCATTTGCCTGTCTGCATATTTAAAGAAATCTAAAGTAAGAGTAACCAGACAGTGTTTTGGAGGATCTTGTAGCTATTTTCATCAAAACTGTATCGCTGGAAAAAGGGGGTCTTGCATAGGCAGAACTTAGAATTAACACAGAATACGTTCCATCAACTCTCTATTTCTCAGTTACCCCATCCTTAAGGATCTTCAGCCAGCGCTCGTCTGTTAAACCACAGAGAACTGTCGATGTCATGGCATCCACAGAGACAGATATCTGATTGTGCGAGCGTTAATCTCCGTTAGCAATCTAGTCTGATGCTGGAGTGAGAGAATAAACTACTGGGAACTGCTCAAATACATCTGTGGAATTTAGGTGGAGTTCTTCAGGCTCCAGCTACGCACCCGTGTACCTTGTGAAAGACGTTCCCTACAGGCTCTGAAACCCTTCGGTCGCAGGGTCTGAACTGTAAAAACAAATCCTTCCTGAATCGGGCTTTTCTGCGTCCAGTTTGCCAACTGGTAAACGCTGACTGGGGGGTTTGTTCACATCTGATTAATAACGATGTATTATTAACAATGACAACCCGGAGTCAGTAACAGCCACCTCCTGCAATTTCCACTATGCTTTGGTGGATACACACAAATCCTACTTGAAAATACTTTTGAACCCTTTCGGTTTTAAGTTTGATGACCTGAAAATTCCCAGCTTGGCTGAGCAGCACAATCTGGCTTTCAAAATTAAAATCTCAGGTACAGTTCCTGAAAGCAGCACCCCAGCCCCATGCAGGGACACCTCGCGCGTGTCAGAGGGAGCGAGCAGTTTTAATCGTGGCATCTACAATACTGCACGACTTTCAGATCTGCTGCTTCATCTTGAGAAACGAACCATTTCAGCCCAAAGTATTCCGGGCAGCCTGACTGGTCCCCTCAAGGATAAAAGCTGGGTTTCTAGAAAACGGGGTAACTACAAATAGAGCTTTTAGTCCGGTCCGTTCCACGTTTGGTAAAAGCTGTCAGTTATCGAGGTCATATTTATATTTCCCCCGTTACCTCTCATTTGGAGGGCAGTAAAGACCGAAACACTCCACGCTGGAGGAAATGCCGTACGCCTTTTAATTCTGAGAATGCTTCCTAGTAACAGTGGTGCGTCAACTCTCTTTTCTCCTGCCTTCACTGTTCAGGGTTTCAGAGCATATGGACATGGATACCAGTGTGAATTAGTAATTTAAATATCTTTTAATCAGGAATCAACCAAAAAATTATACACAACTGGAAGTCTTCATTGCACTCGGGAAGCCATTCATTCTTAAAATTATGCAGTTTAATAGCAGGGGGGTCCTGTAGCACTCTGTTAGAGGAGGCAAAATGCAGCGGGTGTGTGTAAGATGCGAGGAAATCAGCAGATGATAATAAAATCCTCTGATTGCATATGTGGACCGTGGCACAACCCGGAGTTTTCATTGAAAAAGGACAGTGTTAAGTGATGGGCAGTCCAGCTGATGCAGAACAAGCGGCTGCTGGCTGGCAGGCTTCTCGTAAGCAGATTCCCCTGGTGCCAAGCATCCCATAGTCTGTTCTGGAAAAGGATTCCACGCTGGAGAAGAGACGCACGGACCGAGCCTTATCTCTTGCACAAAATGATAAAACCAGTGAGGTTCTTGAGGGCTCCGGGTCTTCTTTTGGTGTATCGCACTTAGAGGCGGCAGATGAGGCAGTTAAAAATGGGCTGGCGGGTCCAGACGAAAAAGATTCTCGGGAATATTCAGCGATTGATACAATCAGCGGGAAGGGAGGCCGAGATCTCTCTGTCGGTGTGCGCCCACCGATTGCGTTCCTGCGTCTCACAGGACTCTCTAGGGCAGTTGAAACTTGCAGAAAGTCAAATTATACAGGAACTCTGTAAAGTTTTCTGCGACTCGTTAATTCTTCTTTTAATCAGGGTCAAGTACTGATGAGCCACGTGATGATGATCAGTAAACAAGCAAGAGGTGCTTGTTTACAGCCGTTCCCTCAAGTGATGGCTCCGTGGGTCTGACTCACTGTTTGCCAGCAAAACATTTGTGTCGGAAGCTGCAGATCACAAGACAAACTGAAGTGATCTGAGACAGCCTGTGGTGGACCAGTTTTCAGGAGGTTGAGATGTTCTTTGGCAGATCTTTAAATAACAGCAATGCTGGGTGAACTTTGTTCTCTCCCTCTTCCGAGCAAAATCGATAGTCCATGAAGCGCAGGTTGAATTGGAGCAAAGCTCCTCACGTACCCTCTTCCAACCCCAGGAGTGCCTGTTAGCGACAGGGTCAGATACCATCACACCGAAGGCACCAGCTTGGGCCGAGCAGTATTTGCATACGTCCGCTGCCTTCCCCATTTTCTCAATAACTTACTGATCTTTAATTTCTTTCAGTTGCAGAAAGATTAATTTTCATTTCTATTTAGGGTCGTTCACCTCACTGCTCAGATCGTGGAATTTTGACTGTTTCCGATCTCGCGGCCTGCTTTGCTGCAGAAAACGTTTCACATTTAAGCGTTGCTCCCAGTGGGTGGGAGCCAGGCAAACAGACCCGGCGGTACAGATCATACGGCGACCCTGAAGTCTCTCAGAGTGTTCTTGTCAAAAAGCACCAGTTTACCAGCTCATCCTATTCCTGAACTAACCAGAAATTCTGTCTCAAGCAGCTGGTGGGAGCTGCAACTTGCGCTTGCATGAAAACAGTTTCACCAGAAAATAAGTAAAGGACCATCTCTTGGTCTCAACTCTGTGGGATTCCTTTCATTCTTAGCATAAGCCATCTTAAAATTGTATTCTTAAGATTTTGAGCACTGTTGCAGCATGCTTACAGTTTTATCCTTTTTTTTTTTTTAACTATTTAAGGATGTAGTCCGTTCATTTCAAACTTCTAGCCAGCAATATAAAAGATAAAAAAAACCCAAAACCCATCCTTTACAAGGTGCTGGCGTTTGCTTTTTTGGAAAAACTAGAGGATCGCAGCCTGTCTTGTCCCAGTGTCAGACTGCAGGGCAGCACACGCTCAGCAGAAGCCCCTTGTTTATCTTCCGAACGGCGGAAATGAGGCGAACAGAACAGATACGGGTGCCGATCTGAAGCAGCTTTCAGAAGTCTCCGTGCTCCTGATGTCTTGGTCCTCTAGCCCATCGAACGCCTTCAGAGTTGTGTTCTCTACCTTTACTAAAACACATATTGGCTACTGAGCTTAAGAACTTGTTTAGCCTGTTCCGTGCGCCAATATTAGCATGTTCCCATGCGTCTTGCATCTGCTGGTGGCTGTAGGAAGGTGACCAAGTCTAACAGATCTGGCTTGAGCTTTGCTTCTTGTTCTTCTTTGACCTACATTCCGATGTGCATCGAGGAAAGGCTTAATCTCATTTTTCGTTCTTCCTTTAGGGACACTTGTGAATTTTGCCGGAATTGTTGGGTTTTTTTTCCTCCCATCCCAATACCAAATTCTGCTCTTGTCGCAACAAAATTAACGTCCTAGCGTGTGCTATACTGGGTGGTATTTTTATGACGAGTGTAGATAGTGTAGTATTAAAATATACAGGAAGGATGAAGTATTTGATCCGTACTATCTATGGACTTCGCGTTTGGAATGTGGGAAATACCTTCGGAAGAACAACTTAATAGTTGGACTTTGTGGCTCCAGCAAAATTTTGCTTGTGAGATGAGATGTTCAGCTTTAAAGTAGAACCTAGGCTACGTAACACCGGTTTCGGTTATCAGAACGAATATTTACGCCGTTTTCTGGGTTTCTGCCACATTCTCAAATGAAATAAGTAGTCAAGGCAATGAGCTGGGTTGGATCTCTGTAATGCGTCTTTATAAAAATGGAAAAGAGCGATACGAACAAACAGCGGGCGTGAGCGCTGCGTGCCGCTGGCCCGGCTGGGAAGGCCGACAGGGACGGCGTCCCTCCGGAGCCACCCACGCGGAGCCAGTCCAGGCGCGCAGGCACCGGGGAGCGTCGCAGCGCCGCGCAGCCGATGCCCTCCTCCGAACGCTGTCACCTTGGTGACACACCCAAGACGTGCCAGCTCCGGGTGAGACAGCCAGCTGAATTCCAGCTTTCCTTCTCCCATTCGACCGCAGGCGCGCGGTGCTCAGCTCCGCGCCTAATTGAGTAGCTCTAATCAGGGCCCAGGTGGGAAGCGGTGAGGTCATACTGTTCTGGTGTTGCTTTACCGGGCATCCTCCGAGTCGTAACAAGGAAAAGATTTGCTAAAGTATAGCTGTTTGCTTACATAAATGGCTTCTCTAATTTGGAACTATTGGATTTTAATTGAAATGTAGTATTTAATTTAGATTAAAATCCAATAATGTTAATAATATAATGTTGCCTATTTTAATAAAGGTGTAATATGGTGATGTGTAGCGCCCAAGCGTTTAGTTAGAAGGTACGGAGTCCCGAAAAGGAGCATATTCAGATTAAGGGTGCACTGGCACTTGGCTGTGAAGATTTTAGGTGCTATTTTAAACAGGAGAGGGGACTGCGTTAATCATGTTTTAGCAATGCTGTCTTACTGGCAAATACTCTCCACCTGGCAAAGATGCTTATGTATGAAAACAGGGATAAGGTAGCATTTATTAATTACTGCCTCGGATGTCTGGTTTCCCTTGTTTGGACGTAAGCAGTGTCAGCTTTACTTCTTTCTGAACACAGATTAAGATACCTACAGAATTCCTCCCCAAATCCCAACTCTTTCAAAGTCTGACAGATACAGGTAGATGAATTTCATTAGCTTTTTTCCCTTAATTTGTTGCAGTTTCATAGACCTTTCCTCCTGAGAGCAGCTTAGGACTAGTTTCACATCAGCAGTTTACATAAACATGCTGCGACCAAGTTACTTCGGGGTACGCGTGTATTTCCAGGAATACCCGACTCTGTGGTGTCGGTGTTCCTCTTGCTGACAGCCACCGACTCGCCACGCTTGATAGTCATGGAAATACCATCAGCTGCTTCTCTACTAAGCAGTTGCGACGCCGATGCACCTTCTAGGTGACCGAACTATTAACAGGCCCACTTGATGCTACACCTGTACCGTCCCCCAGCAACGTCTCGTTGCTAAAATTGGAACTTTGCCCCCAAAGAGAAGCCAGAAAACCAACAAATCAGTAGCTGGTCTTAAACCACCCGCAATTCTAAAGTAGGTACTGAATAATCACTCACTTTGGCGTTCTAAGGAAGGTGGTGAAAGAAAAGCCGAAACCAGCATTCCCTTCAGTCTGCGGTAGCGTTTCTGAGCATCGTGTCTGAAGGACTGTCGACGGGTGGATTGGTTTTCTAGGCTGACGGTTACCTGACCTGGAGCAGTGGTCTTGTTGTGACAGGGGCCGGGGGCGGTTCGCCGCCTGGTCCCGCTGCGGGGAGAGCAAGCCAGTGTTGCGGTGACGCGGCCCTCCCTCCCCACGCGGCTCTGCCTCCGAGAGGGCGCCCGCAGCCTTTTGACAAGGGCTTGTCCCTCATTTCTAATCTAAAAAAATAATTGGCGAGGCTGTGGGTGCTGTGGTGACCGGGAGGCGGAATAACGGCGCAGAGGAGTGAGCCGTCACTGTCGGAAATCCTTTGTGCTCGAATATGGGGTGTAGCAAGGGTCTGTAACCCACCCAGAGGAGGAGAGGGTCCCTGCCTTTTCACAGGACCCATACGTTAACGTTCAGCCTCAGAATTCGGTCATCAAAATCTGAAAAAAACCCCCCATCGCTAATGATTCTGCTTCTAAATCTCTTTCGATAAGTATCCCATTTGGAAGCGCGTTGGTGGGGAGCATTCGCACGCCAGGTCTGGCAGAATATGGCTTTTGGGGTAACTTTCTTCCCTAACTCCTTGCGACATCCCTCCCGTTTTTAACGTCATGCTTCAACTAGATTTTAAAAAAAGGGTCAGAAACACGCCGGTGTAGCCAGAAGCTTCCTCCTTTTAGAGGGAAAGGAGAAGCCTAACGCAGGGCGTGTGGCCCTGCTGAGAGCGGCTGGCTGGGCTTAGCGAAGCGGTAGCCAGGCTGGTGACTTAGGAGCCAACAGACCGCATCCGAAAAATAACCCGTCTCCAGAAACGGGGAGAACTGGCGGTCTTAAGGTTCGTTGGCATTAGTCTGCTACAGAAAATCTAGAAGAATTTGGGTCTTTTGGTCACTTGCAAAGGTTGTTCACGTGCCCTGCCCTTAGGGGATCGCAGCCCGGTGGGAATAGGGTGGGAATACCGAACAGAGCAAAGAAACGCACGTTCGGCGAGCTGCCGCTGCTGAGGGACAGGAGAAAAACGGTAGTTAGCTGGCAAACCACACCAGAGATCTGCAAGCGGATTGTATTAAAGGGATCGGGAATAAAAAAGAAACAGTTCAGAATTTCTTCTGCTATTAATCGGGTCTAAAATAACTTCCCTGCTGGCGTTAAGATCTGGCGAACACGGCTTCAGAAGGCCCTGCTGGAGTTTCCTGTACGATGGACAGGAGGGGAGCGGGACTACGCCACAAACGCCGCTTTTCGGCCCAAAAGCCGCTTTTCGTCTCTGCCTTCCGCGCGGGGACGTAGCTTCGCGCCCCGGCGTTTGGCTCCTGCGCGCCAAGGCTCGGAGCTGCGTTTCGAGGGTTTAAAGATATTTTCAGGCTGCTTTTTGCCACTCGCCGACCCGCTGTGAGCTGCTGGCGGCAGTAGCACCAGCTCCCGGAGGCTCTCCGGTGTAAGAAAATAGCTATTTCTAGCGTTGGCTGCTTAGAGCGTCTCTCCTAAATCCGCGGGGCTCAGACCGTCTCTAGCAGGCTTTACGGTCTTCAAGGCGGATCGCAGAGCCGAGCCGAGCCCCCGCCGCCCCTCCGCGCTCGGCACCGAGGCCTGGGAGCGCCGGTAGCGCAGCCGGCCCCGCTTCCGCGGCTGCGGGGCTCCTGGTTGCCCGGTGGCCTCCAGCCGGCTGGAGCCCGGGCGGCGGCGGGAGCAGCGCGCCGCTCTCCCTTTCCTTCATCAGCGCCTGCAGACGCTCAGGAAGGAAAAAGATAAGCGGCTCCCTGTCAGCGGAGGTCCTGCCGTCGGGCCGCGCCGCAGCGCCTCCGGTAGCTCCCCTCCGCCCGCCCCGGGAGGCGGCGGCGCGACGAGAACAGCGCCCGCCCGGCCCGGGGCACGGAGGCCGCGGCGGGGCCGCCGCCGCTCCACGTGGCCCCGGGCGCCGCAGCGGTGCCCGCCGCCCCCCGCGGCGGCGCCCCCCGCCCGCGTCGCAGCCAATCCCCGCCCGCCTCCCATGTGCCGCGACCCCTCCGGCCAATGGTGCCCCGGGTCACAGACCTGCTCCACCATTGCCCGGAAGCGGCGCCGGGCCCCCGCGCGGCGCGCTGCGGCCGCTGCTGCCCCTGCTCCTCCTGCTGTCGCTGCTGCTGCCGCTCCTGCTCCTCCTGCCGCCGCCGTCCCCGCGGCAGCCCCGCCGCCGCTGCGGCGCAGGACGGGCCGCCCTGTGTTTCGGGTACCGCCGCGCGCATGCTCCGCCGAGTGACGCCGCGACTCCATGTGTGAGAAGCGCATTATTTGGCAAGGGGAGCCGCGGCGGAGAGGATTAGCCGGGGATCCCTGACGGTGCGGAAAAGAGGGCGGCGAGGCGCGGGGGTAAGACGAAGCCGGCAGGCGGGGAGCGGGAGCGGCGGCGGCCACCGGATGCGCGGGGACCGGCGGGGAGGTGCCGCGGCGTGTGAGTTCCCTGGTTAAAAGTTCTCGTTGGGTTTATTGTCTTGGGGAGGGAGAGGCGGCGGCGGCAGAGTTATTTGTGCGAGGCAGCCGCCGGGGCTGCCCGTGCGCTCCCGGGGAAGTTCCGGGAGAGCCCGGCCGTGCGGGGACCGCGGGCAGCGCTCGCTAACCCGGGAAAAGTGCAAAGTCCTGCTCTGCGGCCGGCCCGGCTGCTGAACGCCTGCCGGGGAGGGAGTCCGTGCCCCTGCCGGCGGCGGGGAGGGGACGGGCGGCGGGGAGCGGGGCTCCCGGGCTGCATCCTCGCCGGGAAACGAAAAGTTTGGCGGCGCGGCGCGACCCCCCGAGCCCGGGGCCGAGCGCCCCGGGGTCAGCGCCGGCTTTTGTTCGGCGCTGGGACGGCAGCCTGCGAGGCGTTTGTTTCGGAAAGTTGTTACGGGCTTTCCGCCGTGCCTGCTTCCTCTTCCTCCTCCTCCTCCTCCTCCGTCGCCGCCCGGGCCGGCGCGGGGCTGGGAGCGCCCCGGCCCCCCGCTGCCCCCCGCGCACGACGGCGGGACGGGGCCCACGGCGGGGGGCGAGCGGCCGCCCCGGGCAGCCCCCCCCCCGCCCCGGGCAGCCCCCGCCGTGGCACTGGCCCGGCTGGCGGCCAGGCTGCGGCCCGTGTCACAATAAGAGTCCCCGCCCGTTCGCCCGCCCGCCCTTCCTGCGGCTCAAGGTGCAACCGGGCTGCGCCCCGCGACCCCCCGCCACGCCTCCACGGGCGTCCCCGGTACCGGGGGGGTATCGGCAGGCCGGGGCTGCGGGTGAGGGTCTCGCTGGGCGCCCTGCCCCGGCTTCTCCATTACTGCACGTCCCCGGCGCCTGCGGGAGGGGCCGGGCAGGATCTGGCCCCTGTCGGAATAGTGCTCTGGGAGCGGCTGTCGGGATAGTGCTCTGGAAGTGGCGCTGCCCGGGCGCAGGCACGCGTCGAGCTGCCCGGTATCCAGGAATTGCTGCTCTGGTTTGCTGAGAAGCAGGGGCTCGGTGGATGAAAACTGTCCGGCATCGGTTACTGCTTTTGAACGGCAAAGCTGGGGAAGCCCGTAAGTCAGGATGCCCGTACTTACTTCTCTAGAGCATCTGCTTACTTTTTTTATTATTATTTTACACTCTATATGTCTTAGGTTTTACTTTTACTTGTCTTTTTTCTGGCTGCCCCATGCTCCTCTATTTCTGCACTTTCTGCAGTAAACCCCTTCCCCAGGACAGAGGTTCCTAAGCTGATGGATACGGCAGTGACTGTCACGGAGCACTAATTTGCGGGCATGGCCCTGATCCTCATTTCCAGCTTCTTTTGCAGGTGTTTGACTTTCATGTTTCTCCCTTGCTCGCCCGCCTGTGAATGCAGCTGGAAGCAGAGGTAGCAGAGCTGCTTGTAGAGACAGTTACACAGGAAGTGAAACGAAGAGGGGCCTTTGGGAATAAGAGACGTGCCAGTAGGCTGGAAGCTGCCATACATCAGCGGGAGAAGAGAACGAAACCCTGCTTTCTTCCAGACAAACTATTGACCAGCGTCTCGAGTGGAAGGAGACGCGGGGAGGAAAAAGCAGGAGCGTAAGAGATGCCCTGTTAGCGGAGAGGACGAGGTGGTAGGGGACCGGAGGCAGGAGATGGCAGAAGAAAGTAAGAAAGAAAGGGATGTGTAGCATGCGGAAGGCTTTTTGTGTGAGTGAACTGCGCGGTGGCCTCCTGGGCGTCGTGCTGCCGTGCACGTGCGCTCCGCGGGCCTGGCTCTGGTGACAAACAGTCGGTCCCACCAGATCTTGGGACGGTACCCGCTGGGATGTGGCGGTGGTGCCGCACTGACGCCTGCCGGCATTTGGGCCGTGGGGAGGCCGATGGCCCCCCGAGCGCTGTACACGGGGCGGGGAGAGCTGGCCGCCTCGCAGCCATCCCAGGTTGTGACACGTACGGAACGGCGTATTCCCGTACATCACGCTCCATTACTCGCTGCTGGCGTAGCCTTCGGCGCGTCTGGATTGTCAGGCTCTGGACAGAAAAAGGGGTGTGATGTCCTGGGGGCAGCGAGGCTCTGCGGTTATGTATCTCAGATAGGATCACAAAATCTGCTGGTTTCAGGGCTGGGAACTGTTTAGTTTGGTTTTTCTCCCCCTAACTATCTGATTTTGAAAATAGGGAGGGCTGCACAGCTTGGCATGTGACGTTGAGGCTGTAAAAGCTTGCTCCTTTATGTGTTGTCTGTGGGTAAGCGACAGGCTGATGCTCCTCTAGGTTTTACTTAGAAAAAGGGCGACTGTATCACCAGTTAGCATGCTCTGGTGGAACTTCGAGTGTGAAAAGGGCCGAGTTCTGTGCTTGAAGTAAAAACCACCTTGCTGGGTTTCACTGGAAGAGAGAGGGTGGTATCTCTGTGGTCACCGGGCATCCGGCGGTGGCGCGGGATGGAGGCAGCCCGATATATTTCTCTTTCCTCAGAGGTGGAAGTGCAGAGGAGTAGCTAATACCATCCCTACCAGCGTTACATAGTCATGAGGTTACATCAATGGGTGATGATGCAACACTGTTGGCATATGATGCAGTGTCAGTATGCTAATGCTGTAACTTAATATAGCTGCGTTACGACTTTTTTGTAGTAATTACAGGCCGGTAGTCATTTGTGGAGCTGTTTAAAATCATTGGTTCAAATTCAGACGGTGCTGGTGTATTGTGTGATGTTCGCGAGGCTTGTGCGAGGCGAGATGAAGGATTTGGATCACTTCTTCGGCCAGACCGCAGCACACGTACGTAAGTACGATGTTTGGCCCTTTTGGGGACCTCTCTGCACGGCCTCGGGTTTGAACGGGAATTATCCCGTTGCTGTCAAAGGCACTATAACTGTGGAAGGAACTGCGGGCTTACTGTCTTATGGTCTTACACTGCTATTTCTGGGTGTGCTCTTCGTTAGCCTGACCCATCCATATGGGCTATAAGCATTCTTCCCTTCTTACCGCATCGCTCCTGCTATGCTGCTTTAGGGGGGGGAGAAGAAGGAACGATGCTTGGGATAAAGGAAGTCAACTTCTGACACCTTTTGGATAGTGCTGGAATTATTTTAAAAATTAAGTCTAAAATCCATTCAGGTGTGATGAGGCCACGTTTGAGACTGTCCTACGCTTGCAGCGGTACCTCTTGAAATGGTGTCCGTGTCGTAAAGTCCCTGGCCAGTCGTCAACCAACTGGAAGCCGCGGTGTCTGGTACAAGAAACTGGGAGGGAGAGAAGGTGCTGTAGTGGTCAGCAGAGCTCGGGTTTTCTGCTTTGATGGAGCACTCGCTTTAGGTGTAACTTTTGAGTGGAAAATGCTGTTTTGCCGACTAAATTTAGAATGTTTTCGTTGAGCATGTTTTGAACCACAAACTTCTACATGCAATATCTAGATGTTACTTGCTGATAGTAGATATTAAGTGTACTTATGCATTTAAAAATACAAATCTTTGGGCATCAGAACTTGGTTTTTTGATACTTACTATGCATATATGAACTGTGAGCTCTTCCCCAGGCTTTAATACTTCGGTTTCTTACTGCCGTGCTCTGAGGGGAGCAGTCGTGTCCTTATTTTGCTCATGTTTCACAAAGCACCGCGTCTCCCTTTTACGTGTCCTGTGAGGTAGAAAGTTGTGGGCTCTGTACAGAGTTCTTGCGTGTGACAGGGACCTGTGCAGGTGCAGGCTTTTATCCTGCGTGTAGGTACTGCTCAGATGGGTCACGACAAAGAAGTTGGAAAGAAAAGATGCAGTGTGCGCGTTCCCCTTTTGAATTAAAATAGGCGTGCTGAGCTCTCATTCCAAAATAAAAGGAAAAATGAACTACGATGTGGAGGGTTTTTTATTCCTCCTCTTAGAATGACCAGCATTACAGCCCCGTTCCAGGCACTTCTTGACTTCCAGTTTATATCTTTTTCAATAATAATCTGAGTAACGTAGAACTGTATGGTGGGGTTTTTCCCCCCCTCCAAATGTTCCTGGAGACTGTGGTGTCTGAAAATATGGTAGACTTATTTTTAGACTTGGGGAAGTAACGTTTGCTTTTGTGTAATGCTGCTCATGTTTGAGGTATCGCAGCGCACGGTCTGTAGACCAGTATGTGAAGTGCAATGTAGTTAGCATATTTTGTTGATTGGGGAAAAAAAATGGTACGTGAGCACTCTTTCCTCTTCTCCTGGCATTAGACACAGTAAATGTTAAGAGAGGAACCTGCTGCTGATGGACTAGGAAACTCCAGGACAGCCTTTCAGTTGTATTCTTCTTTGAAATTCTGTTCTTGATAGTTCCCTGTGGCTGTCCCTGCTCTCCCTGTGCTACCCATGCTGCTCGTTTTAGATTCGTGCCCTTAAAACTTACAAGCTTGAGTTTGGCACTTTATATATAGACATTCTGCTTATTTATGCATTCATATTATGATTGATTGGTGTAAAGGCTTGCTTGGGATCCTTTTTTTTTAAGGCTTTTCTAGCCTTCTTCCCCCTCCTCCCGTCTTTGCATTTCTGCGGCATCCCTTCACCTGGGGAACTGGCCATCTGTTGAGCATGTTGACCCTTATGAAGTTAATGGTTCCTGCTTTATTTCTTGTGCACCACCTGGAATTTCTGAGGGTATTCATTTCTTTGTGATATTTTCTATCTGCTTGGCACGGCTCAGTCTGAATGCCCCGTGTGCACCAGGGAACCTCACTGCCAGATGAATCATATGTCCATTTTCAGGTGGGGAAAAGGAGAGTGAATTGCCCGAAGCGAGCATTATAGGACAAGGACAGAACAAAGGTTAAGGTTTATTAATCCGCAGTTTCCTATGTTGGCTTTTTGCTGTTCAGCACTTCTCCTCTTCCTTCCCCGACTGCTGAAGGTACCGGCGTTTCCAGCTTTCGTTGCCTTTAATTGCGTTCTTTGGTATTTGACTTCTTGGTGTGTCAGGTCTCGGGACTCTCCAGTGGGGCACCAGTAAACAGCTGGTGTTTACCTGCGAGCATTTGTGTGTGTGGCTGTGCGACCTGTTTGGCATCACCTGGGGAGACCGCGGCTACCATGGGGCAGGCAGGAATTCTCCTGTACAGCTTTCCTACCTCTTAATTACAGAGCGCCTCTTCATTGTGCTGGGGCTTTTTAACCCGCTGCCCGCTATGCTCCTCTCTTTCTAGTGCAAGTGGGGCTGGAAGGCAGTGTTGCGACTCTCGCTTCATGAGCACAGCTCGCCCTCTCTGAGTGAAGAGGGCATTTGGAGGAAAAAAAATAATCTGATTAGGCCATTCGAGCCGTATGGGACAAAACCAAGGTTTAGCAAGAAAGTTTTGCCTGCTTTTGGTGTGTTGACTCTTAAGAAAAGATGTTTGAATGTGTTGCTGCTTCAACATACTGAAACAAGGCAGAAAGTGGAAAACCTTGGCTACACGCAGCTCCAGCGATGCCCTTTTCTCTCCTCCTTGTCTTTATTATCAGTGGGGTTTGACACAGTTCAGCATCGCAGCTTGAGCGCAGGACGGCGCTGGTCGGCAGCGGGTTGGTGTCCGGCCGGAGCTGTTGGATCCAGTGCAGCTCGGAGGTGCGGCAGGCAGATGCCAGGTGTTTGTCCCTGTTATTGCATCTTGAAAATCGCATTGCTCAGGACCAGCTGATGTCCTGTGTGCTGTGGTAACTTGTTCTCACCTTTGCTTCCCTGTCCTCCCTGGAGGAGAAGTTTTATATTGGCTTGGGTAAGTCACTTAAACCTCTCCGTGCCTCGGCTATCCCATCTGCAAAATGGGTATAAGTGTGTGTTACAAAGGAAGCATGCAAAATGCGGCTTATAACAACAATTTCTTTTATTTTAATCTTCATCTTCTTTAGCTTTTATCTCTGAAATGATTTAACCCCATGTCATCTCAGTTTTCAAATGAGAATTGCTGGTAGGACTTAAGATGAGAAGAGGGAGAAGAGAGTCGTCAGGTTTACCTCACGATCTGTAATGCCGGTTTGTTGTATTAGGAAATGCAAACATTTGAAAGATCTAGGAGTGTAAAATTTTAACAGCCAGCCGCAGTCGCTGAAGGCCAGACAAATACGGGGAAGGAGCATCACGTGCCTGACGGGGAGCTGGCGAACCCCTCGACAGGGGGAGCAGGGAGTTCGCCCCGACTCTCACGCTGGTTAATTCAGGACTTCATGTATTTGTAGGTGATGGGCACCAGGCAGGTGGGGTTTGGAGCTCTGCAGAATTCCTTTCTGTATATCCCTTATAACTGGCAGGTCTGTGCCGGCGGCAGGGTCGAGTCTGTGTGCCTTTAACCAAGACGCGTGGAAGCTTACGGTCAGGCGTGTTTATTTTGTCTTTTATTTTTAAGAAGGCTCAGTTTCGGGAGGCTGTTTCTCCTCCCACCATTGTCCTTCCTGGAGAGCCCTTGGGCATCGACTGGACTCCGTGGGTCCTCCCTCCGACTTCGGGTTTGTGCACAAAACAAACCGATCCCCTGACCCAGAGCTGACGGGGGTCCTTTCCCATTTAGAAATCTTCCGCGGCTCGGTCAGGTGCTGCTCGCATTAAGCAGAACATATCGAGTGGTCTGTATCGTGAAAATGATTGGAGTCTTAACGCGCTCAGGAGTTGAAGTCTCATTCAGGTGACGGAGCTATTTAACATACACATCTCTGGGTTTTTCTCAATCTGTTCAATTCTTTCTTATTAAATTCAGGTTTTTGTACCTTTTTTTTTTTTTTACTCTGAGTTAAGCATTTCAGCCTCTATTCATTCTCCTACTTCTTTGTTTCCTTTCCTTCTCTTTCCCCTCCCTCCCCCCTTTTTCTCTCCCAAAAGAACAACAAATGAAAACAATCAGTATTTTGCAAGAGTAAAGGAGTTTTCCTGACGGTTTTTGGGTGACTCTCCAGGTGAGGCAGTTTGGCCACGACTTGCCTCCTCGGAGACTCTGGCAAGTTTGGTATTCCAGATGATCTGGCGCTAAGTTACAGCTCTGCCGGAAAGGCTTTACTCCTGCCATGTTTGGAAGAAGAGTTGGTCTCCAATTCCTTTAACAATTACGAGGTGACTAATAACTTGAATGCAGTTTCCCTGCTAATTTGCGGTGCCCTGTAGTAAACTCTGCTGCGGCATGAAAAGGATCAGTGTGCGAGCGCTTCGTCTTCTGGTTTTGGTGTCTTGTGCGTCACCTTCTGACTTGGGCTTATTCCTGTATAAACACGAATCAAACTAAGTTAAAAGTCGTACCCAAATCTTGCTGGACCCGGCAGCCCAAGCCGCGTGGAGCGAGAGTGGAGGGCAGTCCGCCGCACTTGCAGTCATCCATAACAATATGTGCTTTTTGTTGCCCTCGCTCCAGCGGTGTGAATGGGAGCTGGAGGGATGGGAACAAAAAAAATGAAGCCTATAAAAGAGCATTCCCACAAGGCAGGAGATAAGCCCTGACATGAAGTAAACACCGTTCCTCTCTCCCCACTTCCAGTATCTTCAGCTGAATATAAATGGATATTTAAAAAGTCAGGTACGTGAAGAAGTCTCTAAAACACCTAGTAGCAAGTGAGGCTGTGTGATCTTTTCTTATTTTTGCACCCCAGCAAGTGAAAATAACTCATCGCTGCTTAACTGTGTCAGTAATGTGGGTAGTTCCAGCAGAGAGTACGGAAATGGATATTCTGCCGGGAAGAGGGTCCGCTAACTCTTTTAATCATAATTACTAATTTAACAGTAAATGTTGTTACTCAAAGTTCTGACAGAAGTGGGTAACAACAGCTAAGAGTGTTAGGTGGCACCTCAAAAGGGTGGTTATAGTTTTCAATCGTATTTGATGATTGAACACGGTGATAGGTGTGTAAGTAAGAGTGAGCTGATCTCAAGGCACTCTTGTTTTTTTCCCCTTCTCTGTTAAACATCCAAAATAAGTAGGAGTTTATGGTGGGGTCCTTGCATTAAAGTGCCAGATTGCTGGAGCTGGAGGAATAAACGCTTCTTTTGTAGCTTTTCAATGGAAAAAAATGAAGCCTTGGTTGAGTTTTCAGTTAGTCTTGAAATTGATGTTGACATGACCTGTCTCGTTCACTTTGGGGTACAAACACCCAATTTTACTACCTATAAGACTATAGGAATTGGCATTCAAGAAAGCTTTTTTTGCCCCCCTCCCCCCTTTTTTTTTAAATTCAGTAGAACACTTCCCATACAGTGATGCTGGTTAACTTGCTGCTTGTTTCCTAACTCAATCTAGGTGGAGAGACTCTTGTCAATGTTGGCTGCTGAAACCACATCTCCTGTGCACCAGTTACCCCATGGCTGACGCAGTCATTAGCACCAGGTTGTCTTAAAACAGTTTTGTAAACGCCCAGAGCGTGGCTGGACCGAACGGCGCCCAGCACTGGTGCGGGATGCCGCTGAAACGGGGCAAGCCTCATCACAGCAGCAAAGTCACTTTTGTGACTGTTTCGTAGGGCAAGTATTGCTGGAGATGGTCAGTAGTGGCTTTTCTCTTCGTCTGCTTTATGCTACAAATACCGAAGGCTTTCCAGATACCAAAATGAGTCAGAAAATTGAATCATTAGATTTCACGCTCACGCTGATGTACCTATTGGTGTGAGTAGGAGCAACTTCCTTGCCATAGCCTGTTAGCGATGCCCAGTACGCTCGTTTGCTGAAGTAGCCATGTGGTCACGAGCTTTGAAATGCTTGCAAGAATTAGAGGAAGTAAACTGAAGGCATTCATATTTAATAGGATCTTAGAAAATCCTGTCTCCAACAGAATTAGGTACTGGAGTCGTGCGTGTGTCCCTAGCGTTGCGGTATGTACAAACACACTGAGCCACCCATTGAGATTCATCCACAATATAAATCTAAAATTCTCTGGTTTTCATTGTAAAATAGTGAAATTACACGCGTGCCAGTTGCAGGCACAGTGCTAGCGTTATGCTCTGTAGGATGCTGTTGAGCATGGACTTCGGATTTTGCTTTCTGCTGGCTTGCATGGTTGGTTTTAAGGCTTATGAGATGCAGTCTTTGAAAGCAAGGGTCGTCGTTTCAGTAGTGGGAGAGCCCTTGCCTCACAGCAAAGCTGCTTGCTCTTGTTTGGCGTCTGCGGAGGGCACGCAGCGAAGCTTCGCTCCATCTGCGTCTGGGCTGTGCTCATGAGGAGCTGAGGATCCTCTACGGGCAGTGCCCCTCTTTTCTGGGCCATGCATGCAGAGGGCGAAGCGTGCCTTTAATGCCTTGATTAACTCTATAAATGTGCCAGGAATTGATGTCTTAAGCTTTTTTAAATTCAAGTTCACTTTGTAGTTGGGGGAACAGGAAGATGACATTTGTAACAGCTTTTCTGTACCTGTCCCTGAAAGCAGATGATACTGCAAGAAGGCTGGCTCCTGCGGTGGCTTTTTCTGAAAGATCCCAAAGAGGAGCTGACACTTTCTGTAAAACTTGGAAAGTAATCCTTGGGTAACTTTCAGAAGCTCAGCTCAAGACTAATCCGGGTTGGCTATGCGCAATAATTCTTATTTTCATTAAAGTTATGCTCCAAGATAGTAGGTAGCGCTTACAGTTAAGGCTAACATTAAATTAATGTCTTGCAATTCACGAAAGATTGCTAATATGTAGGAACTGTTACTGCTCCGTGGGCTGCGATGGCAGGAACGAACAGGAGGACCACCAAGAGAAGCTTCTTGGTTGTTATATCTATAGGTCTTAATGTATTTTGCAAATACCATTTGCGGGAAAGTTCGTGAATGGTCAATATTAATCAGTAACGCAGAATATGAGACGGACAGCGTAGTGTCTTTGGGGGCGGTCTGGCATATAGCACGTATGTAAGGTATTCTGTGGCTGGAAAAGGTCCAAAATTCTCTCATGTTCTGAAGAAAGGAAACGTTTTGCTTGACAATTATAAATAAATATTGCAAGCTTTGCGGTTGTCATCGCGCACTTCTCCGCACCGTGGGAGAGCTGGGGTCTGCGAGGCAGAGTTACACCTCCAAACTCCTTACCTGCAATCGTTGTTCCATTAGTTTGTGTTGAAAGTATTTGAGCTTCGGCTTTTGCTCCTTCCTTTAGCGAAGGTATCCGGAGAGGAATGTATTCATTCCTTTTGCTGGACCAAAAACTGGTTTTAAACCTGAAGATGATGGCTTAACAAGCAGCCAGGACTTCTGAGTGATAGAAGTGGCTTGGGGAACAAAAGCACATGAATCCTGTCGGTTCAGACCTGATGGGCAACTTATTTCTGTGAGGTGCCTGAGAATTATGATGATGAAGACTACAAGAGTAATTAAATAAGACTCATTTTAATATTGCGCATGTTATTGATCCCTTGGGACATTTAGATAGGCAAACTTGATAAGAAGATCTCCTTTGCAAAACGTTGTTCGGTGTAATTGTAACACCTCTGGTTGTTTTCTACCCAAAATGCCCTCATGTTTTTGTGGAAGTTAGAGGTTGTTTTACATAAAGCCACTGAAGTAACCGAAAGCCTAAATTTCGTCTTGCTCATCTTTGGTATCTGTTTGCTTTCTGCTCCTTCTGGGTCGAGGGACCCTGACAGGTTTGTTACCCGTGGTTAGGCTTGCTCAAGGTGAAAAATCCCCCTCGATCCCATGGGTGATAGTGACAACTTTTGTTTCCTTTTCCCTTCTCGCTGCAGGACCAGGGGCTAAACATCAGCCCCACAGCCTTCGTGTTTTTAGTACAGGCACGGCTGCGTGCAAGCGTGGCTTGTGATGTTCGGCGCGCAGTGCTCCCTTTTGATCTCAGGTGGGGGATGCAGCGTGCATCCAGATCAAGTTTTGTGTGCCGAGGCTTCTGAATTAATTAATGATGGTGGCTGTGCTCGGCTTCCCCTGTAAATAGGTGTGGCCGCTGGGTCCCTGCCAAGCTGCCATTTCATTCCCTTATTTGGATTTCTGAACAGTGTCATTCTCTACACACACCCTCAGTTAGGTTTTTAAATAATATAGTTGCAGAAACTAAAATTGCTGCTACAAAATTATTAGCTTATGGATTATTAACGTACTCCTACAACTGAGATTAAGAATGCGTCATTAGTGGAGGATGGTATCTTGACATCCCCCCAAAAAATTTTTAAAAAAAGGTTACTGCTGTGTTTCCAGTAGCTGATGCTGAAGCCAGGTAGGCACAAACCAAATTACTCAGGAGGAATCAAGTTATCATATTTTAGTTGATGCCAGGTTGCCCAATTAAAGTCACTGGCACTGGGTGAGCACAAACTGCCCGCAGAGCACAGCGAAGCCTCGTTGCAGCAGTGAGCATCGGCGAAGCAGATGAAAGCAAGCCCCGAATATGGCGTTCCAGAGCAAACATGATGTGTACAAAAAACACATCGTACTCGATGGTGAAAGTAGAACAGATTTTTCCACCAGAGCTAGAAATAACAATTTGCCACCTGCTTTTTTTTTTTTTTTAAATTGAACGTTGCCACTCATTTCAGTCTCTCTCCTAATGAGAGATCCAGAGCTTTCCAGTCTTCTTCCTTGGGGTTGCTGGGCACTCGGTGAAAGAGGTGATAAATTCACGCACACATCGCTCTTCCCCTGTTGAATATTCTGCCAAACAGTTGTGCAAATGCATTTCGTGATACTGCCTCTTTGCATAGAAGAGAGACACCCCCTTCCTCTGTCACAAATATATTCTACATCTGAAAACAGAAGATAGTAAATCCAGTTCTTGAAAAACATGTTTATACAACAATCCACAGAGACCGGCACCATTAGGCGATTAGATTGCACTTTGATTAAAACCAGTTCGTTGCGACTGCTCGGCGTGGCTGGAGGACAGCCGGGCAGGCTCCGTCGTCTCGAAGGAAACGTGGAGTGTGCCTGTCCTGCAGGTCGCAGAGCCGGCCTTCTTGATCCGGATGACGAGTACGTCGGCGACGGGAGCCCTTCGTGCTCCCCCCGTGAATCCGGTAGATCTTGGCCCTGGGTGAGGATCAACATAATCGGCCATAAATATAGAGTAACTGAAAAATAGTTCAAACTGTGCTATGTATAAAACAAAGAACCCCCAAACCAGAACCCTTTAATCTATTTTTAGCTCTTCTTGGTGTTCTCTCCTTTTGCTTAACAGTAGATATTACAGTTCCTCTTCTTGACACGGGCACTGCTTCGTTCGCGTCTGCTGCTTGGCTGCCGTCTCTGCACATGCAGGGTGTTTTTTGTTGTTCCTGCAAGTCAGCCTCTTGCAAAGGTTTTGATTTAATGAGTCAGGTCTACCCATACAGTAATTACAAAGATTAACTTGGATAGATGCGGAACAGATGTATAAAACTGTTTGGACCTGGCTCCGATGCAACCTCTTAATCAGTGGTTTCATCCTTCCTCTGACTTAACTCCCCTTTCACAGTTTAAACTACTAATTGTGAAATCGATGACAAAAATAATATTTTCTTTCTATTTCACTCGTGGACTTTCCTAATTCCTTATCGTACCTCTTTGTTCCTTTGAGCGAGAACATGACATCGCTTAGATGCTTCTGTACAAGGGAGTACAGCTCTTAAAACCAAAGCAAAACAAACCTGGTCTACCCAAAGGGCTGCTCTGAGGTTAGCATTATCTAGAAATAATCAGCTTTCGTAGTTCATTTTGTAACATATTGTTCTTATTTTTATGAAACCAAAGTGTCTTGGAGCGGTTTCCTGTGGACTTTTTGAGGGATAACTGGGTTTTCAGAGATTTGCTGGGGAACCTGCTCCCCCTCCGCCCCCATTTGAAGACATAAATTGTATTATGAGTGAAAAGCTGCATGCTTCTGTCTGCTAGAGCCCGTAGTGGTGCAACCCCAGACAATCATGGGTGTTTCTATTCATGAGTAGCCAACCAAATCGTGATCTGGGTATTTTGAGCCTGCCTGATCTTCTGAACCAACCTGCAGAGAAACGCGCTCCATTTTGTGCTGACTTGGGACTCGGCGCGGGGCTGGCCGGCGTTGCGTTTTCCACCTAGCATCTCTAAACCCCGGCGCGCTTGCTGCGGGCGCTTCGGCGTTGTGAACTGCTGACCAGGACAGCAGTAACTGGGTGCTCCGGGCTCTGGTTACAGAAAGCCAGATTTGCAAGGTCTTGAATAGCGAGGCTTCCTGGAAGGAAGAAAAAAAACTGCAGTTAGTGTTGATTTTTCTTTCTGAACTGCATTATTGGAACTGCTTTATCTTTGCATCTTCCAGGTATCCACACTTGACTGAATTCTGGCTAATCTCAGTAAAAGCCCGGGTAGATCGCGGGGCTTGTTTGGGGAGGGAGGAAGGAGCTTGGTAATGTAATTACCACTGAGATATTCCAGAGTGAGGAACGAGAGAAGTCAAAATGCACTTGCACTTTGGTCTCAAAACAGTAAGTTTTGATTGCAAGAGATTAGATTATACTAGTGTTTTTTCAAAAGGTTCAGCCTGGATTTTTTTGAGAAAATTTACTCTGAGATTTTCTGTTTTCCTGCACGTTGGTGTACGTGAGTGGCAGGGTTTGAGAGCTGAACTCTACTTCTGCTAAATCAGCGTCGGGATCTGCATGGAGCGCGGTGCAGCTAGCGTAATTAGTAGATCGTACTCTCCCAGATCCAGCAGTAAAGGCAGGGTTTCTCCTTGAAGGCCTGCGTGCCCTTCCATGCGATTTGGCAGCCCTTGGTATCCACTTGGTATCCAGTAGAGAACAAATGCTGGAGAATAAGCGTTCTCCAAAAGAAGGATGTGCTGGGGTGACGTGCGTAAGGACCAGCTGTTGCCCGTAAGTGGTTTTTCCAGATCTGACTTTCTGCCGCTGTCGCAAACGATGCCCTCGCCGGCTGGCGCAGCGTGCGATCCCCGTCTACGGACCGGCTTAGCTACAGGGTTACTGCAGCCCCTGCTTCCCCTGCCCTGCCAACGCAGGCATTGATCTGAAGGGTGTAATTATAAATGCTATTGATGGCCCGGGAGGGGAGTCGTGTGTTTTATCTCTGGCGCAGGAATTCAGGAGTGAGTGGGAGAGACTCTTAATTTGTAACAGGTTTTATTTGCAATCTGAGTTGTACACAATAAACGGGTAGCGGTGGTATTAATGAGCATCTGAAAGGAGCCTTTTTCCTCCCTACAAGGTGGCACTTCACCGCAGAGAGGCTAAGACTGAAGAGCGGGTATGCAGGGTGTTTGGGAGCTTTCACCTGAAGCTTTAGGCACGCAGAAGTTAAAAAGCAATGCTTGGATATTTGGAGAAATACCAAGGTACCCAGGTACAGAATGGATCGGCACATTCATAAAAAGCCAGAGAAGTGCTTTTCCACTCCCTGATGGTTGCTTACGCTGTATTGAACGGGCACCGTGACTGTTATTTCTATCCCATGGCTCTTTCTGGAATTCTGTTGAGGTGTGCGCAGGGAGAAATCTGCGGTTTTGGAGAGTATACAAATTCTTCCAACTGATATTTTGGTGCTTAAAACCCCCAGTTTGATACTTTTGTACAGCTTTGAGTCCTCCTCCTAGACCAATACTTTGAAGACTTTCCTCCTGTATTCAGAAACGTTCATGGAAGTAAAGCCTGAACGCGTGAGACAGAAGCTAGCCCCTTGGCTGTCGGTATTTAAATTGAAATGTGACTCCTTTTTTCTGCTGACCGGTTCACTCAGCCTTCCAAAAAGTACAGAAGTTTTCTTATCTCAGTTGTTTGAGGAGGTATGTACAGCAGTAACGCTGCACTGTAGTACCTGTGTCATCGTTTCCATGCCTTAATCTTCTCAGAGAATCCGTAGCCTGTCTTATTCTGAAAATGTAATGTTTTTAAAACCCTGTTTTGCGGGTTAAATCTCTCTTGAATTTTGCTGGCTCATCATTTTTCTAGATAGCGTTGATGGGATTCAGTAATGTTGCTAAAAATGCGGTCCCTAGTATTCTGATCTACAATTTTCATCATCATTTCATAGAGGGAAAAAAATTAATGAGTGACAAAGTAGGCTCTGAGCAAATAGATCTGATTTCTGCTCTGGTGAGTTAGCAGATGCTGTTCAGTCCAGTGCCTGCTTCATTTCTTGAACATTTCGCTTATTGCAGTTTTAAAAAGTTGCTATATCGGAATGAGAGCCACAATTCTTTGTAAATGAAGCATCAAACCTTTGAAAGAGCTGCAGAGTGATAGGATACTAAAGGCTTGGCTTTCTTGGACGGTGGAGGAGCCGACGCAGGACCTGCGCGGCGTCCCCGGGCGCTGGCGGAGCCCTTGGACGACGGCAGCCTTGCACCGGCGCACGCCGTGCCCGTGGCTCAGTGTCCAGCCGGGCGCTCCTCTGCTTCTGCAGTCACTTTTTCTGATGGAAGTGGTATCAAAACTTGGAGCTGCTGCTTGAAGAGAGTTTCACTTCTGAGTATTAACTGTTTAATTGCCTGGTTCCTAGGAGGTTCCCTAAACAGATGCTTTAAAAGCGAATCCTTCTAAACGTTTTTATAAGCACGTTAACCTTTTTTCCGTAGCAGCGTGCGCTGCAAAAGCAAACTTCCCATCTTGGAGATGCAGGAGAAGGCTAAGCCACGGATGGAGCCGGCTGCGGAGGGACGGAGCGCGGGAGCCAGAGCGGGATCTGGGGCCGTGGCCCTGCTGCCTCCCCGGGCAGCTCGTTGCCGGCGATCTGATGGGTTTCAGTGGAAACTTCCACGCGCTGAATGTGGGTCAGCGCGAGAGGTGGCCCTGGTCCCGCGCTGCCAGCATCCCGCGGCGCTGAAGCGGTTAAACTGCTCTTCTGGTGTCCTCGCAAGATGAAAACTATTTTAGTCCCATGACACGAGCACTATGGGAGTTTAATGCTACAGTTCATTAAAAATGGAGGCTGGCCGGAGCCTCAGAAATACGATTCGGTAGCTGAGGCTTCCCACGTCCAAAGCACGTCGGAAGGAACGATCTCTGCTGAAGGACTGCAGAACACGAGGAGCCCTCTGACGCGAGGTTGCTGCCGAGCTCATTCGCGTGACTGTATTCCTCTTTGTCGGGGAAAACTTTTAGCAAAACGCAGGCTCCCTCTGTGCTGGAGGTGCCTCGTGTGCCGTCCTCCCGGCAGAGCTGAGCCGGCTTCGGACGGAGCCGGTGCAGAGCCGATGCCTGGAGGGTCCTCCCCTCCCACTGCGACCTTTACCAGTCCCGTTCAGCAGTTCTCTCTACCTGGCAGAATAATTCCTTTATTTTTATTTTTTTTTATTTTTTGTTATTTTTTTCCCCCAGCAGCATTACAGCTCGTGGCTTCCTGCTCGCTGCAATAGTATCGTAACTGTGCCGTAGCACTTGTCCCGACCCGGTACGCGGTGTGTGTTGCATGTATTGCTTTTTGTCGTCTTCAGCGATGAAGAAGCGTGTGTTTGTGTCCAGGCCAGATGCACGAGCAGCAGCACGGAAGCACCGCTGTATCTGGCGGGTTTTATAGCACTGTTGAAGGCCCTGAAGTAGCTATTGCAGTGGTTTTCAATGGGCTTCTAATTAGAAAAGCATTGGACTAATAGGATGAGCTATAATTAGCAAGACCTGCCCTCTAGATAGCTAATCAGGGACCAGAATACAGTTGCATATCCATTCATTAAGTTTCTATATCTGCACTTTTGTAGCAATTTGTTTAACCTATCGGAACCTTTTGGGGTGCTTAAAATAGCAAACCAGGGAAGATGTACTGGGTGCAATCTGCCAGCTTTTGGGATGAGACGACCTCTGGGCTTGCTGGAGTTTGGTCAAGGGGGGGGTTTGATCCTGGGGTGGGTGTCAGCGGGGTGACCCTTTACAGCCCTTTTCCCCTGTCCAGAGAGGAGGACTGGAGGTCGGCGAGCTGTTGTCCTGCCTTCTGGACAAAGGAAAATAGCTCTGCAACTTTTGGAGGAGGGAAATGACTCAGTTCTCGGTGGCTTAGCAGAAATAAGAGGCCGAGCTTCCAAGGAGTCGTCTTGGCAGCCAGCGTGCATCAATTACTGTGCTCCACCTACAGCCCAGCGCTGCTGCCGTCTGCCCCCCGAGCCGACGCCGCGTCCGCGCGCCGCGCTGTGCGAGACCCGCCGCTAAAGTTGAGGCTGTCGACCGATGATTCGCCTTGTGCCGGGTAAAAGCAGGCTGCGATAAGGGGCGTTTGACTTGGCTTCTGCTGCTGGCACAGGTAACCGCCGATCCAGCAGCATGGCAAAACCAGTTGATTTTTCTAACTGACCAGTGTACGCTGGCTGTGGGTTTCTTCCCTCAGTGTTTTCATAGAGAGGGAAGGTTTGGATATCACACACTGTATGTACAGGCTCATAAAAGGATTTTTGTAAAGCATAAGCAAGCGTGGGCCAGCAGAACTTTTTCTGGAGTAAGAAGCAGATGAACACATGAGCATGTTCGTTCAGAATTATTTTTATATGCTGTCCTACAGGACAAAAACTTCTCTAAGAAGTCGTTTCCCCCTCCTTTCTCTGCTTTACGTGCAGCTTCATGGAAGCTCCTGCAGGGAACGGTGGTGTGGTCCCGAGCGTGACCAGGAGCAGAGGGACGACTGCCTTCAGCCGTGTTACGGGGTGTGGGCGGCGGTGGTACCCCACCAAAGCCTCCGGCTGTATTTAGCCACTGTATCCAGCTTGGCATTAAGATTTGCTCTGATGTCCTTTAAGTGAAAACACCAAATTGTCACTGAATTGCTGAACTGAGCCCGTGGGTGAGCATGCGTGTGACACTGGTGTCACTTCCAAAGACGACTCTTTGCGTCTCTCAATGTTGCTGCTACTTAAGTAATACGGCCTTCGTGTAGGTAACACTGGACAAATACTGCCTCGTTTGCTGCATCTTACTAGCTATTAAAATGCTCAGCCGGGGGCCTGCTGGCTTGTTGGACAAATTAAAAGCTGGAAGCCTTTATGAAACAAGACTTTTTTTTTTTTTAATGTCATCAGCATTTGTCTTTAAAGCAGCATGCCATTTTAGCTAGTGTCACAGTCAATTTGGGAAGGAGTGAACGAGGGGTTTTTTCTGAAGATGTGTCTTCAAGTGGCGTTCTCCTGCACGTACCCATGGACCAGTCCTGCTTTTGTCCAAGAGGTGCAATGGGGAGGCGGCACAGCGACTGCTTTGACGTGCCCGGAGCGAGCTCCTGTGGTAGCGGCCGTTAGATAAATGCAGGTCTCCTCTTTGAGGAAAACTGTCAATTAGAAATGGGAATATTGGTTCCAGTGGGTGTTTGGGTCAAACCAGAGATCAAGAAGCAGTTGGTTTCCTCCTAGAGTGTTAGCGTAAGAAGCAAAGACTAAAGAAATAGAGAGTAAGAAAAGCAGTAACTTTAAAATATTTTTGCATGTGCTTTTGTTTTTAATCCAAAAGCATTTGAACAGAAGCCTGACTTGCAGCTCCTTTCCTTAAAATAATGGGATGCAGTCTTCTCATCTTCCACACGGGTACCAATGTTTAAGGAGGACTGTCTCATCAGCGAGCGCGTTTGGGGTGAAGGTGGCGGGCACGTCACCGGGTACACTAACCGCCTTGTCTCTTCCCTCAGGATCCTCGCCGCAGTCACTTTCAGCCACTCGGCCCGGTCAGGATCCCTCCTGGAACCCATGAACTTCACTGACAGGTAGGAGCTGTGAATAAGGTGGAGGACGAGTCTCTGATATCGCACAGACACCCCCTCTCCCCCCGTTCAGTACTGAAAATGGGGAGGTGGGCTGGGAGGGCGGAATTGGCTTCTGGTCTTGCTTAATCTACACGCCGACATAGGTAAATCTCCCTAGTTTACTAAGGGACAAAGAAGTTTCACTTCCTTTTAACCGGGCATTCACAACAGCTGCACAATATTGTCGCTCTTGAACAAGAGGAGAAGCAAAAGCAAGCACACAGAAATTCCTCCCTTGAGGCTTTCTGTATATTTTGATCATTTGTGCAACCCCCAGAAGAAAAATTGTGAATGGAAATTAAATTTCTGCAGATATCTTGTAGCTCTGGCAATGCTCTAGTGGCGTAGCTAAAGTACAGCTCTCGATCAGCTGTCCTGTGTGTGGTGGTGCTCGCCTGTCCCGCTGTATTGTCAGATGAAGCATTTTATAAATAGCAATTGAAGGATTTAGCCAATGGTTTTTTCTCCAAAACACGTATAGCCAAGGCTCCGGTGATCAGTGTTAAGCATTTCTGCTCTTTGCTTTTCTTCCATTCTCGTTTTTCCTGGTGTTGGTGTTGATGTCTCTGCTCATAGATTTACTCATCTGATTTACTACGTTTTACCAGAGTCAGCTTCAGCACTAACATTGTGCCAGCCATGAGCACCACTGATGTTTTTTTTCGCTATTTTTTACATAAGTTCCCAAATCTTGCAAAGTAGTGCCATCTTCCGTGAGACCAAAAGGCTAAATGAAATCATAGAAACACCTTTCTTAATGACATCAGAGAGAGGTGAAGGAGTAGTGAGAGTAGCAGAGAGTATCCCACCAGGCGTCTTGACCATAGTCATGGAAATTTCTTAATCTGCTCTCTTGTTCAGTGAGTTCTCACTGTAAAACACCTGAAAAACATAGCACTGTGCCACTGGAGAGCAGTGTGCATAAACACTATCTTATTTTGCCAATTCAACTCGTTACCCAAATGCTGCATTTTGAACCGTAATCGGAACGGGTATTTAACGGCTATCCTGCGCGAGGAATCTCCGTGATTTTTTTGGTAATACAAAGCCCAGACATAGTCGTTAGCAGACTTCCTGCCCAGTAGTTTCTAGACAAAAATAGATCCGTAAAACTTGGGGGAGAATTCAGGTCAAACAAATGGCTCGTGTAGCGGCTGTTAAGTAGTACCCTTTAAAAACACCTCTTTAAACCCAAAGCAGTGGACCTTAGAATTAATGTAATTTTCAAGTTCTCTTTAGAAGAACTAGAATATTGATTGGTAAATAAGAAAATTCCTTAGCTGTTTAGATCTTCCCTTTGGTGCCTTGTCCTTTGTATCCACTTACACCAATTCCCTCTATGATCGTACCGAGGCCGTATTAAATAATTGATATTGGGTGGAACGCGAATCCGCAGCGCGGCACTTGTTGGAGAGGAGCGATGCTGAAGCCGGTTTGGATGGTCTGTGGGCACAGAGAGCCTCCCTTCTCTTAAGTTTTTACAATGCAGAAAACCCAAGGAATTGCCTGTATTCTAATATGCACAGCATGTGGTGCTGGAAAAGCTGATTGTTGTTGTGACTGAGTATTTAAAGATGCTAATTTTGCCGCTCTTGCATTAAAATAAATGAACCAACCTAGATCCCTCCTCTAATAAGAAGCATACATTAAATGGGGAGGGGGGTGGAAGAAGGGGAGAGGATCTGATTGCAATCTACCGTGCCGTTACTTAATATTTAAATCTGTTCCCATCAAATAAAAGTTTAAATCAAGTTGTAGTCCTTTAAGTGGAAGGCTTTATTTTTGAGTCAAAATAAACACTGGATAAACAGTTTTTAACGATTAGTTAATATCCGTGAGGATCGATGTGCCTGGAGAATCCATACCTTGGAGAAAGGCAGAGTCTTTCTCGCCGAGGTGGAGGCAGACCGTGCTTTTCCGATAATAGCTGGTGTCTTTCAACAAAATGACTTTGATTTCATTCTTCTTCTTTGGCTGCCTCGCGTGAGGGTGGCTGAATTCCCCCGGCAGGCTCAGGGGTGACAATGAACCAACTCCACGCTGAACCGCGCCGTTCATTCCTGCAAACTACCGCTCTGAATCACCATCACAGAGCAGGCGAAAAGCTGGCACCGCTTTGCGGAGCGAACCAGGGAATCTGCGGCGTTGTGGCAGGACTGAGAAGCGAGGCTTTTTAGGCTGAATACTCTGAGTAAAGAATAACAACACTAGTAAAAGGTATTGAGGAGAAAAACCTGTCGGGTTTATGCATTTTTTTAATTGCTTTATTAGAATTGTTTTTTCTAAGATGGCCTTGATAGTGAACACTTCTCTGAAGTTCTCAAGAAATTGTAGCAGATTACTAGGTTGATTTCTACAGGCAACGGCTATTTTCCACTTACACAGCTCCACGTTGAATATAATGTGTGTGGCACATTAAGCTTTCTGTTGAGAATCATGAATGCTTCTCTCTGTTGTACAGAGTGCTTAGATAGTGGTTAGGCTCCACGGTTCTTTAATAAACAGAGCCAAACTCAGCCATAATAGGGGGTTTTTGGTGGTGGTGGGATGTTTTTTCTTTTTTTAATTTTTTTTTTTGAAGGTGAGTTGCCACCCATAGCACGGAAAGCAGAAGGGTGACTCCTAGCGCAGTGGGACTTCAGCTACCCAAGTCCTGTTTCTGGCCAAATACAGAACTTCATGTTTGTGGTGCTCAGAGCTCGACTTCAGGGCGCTTCTACAAATGTTTATCTGCTCATTTTAGTAAATATTTAGTCAAACCCAGGCTGAATTGCTTCCTACTGCACTATAATGACTGCGAGTGGTTGCGGCGTGGGCACGGCGCGTGTCTTAGTGCCTGGTCGCTTGGATGGAAATAAAAGCGGGTCCTGCGAGGCCGGAGGTGCAGGAGCTGCCGCAGGTGCTCCCCTCTGCAGCCGCCTGCCCGGAGCAGCCCCGGGGACGTCGTGGCCGTTTTCAGGACAGCGTAGGATTCTGGTAACCCCACGTTTTGGCTGTTTTCCTTCAGCGATTCATTGGGCTGCTGGCCCTGAAATGATGCTTTCCTGCTGGTGGACCACTCCGCCGCTGTCCCCTGGCCAGCGGAGAACTTCCCTCTGCTGCCTCCGGATGCCCGACACCCGTGGCACAGAGGAAACTTCTGTGGGCTCCGTCTCCTTTGAATTGCAAGTACTTAACAGCCCTAAGCAAGCTCATTTATTTTCCCCTGAACGCTTAAAGAAGGGGGAAATAATAATAACAGTAAAAAAAGGGAGGCAGGGCTGCGAGGTGCTGCGGTGGCCGGCTGGCGCGAGCACATGCAGCTGAGCAGCGTGGGAGCCCGGCGAGGGAAGGGTTAAGGGCTGCCATTTTGTTATGTAACACCCTTAATGGACATATCAGTGAATGGCACCAAAATGGCAGGGCTTAACCCTTGGTGGGCTGCAGTGCTCAGGCAGCCAGGGGCTGCGGAGCAGGGACCCTCCGCTCGTCCCTTCTGCTGAAGGGGGGCTTCAGCGCTTGCAGTTCTTCTTTTTAGGTCTCATGGTATGGAAATAATGGCTGAGAGAGCAAAATGATCAACCCACCTCTGCCTGCTCTCACCCTTTTTGTTGCCTTCATCAGGGAAAGGATGGATTTTTGGTTGCCCAGGTGAATTCAGGTGCGGGATGATTTTTTTTTTTTCCAAGCTGTGAAACAACCGGTGTTCTTGCCCTACTGCTGTTGCATTAATTTAGTCTTTAAAAAAAGAAAATCTAGTTCTTCGGCTTTCTAAAGTTTATCTTGCTAAATATCTATGTGATAAGGTCATGAACTTTTGTGTGTGTGCATGCATATGCGTGTTCATGTGTATGCACATTTATGCACATGCAGACCTGAACACACATGCACGCAGTAGTGCACGCACACACACATATATATATATAAAAATTGTAATGCCTTTTTCCAGGGCATCTTGCTTCTGGCTTTGTGATCAATGAGCATGTAGGAAAAACCACCACTGACAGCATAACAAGGAAACGGGCTCAGCTGAAGCAGTGACTTCTCATTGAAACTTTTTACATCCTGCTGTGAGAAATTAATTTCTGGGCATCGCGGGGAGAGCGCGTGTGGGGGTGATCCAAGGTGCCTGCACGGGCTGCGCTTGCAGGAGCCCCGTCGGGTGTGCGCGCCGGGTCCGTGCTGGGTGCCTGGGCCTCCTCAGAGTCAGTTTTTGATCAACTGCTTTTCACTGCGGGGCACTGAACGTGTCTTAGCCTCCTCTGTAACCTCGTCTCTTTTTTTTGTCATCTTTTTTTTCCCCTCTCTGTTGCTGTAAAAGTTTCCAGATCATGCTGGGGAAGAGGGTTGTTGATCTCTGGCTTTGGCTACCAAAAAGAGCGTGGATGGCGTAGCTGGATGGGTTAGTGTGCGGCTGCAGTGGGATTGCAGCCCGTCTGTGCCGAACCGGTATCTGCTGCCGGTGCTCGCCAGCGCTGCTGATGGCTCTACAAAGCGTCGGGATGCAATTTTAACTTCAGACTACCAGGTTGTGCTAGGCAGTGAAAAGTAAGCAGAAGTACTTCTCTGTGAACGAATTACTTGGAGTTTGTACGAGGAAGTTATAAATCATGAACGGGAGAGGAGAGAGGAGGCGATACGGATGACTCTGCGATGTGGGGAAAAGTGGAAGTGTACATTACAAACAGCAAGCAAAGTGTGCTGCCTTTTTTTTTTTTTTAATTGTGGTTTTGTCTTCATGTACCGTGTCGGTGTTCTCTGTGTGCCTGAGCATCAAACCTGTTTCGGCTGCCGCCCCAGTTGCCTGTTCATGCCCCGGGCAGGCAGCAGCCAGGTGAGCTGGGCATGGCTTCTCCAGCTGCTTTATTCCAGGCTGGACCGCACATCTGGAAAAATCAGTGTAAAGTAATTCATTTCCCGAGTCTTACACTGGAACTTTGTGAGGTTTTTTCCCTCTTCTGTAGCTTTTCCCTGCAGCGGCAAAAGCAAGCAAGCAGGTGATTGCTGCAGCACGCCCAGCCCTTTGCAAGGGGATGGGCTCTGTGTCACGGTGTCCGACACGTCCCTGCTGGAAGAGACCCTGGCTGAGTTAAACCAGGTTTGTCGTCGTGGTCTTGCTACTCTGCTCTTTGGAGGGAGGAAGGGTTTGGAAGATGGCAAGAGAGCTCTTTTGACCCTTTTCCCGACGGAAAGCACGCAGGTGGCATCACAAGCGTACGTGATGTTTGCCCGGCTAGCATAAATAGGTTGTGAACTCGGGAGGTTTGGGGTTTTTTCTGTTGTCAGTGGGCTCAGAGGGCAGCGGAGCTGCAGGGGGGAATTTTTGACAAGACTTCAGGGTGACCAATGTAATGGCCCACGGTCCGAGGAGTTCACTGCGTTTTATATGGTACACCAAACTGCCTTTTGAATTGATCGTGGTCATTAATTAAGTGATAGCACTTACAACTGAGTATTTGCTGCTTAGGTCCCGGGCGCTCCGCCCCGAGCTATGCCATTCCTTGTAATAAAAAGCAGAACCTTCCATAAAACTTAAAATTTACTGTGTAATCCTTACTTCCTCTTCCTTCTTTCAAATAAAAGGTATAGCTGAGTTGAACCAAAGCTGTTTGCTGTTCGTGTTGATGGGTTCCTGTTGCTGTTAATGGTGGAGAAGCAGAAGCGGGGATTTCAGGAATAGCTTCAGAAGTGATAGGTTATCCTTGAAACATGGATGTTTTGAAACATCCAGCTGATTTATTCTCATCTAGTGGAATCAATCGGTGAAGGTGCGATCTCAATAAATCCAGCAGCCTTAAGGGCTGGTCAGAGCGTACTGGTAAGGCGCTGTTTAATGCTGGTGGTGAAGTCTCATGTGATGGCTGGCCTGCCGTCCTCGGGTGCTGGGGGTTAAGCAAATTGCCAGGTTTGCCATCGGGAGGGAGTTTTCTTCCCAGGTGGGTTTGGGTTTCTCCTACCTCCTCCTGTCGTGCAAGGAGCCGCTCGCGTCCTCTCCGTGAGGAGGACACCGTTGCTGCTGGTGCTGGTCTCTGCCGGTGCGCTCTTCCTCCTCCTCTCTTCCAGGACACCCGTCTGGTTTTAACCCTTTCCTGGAGACCTTGAGTTTAGGCTGTTTTGGGAAGAGTTTTGTAGTCTGCGGTGTGAAATAGATCCTGCCAGGGATCGCCTAAACCGTACGCCTGCTTCTCGATGCCCTCTGACTTGCAGGAGACGGGGCCCATCAACCCAGGTGACTCCCATAAAAGTCTCTGACATTACCAGTTTTCATCTCTTCCTGAAAAGAGGCAGAATAGCCTTTTTAAAGAAATCCTTCCGATTATTTTATCTTTTTCTCCTCCCCTTCTCTCAGCGCCACAATAATTTTCCTTCAGGTCTCTGCATGCGTATCCATGTTAGCAAAGTGTTTTCTGGTACTATCGCCTGAAAGGGTTAAAATTATTTTAGGGAGCTTGGTTTTAGGGCTCATCTACAATAAATATGATTTAATCACTGTTGTGGTAGGGGAACTGTGCAACCAGATCTCTCTGTTGCAGTGTATACAAACCTTGAGCCTGCACTTGCAATCTTCAGATTTAGCTGTAAAAATCTTAGTGCAATCTCGTCCCAAGGTCTTTCCAGTAGCGTAGATCTTCACAAGGCGCCGTTTGGGTTGTGCTACAGATACTCCTCTTCTCTCTAGCAATCGCTGCTTTCCAGCCTTCGTCGTCATGACAAAACGCTGTGAATTTTTAACAAAAACTTGGACTGAAGTTGGATTTGCAGAAAAGTTGTCGTAGCAGCAGCACCGTTCCTCGAAGGAAAACG
The DNA here is from genome assembly GCA_020745775.1 of Theristicus caerulescens. Classification (NCBI taxonomy): domain Eukaryota; kingdom Metazoa; phylum Chordata; class Aves; order Pelecaniformes; family Threskiornithidae; genus Theristicus; species Theristicus caerulescens. The sequence goes on from CM036579.1 coordinate 4,934,119, forward strand.
GTGGTGTTGCTTTCTGACTGTGTGAGTAGCAAAACCACAGGGACACTGAGGCCGTTTCCGAGGAAAGTTTGTCCGTGTCTGATACGGGGGCGATGGTTACAAGGAGAAATGGCTGCTGCTAGTGCGTGAAGGAATGGCAGGGTGCAAGATGTGATGTCCTCGAGAACAGGTAGTAGGAGAGGGGTTTGTTGCAAAGGTACATTGTGCATTTTCATCAAGGTGTTAATCTGCTGGGTCTGACCTTTGCGAGGAGTTTGGGCACGAAGGATTTGCCCCTGGAAATGCTCCGAGCGGGGTGCTCAGTGCCTGCCTCTCTCCATCACTCCGAGGTGAGCTGTCTTGGTTAGCTGGAAAACGGTGCTCAGCGAAGTATTCAGCATGCATTGCCTGTCTTTACGGTAGGATTTTGACTGCATTCATTTTTGAAATAAAACTTAGTGCCGATAGGAGATTTAGATCATTTCCATTGCTTGTGATGTTAACACAGGTAAGCGAGTGTGCGTAGTTCTGCCTGGCAGCTTTGTGTGTGATGTGCTACGAAATATCCTGGTACAGCTCAGGATGCTGCCTTTCCCCATCCCGCTCAGAACTGGGGAAAACGAAGGAGTAAGAATACAGCATCATGTAAGCGTTCTTAGAAGTTTGGAGCCTGAGTGCCTGAAGTGCCGGCGTAGCTCTCGGATCGGCACGGGCTGCTGGAGTTGCTTCTCATCCATCTGAGGTTGGAGAATATGAAGATGCTGAAAATAAACCCAGATCAGGCTCTTTTTTTTTTTTTTTTTTTTAAGGAGGTTTCCTACTGACTAAGCAGTCTTGCTTCAAGAAAGTCCCTGTGATTAATAGCACATCTCAGTATACGTAAGCTGGGTGATAGCTGGCCGGTCCTTTGTTTTAGCCCTGGGTTCAGACGCGTTTGCACCGAGTTAATAGAAATAAGATTTGCGATTGCCGGTCAGGCTGTGCGATCGCTCTTTCGGGGGAGAAGCAGTTGTCATGCTGCCGTATTGTCAGCAGAGATACTTACACCGAGTTACTGCTGCAGTTAAAAGCTGCTTTCGGAGGGCTGTCGGAGCGGAGCGGGGTTTGGAAAATGCGGCTGCCTGTCAGCCGGGGTACGCTGAGCCGCGCCGAAAATCTCCGTGCTGCTGGCTGCCTGCCGGGGCTGCGTGCTGTTTACTCACTTTCATCAATACCAAAATTAACTTAAAACACACCTTTCTTCCATTCCTGTGGGTTCAAGCACGGTCACGCTATAAACGCAGATCAGCCGAGGGGAGGCACTTTGTGTATTGACTATGATTTTAATGTGTCCCCCCCCCTTAAAAAAAAAATATATATATATTTCATCCAACACATTGTAGAGAAACTTGTGGTCACTTGCACGGGGCTTGTGCTATCAAAATGGCAATTTCACATAATGCTTACGTGACATTGTTGAATAACGGGGCGGTGGGGGTGAGCAGCGATTAATTATGTTGCATAATTATGTTAATCTCTCGCTGCTAAAAACATTTCAAAGACTTTGTCCAACTATTGTGTGTTGGCCTTACTCTTGAAATCCATTTTAAAAGGAGGAGGAAAAAATCCAGGATGGGAGGAACGCTTAAAATAAATAAATAAATGGATTAATTAATTTAAAAATTGGGGGGGGAGGGGGGATTTCTCTCCCTCTCCCCCCACCCCACCCCGTGCCGCCCCCTTGGTGCCCGGTGTCCCCGAGCACCCGGAGGGATGGCTGAGGAGGAGGAGGAGGAGGGATGCTCCGGGGTGCCGGCCGGCGGCGGGGTTAGCCCCGCTGCGGGTTGCCTGCCGCCGGCTCAGACTGGTTTCTGGAAAGTGCTTTGTCTCGCAGGCTGCATCCTGGGAAGGGTCATGTGGAGCCCAGTGATGTCATGGGATCAAAGCCTGACTCAGCTCCGCGTCCGATGGATGGGTGTCCGCAGGTACCGAAGTGCGGGCTGAGATGTCAGAGCCCGCCAGGAGCAAAACTTCCCGCGCCTCCGGCAGGCGAGGAGTTAAGCCTGGTTCCCCCGAGTCCAGCGCTTCCTCTGCCGCCTGGAAAAGCCTGGCTCCTTCACCAGGAGGGGAGAAAGTCTCAACTTGAGTATTACAATGGCAGCGCCTTAGCGCCTGGCGGCGGGCTGTCAAGAAATATGGAAGCCTCTCTTCACGCAGGGTGTGGTGGTCCTTTTCCCCATAGTGTCTGATTCCCGAAACTTGCAATCAGGCTTAGGTCCTCAGAAAGACATGGCAGCAGTCCCAGGGAGATCCTAATCTAGAATTTTGTAATTGCATTTATTTGCATGTGAGGCAAATACATACATTCTTCCTGCCTTTTGGTAAAGAGCCAAACTTTTTTTCGTCGTGGGGGTTTGTATATTCTCCTGTGCTCTAATGCAGGCTCGCTTTTCTCTTTGGTGATTCTAGTTCGTGCTTAGTGGGGTTTGTGTCTGTGTTCTTGTTTTGCCTTTTTTTTTGTTTGTTTGTTTTTGCCTAACATAAAAAGTGTAAGTACAGTGATGCCGGGTGCTTAATAGCTTCAGACTGAGATGTATTTTGAAGATAGGGTAAGCGAGCATACTGGCAAAACTTTTATTGCTCTTTCTGAACTTCTTTCGCAGTAACCGCTGTACTTTGCCCTGTTTTGAAATTAAGGTGTTTTGTCCAACTTACTTTTTTTCCAGCGTACTTAACTCGTTTGTGTCTCCTCTCTCCCCAGAGCCTCACAATGACAGAGGAAGCATGCAGGACACGAAGTCAGAAACGAGCGTTAGAACGTGAGATAACGCATAACGATGTGGACAGTAAAAAAATAAAAATGGAGAAAGGACTATTAGGAACAGATATAAATGCTGAAGGCGACATGAAAATAAAGACAGATCCTGGAGCTGGAAAAGTGCAAGGATTATTAAAAAGCGGAGAGGTGAAAGCAACCATCAAAGTGGAGCTTCAGACGGGAGATGAGCCTGTGGACATGAGTACCTCAAAAAGGTGAGTTACGACCTCCGTGCTGCAGCTGCGCTTAAGGTTTGGGATGCCGGCACAGTAAAATGCGGGCAGATGGCACGAGGAAGGAGTTCTCTGCATCTTAAAGGTAGAGAGGATTAAAATTTCAGGTGTGTGGTGCAGCTCTGGCTCTTCACGTGAGATTCAACAGCTACTTCTGTGTAACTTCTTACTGATTTTTCTTCCACAAGCCTTGACAGCAGTGGCAGCTGTGATGAGCAGCTGAGTAAAGAAATACGGTCTTGAATAGGAAAACGTACCCGGTATAAAGAGGATGCGCTGTGAGCTACTGATTGAGATTTATGTGAGGAAGAGTGGTTTGGGTTTTTTTAATTGAGCTGTGATATAGGAAAAATAATAGATTATAATTGTCTAAAGAGAGGAGTTTTAATTGCAACTCGATTCTTCCTGACAGCGCAGTACGTATGGATAAGTCTGACTTGCTTTTTGAAGTTACTTGTGGATTTTGACACCAGAAGTATTATGAAAAGACAGCACCTGGCTGCAGCAGTTCTCTGTAGGACAAGTTCTTAATAGTTTCTTGAAAGTCCAGCCTCCTCACGATGTCTGAATTTTGACATCTAAAAGCATGAATTCACAGTTCCTTATCGCTTTGGAGAATTTTATTATTACAAAACTGTAAAGCTTTTCCTTTGACTTGTGTATGAGATCCACACGTGAATCGAGTGCTTCTGACGTACAGGTTTACAGGCATCGCTTTAAAGCCAGATTCCAAATCTTCCACTATACTTAGACATTAAACCCAGATTCTGGCTGTACCAGGATAAAAATTCTGTCAAAACTTCTGCGGCCCTGATGTTGGCCCTTCAGAGTCTTGCTTTTTCCTTTATAGCGCAGTAAGATCCAATAGCTTGAGCAGGAAGCCTGGAAGCCTCGTTTATTCCTGGTTCTGACATAGCTGGTGTTGGAGCGGTAACACGCGAGAACTGAGACCTGTCTGTCCCCGCAAAATGGCTTAAACAGTTCTCGGTGCGAGAAATCTGTGCTCGCTGGATGGCAGGAATTGCAGCAGTGCAGATTTGAGGTGTGAAACTGAAAACACGAGATCCTTATCAGTTGCGCAGGAATTATTGGGAGGAAGGGCACTTACGGGTGCTACTAAGAAAATGGGTCTCTCTGCTGCTTCGTGGCAATTCGTCCGTAAACTTTTCCCAACTTTTGATGTTTTTCTAAGAGAAATAACTTAGGCTGCAAGAGCCTGATTACTTTATCCAAATACTGCTTCAGTATATGTAAAACAAGACCTCTTCCATCAGCGTGATTGAGGGAAGGTGATAGTTTTCAGCTTTCTCCATAGAACTTCTGCCAAAGGGACAATTACACAAGTTGCTCAATTTGATATTTAGGAGGCGCTTGTGTCTTGCACAGAAGCAGTTAATTGGGGTAATGGATGGCTTCCATGTCGAGCAGTTGTGTTGTGCTGACTAGGAGTAAATCTCTGAAGGTGTCTTTTGGCGTAATCGCTACCTACTAATTAACACAGGTATGCACGCTCTCTTTTTGAAGAATATCTAAAAAGATTGCTCGTACCAAAAACTGAATAAATTAGAAGCAGGTATTCTGACTCTTTTGTTGCAGTACTTGCCCCCACATGCATATGCTGTTTGTGAATTTGTAATATTTTTGAAATGTGTGCCAGCGTTTCTGCTCTATTGGCGTCGGTCTCCGTTGCAAGACGCGCAAACAGGATGATGAAGAAGGGGCTGTACGCTTAACTTCCCAGAGAGCATCTGGAACAATAACACCTATTTAGATGAGATGAGAGGACATCCTCTCCCCGTACGGCATTCTTATTTCAGGCGGTAATAGGATATTGTTGTATTCAGTTTCTGCAAGGAGGGAGAAGAGGCTTCCCCATACAAAAAATACGCTTGCGTAAGGAGGCAGGCTGATCCCAATTCCACTGAAGTTAATAAATATAATTAAGAATTTGATGAGGCTTTGGATAAGCTCTTTGGATACTGTTCGTAAGCTGGAACACCTTTCATAATGCATATGAGGAATTAAACCCTGGGTCATCTCAAATGACAAAAATGAGCCTGAATGCTTCTGCAAACTCCTGGAAGTAAGGCAGCAGCTCCCCAGGCTCTGGGGCTCCGCTCCTGCGTCGTGGTGGTGCCCTCGGTCCGCGCGTGGCTCCACTCCCGGAGCGTAAACGTGGCGCCGAGCAGCTGACTGGCCGCAGGATGCAAACATCTCCGAGCGAATGCGATCCGAGTCTGAAGATGCCTGCGATACAGAGGAAGCTCGTCTCTGGACGAGTCTGATCCCTTGCATATATAGGGATACAATTGGCATAAGAATACAAAAGGTGGATCTTAATTTCATAGGGATTTTTTTTTTTTTAAAGTGTGGGACTTACCTTTCCAGACCTTTGATCTTCAGAGGAATTTAGCTTGCAGCTTTCGTAAGACCTGTGTCTTTAAAGCAGTTGAGCTGATTTTCTGAGGCGATGAAAAAAAGAGCTGTTGCTTAAAACGACTGAACTGCTACGAACTTCTTGGGTAAAATTCATGCTTAGTGATGTATGGTGTTTTGCCTTTTAAACTTCCTTAATGCTTTTAGAACTAAAACCATAATATTTTCCTTGGAAAAGGTGGCCCAGCAATAATCACAGTTTAGCTGATGTGAAGCTGATTGAATGGATTTTCTTTCTGAAGTCGGTTGATGAATTTCAAGATCTGAAATACAAACCTGGCAATATCTCTGTGTTAAACTTAAAAATATATTTCTTTTAATATTTTTTTTTCCTAAACCTTGAAGTTAAATTTAAAAATAGGATCTGGTTTGAGCACATCTTCTGATGCCAGAAGAAACAGAAGAAAGTCTGTAGTGGTAGAAATCTTTGATGTGAGGTCACACAAGGCCAAACCAAAGTCTTGCTCCTCTGCCTGGCGTTTCTGCAGCCCTGGGAGCTAGCTACGCTGGTGTGTAATTATCCTAGACCTACTGCAGAGAAGGAGCGGGCGGAAGGAGAGTCCTCCCCTCTCGATAAGGGTATGCAGTGGGATGGTAGAATAGTGCCGCGTAAATCGCTTTGCTTGGGAATACGCTGATTTACATCAATACGGGTGCTGGAGGGAAAGAGCACTTGTCAAACCTGGTTGAATCCGGACGTCCTGCCATGCTTTCGAGCTCTGCTTTCCCTTTCCTCTGTTCTCCATCTCTCCTCTGTTCTTTCCTTCCCCTTAAATACCTGAGTTTCCTACCACGTTCGCCCTGCCTTGAGCATCAGTTGCTTCCAGCTGAGGCTGGGGCTTTCTCCTGGAGCCGTTCCTGGATCGTGCTGCCTGCTGCATCACGTTGCTTTTATGGTACTCCAGATTCAGCTCCCTTCATCTACAGTACACGTCCTGACCATTTCCCAAGGTTTTTTTCCCTAGTACTATTTCCTGAACCACACAAAATGAGCCAGTTGCGTACGCAGTACTGGTTAAGCTCATGATTTCTGGTGTACTCGCAGTAAGGTTTGGCAGAGACCACAAGTGATCTTTCTGGACACAGTCACATAACTGGCTATCGGGATGGGAGCCGCTGTCCTCAGACAGGTCTACGAGGGCAAATTGTCCTCTCTTCTGGAGCAAAAGCATCCGGATCCTTCAGGAGCAGCGCACTGTTACCCAATTGTACGAAAACCTTGCTTGTAAACAGAGGTGCGGGGCGTTTACAGGCAAGGATCCTACTTGACCCTGCGAGCAGCTGTGTTGTGCTTGGTTGTTGCGCTCTGCTATCTTAAATCCTCAAAATTATAGTAACTCTCCAAATAGATAACCTCAAAATCTGTTTCACTTCAGCATTCTAAAAAGCGAGGCTTCTCAGTCATACAAGGAAAGGGAGAGAGAGCCAGAAAATGGTTTTGTCACAGCACACGAGCGTGATGGCAGTGGTGAGGGTGATACTGTTAATGAAACGCAAATGTAAGAGTTGACATCTATCCATCCATCTATCCATCCATCTATCCATCCATCTATCCATCTCCAGTTCTTGCTTTGCCTTGTTAGCAATCTTGGAATGAACATGTTCTCTCTAAAGCAAACTGGAAAACTTTTTAGGCAGTTGAACATCTATTTGTCCTGTATTTTCTCTATTTGCCAAGAGTGGTACATAAGCATATTAACTATCTTATCTGTATTAACTGTGGCTTGATCAAAACCAGTTTAAGGCTGGCTGATAAACAGAAATTATTCCTACAGATTTTGTATCAGTTGGGGTCTTATTTTTTCAAAAAAAAACCCAACCAAACAAAAAACCCCCACATTCCAGAACTGCTGTAAGTGTTGTGTCATCTTCTCACATTAAGCTACAGAGCCTGGATTTTCCTTCCAATTGAAATACGAGTCCGGATAAGCCAAAAAGTCTGCATTTGATACGTTTGGGTTATTTTCCACAAAAAATTGCTTGCACCCATCTATTGTCTTCCGATGTGTGGTACACACAAGCATCAAATACACCCACAGCTTTGAGCTCTTGCTGCTTGAAATTACATGTGAGCTGGCCCGGCTTAAGCCACTGCTTGTTTGCTTAAATAAAAACTGCCAGGAAAGATGAGACCAAAGAGTTTGTAGGCAACCTTACAGTCAGCACTCTCGGGCAAATAATCTGTCTGACCTCTTCGGTTCCTTTACTTTTAGGCCTTGCTGGTTATGATTTGTGTGCTTGACAAACGTTGCGCTGCTCTGGAACCTCAGAGTAATCGTGTTCTCTTTTTGTTACACGGGATAATTAAAAATAGCATCTAATAGAAATTGTTTTGGAATTGTATGAAAGCTGGCCTAGTGGCTGTGCTCTGAGTTTCCGTGTTAGGGTTTGGATGCTGAATTCTGGTGCTTTGAAGGATTTGGGTTGGTTTGGGGTTTTTTGTTTCTTTTTTTTTTAATCTGGCCAAATCACACTTAAAACTTGCTAAATGAATGGATTTGACTCTGAAATTCTAACGTGTTCTCGAGCACATCAGGATGCAGCCTGTGTTGGCTGACCAAACCCTGCACTTTACTGGAATTGACTGGGATCAGTGTTCACGGCAGTGCTGGTGAAGAGCAGTGGGCTCCTCTCCTCCCATTAGCGAGCCTGGAAACGCGGCACAGACCCGTACCTTAGATCTCCTTTTCAGCTTACGCATGGTGTATCTGCGCCTCCTGGTACGTGTTGTACCAAAGGATGTTGTGACAAAACTGATGCCAAAGTTCCTTGGGGAATTGTCATGTTTTATTTTAAATGCAGACATAGTTTGAGTAAAGTTTCCTTCCTTTATGTTCGGAGGAAGGGATGGAGTTTGTTTTGCCTCAGTTTCGCACCACGGTCACTAGATCCATTGCAACTGCTTTGATTTGTGTAGATGTAACATCTCCAGGAGAAAAAAAAAAAATCCCCACTGCATTGCTTTTTCTTTCCTTGTTTGTCTTCCTTCCTTGCCAAATATTTTTGGATGAGAGTATACAAGAGACTGTTGAATGGACCGAGGCAAAACTGTTGCATATTTGCTAATGCAGATTAAGCTGCAGTCTGAGCAACAGTTGCGATGCTCCTTCGGTTACCTGCGGAGGGACGGAGTATGGTGGGATACCGCGGGATGGGCTGCGCAGGGCTCCTGCTCTGCAGTGGGGGATTTCATGTCTCGGGTCAGTAGTTCTGTAACTGGAACCAAGTGAGCATCGCATTGATTTTATTTTTTCTCTTTTTTTTTTTTGAAAGAGTGATCGAAAGGGCATTTTAGAGCATGGGTGAGATCTGGTCTGTAAAAGGAAGCTTATTTTCTGTGTAATGCTTCTGGATCAGTGCGAACAAATGCAAAGACTGCTTGTTGTGATACGAGAGCTCTTTTGTTAACGTCGTGAAGCTCTCTGTAAGCTGCAGCGCGAGTCCTCTGAAATGAAACCCTCTACCAGAGCCAGTGGTTCTGGGGGTCTCTTTTTCTCTTACTGGTGTTAAGTTTAAACTTTGTCATCCTTGGTTGTACTGCATTGGAACTTCTGCATGCAGGAAGGTGGATCTGTTAGAAAAGCTGAGTCCACCTCAAGGTACCATAGACCTCGGATGCATCACCTTCAAGACAAAAATTTAATTAATCTTCCTCTGGCCCAGCTAAGTGGAAGCAGACCTCCAAGGCTGGATTCGGCCACCTGATCCTCTTCTTTCCTTCAGATCAGCAAATAAATACCCAGTGTCCCCATGGGAAAGTGGCTTTTTTGCTTGATTTGGGTCTTTTCTGGAATAGTTGTTGTGCTCTGAATTGCTACAGGATGCTCCAAGACACTAAGGAAAACTCTGGAATAGCGTGATGTGTCTGTCCTTGTGCTCTGAGGTTTTAAAAGAGGATCTTGGAGGAAGCACGGCCTTTTTCTTAGGGTACCGAGTGACTTAGGTCTGCGTTTGATTCCTTACACAAATTTTCCGCAAGGTCTCTGGGAAATTGTGTTTTATTGCTGTGAATGCTTAAATGGGTGTACGTAACCGGGCAGCAACCCTGCTTTCATCTTCTAGCGTAGAGTCCAAATGATTGAGACAGCGACACTTATGAAAGCTGAAGGGAGAATAATAGACCTATGTCTTTATTTAGCTAAAGGATATGGCTGATGGCTTCAGAGGATAAAGGTCATGGTATCGGGGCAGTTATCCCAAATTATTAACTGCTGGTGGCAGTATTTTTCTTGAAGTGGTGATATTTCCATTGTCTTTCTTATTTTGAAACATCTGCTTTGAATTTTTTGCTTTACACACAGGCTAACAAAAGAGTAAAGCAAACTCCTTTTTGAAGGAAGATTGTTTTGCAGAGTTCTGGTCTGCATTTCTAGAGTTCAATCTTGTGCCACCTCATCCACTATGCACTCGGTCGCGCTGCTGAGGGTATAAATCCTGTGAGACTGAATAGGAGTCGACTTTGTTGCTGTGGTCAATATGCGTTGCCTTAAAAAAACCACATAGTTATCTCCCCGCTTCAAGAAGAGTTTTCCTCTGTGAGGTCGCATGTCAACAGACTCAAAATTGGTGTAAGGTAGATGGTCCTAAATAGACGTGACTATTTAATGCTTTTGTGGAAATACATGATTTTAAAACTCAGAATGCAGTGGTTTCTAATGCAGCTTTTATTAGATCAGCACCTTATAATGTAGCTGTCAGGAACATCGTAATGCGTCTTGCCAAACCGGGAAATCACACGGGTTCGGGGAAGCCCTTAGGTGAAGTACGTCAGGCCAGGGACGGGGGGTCCCGCTCTCGTCTCCTCCTGCTTCACGGCCCGAGTAAAGGACAGGGTTTATTGCAGAGCTGTTAGGGGCAAGGTTTTATTTCTTAGTTCCATGTTTCATATCGTCCTCCTACAAAATGGTTTAGGCAGCTTTTCTTTTCTTTTTTTTGCGCAAAGCAGCGGTATCTTGCATAGACACTTTGTTTTGATGTTGCTCTCTTCCAAGCACAAGGAGATAAGAGGGGTACCCCCCGCAGCAGAGGGGATCCCTGATCCGGGCTGCGGCAGCTCCTTAGCCGAGGTGCTGTTGCTCCGTCTCGGGAAGGGCTTTGGGGGAAGGTGCGTGTGGTATCACGGCTCGGCCGGGCAGACGGACGTCCATCCCGGCTCCGATGTCCGTCCCGGTGCCCTGGGCGCGGGCTGCGGGCTGCCGAGAAGCGTTCGCAGCAGCTGCCGGTGCTGGGCCGCGCACCCAGGGCGCGAGCGGCCGCGCTCCCTCCGCGCTGCCCGGCTCCCCGGCCGAGCAATGCCCGGCTTGCCCGCGGGCTCTCAGGTGTGCTCCCCCTCCTCCTAAATCTTGGTGTGCTTTTGTCCAAAGGCAGAATATTCGCATTGCTGATGAACGCAAACTTCTGTTGATCACGCTTGGCTGCAGATGTCATTCTGTTGCCGGCACATGTCGTTGCATTAGCTCAGGATGAAGATTTTCCTCCTTGTGGTATCCCGGGAAAGCCCGGGGGCGGCAGGCGTCGTCCTTCAGCCTGGCCCTCCTCGTCCAGCCTGAAAACAAAACCGGGAGGACTCCACGACGCAGGCCAGTGGCTCTCTCGGGGCTTTTTTCCCTTCTTTTTTTTTTTTCCCCCCGTTTCTCCTTTGTTTTTTCCCCCTCAAGAACCACCAAGCGACCCTTGGCGCGGGTGCCCGTGGCGGGCGGCAGGGCCCCGAGGGGCGAGCGGGGCCCCCGGGGCAGGGCCGCTCCATTTTCTCTGCCGGCACCTGAGCCCGCCCTCACCTCACAAAATGAAGGCCGGGCAGCACCGGCTGGGACCGGCCGTTGCCATGGTTTTCACCGTGGCGGGTCACGTGCCCGGCGCGTCACGTGACCCGGCGGCGTCCCCGCTCCGTGCGGGAGGGGAGGGAGCCCCGGTGCCGCCATCTGAAGCCGGTTCAGGCGCTGCCGCCTCGCCCCGGGGAAAAACGGGCAGGAGCGCGGCAATGGCGGCTCCGGCGAGGCCCCCTTGGCAGCTCCCAGGTCCCGCCAACCCCCCGGGCGGAGGACGGCCCCACGGCAGCCAGGCTGCTCTCGTCCCTGCTTGGAGAGGGGGCGAAGCCTCACCGGTGGTGGCGTTACCGTCTGCGGCCAAAGAAAATCCCTCGCCTCGCCTCGCGTTCGGGTTGTAACGCGTTGACCTTTGCAGCTTCGCTCCCCGCAGTCGGGCGGGCTGGTTCGAGGGTGGAGCCAGCGAGAAGAGCCCTCGTCTTTCAGGAGCGGGCTGGCTCAGGTGGCAAACGCTGGCTGTTCAAACCCCCGTGTTTGTGTGGTTCTCAGCTTTTTAGGTAACTTAACCGCTCATGCGGGATTTAACCTTAAAGTTCGAGGAAGAACGGCCAGCGCTTGACTCCAGGAGCTGCTCCAGCTCTCGGCTGGAAAGGGCTCAGCAACAACCAGCGCGGCACGTCGGTGCCTTCCCTGCACGCCTGCTGATCGCCGCTGGCGGGAGAGGTTTACCGAGCCAGTTAGGGCTCGGCCCGACCCAGTTACTTCCCCGCTCAGAGCGACCTGAGCCAGTTTGGTGCATTCGGACACAGGAAAAAGCTGGAAATACTTCACCTGTGCCACTGTTAATTTTGAAACAAGCTCAGAGTTTAAATGACTCCAGTTTACTGGCTTGCTGTGCCCTCTAGAGGACACTCTACTTTTTTCTTTATTTTTTCCACTCACATGGAAATTGTATTTTAAAAGCTGGTTTTTGCAGTATTTGAGGCTGGTCTTGCAGTATCCAAAATACCGTTTGACCTGCCCTGAGCCTGTACTGAAGGTGTGTGTTTTGCAAAGCTTACCGGGGTACACAGCTTTTCAGTGCTGTGAGTCGGTGTGACTATCCTTTGCATCACTAAATAAGATAATAAGGATTAATTTCTGTTAGAAATTGAATTCCTAATAAATGTGGCATAACAGTTAAGTCTAGAGATTGTTGTTTAGTCTAAGAAGTAATTGCCTGATATTTAAAAGTACAAAGCTCGTATGCCACATCTCTTATGTGTGAATAATACAAACCACACTTAAATATTTGCTTCATCTCTCTTGGTACAAATTCTTTATGCACTTTGTCTAAGTGTAAGCCAGAAGGTTCTCGCTGTGAACTTTACTGTTCCTGCTTCTGGCTTTGGGTTACAAGAAAAACAAAACAATTACTTGTGTTCCGTTCTCCTGAAATTCTTGCCCTTTCTCAAGCACTGCCGTCGTTTCCTGGGCAGTGCAGAAGACTTTGCTGTCCCGTTCCTGTGAAGCTCCTGCTAAACCTCTCGGCAATCACAGGCTGCAAACCTTGCTCTGAAACGCTTATGTTTGTAGCTTGAAATCCCAAATCCTGGTACCAAAGGTGATCTGAGAGTTACCAGCGTGTGCAGCAGAGAGGCACTGGCGTCTGTTGTCACATCACGTCATCCTTGTCCCCTTTGGTTCACGTAGTTTAAGATTCTGTTCTCGTATGATAATCGTAGGCGATGGAGCCGAGAGGTGATTTATTGTCAGGAATTCGGATGGAAGGTGCAGCCATTACTCAAGACGCAGAGCATTAAAGCCAAATAGAGTTAAAATCAACATAAGTCTGGATGCGTTTCAGTGTTTTTCGATGAAGTTGCGTGGATGCGTCCGTCTGTTGAGACTGTTACGGGTTTCCGCTATAAATAGCAGAAGAGAATTTAGTAGTGTTGGTGTAGAGAGAAAATAATGCCATAAAGTACTTGGGTAAGTGAATAGATGTGAATTGTTTGTGTTGGGTTTCCTTCCGATTCGGTAACTTGGGTGGGGAAAGTCACAACTTAGAAATATTTGCATTAGGAAAGGAAAAAGAAAAGGGGGGTATGGTTTTGCCTGTCAGCACATTAAGGAGAAGCAGCAAGTGCCCTGTTTGTCCCTGGATGAGGGGTGGGATGTGGTCTTCCCCTGGTGCAAGCAGAGCCCCGGGAAGCCTCCGTGTCTTCTAAGGGGGGTGAAGTGGCTGATGGAAAAGCTGCTCATTTGAAGGAATTCACATTCCTGTACGTTGCGGCTGCATCTTGCCTCACGGCCTGGGAAGCTTAATAGCCACAAGGAGAACAGAAATTGAAGTCATCCATGTTTATTCAGAATTGAGAGATTCAGGATTAATCTAGCAGGAGGTTGTAAATAATGTTACCTTGCAGCACAAAGTAGTTGTTTACTTGTTTTTATTAACTCGTTCTTTGTATTTTTCTTTTGATTTGCAGTGAAATAAAGAGAGAAAAGAGAGTCCCCTCACCGGACGTTATAGTGTTATCTGACAATGAACCTTCTAGCCCTAGAATGAATGGTTTAACAAAAATAGCATTAAAAGAGACCAACACGGAGGCGCTGATGGTGAGTTGTCTTGTCTTGACACACTTTAAGTTGTGCCATCTAGAAAGAAGACGACACGCCGCTTGTTCCCACGGAGGCACCGCGATCGTGGGGTCGGGTGGATACGTGGTTTTATAAGGATGCATTTGCAAGCAGGGAATCCTAAACCTGTTAAAGGCTGATGTCGTTTTTTAGTTTTTTCAGGCTCTTACCTCCTTGATTTTTATACACTTCGAAAGTGCACCTTTTTCAGAATGGGCTTTTTAGTGGGCGCAATGTCCCTTATTTAGTATGGCAAAACACAGATTTGTTGTCTGACACTTCGTTGACTTGTTTTGCTAGTGAAAATATCTCAAAAACTTTTTTTTTTTTGCCTTTGAGTTCTTTCTCCGTACTCAGCTTGTGTCCATATATTGCAGGCATGTCGGTGATATTAAGACATACATGACAATTATAATGCTGTAAGTTCTTGTCGTAACTTGTATGGTATCTATCTTTTCCCTCTCTCCCCTCCCTGTTTTCCCATCCTCTATTGCCGTACCTGGCCCTGCAGAAAAGCAGTCCAGAGGAGCGTGAGAGAATGATTAAACAACTAAAAGAAGAGTTACGGTTAGAAGAAGCAAAGCTTGTTTTATTGAAAAAGTTACGGCAAAGTCAAATCCAGAAGGAGACCACTACTCAGAAGGTATTTATTTTCCTACAGATATGTATCATCTCATCTTTTGAAATGGAGGGGGGGAAATGTAAATAACTGTGGCGGCTGCCATAACCTTTGGAACGTAAGATAGCTTTCACATAAAGCATATCTCACTTTTCATAAAATCTTTATGAAGTTTATAGTGGTTAATCCTGTCAACCGTTCCTTTTTGTGGAATTCCTTTTTTTTGCCTTGCCAAGACCAAACAACAAGGCAGTTTATCCTATCAACCGTATTCAAAAGCTTAAGAGCTTTTTGTTAAAACTCAGATGCATTTATGAATGTAATGTACTTCCAATTATTAAACACTCCGTCCAGTCCTTAATGCCGCATAGAGATTGCTGAAATACGTTTGGAGGAGATTCTTGCACGTAACAAATGTGCTGACAGGTAGAGTTAAAGCGTTTGAACCCCAGCCTCTGGGAGCTGGCGGCCGAGGGCTGCGTTTTGTGCTGCGTGGCAGAAGCCCAGGTCTGGATTCCAGGTCTTACCAGGTGAAGTAAGTCTGCGGTTAGCTGCACGCTTTCATCATCCAAAAATCCAGGCAGCCCCTGGAAGGAATGGTTCAGCCCTCCCACCCTGAGCTCCCTTCCCTTCCTCCTCTTTTCTCCCCACCCCTCATCTCGCACAGCCACGCGCAATACCCAGAGTGCTGGGGGGAGAACTGTTTTCCTCGGGGAAGGAAAAAGTCTACCTTTTTGTCAGAGCGGTTGCTTGGTCTGCTCGCTACGCGTGCCGTTCCTGCTGGCACCGAAGGGGAGAGGCGGAGGGTGGCAGGAGAAGAGCAGAGGCGGGTGGGCGTACGAACACCCCACGCGCTGCTATCAAGGCAGGGGCTAAATTTCAAGTATCTGTAACAATGGCAACTAAACGATTTTACTTTACAGCGTGTGATGCTGACTTGATGGATTTTGTGATGGGGGCGATGTGTAGATTTTAGGTGCACTTCATGGTGCAGATGGATGTTAATACAGCTCTCTTGGCTGCTTTTGGTTGTTTTATGGGCGTCTTTCTCCCGGACTTCTGAGTGCTTCAGTAGACGGGATTAAAACTAACGCAAGTACCCGCATCACTCAACTCGCTGCTGAACGCTGAGCAACGGGCTCTGGATGTTTGAACTAACTAGGGTGAAATGGCATATCCCACACTTCTTAATATCTGAAGTCTTTTTCCTAAACTGGTTTTCACTTTGCCTTATGCTTGAACCTAGTTAGTTGAGACTGGTAGTAATGGTGGATAAGACTGAAGTGGGCTCTAAGCTGAGACTGCTAAAAGAGATTTCCACATTGCTCTGCTGTTGGTGTATAGACTCTTTTATTTTCCTGGTATAATCTTATCTATACTTACCTAATAATTTCTTCATTTAAATACGCATGTTGAGATGTTTGGAGGAAGAAAGGGATGGGGGAGGGGGAAAACCACAGTCTTTGAAGACTCTCTTACTGAGGCGCAAGGAGGTAAACGCTTTTATTCCCTTAGCTTCTGTAATTCTGCTTACACCCTTACACTCGTCTGCTTTCTTTCTGGTTTTTCCTCTTCCAGCCTGCTGGTTCCTCTGGGAGTGCTGTGGCCACCCCTCCGCCCTTGGTGCGGGGACCGCAGAGCGTTCCTGCTGGCAAGCCGTCCCTCCAGGTCAGTGGGGTGGGCCAGGCTGCCAGGTTTAGGGCACGGAGCAGAGGAGAAGGTGCACAGCACAGGAAGGGCAGTCCCATCACAGTAATGGCTTGGAGCCAGGTGGAAATTTTTTTTTGAACTCCTGAAACCCCGCTGTAAGCTTTTTAAGAACGATTGGGGTGGGAGATAAAAGTAGGATGTCACACGGAGATAACTCCCATAAGCTTATTTTTCAGTGGCTGATCATCCTGATCCACTCTGCTGATAAATGCATCCATACTAGTGCTAACGACCTTTGGCGAAAGAGGATGCCGTGGAGTTATGGCTTAGAAATATTGTGGCAGCCTGTTGCCGTACCCTCGAGAGACTTAATTGTGCCCTCAGTATGATTAACTGTAAGAGCTGAGTGAATCATACGATTTTCTCTTCTGGCTTGGTGGCTGAATGGCACACGATGGTAGGAAAGATCTGGGTTCAGACTAAATTAAGTGAAACGTTGGAAAGCCTTGGGGAAGAAACAAAAAAAATAAGCAGAGGCAATTGACATCTGTCAAGCTAATCTTCATCTGGAGTCTAGTATCTTGTTTCGCTTTTGGATTTCAGACATTTCTGGTTATTTACCTTGGGCTAATTCGAAACAAATTTCAAAACTGCTTCAGCACAAAATGCTTTTGCTTGGAAAATGGCAACTCTTCATTTCAAAATCCGCTAGAATGCTGTACTCGAGGGAAGGGGTAAATTCACCAGCCATTTAGGAAACATTCGCAAAACCTAAAGCAATCTGTCAGTTGGAGTAATCTCTTCCTTGAGGCAAGTTGCCTTCACTGAAGACAGCACTTTCAGAGGAACTGGACCACGAGTTAAATCTTCAGCGATCAGTGAAACTTCGGTTGGACAGAGCAGAGAGCTGGGAGCTAAGAATCCAGAATTGAAGTTATTCTGTCTAATTTGCGGTGTTTGGGCAAATTAACCTAACCTCCAACTGCTTTGGCTTGACTGTAAAAACTCTACTAATTCCTGTGTGTAGGAGTTGAGTTAACATGGGGTCTTCAGTTGAAAGGCATAACAGAAGCGGATAAAACTTCCCTAAATCTACGTGTGTGTACACATGGTAACCCCTGAAAGTGGGAGCTTCGGTGTCTTTAGAAGCCTTCCCTCACAGATGGCGGTCGCTTTGGGGCTTGAGCGAGGGAAGCGGCAAGATGTGCAAAGCCACGCGAATAGGATGGAGAGGTTTGTTGCTCTTGAGCAGCGAATGCTTCTCGAGCTCCATTGCGTAGCGTTAGTGGTCTGCAGGAATGTAAGGGATGCGTGAAACCGTATCACCTTTTATAGCGTCAGGAGAAATTTTGAGGATCGAATGCAGTCTGCAGCCCAAAAAGCATGGGTGGCAATTTTTCAAATTTCTTTAGCCTGACTCCTTTTTCTAAAGCTCTCCCCTTTTCCTGTCTCTTTTTCCCCTCCCACATACGTGCACGTGCCCAGCCAGCTCACCTCCCTGGGTTCCCGCATCTCCAACTTCTGTCTGCCCTGTGCTTCTCCTTGAAGACAGCAGTTTGTATTTCCCCGTTCTCTTACTCCCCCCAAAAATCCACTTTTTTCTTTCTTTTTTTTTTCTGGCACTAACTGCACTGAAGCCAGCCCGGCCGTTTCTTGTCCTCCAGTATTTCCATGGGCTCAGGAGAGCTACTGCATCCGTCACGTCAGCCAGAGAGGAGAGCTGCTCCCGGGTACCCCCTGCTCTCGTGCTCGGGTTGTGGTGTGCCTCTTTGGTGTGTCTCATACAGCAGTTCTGGCGCTATTGAATTTCAGCGCTGGGAGGGCAGGTGAAAATGTCGTTCAGGACTGCTCTTTACCTTTTAAATTCCGTGCAGGATGAGAGAGAACAATCCCCGAGTGTGTAGCCATCGCGTCCTTACGTGTGTCTGTATTGCTGCGTAAGATCTCAGATACCGCTTTATCGGCACGCTAAGCAGCAGAAGAGAGCATGCGTTTAGATACACCAGAACAAAACAATGCGAGTAAACTATTTTCTGTTTTGCAGACCTCTTCTACACGTATACCAGGCACTGTTATTCCTCCTCCCTTGGTCCGCGGAGGGCAGCAGGCTTCTTCAAAACTGGGAACTCAGCAAAACACGCAGATAGTAATGCCGCCTCTTGTCAGAGGAGCGCAGGTAAGTATTTACCTTGTGGTAGATCCGCTCTGGTTTTCCTTAATTCATCTTACCTGTTTGCTTAGTCATCTTTCTGCTCGTCTGGAGGGAACCTATGAAATAATTCCAGCAAGAACTTCATATGGCTAGATGTATTGCTACTGATAGATCCTGCATCGTTCGTTATGGGATTGTGCCGTCCCGTAACGCTTCCAGTGAAGCAAGAGCAAATCCCGTGGTGATGCAGGATACTGTCTTACCTGCATAGCTGCTTCCCTTAGCTGCGCCAAAGCAGTTTGTTTGCCTTTATTATGAAAGTTAATTTATAGGCTTACAGCTTCACCCGCTTTTTAGGAGAGCGGCAGCAGAGGAAATGAAACACAATCCCTCGTTCTTCCATTCCCCCCCCATTATTCTGTCTGTCATATCAATTTCACCTTTTCAAATGCTAAAACTCACTTTTTTTCCCTCATTGTGTCTGTCTTGCGATTGAATAAGAGCTGCTGAAATGAGATAGTCAGCTGGAAGTCTGAAAGTGCTGCTTTGCAGGGTCTTTATCACCTACAACAGAAAACAGTGGTGTCACTAAAGGAGTAGGAAAGCAATGTTCAATTTGATACGGTCTTCTAAAATTATGACTTCCGTGGGATACCAGGAGAAAAATATTTCCTTGTTAAATGAGGATTTATTTTGCAGTGAAAGGTCTGCTTTTATCTGTTGCATAGCCAGCATTAAGGAGGAAGGTAGAGATTTGGTATTTCATTTTCTCTCTGTTCTGATTATGGAGAAAAACTCATTCTGAGAAATAGCTTTCCTAATGCCTTTAAAATGAAACAGGCTTAACAACGATACATTTTGAAGGAACTTTAACTCGGAAACTTAAATTTTTTTTGGCACGGCTGTTTTGGCCGTAATGTGATGGCCACACATATGAGCATCTCTCTTCACGTTACGTTCTACTTGTTTCATTTTGACAGAGGGAAAGGGAGAAACACCACATTTTGACACGGATGTTAATTATCACGCTTTCTTTGCGTTCCCTGCCTTGCCTCATTTCCACTGTCTCATGTCATCCCATTCGACTCCCACCACTTACCCCCCACTATCTAATCCTCCCCATCGTTCATGGCACCATTGCATCAGCCCATTTCTGTGTCTTCCCAGCAAATCCACAACATCCGACAGCACTCCAGCACGGGGCCGCCTCCGCTGCTGCTGGCGCCGCGCGCGTCGGTCCCCAGCGTACAAATTCAGGGGCAGCGAATTATCCAGCAGGGGCTGATCCGCGTCGCCAACGTCCCCAACACCAGCCTGCTTGTCAACATCCCGCAGGTGAGTTCCGTAAAGGGTTTTGTGCCAAACATAACTTTCATCTCAGAGGGACAGATAAATGGTTTTAATTACTGATTGTCCGGTTGCTGTATCTCATTGGTGTGGCCTGCTGTCATTTAGCTGATGTGGTGGTTTATTACCGCTCCTTCTTCTTCCCACGCAGTCCCCTTCTCTGTTCACATTCACCTCCTCTACATAGGAATGAAGAAAAACATGACAGAGTATAGGGAAGAAATACATATTTCAGTGAACCGAACTTGGTGCCTCACTTCACATTTGGTATTTCAATATGAAGCTGTCCATTAGAATTTTTCCTTTTTTCCCCTTTCTTCCTTAAGAAGCATAAATGAGTGTTCTGGTAAACAGAGCTCAAAATGGGTTAGCGCTCCGATTTGAAACATGAAGAGATGCTGAAGCAGCAACTTAACATCGACCACTGATACTGGTATACAAGTTCTGTAGATAAAGGAAACCATTTAAAGTCAGTGCTTTGACAAAATGATAAGGAAAAGGACTCCTTTTTTGTTTTTTTTTCTTCAGAATTTCTGAAACTGCCTTATAAAAGTGATCAGTAAAGAAAAATAAAGTTCTTTAGAAAAAGAATTAGAGCGTTAGATGACAGGCACGGTGCTGCAGTGAATGTACGTATCGTGGTCTGTTCGGTCACCTACAGAAGTAAGAGCTTAGAGGCGGGCGGTTTGGTGTAGCCCCAAGCCTTCATCGCGCACAGCCGGCCCCGCGCAGCGTCGGGGCCAGCGCTGCTCTTCCCTCCCTCTCGTCCCTCTCGCTGGAGAAGAGCACGTGTCTCCAAAGCGCCGAACCGTCCAGCGCTTGTCACTAAGCTGTGTCGTGTTTCCTCCCAGGCTTCACCAACTTCAATCAAAGGTACAACCGTGACGTCCGCTCAGGCTAATGCTACTACGACCAGCGCCGCTTCCATCGTCAACTCCAACGACTCGCCGGCCAGCCGGCAAGCCGCCGCCAAGCTCGCCTTGCGGAAGCAGCTGGAGAAGACGCTGTTGGAGATCCCTCCTCCCAAGCCGCCTGCGCCAGAGATGAACTTCCTGCCAAGTGCAGCTAATAACGAATTCATTTACTTGGTCGGGTTGGAAGAAGTTGTGCAGAATTTGCTGGAAACTCAAGGTGAGATAGCGTTAAAAACGTTGCTCAGAGGCAAGGAGAGAACCTTTCCCATCTGGATTTTCTCTCGATAGCAGGCAGCAATGAGTTTCAGGCGTCACAGGGTTAAATTGTCACACTCTGTCAAATCTAGGATTCACTTCTTTTAATATGTTTGAAACTGTTTTAACTGTAAAATTCTGGAATTTCACCGTGTTATGATTTCTCATAGGCTAGGCACTGATTGTAAAGATTTTTTAAAATGCATCCAGTTCTCCCCAGAGCTGTTGACTTCCTATCAGCCACTCGTTTGTCCATCACCACTAAATTCTCTAACCAGTATCTAAAGAAGTTATCTGCTGGATACCTGTGCACACACTCACAGAAGTAAAGAGTTTAAAGATGTAGTAATGCAAAAGGCTTCGGACTGAGGGGAGTTAAGGGCGGAGGGTTTGCTTTGTGGTTTTTTTTTTTTTATGCTGGATGTTCTTGAGGTTTCTCAAGTATTATTCATTCACAGAAGGCCCAGATGGAGCTGAGCTCACCTGGTTGTGTTCTGCAGGTAAAGTTTCGGTTGCTGTATCATCTCGCGAGCCCTATATGTGTGCTCAGTGTAAGACTGACTTCACCTGCCGTTGGAGGGAGGAGAAGAACGGAACCATTATGTGTGAAACCTGCATGACATCGAATCAGAAAAAGGCCTTGAAAGCTGAGCACACTAACCGACTGAAGGCTGCCTTCGTAAAAGCACTGCAGCAGGAGCAGGAGATTGAGCAAAGGATACTGCAACAGACCGCGTCTCCTGTACAGACCAAGTCAGACCCCATAGTGCAGCACCACTCGCTCAAGCAGGTATGGCTCTGTCCAGCAGAAAACAGATCTTGCTGACGATGGGGCAGGGGTCCCGCGGCTCCAAGCACAAGTGTTTGGTATGCAGGCGTGAAGCCGATGCGTGAACTTGCTTTATTTAAGCTCCCCAGTGTGTGTGTTTGAGCGTAAGCTTAAAACCGGGCTGGTTAAAGTGGTTTTTGTCATGTGGGGACCTGATATTTAAATTACGTTCTGAAGAGCAGAAGAGAATGGTGTTTTTCTGCAGAGTCATTGTAATTATCCTGGGTGTTTAACTCGTAGCCTGCAAAGTCTGGTCCTGATTTTTTTTTTAGGATGTACCAAATGGAAAAAGGTGCTCTGGTGCCAAAGACACTAGAGTAAATTGACCCAAGATGGGAAAAAAAAAATTGGCTTAAGCTAGGAACACATAATGTTGCTGGTGAAGTTTTAAGGTGATGGTAGCAACCATCCGTGACAGGGACTGGATCTTGCGCATCTTGTAAAACCGCCTTTCAGTTGGAGGAAGACGGAAGCTGCTTAAGTGCTGCTTTGAGTTGAAATAATCAAGGTACTGGTTATTTAGGACAGGGAAGTAGAGTGCTGCCTCTGTACGGAGATGCTTACACAGCACATTTTTTGCTGCTTTGCAGTTGATTATAATTCCTCATCCTTACAGGTGCTTTCAGAAGTAGAAATTTTGTTGTAGAGATGTCTTGGAAGTTTTCAGCTCTGAAGCTATAGTAATGCATTCCAGACCTGGCAGAAGCAGCCACGAAAGGAGAGAGGGGCAGTAAAGGTTCATCACGGCTGTTGTATGTGAGACAGAACACCGCTATGCCTGTCTTACCGTTTGCTCTCTTGCCAGACTTCTAGCCAGATGTCTCGAGGTCCTCCTGGAGCTCCGCGAGGAGTGTTGCATGCATTTAGCCAGTCACCCAAGTTGCAGAATGCATCGTCTGCAGCAGCACTTGGGAGTAGGCCAGGTAAGCATGCTGAGAGACCTGTCAGCAAGGGCAGCGCTGCCGCCTGGAAGAAGACTCCCATCAATACAGGTAGATTTTTCTCTAAAGTTTCTTTTCTTTGTACTTACTAGCTGCACTCTGTCCAACAATCATAGTTCTTTGGGTAAGGATGCTTTCTCTTTGACACTTCCTGCATGAAAGCCCAATGGTACCGAGGCCTCGCTCTTCGTATTGTTGGCACTTGCTTTTGGTGTGGTTTATGCTCATCGAAAAGGGGCAATCAGGTGGTGCTACCGAATAAAAACTACTGCTTTACACATGTATAAATAGACTAAATAGATGTAACGTCAGGCTGTTCATCGTTGGGTCCGTACGCGCAGCCAGCACCGTGCTGCGGGAGTTTGTCCTTCGTTTCTGGGAGTTAATTCAATCCTTTCGTTTTGACTGGTGTTTTCTCTTTGCTGAAAGCAACACACAGTAAATAGATGGGTTTGCTCTAGGTAAGGCTGCAGTGCACGCTCCCGGCGTTCCTCAGGATTTGAAATAAGCTGCTGCTTTGAACAAATGGCAATTATAAAGTCTAATCTCATCTTTTTTTATATATAAGAATCTTGAGTCATTTGTTTTCTTAAATGATAATTAGGATCTCCAGGAAGGAAACACTGTAGCAACTACCTCTTTTGTGATCTACTTTCTTGCCCAGTATTGAATGAATCCTTTTGATTTTTTTTTTTTCTTTTTATTCCTGACAGCTTAATTTATCACTTAAAATGTAATTTCACTGCAGAGAGCTCTAGCCTGCTCAAATCTTAATTTCTGGTACAAATCTAGCTCCTGTTTGGATGCTTTTGGAAGCTTTCATCTACTGAAGGTGTCTGACCTTCGTGGCCAATAGTGCCCCATCCTTACTTAGATGATCCATTTTCGTGTGGGTGAAATGAGAGTAGTGTGTTTTTGCCCCTGTTCTGTCTCATGTTTTTATCACACTGTGACACTCGTTCTCTCTTCTCTTTTCTATCTCGTCAGGTGGGGCTTTACCTTTTGTTAATCCTAGTTTAGCTGTGCACAAGTCGTCTTCAGCAGTAGACCGCCAGCGTGAATATCTCCTGGATATGATTCCCCCACGGTCCATCCCACAGTCCGCCACGTGGAAATAATGCAGAGGAATGCCCGAGAGGAAGACTTTTCCTGTTTCTGCCATCCTTTTTGTACCACATTACAGTGGAATCTGCTTTAATCCCAGCTGGATATGCCCCAGGCTTTATAGGATGCAAGAAGACCACTCCTCATCCCATCGAGTGCTGCTGTCCCTGCTATCAGAAAATGACACCACGTGGATGGGAAAGACTTAAGCTCATTTGGTTATCAGATTCTTATGATTGACTGATGATGAAGGCTGTCAGGGAAGGGGAAGAATTCTTTTTTTTTTTTTTTTTTTTCGGCTTTATGTATTTAGTTTGGATTTTTTTTGTCACCAGCACAAAAGGAGGACTAAACGACTCTCTGCCTTCAGTTTCTTTATTAATAAGTACCCATTCACCAGGAACATGGTGTTCGCTCGCGATCGAGCGTGGATGTCAGCTCAAGGAGAGAGGAATTTCAGCCCGATCTTGCAGATGCATTTAGCGAGCCGAGTTCACGTTTGCTTTTCTTCCCTGCCCCTCCTCCAGCCAGGAAGGCAGTCTACAGATTATAATGTTTCAAAATCTTCTGATGATGAGCTAATGATAAATAAGTGCAAACTCAAATTCCAGTTGAGTATGGTTTTTTTTCTAAGGGACTGGCTGCCACCAAAACTTGTCTGGTAGGTGGGAACCAGTGCAGGAGTCTCTCACTTTTGTTGGATTCTGTTTTGAATAGACTTTGAACTGTTGGTAGTCTAAAATCTAATTTACTGAATAGACAGACACCTTTGTTCAGTCTTTCTAATTCAGCGAAGAGCAGTTGGGCCTTTCATACGTTCCCAGAGACTTAAAAGTGAAACTGTTTTTGATTATTTTCTTTTTGGAGGGTTTTTTGTTGTTGTTGTTTTGAGCAATTTTACTCAAAAAAAAAAAAAAAAAAATAGGAATTCCAGAAGCTGCACGCAATCAGAAAGGGCGAGTGGAGGGCGCAGAGCACCGGGAGGCTGCCGTCAGGTCGCAGGCTCCTTCCTCTGCCGATACCCGCCGAGAAGCGGCCGTCGCCGGTCCGCGCTGCGGTGGCCCGATGACCGTGCCAGCACGCGTCAGGCGCGCTGGGGGCAGGACTGCCTACCTTCATCCCTCTAGAGCTCCGTTCTTCCAGGCGTACCGAGCATGCTCCTCTGTCCATCACTTCAGTATTTCATTTTTGATAGAGCTTTAGGTAACCCTGCTTTAAGGACAGGTTTCTACGTGGTTTTTGATATATTTCGGGGATTCCACAGGTTAAACCCACATCCATCAGGTCCAGTTTTTTTCCTTCTTCTCGTCACCTTCCCTCCTTCTTCCCTGTGCTTCTCCCAAATTAAAGTTGAATTCAAGTGGCAGAAATACATGCCTTACTACTTATGTTGCATATCAGTACTAGAAGTAGTGCTGATGAGAATTATTTGCAAAATTATATATATATATCTATATATCTATATATAAAAGAAAAGGGGGGGAGGGGTTACTATTCAGTCTATGCTGAATCTATTTTCTTAGCAGTTGCTGTTAGATCGAACTTCAAACCGATAACTGTATAGGGTTGTCCCCCTTCAGATCTAACGACCGCATAGTGGAAAAGAGAACTCGTTCGGTTTAGCCCCTCTTCTGTTGTGTGAATATCGGTATTTAGACACTTTGGAACCTGTTCAGTAGTATAGAAAACCTAGTTTTGCAAAATGGTATTTGTTGCTGTATAAAGCCCTAGAATTTCAATTTGACTTTGGTTTTTTGTTTGTTTTACAAATGTATATTAAGAGCTAAATGGGAATGAGAGGAATTGGTTTGAGGTTTTAATTTTTCTTTTCATTCCAAGATATTTTGGATTTGGAGATGTGGAGAGAGAAATTGAGTGCATTTTATTTTTGCACTTTGAAATAATATGAAAAAGTTTCAGTTCCTTACCTGTGTGGAGTTTTTTGGGGTTTTTTCTCTCTTCTGACAAATGCCTGCATTATCTCATCATCGATGCAAATGTCTAGCCCTGTTAAATCGCCCGGGAAGAGTGCATTTGTTCAAAAAGAACAAGCAAAACTTCTCAAACCAAAATTCAAATACCTTTTTGGGAAGCCTGGACAACTTCACCGTTTCTTTCCAGTGTTGGGGTAGCTTTAGCTTCAGCTGACGCTGGAAAAAAAGGGGAATGGGAAAAGGGGCAGAAGCATTAAATTGCCTGTTTTAAAAGCTGTGTCAAAACCTTTTTGGATACCGCCAGTCCAGTACAGCAGCTTGTAAATTTTTCGGCACAGTGGCTAGGGGAGACTTAAAGTAAGCCTTAAAATAATGGAGAAGACTTATTTTAAGACTTGGAACTGAAAATAAAAACGAGTCTGCTCATACCGTCTTACAAACATCGCTCCCTCAGCGATGCTAGAGCGCAATCTCGTCTCGTTTAATGTAGAATAAAACCCCACAAATACTGTCCTACCTGTCGGGGTAGAATTATTTTGAAGGCTTTGTCAGCGAACCGAAAATCCTGCGTGGCTGTCGGGATTCAGACCGGCTTTGACATCGTTTTTAATCGGTGGTTCTTGGCGTGTTGCAGGTAACTTAGAGGATATATTTATTGCATATGTGTTTCTGCAAAGATCTAGATAAATGCACCAGGAAAAGACTGAAGTGGTTACATGTGTTAAATGCCAGAAGAATCGCTTCTTCCTTCGTAGTCAGAACCGCATATTCAGTTGAGTAGTGTTGACCTGGGTGAGTTAAGGTACCATGCTGGTTTAGATAGTTGTTAAACACTTGCTGCAGTCTTTCCAGATCTCCTCCCCCCCATCTGTGTGTTCCCCTTCTTGCAGGAAAAAAAAACATGAAAACCAAACAAACCGAAACCCAACCAACAAACAGAAAAGCTCGATCAGATGGAACGTTCACATAAAGGTGTTATGCCCTAAAGGTTAAATCGTTTGGGAATTGCGAAGGAGGGGGGTTAGACACGCTTTTAAGAACAAATCCTTGGTTTATTTCTACTGCTGTCACGTTTGGGATTCCTGCCTCCGTAAGGGCTATTAGTTCTGCCGCAGCGCTGTCCGAAAGTCGCCTCCTCAGCCCTCTCCTGGAAAAAGGCCGCTTTACGTAAAGCTCCCTCAGAACAAGAGACTGACCGTGCTGCTCGACAGCCTAACCCGTACATCGGCCTGGTTCAGGCGGAGGATCGGCACCGTGGCCTGCTTCCCCGACCCTCCACCGCTTCGCTGCAAACTGCTGCATGAGCTGGTTTGACATTGCTCAGATGCTGCTTGCTTCCCCCCTCTCCTGGGGAGAGGGTTAGAGCAGCGTTGGTTCTTGCAAGCCATATAACCTTTCTTGGAGACGTTGCGACTACAAGATTTTATAATACAGTAATAATGAAAATGACTATTGTACTTAGATTTTAGCAACTTGTGAAATAAACCCCGGATTTTCATTTGAAACCCGTGTTGCAATTTGGGAGCTGTGTGGTTTTTTTAAATTTTATTTTTTTTTAATAACGTAATTTATTATCTGTTTGATTCCTGAGCGTTGGCGGGATTGCAGTCCTTTGCTCGGAAATGCGACAAGTGGCCTGCTCAAACCTTTTATTTTTATAGCGCAGTCGACTCGGACAGCTTCTCTAGTTTGTGTAAGGGCGACTTTGCTCATTTTTGTGTTTGGGGATTCCTGTAAGTGGCATTCCAGCTGCAACAGCGAGGAAGGCTCTTGGTTAAGCTTCAATTCGAGGTAATTTGGGGTTGGTGGTTTTTTTTTTTTCTATAGACATTTTTATCATCGTTCTCGGGAACCGTTCATTGACCTCTGAATTCGCAGGCTTAGCTGTCACTTGGGTTTGCTTACTAAGGGAAAAAAATAATTTACCAAAGTCCAGTTCAGACTGGAAAAGGGGGAACTGGGGCTGCAGAAGTGGGCAGAGCGGAGCAGGCGGGGGCAGGTCTCATCACAAACCCTATTCGGCTCGTCTGACGCTTTCTCCTTTTGGAAGGAGGGGGCACAGAAGGCTTTTTTTTAATAATAAATATATAAATATATATATATATATGGCAAAAAGACCTCAAGGAACCACAGTAGTGTTTGTCTGCTTAAGGCAGAGTTACGCTGTATATTGCGTTTAGTGAAATAACTCGCATTGTGCTTTTTTTAAAACAAGACAAGAAAAAAGAATTTATAATCCTCTAACAAAGGAGTGTAACAGAGTAACGTTACGCCAGCGCAGGGTATGTTTTTGTCACTCGTATTTATTGTGACTCTAAATCTTTGATAATAAAACAAAAATTTAAAAAAAAAAAAAAAAAGAAATTCCCACTAAAACCTGATAGTCTCAATGGCGGAAGAATCTGAAATCAATAACTGTATATTGTATTGTGGGGGATTTTTAGTATTTGAATGACAATAAACAAATGGACAAACGGTTGGGTCTGCCTCTTATTTCGGGTGTAGCGGTTCCGAGGTGCGTCTCCTTCGGCACCGCTCGCGCGGCGCTGAGGATGCTCGGGATGCGGCCGCGGGCCGGCCCTTTCCTCCAGGGAGGGCGCAGGTTCCTCCCCCGAGCCCGGGGCCGGGAGGAGAGCAGCCGAGGAGGGAGAAGATGTCCCTGGGGATTTATGGATTGACGTTAAAAGCCGCAAACGGATCGAACGTCCTCGCAGATGCCGCCTCTGCATGCGGACGGGGCAGAAACGAGACACGAACGCCTCTTCAGCCCCTCTCGCCCCGGAATCGCTGCTCCCTGCCCCTCCGTTACCCTTCGGGGTTTTTATCCCTGTCGTAAAAGCTTGACCTCCCGAGCGAGCAAGCCGGAGAAGGTGAAACGGGCTGCCTGCGTCCTGCCTGCGCGCCACGGAGCGGGAGCTGCAGTTGTGCTCGCTCTGCCCTTCCAAAAGTGGAGATTTAACCCCGTGTTCCTCCTGAAACACGTGAATGCATTCGTAAGTTTAATTAAATACTCCAGGATAACGCAAGAAGCTGGTGGATCGCTTCCCTCTGGAAAGGGGAGATGGAGATCGCGAACTTGGACATTGCCAAAGTATTTTTGGCCCCGATTCTGGATGAAACCGAAGCCGCTGGAGCACGGCTCGGCCACCCGGGACGTGCCGCAGACGAGGTGCGTAGCGAGCCCGTCGCACCCGAGGCTCCCCGCTACAGGCGGTTCCCCAAAGCCGCTCCCCTCGTCTTTGGGCTCGCGGCGATTTGCAGCAAGGCGAAGAAACGCAGCTTTGCCGACGGCCCGTGCTCCGGAGCCGCTTGTTTGGAGGGGGAGAGGGAAGACACGGCGCATGGTTCCCACTCTAGAACGAATCCCAGCTCGATGGAAGGGGAAAAAATACATCTTTTATTTCAGCAGGTTTCCGTGTACAGCGTGTGCGTTTGTATTGTCAAGGGCAAGACCACAGCAGTAACTCGGGATTCGTGCACGTGCTGGATCGAGCCCTGGGCGTTTGTCTGTCCGTGACGCTAAGCTGGAAGCCCCCCGCTCCCCATCGAGCATCCCGGCCTCATCCTGCCAGCAATACCGCTCGCCGCTCCCAGCCACGGTCCTCCGCCGCGGGCTGAGCCGACGGTGAGCGGGAAGATGCTGTTTCAAGGCAGAAGCGCGGCCGTGCTCCGGCGAGCCTTCCCCATGGAGATGCCTGAACGGGCCGAGGATGCGGAGCGGTTTGTTCTGGCTGAAAGCAGGAATAACTCGTTTTGGCGGCGTCAAACCCGGTTTTGGAACTGCAAGAGGCGATGCGATGGGAGGAGTGTCCTGCAGGTCCTGCCGCCGGCGCGCGGGCGGCGGAGGAGGAGGAGGAGGAGGAGGTTAGGGCACGGGGCAGAGCCCTGCCCTGCCAGGGAAGCCTTGTTTCACGAGCAGATTGCACCGAGCGCGGCGCCGGGTGCCCCCAGCCCGCCTCCCCCGGCTCCGCTGGACGCGACTGGGCCAGCTTTGACCCCAACCCTCCCCTCTCTTCACAGATGGTTGAAATGTTGGACCCTCACCAGGGGTGGGGGGATTTTCTGGGGTCCTTTACAAGCTGCTTTTGACCTTCCAGAATCGGAAAAATCTCTCCATTTCTGAATGTGCAAGTTCAGGAACCAGTTTAATTCAAGCTATTTCATTTTCCTCAAAGCTCTTTAATTGCTGTGCTGCTGAAGGCTCTTCCCAAGAAGTCTCTTTATGCAAAACTGCTGAAGTGCAAGCTACGAACGCCAGGCTATTTTGGTACCAAAACCATCGAGCTACTGTGGATTAAAGTGGTGGAAGACGGCGATATCTGAACCCGGCAGGCCCCGGGGCAGCGGGACCAGCTACCGGTGTGGAGAGGTCCTGCGCCGCAGGTCAGCGTCTCAGAAGTCACGGAGGTGATTCCCCCGTGCTAATTGTGTGCGCCAATTTAGGTATTGCTGGCATCTGAAGGGTTAAGTCCGCTTCACCCTGCAAAACTCCCAGTTTGGGGGCTGTGGTAGGAAACGCAGCCACTGGGAATTACAGGTCTGCTGCCTCCAGCAGCCCAGGCAGGGGCTGAGCCCCCCGGGAGGAGGAGGAGGAGGCCAAAAGCCCCTCACCTCCGGAGCACCGAGAGCCGGGAGGGTTTGAATCGCTCCTGATAACCGCGGCATTGCTGCCCTGGTTTATTCCAATTTTATTCCCGTTCCCCGTCGGCTGCAAACGAGCCGAGCTGTCTGTCTGTCCCTCCGTGCGCCGGGGCTCTGAGCCCCCCGCTCTGCTCCCCGCCGAGGGGATCCCCTCACCCCCTCGGGAGCAGAACGCCTTCAAGTTTCATTTCCATCTTAACGAACCCTTGGCCCGGTCCCAAACGTGGCAGCGCGATGCGGCCGGCGCGTAACAGCGGGGCGGGATTGCATCAGCTCCCGCGTCGGAGCCGGCGGCGGGCTCGCACCTTGCGTGAGGCAGCCGGAGCTGCTCCCTCCTGTCCCGCGCCTCCGTCCGCCGCCCTCGGCCAGGGAGGAGGAAAAGCTTAGGCTGTGGCCAGCGCAAAGAAGGGGAAGTTTGGCTCTTTAAATACCTCCTTTGCTGTTAAACTATAAATGATGAACAAGGGAGCCCCTCTTCACCATGGCAGCCGCAGTAGGTTTAAGCCGTACCAGGGAGAGGCGTATAAAACCCCTTTTTAAATACAACAAAATATTAAAAAGCTGGTTTTCGGGTCAATCCCCCGCTCCCCTCTCCGGCCTTTGGCGGTGATGGGGAAACGAGGCAGGCGATGGGGTTTAGGCCAGCCCAGACTGGAAGAAATGGGACGGCTCAGGGTGGGCGAGGGGATGCTGGAACCGGCCCAGCCCTCTCCCTCCGGGCGAATCGGATGGGAAAATTGAGATATTGCTTAGCAAAAGCCTGAATAATTGCCTTAATAACGATTATTTGAATAAGGAATTCTATTCCTAAGGATAAAGGTTATTTATTTAAAAAGGAATTTGTCAGACAACCCAAGCTGTGAAATAACGACTTCTGAAAAACAAAACAACTTCTCTTTGTTCCCTTTTTGCAGTAACAAAGCCTCGCTTTTAAGTCAGGCTTAAAAGCCGGAGAGCGCTCGGCACATCAGCCCGGGGTGCTCTTGCCGGTGGCCATCGTCCTGCCGGGAAAGGACCGACTCCTTGAAGTCTGCTGCTAAAATTAGCGCCAGGCCTGAGCCTCCTGCTCTGCTAATTACAGCTCTGGGAGAGGAGTGGGTTGCGTGCTACGAAACCGGCTTCTCCCGCGTTTCGGAACGGCCGGATGGAGCTGTTTGATGGGATTTATGAGGTTTTGAGCTGACAGCCCTAGAGAAGGGTGAATCGAGGTTTCTGGGTTCGGGCGGTATGCGGAAGCCTCATCGAATGCGTTCCTTCCCCCTGCGATGCAGAAAGAATCCCATTCCTGCCAGCCCCCGTCCCGGCGCTCGGCACTGTGCCCATCGCCGGGGCTCGGGGCGGCCGCACGCCGACCCTCGCTGCGGGCGGGCGGCCCCGGGGGCTCAGCCCTTCGCTCCCTCTGCTCCAAAGACCCCGACCCCGCTCCCGCGCCGTCCTCGGCGCGAGCCAGCTCCTCCTGACGCGGGTGCTGCGCGCTGCCCGCGCCGCCCCAGGCTCTCGTCTCGGCGTTCGGGGGGTTATGGCCCCCCGTGGATGTGAGACCCCAGCCCGAGGCAGCCCCTCTTCGCTGGGCAGCTCTTTTCCGTACATCAAGGAGCGTTATTCCCGGCGGTTCCCGTGTCGCGGTGCTCTCCCGCCCGTGCTGCCTGGACCAGACGCCTGGCTTTGCCGGCGCTCTGCGGCGACGCGCCTTGCAGGTAGGGAGATGTCACCGCGGCTTTGCTTTTGGGGGCGCACCAGGTTTGCGATGCCGGGGTGTTGCTGCAGCCCCTGGCACCCTTCTCCCCGCTGGGGAGAAAAACCTGATGGGTTTTGCATCTTCTGGCGATGACCAGGCAGCGTGAAACGTCCCGGGATGCCTTTGCGCGGAGCTGGCGGCGGGGCAGAGCTCCGGCCTTGGTTTCTCCTGTGATGGAGTCTCCCTCAGCAGAAATTCGGCCTCCGAGGTGGACGGGAGCTGGGGGCTTTGGGCTGCGGGGGGCTTCTCCGTGCGAATGAGCTGACCGATCTCCTGCTTTTCCTCTCCCTCCCCGTGCACAGCCAGGCTGGATCAAGGAACGCGCGTGGGTGTCCTGCCAAAGTCACGCCGGCTTCGCTAGGATAATTCGCCCGCAGAAAAATCCCCAGGTAAGCGTTAACCACTCCGAACCCAGAAACAAAACCCCGTCTGCCGGGAGACGAGGCTGAATGCCTTCCTCTTCCCCTTCCCCTCGTCTGGAGGCTTTAATTCACCCCCTGAATCCTAAGCCTCCATCATGGCTTTGGGGGTTTTCTCCAGCCTTTCCCTGCTGCGTGTGGTGGGGCTGGAGCACCCGCAGCGTCCAGAGCCGCTCCAAGCCGTGCCCTCGGTGACCTCCCGCTTAGGGTACGTCCTCCCCCACCAAACCCCCCGTGCAGCCTCCCCATCCCCTCCACACCTTCGCTCCCCTGGCTCAGCAGCTCAGCGAGCTTAATCATGAGCCAGCGATGGCTTAATCATGAGCCAGCGATGGCTTTCCGTCTTCTCCGAGCTGGGAAAGCAAAGGGAGCAGGAGGTTGCCATCCGCCCAGGCGCGGTGGGGAGCGGCCGCCGCAGGGGTGGCCACCCCGGGGGTGCAGCCTCTTCTCTGGAGCATCCTCAAAGAGAAAACCTCAGAGCCCCGGGGGCAGCGGGAGCCCAGAGCCCGACCCCGGAGCAGACGGGGCCCGTTGGGGTGGCGAAGGGACCACACAGGAGGTGGGGAAACGGCTCCCGCCGTGGGAACGCGGCCGGGGAGCGGGAACCCCCCGGGGAAGCTGCAGCTCGAACCGCGGCAGCGGAGGGGGACGAGGTTTGACCACGCTCTGGATGGGTTCGGGGCTCGGAGCACGAGCAAAGCGAACAGCAAGGGAACGAGGGGATGGGTTTGCTCTCTCAATGGGCCAAGAAGCTGCTGGAGACCTGGATTTGTGGTTGTGCCCGAAGGTGCAGCTTACTCCAGGGCACCCGCCGGGACAGCACTCGGACGGGGAGGTAACGCCCGCATTTCCCCTCCAGACGTGCTTCCCGGGGCCGGCAGTGAGAATCACGGGTCGCCGTGTCGGGTTTGGCGCCCATCGCTGCCGAAAGCGGGGCAGGAGGACGAGGCCCGGCGCCAGCCAGCGGATCACGGGGTGGCTGCTCCTGCCCGCGCAGGGGTCTTTGCCCACGTCTTGGCTCAGTTCCCCTGCAAATTCAGCTGCAATGAGATGATTTGGTGCCGTGCAGCCGAGCACGTTGATCTCCTATAAAGGCTGAGCAAGCCGCAGCAGATGGGGAGGAGGACCCCAGCCCTGGGCACCAGTGCTAACAAACCCACGGGGTCGCTGAGGATGGGGCAAGGAGCAGGAGGCTTTCCCGCACCCGCCGCTGCATCCCGCGAGGACCGCGGGCATCCCTGGGCTCGCCCGTCCCCTGCCCCCCCTGTGATCCCGGCCGCAGCGGGGCCAAGCCCCCACGGGCAGGATTTGGGGCAGGAGGCAGCGATTCGCCCCGTCCCGCGGCTCCCTGGGTGCCTGGGAGCAAAGCAGCGGCGCAGAAAGCAGGGAGCTGCTCCCGGGGGGCTGCTCCCGAGTGGCCCCGCTCCCCGGGGGGCCCCCAGCATCTCGGTGGGCGCCCGCCCGGCGACCTCGGCCGCGCCATCTGCAAAGTTAAGTCCCTGCGGCAGCCGAGGGATTACGGCCGCCGATTAGAGCTTAAGACCTTGATCTTGAAACGTCCGAGGGCTTACAGAGCCGGGGGGGGCAGGGAAAACCATTCTGGGGGACGCGGGGCGCTGCAGGGGTCCTCACCCTGCTCCTGCCCCAGGACCCCTGGGCCGGGGGGGTCTGCATGGATAAAATGGTGGGTGCTGGCTGCGGTGGCACCCGGAGCTGCGGGGGCTTCGGGCTGGGGGGCAGAGCACAGGCGGGGGCTGGGGGGCGAGGGGCCGGGGGGCGCACGCTGCCCGCGGCCCCTTCACTGCTGGGTGCGCGCTCCAGCGCGAGCACGCTTTTTGCTGCACGCCTGCCAGCGCACGCTTGCACATTTTTTGGTGCATGCTTTTAGTGCACGCTTTTAGTGCACGCTTACCAGTGCGTGCTTGCCCGTGGCTGCGCTCTTGGTGCACGCTTGCCAGTTGGTGCACGGTTTTTGGTGCATGTTTGCAAGTGGGTGCATGCTTTTTGTGCACGCTTGCTGGTGCACACTTAACTGTGGCCGCACTCTTGGTGCACACTCGCCAGTGGGTGCAAACTTTTTGGTGCGTGTTTGCAAATGGGTGCATGCTTTTTGGTGCACGTTTGCTGGTGGGTGCACGCTCTTTAGTGCACGCTCACCAGGGCATGCTTGCCCATGGCTGCACTCTTAGTGCACGCTTGCCAGCGGGTGCACGGTTTTTGGTGCACGTTTGCAAGTGGGTGCACGCTTGCCGGTGGGTGCCCAGGGCCGGGGGTGCCCCCCACCCTTCGCCCCCCACCCCCCGCAGCCGCCCCGCGCCGGGGGTTTGGTCCCCGGTGCGGGGGGTTGCATGCACCGGGCCCCGGCGTGCACCGGGGGGTGCACGCACCCATGCGGGCGTGCAGGAGCCCTGCCCCGGTACCGGACGTGCACGCAGGGGCTGAGCACCCCCGGCTGCAAGACCCGTGCACGGATCGCACCCTCACCCCCACCCTCTGCCCGGTTGCTCGGTGACAATTCGCGACCGCAGCCGCCTCCCGCTCCCGCCGCACCGGGACCGGCGGCGGCGGTGGGACCCACCGCTTCCCTTCCGCTGCGTTGCCCCTTTAAGGGGCGGTGCTCTACGGGCGGGCGCTGTCACGTGGTTCCTCCCTCCCCACAGCGTTTCCGGTCAGTGCGGCGGAAGTGGCGTCGGTCCGGCCGCCGTAATGGCGGCGCCCAAGGTGAAGCAGGACATGGCCCCGCCGGGAGGCTACGGGCCCGTCGACTACAAGCGGCACCTTCCGCGCCGCGGCCTCTCAGGTGGGCGGCAGCCGGGGGAGCGGGGCCGGGACGGGCCCGCGAGGCCCTAAGGGCCTCCCGGGCCCGTCCCGGTCCCGCTCCGCCCCCCCCTGGTGTCCCGGTCCCTCCGGTGCCCCCCCTCACCCGCTCCCCTCCCGCCGCAGGTTACAGCCTCTTCGCGCTCGGCATCGGCAGCCTCCTGCTGGGCTACTACACCCTCATCAAGTGGAACCGGGAGCGCAGGTGCCTCATCCCACCCCCATCCCTCTCCCGGTTGCCCCCCTCCCGGTTTCCCCTCTCCCGGTTGCTCCCCCCGCCCCGGTTTCTCCTCCCGGTTCCCCCCCCCGCCCCGGTTTCTCTTCCCCCCCCCGCCCCCGGTTTCTTCTCCCGGTTGCCTCCCCCTCCCGGTTGCCGCCCCCCCCGTTTTCTCTTCCCGGTTGCCCCCCCCCCCCGGTTTCTTCTCCCGGTTGCGCCCCACC
This sequence comes from Theristicus caerulescens, assembly GCA_020745775.1. NCBI lineage: Eukaryota > Metazoa > Chordata > Aves > Pelecaniformes > Threskiornithidae > Theristicus > Theristicus caerulescens. The sequence continues at coordinate 4,969,752 of CM036579.1, forward strand.
CCCCGGTTGCCCCTGCCGGTTGCCCCCCCCCTCCCCGGTGCCCCGCTGAGCTCTGACCCCATCCCAACACAGGCGGTTGCTCATCGAGGATCTGGAAGCGCGAATCGCCCTGATGCCGCTGCTCCAGGCCGAGTCGGATCGCAGGTACCGGGGGCTCAGGGTGGCGGGGGGGCGGCCCCACCGGGGGTCCCGGCCCGGTGCCCCGGGCTCAGCCTTCCCCCTCCCTCGCAGAACCCTGCGCCTGCTGCGGCAGAACCTGGATGAGGAGGCCAAAATCATGAAGGACGTTCCGGGCTGGAAGGTTTGTGAGACACAAACAGGGATGGCGGGAGGGGGCGGCCGTGCTGGACGCTGCCCCTCCGTGCTCCCGGCTCCCACCGGGGCGGGGAGCGGCCGTCCCAGTGCCTCTGGGCCTGGGGCCGGTCTCCCGGAAAGCTCGGGTTGCCTGGGCTTGAGGAAGCGCCCCAGGAACCAGCGGCGCGGGGGGCTACGCTGCGGGGTGAGGCTCACCCCCCCGTCAGGGCTGCGAGCCGGGGGTGACGCCGGTCACCGCGGGGCGGCCGCGCCCGTGCCCCCCTCCACCGCTCCATCCCCCCGCCCAGGTCGGCGAGTCCCTGTTCCACACCGACCGCTGGGTCCCCCCGACGCTGGACGAGCTCTACTACCTGCGCCCCGCCGCCGAGATGGACAACGAGAAGTTCGGGCTGCAGTACTACGTCTGAGGCGCGGCCCGGCGCGGCGCTGCCCGCGTGCCGGCTTCCCCGCTGCCGCGGCGGGGGCGGCGGCTGCCAGGTGCCGCCTGTTCCAATGTCGGTTATTAAAACCACAGGCACCCGCGGTGTCGGACGCGGTGTCGTGCGTGTTCCTGTCCAGCCCCGTGGCCCCCAGCGGGGAATTCCGCCGTTCCCGGGGCGCTTGCTGCTGGTCCCCGCTCGCCCAGGCTCCCGGCTCTCGCTCCCGGCGCCCGGGGTTGGGGTGGGAGCCGGGGAAGGGCTGCGAGGGGCAGCCGGCGGCTGCGTGGCTGAGCCGGGCTGTGCTCTGGCTGCGAAAGCGCCCGAGAGGGGCCGGGTACCTGTGCTCCCAGCCCTGCCCGTGCCCTGCGGCGGGGACTTGTGTCCCTCCGCACCGCGGTCGGGGTCTGGCAGGGGGTCGGGGTCTGGCAGGGGGTCGGGGTTCAGCGGGGAGCAGCCCCACGCGCTCTGAGCTCGCCCTGCGGTCGCTGATGCCGCGGATGCGGCTTCCACCGGGGCGAAAAACGCCGATTTTGAGTCTTTGCCGTCTTCCCGTTGCCTGGGGGAAGGGAAGGGGCTTCCCGGGGTCTCCGCGGGGTGCGGGCAGCTGCCTCCCCGCTGCCTGCGGGCCGAGGCGGGGTCAGGGACGCGGTTTCGGGGGCCGGTGCGATGCTGCCGGCGGAGGGGGGAGCCCGGGGGGGGCGGGGCGGGGGCAGCCGGAGCCGCCTCCCCCGGGCGGCACCGGGAAGCGCCGGGGGGGTCCGCGCTGTCGCCGCCGCTCCCGCAGGGCTCCGCCGCCGCCCCGTCCCGCTGCCCGCCATGAGCTCCGCGCCCGGTCCCCCCCCGGGAGCCGCCCCGGTTCCTCAGGTGAGTGGGGGGCCCGGGGAGCCCCCCCCGCACCGCGCCGTGGGGGCACCGGCAGCCCCGGGATGGGGGTACCGGGGTCCCGCCGCGCCCCTCGCCCTGCGCCCGCTCCGGGCCCCCCCCGGCGCACCCCGGGCTGCCCCCCGCCGCCCGCAGGGACGCGGCCGGTGCCGGGACGCGGCGGGGACCCGGGAGGGAGCTGGGGGGGCTCCCGCGGCCCCGCTGCTGGGGCGGGACCCTCCGCCGCCCCGGGCCCCCCCTCGGGTCGGCTCCCGCCCCCTCGGTGCTCCCGGGCTCCTCCGGGCAGGGGCACGGCGCCGCCGGCCCCCGCGCTGTCCCCACGCCCCTCCCCCGGGACCGTGGGTCCCCCGGGACAGTCCCGGCCCGGCTGCTCGCACCCCCAACCGCGGGGGCGGGGGGGGTTGGTACCCAAATAGCCTCGGTTGCCAGAGCAACTGCATCCCGGGTCTCCATGGCTGCGGCGGGGATGGCTCCGGCAGGCGCGGGGAGCGGAGCGGGGGGACCCCGGTCCGGGCGGGGCTGCAGCCTCCGGTGTCCCCCGTGCTTGCACCCCGGCGGGGCGGGGGGGTCCCGCAGCCGAGCTGTGCCCGGGAGGGACGAGAGGCGGGTGCGGAGCGGGGATGTGGAGCTGGGATGTGGAGCTGGGATGCAGAGGGGGGACATGGAGCCGGGATGCAGAACTGGGATGTGGAGCCGGGATGTGGAGCAGGGATGCAGAGGGAGGACACAGAACTGGGATGCAGAGCTGGGATGCAGAGCCGGGATGCAGAGGGGGGACACGGAGCTGGGATGCAGAACTGGGATGTGGAGCAGGGATACAGAACTGGGATGCAGAGGGGGGACACGGAGCCGGGATACAGAACTGGGATGCAGAGGGGGGACACGGAGCCGGGATGCAGAGCCGGGATGCAGGGCCCGGGCTGCGCTGTTCTGGGGGCCAGGGGCCGGGAGGGGACGCAGGAGGGATGCTCTCGAGCCCCTCGTCCCTCAGCTCCTCTCCCTCCTGCTCCCTGCGAGGTCTCTGCCCCGCCGGCGCAGCAGCAGCCCCGGCCATCCATCATTCCCTCCGGGCGGCACCAGTAACTGGGTTAAACTGGGTGGGACTGGGCTTTGCTGGGTCTCCCCTGGGCTCTGGGGGGTATCAACCCCTGCGCAGGGGACGGGAGCGGCATTTCCCCCCCTCCCCAGGCCCTGTAGCAAAGCCAAGCCGCAAAGCCCGGGGCGAGCGGGGAGGCTGGTAGCCAACGTGCACCCGGCGCGGGCTGGGGGGTGGCCACTGCTCCCCGGGTGGGCAACGAGCCAGGGCCCAGGGAGCCCCGTGACGTCCCCCGCCCCCGGGGACGACGCCAGGGGAGCGGGAGCCAGCCCGGGCCGCGGCCCAGGCTTCCCTGCCAGCAGCGATTACGGGCAATGTTCTCCCCTGGAGCAGACGTGGGGAATTTTGTCAAGAGCCGAAATGTGCCTTTTGTTGGGTGACCGACAACACAGCTGCGCTGGGCCCGCTCGGCTCCGCCAGCCCTGGCACGGGAGCGGGCAGCGGGGGCTGGATTTGGCCCCTTTTCCCCCCTCTTTGCCCCCAGGACCCTGCTGGGGGCCGGGGCCGGGCTGGGACTCACTAGAGGGCACCAAAGGATTGGGGACAGGGACGGGGTGGGATGGGATAGGGATGGGATGGGATGGGATGGGAAAGGGACGGGATGGGATGGGATGGGAAAGGGATGGGATGGGATAGGGATGGGTGGGATGGGAAAGGGTGGGATGGGATGGGATAGGGATGGGACGGGATGGGATGGGAAAGGGACGGGATGGGATAGGGATGGGACGGGATGGGATGGGAAAGGGACGGGATGGGATAGGGATGGGTGGGATGGGATGGGAAAGGGACGGGATGGGATAGGGATGGGACGGGATGGGATGGGAAAGGGACGGGATGGGATAGGGATGGGTGGGATGGGATGGGAAAGGGACGGGATGGGATGGGAAAGGGTGGGATGGGATAGGGATGGGATAGGGACAGGATGGGATGGGAAAGGGACGGGATGGGAAAGGGACAGGATGGGATGGGAAAGGGACGGGATGGGATAGGGATGGGTGGGATGGGATGGGAAAGGGACGGGAAAGGGTGGGATGGGGCAGGACAAGGTGTTTCTGGGGGTCTGCCAGCATGGCCGGGGCGCCGGGGTCTGTGGGGCAGCCAGAATGGCCAGCGGATGTCGGATGAAGTGGCCTCTGGGGGCTGCCAGGACACCAGGGGACAGCGCTGTACAGGGCCTGCGGGGACAGGGGGGCTCTGGGGGCTGCCAGGACACCAGGGGACGTGGCTGGTCCGTGGGGTCAGCCTGGACGGTGTGGGGTCACCCCGCAGCCAGGGACGCGGCAGGACCCCGGCCCCGTAACCCCTCCAGCTCCCCCCCAGCACCGCGCCATTCCTGCGCGTGGCGGGAGGCCAGCGGGTCCCCTCCCTGCGGCTGGGACCAAGCGGGGTGTGAGTGCGCATCCCCAAAACGGGAGCACGGCTGGGGCCGGGGCACCCCAGCTCCCCCACGGGGCTGCGGGTTTTCACCCCTGGGCCACCAAGATCCCAACTCCGGCCTCTCCCGGGGGCCAGATTTCGCCATCCCTTCCATAGCAAGCGCAGCGGCGCTCTGGATCCGGCACACGCTGTTCCCATCCGCGGCGCAGGTGAGCCAACAGATGTGAGCAATTATTGTCCAATTTGGAGGCTCCCCGGCCCTGCCAACTTTCGGGCTCGGCAGCGAAGGAACAACCGCAGCATTGTTCGCCTTTATGTAACAGCCCGATCCCCACGAGCCCGGGGCCGCTGCCAGGGCTGTGCCTCGCACGAAACGCAGCCCCCACCCTGCGGTGCCAGGGCCCCCAATCTGCCGGCCGTGCACGTCCCAAGCCCCAAGCTGTGCCCACCCTGAGCCCTGCGAGCCCCCAGCACCCCCGAGCATCCCCTGCCCCGCACCCTGGGGACGGAGCGGGGTCCCGAGGGGCTCAGCAGCAGGGGTGGGGGGATGTCCCCATCCTCACCGCCGTCCGCTCCCCCCGCAGCAAGGCGGAGGCGGAGGCCATCGAGAAGGAGCTGCTGGAGGATTACCGGTTTGGGCGGCAGCAGCTGATCGAGATCTGGGGACACGCCTGTGCCATGGCCGTCACCAAGGTGAGGCGGCCACCGGGGCCGGGGACACCCCACCGGGGCCGGGGGCTTCGCTGGCGGCTGCTCCCCCACCCTCGTCCCATCCCGTCCCCCTGCGTGGCTTTTCCCACCCCCGGCTGTGGTCCCCCTCCTGCCCCAGCCCAAGGTGTGGGGACAGGGGACAGCCAGGGCTCGTGGCAGAGCCCGGCGGGAAGCGATGCTCTGGCTGTGCCGGGGCTGCGGCCTCTCCCTGGGGGTTTTTTTGCATTCCCCCCCCCACCCTTCATGATTTCCCCGGGGTGCATCGGGCTCAGCCGGGGCCGTGGGTTACAGCCCCCACGGGAGCGGGGTGCTCAGCCCTTCCCTGGGGCATCGGCACGGCCAGGCCCCGGCTGCCCTTGCTGTGCGCAGAGAGGAGGGTGCTGGGGGTCCCCGGGCTCCCCGGGCCCTGGCGCTGCTCGCCTGCTGCTGGGAGCCCCGAGTGCTCGCGCTGGGTGCGAGGAGGAGGAGGAGGAGGCAGCAGCCGGGCTCTGGGCAGCGCGGGCGAGCGGAGGTGCAGCATCAAGGGCAGCTTTGTGCCTCGGAGGCCGACGAGCTCCGCGCCCGCCTGGCTCAGATTTTCCGCTGGAGGTGTCTGGACCGTTTTCTGCCTTCCCCCTCCCCAAGGGCAGAGGAGTTGCCTGAGGAGGGGAAATATTTGGGTGTTGGGGCCTCTCTGGATCCCGGTGCTGCCTCGGGACTGGTCCTGGTCCCACGGCGTGGGGCTGCCCACCCCTCCGGGGACCCCTGTATCGCAGCACCCCCAGCTCCACTGCCAGCCCCAGCTGGGGAGAGCGGGGCTGAGCATCCTCCGCTTCCCCGTGGGGGCTGAGCCTGGGAAAGCAGCCATGGACCCCAGCTTGGGTGTCCCCCCACGCAGGCAGGGTCCCCAGCATCGTCCCCTCCCGGCACATTCCCGGGAGCCACAAGGCAGCTGGCAGCGCGGCCGGCGCTGGCGCTGGGGCAGGGCCAGGGCCAGGCAAGCGCGGCTTTGTCCAGCGCCCCGGCGGCTGCGAGCAGGCCGTGCTGCTCGGGTCTCTGGCGGCGGGATGGGACCAGGAGCCAGGCCCTGAGAGCAGGAAAAAAATCCGTCAACGGATAAACAGAGCCTCCCTTTGCAGGCTGCTGGTATGTGGAGCACGCGGCCACCTCCCTGCAGGCTGGCGGGGAGCCCCGTCCTGCCACGGGCATCGTCCCTGTCCTGGGCACCGTCCTCGTCCTGCCTTGGGCATCATCCCCATCCCGCTGTGGGCACTGTTAGCATCCTGCCATGGGCATCATCCCCATCCCGCTGTGGGCATCATCCTCATCCCGCCATGGGCATCATCCCCATCCCGCTGTGGGCATCATCCTCATCCCGCCTTGGGCATCATCCCCATCCCACTACAGACCCCGTCCTGCCCTGGGTGCCATCCAAGTCCTGCTGTGGATGCTGTCCCCATCCCACCTTGGGCATCGTCCCCAACCCATCACGTGCCCCATCCTGCCATGGGTGCCATCCTCACCCTGCCATGGGTGCTGTCCCCACCCCACTGGGCGCGGTGCTGCCCACCCAGCAGCACATCCCCACCATGGGTCCATCTGCCCTCCAGCTCTGGTTCCCCATCCCTGCCCCGTCCCCGGCGCTGGGTGCCATCCCCAGGGCTGACCCGGGGGGCCGGGGCTGGGCAGTGGTGCGATGTCCCTGTCCCTCTCGGCAGGCCTTCCCGCTGCCGTCCCTGCCGCGGAAGCAGCCCACGGTGCTGGTGGTATGCGGCCCGGCGCAGAACGGGGCCATCGGGCTGGTGTGCGCCCGGCACCTGCGGATCTTTGTAGGTATCTTCCTCCCCTCCTCCTCCTCTTCATCCCCAAGCGGTGCCAGGCTCCAATGCCGCATCCCCGCTCTCCACCGCGCAGGACTACGAGCCCACCATCTTCTACCCCAAACGCTCCCCGGACCCCCTGTACCGGGATTTCACGACGCAGTGCGAGAAAATGGACATCCCCTTCCTCTCCTACCTCCCCACCGAGGTGAGCCCCCCCGCCGCCGCCGCGCTCACCGGCTGACGTGGTTGAGTTTATTATTCTTTTTTATTCCTTCCCCGCCCGCCCCCGGCTCTGCTGGGAGCCCGGGGATGCCATGAAATCCAGCGGCGGCTGCCGCGGCCCCGCCAGCCACCGGCTCTGTTGTTGTTGGAAGCGCCGGGCTCGGCGGGAGGAATGTGACCCGAAAGCGCTGCCCTGGCCGGGGCTGCGCGTCTCGGCGTGCCGGGCTCTGCCCCGCCACCGCGCCCCTCGTCCCCCGCTCCCCGCCTCGCCTCGGGGGGGACGGTTTTTGGCAGTAGCTGCCGGCTGAGTCTGTTTGGGCAGGAAGAGGGGATCCCCGCGTGGGGCTCGGTGCCTGTCCCATGGGGGGTGGCCGGGGGACCCCCCGGCTGCTGCCCACCGTGTCCCCGTCCCCCAGGTGCAGCTGATCAATGACGCCTACAACGCCGTGGTGGACGCCGTGCTGGGAGCCGAGGCGGAGGCGGGCGAGGGGAAGGAGCCCTGCGCCGCCATCCTGGCCACCCTGAAGCACGTCCGCATCCCCATCGTCAGCCTGGACGTGCCCTCAGGTCCGGCACCGCGCTCAGCCCCCCCCGGGCAGGATAGGACCTCCCCAGGGTGCTGCACCCCACACCCCGGGCTTGTCACCCTGCCCACCGCGGCATCACCCTGGGCTCGGCGCCTGGGCGGCCGGGGAGCCCCCGCGGTGCCCTCCCAGGGTGGGGACAGCCCTGGGGACCCCCCGCTCTGCCCCCCCAGCCTGGCAGCATCCTCACCGGGAGCCGGGGCTGGCAGCCGCTCCCCGCGGATGCATTCAGGGCATCCACGATAAATAACAAACTCCCTGAACTGAGACATGATGTAATTTGAAAACACCCGGGCGTCTGGTAGCCAGGCCTGGAATTGCCATCACCCCCCCCCCGCCGCGTCCACTCCCGCCGCAGGAGCAAACAGGAGCCCTCGGCACGGCCGCCGGTGAATCCCCACCGAGAAAAACTCCGCGTGGTGCCAGGATGCGGCCGGAGCCGTGCAGGGCGGCGATGCTGGTGGGGGGGATGCGCACCCCATCCTCCCTCTGCCCTCCCCATCTCCATCACCCCAGAGCATCCTCCACCGGTGCACCGGCTCGGAGCCGCCGGCAGCACCGTGTCCCCTGGGGCCACCCCCTGACCCCCTCCCCGTGTCTGTTCTGCCGTCGCAGGGTGGGACGTGGAGGCCGGGAGCAGCGGCGGGATCAGCCCCGATGTCCTGGTGTCGCTGTCGGCGCCCAAGCAGTGCGCCCGCCGCTTCCTGGGCCGCCAGCACTTCGTGGCCGGTCGGTTCCTCCCCTACGACGTGCAGAAGAAGTTTGAGCTCAACCCACCCGAGTACCCCGGCACCGAGTGCGTGGTGGCCCTGCGAGCCCCCCGGGAATAAAGCGCTTGGTGGCTCTTCCCCGGGGCCGGTGTCTGCCTGGGGACGCGGGGCGAGGGGACGGCGGCCTCCCGGCAGGGTTTGGGCTGGGGGATTGTGCCGTGACTCGGTTCCATACCCCATCCACGCCGGGGGACTCGGCCCCATGCACGGCTCGACCGCCCATGCCGCGTCCCCTGGGACCAACCTGCTGTCGGGGACAGACCCGGTGCGACCTCCTCTGTCGCCCGTCCCATGGGGACGTGGGCAGCCACCGAGGTCCCGTGGGTGGCTGCGGGGTCCCCGGTGCTGCCGCATCCCCCCATAGCCTGAAACCCTCGAATGTGCCGGGGCGGGGTCCCCATCCCCCGGGGGAGCAGCCCCCTCGCCATGGGGTGTTTAATTAACAGGGAGGGCAGTGACGAGCCACCGCTGGGGACCGTCCCCGCCTGTCCCAGCAGGGAGGGTGTTCTTGACCCTGCAACAGCGCTGGGAGCTGCCTCCCTGCCCCAGGGAGCTCGGTGCAGCCAGAGTTTTGGGGAATGCAGGGAATGCGCCGGGATTTCCGCCGGCCGGGCTGCGGGAGGGGGCTGCGGTCCCCAGCCGTGGGCGGCTGAGGTTTGGGGGTGATCCTGGGGGGGCCCCCACCCCGTCACCCCCCCTCCCACCACCACACGCTGGCGCCGCTGGGTGCTTTGCATCCCGCAGCCCTGAGGGGCAGTCGGGGCCATGGGTGCACCGAGCTCTGCACGGCCTCAGCTCCACCTCGGCACCGGGACGCGGGCGGCTCCGGCACACCCACGTGGGCCAGGTCACGGCGCGGGCGCCCACCGGCCCCGCCAGCCCGCCGTGCCCCAAGGCAGCGGGTGCCAGGGGAGCGCTGGCACCCCAACCACAGGAGCGCCGAGGTCAGGCTCGCTCGGTTTTTTCCCTTCCCTCCCCTCCGCATTCCCAAGTGCATCCAATTTTAGCAGCTTTGCAAAAACAAACCCTCAAGTTTCCCGGGCTGGAGCGGCGAGCGGCAGCGCGCGGCCGGCTCGCGGGGAGGGCTTCTTCCCGCTTCCCTCTTGACACCGATCCAGCCGCGGCAGAGCCGACGGCCCCGAGTGCCAGGAGCCGATTGCTGCTGTCTGCCGACGCGAGGGGGAAAGGCCTCATATATAGACCCACGGTGCTGCTGCGCTCGCAGTCACCGGCCGACCTGCCGCCGTGCGGGCAGCCATGGGGGAGCTGGCGCTGGCCCTCCTGGCTCTCGCCGCCCTGCACGGTGCTGGGGCACCAGGTAAGGCCGGGTCTGCCGGCTAACCACGGCGCGGGGACCCATCCGTGCGGCCGGCCGGGGGCATCCCTGCCCTCCCAAGGACTGGCGGCGGCGATGCGGGGCAGGATGGGGATGGGGCTGAGCGCTCGCCAGATGTGTGCCAGGGCCAGATGTGCCGGGGCCAGAGGTGCCAGGGCCAGATGTGTGCCAGGGCCAGATGTGCCGGGGCCAGAGGTGTGCCAGGGTCAGAGGTGCGCCAGGGTCGTGGTCACGGCTGGGGACGGTCCCTCCGGCGTCTGCCGGTGGGAGGATGCGCTGGCGAGGCTCAGGGCAGTTTTGCCCTCCCGGGGCCATGTCACCGCAGGGACGGGGACGTGCCCCGCGCCGTGTCCCTGCCAGCCCTGCCTGCTCCGGCGCTGGATGGCCTGCGGGAAGCCCCGGCTGGCTCAGCCACCCCAGCTGCTCCATGGGGCTTTTGCCCCCTGGTGCTGAGACCCGCGGGTGTCTCCGCAAGGTGCCAGAGGCAGCGTCTGTGCGAGACTGAGCCAGGAATGTCCCTGGTCTGGGGACAAAAGCCATCCACCTGCAGAACAGGGGCTGCGATGGGTCCTGCTGCCCCCCAGCTCCCTGCCAGCTGGGGAGGGGACAGGAGGTGGCAGGGTCGAGTCCCCCCTGCCGTGGGATTGCTGCTGGTGGAGGGACGGTGCCCGCTGCATGCCCGTGGGGTGCCCGTGGGGTGCTCACAGCGGTCCAGGCTGCACAGCGGTGTCTTGCACCAGGGGCCAGGTTTCTCTCCAGGGACCTGCTCCCTGCATCCATCCCCTCCAGCACGGCTGAACCCCCCGTCTCAGCGCCCGGGATCGCCTGCACGAGGGGCATGCAGGCAGGGCTGCAGGAGACCCCGGCTCCCTGGGGTTCGCTCCCATGGGACATGGCTGGCCGGGCTCGGTGGGAGCTGGGGGGACACCCTCCGCCCGGGGCGCACAGCGAGCCCCCCCGGGCCGGCCGCTGCTGTGGCGGCGTCTCCGCTTGCCGGCTGTGGTTTTACAGCCCAATTTCCTGCCGCCTCCCGGTTTGGCTGGTGGGGCTCAGTGTGACGCCAGGTTCGTGCCGTGGCCGCGGCATGGCGGGTGTGTGCGTGGGCACCCTGGCTCATCTCGTCGTCCCACATCACCGCCGGGGCTGAGCTTGCCCCGGAGCAGCCGGGAGCTCACAGGCAGCATTTCCCCGGCGTACAGCCCATGGATATGGCGTGGGCCCCGGCATGGCTGGCCTCACCATGCAGCACCAGCCTCAGCTGCCCCTTGGTCCATCCCTGGCTGGCCGGGGGGCTGCAGCCCGTCCTCGGCCACCCCGGACGATGACACCACCAGCCTGGCCCCATGGAGCCGGTAAATCCTGCCCTGAGCCCCTTGCCCGGCTGACGATACGGGGCCGGGGGGCTCAGGGTGGGAGGGAGTCCCCATCCCTGCCGGGACGTGGTCCGTCCCGGTGCTGGCTGAGCTTTGCTGCGTGACATTGGTGCCCACGGCTCGGCGAGGGACCGGCTGGGCACGGTCGGGTGCCCTGGGGAGAGGGTGCCCCGGCGCCGGGTGCTCTCACCCTGTGCTTCCCCCAGAGCCCATGGAGAACGACTCGGAGCCGGGTAAGAGCAGCGCAGCGGGGAAGCCTTGGAAAGCAGCCCCCAGCCTGGCAGACCTTGACCTGGACACGGCAGGTACGGCTGGCCCCGAGCCCCCTCCAGACATCGTCCCACTGGGGACCCGCGGCAGGGACACCCCACAGGGGCTGCACGGGGCAATGCCCACCACGCCAGCCCGGGAGGTGCCATCCCCCCCCGGCGGTGTCCCCTTGGGACCCTCGCAGCAGGGACGTGGTGTCCACCCTGCGCACCCCGAGGCTCCCACACCGCATCCCCTCGGTGCCCTCCATCCCCGCGTGCTTCATCGCTCGTCCTTTGTCCGTGCAGCCCCCGATGTCCCTGAGCTGTCCCCAGCCCCAGCGGCACCCCGGGGTGCTTAGGGACGGGGGGGCTGCTCCCCATCCGTGCGCTCAGGGCTCGCTCCCTCCCAGGCGGAGGAGCCGAGTGGACGTCCTGGTTCAACATCGACCACCCCGGGGGGGATGGGGACTACGAGAGCCTGGAGGCCATTCGCTTCTACTACCGCGGGCGCGTCTGCGAGCGGCCGGTGGCCATCCAGGCCCGCACCACTGAGTGGGAGCTGCCCGAGGACGTGGGCGAAGTGGTGCACGTCAGCCCCAAGAAGGGTTTTCGCTGCGTCAACAAGGAGCAGCCGCAGGGCAAGACCTGCTCCAACTACCACATCCGCTTCCTCTGCCCGCTGGGTGAGTGCTTGTCCCCGTCGCGTCCCACCCCCCGGACCCCGCTGGCACTTTGGGGGGGTCCGTACCCATTGCTGCGCTCACCCCTTGCTCGTCACCCCCCTGCTGCTGCGTCCCACCGGGTGCTGCCGGAGCCGCGGCTGCACCAGAGACCCCCCCCCAGCAATCAACCCCCGGGTGCGCGGTGCTGGGCACCATCCCGGGGGCAATGTGCCCCCCGTGGAGCTGGGTGCGGGTGGTGGGTCCCCAGTTAATGCCTCTGCCCCCGCCCAGAGCACATCTACTGGTCGCACTGGTCCTCCTGGAGCCCCTGCTCGCGCAGCGCCTGCGGCAGCAGCGGCACCCAGACCCGCACCCGCCGCTGCGTCAATGCCCGGCTGGTGGCCGCACTCAAGGAGCTCAAGTGCAAGGGCAAAGCCGTGGAGCGACGGCCGTGCAGCGCTGGCCCCTGCCCAGGTAGGGACCCCAGCACCCCCACCAGCACCCACCTGCCCCCCGGCCGCTGCTCACCGCCTGGTGCTGGCCACCTCCGGCTCCTCTCCCGGTGCCAGTGGCACAAGGGGTCCCGTGGGGCCGTTTGTGCGTGGCGGCTGCCCCCACGCCGACGCGGCAGCTCCCCGGGCAAAGCCACCGCTGCCTGCACATCATCAACTTAATTGCAATAACAGAGGCCGCGCTGTAAAAATAGCTTGGCAGGGGTGCGCGGGGGTGAGCCGGGGCCGGCCAGGCACGGGCGGCTGGAGGGAGCCTCCCCGGCTGGGGACCCCGCCGTGTCCCCGCGGTGCAGGGCCACCCCGGGCTGGGGGGGGAGCGCGGTGCCCGATGCCTGCCCGGCATCTCCCCCCCGCAGAGCCGGCGTGGATGGAGTGGGGCGCCTGGGGCCCCTGCTCCCGCAGCTGCGGCAGCGCCGGGACGCGCGTCCGGCGCCGGAGCTGCAAGAAAGCCAAGAAAATGCCGTGCACCGGCCGCCCCACCGAGGTGCAGAAATGCCCCCCCTCGCCCTGCCCAGGTACCAGCCCTTGGGGACGTGGGGACCCCCTCCCCAGTGCCCCCCACCCACGTGGCCCCGCCGCCGGCCATGGCCACGGGGTCTGAGCGCCATGCCGCTCCGCAGCCTGCCCCGAGCACACGCTGCAGGGCACCGTCGTCTCCGCCACCGGTGCGGTGCTGCCGGACGCCCGCATCTACCTGGAGGGCCGCCCGCCGGTGCTGCTGGCCCGCAGCGATGCCCGCGGGCACTTTGCCGCGGCGGGGCTGTGCGAGGGCACCGCCGCCAACGTCAGCGCCCACCGCGAGGGCTTCGCCCCAGGACTGGCACCCGTCATCTCCAACGGCTCCGGCATGGCGGTGGCACACGTGGTGCTGCAGAGGCTGGGTGAGCATCGCGACGCGGGGCGGGGGCCGAGCCGTGCACCCCTCGAGGGACCTCCCCGAGGGATGCACGGTGGGGGGGAGCGGCCCGGGGGGGCGGCCGCGGCTCGTTGCACCCTCTGCCGCCTTCCTCCCCTGCAGAGAAGCCCTACATGGTGCTGCACCCCAAGGCGAAGGTGCGGGTGGCCGGGCAGGAGGTGACCTTCTGCTGCAAAGCCTCAGGCACCCCAGTGCCCAAGAAATATTACTGGTGAGCGGGATCCGGGCGGCGGAAAGCCGGGACTGGGGATGGCGGGGAAAGGCAGCCCCGGCCGCGTCCCCGCTGAGCCCATCCCCGTCCCGGCAGGTACCACAACGGGACGCTGCTGGAGAGGAAGGTGCACCGCTATGGCAGCCGCCTGGTGCTGCGGGGGCTGGCGCCGGAGCAGGCTGGCACCTACCACTGCAAAGCCAGCACCGAGGCGGGTGCCATCAAATCGGCGCCGGCACAGCTCACCGTGCTGGGTGAGAACGGGATGGGCTTTGTTAGCGGCAGAATCATGCCGGGATGGGGCGGGCGGTGGGGAGGGTCACCCTAACCCCTGTCCCCCCGTCCCCCCAGCCCAGGGCCAGCACAACTGCAAGCCGGAGCCTGAGCCGAGCCTCGTGGAGCTGCCCAGCGAGTGTCCGCAGGACGCCACCGGCTCCCGCTACTACAACGTGGGCCGCTGCCCACCCGCCCCGTGTGCCGGCAGCCCGGCCGACCGGTCGGGGTGCGGGGCGGACGCGGGGCGCTGCTGCGGGGTGCGGAGGATGGAGATGCGGGAGATCCCCTGCGCCGGCTCCCTGCTGCCCATCAAGGTGGTGGCCGAGTGCGGTTGCGGACCCTGCGCCCAGCCTCGCGTCCTGGTGCAGGGACGGGTGACGGCGGCCGACACCGGCGAGCCCCTGCGCTTTGGGCAGATCTTCCTGGGTGGGAGGAAGGTCGGCTTCACCGGCTACAAGGGCTCCTTCACCATCGAGGTGCCGCCGGACACGCAGCGCTTGGTGGCTCGCTTCGTGGACCGGCAGCAGAGGTTTGTGGATGCTGTCAAGGTCCTGCCCTTCAACCATCGTGGCGGTGCCGTCTACCAAGAGGTCAAGATGCTGCGGAAGAAGGAGCCAGTGGACCTGGATGGCAGCCGGAGCAACGCCATCCCACTGGGAGAGGCGAGCAGCCGGGAGCCCGTCGGGGAGCTCGTCCTTCCCGCCGGCGCCTTCCTCCGTCCCTCCGGGGAGGTCTTCAGGGGCACGGTCAAAGCCAGCGTCACCTTCCTAGACCCCAGGGACATGGCGACGGCCACCGCCGCCTCCAGCGACCTCAGCTTCGCCGACGCCGAGGGGGAGATCGTCCCCCTGCGGACCTACGGCATGTTCGCCGTGGATTTTCGGGAAGGGGAGAGCGGCGCGGCGCTGCAGACGGGGCCGGTGGAGGTGCGGATGGACGCGGGGCAGGTCCAGATGCCGGAGCACCTGCAGAAGATGAAGTTGTGGTCCTTGAACCCTGAGACCGGCTTGTGGGAGGAGGAGGGAGACCTCCGCCCGGCCGGGGGGAGCCGGGGGAAGAGGGAGGAGAGAACCTTCCTGGTGGGGAACCTGGAGATCCGGGAGCGGCGTCTCTTCAACCTGGACGTGCCAGAGGACCGCCGTTGCTTCGTCAAGGTCAGGGCTTACAGCAATGAGAAGTTCAACCCCTACGAGCAACTGGAAGGGGTGGTCATCAACCTCATCAACCTGGAGCCCCAGCCCGGCTATCCCGCCAACCCCCGGGCATGGGGTCGCTTCGACAGCGTGGTGACGGGTCCCAACGGCGCCTGCCTGCCTGCTTTCTGCGACAGCCAGCGTCCCGACGCCTACTCGGCGTACGTCACTGCCACGCTGGGTGGGGAGGAGCTGGAAGCCGTGGCCTCCAGCCCCAAGCTCAACCCCAATGCCGTTGGGGTGTCCCAGCCCTACCTGGGCAAGCTGGGCTACCGCCGGTTGGACCACGATGACCCCAACTTGAAGAAGACAGCTTTCCAAATCAACATGGCCAAGCCTGACCCCAACAACGTTGACGAGACCAACGGTCCCATCTACCCTTACCGCAGCCTTGAGGAGTGCGAAAATGCGCCAGTCAGCGCCAACCACCTCCGCTTCTACCGCGTGGAGGTGGACAAGTACGAGTACAACGTGGTGCCCTTCAAGGAGAGCGACCTGACCTCCTGGACCGGCGACTACCTCTCATGGTGGCCCAACCCTCAGGAGTTCAGGGCTTGTTTCATCAAGGTGCAGATCGAGGGGCCACAGGAGTACATGGTGAGGTCCCGTAACGTGGGGGGCAGCCACCCTCGCACCCGGGGGCAGCTCTACGGGCTGCGTGACACCCGTAGCGTGCGCGACATGCTGCTGGAGAACACCTCGGGTGCCTGTGTGGAGTTCAAGTGCAGTGGGATGCTCTTCGACCAGAGCCTGGTGGATCGCACCTTAGTCTCCATCATCCCCCAAGGCAGCTGCCGCCGCACGGCCATCAACAGCCTCCTCCGGGAGTACCTGAGCCGTCACCCGCCCGTGGCGGAGAACAACCACACGGCCGCCTTCACCATGCTGGCACCGGTCGACCCGTTGGGTCACAACTATGGCATCTACACGGTGACGGACCAGAACCCGCGGTTGGCCAAGGAGATTGCCATCGGCCGCTGCTTCGACGGCACCTCCGACGGCTTCTCGCGGGAGATGAAGGCAAACACCGGCACGGCCGTCACCTTCACCTGCCAGGAACGGCCAGTGGGGAGGGAGAGCTTCTTCCAGCGCCTGCTGACGGCCCCGGCCGAGGCGCTGGCCGAGATCCGGCGGGAGATGGGGACCAGTGAGATGCGCCGGGCTCCCCCCGAGGTGATGGACTTCGCCTCCGGTGCCCGAGCCCCGGGCCCCACGGCCACTCGCCGGACCCCCAGCAGCCGGCGGAGGATGGGCCAGATCCGGGGGCAGCTGTGAGTGCCGCAGCCCCCTGTGCCCCCTCCCCAGCTCAGCTCTGCCCTCCCTTTCCCCGTCGCTTTTACCCACGCTCATTTATAATGACCGAGGAGGGGGGACACACACGGGACACGTGGAGTGGGACCCTCCCGTCGTGCCCCCGGGGGACAGCGGGGCAGGGGGCCACCGGGACGTGGGGAGGGGGGTGACAGCGGGCAGCCCCCCCCAGCCTCGCCAGCCCCTCCCCGGTGCTGCCCCTGCCCTCGCCCCCAGCCCCGTGTGGGGCAGCTTTTGGTGCTCAGCCCCAGGGACCGCGGTGCCGGTGGTGCCAGCAGCGGGGCCGCGGCCCCACAGGGGTTATTTAAATAAAAAAGAATAAAAGAGGGGGTGGAAGCGCATAGGGGAAGGGGCTGGGATGGGAAGGGGGCCGCTGCCCGGTGCTTTGCCCCGTGCCCGGCAGCAAGGCTCCTGCGTGCCCGTGCCGGGGCCGGCGCTGGCCGAGGGAGCCGGGAGCACCCGCTGCATCCCTGCCCTGCACCCCACAAGGAAACGTGGGATTTCTTTTGGGGAAGAACCCTGAAGATGTGGATACAAAGCCCTCCCTGCGCTCTCTGCCCCGGCACGGCGCAGTGCCAGCTCTCCGGCCGCGGCGCAGGGGCTCGGCGGCGTGCGGCGTGCCTGGGACACCGGGCTCAGTCCCTGCGACCGTCAGCCGAGCTCAGCGCAGAGCCCGGCTGGTCCTGATCCTGCACCCATCCTGCTGCCACCGACCCGGCTGTTTTGCCCTCGGGGAACATTTTGCCCCAGCTACCTTTTACCCAGATGAAAACCCAAAAAAAGGCATTTCTTAAACCCCCTCCCCATCACGGGGACCCCCCCCTCGACTCCTGGGCTGCGCCGGGGCAGCGAGCGAGAGGCGATGGCAGGATGCGGCCCTGCGGCAGCGGTGCCGGCGTGCACCGAGGGCGCGTGCGGATTTGTACATTATTTATTACGAAATATACGGTTGTGTCTACACCCGCCTGGCTGCTGGGCTTCTCTGGGGGTGCCCAGACCCGAGCAGGGGGGACGCGGGGACGTGTCCCCCCCACTCCATCGCCTCCCGCCCCGCACGGTAGCACCGTCCCGGCGGCTCCTGTTTGCCTTGGGCCCGGTTCAGCCGGCTGGCGGCAGCATGGGGAGAACCGCGCCAGCTCCCCGCGGCTGGGGGACGTGGCAGCCGGGGGGGAGGGGGCCCATCCAGCCCCATGGCCCCCCCCGGCACGGGGATGCACCCGGCGCAGGAGCTGGGCACCCACCGGGTGACCCCGGCCAGAGCAAAGGGCAGTGGGTCCGTCTGTCTGCTTGACGTCTGTCTGTCCCGCCCGGCTCACGGTACCGGCTGGGTTTTGTAGGCGTCCCCCCCCGCCGCGCCCCCTCCCACCCGCGGCTCCCAGTGGATGCTGTAATGGAACAGGCTGGGTTTACGGGGCCAAACCCCCCTGCTCCCGGGACAACGTTTCCCTTTTACAACATGGTTTGGCCGCGCCGCGGCATTTTTTCACCCTTATACTGGATGCGGCCGCTCGCGAGATCAAAGGGGACGCGGGGCACCCAGGGGGGCGTTTGCCAAACCAGTGGCCAAATCCCAGCCCCTCTCCCCATCCCGCCTGGATGGGAGCCCACCCGGACGCCGGCACATCAGGTGGGCGACGCCGCGGCACGACGCAGGAGGAGGCACCTGAAATGCTGGGAGCCCATCGTGGGGGTCCCACCCCCCCCAAAGCCTGGGTGCTGCCTGTCCCTGGGGGCTGCCTGTCCCTGGGGGCCGCCTGGCCTTGGGTGCTGGGAGCTGCCCCACCGGGAGCCATGTCCCCCGCCATGGGGGAAGGCCGGCGGATGCTCCCCCGCGGGCACCGCTGGCGGCAGCGCCGGTGGCTGGGGGGCCGGGGGGAGCGCCAGCGGGCAGGATTGTTTTCCACCATCTGGTTGGCTTGGTTGGAGGCAGCTGCGCAGGCAGGGCAGATGGAAGCAGCTCCTGCAGCTCTGCTGCTATTTATGGCGTCAGGAAGAAAAATGGGGCAAAAAAAAGACAAAAAAGCAGCCGGTCGGACACCCCGTTTGCAGCCCCTTGTGCTCACCGCTGCGCCTTGCTCTGTCTCGCCAGATCCCATCCCAGCGCCGGCCGGGACCTCCGGCATCGTGCCACGGGGTGCTCCGGGCTCTGGGGGGAGATGGGTGCAGGGGAGAGCCAAGGGGGTGGCCAGGGGCTCCCCCCGATCCCAGGGACACGGAGAAGGAGCCAGGGATGTGCCAGGTTTGCGGGAGGTCCGTGCTGGGTGTCCGGCCCAGCCCCGCATTCCCGAGGGCTGGAAACCCTCCCGGGGTCAGGGGCTGGGCTGGGGGCTGCAGCCAAACCCTCCTGCTGCTCCCCCCGGGTGTGGGACCCTCCGTGCAGGAGCTGAACCCACAGACGCCATCCCAAGGGGCCTGCACCCTCCAGCCCCGGGGACAAGGAGCCCCTTGGTCCCGATGCCGGCCCCGAATGCCCCCTGCACTGGCCGGGGCCAGCCAGACCCACACTCCACCCGTGTGCTCTGGAGCATCATCAGGTACCAAAATACGCAGCCCCTCCCGGCTTCCAGGCGATGCTGAGCCTCTCGTCCAGCCCGGGCTGATTACACGGCCGAGCGTCCAAGGCTGCCAGCTGGGATGCTTTTGTCTCTAATTCTTGTAATCGTTAGCAGAAACCACCGACACGCGGCTCCGCGCGACCCGCGGTGGCTCGGGAGTGGAGTCCTTGGGGGCTGGGGGGGAGCCCCGCAGGGACCCCACACCGGACCCACTGGCTGCGGGATGGAGGGCCCAGAGGGGTTTTCTGCAACGCAACAGCTTTGGGGTCAAAACTGCCCTTTTTTGGCTTCCTCAGCCTCTTGGCACGAGCGATGCTCCCAGCTCAGCTCCACAACGGGCAGGTGGGAGCCTGGGGCCCGAGCAAGGGGCCCCTCGGTCCCCCCACGGCTTCGGGCAAATGATGGGGTGCGGTGGGTCCTGGCCGTGGGTTTCGGGGTGGAGAAGGTGTGGGTGCAACACTGCCCTGCTCCCCGCTGCACCCAGTACTGGTGGGTCCATCCAGCTCCGGCGGTGCCTGGGAGGCAGAGACAGGGATGGAAACAGCCCGGGGTGGCTCCCGGGCGGTGGGATGCGGGCGAGGGGGCACGGCGAGAGCCCGTCTCTGCGTGGGATGGGTAACCCCATGGTGATGAGAAAGGCAGGTGGGGCCGGGCTCAGCTGCTTCTCGTTACCCCCGGACCCCGGCCAAAAGGGAAGAGCAAAGCTGGGAAGGGAAAAAGGAGCCCGGGAGCCGGCAGCTCCTGTCCGGCCCCGCCAGCAATTAGGGATGGCCGGAGCCCAACGTAAATGAGCAGGACGGTGTGCCGGCACATCGGCACGTCCGTCAGTGCTGCCTGGGCCCCCGTGGAGGGGATGGAGCTGCTGTTTGCTTACCCCCCCCGACAGCACCCCCCTTTGGGGTGCATCCCCCCAAAATCCCCACTGGCCCCATAGGGAGGAGGGAGCCGGGCAGCGGGAAGGGGGTGCCGCCATGCTGCGCCCCACGAGCACGTCCCGGTGCTGGCCGGGAACAAAAGCTGCTCTGAGCAGCAGCCGGGAGCTGGAAAGCGCCTTGGGAAGCTGCTCGCTTTCTTTTTTTTTTTAAATAATGGAAAATATAATGACAGTGCCTAAATTAAAATAATAAAAGAAACCAGCCAAAAAGCAACCCAAAATAGGAGAGAAACCCACGTTTCAGGCTGAAAGGGAACAGGCGCAGGCAAGGGATGAAAGGGAAAAGCAGAGGCGCAGTGCCCGCCCGGGACCCTCGCAGCCCCCCCGAGGCTGCGCTGCCCGAGCACCTCCCCGGGGCCAAGGCATGGGGCGAGGGCTGAGCGGGACACGGAGCACGGCCACTGTGGCAGGAGCTGCCCTGCGCCCCGGCCCCCCGGCAGCCCAAAAATGTTCCCCTGTGTGCCCCCTCCTCGCTGGCTTTGCTCCGTTGCACCACAGCCAGCGCTGCTGCTTCAGGGGCTGCATCCTGCCCAGGGCTCCAGCCCCGGGGTGAGGAGGCCTCTCCTCCATCCCCTGCCCTGAACTGGAGCATCCCTGGGGACCCCAAACCCAACCATCCCTGGGGATCCCAAATCCGAGCATCCCCAGGGACCCCCAAACCCAACCATCCCTGGGGATCCCAAATCCGAGCATCCCCAGGAACCCCCAAATCCGAGCATCTCCAGGGACCCCCAGACCCGAGCATCCCCAGGGACCCCCAAACCCGAGCATTCCCAGGGACCCCAAATCCGAGCATCCCCAGGGACCCCCAGACCCGAGCATCCCCAGGGACCCCCAAACCCGAGCATCCCCAGGGACCCCAAATCCGAGCATCTCCAGGAACCCCCAAACCCAAGCATCCTCAGGGACCCCAAATCTGAGCATCCTCAGGGACCCCCAAACCCAAGCATCCCCAGGGACCCCAAATCCAAGCACCCTCAGGCATCCAGAGCATCCCCAGGGACCCCAAACCCAAGCATCCCTGGGGATCCCAGCCTGGAGCATCCCTGGGCATCCGGAGCATCCCCGGGCGCCCGGCCGCGGGGGGACACAGGAGGTGCCAGCTCCCCGTCTCTGCCGTGATGGCAGGGCCAGGCCGGATCCAGCTGCCGAATTCCAGGCCGTCTGGCCAAGAGACGCTGCTCCACTCCCGGCGCTCCCTCCGGACAACCTGCCGGAGCAGGAAAACAAAGGGGCCTCGGACATGGACAAGCCAGAGGCGAGAGACCCAACCCCTCCCGAAGCGGGGACACCGGGGGCTATCGCTGTGCGTCCCACGGGAAAGGGGCCACTGGAAGCTGGGATCTGGGGGAAAACAGTGGGAAGAGGGAAAGGGGTCGCCCAGCGCGCTAACGCTGGCTTTGCGAAGGGAGCCCGTGCCAGGACGCCACGGGGACGGCCGAGCTCCGCCGCACCGGGGCGGCTTCGGGGCAGCCCTTGACGATGCACATTCCTGTCCCACTGGCTTTTTAGCTATATTTTTTGAGAGTTGCATCTCAATATCTCGCTGTTCAAAGTGAGCTGGTTCTGGAAAAAACATCCATTCCCGTTTTTCAAGCTATTTTTGAAACCTTTGGCCTTCGTTCCTCTTCAGGTTCCAGACCATAAATAATAATAACAACATATTTAAAGTCTTTACGCTGACAGCTCACCGAATCTGCCAGAGCCTTTTAATTCTCCAGATGTTGAAAATCTGACTCAAAAACTTGAAGTTTGGTAAATATTTTGTGTGTTTTTAATTTCACAGCTATTGCTTTTTATATCACATGAAGCAGCAGAATAAAAATACTAAGTGGAACAGCTATTTCTGGAGCTGGGGGGAGGAAAGGTGAGGCGGTAGCCGCTGGCTCCGCGTGCCAGGATGCGGCCGGAGCATCCCTGGGGCCGGGTGGCCCATGCCAGGGCTCTGCGCCGGGGGTCTCGGCTCCCCGGCACGGTCGCGGCGGCAGGGACGGTGGCACCGGCACACAGCTGCTACGGAAACACCGTGACTGTGGGACCCCCCTCAGCCCCCCGGCTCCAACCTGGCTTGGGCTGCTCCCGGCAGGCACCACCCTGGCCGGACTTGGATTTATTTGGGTGACCAGATCTGGTGTCAGCGATGTCCCCAGCTGCAGAGTGCCAGCCCTACTCTGCATCCCATAGCCCATAGCCCATAGCCCATATCCCATATCCTGCATCACATATCCCACATCCAGCATCCTGCATCCCACATCCCATATCCCATATCCCATATCCCATACCCTGCATCCCACATCCCATATGCTGCATCCAGCATCCCATATCCCACATCCCATATTCCCATATCCTGCATCCCACGTCCCATATCTAGCATCCTATATTCCATATCCCATATCCTATATTCTGCATCCCATATCCCACATCCCATGCCCCATATCCCGCATCCCACGTCCCATATCTAGCATCCTATATTCCATATCCCATATCCTATATTCTGCATCCCATATCCCACATCCCATGCCCCATATCCCATATCCCACATCCCATGCCCCATATCCCGCATCCCATGCCCCATATCCCGCATCCCATGCCCCATATCCCACATCCCATATCCCACATCCCATGCCCCATATCCCATATCCCACATCCCATGCCCCATATCCCACATCCCATGTCCCATATCCCACTTCCCATGACCCATATCCCACATCCCATGTCCCATATCCCACTTCCCATGCCCCATATCCCGCATCCCATGTCCCATATCCCACTTCCCATACCCCATATCCCATATCCCATGCCCCCCACCTCCTCCCAGCCCCACACCGTGGCAGGGAGAGGAGCCGGGAATGCGGGAAGGGGGCCTTTGGGGCAGCGATGGACCGGCCGGCGTTGCCTTTCAGGGGACGTTTCCCTGCTGAGAAACGCCAGCAGGAAAAGCATTAAAAAACCCCAGGATTTGAGCACAACTCCTGGAAAAAAGAGCGTTTCGAATTTCTCCCCAGCAGAAGCAGAGCGTGCGCTGGCTCAGCCCCGCTCCCGGCTTCCCAAAACCCAGCCCATGCGGTGGCTGGCCCGCGGTGCTGCTCCCCAAGGGTGGGAGCGGAGGGCTCGGAGCCCTTCCCCACCCTTTACCCTCCTCCTCCCCGGCCAGTGCCCCCCCAAAGCCCTCCCAAACCGCCCAGCGCTCTGGGCTCTGGACCGGGACGTCCCGTGAAAGCCTGGACCGGCGCGGACGTCACGGGGCCAAGCGCCTGCCAGAAGGCAGGGCCGGATCCTGGCCCCAGCAGAGCCCCTTTGCCCAGCCGGAGCCGGGGCGGCTGTGCTGGGGAGAACTGGGCTGGGGGGCTGCTTCGCTGCAGCAGGATTGGTGGACTGGTACCACCTACCCCAGTAACCCCACACCCAGTTACCCCACACCCCAGGTACCCCTGTACTCCAGGTACCCCATACCCCGAGTACCCTGTACCCTTAAATCCCTATACCCTGAGTGCCCCGTACCCCTAATCCCCCCTACCCCAGGTACCCCATACCCCTAATTCTCCATACCCCAGGTACCCCAGACCCTGAGTACCCCATACCCCTAATCCCCCTTACCCCAGGTACCCCTAATCCCCCCCTTCCCCAGGCACCCCATACCCCAGGTACCCCGTACCCTTAATCCCCCATACCCCAGGTACCCTGATACCCCGTACCCCTAATCCCCCATACCCCAAGTACCCCGTACCCCTAATCCCCCTTACCCCAGGCACCCCATACCCCTAATTCTCCATACCCCAGGTACCCCCTACCCCAAGTACCCCGTACCCCTAAGCCCCCCTACCCCAGGCACCCCATACCCCTAATTCTCCATACCCCAGGTACCCCCTACCCCAAGTACCCCATACCCCTAATCCCCCTTACCCCAGGCACCCCATACCCCTAATTCTCCATACCCCAGGTACCCCCTACCCCGAGTACCCCCTACCCCTAATCCCCCTTACCCCAGGCACCCCATGCTCCGGGAACCCCCTACCCCATTTTTGCCCCCCCGTTACCCCTTGCCCTGGGGGATGCTCTGCCCTGTGCCCCCCCGCCGTGGGCACTGGCCCCACCGGCAGCTCCATGGGGCTGCCTGCGCGCCCGCAGCCCCCCAGCTCTGCCCCCGCTCCCTGGGACACGGGGCTGGGGTCTCCCCCTGCAGAGGGGCGTCCCCCCGCAGCATCTGCCCGAGCCCTGCCTGTACCGGCCCCAGTGCAGGCAGGGGCACAGCGCCAGCCCCGCAAGACACCCCAGCAGCCCAGCGGCCGCTCAGCTGCCCCAGGTGCTGCGCGTTCAGTGAACCACATGATTTCCTGGGAAGTCCCACCAGTTCAGAAACGAAACTAATACTGATTTTGGGGCAAACCTTCAGCTTCCTCGCAGCCCTGTGTGGTTTTGCCCAGGCAGGGCAGCGCAGGCAGGATGGAGGGCTCCAGCTGGGACAAGCAGCCCCCACACAAGCGACCTTGGAAGACGTACGTGACCGTGGCCCTCGGGGTGGCCATCGTGGTGCTGATGGCAGCCCTCCTCGCCGTGCTCTGCCAGCCAGCCGTGTGGTCCGTGATGGCGAGGAATGACTCGGTGGAGCTGGCGCAGCTGGAGAAGGTGCTGACCGCCACCAACCAGTCCCTCGCTGAAGCCCATGGGCAGTGGGAGAGCTGCAGAAAGCAGCTGGTAGGTGCCGGGGTGCTGCTGGTGGGTGGGGGGCCGGGACCCTGCAGGGAAACCTGCAGCCCCCAGCCCCAAACTGGCTGCGTTTGGTTGGTGCGAGGGAGCGCCCGAGTGGGAGCCCCCAGCCCCTTCCCTCTGCCCGTGCTCAGGGTCTGCTGGAGGGGAAAGTCTCGGAGCTGGACCAGGCGCTCGCCAACATAACCCAGCTGCAAGGTGAGTCCTGGGCTGTGGGCACGGGCAATGGCCTCTGCAACACCCTGATCCCCTGGGACCCCCTGATCCCCGTCCCCTGGGACCCCCTGATCCCCGTCCCTGGGACACCCTGATCCCCATCCCCTGGGACCCCCCTGATTCCTGTCCCTGGGACACCCTGATCCCTGTCCCTGGGACCCCCTCATCCCCGTCCCTGGGACACCCTGATCCCTGTCCCCTGGGACACCCTGATCCCTGTCCCTGGGACACCATGATCCCTGTCCCCTGGGACAACCTGATCCCTGTCCCTGGGACCCCCTGATCCCCATCCCTGGGACACCCTGATCCCTGTCCCTGGGACCCCCTGATCCCCATCCCTGGGACACCCTGATCCCTGTCCCTGGGACCCCCTCATCCCTGTCCCTGGGACCCCCTGATCCCTGTCCCCTGGGACACCCTCATCCCCATCCCTGGGACCCACTGATCCCTGTCCCTGGGACACCCTGATCCCCGTCCCCTGGGACACCCTGATCCCCGTCCCTGGGACCCCCTCATCCCTGTCCCCTGGGACCCCCTCATCCCTGTCCCTGGGACACCCTGATCCCCATCCCCTGGGACCCCCTGATCCCTGTCCCTGGGACCCCCTCATCCCTGTCCCTGGGACCCCCTCATCCCCATCCCTGGGACCCCCTGATCCCTGTCCCTTGGTCACCCTGATCCCTGTCCCTGGGACCCCCTGATCCCCATCCCTGGGACCCCTTGATCCCTGTCCCCTGGGACACCCTGATCCCTGTCCCTGGGACCCCCTGATCCCCATCCCCTGGGACCCCCTGATCCCCATCCCTGGGACCCCTTGATCCCTGTCCCCTGGGACACCCTGATCCCCGTCCCTGGGACCCCCTGATCCCCATCCCCTGGGACACCCTGATCCCCATCCCTGGGACCCCCTGATCCCTGTCCCTGGGACCCCCTCATCCCCGTCCCTGGGACCCCCTGATCCCCATCCCTGGGACACCCTGATCCCTGTCCCTGGGACACCCTCATTCCTGTCCCCTGGGACCCCCTGATCCCCATCCCTGGGACACCCTGATCCCCGTCCCCTGGGACCCCCTGATCCCCATCCCTGGGACACCCTGATCCCCATCCCCTGGGACCCCCTGATCCCTGTCCCTGGGACACCCTGATCCCCATCCCTGGGACCCCCTGATCCCTGTCCCTGGGACCCCCTGATCCCCATCCCTGGGACCCCCTGATCCCCATCCACTGGGACCCCCTGATCCCCGTCCCTGGGACCCCCTGATCCCTGTCCCTGGGACACCCTGATCCCCATCCCTGGGACACCCTGATCCCCGTCCCTGGGACCCCCTGATCCCTGTCCCCTGGGACCCCCTGATCCCCATCCCCTGGGACCCCCTGATCCCCGCCTGCCATCGCCCCCCTGCAGAGGAGAACCGGGCGCTCAAGGCGGAGGTGGCCCAGCAGCAGCAGCAGTTGCGGGACCTGCAGAGCAGCTGGTGAGCCCCGCGCTTCCCCCCGCCTCCCCCGGCCCCATGCTCTGTCACCGACCCTCCCTGTCCCCCCCCTCCAGGGACAACCTCCAGCTGCAGAACCAGGGCCTGCGGAAGCACCTCCAGGACATGAGGAACCAGAACTCGGGTGGGAAGAGGCTCCCGGCCGTGTCCCTCAGCCTCCTGGCTCTCCTCCTCCCCGGGATGCTCCTCCTGTGAGCCCGAAGCAGCAGGAACATGGGCCCCCTTATTCCCCGACCCTCGACGCTGGGCGAGGAGGGACCGTCCCCATCCAGCGCGGCGGGGCCTGGGGGTGGCCGCAGGCGCGGTGCCCGCTGCCGGAGCCCGCTGCCCGCTCTGCCCTGCCTCCCGCTCGCCCCTGCCCCGGGACCACCTACGCCGTCCTATAGCTGCCTGTGTGCTCTGCTCGTCAAAGCCACCCCGTGCACGGCGGGGACGATTTCCCTCCAGCCACCGTCGGCTGCGCCCCAGGCGAGGTTGGGGACGGGACACGGGCATGAGGGGACAGAGCTGCAGCACTGCGCAGGACTGCCTTGGGCTGAGGGGTCCACAGGCGCTCCACGGTTAGGTGGTTTTTAACCAATTTCTAATAAAACTGTGTGAAAATCCAGTGGTTCGTTGCTCCAGCAGCTCGTGAGGACCCAGAGCCCTGACCCTGCTGCACAGCAGGGGCAAGAGGGTGCTGCAGAAACCCCTCAGGCAGACGGCAGCCTCGGCATCCCCGGCACCCACCGGCCCCCAGCCGCATCCCCGCTTATCCCTGCAGTTGTGCCCCACGGTCGGGCACAGGGGCAGAGCGTCCTCCCACCTCCAGCACAAACAAAGTCTATTCTGGGCTGTGACCTGCGCGAAACCGCAGCCCAAAGCGGTGTTTGGTGAGAAAAACCCACACGCGGCAATTACAGCAACCCAGGGAGCGACCTGCCCTGAGGACGCTGGCACATCCCGGGCAGCCGCCGCCGGAGCGGGCGAGCGGCCCCATGTCCCCCTCCGGCATGGACCCCGCGGTGCCCAAGGCCACCCTGAAGGTGCTGGGACTGTGCGCGGTGCTGCTGGTGCTGGTGGCGGCGGTGACGGTCTCGGTGGCGGTGATGGTGTGGCGCTCGGAGGCGGTGGGGAAGCTGCGGGGCTGCCGGGAACGGGCGGCCAACGAGAGCCGGGAGCTGGGGAACCGCGTGGCCGAGCTGGAGCGGGAGCGAGCCCGGCTGCAGCGGGCGGCGGCGGCGGGCGCTCAGGCGGAGGATGCTCTGCGGCGGGAGGCGGCCCAGGCCCGTGGCGAGCGCAAGAAGCTCAATGCCAGCCTGGCGTCCTGCCGGGAGCGGGCGGTACGTGCTGGCGGGCGTGGGGACAGGGGGGTCCTCGGCCACCCAGCTGCATGCAAGGGGCGAGTGCTGCTGGGGCGGAGAGGGGGGGTTCTGGGGGAGCTCAGTAGCCAAGACTGCGGCTTCATCGCCGGGGGGATTTTGAGCAGGCTGGTGGAAAGCCCCGGCGCTGATGGGAAGGATGCTGCAGATGAGCAACCCCCGGAGAGCAAAGGCCGGCGGCAAGGATGAGCCGGGAAGGGGCAGAGGCAGCCCCGGGAGAGGGGGACCGGCAGCACCCGGGGGTGCGCGGCTGCCGTCCTGCATGGGACGCCCCAAGATGGGAGCCCCAGCCGCTGCCGGTCCCTCGGCACAGCCCTGGTCCCATCGTCTCCCTGCCCGGGTGCCCGTGCCCGGCCGGGGGCAGCTATTCTTAGCCGTGACCGAGCTGCTCCGCACACATATAATTACCCCATCCCAAAGCAGCAGCGGGGGCCGGAGCCGGTGCGGAGCTGCCGTTTCTCTCCTCCCAGGTATTTTTAGCTGCGGCCCCGGCTGGGAAAGGGCCTGGCCCCAGCGCCGCGGCCACAGCCCGGAGGAAAAGCCAGGTCCCGCCGCCCCTCCGCGTTCATCCGGCCGAACAATGGCCCGGAGAGGCTGGAAAAGTGCTCCGGCTTCCCGGGGCTGGCGCCGGGAGTGGGGCTGGGCTGTGCAGCCCCTCGGGGACCCGGCTGGAGGGAGCCCCGTCCCCTCCCAGGCACCGGGGATGCCACCCATGGGGTGCTCGGGTGGCCTGGGGCTCCCGTGACATCCCTGGTGCAGCAGCATCCTCACCGAGCTCAGGCTGAGCCGTCCCTCCAGCGAAGAGGGATTTTCCCCAAATCCATGTCCCTGCCCCTTCAAGAAACATGATGGGGGGACCTAAGGCCACCAGGAGCATGGGGACAGCTTGGGGACAGGGGGAGGTGGGGAGGAGGGGCAGGGCTCCGGTAGCAGATGAAGAGACGGGAGGACGCTGCCCACCCCGTCCCCACGCCGCGTGTCCCCTCTCCCCAGGCCACGCTGGAGGCCAATGCGACGGCGCTGCGGGATGAGGTGCTGGCCCTGCGGCGCGAGCGGGCTGAGCTGGCCCGCGGCAAGGCGGCTCTGCAAGGTGAGGTCTGTCTGGACACCGTGTCCCTCTGTCTGTCCCCTGTATCCCTCTGTCCATCCCCTGGGAGCAGTGGCGTGGAGCGCAGATCCCCCCCACCCCGTCCAAGCAGCCCGCCCGGGGTCCCGCAGCCGCACGCCCTTTGGGGGCAATGCCCGGTGCGGCAGGCTCGGGTTTGGGGTGTCGGGGTCTGGGGTGCACGGGTGACCCCGCTGTCCCCTTCGTCCCGCAGAGGAGCTGGCGCGGGGTGAGGAGCTGGTGCTGGGGCTGCGGCGGCGGCTGGAGGAGGCGGCGGAGCAGCGGCGAGTGCTGCGGGCACGGGGGGAGCAGTGCGAGGCCCGGCAGAAAGAGCTCGAGGCCACCCTGTAAGGTCCTTGTCCCCCGCCATGGGCTGGGCACCCCAAAGCACCCACCCCCCCCAGCCTGACCCCAGACCCCCCAGCCCCATGGGGACCCTCCGTCCCCCCATCCTGGGGCAGGGGGACCCCCTCAAACGGCTTCGCTCTCCCCGCAGGCGGGACTACGCGGCCGAGGTCGACGCGCTGCGGCGGCGGGCGAGGGACCGAGCGACTGGGCGCAGGTGCCCCCCGTCCCGGTACTTTCTGGGGGTGCCCCCTGCCTGCGTGGCAGGGGGGGATGCCCCAGGCATGGGGCTGGGGAGGGGGCTTCGCCGGCGCAGCCAGCCTGGGTGCTGACGGGCACGCCGCCAGCACGCGCCATCGTCACCGGTGTCCCCAGGGGAGCGGGACACAGGGGCCGTGTGGGGACTCACTCCCTGCCCTCCCCTCTTTTGCAGGAAGGGCTGAAGCCCCGCAGCCCCCCCACCCCCTCCCGGGCGGGGGCTGGGGGCCGGGCCCCCCCGCCCAGCTGAGCCCAGCATTCCCAGTCCCACAGCGCCCCTTAGCACTGGGACCCAGCAGCGGCCGTGGCTGACCGGAGCCAGCGCGTCCAGATGAACGATGCTGGTGGTCACCGGCTGTCCTGATCCCACCGTGTATCCCGATCCTGCCGTCTGTCGCGATGCTGCCGTGTGTCCTGATCCCACCGTTCGTTCTGATGCCACCACGTGTCCTGATCCCGCCGTGTGTCCTGATCCCGCCGCGTGTCCTGATCCCGCCGCGTGTCCTGATCCCGCCGCATGTCCTGATCCTGCCGTGTGTCCTGATCCCGCCGTGTGTCCTGATCCTGCCGCCTGTCCCGATCCTGCCGTGTGTCGCGATGCCACCGCCGCAGCAGGACGGCAGGACCAGAGGGGTCGGTCATCCAGCTTTTGGGCAGAGTTTTAGCTCAACCAAGGGATGGTTTCCCCACCGGCTGCTTGGAGCCGCTCTTTAATCAGCTCCGGGGTTTAACACCACGTTCCCAGCGTGCTCCAGAAACTGGGAGGACTGGGCAGGCGTTTGGGCAATAAAGGCTGCTCTGCTCAGCGGGACGTCTCCCCGTGCCACCAGCCCGGCCGGCCCCCGGTTCCCCCCGAGCCCGGCCACCCCCCAGCCCTGCTCAGGCACCGCGCACCCCCCGGGGCTTTAACCGGGCTCTGCCGCCGCGGTGCCCGGCGGCTGCCGGGGCAGGACGCGGCTCTGCCAGGGACCCCGCAGGCACCCCGGGCGCCCAGCCGGGGACGGGGGACGAGGCGGGGCGGGGGGGACGGGGACCAGCAGCTGCTGCTGTTTTGCGGTCACTTCCCAGCATCTTTGATCCACTTTGAAGAAGGTTTCCAGGAAAGTTGCAGATTTTCCTGCCGCCGCCGCCGCGGTATCCTGTGCAGAGGGCAGGCCGGCCGCGCGCAGGCATCCGGCCTCCTCCTGCCTGCGCTGCCCGTGGGGGATTGCCCCCCGTGCCCCCCGCTGCCCCCCGCCTCGGGGGGCCGGGGAAGGTGCTGCCAGGCGGTTTTCCAGGTGACAGTGCCTCTGCGAGGTGGCCCCCGGTCGTCTCGGGGCTCCCCCGGCTGCGGAGCCCATGGCGGGGGGCATCGGCCCTGCTCCCGCACCCCAAACCCAGTGGTCCCAAAGTGGGGACCCCGGCCCCGCGGCAGCGTGGGACAGGGAGGGGAAGCGGGCAGAGCCATTCCCATGGCCCGACCTCAACGCAGCGCCAGCCCTTGGCACGGGAAGGATTAATTATCGCTGGGAGGCTAATGGGAAAGTGGGGCAGAGGCAGGGTCTGCAGCAGCGGGGGGGCTGGCCGCCCCGCCGGGATCCCCGGTGACCCCGGAGGCTGCGGGGAGCCCTTGGGGTGAGCTGCCAGAGGGAGCATCCGACCAGCAAAGCCAGCGGCGCGCGGGGGTCCCGGGGTCGGGGGTCCGGCAGGGCCCCGGCAGCGTCCCCGCGGCGGGGCCGGGGGGGGCCGGGGGTGACTCACCGTTATTTGCAGCTCAGGAAGGAAACGGCAGTAGCTGAGAATGGATTCAGGACCGACACCATCCCGGCCATCGCAGACACTTCCCGGTCCCCAGGGACCGCGGCGCAGCCAGAAGGCAGGAAACAGCGAGCGGCTTGGGGTCAGCGCCCGGCGCGGCCCCACACCTTGGCCCCCCCAGCCAACCCCCCCTCAGCGCGGGCCGGGCATCCTGCAGAGCTGGGGGGGTCCTGGGCAGAGCTGGGGGGGTCCTGGGCACAGCCAGCCCCTCCACCGCAGCCCAGGGCTCCCATGGGATGGGGACGGGGTGGCAATGGCCATGGCTGGGGGCTGAACATGGTGCGGCTCAGCCCAGACCCGGGGGTGCCGGTCCTGCAGCCCAGACGCCCCATCCGTGGTCACCGGTGCTGAGGGTCGGACAGGCAGCATCCCCGCTCCCTCCAGTCCCTGCCACGGTGCTGCCCGCACCCGATGCGACCTCTTTTCCCTGCACTGAGGAGCCTCCTCCATGTCCCCAGCCTGTCCCCAAGCCAGCCCGCACCCCCAGGCTCCCCCCTCAGCCCGGCGCGGGGTCCAGGGGACCCCAGACCTGCAGCAGGACGGGGGAGATGCCCGCAAACCCAGGGCTCTTTCCATCCGTGCCCGGCTGGGCTGAGCCGCCGTGGCAGCAGTGCTGGCATGGGTGGCCGCCCTCGCACAGGGCCAGGGCCACCCGTGCTCCACGTGCTCGGCCAGGGCTTCCTCGGCAGCCTGGGGACCCGGTGGTCCTGCAGGTGGGCACAGAGAGGTCTGGATTTGCCCCTTCCTCCCCTCCACCGGCTGCTCTCTGCCCAGCAGAGATGTCCCCATCGGGGGACAGAGACCAGGAGCAGCTCCCCGGGCCCCACGGCAGGATGGTGGCTCTGCGGGGTGACAGCACCCATGGGCACCGCAGTCGTGGGTTCCCACTGGTGGCTTCATCCCACGGCCCCGCATCACCCACCCCAGCCCACTGCCACCCTACCTGCAAGCCCGGGCCTGGCCGCATCCTTCCCCTGCCTGCCAGCTGCCTGCAAGGTGCAGGAGAGCAGATGTGGAGCATCAGTCCCTGCGTGCCACCGAGCTGGCGAGCCGCGGGGCCCGGCGGTGACTCGCGTGCCACCGTCCCACCACGAGGACACGGCGCCAGGACCAACCCCGGGCGCCCGGTGCAGGCGGTGGGATCCTCCTCCATCACCCCACCAGCAAGCGCCGGCAGCCGCAGCCCACCCTGCCTGCTCCCGGGGACTCGTTCCCCGGCATCCCCGGTGCCCGCCGTGCCGGGGGCTATTTCGGGGTGAGAGCCGGTCCCGGGGGAGCACTCGGCTTCGGCACAGGGAGGGGGAGCCGGGTCCCAGGCTTCAGCCCCGTTCATTAGCAACCGGGAACAATAGTCCTCCCGCAAAACAGAAGCTGCATCGTGATAACCTGGCGGGTCTGAGGCATCCGGAGAGGCAGGAAAGAGCCCAGCAGAAGGAAATATTAGATAGAGCAATATAAACACGGCGGTGGGAGTGAGCTCCGCCCCGGCGCGGCCCCGTTGAAAGGGGCTGCCGCGGGGTGGGGTGCGCAGAGCGTCGGCGGGATGGAGAAGAGCAGCTACGCCATGGCCAAGTTTGGTCTGGAGGCCAAGGAGGCGATGCCCAAGCGGGACTGTGGGTTTTATGTGAAGTACATCTTCCTCTTCACCTCCCTCATCCAGTTCCTCATCATCCTGGGGCTGGTGCTGTTCATGGTGTACGGCAACGCGCAGGCGGGCACCGACACGCACCTCCGGCTGCTGGAGGAGCAGCTGCAGGATCGCTACAGCAAGATCATCACCCTCAGCGGGAGGAACATGAACCTGACGCGCACCCTCAACGCCACCCTCAAGGAGAAGCACGGGCTGCAGGTCCTCCTCCAGAAGGTGCAACGGGACCTGGATAAGTGCAATAGCACCCAGCCGCCCAACCCCGCCCCCAAGGTGAGCCCCCCCTCGCCGGGGAGGGAAGGCAAAGCCCCCGGGGACCGGCGGCAGCGACCCACCCATGGGTGCTGGGGGCTGCGAGGAGCCGGGACCTGGCTTCAGCCCCGCAAGCTTCAGCAGGCGTGGATGAGAGGGTGCGGGGGGGCGATGCCGCCGTGTCCCCCCCAGCCCCGGGGGGGCTCTCAGCCCCGGCACCCCAGAGGCAGCCGCTGGCCGAGGGGGTTCCAATCTCACAGCCCCCCTCCTCATCCTCGCTCTCACCCCAACCGGGGGGGCGAGGCGATGCTGGGGGGTCCTTGCGGGACACTCTGACCCCCCTCCTCTTCCTCCCCGCACCTCAGTTGCAGGAGATGACGAGGATCATCATCTACCAGAAGATGAACCTGGACGAGTGCCACATGACCATCAGCCTCATCAACGCCAACTGCAGCGGTAAGGGACCCCCCCCGGCTGCCCCCCCCACCCTGGGCACCCCCTTCCCAGCCCCCCGGGGACCCCCAGCACCCCTCGGGGACCCGCCGCAGCCTGCGCAGGGGGTCTGCCCCCTCCCCGGGCCGGGCAGGGCTGTCACCCCGAGATGCGGGGTGGGAGTCGGGGGGGGAACCCCGCACCCCAACCCTCTGCCCCCCCCGCCACCTGCAGCCGACAAGGCGCTGCTGCGCAGCCAGCTGGACCAGACGGCCCTGGCCAAAAAGGAGATGGAGGAAAACTGCCGCAAAGCGGGTGCCACGCTGACCAAAGCCACCCAGGAGCAGGAGAGCTGCCAGCGGGACCTGCTCACCACCAGGACCATCTGCGAGTCCACCAAAACCAGCCTGGAGCTGCAGAAGCACGAGTGCGATAGCTTGAGGTCCGACATGAGCTACTCCCTCAAGCGCTTCAAGGAGATGGTCAGCCCGTACAGCTGCAGCGCCGTGCACGAGCAGCTCAGCTGGTTGACGCGGCAGACGGAGGCGCTTTTCCTCTCGCAGCAGGAACGGGAGACCAAATACGTGGGGAAAAATGTCTGCGACATGAACCTACTCCAGTGTCGCAGGAACTGCTCCGTGGAGAAGCAGGAGTTGGAGAAGCGGCTGCAGGATGTCGAGAAACAGGTCAAGAGCGGCCAGGAGGAGAAGAAGAAGCTGCTGACGGAGAAGGAGCAGCTGGGCAAGGAGCTGGAGGAGAAGAAAAAAGTTGCCACGCAGGCTGGGTACTTGAAGGAGCAGCTCAACATCTGCATGGGCTCCAAGGTGAGGGAGCTGCCAGGGCACGGGGCACCCCCGGGCAGCCTCCGCGGCCGCGCCGGGAGCACACGACACCGGGCACGTACGCCTTTCTTTTGCACGTGCAATTTTGCACATACGTCTTTCTTTTGCACACGCACTTCTGCAAACGCCTTCGCACATGCGTTTTCTTTTGCACATGCATCTTTCTTTTGCAAACACGCTTCTGCACACGCGTCTGCGTGGCCGCGGGTGCACCCTGGGCAGGGACGGGCTGCTGCAGCACCCTCAGGCCCCCTTCGCCCAGAGGTGCCGTGCCGAGCGGGGCAGCGGTGCCAGCGCTGACCACCACCGCCCGCTCTCCTCCGCAGATGGACGCCTTCTTCGACATCCCAAGCTCACGGGTGTCGGGGGGCAGCCTGCGGCCGGGACCCTTCGCCAGCACGGGCTCCTACGTGGATGCTCTGAGGAACCCGGGCATCTTTGGGAACATGGGTGAGTCCTGGGGGGGGGGCTTGCTGTGGGACCAGCCCCCCGGCACGCTGGGGGCCACCGTCCCCACCGGCACCCAGCGCGGCTCAGGCCCCGCTGCTCCATCCCCCCAGGCAAAACCAACACGGAGGAGATGCAGCGGTCAGTGCAGAAGATCATAGAGCAGTACATGGCCACCCTGAAGAACCCCAGGTGAGTGGGGCCGGCGTGGGAGCCCGGCGGGCTGGGGGGACGGAGGGGGCTGGGGGCACCGGGGGCGAGCGGTGCTGGGGGCAGGGGCCTGATCCTGCCCTCTCCGCAGCGGCTAACGGCTGAGCGGTGCACGGAAAACGGCAGCGAGGGGCTCGAGGACAAGCCCAGGAGGTGCTTCCCACGGCACGGATGGCAAACCCTGACCGGGAGCGAGCGGCTGGCACTGCCGCCATCCTCCCCCCGCCCCGGGGGGCCGCCAGCACGGCGGCGGCCAGGGCCACCCTCCCCTGTCCCCTTCCCCGAGCCCCTGCCCTCGTCCCCTCCCGCACGCTCGCCTTCCCCATGCATGTACCCGTACACTTGGAGCCGGGGCGGCTGGCAACTGTAAATACAGCCAGCCCTGAGCACTGACACAGCTCGCCGCATGTGTGCCTGGATGCCTATGGGGGTGGTGCGGCGGCCATGACCGGGGTGGGGAGCAAGGACACCCCGTCCCGGCTTCACGTGCCCCCCTGGGGGGCTGCAATCGCCCCCCGCCAGGAAACCCAGCCCCCGCGGCACAGGGCAAACCCCGGCCCTGGGCTTTCCCTGCTCGCTAGCAGGAAGCGCGCGAGGCCGAGCGAGCGGGAAGCCCTTGGCCGCCGAGCGCCGGCAGCCCCATCCTGCCACCGAGCCCCCTTAGCACGCCAGGGCGTGGGGTCGGGGCACAGCGGCGGGTGCAGGACGCGCCGAACGCGGTGATTAATCGCCGGCTGACGCTTTGCTGATTTATGGCCGTGCTTCCCGCTCCTTCCTGTTGAAAGAGCTTTTCCTGTCTGCCGAGCTGCCCGCACGCCATCCCCTGCCAGCACCTCATCGGCAGCACACAGCGCTCCCACCGCGTCCCCGTCCCCGTCGCCATCCCCAGCCAGCACCCCCGGGTCCCGGTCGGGTCCCCCAAGTCCCATTCGGGTCCCCCGAGCCGCATCCCTCCCGGGATACAGGCAGCCACGTGCTCCCGCCACCCGCCGCTGCCCGAGGATGGGGACGCCGCCGGGACCCCCCGTCCCTGCCCGGCCCCTGGAATCGCACGGTGCCAGGGTGGGATCGGGGTGACAGAGGGACTCCCCCGGGGACCACGGCCCCGGCTGCCCATGCCGCCCCGGCGCAGCCCCCCCTGGGGAACTGGGGGGGGACCCGCTCGCTGCCAGAGGATTTCCTGGAGCTCCACTATAAATAATCTCGGAGCGCCAGGCGTTTCCAGAGCCTGGGAGCCCCAGCCGGGGAGGGGGGAGAGCAGGGGGTCCCCGGGGAGTCCCCACCTTTGCGGCTGCAGAGCCCAAGGCTGCCAGGCGGGTGCAAGAGCTGGGGGGATCCCACGGCTCCCCGGGCTGGGGCTGTGCCCTGGGGGGGACCCCCAAGACCCCCGCGCCGTGTCCCCGGGGCTGGGGGTGCACTTGGGGCGCCAGGATGGACCCTGCCGGGACGCTGAGCCCCGCGTCCCCCGTGCCATGGCGTGGAGGGGGGATGCCCCGGAGGGGAAGCCCGGGGTGGCTTTTCCCTTCCAGCCGCTCCAGCTCCTTGTTTGTCCTCCTGGCCAGGAAACGGGGCCTCTCCCAGTGGTTTTTTCCATGTCTGGGGCTCGGGACACGCTCCCCCCAGCCAGGAAAACACCGCAGCCCGGCACGGGGACGCCGAGCCCCGCGGCACTGGGGACCAGGGAGGGGGAAGGATGCCAGAGCCGCCGAAGGCACCACGGTTTAATACCAGCACGGAGCCAAGAGCTCCCCTGCCCACAGTCCTCGATGCTCGTGGCACCGCGGCTGGGGACCCCCCCATGCCGCGCCCCTCACTTGCCAACGCAGAAGTCCCTGAAGATGATGTCGAGGACGTCCTCGGCGCCCACGTGGCCGGTGATCCGGCCCAGGTGCCGCCGTGCCAACCGCAGCTGCTCGGCCGCCAGCCCCAGGTCCCGCCGGCGCTCCCGGCCATAGCGTGCCAGCGCCGCCGCGCAGTCGCCCAGGTGGAGGCTGTGCCGGCTCTGTGTCAGGCTGGGCGAGCCGGCCAGGGGGTCTCCGCACCTGGGGTGGGGGGGAAAAACAGCCTGGAGCACCCCCCGAGCCGGGACGGGGTGCCCGGTGTCCCCCCCCAGTGCCCCCCGCACTCACAGCCGTGCCAGCTGCCGCGCCAGCAGCTCCAGGAGGCGGTCGAGCCCCTCGCCCGTCTTGCAGGAGAGGAGGGCGGCGGGGGGCAGGGGGTCCCCCCGGGCGCAGGCGTCTCGCAGGGCCCCCCCCCGTCCCCCCGCAGCAGGTCGGCCTTGTTCAGCACCAGGATGCAGGGGGGGGGCAGCGGGGGGCAGCAGGGACCCCAGCGCGGCCCCCAGCCCGGCCGGCTCGGCGGGCACCGCCGCGGCATCCAGCACGGCCAGCACCAGGTCCGCTTGCCGCAGCCTGGGGGCGAGGCAGCAGGGTAGGGCAGGGGGCTGCATCCTGCCACCTCCCAGCCAGCCCGGCCCCCCCCGGCCCAGCCTCACCGCTCCCGCGTGCGGCTGACCCCCTCCCGCTCGACGGGGTCGGTGGCATCGCGGAGCCCGGCCGTGTCGCTCAGCACCAGGGGGTAACCGCCAACGTTCAGGGCCACCTCCACCACGTCCCGCGTCGTCCCCGCCACCGGTGACACGATGGCTGCCGGACGCTGGCCTGGGGCAGGGATGACATGACACAGGGGACGATGCTGGGGACCCCCCTGCCCTCGCAGCGTCGGGGACGGTGGCTGCTGCCCCCGGGGAGGGGGACCCTCGTCCGGGCTGCGAGCAGCCCCCCACCCCACTCACACAGCAGGTTGAGCAGGCTGCTCTTCCCCACGTTGGGGGGGCCGGCGATGACGGCGCGGACCCCCCCCGCG
The DNA here is from genome assembly GCA_020745775.1 of Theristicus caerulescens. Taxonomy (NCBI): domain Eukaryota; kingdom Metazoa; phylum Chordata; class Aves; order Pelecaniformes; family Threskiornithidae; genus Theristicus; species Theristicus caerulescens. The sequence goes on from CM036579.1 coordinate 5,007,438, forward strand.
GAGCAGCTCCCCACGGCGCCCGTCCCGCCGGTGGGCACCGATCTCCTGCTCCAGCGCCCGCACGGTGGCATCCACTGCGGGGAGAGAGCGGGGGGATGTGGCGGGGGGGGGGGGACAGCAGGGACGGGGTGTCCCAGCCCCACCCCCACCCTGCCAGCCCTCACCTTGGGACAAGACCTCTTCCTCCACGTTATCATCCTCACTGAAGTCGATATAGGCTTCAAGGTGGGCGAGAGCCTGGGGACCGGGGCGGGGGCTCAGCGGGGACAGCCTGGCCCCGTGTCCCCAAGCCACCACGCACCAGCGGAGGAACGCGGGCGGGCGGATCCGAGCCCGCGCCCCGCCGCCCTTACCTGGGTGAGGGTCTCGCTCCAGCGCTGGTAGAGCCGGCCCAGCTCGCCCTCCATCTGCCGCAGCGCCTGCCGCCGCTGGGCCTCCGTCTCCGCCCGGATCAGGTCCCCCAGCCCCTCGGCCGCCGTCAGGTCCAGCTTCCCGCGGCGGAAGGCTCGGCGCGTGAACTCCCCGGGCTCGGCGGGACGCAGCCCGGGCAGGTGCCCTGCCAGCCCCGGGGTGAGCCCCCCTCCCCGTGCTGGGGGCACCCTCCGGCAGTACCCTGGGGGGCAGGACCCGAGGGGAGGGGGGGAGGAGGGACGGGGGGAGCCTCACCCAGCGCCCGCAGCACCCCGCTCACCACCGCCGGCCCGCCATGCACGTGCAGCTCGGCGCAGTCCTCCCCGGTGAAGCTCTGGGGACCTGCAGAGCCAGGACACGGCTCAGACGGGCACCGCCACGAGCTTGCCCCTGGCCGGATCCGGCACATACCATCCCTTCCCCTCCTGTGGCAGCAGGCATGCTTCGACCCCCCAGGAGCTTTTGGGGGGCTCAGGAGAGACCCCCCACCAGCAGCTGTGCTGCAGCTTTATAGGATCGGTGCAACGGGGCCAGTGCTGAGCCGGGACCAGCGCCGCTGGCATCTGCACATAGCCGGCTTCATGGTGCCGGGGAAGCCAAGAGGGGCTGAGCCCTGCCTGTGCCGGGCACCAGGATCCCCACGAAGCACCGAGACCCCCACCAAGCACCGAGACCCCCACCAAGCACCGAGACCCCCCACCAAGCACCGAGACCCCCCACCAAGCACCGGGACCCGATGCCAATCCCACCTGGGAACCAGACGACGAGGCCGCGGTCCAGGGGCTCGGCGGTGGCGGGGTCGCGGATGCGCCGCAGGGCCAGGACGCGGGGCGGGGGCGGCTCGGGGCGCCCGGTGAGGCTCTGCAGGGCCCCGCGGCTGCCCGGCCCGCTGGTGCGGATGACGGCCACCCCGCACCGCCCGTGTCCCGAGGAGACGGCGAAGATGGTGTCACCCCAGGCCGCGGTGCACAGGCGCTGCGCCCACCTGCAACGGGGCAGAGAGCCCGGAGAGGGGGGGCAGGGGTTGGGGGTCCCTTATCCACACCTCCAGATGGGGCAGAGAGGGTGCACAACCCCTCACTCACCCCCCCCGGGACCCCTCCCCATGCTCCCCACAGACCCAAAGGGGCTCCCACTGGGCTCTGGGGTGCAGACCCCTCCCTATGCCCCCCCAAGATGCTGGGGTGCACCCCCTCCCCGTGCACCCCTCACCCCAGGTGCTCCCCCTCCCCATGCACCCCTCACCCCAGGTGCTCCCCCTCCCCAGGTGCTCCCCCCCCCATGCACTCTTCACCCCAGGTGCTCCCCCTCCCCATGCACCCCCTCCCCATGCACCCCTCACCCCAGGTGCTCCCCCTCCCCAGGTGCTCCCCCCCCATGCACTCCCTCCCCAGGTGCACCCATTCCCCATGCACCACCCTTCGCCGGGGGAACTCCAGCCCCAGGCGCACCCCCTCCCGCGCACCCCCTCCCCAGGGTCCCCCTTCCCCGGGGTGCCCCCACCCCCGCGAACCCCCACCCCCGGGGTCCCCACCTGCGTCCCGCCGCGCTCAGCGCCCTCCGCAGCGCCATGAGCCCCCACCGCCCGCCCGCACCCCGCGGCGGCCTCAGCGCAAGCGCCTCGCCCCGCCCATCCTCGCGCGGCGATTGGCCAGCGCGCCGGCGAGGGGCGGGCTTAGTGCCCGCAGCCCTGCTTCTGATTGGCCAGCGGGCCGGCCATGACTGCGCCGCCTGAGGCTGTGCGGGAGCCGGTCGCTTCCGCCCGGCGCGGGGCGCGGCGCTGCCCGGGGCGGCCGCGGGGGTCCCTGCCCGTCCCCGCGGGGGTCCCGCCCGTTCCCCCCGGGCTCCCGGCCTGTCCCCGCCGGCCGGGCAGGGCTGCAGCCCCCTCCCGGTCCCCCCGGGGCACCGCACGCCCGCTCGCCCCCGGGTGCTGCCCCCGCGGGGTGTGGGGGTACAGGGGGGACACCCCCCCCCCCGGGGGTCCCCCGGGTATTGCGGGGCCGCCCTGCGGGTGCTGGGGTGCGGGAGCCAGACCCGCGACCCCCTGGCTGCACCCTAAAAGTGACCCCCAGCACCGCTGGACCCTGAGCTGGGGGATCCCCGTGTCCGGAGCAGGGGGGGCAGCACCCACGCCCCCCATGGCAGAGCCCACCCCCCCCCGGTCCCTGTCCTAGCGTCCCCTCTGCACCCACTGGTGTCCCCCTCCCCCGGGGGTGGGGGGTTCCCTTGCCCCCGCTCCCACACAGGCGCTCCAGGAGCGCTTGGGCTTTTCGGGGACCCCTGCTCACCCTGGGGGTCCCTGCGCTGGGCACCCCCAGACCCCGAGGCGGCTGAGCCCCGGCTCCGCACCCAGCGGCTCTTCCACGGGGACCCACCGCCACGTCCCGGGGTCCCACCCCCGCAGCGGGGCCCGGGCCGAGCCCCGGGCCGCGGGGTGGGGGGTCCCGCACGCCGCCCCCACCCTGTGCGCCGGGAGGGGCCCGCAGCCGCCCGCGGCCCCGCTGCTCCGTGAACCATAGAAATTTTCCCCAAGCAGCATCACAGCGCGGTACCCGCTCCCCATCCCGGGGGGGACCCCATCCCGGGGGGGACCCCATCCTGGGGGGGGACCCCATCCCCGCCCCCATCCCACCCCCTCCTGCTCAGGGCCCGAGGCTTTGGGGGGGGCCAAACCAGCCGGCGCGCAGGGGTTGGGGTGCAGGCAGCCAGGACGATGGGGTCCCCCCTGCTCTGGGGGTCTCCCCTCATGGTCCCCAAATTCTCGGCTCGGTTGGCAGCGGGGTGGGGGGGCTGCGGGCCGCTGCGGTGGCGGGGGGACGGGGGGGGGCGGCCATGCAGACAAAGGCGCTGGAGCAGGGAGGAGCGAGCATGGCCGGGATGCTGGCCAGGATGCTGGCAGGGATGCAGGCAGGGATGCGGGCAGGGATGCTGGAATCCCGGGGATGCTGGAGACCCGTCAATGTCACCTCCTGTGCTAAACCCCTGCGGACACCCCCAACCCCCCCGCCCCCCCCGTGGGCCAGCGCCGGGGACCCAGAGGAGGAGCAGCAGCAGAGAGCGTCGGCTCCGGGGCTGGGGGGGCTCCCGGGGGGTTCGGGGTGCTGGGGCGCAGGCACCCGCCACGCGCAGCCCCCCGGCGCACCCCAGGTGGCCAGGCCAGCCCGGACCCCCCCCCCCCCTTGGGGTGCAGAAGCTTTTCCTTGTGCCCCCCCCCCCCCCCCAGCTCCGAGCGGCTCAGCCGCCCCCTCCCTGCCAGGCCGCTGGACCGGGCCCAGGGTGGGGACAGTGGCCAGGCCTGGCCGGGACCCGCGCCAGCCTGTCCCCCCCCGCCAGCTGCCCGGAGCGAGATGCCAGAGGAGGGGACGGCTCCTTGTGGCACCCTTCATCAGCGCTGGCACCCAGCCCCTGCCCCGAAATAGCCACGGGCGTGCGCGGAGCTGCGGGGGGGTGGGGGGGGGGCGAGCGGGACCTGGCCCAGGGGAGCCCCCCACCCCAATGCCCACGCTGCCGGGGGGCTCGCGGGGGGGCCCGGGACCCTCTGGCTGGGGGGGGGGCTGCGTGGGGTCCCCCCCCAGTGAGCGTGGCCGGGCTGTGGGGTGGGGGGCAGAGGAGGGCTCCCGAAAGGTCAGGGAGGGAGCCCCGCTCGGGTTACCCCCCCTCCCCCCCCCGCGGGGCCGGGCGCCGTGACGGGGCGGGGGGGCACGGGGGGACACGGGGGGGGGGCGGCACCGGGGGCGCTCCGTGCCCCCTCCCCGGGCGGGGTGGGGGCCCCGCCGCCCCCCACGGGACCACCCCACGGGGCGCGGCCGGACACGCGTGGCCGGTGCTACCGGCGCTGGGGAGACGGCGGCCAACCAGACAATTAAAGGGGCCGGGAGCTCGGCGCTCCGCTCCGCCGCCTTTGTCCCTCCTCCCGCCCGGCGGCGGCGGCGGCTCGGGCGGCACCGGCGGCACCGGCCCCGAGCCCGGAGCCCCCATGCACCGGCCCCCGCCGCCGAGCCGCCGCGGAGCCCCGCACCATGCCCGAGCCGCCGGTTGCAGCTCAGGACGGCGACCGGCCCCGGCGGGCCCCGGCTGGCGAGGAGAGAACGGAACCGGTGGCCCCGACCGGTGTCCTGGGTAAGGTGGCAACCGGGCGGGGAGCGGCCCCCGCCGCCGGGGTCGGGCCGGGGCTGCGGGCGGCGGCGGCGGCGGGGGGGGGCCGCTCCCTGCGGCTTCGATGCGGATGGCGGCGGGGCTCGGCCGGGATGCGGCTCCCGGCGGCAGCGGGGGGGTCCGTGCCCCCGGAGGGCTCCGTGCCCCCCCTGGGCAGCTCCGTGCCCCCCCCGCCCGGGGTCCGGTCCCTGTGTCCCCGGGGGGGCTGTGGTCCCCCGGGGATCGGGGCTGTGTGTGTCCGTCCCCCCCCCCCGGCACTGGTCTGTGCCCCCCGGGACGGGGTCCACACACGGGTCCGTGTCCCCACGGCCACACCGGTGACCTCCCCAGCACCGTGCCCACGCGCCCCCGTGTCACCTCCAGGCCACGCAGCCCCCCGGGAAGGTCCCTTTGCCCCCCCCCCGGACAGGCCTGTGCCCCCCCCAGCCCGGCTCCGTGTCCCCCAGGGCAGAGCTGGGCAGCGGGTGCAGGAGAGGGGCTTTGGGTTGGGGTCCCCGAGCTGGGGTTGGGGTCCCCCCCGCGTGGCCCCAGGAGCAGGTGACGTCCCCACGGCCATGGCCGGTTGGGGTCCCCAGGGCAAGGCAGCGCAGGCAGGGCCTGCTGCCTGCTGCCGGCCGAGCGGGACTCCTGCCTGCGGGAGGGTGACCCACTTTGTGTCCCCCTGGGGCGCGGCCGCCCGTGGCAGCCGGCATCGCCGCTCCCCCAAATGCCTCCTTCCCCGGCGGCCACGGGCTCCGCTCGGCGGTGGGGCAGTGACGTGCCGGTCCCCGGCACGCTGCAGCTCCCGTGACCTTATCCCGGAGAGCCAAGGTGAGCGGCACGGCCTCGGCGTGCCGGGGGAGCGGGTGGCCGTGGGGACGAGCGGGGACGCAGGTCTCAGGCGTGGGCTGGGATGCTGCGGGGCTCCATCCCCGCACGCCGCCGGCAGACCCCGCGGGCCGGTTTGGTGACGGCACCGGGTGCCGGAGGGGGCTGGGGGCCGCTCTCGCTGGCAGCGGGGCAAGAAGGCCGGCGTGGCCGGCGTGGGGCGAAGGCAGGGTCCGGCCCCCCGTGCCCAGCCGGGCTGGGGGGGGCAGGAGCGGCGCTGGGGACCCCTCCGTGGCTCGGCCACGTCTTTTCCCTTGACCTTGGGCAGGAAAAACTCTCCTGCACCCGGAGCCGAGGCCTCGGGGTGGGCGCCCACCACCCCTGGCATCACCCCGGTTTGCACGCTGGTGCACGCGTGTGTGCAGGCTTCGCCGGTGCCTCCGCCGCTGCCCGGCCGTGCCCGCCGGCTGGGCCCCCGCCCCGCTGCCCGCGCTGCCGCCTGGGTGACACCGCTCCCGGCAGGGTGTAAATAATTCAGGGTGGGTGAGCTCAGCCTGCCGGCATCGGCGAGCGCGGCCGAGCCACCGCCGCCAGCGCCGTGTGCCCACCCCGGCAGCGCTGGGCCTGAGATGCGGGAGGTGCCCCGGGGCGCAGGATCGGGCCCGCTCCGGGGGCGGCTGGCTGGCGGCCTGGCGCCGTCTCCGGCTTTCACCCACGGTGCCAGGACAGGGCGGCCTTTCAGAGCCCGGCGCCGCGGCCCCTTCCCGGCGGCGGCTCAGGCGATGAGTTTGTCGGGTCTCAGCCTGGCTGGCGGGGGGGGTCCTGCTCTGCCCCCCCCAGCCCAGGGGGGCCCGGGGGTGCCGGGAGCCGGGGTGCATCCCCCGGGACGAGCTGCCGGAGCAGGTTTGGCGTTTCCTGTTTTTCGGGGCCGGCAGGTCCCGGGGTGAGCAGCGTTTCCGGAGCCCCGGGACCTTCCCAGCCCTGGGGCAGCCGGAGAGGCCGTGACGTCCCCCGGGCATCGGTCTGCCCGCCCCGTCCTGGCTCTGCCACCCTGGCTTAGGAGGGGAAACTGAGGCACGGAGGTGGCTGGGCGCACTGCCGGCGTGGGGCAGAGAGAAACGGGGTCCCAGGGTGGGGACCCACCCCGGCACCTTTGGGGAGCCTCATCCTGCCCTCCCTGCCCGCTCCGGGCAGCGTTTTGGGATGCGCCCGGTCCCCGTCCGCCCCGAGAGGCGCAATGGGGACGCTGGGCACAGGGATGGCACGTCCCCATGGCGTAGGCACCCCGCAGCGGGACAGGGGCCATGTCCCTGTGCCAGCCCCCGTCGGGGGGTGACGAGGGGACCCTGGGGACCGTCCCCATCCCGCCTCGCTGCGGCGGCACGGGGCCTCCCCGGGTTTCCATGGAGACCGGCTGCTTTTTCGCTCCCCCCATTTTTCCTGCGGTTTCCCATCTCCCAGAGCCGCGGCCCTGCCGGATCCCGGCCCCGCCGAGGGGCTGCGGGCAGAGGTGAGCGGTGGGGGGCTGCAGGGGGGCTCCCCGGGGCACCCCGCAGCAGCCGGCACCCCAGGGGTGCCAGGACCCGCTGCCAGCCCCTCCCCGGCAGCTGTCGGGGCCTTTTTGGGCACCCTGAGCTGCCGGAGGAGAAACCTGAGCCGGGGCCAGCGTCACCACGAGCGGGGCCATGACCTGCTGCCATGGCCACTGCTGGGACGGCCACCGCCGGGGACGTGCCGGGGGTCCCCGCACCCATCCCACGCGCCGGCAGCTGAGTCGTCGGCGCTTCGGGGTCCGGTTCGCAGTGCCGCGGGCAGGGAGGCCCCTCTCTCCCTCCCTCCATCCCTCCGTCCCTCCCTCCCTCCGGCAGATAAGCTCTTCGGGAAGCGGCTGCTGCAGGCCGGGCGCTACATCATGTCCCACAAGGCTTGGATGAAGACGGTGCCCACGGAGAACTGCGACGTGCTCATGACCTTCCCGGGTAGGGAGACGCCCGGGGTACGTGGGGCAGGGGCCGGGGCTGATGGTGCCAGTGTGGAGCACCGGGATGGCGGCACGGAGCTGCCGCGGGGACGGGGGACGTGGGGAGGGATGGGGACCGGGGTGGGCTGTGCCGGGAGACGCAGGCGCCCTGGTCTCTGCCGCGGTGCTGACCGGTGCCGTCCAGACACCACCGACGACCACACGCTGCTCTGGCTCCTGAACCACATCCGCCTCGGCATCCCCGAGCTCATCGTCCAGGTCCGGCACCACAAGCACACTCGCGTCTACGCCTTCTTTGTCACCGCCACCTACGAGAGGTGGGGTCCCGGCCGCGTCCCCAGCCCCTGCCGCCTCCCCCACTGTGTCCCCAGCCGCGTCCCCAGCCCTGTCCCCTCTCCCCGCAGTTTGCTGCGTGGGGCCGATGAGATCGGGCTGCGAAAGCCGGTGAAAGCCGAATTCGGTGGAGGCATGCGGAGCTTCTCCTGCGAGGAGGATTACATCTACGAGAACATCGAGAATGAGCTTTACTTCTTCACCTCTCAGGTGGGATGCGGGACATGGGGCGGGGATGCGGGGACGCAGGGCAGGGACGCAGGGCAGGGACGCGGGGATGCAGGGATGCAGGGATGCAGGGATGAGGGGATGCGGGGATGCGGGGATGCAGGGCAGGGATGCGGGGATGCAGGGCAGGGATGCGGGGATGCAGGGATGCAGGGATGCGGGGCAGGGGTGCAAGGCAGGGATGTGGGGATGCAGGGCAGGCACGTGGGGATGCAGGGATGCAGGGATGCGGGGATGCGGGGATGCAGGGATGCAGGGCAGGGATGCAGGGATGCAGGGCAGGGATGCAGGGCCACGGGGCAGGGAAGGCAGGTCCTCTCCCCCTCCCCGGGTGAAAAGGGGATCAGGGAGCCCCAGCCCAGCTGGGGACCGAGCCAGCCATCCCCCAAGCTGGGGACAGGGCCGGGGGCTGGGGACGCGGCTGTGGCAGGAGAGGGGCCAGGGGCCAGGCAGTGGCACCATCACCCGGGGCTCAACCCCGCTGCGGTGCCGCAGGAACGGCAAAACATCATCAGGTACTGGCTGGAGAACCTGCGCGCCAAGCAGGGCGAGTCGCTGCACAACATCCACTTCCTCGAGGGGCAGCCCATCAGTGAGTACGGCGCGGCACGGCACGGCGCGGCACGGCACCGCCGCCCCACTGCCCCGCTCCCTCTGCCCAGCCTGTGCCCAAGCCGTGCCGTGGTGGCCGCGTAGGACACAAGCCCGGCACGGGTCCCCCCGTCACCCCGTGTCCCCATCCCCGGGGCCGTGTGCCGGACGCGGTGGCTGTGCCATGCTGGGGTTGGGGACAGAGCCCCCATGTGCCATGGTCACCCCAAGCCCATCCTCTCCGTTGTCCCTGTCCCAAACCCCACCGTGCCAGGGCCATCTGGGGACACGCGTGGGGGGGCCAGGGTGGGCTGGCAGCGTCCCCGCAGCCCGTCCCTCACCCCGTGCCCCGCGGCGCAGTCCCGGAGCTGGCGGCCCGCGGCGTCATCCAGCAGGTCTTCCCGCTGCACGAGCAGAGGATCCTCAAGCGGCTCATGAAGTCCTGGGTGCAGGCGATCTGCGAGGCCCAGCCACTCGGTACGGTGTCGAGGGGGTGGCATGGGGGGGGCCTGGGGGTCCCAGCCCCGCTCACGCCCCCCTCGGCCCCCGTAGATGAGATCTGCGATTACTTCGGGGTGAAAATCGCCATGTACTTCGCCTGGCTGGGCTTCTACACCTCGGCCATGGTGTACCCCGCCGTCTTCGGCTCCATCCTCTACACCTTCACCGAGAGCGACCAGGTGAGAGGGGTCGGGAAACGGGGTAAATCCCCACGTTTGGGGGCCATGGGGGGGTTTCCGTCCCTCCTTGCTCCGGGCTTTCCCTACGATGGTTAATGCTGTGATTGCTATGAGCTGGGAGGCTCCCAGGCCCGCGGTGGTGGGGCTGGGGCAGCACCGTGCGGCTCCCCAGGGCTGCGGGGGGGGTGTCGGGGACGGGAGGGGACCGTCCCCGCTGCAGTCGGTGCCATCGGTCCCGCAGACCAGCCAGGACATCTGCTGCGTGGTCTTCGCCATCTTCAACGTCATCTGGGCCACCCTCTTCCTCGAGGAGTGGAAGCGCCGTGGGGCCGAGTTCGCCTATAAGTGGGGGACACTGGACACCCCGGCCGAGTCCATCGAGGAGCCCCGGCCCCAGTTCAGGGTGAGCCCGGGGTGAGGGGGTTCCCGTGCCTGGGGGGGTCCCCGGGGCCGGCTGAGCTCCCCCAACCCCTGCGAGCCGCCCGGGCTCGGTGCGAAGTGGCACCTTCGTGACGCCCCCCACCCCTGCAGCCCCAGTGGGTCTGCGCCGGGTCCCACCCGCGCTGGGGTCACGGGGGGATCCCGTGGGGGTCCCCGCTGTGGGGAGGGTCACACGCTGCCGTCCCCCTCCCCGTCAGGGCGTTAAGAGAATCAGCCCCGTGACCAGCGCGGAGGAGTTTTACTACCCGCCGTGGAAGCGCCTGCTCTTCCAGTGCCTGGTCAGCCTCCCCGTCTGCCTCTCCTGCCTCTTCTTCGTCTTCCTCCTCATGCTGGGCTGCTTCCAGCTCCAGGTGGGTCCTCATCCCGCCCGCGCCGGGCTGCCAGCGCCCTGCGTGCTGACCCCGTCCCCGTCCCCGTCCCCGCAGGAGTTTGTGCTGAGCATCCAGGAGCTGCCCCGGATCATCCGTTTCCTCCCCAAAATCGTCCTGGCCGTCATCGTCTCCGCCTGCGACGAGGTTTACAAGAAGATCGCGTACTGGTTGAACGACATGGGTGCGTGGGGGCGGCACCCGGGGGTGCTCCTGGCCGGGCTGGGTGCTGGGACCCCCCCGAGCCCCAGCCTGAAGCCCCCTCCTCCGCTTTGCAGAGAATTACCGCCTGCAGAGTGCCTACGAGAAACACCTCATCATCAAAATCGTCCTGGTGAGAGGGGGCCGGCAGCCGCGGGGGGACGGAGGGGACGGGGTCCCCGCGGCCGCCCCGCGCTCACCCCCCCTCTCCCGCAGTTCCATTTTGTAAATTCATACCTGAGTCTTTTCTACATCGGTTTCTACCTCAAAGACATGGAGCGGCTGAAGGAGGTAAGGGGCCGTGCCCGGGGGCGGCGGGGGCGGCCTGAGCCCCCCCCGGTGTCGCCCGGACGGACAGACGGATGTCCTCAACGCACCCCTGCCGCCATCACCCCCCGCGCCCTCCCGGGGGGCCGGCGTCCCCGCACGCCCCCGCCGCGGTCCCTGGCTGCCGCGCTCCCGGCCGGAGCCTGCGCCGGGTCCCCAGCTCCTGCTCCTGCTCACCATCTCTCTCTGTCTGTCTGTCTGTCTGTTCTTCTGTCCCTTCCACAGCTCCTGCTCATCTTCTCTCTCTCCCAAAGCCTCGTGCGTCAGCTCAAAGACGCTCTCCTTCCCTTCATCCTCCTCCACCTCCACCTCTCTCTCATCTTCTTTAAGGGCCTCCTGGGCTTTTGCTGGAGACTGGGAGTATCCAAAGTAGGAGCGGGGAGGGGGCCCGGGCGTCCCCTCGCACCCCACCCCGGGACCCCCGCCGCCCCCAGGAGGGAGCCGGGCGTCCCCAGCCCCGGCTCTGCTCTGGCTGGCGGTGGCACACGCGACCCTGGTGCCACTGAGGTCCCATCCCATCGGTTGTCACCAATGGGGGGGTCGCAGGAGGGGGGGACGCACCAGGCTCGGGTGTCCCGCTCCACCAGCACGGCCGCGGGGAGGAGCAGGGACCCCGCGGGGGCAGGCGATGGGGATGCAGGGACACACACACCCCCCCCGGGTGCTGTCCCTGCTCCCCGGGTGACAGCGTGCGCCCCGTGTCCCCGCGCAGATGCTGGCCACGCTGCTCATCACCCGCCAGTTCCTGCAGAACGTCAGGGAGGTGTCGCAGCCCCACCTGTACCGCCGGCTGCGCCGGGGGGACCTCAGCCTCCGCAGCCTCCGCCAGCTCGCCCACGCCGTCCTCTGCCTGCTCGCCCCCCGCCGCCGCCCCCCGGCCCCCCCCGAGGGCTCGAGAGGGGAAAAGAAGTGTCTGAACGGGGGCTGCGGGGTGCCGGAGGAAGAGGAGGAGGAGGAAGAGCGGCGTGAGTCGGACTCGGAGGAGGAGAGCGCCCTGGATTGCGGGTTGAAGCTGAAGAAGGTGAGCTTCATCGAGAAGGCGGAGCGGCGCGGCGGGGAGCCCGGCGGCCCCGAGGACGAGAGCTTCCTCGAGGAGGGCAGCCCCACCATGGTGGAGAAGGGCATGGACCCCGCGTCCGTCTTCGAGCTGTGCGAGGATGAGGAGGAGGCCGAAGGTCCCCCCTGCAGCCCGGTCAAGGCGGCGGAGCCGGCGGTGGTCCCGCGGGCCGGCCGGAGGAGGCGGGCGGCTGAGAGCCGGGAGGAGGAGGAGGGTGAGGAGGAAGGGCGGAGGCGCAACCGGGCGTCGTGGATCGACCCGCCGGAGGAGGACTACTCCACGCAGCTGACGCAGGCGGAGGTGGAGAGCTGCATGAAGAAGTACGAGGTGAGCGGCCCCGAGGGGGGCACGGGGCTGGTGGGGTGCGGCGTACCCCCCGCCCAGCCCCACTGCAACGTGCTCTTCCTCCTCCTCTTCCTCCCCAGGACACCTTCCAGGACTACCAGGAGATGTTCATCCAGTTCGGCTACGTGGTGCTCTTCTCCTCCGCCTTCCCCCTGGCCGCCATGTGCGCCCTGGTGAACAACGTCATCGAGATCCGGAGCGATGCCTTCAAGCTGTGCACGGGGCTCCAGCGTCCCTTCGGCCAGCGGGTGGAGAGCATCGGGCAGTGGCAGGTGGGCTGGGGGCCACCGGGGGCCTGGCGGGGGGCCCGGCTGGCGGGGGGCTCAGCCCCGGCTCCATCGCTCTTGCAGAAGGTGATGGAGGCCATGGGCATCCTGGCCATCGTGGTCAACTGCTACCTGATCGCCCAGTGCGGGCAGCTCCAGCGCCTCTTCCCCTGGCTCAGCCCCGAGGGAGCCATCATCTCCGTGGTGGTGCTGGAGGTACGGGGCTCGCGCCCGCCGCCCGCTCCGTGGCCGTCTGTTATTGTAGGGTCTCCCGCTGCGTGACAAGGCGTTGTCTTGCCTCAGCCAGCCAAGGGCTCCCGCAGACCTTCCCCTCCAGGGACGGGCTCCCAGCCCGAAACCCTCTGCCGCAACCCCCGGCAGCTCCCTGCAGGCAGCGGGTGCTGCCAGGCCCCGCGCCGGGGCCCAGAATCCCCCAGGCTGTTATTGTAGGGTCTCTCTGGCCCCCCATCCCTTGCGGGCTGCATTTCGGGAGGGGACGGCGGTGCCCACGGGGCCGGGGATGCTCAGCCGGACCCGCGTTCCCCCCGCAGCACTTCGCCCTGTTCCTGAAGTACATCATCCAAGTGGCCATTCCCGACATCCCCGCCTGGGTGGCTGAGGAGATGGCCAAGCTGGAGTACCAGCGCCGCGAGGCCTTCAAGGTAGGCGATGCCGGGACGGGACCCTCCTTGGGGCCGAGCACGGACCCAGGACACCCCATCCCCGGGGCCGGTGGGCTCCCCGGGGCGGCCCCGGGGCTGACGTGCTCCCCGTCGACAGAAGCACGAGCGGCAGGCGCAGCACCACTTCCAGCAGCAGCAGCGGCGCAAGCGGGAGGAGGAGGAGCGGCAGCGGCACGCCGAGTACCAGGCCCGCAAGGAGCGCGAGTCCAGCCGCGACGAGGCCAAGCCCGAGGCCGCCGGGCAGGACCCGGCCCACGAGAAGAGCCAGAGCAAAGGGAAGGGCTCCGGGGGTTCCTCGCACGGCTCCGACAAGCCCAAGCGACCCAGCTCCCTCCTGGCCACCAACAACGTGATGAAGCTGAAGCAGATCATCCCTTTGCAGGGCAAGTTCCTCTCCGGGGGGGCCGGGGCCGGCAGCACGGCCACCGCCAGGTCCCCCCAGTCCCCCACCGGCAGCGAGAACAAACTCCCCGGCTTCCTCAGCTTCAAGTTCCTGAAATCCCCCGAGACTAAGCGGGACACAGGGACCGAGAAGGTCCAGTCGCCCACCAAGCCATTCAATCCCAGCAAGCTCTTCAACTTCGGCAAGTCCGAAGGGGCCGGGGGCAACGGCGCCGCAGCCACCGCCTCCCCCCCAGCCCCGGCCCGGCCCCTCGGCAGACACGGGCGAGCGGCCGGTCCCCAGCAAGTCCCATCTCAACGGGGTGCCGGAGGAGGGGGGCCGAGAGGAGCCCGAGAGCCGGGCGGAGGAGGAGAGCGGGGGCTATAAACTCTAACCGGACCTTCTGGGGGAGCGGGAGCGAGCGGGGCTGCCCGCTCCCTTCTCCAGGCAGCCGCGGACATCGTCACCCTCTCGCCTCCCCTCGCCGTCCCCTGTCACGGGGCGCACAGGGCCGGGCTGAGCCAGCCGGGTGCCGGCGCTGGCCCCTCGCTCTGCACCGTCCCCCTCTGCCGCGTCCCCTCGCGTCCCTCCAGCCCCTCCGCTGGGGCCCGCCGCCGCCCCGGCTCCAGCTCCGGCCGTGTCCTGCGCCGAGGACACCCGAGCAAAGCGCCGTCGGTGCGAGCAGCAGCAGGGTCCAGCCGTGGCCTCGGATGGAGCATCCCGACAGGTTTCCCTCCTGCGCCGCTCCGCAGGCTCACGAGCAGGAGATGCCCCGGTCCGGCTCTGCGCCGTGAGCCCGGGGTCCCGGCCACTGCCTCCACACCCACCGCCCCGAGGAGACGCAGCGGAACGCGGTGCTGCCAGATCCACCAGGACCAGCGCGCCGGGCTGGCACCGCGTCTCCGATCGCGGAGGGACGAGACCACGGCGCTCGCGGGAGTGGCGGCGAGAGGAGCCCGATTCATCCGTGCCTACAGCCCCTGCCGTACAGCCATCGCCCGGGGTCCCGCCGGCACCGGCGCCGTGCCCTGCTCCGTCCCGCTCCCGGCAGCCTCCGCGTGGATTCCTTCCCAGCACTGGGACATTTTCCTGCCCGAAGCCCGGACGGCCGGGAGGGAGGGGGGTGAGCGGCGAGCGCCAGCCACCTGGATTCCCATGCATGGGCAGCATTTCTTGCACTAAAACCGAAACGAAACCCAACGCAAAGCGACTCTCTCCCCTTCTTCGCCTGACGGCTCGAGGCGGCAGAGGCGAGAGCTGGCACCGGTGCCGCGGTTGGCCCCAGCGACTGCAACGCGAGCCGGGACGGTCCCTTCCCCTCTCCACTTTCTTATTTCGTGGAATTATTTCGCAATAAGGCACTCGCACACGGAGGTCGCGCCGGAGCCCGGGCTCTCCGCAAGGGCAGGGTGGGGGGGTGGGAGCAGCTTCGCTTCTGCCACGGCAAAGGTGTTGCCGTCGCTGGGTCTAGTCTTAGTCCTTTACCAGCCGCCGTCCTCGCTCCAGCTGCGCGGGGAAGGGGCTGCGATGCTGCTGCTCCTCGCTTTTCAGCGGCTCTGCTCGGTGCTGCTTCGCTTTCGGGGCCGGGCCGGGGCGGTGGCACCCCAGGGCGGCGCCCATGGGTGACCCGGCTGGGGCCTTGCCGCCCGGCCGGCTCCCTCCTGCCCCTTGCCACCAGCTCTGCTCCCTGCCCACCAGCCACCGACCGTCCCCAAAGCAAGCAGGGGAGAGGCGGGGGGCTGCCCCATCACTGTGCCTGCTCCGGGCCCGGGCGGTCAGGCGGGGTCCGTGCACCCCTTTCTCCCCAAGGCCTGGGCTGTAGAAAACATCAGGTTGTTTTCCCCCCCCCCCCCGCCTCTTTCCACCCATCGTGTAATTCTGTTTTGGTCTTTGAATCAAGCCATTTTATACAGCAATAAGGGCAGATCGAGGCTTTATCTGCTGCTCCGCTCACCTGCGCCGCCAGCGTGGGAGCCGGGGTGCTGCCGCTGGTCCAGCGCAGGCAGGGAGCTGCTCTCCGCGGCCAAGGGCCCCGTCCCCCCGCCGGGGCGGGCTCCCTGCGCTGCAGCGGGGACGAGACCCCCGCGTCGGGCAGGGACGAGACCCCCGCGTCGGCTGGGGACAGCCCTGAGCTTGGCCGTCACCGGGAGCGCAGGGCCAGGGCCGGCTGCCCGCAGGCAGCCGCAGAGGTCGGGCACAGCCCTCACCGGGGGCCACGGGGCCACCGGTGCCCCTTCGCCCTCCCACGCCAGCCAGGGCCTCTCCTGGGCGCGAGGAGCGGAGGATGCGGGAGAGATTTCTGGGGCGAGGGCCAGGGAAAAGGGAGCGCTGGGAAACTGGGGCACACGGGCCCGCGGAAACCCAGCGAGACCGGCAGCACCGCGGCCGTGCCCCGGAGCGGGAGCAGCGGCGCGTTAGACGACAGCAGGAGAAAAGACCCCGGCGCGGCTGGGGGCACCGGGTAACCCCAGCCACCCGCCCCTGCCGCCGCCCTGCCCGGCCTCGGGGCTCACCCCACGCCTGCCCGCACCCCGAGGTCGGGCAGGGCCGCGGGCAGAGGCGCAGGGCGCGCTCCCTCTCGCCGTTCCATTTAGTTTCTCCGCTTGGGTTTGGCTGGCCGGGGCCAGCTCCCATCGCCGCCGAACGCGCGCTGGGCTTGCAGGGAGTTTCTTTTATCCCGCTTCCCTCCCGAGAGTGACCTGGTACCATCGCCCCAGGAGAGGGCAGGGGCCCGCTGCTGCCACGACCCCGCACTCCGGGGCATTTTTAAACATTTCTCTACCCAAAATGTTTCTACACGCGGCCGCCTGCCTGGTAGCTCACTCTTCGGAGCAGTTACTGTCCAAAGGAGGGAAGAATGAGGTTGGTTTGGTTTTTTTCTTTTACCCTGGCTGTGCTTTATTTCTTTGGAAATTGAAATGAAGGGGGTTATTTATTTCTTTTTAATTTATTTTGTCATATTTTTGTAAAACCTGCAGAAATGCAATAAAAATATATTTCAACAAGCCTGAGGCGTGGGCTAAATTATTGCCCGCATCTGCTCAGGGGAGAAATCCCGGGGCTCCCGTCCCCGGGGACGCTGCCACCCTTCACCGCCCTCCAACGCAGGGCGAAGCTCCGAGATGGCGACGCCAGGACCAGCCCCACCGGCGCGGTTCGATGCCGAGCACCCTCCGGCAGCCACGCCTCGGCTCCCGCGCATATCGGCGGGCAGGGGAAGAACGAAGAAAGTTATAATCCTCTAAATTCTGCAAATTTATTATACACAGTAT
The DNA here is from genome assembly GCA_020745775.1 of Theristicus caerulescens. Lineage (NCBI taxonomy): Eukaryota > Metazoa > Chordata > Aves > Pelecaniformes > Threskiornithidae > Theristicus > Theristicus caerulescens. Next base: position 5,023,966 of record CM036579.1, read on the forward strand.
CAAACATGGAATTAGTTTAAAAATAAATGCAAAAAAATCCAACGGCCGTGACATTCGACTAGCGGTGCGTTTACAGTCACTCCGCGAGGGCAGCCCTTCGCCCACCTTCTCCCAGCCCCGCAGGACAATATTTTTGCAAAAAAAGGAAAATTCAAGTTGCAAAGACAGGTTGGAAGTAACGGAGACTCACAGGCTCGACGCTGCATTGCAAAAACCAGCCCGGGGTCGCGTGCGCTGAACGGAGCGGAGGAGTTAAAAGCAGTTGCGGACGACGGAAAGCTCCGAGCCGCTCGCAGGCGCTCAGCCGCGACGGCCGAGGACGGGCGGTTTAACGCTGAGTACCCAGTAACGCCTGATAATGGCACGCTGATTAATAAGAAGTGAACACGTTGGGCAATCGGCACAACCGTAGCGCAGACAAGGCGGTGACTCAGCGCCCCGTCGGATGTCACGCTGTTTCTGACAGCGATTCATCGCCCCGCGGGCCACCGTTACGAGACGAACTGGCCAGCTAGCCCTGCTCTCCACCAGCTCGCCCCGCGGCCTCCGTGCTCCCCAGCCCCTCGCCCTTTCCACGCTCGCACACGCATGCTGCTTCTCGAAGCGGGGCAGAGCATCTCACCCGTTAGACCGCCCGATATCACGTCTCGCAAAAACATAAAAGCCCTGCGCGCGTTTAACGGCGGCATCGCAGGGGTGACGGCGCTGCGATTCACTGGAGAGCAAAGAGGGACGAGCCGTCCTGGGGATGTTCACGGAGCTGGTAGCAACGAGGCGAAGTGAAACGCTACCACTGGTTGCTAGCCAAAGAAAGTTTGCTTTGGTCATGAAGGCGAGGAAATTAAAAGCAGAATTATAGCAGAAAGAGCACAAATCCCCACCCTCGTCGTGCGGAAGGCAGCTGCAGGGCAGCTTCGCTTTCCTGCGGGGCCGGCGAGCCGAGGAGCGGGGCCGCCTCTCGCCTCCGAGGCGTCGGTTTAGGGGAAGGAGTGGGAGAGCAGGTGATGACCTGCGGAAAACCTCGTCCGCAACCGCGGCGTTATCGCTGGTCCGCAGGCGCACCCGGTCGCCCCGTGCCACCCGACCGATTCGGGCAGCCGCTTCCCGTGCGAAAAACCCCTCATTGGAAACAGGGTCAGGTTTTAACAGCGCTGCCCGCTGGTCTCGCCAGCTGAACACTTCCAGGTTTACATCAGCAAAACTTGGAACGCTACCGCAAAGGCTAAAGCCACCCAGACTCCTCAAAGAGCATTAAGACCGCCAATAAGACTTTTAATTCCTAGAACAACCCAATTTTAAAATCACACACGTAGGGAGCCTTCGTTCTCCATGTTTGGGGATGCACTAGGAAAGTTTTGCCTTTAATTTGAATTTATAATTTCTAAATTAATTAGAATTTAGAAATTAGAATTTGAAAGCTGGCATTTCATTCCCTTGTTTCAAAGATGTTCTTCCTGCAGGCCAGGTTCGGCCTTTTCGATATCAAGATATTTCTTTCCCAGTGGTTAAAAAAAGATGAGGTTCCAGAAGTCCCATCTCCTCCCTGACATTAAACTCTCAAGATGACACACACCTTTTATATAAAATATAAGGCAGCTGCCAGCGCACGCGTTTCAGGACGAGCTCTGCAAGCCGATGCTGTGACAGCAAGGCATTTAGTGTCGGCTGGACGCAACCACTAGACGCGTAAGCAAGCCGTCAGCTGGCACGGCCAGTCCACCCGGGTAGCCTGCTGACTCAGCCTTTTCGGGTGATAACTGGCGGCAAACACCCCGGATCAGCTGTTAGCCCAGACCCCGGGGCTGCACGCTCCGCTGTCGGGGCACAGACGTTGGGAACCGGCCGCAGAGAAACCCGAAAGCGCAGTCAGCACGGCGTGAAGGTCAGTCTGCGCTTACCCAAAGCCATGATGCGATACCCGCCTCTGGGCACAGCGGCCAGCACATCCTCTGCACGGCTCCCAAAAATACCCTGCTCCCAGGTAAATGCAACCCTCTCTTCTTTAAAAAAAGGATTTCCCACTCTTACACAGCAAAAAACCTGGCACGGAGATCAGCCGGAACCCCCCCGGTCACGGTCAGCGTGTCGCACAGCTCCTCTGCTGCCAGGCCGGTGTCAGGAATCCAGGGAAACAAATCCGTTTTCCTATTATAGATATGCACTTTAAAAATCTTAAAAACAAGAAATGAAGCTAGTGGTATACAAACAAGCCAGGAAACGGTAAGTGGTAACATAGCCGATAGCTGCAGCGGTAGAAAAAATCCAAGACTCCTGCTCAGTCTTTGCCCTTAAGGCCGGTGTCAAGGAGCTCACCAAAAACTAAAGCCTTGACGTGACACCCGTTACGAGTACCTAGCACAGAGTGAAAACGTTAAGATTGATGTCCAGCATGTTCAAAATTTGCCTCACAGGAACAGTCCAAACACCGACGGCTGAACTGCTGCATAAGGCACGCACCGGGGAGGGAAGGAAACCCGTTTCCTGCTCCAAAGCCAGCTTCACGGCCTTCCCCGCAGAGCCGGCGGCCAACACCGCACACCTGCGCGCATGCGGGTTCACCAACAGCTCGGCACCTTTCCCAGCACGACAGAAAACAGCCTTGGGGTTGAGCGTGGCCTTTGGATTCATCGCAACCCGGCTCGGCAACCGGTTCCCAGGTCACCGGGACGTGCACCCCAGACATCCAAACCCAAGGTGCTCTGCGCCTTGCCAAGGCTACAACACGTCTTTTTTTTTTTTAAATCACATCTAACATATCGAAATGATTCTAAAAGCCTGTCCTCTTACAGCGAAATGCATCTAAACGCATCCTCCTAGTGAAATGTATCTAAAAATCTTCTGCCCGCCTTAAATACTCCCGCGGTGAAGAGTTTAAACCCACGGCAGCCGCGGTCCGAGCCGAGTCGCAGGCTCAGGCAGACGCGGGGCCGCGCAGCTCCCTTCCCGGTCCCGATCTCCACGCTGCCGCTCGCCGCTCTTTGTAGCGCAACGCGGTTTCAGGGCTTGTCAAAACCTTTTGCGTGTGCTTGCAAACTCCCCGGGCTTTGCTACCCGTCCTCCCCAGCTGGGCAGCTTCGTACAAAAGCAAACCTTCCAGCCAAGGCTCTGCTGCGTTTTGCACTTGCCCGCGTTTACGGGCTGGGAGGGACCCCGGGAGGTCGCCTCCGGCCTCCTGCTCAAAGCGCGGGCGATGCCGAGCACAGCGGGTTGCTCAGGGCATCGAAAAACTTCCGAGGACAGAAACAGGAGACACCCTGAAAGCTGAACGCGCCAGCGTTACCTGACCGAACGCTGACAAAGTCGCCTCACCCCGCACACTCCAGGAGTCAACCATCCACGCAAACGAACACGGGTTTGCTGCTCAGACACAGGTACCTGTGGACTCACAGCGGAGGACCGAACACGTTAAACTCTGTCCTTCCAACGTTTCCCCACCTCCCGCTCTTCCGTGAGTTAGTATTTTTTATTACCAGTTCTCCCCTAAGAAATGATCATATGCTATCAAGAATTAACCTAAACAGAACTGTACTTCCCCTGCACATCGGTCACCAGTGTATTTTTATGTCAGAAAAAGGCAGTGCCTAGCTTTGCAATATTCCAGACTGACCCAGCACACATCCAACCGCTCGCATCGGGCACGAGCTCCAGCGCCGTTTAATGCGGGACAGGTGCCTGCGAGCAGGACAGTGTGCGGGGAGGAGCCGCTCCTGGACGGACTCATCGCCCCCCAGGATCGAGGCACGTTTCTGCCGCTTTGACTTGTGAGAAAAGATGCGCTATTCAACTAAAAAAGCAAAATTCTGATCTCTGACGAGTAGCTCAAGTTCTCGTTAAAAAACCCAAACCTCTAGCATACATCGGTAAAGGAAACAATAAAAATACCACTACGCAGGCATATACAAAAAACCCCTGAGGGTCGCTAAAGCTCAGTCACTTCGTAACAGGAGTTGGAAGTCAGAGGAGCCAGGTATCGTACAAACAGCGCGGTCAGCAAAAACCCAGCGTTTGGGTTTTTAAACGTTTTTTGTTGTTTTCAATGCACTAAGGCACCAGGAAGTCACAGTTAGGCAAATGAGATCTTCCAGGCAACGTTCGAGCCCCATACACTTACCATGCGCTAAACAGACGGGAATACAGGATCAAAGTGCAACAGCTGGAGGAGAGCGCTCTTGAGCCACGGCGGCCTGGGAAGGGAGCTGAAGGAAGGCGGGAGGAAGGAGCTTCGCTTCAGACGGGACGCAGAAAGGCTCGCCGTGGGGATCACGAATCCGTACTGCTCGTGCGCAGCCACCGAGGCAAAAGCAAACCACAACCAGTTTGACACTTCAAGTCACGTCCCTTTCAAGACTTGTTTCTCCATCACTTCAGAACTACTTTAAAAAGGCAACTTTCTTTAACCTCCTAAAACCAGCTGAAACGTTGCCAAGGTTCTCATAACCAACAAGATCATTTTTAAAAGACACGGAGGGAACAAAGACGGGGGTTTACAACAGGAAGGAACTGCCAACTCTCTTTAATAGTACAGCACTCTGTCTAGCAGAGAAGTCAGCAAAGCTCAAACCTTGCCATATCCATCAAGAATTATACAGCATTTTACAACTTTAAAGCACTGTACAAACATTACTGCAAGGCTGCAGCTCTCAAGCTTTGCTAAACACACAAATTGGTCACACTTTACCACCAGCTGCACGTTCGTCTCCTCTTTTGGTATCTCGCAGCTCTTCAAAGGATTCTTCAGTTCCAGCTTCACAGTCCCCGCGAGGCCGGGCGCTAAGACGGCATCTTCACTCGACGTCTTCCACTTTGCACGAAATCACTTTTTGCCAGCGTAACTCTTGCGATCGCCAGTAAATCACACAGAAACCCAAGTATGCTTTATCTTCACCAACACAGTTGGCATTTTCGACGACATTCCAGTAATTTGGAGGTTACTGCCATAGCAAAAGGGTAACGTTTTTTTGAGGCAGATACAAAGTTCTAAACTACTCAGTGTTAAGTTAAATTCACTCGCTGCGTCAGAAACTTGGTGCCTAATGTACATTTAAAAATGCAACTCGAGCTGTGCCCTGCTCTTCCTAAGGTTCTGCCTTCCAGCTTACGGTCGTCAGCAACAGTTTATCTCCCTTCGTGTTCCCTTCGCCCCCAAACCTGAACATGGGGCGTCCCCCGGTCGGACAGGGACGCTGTGGAGAAGGGGACAGCAGAAACCCTCAAAGCTCGGGGCCACTGCAGCCGCTCAGAACGAGGTTTATCCAGGATCTCTAGAAAAACGTTCGTGCGATTTCTTGAATTGGTGTTTAGGATTTGTGAACAAGGAAAAAACACAGCTATAAACGCGACAATTTAAACTAACACAGTGTGAAGTCAGCTCCTTACGTTAAAGCAGACAAGACATCGTTACTAAGCTACACCTTTCCTGTCCCCTTCAGGTGACGGTGCTCATCTCCTTTCAGCCTCCGAACCTCTGAATCCACCCAGACGACTTACGGGTCTCCATTTTGGCTCTTACTGAAGAGTCAGTGAAGGGTTACAGGCAACAGGCACTGAAATGTCACAGTCCAAAAGAGATTGGTCTTCATCAGAGACCATGGAAGCTCACATTTTGATCAACTCCAAGTCCTGGACTCCATCCCGGACACGCCGATATCGCAGGAAAATACAACGTACCATTATCCAGAGCCGGCAGTTGAGGCAGAGAACTAGATCTAGCTGCCGAGGTGCTCCCAGACTTATCCAGGCAAGCGCTGCCTGCAGGGTGCCTACTCAACTCCATTCCATCAGCTGGTGCTTAAATACACCGTTGGGCAAATACTCGGAATAGGATAAGAGTATCCTTTTATTCCAACGGAGAAGTCGCGCATATCAGTCCGTTCGAGACCAAGAGACGGTTAGAATTTAAGAGCAACAAAAGCAACACACCTTTCACTTGAATTCTCCAGGACCACTGACGCAGGAGATAACGTACGCTGCCCAATGACCGTGGCCCTTACAGACCAGACCAAAAGAATACAACTGATATATCGAGTTGACAACAAGTTTGCTAAGACCAACATAACCCTAAATGACACCCATGAGTTTTTTTTTAGTGCAGTGCCAGTTTCAGAACATTTGTGAAAAATAGTGAGGCCCCACGCTTACGGCTGGACCGGGCACATCCAAAGAAGAGTTAACCACTTGCACTATGTCAGGTGAATCGGGAAGCCTACGCCACGGAAGGGTTCTGCAACGACCCACGTCTCCCACCCAGGCTCCCACAGCTAGATCTGGTTGATTAGGTAACAGATTGGACAAAACCTTTGAAAGTGACAGTGTGTATTTTTAGAAAGGAGGAACTAAGGTTATACTACATCATGTACTGAATTGTTCCACCACTGCTCCGTAAGTTTTACGGCATAAATAAAAAATGGAGAGAAAAAAAAAAATAAATACATTGGCTCCTATGAAGTCAGAAGTGGTTTGGGCTGCATAGTGGAGGGGTGAGAGATGGGGGCAAAGGGCAAAATTTACACACTTTGAGACAAAACAGGAAGCGCCTGCAAGGTAGTAGAGGAGAAAGCCAAGAGTTTAAGTGTCCTCGTTCATATCCTGGCTGTCTGTCCGAGCGATTTTCCGTGGTGGCGCCGAATTCTCACCTTCTATTTCCACTTGCTCTTGATCTCTCTTCTTTGCTGCATTCTGTTGGGACAGAAAAAGCCACAGTGAAACTCCCCAAAGCCTTAGATTCTGCCGGGAGCTAGTGTCGGTAGAACAAATTCTTGTTTGTAGAAGTGTTTGGGTGGAACACAGTGCTGCGATGACTTAACTGACACACTGGAACGAGCACTGAAGAGGATTTTGCCCAAAGCCGAAAGGTGCTCCTTCTAGATTGTTCTTCAAATTTGAGGGCGGGACTAAAACACCAATCATTGATCTCAGCACCTTTTATTTATAGATCGCAAAGACTGCATAAACATGAGTAAGATCCCCTTTCCCACTGCTCTGAGTCAGTCCTGAACTTATCAAAATCTCCCAGAGCCTCCTGTCACACACAACTATTTTCTTTTCAGCTTTAAGGTTCCTTCTAATTTTGCCTCTCTCCACGTTCTTCTGCAACCCCTGCTCTGCCCATGATTACGCTCACTGCTTTGACGTCTCGCTCCTAAGTCATCGCCTTGTCTGAGTACTCCCAGCCCAGGCAGCCCAGCTTCCTAGTCTCAAACGCTAGCTAGAGCGTACCAGTTTGTGCGTTCCTCATACGAGAACTCCGATTTTGTACCCGAGGTACTTACACAGCCTCATTAGCGCATTCACGTTCTGCACAATCTCACCAGTCTGCTCCTAACGGTCCCGGGAGGTAAGAGCAGCTTTACCCTAGCTGTAAAGCAGACGCTGAGGCACAGGGAGACCAATTTGCCAAGGTCACAAAGGAAAATCGCAGTAAGTGGGAGATGTAACTGCAGTCTCCCAAGTTCTAGACTAAACTCTGAGTTAATGTCCCTTACATTGAAAGGGAAGAAAGTTGTTTGTTTGGGTTTTTTTTTAAAGTATTGTGCAGAGAGAGAGCCTCCTTACGCTATCTTTTGCTGAAGTGCAGTTCACACCTTCTTTGAATTAATCTTCCACATTTGGATTGTGATCAATATTCAGCTCAATTAGCCCAAGTCAGCAAACGAAGACAAAAATGTTGATATTAAGAAAACACAACCATACCTTTTTGTCCCACTGCTGATGTAAATAACGCAAAAGTATATTTGTCTTTTCTGTTACTATGACTGCCAAGAAAAAGAGAGAGAAACATACCGAGGTCATTTTCGAGATGACTTTGAAAGCAGTGCAGTCATCACCACATTACTTCACATACTAAGCATGGTCCTTTTTAACAAAAGGACAGTTCAAGAATATCACTTGATCTGAAGTTTAAAATAAGGGAGATTATGTGTATGCCAGATTTTTAACATTAGAACAGAATAAAGTTACTAAAACCCGCAAACTTTAGCGGGGCAGGCTTACTTTGTTCAGATGGATATTCTCTCGTGGGAAGGTATACCGATGGTCTTCTATTCTGTAGAAGAATTAGAACAGAGACAGTAAAAACGTGATTTTTAACCCAACCACAGCTAAACCAAGCAAAAGGCCCTCATGAAGGCAGGCTACAAATGCACTGTGATATTCTGCCCTGTTACAGGACACTGTGCAGCTACAGCTTTTTAAAACACACATATAAAGAAGGAGGTCCCTTTTTCATGGGTTTTTCAGTGCATAAGTATTGCTAAAGAACGTATGTATAAAGCAAGCACCACAGATGTGGTTTGGCTGATGTGACGACACATTCCTCACCAGAGCGGGCAGGAAGTTTTCCTTGCCAATCTCAACTCGTGAACTGTGATCATACATGTTTTTTAAGAAACAAAACATTCATTTCAAGTTTATTTCACTCTAGCATCCTTTGAGCAGCCCAAGAAAACCTTCCCCCAAAGCACCAGGACGTGGCAATACTTACTGATGCTTTACATACAGAATCCGCATGGAATCTGCTGAAGTTGCTTTTGTTGTAGACCGGTAATCCTTTCAAAAAATCTGCCTAAAAAGACACAGAATACAAACAAAGAAGTAGGTGAGGAACAAGAGTGATATTCTGGTTGCTGTTTGCTTTGTGCCGATTCCTGAAGGAGTCGCTCAGGTCATTAAGACAAACAACTGCAGGAATTGAAGGGTGCTGCCAGGTCCCAGAGATGGTTCTTGGATACCGAACCCCACGCAAAACTGTTTTTGGAGAGCAAGCCAGCCTCCAGCTTCTGCATTTGTCTCGCTATATCCCCAAAGTTCAGTAATTCAACTGGAAAGCTGCTAACCTTTTGGCATAGAGGTGATTACAGAGGTGCGCGTCCAGTTAGGTGAGCTCTGACAGAAGGAAGATTTGCACCGCGCAGATACAAACCCCACTGGTGCAGCAGACCAGAACTCACAGTGACTTACCAGCACGAATCACGACATCACATGAGAAACTCTGCCACAGCTACGCTGACATCCGAGTCCTTGAATATTACACCATATCAAACCAGTTGCTCTTTCACTTTCCCAGTTAACATTCCGTGCCACAGACCAAGGCTGGTTCCACAGAGCAACGAAAGCCTACGCGGCCTCAAAAGCCCAATCCTTATCGCGCGCTTATCAGCCTGGCCCAACTTTTTTCTTTTTTTGAAGGATCACATCCCTACACATGTCAAGGCTATTGGGACATCAAAAAAACCCCCCAAAATCCCAAGTTTTGATGGAAGTGGTTAGATCACCACTCACAACAAAACTTTGATCACACAGGCCAGCAAAGCCATTTGCTAAACAGCCACGGGAACCCTGCAGAGCCCTCCCAGTTTAATTAAGCCGTAGCAGCATGAAACAGGAATTTCCTTCTCCGAAGTGAAAAAGGAGGGCGGGAGGAGAACATTACGGGCTCAGGAGAAAACCGAGCTTAAAAGTGTGTTGGAGCCTCTCTGCTCACAGCAGAGATGAAGGCAGATGCCCAGCAATGTCTTTAAAGCAAAGAGAAAATGGGTCATAAGCGTAAGATGTACCTGTGCGATAAGCAGAGATGGCCCCGAGACGGCCCCTTCTAAGTCCTTAGACCAGCTACCTGTGTCGTAGTGATCCGTGCTTAAAGATTCAAAGCCTGTTACACCGAACACTAAAGGATTCTACTCCGGGACATACATCACCTTTATAAGCGATTTTAAAAGGACAGTAAAGCAGCAGATGAGAAGTCATTTAATTTCAGTCCTAGAAGTAACAAAGAAATGGACACTACTGCTACAAAACTGCTAGGTCAGAAGACATTGTTTTCATTTAAATAGAAGCCATTATTTTTATTAACACTGCATCTTCAATTCAAAACAAAGAGCTATAATTAGCCAAACCAGAAAATATTGTTCATACTTCTGTTCTTAAAAAGAACTCTACTGACATTCTAGTTTCCACGTTCGACCCTTCCCACATGCCTGCTTTTAGAAATAATCTTGTTAAAATACCAGACCTGGGGTTCAAACAGCAAATTTCAGATTTCTCTTGCCCGTCTTAACCCCCACAAGACCAACGCTATTTCCCTGCGCCTTCGCTGCCTTCGGTCGCGAGTTCTCCAGGACAGAGTCCATCGCTCCCTTGCCTGCGTAACGTCCGTACCACGGCTGAGCTCGGGAATTGAGGCAGGATCTTCCGGCTCTGCTGTAACAGAAGCCCTCGGTTTCGGACCACGTTGTGCTCTCAGCTCACCGCTTCCCACGCCTGCCCCGATGGATTTCTCCGTTCATCTCTTCTCACCGACTTCCACAGTCGGCACCGATTAGCGAACATGTACACTACCCGAGGACTCCCAGGCTGAAAAGGACGGGGAACCCTTTAACGACTTCTGAAGGCGCAGCCAGACACAGTTTTCTCCACGTAGCCCAGATTTAAGAATTACTAATGACATTAAAGATCCTCAATCCTTCTGAACAGAGTAAAAATATCCCGTTACACTTCAAAGCATCTCACCTTCCCATTGCATTAAATTTGCAGGCTTTTTATGACAAAGTAACCTGCTCCACTACACCGGCCTCATCCAGAGAGAGACAGAAACGTCCTTGATTTCTTTTATTGCAGCAAAAGCCTGACAACTACTTGGTTTTATTACCACTTACAAGAATGGAAAATAACTGCTCTTATCTAGGAGCACACAACTGCAAGTACCTCTTCAATAAGCTACAGCTCACCCCGAGGTCCTCACGTTAGACTGTTCCCTGCTTTCGAGCCGGGGATTCGGTCTAGCAGAGCCCATGTTTCCCTGGAAAGAGGCTGGGCAAGCGGGATCACAGCTCTCAGCAGGGATTCCGCAGTCTTTAACAGACTTTTACAGCAGAGTGAGTTATGTCCAGTAAGTTGCAAAAATACTGTTAAAATAATCAATAAAAATGCAATTTCAATGGTAAATGCGGGTTTTTTTCCCCCGCCTCTACAATACAAACAACTGAAGCAGGATATAAAGCAGCTAAGTGCAGTGTTGCAAGCAGGAAGGTTGCTACGCTCAGACAACACCTGGAGACCTCAGCTCTAACAGCCACGAGCGTCCCTGGCTCTTGGCCACCACCTCGCCTTTTCTTGGGCCAGCAGTCGCTTGGGTGGACCAGCCCCAGCCCCGCCAGCAGTGCCCACGGCTCAGCCAGAACTTAGCTAGAGCAGGACGGGGACACTAAAACGACGAGAAACGGCCGTTTCTCCAACCTAGGCTCCAGCCAGCACGTTAAGCACTCATCACCAGTTCAGCTGAAAAGCCTGGTTCCCAGTGACACGGACTATCCCTCCGATAACGATAATCCTGCTGGATACGTGCACATTTCAGCGGCTATCTGCTGATACTACCTCAGAGATGACCAAAAAGGCCCCCTCGGGAGAATTGCCTGGAGTCATATTCCTGGATATTCAGAATTAGACAATACTCCAAGTGCAATGATCCTTATCTGCTCCAAGGGCACCAGATAAATAAGCCCCAGTAGGTCACCGCCATGTTTACGCACCTATCGCACAAGGCACACCGAGTCATACCTCCCGTATCACGTCACATGAGGAAACGCTCCCCCTGCGTGCCTTCTGCCACTCTTTAACCAAGGAAAGCGCGCCCCGGCCAAGCCAGTGAAGCTGACGGAGCGTCCTGTGTGGAAGTGAAAAACCAGCACCCAAACCGAGCAGATGCCTCATTTCCTTTGGGGAAAGGCAAACTCAAAAAACCAACAAAACAAGTGCGATTAAGCAACCTCAGAAGACAACACTGGTTCCGTCTATTTCGGAAGTGAGGTAGAGATAAGATGCATCTACTTTTCCTGTGTCAACTGCGCTCAGCTTCCTAGGAAGGTGGTAGTCCTCATCTAAAAGCAGAAAGGTAAAATATATATATATATATATGTGCCCCATTCTTGGCTTTTGAAAGGAACTGCAGTAACAACACTCAGCAACCCAAGGCCCAGCACGCAGCTGCTAAAAGCAGGGCTCTGTCCCAGCACGATGCATGCACACACGGATGTGGGTTAGAGAAAAACGGCTAACGCAGGCTTGGGAACGGCCACCTAAGCTCTCAGCCACGGTACGCCTGTGCGTGGAGACCACACGGGCACCACTGTTTCCCCCTTAGTTACGGAGCTTGCGGAAGGGCAGAAGGAAAACCCTCTTTCTCTAAAAATTATTACGTCGCTACAAAGGGAGGGAGGGAGACTGGAAGCCTCTTGGCTCTGACAGCCGCCACCAACGCTCAGGCACCAGACCAAGTCCCTGTTGCTGCTTAGGGGGCACAGAAGGGACTGAACACCCCCCCAGCCCCCTCAGTGCACCCCCCAGCCCTGGGGACGGGGGAGCACCCCGCAGGTGCCGCAATTTCCCCCTTCTGCCCCCTCCCCAGCCTTGCGGGGGGGAGGAATCGCCCCACACCCTGGCAGTGCCCCGGCTGCTGTCAGCCCCCCGTCCCTGGGGGGGGAAACGCCACAGCCTGGGGGAGCCCTCGCCCCGCATTGAGCCGTGGTGGGGACAGCCGTTACCCTGAAGTACCGCAGCCCCCCTAGACAGTAAAAAGGGGGGAACCCCCCCGGCCTGGGGTGCCCCAGCCCCCCTCATCCCAAGAGAAGGGGTGCGTCCCCAGCTCGGGGCGTCCCTCCCCTCCTCAGCCCCCCGCCCCCGGGCGTTGGCAGCCCCGCCATCTTGGGGTGCTACAGCCCTCCACGCCTCGGGGTGCGGGACACCCCCGGCCCCCCGCAGTGCCCAGCCCTCGGCCGGGCCCCCCGCAGCCCCACCGCCCTCCCGCCTCCGCCGAGGCCCCGGGCGGGGACACCGGAGGGTGCGGGCCCTGCAGGGCCGGAGGCGGCCGCGGGCCCCCCCCCGCCCCGTTTCCCCGGCTTGGGTGGGGCAGCGGGGCGCGGCCGCCCGGGCGGCAGCGGCGGCGGCGGGGCCCCGGGGGCCGTGTTCCCCTCACAGCACCGGGCCGGGGGCGCCGCCATTTCGGGCGGGGGGCGCGAGGCACCTACCATCTTCGCCGCCGCCAGCCGTGAGGAGCCGCCCCTCCCCCGCCACCGCCGCGCCTCAGCCCGCCCACTACCGTCGCCGCCCGCCCCGCCCGCTCCTATTGGCCCGCGCCGCCCCATTCTCGCCTCCTATTGGGCTTCGCGCCCGTCACTCACAGCGGCGCTGAGCAGCGTAGGGTTAGGTTGAGGAAGGAAATGCCCGCACGGAAGGCCCGGGGGGGGGTGTGTGGCGTGCGGGGCGGGAGGACCCGGATGTAGCGCCGGCCGCGGGGCACGCCGGGAGCTGTAGTCCGCGCCGCTATTCCCTTGGCCGCCCTCCGCCGTTAATTACGCGGCAGTTCATTAGCAGCGCTGGGAGAAGAGCGGCCAGGAGAAGGCAACGCCTCCGCCCCGTCCCCAGCCCAGGACCGGGACCCCGACCCTGGAGCGCCGCAGGGGGACGGCGGCCGCTGTAAACCCCAAATTCCCTCCACCCTCAGCCCCGCGCCCCCTTCCCCAGGCTCCCTGGCAGCCGCCACCCCGCCAGCTTCCCTCCTTCCCTAATTAACAATTAGCGCAGGAAGTTCCAGGCGCATCGCGGTGCTTTAATTACAGCTCGTGTTTTCGCAAGTTTATCTCGGACTCACACGTACGAAGTGGCAATAATTTTACAATTTAAAAAGCCCTCGGAGGCCACCCTCAAGCCAGCGCGGCTCCTCACGCGCTCCCGACACGAGGGACAGTCGCTCGCTGCGGCTCCTCACGCTCTCCCTCATCGCAGGCGCTCAGGCTGGGTCCCTCCAAAGCCACGGCGGCTCCAGGGCTCGATTCTGGCTCGCCCCAGGCCAAACCGACGCCGCGGGCAGAGCCCTCAGTGGCTCAGGGACTTCCTGCCCTTCAGCATGCGCCGCAGGATAACCTCGATGCCGCCCGGCGTGCTGATGCGCTTGATCCAGCCGTGCGTCCGTTTGCGCTTGCGGTTGTTCGGCTGATACTCGTTCCCACGCGCTTTTGTGCGGATCTGCTGGTGGTTCCAAGAAGAAACCGGGCCGGGGCCGACGCCTGCGGGCTTCAAGGAGAGATGGCTCCTGAGGGGCAGTGCCAGGGAACTTGAGAGGATCGAGGCTGTTCGGAGCTGGAAAGGGCAGGCTGCAGCTTGCTGCAGGAGAAAAAATCTTTGGGAAAAGGGAAATAAAACAGAGAAGTGAGATGAGAGAGCCCGGCGCTGTCAGGAAAATAAAGGGCTTTTTCTGGGCAGGGAGGGACGGGGCCGGCCCCGCCGCCGCCTCCCCCGCCCGGCCCCGGGGTGGCCCCGCACCCGCCCGCCCTCAGCCCGCCCCGGGGGGGGGGGCGGCGGCCGCCGTTACCTGCCGCCAACGGCCGGCGGCCAGAGGCGGCCCAGCCCCGCCATCGCCCTCAGCCCCTCCTGAAAACACCGTCCTCCCAACAACGCCGCCTCCCATTGGCTCCCTCCGCCCGGCCAATCACAGCCGGCGGAGGAACACGCATGCGCGCTGGGCGGGGGCACGCACGTACGACGCGGCGCGCCGCAAGGGCCGATGGGTTTTGTAGTCCTGTGGGGGCGCTGTTCCCATGGCAACGGCCGCGGGGTACGGCCTGGGCCCCCCCGGCCTTGCGAAGCGCCGAGGCCTCCCGCCTGTCGCCAGCCACTAACGGAGCCAAAGCCGCCTCTCACGGCTGATTTATTCCTCGCCAGGGCGGTTCTGCCGGCGTTTGGGGCCCTCCGGGGCGGGAGGGCCAAGCCCAGGCCCGGGGCCCTGCCACTACAGCGGGGCCTCCCCGCCCGTGACGGGGATGCTCCGGCTGCCCCCACAACTGCCACGACAAGCAGCGTGGGGCGCCGGCATCTGTTTTTGGAAGCCACGATGGGCCCGGCAGAGGGTACGCTGGTGCTGGGACCAGCACCGGGCTCTGATCGCCTTCGTCCTCTAACGTATATATGTGTAGATCGAGCGTGTAGGATGCGCCAAGGCACCTACGGAGAAGTTCGGCCTCGCCCGTTCCCGAGTAGGTGACTGTGCTTATCTGTGTTTTACAGGGCAGGAAAATGAGGTGCAGGAGGAGGAGGAGGAAGAGGAGGGCCGGCGCGGGGGTCCGAGGGTGCGTCACCGGTGACCCAGGGATCTCAGCCATCCTCGCTGTCTGCTCTGATCATCAAAAAGATCCTTCAGATTGCCTTGCTGGAGGCAAGCCCAGCCGGATCGCCACGAGCGGGCACCAGCTCTGGGCTTTTTCTGCCCTGGTTTGTTGTCTTCCTGCCAGGAGTCAGCCCGTCGGGGTGCGGGGATGCAATGCAGCCCTCCCAAACCCACGGCTCTGAAAATAAACCCCAGAGATATTCGTGATTTTACGTTTGTCCTCCTGTCCCGGTTCCTGGGGTCTTGAGCGTTGGTGCTTTCAGTGCACGGTCACCCGTGCTGAGCTCTGACACGCTCATGGCACTGACACGCTCGTGGCATGGACACGCTCACGGCACTGACACGCTCACGGCACTGACACGCTCGCGGCACTGACACGCTCGCGGCATGGACACGCTCGTGGCATGGACACGCTCACGGCACTGACACGCTTGCGGCACTGACACGCTCACGGCACTGACACGCTCGCGGCATGGACACGCTCGCGGCACTGACACGCTTGCGGCACTGACACACTCGTGGCATGGACACGCTCGTGGCATGGACACGCTCGTGGCACTGACACGCTCGCGGCACTGACACGCTCGTGGCATGGACACGCTCACGGCACTGACACGCTCGCGGCACTGACACGCTCGCGGCATGGACACGCTTGCGGCACTGACACGCTCGTGGCACTGACACGCTCATGGCATGGACACGCTCACGGCACTGACACGCTCGCGGCATGGACACGCTTGCGGCACTGACACGCTCATGGCATGGACACGCTCACGGCACTGACACGCTCGCGGCATGGACACGCTTGCGGCACTGACACGCTCGCGGCACTGACACGCTCGCGGCATGGACACGCTTGCGGCACTGACACGCTCGTGGCATGGACACGCTCACGGCACTGACACACTCGCGGCACTGACACGCTCGCCGCACTGACACGCTCATGGCATGGACAGGCTCGCGGCACTGACACGCTCGCGGTACTGACACGCTCGCGGCACTGACACGCTCGCCACACTGACACGCTCATGGCACGGACGCGCTCACGGCACTGACACGCTCGCCGCACTGACACGCTCGTGGCATGGACACGCTCGTGGCCCCTGGGAAGCCGCAAATAGCAGAATGGCGAGAAAATGGGAAAAGGTGAAAAAGGAACTGGGTAACTCATCCCACTGGAAGGGGCAAAGACCCGGGGCGAGTCCTCCCGCTCCCGCGGCTCCTGGCCGGCTCCCCACGGGCGGGCGGCGGGGCTGCGCTGGGTCTGGCGTTGACTGGCAACTCTCCTTGTCTGTCACGCCGAGAGCCCTCCTCTTTAGGAGGGATTTAAGGGGCTTTCTATGGCTATAGACCACAAGGACAAATAGCACCCCCAAACCCCAGAGCTCAGTTATGAAGCTGCTCGTGGGGAGAAGATGGAAGGAGAGATTTCGGGCTGAAGCAGATGAGCTGAGCTGAAGGCGTTGCTCCATCCTTCCCACCAAAAAGGCAAAAAAATGTAATCGGAGGAGCTGCAAAGCTGAGCAGCCTGCCAGCGCTGGCACCCTGCATCCTGCACAGGCTCCCGCCGCCTCGGGCATCTCCTCCTCTCCCCCTTTGCCTCCTGCAAGATTTAAGCCTTTCATTTGCAATCTCGACTCCTGACAATCCTTGTCAATAAATGAGGTGAGCATCCTCTTCTGTCTCTCTCTCTTTGTGCGGAGGACTCGGAGCGCAAGCTGGGATGTAGGGCACGCACTGAAGCGGAGGGGAGGAAGGTGCTCAGCACGGGGAGCAAAATGGCCAAAAGATGTGGGGTTTTTTTTCAAAGCTGACGATGGGAAGGGATTTGAGAGGCGTTAAACGGGATTGCGAGGAGAGAAGGGGAGACGGTAGCCTCGCAGCGACACGGCATTGCTTACGCTTAAATAGCCCTGTTAGATTGAGCGTGCTTTGAGCGCGGGGTTACAAAAAGCTGCCCGGCGATAAAACTTAAGGGACAGCTGCTGTTGTGATGCAATTGCAGTAAATGATTGCTGGCTCTGCCCGAGGAGCTGCTGTTGCTATGTGCGTGTCAAATCTGCTTGGATTTTCGGTGGGAGATCGAGGGGGCACCTGCACGCATCGCTGCCCGGCGGAGGGGGCAGGGTTTGCTGCTTCTCCTGCCTCCTCGCAATGGTTTCTTCCAGCCTGCTGCTGGAGGACGTTCGCTGCCGGAGGAATCCAACCGCCTTTTCTGCGGCTATGAGGTGGGGAGCGGGGGCGATCCCCCTGGAAATCCAGGGGGTTTGGGAAACGGAGGAGGTTAAGCGGGATTTCGGTCCCGGGGGTCAGGCACAGGTTACTCCGCCGTGCATTGCATAATCTTTTGTTTCTCAAGGTCTTCTTCCTTCCTAAAGAGAGATGTGTGGCAGGCAGCCAGCCGCGGCTCCAGGCTGCCGTATGTCTTACAGACGCTCTGCTTTCCCCGCCGTGCCGGTTCTTGACTGAACGCGATTTGTCTGCGTCCTGCGGGGCCCTCGGCGAAGTCCTGCTGATGGGGACCGGTCCTCCCCGTCCTGGGAGGCTGCATCCCTGCCTGTGCTGAGGATTTCAGGGCTGCTTCTCTGCTATGCTGAGGATTTCAGGGCTGCCTCCTTGGTTTTCTGTTTGTACGACTGAGAAAGCCTTGCTGTACGTACTCCCGCCTGTCCTGATAGAGCTGCTGTAATTGTATCAGGACGGGGGAGCCAGGCGTAGCGATAAATCCAGGTGCTTGCCACCAGCTGAAGCGGCTTTTTCACATTCCCCCAGAGGGAATTTTGCTTTGCAGGACCCAGGCTAAGCGGCATAAACCTTTTCTTGTGCATATCTGAGATCGGTGCTTAAACAGTCGTCCTCTTTACACCTTTCTCAATGCTGCAGTTTCTCCACTTTGCAGAGAGTGAATGACTGGGGGAGGCTGGGAAGAGCATAATAATATTTGCCTATTCCTCAGGAGTGTCGTGTGTCATCATTAATACTTGTGAGCCCCGGAGGGAAGGGATCAGAGCTGAACAAATTATTATGGCAGGTCAGATTCTGGCTGCGGCACATCTCCCGCTCCTCTCTGGCACCTCTCCTCCGAGGATTTGCAAGGAATTAGCAGATACCCAGTCCCTGCCGTTCCCTGCGAGGGGCCGGGCTCTGTGCAGGCAGGGGGCCGGAGGTGCTGAGCGGTGCGGGGACTCGCTGGCTTACGGGGCGGTTCGTGGCCGGCAGCTGCGGCACTGGGCCCTGCGGTAAATGATGCTCTGGGCTCGCTTATTGGGACCAAACGTTTACCAGGACTTCTCCTGGCAGGGACGGGCTCACGGCTTTGCGGAGAAACGCACCGTCCTTTCTCCTGCCCATAATTCAAGGTCTCCCCCGCGGGGACGGGAGAGGAGGAGGAGATTTTTGTCATTCCCAGCACCCTGGCTGTTTGGGACATCGACTGTCCCCAGCGACCCACTGGGGACGGGACCACTGCGGGAGGCAGGACCAGGAGGCGTTTTGGGGCAGGGCAGACCCTCTGCTCTGCAGGGGTGGCAAGGGCAGAGCCAGCTTGGCTGGCCCGTCCCGGCGCGGCCGTAAGCGTGCCCAGGCCGTGCTGTCGCATCCCTGGGGCAGATGTGGTGCGAGCACTGCCCTGATACCACCCCACTGGCTGCATGTCAGCCCCACAGGCTGCGTGTCAGCCCCACAGGTGCTGTGTCAGCCCCACAGGTGCTGTGTCAGCCCCACGGGCTTGGTCTCAGCCCCACGGGCTTGGTCTCAGCCCCACGGGTGCTGTGTCAGCCCCACAGGCTCGGCCTCAGCCCCATGGGTGCTGTGTCAGCCCCACGGGCTCGGTCTCAGCCCCACGGGCTCGGTCTCAGCCCCACGGGCTCCGTCTCAGCCCCATGGGCTGTGTGTCAGCCCCACGGGCTCGGTCTCAGCCCCACAGGCTCGGTCTCAGCCCCACGGGCTCCGTCTCAGCCCCACGGGCTCCGTCTCAGCCCCACAGGCTCGGTCTCAGCCCCACAGGCTCGGTCTCAGCCCCACGGGCTCCGTCTCAGCCCCACGGGCTCCGTCTCAGCCCCGCACGGCTGCCTGTCGCGTTACCCCGCCAGGCTTTCCGCCCTCCGCCCTGCCACGTCGCATCTCATCCCGTTTTTCTCCAGCTGTGACATGGTGCCATCAAGTTGTGTAAAATCTGAGCCCGAAGTAGGTCAGTAAGTTGTTTTTCCCCAGCCGGGTTATTCATCGCAGCGGCAGGGAGGGTGAAGCTGGAGAAATCCGCATGGGTGCTCCGGGAGTAGGTCTGGACCTGGGCAATAAATCATCCTCCCGGGATTAATCCCCAGCAGCCTTCGAGCATCCCCTCTCTTCTGGGAGCGGTTTCCTGGGGGCAGCTGTGATTTGGGGGGGACCGGGATGTGGGTATCAGCTCGGGGCGATGCCGTCCGCCTTCCCAAGCCCGTGCTGCGTCCTCGGCCTCGCGGGACACGGGGGCCGGCGGCAGGTTCACGCCGCGCCTGACTCATTGTTGTGCCTGGCCTTATGTAACCAGCGCCGAAATCTCGCTCTCTGCCGGGGGCGGCGGTGGAAGGTAGCCGGGATGGAGGGGGGGGGGAAGCAGCTCATCGCCATGGTTACCAGCATCTTTGCAAAGTTCTTCGCATCCATCTGGTTTCATTTTCAGCCTTTTCATCTCGCGGAGGGAACATCCCTTGATGTCTCTGGCTGCATCAGCCGCGGCAGACGGCGCGGTGGGTTAGAGGAGGCGCGTGGGAGGTGGGAGACGGGCACGCGTTGCCTCCCAACCCCGGAGACGAAGCCTGACATCCAGTCAAGTCGCTTAACCTCCTGTTCCTCCATTTCCCACCTAGCACGGCTCGACCAGGATGTGCTTTCTGACGGGATTCGGGTGGTGTTCTCTCGATCTGATACCCAGCAGGGACGGCCACGTCCTGGACCACGAGCTCCAGCCCGGGCGTAGCTGAGCGGAGGCATCTCAGCTCAGCCCCTTTCTTGCAGCGGGATCTGGGCTCGTACCCAGAGCCGGAGGCTGGAGGGCGGCTCCGTGAGCCGAGCCTGGGCTCCTGGATCTGCCTGCAGAGCTCCCGACTGCCAGAGCCTTCCAGCAAATCAATTCTGGAAATGAACAGGATGGACTGATTGAGTTAATCCTGAGAAGTTAATCAATGTCGAGGCGGTTTGGCCAGAAGTCCTGTTTATAATCCATACAGAGATCATTAGTACCTTGTGAAATGGAGGCGCAGCGCAAAGCCAGGCTTTGTGGAGATCAGAGGCGGAATCGTGTCCAGGTCCCCCAGGCTGAGCCCGGGGGGACCGTACCCAGTGCAGGATGCGGCCCGCCAGCCGTGGGCAGAGCTTGCGGAGAGCTCGCAGCCGTGCTCGCGGGGACTGCGAGACTCAGGGTCTGCCTGGCTTCCCCTCTCCCCCCGGCTTTTCCACCTGCCCCATCTCTGTTCAGCATTACCAGCTCAGAGCCGCTCAAGCATCAAGAGCAGCCCAAGCCTGGCACCAAGCTGGTGCTCGAAAGCATGGCAAGAGCCGTGCCACGTTTGTCCCAGCGCAGAGGCCGCTGGGCTTCTTCCAGCCAGGGCTCCAGCCAGTCTGGTACCCAGCTCCTCAGGCTCATCACCCATCTGGAAACGTGGCTCAGCAGAGCAGACCGGCCCCTTGCCAGCGAGGGCTGCATTTAGCTTATCCTTCCCAGGGCTCCGAGACCTCCTGCTCTTGCTCATCAGCTTGGATGGGTCCATCGCCGGAGCAGCCAAGGGAGCCCGGCGGCTGACGCAGCTGTGGAGCACGGTGCTCAGCCAGCCTGCGGGGAGCGGGGGGGCTGCGGGAAGGCTCTGGGTGTTGTAGGACCTGAGCCGCGTCCTGCATGGACGTGCTTGTGTCCAGAAGAGAGATCACCAACGTGAGCCCTGAGCCGCGTCCTGCACGGATGCGCCCGTGCCCAGAAGAGAGATCGCCGATGCGAGCCCGGGTACCAAACCGCAGAGAGCTGGGACTGCCGTGCCCCGCGTCGGGGGGAGCCCCCGGGCCGCTCCCCGGCCAGCGGCGAGGAGCAGGAGCGCCCAGGACCGGCTCTGCTGCATTTCCAGTCCCTACAATTCAGCACCCAGAGCCTCGCACAGCGTCTGCATGGGAGTCGGGCTGCTGTCCGCAACAGAGCCCGGCGAGAATCAAACGCTGGCTGCTGGCCCGAGAGCTGGCAGCGCTCCCCGGATAAGCCGCTCCGGCTTTGCCAAGGGAACCGTTACCCGGCTCGCTTGCCGGGAGCAAACAGGCTGGTTTTTCCCTGGGAAACCCGTGAGCCATGTGTTGGGCTGGGGCCGGAGCACGCGGGCTCCCCGCCGGCTGGCGGCTCACGGCAGAGCCCGTCTGGTCCCTGGGAGCACGCGGGGGCCAGGCTGGGCACGTTGGGGTCCGTAGAGGTCTCCGAGGAGGACGCGGTGTTGGCTTCCCCAAATGCAGGGACTGATAAAGCCGCAGCGAGGGAGGCCTCACTCCCCGTGCTTTGTTTTGCACGGTCTGCCAGCAAAGCGCCCGTAATCCTGCCGGGTGCCCTCGAAGGGGTTGGTCGGGGACCTAAGGGGGCTGCTCCTGACAGCGTCACTGGGATTTAGACGTTAAATTCCCCCCTGGGAACAGGCTTTTCCTTCTCCCCTCCGTGGGGGTCGTGGTCGATACCCGCAGCCACGGCTCGGGGGCAGCCGGTGCCCCCTCCTGCAGGGCAGCCCCGCTGCGCAGTGCCCGCTGGCTCTCTTTGCCCGGCGGCATCAATAATTCACCGTGTTTAGCTTCATCAATAATAAACGCGCGCCAGGCTGCCAGCCAGGGGAGGCAGGGACCTCCCCAGCCCCCTCCGCAGCCACCCTCGGCACCGCCAGGACGGCATCGGGCTCTGGTCCCGGCACCGGTGCCCCCGTGCCACCATCCCTTTCCTACCTCGCATCTGCCTTTGCTCGGGTCTGGCTTCACTCTCGGCCGGGCTCGGTGGTCCCAGCGTCCGCAGCCCTCTCCCAAAGCCATCCAAGCGCATCTGGAAGAGGAAACATCAAGGAATGAGCCTTGGGGACAGCAAGGAGAGTGCCACGTCCCCCCAGCCCGTGTGGTGCCGTGGGGAGGGGGTTTCCCACCCCCGAGCGGGCGCTGGGTCACTGCCCCCCGCCCCTGCTCTCTTGCTGTGTTATTTTCAGCCTCGGTTTGCGGAGTGACTTAATTAAAACCTTCATCTCCGGTCCCTGCAATTTCCATCTCTCGCTCTTTGTATTGGTGGTTTAGACTAGAGATACAGATATATATTTAATTGGCATAAATAATGCATTTTTATAGCTGAATCTTTCCTTAGCACCATATTTGGTGCCAGAAATAGCGTTCGCATTTCAAATGGGCTTTTCTTTGCGTGTTCCTTCCCTCGGCCAGAGCAGATCCCTTCTCGGAGGCCCGCGCCTGCGTGCCGGGGACTGCCTGGGTTTGCAGCCCCTTGAGTTCGTCTCTGCCGGGCAGCGTGCGTCGCACCAGCCCGGTGATGGGGATGTGGCCCAGGCAAAGCCGGACGGGCAGCGCTGGGTCCATCTTTGATCTGAAACAGAAGCCCGTTCGCAGAGGGCTGAGGAGGGCTGCGCGTTTGGGGAGCATCGCGGTCACCCCCGATGCATCCCCACAGGCACGTTCTGCCCTCGCTCGCACCGCTGCGGCTTTGCCCGGGGCTGGCAGCAAAGCGGGGGGGACAGGGCTGTCCCTGGTCCCCTGTGCCACAGCCGGGACCCCAGCAGGTCCCCGCTGGGTGCTGGAGCTGGTGATTAACCCCCCTTTCTCCCGCCCCCCTCTTGCCTTCGTTGCAGGGAGCATAATGCTGAACAGCATCACCGATGGGCTCCTCTGCTGCCTGATGGGCAAGACGACGAACGCCGTGGGGCCGCTGGACAGCGTTGAGTCCAGCAACGGCTACAGCTTCATGGAGGTGAAGCCGGGGAGGATCCTGCGGGTCCGGCACAGCACGCCCAACCGCCCGGCCCCGGAGGGGCCCGAGGAGACCCAGCCCGAGGGGCCGGAGCGGGGCACGGTGCACTGCAAGCGCAAGATCACCGTCTACCGCAACGGGCAGCTGGTGATCGAGAACCTGGGGGACGCCGTCCGCT
The DNA here is from genome assembly GCA_020745775.1 of Theristicus caerulescens. Taxonomy (NCBI): domain Eukaryota; kingdom Metazoa; phylum Chordata; class Aves; order Pelecaniformes; family Threskiornithidae; genus Theristicus; species Theristicus caerulescens. Next base: position 5,047,258 of record CM036579.1, read on the forward strand.
CCGAGATCCTGCACTGCCAGAACAGCTCGGGGGAACCCAACAGCACCGTGGAGCTGGAGCTCTCCGACCTGGCCGGCCAAGCTCCCGCCCAGGGTCCCGCCGGCACACCGGGATGCGGCACACCGGGATGCGGCACACGGGAAGCAGCCGCTGCCCCCGGCAAGCGTCGGAAGCGTAAACCCAAGAAAGTCATCAACATCGACTGCAAGAAGCAGATCACGAGCTGCAAAGGGACGCACAGCGACGTGGTCCTCTTCTTCATCCACGGCGTGGGCGGCTCGCTGGACATCTGGAAGGAGCAGCTGGACTTCTTTACCAAGCTGGGCTACGAAGTGGTGGCTCCCGACCTGGCCGGCCACGGCTGCAGCTCGGCTCCCCAAATCGCCGCCGCGTACACCTTCTACGCGCTGGCGGAGGACATGAGGGCCGTCTTCAAGCGCTACGCGAAGAAGAGGAATATCTTGATAGGACACTCGTACGGGTAAGGGACCGGGGGTCCCAGGAGGGAAGGGATGGATTCAGCCCCACCCTGTCCTCTCCTTGGCAGCAAATGCCCAACAAATCCTGCGCTTCGGGGTCCGACAAGCAGAGGAGGGTGTGGGGTTTCCCGTTCTGGGTTTAGCCCTCAGCTCTGATCTCCTACATCCTCTTGGTGCGCGGCCCTGGGTCCAGCTAATCCCAGAGCCTGCCCTCCAGCAGGGAAGCTGGCAGAGCACAGCCTATAAATAGAGTAAGCCCAAGAAAGTCAATTAGATGGAGACTAAGCAGTGCAGAGAGCAGGGCCGGGAGGAGAGGGAGCTGGAGTGGGCAGGATTAGACCAGAAGGACGAGGCTGGTCCAGGCTGGCAGGCACCCAAGCGGGTCCCAGCACCCTGCTCTGGTCTGTGCAGGAGTGAAACCCTGAGCTCAGCCCCTCTGCCCGGGCTCTGCAGGCTGTGGGGTTTGACTGGGGTTACCCTGCCCCAGAAAGGGGAGGCACGGCTCAAACGAGGGGGTGTAGCCTGGGCTCGGCCATGGATCCGTGGGATCTGCCTTGGGATGCTGCGTCCTCCGGGGACAGGAGCGTGGCCCCATGTCCGTCTCTCCCTGCAGGGTGTCCTTCTGCACCTTCCTCGCCCACGAGTACCCCGACCTGGTCCATAAGGTGATCATGATCAACGGAGGGGGCCCGACGGCGCTGGAGCCCAGCCTCTGCTCCATCTTCAACATGCCCACCTGCGTGCTGCACTGCCTGTCCCCGTGCCTGGCCTGGAGCTTCCTCAAGTGAGTGGCCGTCCCGGCACCGCGGCACTGGGGAGGGTTGTCCCCAGCCAAGCCGGCTTCCAGCCACCACGGGCAGGGACGCCGTGTCCTGCCAGCAGCGTCCCCCACGCTCCCGTCCCCCCGGTGCCGGGGCACCAGGCTGGGCTAACCCGCTGCCGGTGCCGGCTCTGTCCCGCAGGGCTGGCTTCGCTCGCCAGGGTGCCAAAGAGAAGCAGCTGCTGAAGGAAGGCAACGCCTTCAACGTCTCCTCCTTCGTGCTGCGCGCCATGATGAGCGGGCAGTACTGGCCGGAGGGTGACGAGGTTTACCACGCGGAGCTGGCCGTGCCCGTGCTCCTGGTCCACGGCATGCACGACAAGTTCGTCCCGGTGGAGGAGGACCAGCGAATGGCGGAGGTAGGGGACCGAGGGGGTGGGCGAGGGCTGGGGTCTCCCTGCCAGCGCGCGGCAAGGCGGGCAGGGGGCTCGTCCCGGCACTGACGCCTGCCGCTGCCACCATCTCCCTCCAGATCCTGCTGATCGCCTTCCTGAAGGTGATCGACGAGGGCAGCCACATGGTGATGATGGAGTGTCCCGAGACGGTGAACACGCTGCTCCACGAGTTCGTCCTGTGGGAGCCCGAGACACCAGCTGGGGACGGGCAAGGGGAGAAGAAATAAGGCGGCAGGCCGCGGTGACCGGGCTGCTCCGATGGGAGAAATGTTTTGGAGCGGAGAGGGGTTTGCGAGAGCGGAGGGGTGCGGCGGAGGCTGCCCTCGCCGGGAGCTCGGCCGATTTTCTTTCCCGGCCGCATCGGAGGCTGGTGGCGGAGCGCGGAGGCTCCCCTGGGCAGGGGCGCGTGGGGCCGGCGGCAGGAACACGGCCGACCTGGTCCCCGTCCCCTCGGGGATGGCATGGCAGCCGCTGGAGCGTCTTCATCCTGTTTCTTTGTAGTATTATTTTCCTCACGCAGCGACCCCCCCGGGGACAGAGAGGAGGCGGCTGCGGGGAGACTGGTCCCACCTGCAGCAATATGGGAAGAACTCGGAGGGGTTCCTCCAGGGAGAGCGCGTCGGCTCCGGCACCTTCCCGGCCAGGACCGGAGGAGCTGAGATGGGATTGCTTTAAGGGAAGCCAAAGGCTCCTTGGCCTCAGCAGCGGGATTTGCTTCTCTGAGCCCCGCAGCGCCTCGCTCGAGCCGGCTGGGGCCGGGAGGACGGGACCACCGTTATTGCCAGCAGCTCCCGCCTGGCGCTGGCGAGGGTCTGCCTGCACAGCTCGCCTCTGCCTGCACAGCTCGCCTCTGCCTGCACAGCTCGCCTCTGCCTGGCCGGGAGATGAGGACGAGGGGGTGACCTGCTCCCGTGGGCACGGTCAGGACCGTCGGCTCTCCTGTCGTGGTGGGACTGGCATGGCTGTGGTGGGGAGGACAACGCTGAACCCGAGCTCTCCCGCGGTCCCCAGTGCCACCGTCTGTGCAGTCACGTCCCCAACCACCATCGCTTTAGGTACCGCAGCGCTGGCTTCTGCAGAGCCCTCTGCTTCCCTCCCGCTGCCGCATCCTCGAGGCGCTCGGAGCCATCGCCACCACGCAGCAAGGCCCACAGCATCCAATCCACTCGCCCGTTCCAACTTCCAGCTCCTCCAAGACTCCGGGACCCACCGCCCGCTCCTGGACCACATCCCTGCCGGGATCACACCCATCCCTCGTGCACCGGGGGACCAGCAATACACCATCGCGTTGCCGCTGTGTCCGTCCTTGCCAACGGCTCCTGTACAGATCCGCGGGGTCTCGGAGCGACGAAGCAAACCGCGACCGTCTGATTGCTCGTTACCTGCCGACACCGTTTTGTACATAACCCACCGGTCCCATCATCTCCTCCCCTCTGTGCTTCGCATCCCGCTGCCAGGAGCCGGGCAGGACCGAGGAGGTAGACGAGAAGCGTCGAGCAGGGACCCAGGCGCCGTCGCGGGGTCTGGGGGCTCCCGGCCACGCCGGGGTGGGTGGGAGCCCGCGCAAACTGGGAGGACGCTGTGCTCGGGGGATGGCCCCAGCCTCCTGCTACCCCAAAGAGCGGAGCCGCTCCCTGCTTTGTTTCCCTCTTATTTCCCCCCATCTAAACCAAAGAAACAACCAGTCCCACGGAAACCTCACCCTTGGCCCACGTCCCGCCCAGCCCCGCCTCGCCGCGAACGGGGCTGGCACCGCACCGAGGCACCCCGGGCTGGCTCGAGGGGCTCCCGGCCGGGCAGGGCCGCTCCGACTGGGGCTGGCACCCACCTGCAAGGCGCCTTCCCCGAGGCTGAGCCCACCTTCCCCCTCCATCCGAGCGATGCAAAGAGGAAGGGTCCTCGGGAGCCAGCCCCGGCGGGACAGGGACCCCGTGTGATGTCCCCCCAGGCGGCCCCGCTCCGTCCCAGCGCCGGGGCAGAGCTGCCCCTCTGCCAGCGCCCACCCCTGCCGCGACCTGTCTCATAATGAGAATTTTAATGACCCTGGGTTCAGATCGTTTCCACGAGCCTTCCCCTGCACCACCCCTCCCACCCCGTCCTGGCCAGGGGAGACCCCGCAGCACGGCCGGCGTCCGCAACGAGGGTACCCAGAAACACAACCGTACCCCAAAACGCGGCTCTGCCCCCGCCGCGTCCCCCAGCCAGCTCCAGGCGACTCTCGGTGCCCGGCTGCGGGCCACGGCTCTTCGACCTCTGTTTGCCACGGAGTCTGTGCCGCTTGTCCCCACATCGCTTGTGCTAAGGCCAAGGCAAACCGCGCGCCGTAACCCCGCCGCTGAGCCACGCGCCGTGTTAGTGCCATTTCATACAGTAAAGCCGTGTTATATTCTCAGCCGCGTCCGACTCGATGATGGGGAGAGATGCGCCGGGCACGGGGGGCTGTCCTAGGAGCAAGGCAGAGCGGGGAAGCGAGGCCAGAAATCAGAGGCAGCTTGGATTTCTTAGCAAAAAAAAAAAAAATAAAAGAAAGATCTGCAGTGATTTATTTATCACCCTTTAGGGAAATAGAAAAATAGAAAAATTCTCGCCAGTGTTCACGACATAAAACCCACACCCAGAGCGCGGCCGCCGCCTCCCTGGACAGGGCAGAGGGGAGGTGCCAGCAGCGGGTGCCCCCCGGCCCCCCGGGGTGCTCAGCGCCCGCCCTGGATGTCCGCCGGCCGGAGCTGCCGCTCGCCCTCGGCCAGGAAGATGCGCATGGCCCTGTGCAGCATGTGAACGCCCAGGCGCCGGCGCCGCTCCGCCGGCCAGCTCGCCGCCACGCCGTAGCAGTTCCCCTTCCTCTGGTTGGTGATGGTCTGCAGCCCTGCGGGGACGGGGTCAGCACCCACAGCCCCCGCACCCTGCTCCCCAGCAGCACCCACGGCCCCACAGGGATGGAGGCGGCCCCGTGGCCCCCGCCAGCGCCCACTCCCAGGCAGCTTTCCCGCAGAATTGGGGGTTTGGGGGATCGCACCCAGACCCTGCGCTGGCAACTGGGGACCCCAAAGTCCCCGTGTGCCCCAGGATGGGCTGCACCCCGCCTCTGCATCCCCCCAACTCCCGCACGGGGTGGGAGAGAGGGACGCAGGAGTCGGAGCAGACCGATGCCGGGAGCTGCGGCAGGGGCAGGGGCCAGGGCAGCACCATCTCCCCGCTCACCCAGGGCCTCCACGATGCAGCCCTCCCGCGTGTAAGCCTCCGCCGGGACGGTGCTCTGGAAGCAGTGCACGGAGATGACGCCCTGCCCGCTCGCCCAGATCTCCAGGATGCGCCGCACCTTGGGGCAGCCCTGCGGGACAGCGGGCACCGTCACCACGGCCTCGAGCCCCCCGTGCCCATCGCCACGGCCCCAAGCCCCCCCAGCCCACCCACCTTCTGCGTCCCGGCGCGGTGCTGGCTCAGTGCCTCGGCGAGGTGGCGGTACGGCCGGGCACGCGTCCCCTTGCCCACGTAGAAGATGGCTTTGACGAAGGTCCTGAAGCACTCGGCCGGGCTCAGGCAGTGGGAGCGGAGCGGCAGGTTCTGGGTGGTCCTGGGGGTGCGAACCCCCAGCTTCGGGGCTTGCTGCCTCCCAGGGTCCCCGCTCGGACCCCCCTGGCACAGGGGACACGCGGGGCAGTGGCTTGGCCCTACCTGGGGTCGAGGAGGAGGTAGTTGAAGCTGGACTTGACCAGCCCTTCCCGCCAGTGCCGGCTCCGGTTGGGGTGGTCAAACTGCTGAGCCAGCGCCAGCTCATCCTGGGCGCAGTCAGGGACGCAGCCGGTCCGCAGCGCGGCCGCCAGCTCGGGGCTGTGCCCTGGGGCGGCCGTGCGGCATCGGGGAGCACCATCAGCCCCACGCCGGCACCATGGGGACCCCCTGGGCGGGCAGAGGGGGCTCCCCGGGACTCACCTGCCGTTTTCCCCTGACGTCTCCTCGCCAGCTCCTCCAGCCGCCGCAGGTACAGCCGCCTGGTGAGCTCCGTAACGGGCCCCGGGTCATCCCCCAGCGCCCGCAGCCGCCGGCGCAGAGTTTCATCCGAGAGGGGCCGCGGCAGCACTGGGCACGCTCGCCCATTCTGGACCGCGGTGTCCTTGGGGCTGGCGGTGGCCTCTGCGCCGGGGCTGTGCCGCTCGGTGGGTGCCTGTCCCCGCTCCTCATCCTCAAGATGCCCCTCGGAGCAGTGGGTGCTGCAGCCGGTGGGTGAGAGCGGCACGGCCGGGCTCCCCGGCTGCACCGCGGGGCTGCCTGGCAGCTGCGGGGTCAGGAGGTGGCTGAAGCTCCCGTGGGGCCACGGGGGCTGGTGTGTCCCCAGGGGCGAGGGGTCCTGCCACCCAGAACCACCCGCCAGCACCCTGGCGCTGGGGCTGCCGGCGGCATGGGGGGAGCCCCGAGCATCTGATGGGGAGCCCTGGGGGTGCCTGTGGTCCCCGGGGGCCAGCAGGACCGTGGGGCTGGAGCCGGGGGAGCCCCGAGCACCTGATGGGGAGCCCTGGGGGTGCCTGTGGTCCCCGGGGGCCAGCAGGACCGTGGGGCTGGAGCCGGGGGAGCCCCGAGCATCTGATGGGGAGCCCTGGGGGTGCCTGTGGTCCCCAGGGACCAGCAGGACCGTGGGGCTGGAGCCAGGGGAGCTGCTGGTCCCCAGCGGGGAGCTGGGCTGGCCAGGGGCTCCAGGGAGGATCTCGGTGTCATCCAAAGAGCCTGTCCCCTCTCCGTCCCCGCTGGACACGTCCTCGCCCCGCGGGGTGACGCAGTGCCCCGAGGTGGTGGCAGGGTCCCTGGGGACACCCCGGGGTGCTCTGAGCCTGGGGGGCCTCCGGGGCATCTCCAGCGTCTCATCGAAGAGGGAGGAGGAAGAGGAGGCGCTGAGCCGTGCTGCGGCGGCCTGGAGGCGGCTCTTGGTCCTGGGGGTGACGTGGCGGAGCCCGGGGGGCTCCGGTCCCCGGGGGGTGGCATCCCCGGCGGCAAGGCTGGCCGGGCTGCGGGGGGGGGGAGCCCCGGAGGCTGCACCCCTGGAGCCGCGCAAGCAGCTCCCCTGCACTGCCCACCGCTGAGCCATCTTCGCAGCGAGGGGCTGCCCTCGAGCCCCCCCAGAAATCCTCACCCTGCACCCGTTCTGCTTTTGGGGGGGCTGGCGGGGGGCAGCTCCCAGGCGGCAGCTCCGGTCGGGGAGGGGGCTTCTCCCGGCTCCAGCCCCCCGGCCTCGCTGGGCTCCAGGGTCTCCAGGGCGCTGACGAAGCACTCGCTGGCACCACTGCTGTCCCCAAGGCTGCTGCGGTCCCAGCCACCGGCCCTCGCCTCGAGCACCATCGTCCCCAGGCCGGGGTCCCCTGCCCAGCCCAGCGCTGGTCCGCGGGGGACACCGGGACGGTGCTGAGCCACAGCAGCCGGGGTGTCACCGTCCCCGGGGCTCTGGCATGCCACGGAGCAGCTGCTCAGGCCACCGCGGAGCAGAGGAGCCCTGGGGGGGTGCCCCGTGTCCCCGTGGGACCCTGCTGCGACACCGGGGCTGGGGGGAGCTCAGGGACCCACCGGGACCAAGCTCCCGCTGGGGAGAGGGGCCGGGGCTCCGGGGTCCCTCCCCGAGCTCATCCCCGGCCGAGAGCAGCGTGCTGGAGGCGAGGGGCTGCGGGGGCAGAGCTGGGCCCCCGGGCTCCGCGGGGGGCCATGGGGCAAGGCAGGGGATGGCGAGGGACGGGGGCTGTGGGGGACAGCCCCGCCGGAGCGGGGGCTCCCCTGAACCGCAGCCGCCCCCCAGCTCCGGCTCCTCCAGCAGGGACCTGCGGGTGCTGCTGAGGGGCCCGAAGGAGACGCTGCCATCGGTGCCGTCCTCCGTCAGGAAGGAGAGGGAGCGCCTGGGCCCCCCCCGGCTCTGGGGCAGAGATGGGGGTCAGCGCCCAGCCCGAACTGGGGGCTGGGTCGCCCCCCGACCCCTGCCCGGGCACCCTGGGGCCCTCACCCTCCGCGGGGGGCCAGCCCCGGGCACGCCACGAGTCCCACGGGATCCGCACACGGTCGCCCTGCTCCGGGTCGATGGCTCGTTCCCCATCCTGCGGGGAGGGGAGGCTGCTGCCACCGCTGCCAGGGCCACCACGGGGTGACGTGACCCCGCCAGGGCCAGGTGGGCACCCACTGCTCACCCACCCCACCGATGACGGGGGTCCTGGCACAGGCGGCACCTCCGAGGTGCCGTCCCCGTCCCCAGCGCCGTCCCCGCTGACCTGGTCTGGGAGCTCCGGGTCCCCCCTTTGCTTCAGCAGGAGCTCGCGGCACCTGCAGCACCCCCGGGACGCGGCGACGTGCAGCGGCGTCAGCTCCTGGGCGGACCTGGAGCGGGGAGCAGGGCTTCACCCCGAGCCTGCTGCGCACCCCCAGCTCGGCCGGGAGGTCAGGGTCAGGAGGCCAAGGTCACGGCCGTCCCCTTGGGGTCACGCCAGTGCCACCAGCCCCGCAGCTGGGTGCTCCGGCATCACGGGGAGGGGGGACGGGACACTGCGTGGCTCCGGCAGCGCCCGCCACCCGGCTGGATGGGAGTGACCCCCCCGGAGGAGCAGCTGGGGGTCCGCCCCCCCCCCCTCCAGCCAGGCCCGGGCAGGGGGGGCCCAGCCCGAGCCCCCCTAGGTCACTCCCGGTGCTGGGCTGTGCCCCAGGCCCCCAGGCATCGCCCCCCCCCGGTCGGAGCCGCACACGGGGGCACCCACAGCGGGACCCCGCCGGCAGGAGGCCCCCCCCGTGCAATGCACACGCCCCCGTGCAATGAACCCCCCCACCCCGTGCAATGAAATCCCCCCCGCCATGGCCCCCCCGTGCAATGCACACACCCCCCCCGTGCAACCCTCCCAGGGCCTGCACCGGCCCCCCCCCACCCCCGGTGCAGAGCCAGGGGTTCCCCCTCCCCAGTGCAGGCCCCCCCCCCCCGGGGCAGCGCACACAGGAGCAGCCCTAAGCAACCCCCCCGCGTTGCAGCACACGCAACGCGCCCCCCCCCCCCCGCCCCGTGCAACGCCTGGATTGCAGAGCCCCCCGCCCCGCTGCAATGTCCCCCCCCCCCCCGGTGCAGTGCAGTGCAGTGCCGTGCCCCACCCGTGCAGAGCCCCCCGCCCCGCTGCAATGTGTCCCCCCCCCCGGTGCAGTGCCGTGTCCCCCCCTTCCGTGCAATGTCCCCCCCCACGTCCCCTTACGGCTCGCGCCGCCCCGCGCCGCTCATGCCGCCCCGCGCACGCGCGCCCCGCCCCGCCCGTTCGAACCCCCCGCGCACAGGCACCGCCCCGCCGCTCATTGGCTGGCGGAGGCGGCCAATAAGAGCCGGCCGAGGGCAGCCACGCCCACCCCAGATGTGGGCGTGGTTAAAGGGCTGGGAGCCACGCCCACCGCCACGCCCCGCGCCTCCCAGCGCCTCCCAGTGCCCTGCACCGGCATTGCCCAGTGCCGACCAATGCCCTGCACCAGCGCCTCCCAGTGCCCTGCACCGGCATTGCCCAGTGCCGACCAGTGCACTGCACCAGTGCTCCCAGTGCCCTGCACCAGCGCCACCCAGTGCCTCCCAGTGCCCTGCACCAGCGCCTCCCAGTGCCCTGCACCGGCATTGCCCAGTGCTCCCAGTGCCCTGCACCAGCGCCACCCAGTGCCTCTCCACCCAGCGCCTCCCAGTACACCGCACCAGCGCCACCCAGTGCCCTGCACGGGCGCCTCCCAGTGCCCTGCACCATCTCTACCCAGTGCCCCGCACCATCTCCACCCAGCGCCTCCCAGTGCCCCGCACCAGCGCCTCCCCTCGCTGCCCCAGTGCCAGCGGCGAGCGCCCAGGGCTGCCCCCAGCCGCCCCTCGGGGTCCCCACGCCAGCCCCGCCACGCACGGGACCCCCGTCCCCACGGCCGGGGGGGGGAACACCCAGCACCGGGAGGGGACAACGCCACGCCACCCCCCCGTTCCCGGCCCCGAGCCACAGCACCAGCACGACGCCCGCTCAGCAAAACGCCTCTCTTGTCCCCCATCGCCGGTGACACCGCCCGCCGCAGCCCTTGGCCGACGCCCCCCGCCCCGGCTCAGACGGTGGCCTCGATCTCGGGGGGCTCGTCCTCCTCCAGCAGCCCGTACGCCGCGTGCGTCTGGAAGGGCCGCTGCAGCGGGTGCGCCAGCAGCTTGGCCATGCAGTTGTGCAGCTCCACGGCCGGCCCCGTCAGCGACACCTCGTACTTGTAGTTGGTGCCTTTGGTGTCCAGGCCGCTGAAGAAGGCGTACATCTCCTGCGGGGGGACACAGGGGGACGGGCAGCGCGGGCAGCGGGTGACGCAGCCCCCGCGGCGGCGGGGGGGACGCCCCGTCCCGCGTTTACCTTCCAGCTCGTCTCGTCGTCCTTCTCCTCCACCCCGTTGTGGATGTAAACCACGTCGAAGAAGAAGTAGGGGCACTGCAGCATCTTCTGCAGGGCGAGAAGCCGGGAATGGCACCGCGAAGCATTTCCACGCGCCGGGATGGAGCCGGAGCCACCGAGCTCACCCGCGGCGGGGACGGGGCGGCACCCACCTTCATGTGCTCCGACATGGAGAACTGGGGCTGGCAGCCCGGGCGGCCGAAGACCAGGATGGTCCGGACCACGTACGGCGGCGGGATGGTCTGCACGTTCTCCGTCACCGGCAGCTCGATCTTCTGCTGGCTGTGCCGGGGCGGAGGCGGCTCAGGGACCCCCGTGCCGCGGGCAGGGCTGCCTGCGGCTCGGGGCTGCCTGCGGCTCAGGGACCGTCCCCGCTTCGTTACAACTTAATGACAGCTCTGGGCTGCGCCGGGAAAGCAGCACCCACCCCGCAGCTGTCTGGGTTAAAAGCTCGCGGCATTTTTATAGCAAAGCAGAAAATTCATAGCCGGGGTGGGAAAATCCGTAGCCAGGGTGGGAGCCCCGACCCCCCGCCGCAGCCCCCGCCGCCCCCCCAGCCGTACTCACATCAGGTTGAACAGTCCTTCCAGATCTGCAGCCCCAGGTAAGGACCCGTCCCGGCACACGGACCCCTGCCCGCCCCCGGGGACGTCCCGCACCCAGCCCCGGCGGCCAGGCTGGCACCGGGGCACCCGGGGAGCTCGCGCCGAGGGAGGCGATCGCACCGGGCACCGGGGATGGAGCAGGGTGGGGAGACAACACCGATGACGGGGTGTTCGGTGGGTCTGGAGGGGCCGCGTTAAGCCCTGCCCTGGGGGATTCGGCGGCCCGCTTCAACCCTTCGGCCTCAAACGCCGATGCCGCTCAGTGCCGAAGCCGGCTCGGCTGTGCCGGGGATGCCAGCAAGGCCGCGGATCTGCTGCCATCTGCAGGCAACGGGCCCGGAGGGTCCCCGCTTGTGCTTGAGGGACCCCGTTTGCACCCAAGGGACCCTGTTTGCACCCAAGGGACCCCCGTCCCAGCCCCGCAGGCGGTGGGATACTGAATGACTTGCAGACGACGGTCTCCAGGTCGTAGAGGCAGCTGCAGACCTCGCGGGGGTCCGAGGTGAAGCCTGAGAGCTGAGAGGAGCCGGGGTGAGGGGGGCCCGGAGCCGTCCCTGTCCCCGTCCCCATCCCTGTCCCGCGGCCCCGCTCACCCACGTGGCGTCGTTGTTCACCACCACCAGCGCGAACTCGTGGCACTTGTCGATCTTGTGCTTCGTCCTCACGAACATCTCGATCATCTTCTGGGAGATGTTCAGCGCGTTGGTCTTGGACCTGCCGCGGGGGCCGGAGCTCAGCGGGGCCCAGCGTCGCCCCGGGCCCCAACCGCACCGGGCCCCGCGGAGCCAGGGCCCGCGGGGGTCCCGGGGCCAGCCCGGCCGGGAGCAGCCCCCAGCACTCACCCGTTGAAGGACTCCAGTTTGGGCAGCGCCATCTCCTCTGCCAGGTCCAGGCAGATGATCTGTGGGAGCGAGCCAGGGCTGAGCCCCCGCAGCCCCTCGCCCTGGCGTCGGGGCTGCGCCGCCCCCCTGCAGACACTCACCACCTTCTCGGGGCAGTTCACCCGCGGCGTCTTGACCTGGACCTCGGTGGGGGGCGCGGGGCCGGGCCAGGCGGTGCCGTCGGGCGCAGCCGTGCCCTGCGGGCTGTCGTCGGCGCTGGCTGCCTCGCCCTCCCCCTCGCTGCGGTTGCCCACGCTGGCCTGGGCGCTCAGCGCCCGGTCCTCAGCGCCCTCGGGGTTGGAGCGGGTCCTGGGCCGCGGCTCCGTCGCCTTCTCCTCCTCCTCCTCGGCGGCGCTGCCCGGCTCCGACGTGTCCATCACGCAGCCACGCTCCATGGCGGCTCGGGCGGTGCAGGGGACCGATGTGGGGTGGCTGCAGGGTGTCGGCGCTGCTGCAGCCCTGCGCCCCCCGGCCCCCCGGCTCCGTGCACCCCTTGCTCACCTACCCCCTGCCCCACGCACCCCCCTGCTCCGTGCACCCCCCCTGCTCTGTGCACCCCTTGCTCACCTACCCCCTGCCCCACGCACCCCCCTGCTCCGTGCACCCCCTGCTCACCTCCCCGCCGCCCCATGCACCCCCCCACTCTGTGCCCCCCCGCCCCGTGCACCCCCCTGCTCCGTGCACCCCTTGCTCATGCACCCCCTGCCCCCCCCACTCCATGCACTCCCTGCTCACGTCCCTCCTGCCCCACGCACCCCCCACTCTGTGCCCCCCCCCTTGCCCACGCACCCCCGCCCCGTGCAAGCCTCCTGCTCACGCCCCCCCCTGCTCCGTGCAGCCCCCGCCCGCCTCCCCCCGACCCCCCGTCCCGTCCCCCCGCTGTTCCCGCACCCCCGACCCCCGCACATCCCCCCGCACCCCCCCGGCGCGCGCTCACCCGCTCCCGGCCGCACGAGCCCCGCCCGGTACCGCCCGGAAGTGGCGTCACGCAGGGGCTGCTGGGATTTGTAGTTCCCCGGGGTCCCGCCGGGCACGTGGGAGCGGGAGGGCACCCTGCATCGCCGTGCACACCCCCCTGCACCCATGCACCGCCCCCTGCACCCCAAATATCCATGCACACATCCCTGCACCGATGCACCATCCCTCTGCACCCCAAAAACCCATGCACCCCCTGCTCCACCCATGCACTGCCCCCTGCACCCCAAATATCCATGCACCCCCTGCTGCACCCATGCACCATCCTTCTGCACCCCAAATATCCATGCACACCCCCCTGCACCCCAAATATCCTCACACGCACCCCTGCACCCATGCACAGCCGCTGCACCCCAAATATCCATGCACCCCCTGCTGCACCCATGCACCATCCTTCTGCACCCCAAATATCCATGCACACCCCCCTGCACCCCAAATATCCTCACACGCACCCCTGCACCCATGCACAGCCCCTGCACCCCAAATATCCATGCACCCCCTGCTGCACCTATGCACCGCCCCCTGCACCCCAAACACCCGTGCTCTGTCCCAGCACTCCAAACACCCACGCAGCACCCTCCAGCACCTGTGCACTGCCCCCCCTGCACCCTAAATACCCCTGCAGCACCCTTTGCACCCCCCGCGCACCCTAAATACCCCTGCAGCACCCCTTTGCACCCCAAACACCACCCTCCAGCACCTAAACACCTACGCGCTGCCCACAGCACCCCAAGCACTGCCCACAGCACCCCTGGGCTGGCTCCCTCCAGGCCCTGCACCCCAAAATGCCTCCTAGCACCCCAAATCCTCACGCACCCCCCTGTATTATGGGTGCCCCCCCCCAAACTCCAGGGGATGCTCAAGGACACAAAGCTGGGTGCATCCTCCCGGCTGGGTGCGAGGGAGCCCCGGGCGCACGGGGAGGGTCCGACGTGGGGCCGAGGTGCCGCGGGGCAGAGCAGGGAGGGTCGGTGTTGGGGGGCAGAGCCCCCCGAGACGGCTGCGCCGCCGGCACGGGCACGGGGCAGCGCAACGGTTAAGCGCAGGAGGCTGCCGAGGAAGAGGAAATCTCAGCAGGAACAAGGACAGGGAAAGGCCCAGGGCAGGGGCCGGAGGCGCAGCCCGCAGCCGGCGGGAACGTGCCGGGACGTGCCGGGAGCCCCGGCCGTGGAACCGGGACGAGCCCCGGGACGGGCGCGGGCTGGCGTGCGGCGTCGCGGGCAGGAGGCGGCCAGGATGGAGAAGGCAAGTGGGGCGTCCCGCGGGACGGGCGCTGCCGGGGGCTGGTCCCACACGGCCGAGGGCCTCCTCGTGCCCTCCGTGGGCAACCGCCAGCCACGGGCGTCCCTGCTCCCGGTGCCAGGCTCCGGTAGGCAATGGTGTGGCAGCACCAGGTCCTGCCCAGCCCCGGCTCCCGAGAGCGGGGCGAGGCGCTGCGGCCAGCGGCTGGCGGCCAAAACTCATCCATCCCCCTCCCGGCAAATCCGGGTGGGTGCCAGTCCCTCGGTGCCCCGGTGCCAGCCGGGGCCGGGCCGGGCGGACACCCCTGGTCCCCACAGCCCCCGCAGCCCCCACCAGGCGAGGAGGAGGATGAGGACGAGGAGAAGGATGAGGAGGACGAAGACATGGCGGGGGAAACCGAGGGCATCCTGCGCTACGAGGAGCACATCGCCGAGCTGCTGGCGACGGTGGCCCGGCTGCACCGGACAGCCGAGCAGCTGCAGCATCACACGGGCAGGTACCGGCACGTGGTGGCCGCAGGGCGTGGGAGGCTGCCACCGCTCGGACCTCTCCATCTCTGGCCTTCACCGCCCCACAGGGAGGATGAGGAGGGCTGGGAGGGCACTGCCAGCCTCCCTGCTGCCAGCCCGCAGCCCCGGTGCCTCGACGGCACGCTCGACACCGCCACTGGTCTGGAAGGTGGGTGCACCGTGCCATGCTGTGCCGTGCCGTGCCGGCAGCTCACTGCCTGCCGCAGGGACCTGACCCCGGCCGCGCTCCCTCTCCCCAGCCCACGGCCCCGACCTCTTTGCGGACCTGCAGCACGCCGTGAGCTCGCTGGAGCGCGCCGTCTTCTCCCGGCACCGGCAGGCACCGACGCAGCCTCTGCCCGGCGAGGAGTGGGCACGGGCAGTCAAGGTGAGCCACGCCGGCACAGTCAGCCCAGACACCAAGGGGATGGGCACCAGCTGACCGGCCCTGTATCCCCAGAGCCTGGAGGAGCTGGACCGGACACCAGGCTGGGCCAGGAGGGCGACGCACCGGGGCCTGGAGGAGGGAGCGGGCGAGGGGCTGCCGGCGGAGGAGGCGGCAGTGGCGGCTGCGGTGGCAAAGAACGTGGCACTGAGGGCGGCCCTGGAGCACCGGGACGAGGAGCTGAGCCAGGCCACGGCCTCGCTGCGGGCGCTGCAGGGGGAGCGTGACCGGCTGCAGCAGAAGGTGGGTGCCAGGGGCACGGCAAGGGGGGGGCACTGCCCTGGTGCAGCCCTCGGGGTGCCAGCGGCGCAGCCCCCGGGGCTCAGCCCGGTGCTCGGTGCAGGTCCGGGACCTGCGGGATGCTCTGTCCAGGCTGGAGGAGCCGGGGGGCCCCGGCAGCGATCCCCCCACGCTCGGCAGCCCCCCGGCACAGGGGGAGCCCTGGCTGCCCCAGGTGAGTGTGGGGCCGAGGTGGCTGCGGCTGCGGCTGCGGCACAGCGCGGGGCTCAGCGGGTGGGATCCTGCCCTGGTGCCGGGCTCTGCCTGTCCCCTCTGCAGGACCTGCCCCAGTGCGGCGATGGTGCTCAGCCCCACGGCGCTCAGCCCCACGGCGTGCAGCCCCACAGCCCCCTCTCCCCAAAACCCTCGGAGGGTGCCGGCCAGGAGCAGGAGCAGCGGGTGCAAGAGCTGCAGGGGTGAGTCCTCCCCCAGCTCCAGGGCTGCTGAGCCCTCGCTGGCAGGGAAACTGAGGCACGGTGCCGGGCCCTGGCCGTGCGGTTAACCACGGGCACCGGCGGTGCCCAGGTGCCTGGGGAGGCTGCAGGAGGTGAACCGGCAGCTGGCGGCCGCGCTGCAGGAATGCAAGAGCGATGCGGAGCGGCTCAGCATGGTGCTGGGCCAGCACGAGTCCCGCAGCACCGCCCTGCGCCTGGCCCTGCGCTGCAGGTGGGGACGGGGACGGGGACGGGGCGGGGGGACACAGCCTGCGGTGCCACGCTGAGCCCCTCTCCCTGCAGCGAGCGCTGCGGGGGGGCCTACGCCGCCCTCCTCGACCTGGTGCGGGCGCAGCTGGACGGTGCCCGTGGCGGTGAGTGCCAGCCTGGGGGGCTGCGGGGTGGGGGGCGGCTGGGGGATGCTGGGGAGGTTATGGGGAGGGTGCTGGGGGTGGACGGGGGGTGCTGGGGGCTATCAGGGACGCAGGGAGGACGCAGAGGGGACGTAGGAGGGATGCAGCGGGATGCGCAAGGGATACTGGAGGGGTATTGGGGGGATGCTGGGGGATGCGGGGAGGATGCTGGGCAGATGCTTATGGATATCAGGGGTGCAGGAAGGGTGCTGGGGAACCCCAGTCCCCAGCACAGCTCCCGTGGGCACATACTGGACACGGACACACCTGAACGCTGCCTGCCCCGTGCCCAGGAGCCGCAGGGGAGCAGAGCCCAGGGCACGGCTGGGGGTCCAGCCCCACGCCGACGGAGGGGCCGCAGCTCCCGGGCCGAGCGGAGCCGGACGGCCAGGAGGAGAGCGGGGACGGCGGCTCCCCCAGGCCGCAGAGGTACCAGGGGAGGAGACGGGGGGACGCGGTGCTGGGCCAAGGCTGATCTGTCCCCAGGGTGGCACCGCGCCCCCGTGCCCACCCCAGCGGCGTCCCCGTCCCCACAGCACCCCGGCACCCCACGGGATGGAGGAGGGGGCCCTGCGCGAGCACATTCGCCGGCTGCGTGCGGAGCAGGCGGCCGTGGAGGCGTCCCTGCACGACGCCCCGGCGCCCGCCTGCGCCAGCACCCGCTGCAGCGAGGACGCCCGAGCCCGGGCTGAGCGGGCGCTGCGGGACGCCAGGGCTCTCCTGCCCGGCTGGAGGCGGCTGGAGAAAGCGGAGCTGCTGCAGGACTTGGCGATGCTCAAGGTGAGATGTCGGGGGACGGGGGGGGCCATCCCCCGGGTCCCTCCCCGCTGCTCCGTGCTTTGAACAGAGCAGCTGGGAGAAGGGCAGGGGGTGATGCACGGCGGGAGGGAGCGGAGCCGGGGGAGCTGGGGCCGTGCCTCAGTTTCCCCTGCCCGATGATGACGCCGCTGCCCTGCCAGGAGGCCATGGCCGACCTGAAGACGCGGCTGCAGCTGGCGGAGAGGGAGAAGCGGGGCCTGGAGGTGCTGGTGGCCGGGCAGGGGCCGCGGGAGGCTGCGCTGCGCCTGGTGCTCCAGCACCTGGAGCGGGAGCGGGATGGGGGGCCCGGCCGCCCCCCCAGCCCCCCCAGCAGCTCCAGCAGCAGCGAGGAGGTAAGGATCGCTCCGACCTCCCCACCGGGACCCTCCCTGGGGCCAGGGGTCTCCCCAGGGACGGGACCCACACCCAGCCTCTGCAGGATCCCCAAACGGGCCGGGTGGGAGCGGCGGCTCCCCGGCACCCTCCGGACCGGGAGAGGATGGAGGAAGAGCTGCTCCGTGCCCTGGCCCGGTAAGAGACCTCACGGGCGTGCCGCGGCCCTGCCACGGGAGCCGTGCCGGCACTGGGCAGCGTGCCGGGCTGGCTGCCATGCGGGTGTCCCCAGGGTGGAGGAGCTGCGCGCCCGGGCGCAGGCTCTGGTGCTGTCCCTGGAGCAGAGCAGTGCCGCCAGCCGCGCGCAGCAGGCGCAGTGCGTCGCCGTCACCGCAGACTTCTTCCACGCTCACAGGTGGGCAGGAGGCACCCGCTTCCCCGCTGGGCGGGCGGTGGGTGCAACGTCCCCCCGCACGCCCCGAAAGCACGGTGCCTTCCTGCATGCCCTGGATGCGCACCCCCCTGCATGCTCCAGATGCACGGTCCCTTCCTGCGCACCCCAAAACCATGATCCCTCCTTGCACACCCCCAAACCACTGTCCCATATTGCACATCCCCAACGTGTGGTCCTCCTTGCACACCCCAAAAACATGGTCCCTCCCTGCATGCCCCCAATGCGTGGTTTGTACCTGCAGACCCCAAAATTGCGGTCCCTTCTTGCACACCCCAAGAGCACGCTCCCTTCCCGCACACCCCAAAAATGCGGTCCCATCTTGCACCCTGATACGCAGCCCCTTCTTGCACACCCCAAAAGCGCGCTCCCATCTTGCGCGCCCCTGATGCTCCGTCCCCTCCCGCACACCCCAAGAGCCTGGTCCCTTCCTGCAAACCCCAAACCCACGCTCCCTCCTGCCCTCCCGGTCCCCTCGGTCCCCTCGGCGTCGCCCCCGGGGCCGGGATGCTGAGCGTGGCCCCCGCAGCGCGCTGGCCCTGGCGTACCGCGGCGCCCGGCGGAAGCAGGCAGCCCAGCTGCGGCGGCTGGAGGTGCAGGCAGGTGCCCTGCGCAGGCAGCACGCCCGGCGGGCGCAGGCGCTGGCCCGCAGGCTGCAGACCCTGGAGCAGGGGATGACCGGCAGCGAGACCTGCATCTAGGGACCCCCCGTCACCCCCAAGACCCCCCGTGCCAGGAGGCACCCGCTGTATCCCCAGGGAGAATAAACCACTGATGCTCGTGGCTTGGCCAGCCCCACCGCGGCTCGGGCTTGGGGGCTTTGGGGGGGCTCAGGCAGCCGGACCCCCAGCTCGGCTCATCCCAGCAGGGCCGGGAACAAAGGCCGTCCCCTCCCCGCCGCCCCCGCTATCTCCCGGCGCAGATGAAGCCATTTCGTTATCCCTGACGTGGGATCAAAGGTGATGGCGGTGGCCGTGGCGGCCGGGGCCCCATGCATATTCAGGAGGGAAGAGGAGCAGTGACCCTGCGCCGGGGGCATCCTCGCCGGGCAGGGGGGGGTCCCGGCAGCGGGGCTGTGCCGGGGGGCTGCCGCAGGGAGCTAGGGGCTAAATCCAGCGGCCCGAAACCCGGCACGGTGGGGCATTTGGATAGCGGGAGCCGGGCTGAGCGTGGGTCTCCGGTGGGAGGATGCACAGGGCTGTGGGGCAGCCGAGGGCTCACGCTGCAGGGTGGAAGGGAAACTGAGGCACGGAGCTGTATATAAGCTACAACGAGGCCTGCATCTCCCCGGAGAGATCTTGCAGCGGAGTTCAAGGCTCAGTGGATCAATAGCTGGAGCCGTGGTGATGGAGAGGGCAGAGAGAGGGCTGCAGGGCTGCATGGATGCAGGGGTGCAGGGCTGCGGGGATGCAGGGCTGCGGGGATGCAGGGATGCAGGGATGCAGGGTTGCGTGGACGCAGGGCTGCGTGGATGCAGGGATGTGGGGACACAGGGATGCAGGGGTGCAGGGATGCGGGGATGCAGGGATGCGGGGACACAGGGATGCAGGGGTGCAGGGATGCGGGGATGCGGGGATGCGGGGATGCAGGGATGTGGGGACACAGGGATGCAGGGGTGCAGGGATGCGGGGGTGCAGGGATGCGGGGATGCAGGGCTGCGGGGATGCAGGGATGCGGGGACACAGGGATGCAGGGATGCAGGGGTGCAGGGATGCGGGGGTGCAGGGATGCGGGGATGCAGGGCTGCGGGGATGCAGCTCACCCCCCCGAGCTGCCCGTGCCCTTCGCCCCCACCGCCTCTCCACCAGCCGGGAGCCCTCCGAAACAGGGGCAGCCCCGTGTCCTGGAGGCGGCAGGGCTGGATCGAAGCAGAGCTTTCCCAGGCCCCGGGGAGCAGCCCCGGCACGAAACGGGAGCAGCGGTGCCATGGAGCCCAGCCCTCGCAGCCGCCCGCTGATCGGTGTGGCAGGCGCTGCCGCATGCCCGGCACAGAGGAGCAAGTGCCCGCGCCCGGGTCACCGGCAGCCGACACAGATACCGGAGCTGGGGGGCTGCCTGTGCTGCCTGCTCCCAGCCCCTGTCCTGCCTGCACCCCCATGCCCGGCTCCGGCAGGGCCCGCGGCGCGGCTCGGTCCGTCCCGGCTTGTGGAGGGGTCCCGGGGGCCGGCGGGGGCCGGTGGCGGTGGCATGGAGGGGCTGACCCGCAGGTTGAAGGTCAGGGCTCTGCGCTCAGACCCCTTTTCAGATTCAAATGGGTTCCTGGGGGCTTTGTGCGGGGTCAGGCTCCACCGAGAGCCGCATGAAAGGGCCGGGGCGGCCGGGGCGGCTTCAACCCTGGGTGCCAGGAGGAGGGGGAGGGCAGGCGGGACCTGCCGCCGCCCCCACCCCGGCTGGAGGGGTCCCCCCCGCCACGTCCCGCTGACCCCGGGGCCAGACCGGGTCCCCCCAGGGGCACACGGGGAAGGGGTGCCCCAGGCTGCGGCGTCCCCACCGTGCCCAGCGGCCACGGGGCTCAGGGCGGGCTGAGGTGACCTCGGCTCCCCGTTCCCACCGCTGCGCCAGGCCCAGCCGCACTGCCCTCCTTGGCACACACCGAGCCTGTGCCAAGGATGGAGCGTGCCGTGAGCTTGGGGAGCGGAGCCAGGGGCCCCTGGTACTGTGCCACCTGCCGGGCTGCTGGCACGGCATGGCACGGCATGGCACGGTGCAGCACGGCACGGTGCAGCATGGCACAGCATGGCACGGTGCAGCACGGCACGGTGCAGCATGGCACAGTATGGCACAGCATGGCATGGTGCAACATGGCACGGTGCAGCACGGCACGGTGCAGCATGGCACAGTATGGCACAGCATGGCATGGTGCAACATGGCACGGTGCAGCACGGCACGGTGCAGCATGGCACAGCATGGCACGGTGCAGCACGGCACGGTGCAGCGTGGCACAGCGTGGCACGGCGCAGCACAGCAGCTGAGGGCGGCAGAACCCCCCTGCTTTGCCTGCTGCTCACCCCCATGGGCACCCAGAAACCTGCAGCTCCCCAGGGAGGGCTCCACGTGCCAGTTCATGATTTGCAAGATGCTGCCATTCGGGCCCCCTCCCTGCCTCAGTTTCCCCTCTGTGGAGCAGCGTGGGCTGCTGGAAAACCGAGGGGCTGCAGCAAAACCCCCCGGCCCCCTTGGGCAGTGTGGGGCTGCACCCCGTTCCCTGGGAGAGTGGGTCCCGGGGGGCTGCGAAACACCACCCCGGTGGGGGCCCGGCTGTGCCGGGGCGAAGCCGGGAGCGAGGGAAGCAGGGAGGGCGGCAGGGTGGCGGGCGCGAGATTCCTCCCCGCCTGGGGAGGGAGCGTCCGGCCTGGGTGGGGGCCTCGCAGGATCTGATATCCCGGGAATGCAGGGCAGGGAGCTGCCCTCTCTGGCGGGGGGTGGGAGCCGGGGGCAAGGGGGGCTGGGGGTGGCGGGGGCCGGGTCCCCCTCAGCCGCTCTGCAGGGCTGGGGGCAAAACCGCGGCATCGGGGGGCGAAACCGCCGCTCCATGGGGTGGCCGTGGGGGGCACGTGGGGGAGCGAGAGCCCGTGCGCACCCCCGTGCGTGGGGCTGCGTGTCCCCTGCACACGCGTGTGCATCCCCGTGCGTGGGGCTGCGTGTCCCCTGCACACACGTGTGCACTCGGTGGAGGCGTTTGCTGCGTGGGCCCATGCTGGGTGCTCCCTACACCGGCGTGCGAGCCCTGGGGCAGCCGTGGGGCACCCGTGGGGCACAGGGCCATGCCCTGGGGCAGCCGTGGGGCGCAGGGCCGTGCCCTGGGGCAGCCCTGGGGCGCAGGGGTGCAGGGCAGCCCTGCCCGGGGAGCCGAGCAGCCGCGGCACAGCTGGCCCTGGCCTCCCTTTGTCCTTCGCCTGCCGCGGCGCGGCCGTAGTTCGGCCCTGCAAGGTCATGCGCTCCCGCGGCTGCTGTGGGAGGGTCGGGACCCCCGGCCACGAGGGCCCCTTCACCTCCCCGCTGGCTCCGGAGCTGCTCACGCTTGCCCTCGCCGCCCACGGCACGCACGCACATGCCCGCACGCCGGCTGGCAGGGTCCGGCCCCAGGAATGCAGCACCCTCGGCCCCGCGGCAAACAGGGGCTGCTGGGGGCTCTGCAAGCTGCTCCAGGGCAGAGCGGGGCCGGATCCTGCCCGACGGCTGAAAATCAGGGGACTGAGCTAAACCGTGCAGGGCCGTGCCCCCCCTGCACAGCCCCGCATCGGGGTGCAGGTCCCTGTGGGGGTACGGCCTGGGGGGACGGACAGACAGACGGCTGGGGGGGCAGCTCCTGCATGGGTTTGGGAATGGGCATGGCTGTCCTGCAGCCCAGAGTGCTGCTAGCTGGGATGCCAGTAACCAGGTCAGCGCTGGTGGCACCGGCATCTGGCTCTCCGGTGCTGCTGGCACCCAGCTCTCTGGTGCTGCTGGCACCCAGCTCTCCGTTGGCGCTGGCACCCAGCTCTCTGGTGGCACGGCCACGAATCTGCACATTTTGGCAAGGGTCGCTCAACCGCCCTCCAGCCCAAAGGCTGCGGGGAGCTGGGGGTCACTGCTGCCACCCGTCCCCACGCTGGAGCTGGGTCCGACACCGAGCCTGGAAACCTCCCCGAGCCCCGCGGGCGCCTCTGCCGAGCCGGACCCTTCCCGGGGGCGTCGGGGCGGCACGAAACGCGCCGGCAGCTCCCGGCTCCTGGGGGCCCTTTTGTGCGGCGGAGTCAGCGGAGCAGCGCGAGGAAGGAGGAATTCCTCCGGAGATCAAACGCCTTCGCCAACTGGACATCGACGTCAAAACAAACCCGGCTCCCACCGCGGGGCCGGGAACCGCGCGGGGGAGAAGATCCAATTTCCTCCTTTGTTCCTGGATTATTATTTTTTGCAGGGGGCGAGGAGGCGGGGGAGCGGCAGGGAAAGGGCCATAAATCACAGCCTGACAGAAGAGAAAGGAGAAACGGGGCCGGCTGCAGGTGGGGGTGACCCCCCCCGCCTGGACTGGGACCCCCCCGAGCCCGGCTCCTTCCCAGCCGGCTCTGCCGGGCGTTGCTGCCCGACCGCGGCAGCCCTGCGGCATCGGCCCCGTGCACGGCCCTTGCCGGGCACCTCGGCGTGGCCGTGTTAGCAGGTACCTGGGGAGCAGAGATCCCTCCAGACAGGAGGAAATGGAGGTTTTATTTATGGCCAGAGCTGTAATCCATCCACCTCTGCCGCACCCTGGCTCCGGGCTCGGTGCTTTGCTGGGGTTTTTTATATCCAATCCGCTCTGCTTCGCCTGTCCCTTAACCCCGATGGAGACGCCGGCCGCGGCGTGTGGGTTGGGAATGCCAAGAACGGTGGCACGAGGCGCTGCAAAGGTCCCGGCAGCGCTCGGTCCAAGCCCGTCCCTGCAGCGTGGGCATCGCCGGCCACTCCGCTTGCCACCAGCATCCTCACCCGGCCCCAGCTGGGCCCACGGCACAGGGTCCCCCCCGAGGGGACACTGGGGGGGACACAGGAGGGTGGGGGGCACCCAGCCCGCCTGCGCCCCGGCTCCGCACCCTGCCCGCCAGACTTTGCCCCTGAAGTCAAGGTGAAAGGCACGCTGCCAGGAGACACCGGGGCTGCCGCGGCACGGCCAGGAGGAGAGTTTGGCCCCCGGGTGAAAGGCAAAGGCAGGGCCGTATCGCGGGGCTGCTCCCGGGTCAAGCACCTTTCCGCACAGTTTATTTCTTCGTTAATGATTAACAGGGCGGCAGCAGGCGGGTGCTGCGCACCCACAGCCGGCACCCCAGCCCTTCTCTGCAGGGCCGGACGACGAGCTCTTACGGGTCCGACTTGATTAACCACATTACAAACGGATTTTACGGGGCTGCAGGCAGCCCAGCCCCGGCCCTGGCCCCATCCAACCCCTCGCCCGGTCCCGGGGGCTGCGCAGAATTGGCGGTACCCGGGGGATCCCGGGTGCCACAGGAGCACCCCGTGGCACGGCCCCGGCCCTCATGCCCCGCATGAGACGGGGAGCCGCGGCCTCGTGCTGTTTGCAATAATTAAAGATCCCGCTGGGGCTGTCGGCAAGAGGAGGGGATTGCCGATGCCGGCAGCTTGGCCACGGGCCAGGCGCGGGGAATCGCTTCCCATCCTCCCACCGCGGCCCCCGCGGCCCTCGAACGGCATCGCACCGCACCGTGACGTGGCGGCCGAGCTCTGCCCGTGCGCGGCAGGGCTGCAGCGGGGCTCGGCCCCTGGCCCCGAGGGGACGCCAGAGCTTGGCGGTGAATCTGCCCCTTGCCGCGCCCTGCAGCTTAGGGGTCACTTGCTGGGGTTGGGGGCCAAGGACCACAGCCGTAACCGCAGCCCGTGGCGTGGCACGGCCTTGCACGCCGGGCTCCCGGTGCAGCCCCAGGCAGCGGGAGGCACCCAGCACTCCCGGGGCCACCGAAGGGCTCTGGTCCCCAAAGGGCATCGGGGGGGGGGGCCACCTCCAGCCACCTCCACTGGCCAAACCACCCGCTCCATCGCGGCGGCCAGGCCACGCCATCGCCGCGCCGGGCACCGCACCGGGGCCGTGCCCGCCTCCGCCGCAACCGGTACCGCCGGCCCGCGGAGCCTCCCGGCCCCGGTGCCGTGCTCAGCCCCGGTCACCCCCGCAGCCGCCCTGCCCGGTGCGGTGCGGTGCGGCGCGGCCGCCGGGGCCGGGGCGGGGGGCGGCGGGGGCGGCCCGGGGCGGCGGGGCCGGGGCCGGGGCAGGACCCGGCGGGCGGCGAGCGGAAGGGGAGGAGGACGGGGAGGAGCATCCAGGGCGGCCACCGCGGCAGCGGCTGAACTTTGCTCTTTCACGGGAGGCGGGGAGAGCCCCGGGGCTCGGCGGAGCCGGTCCCGCCGGACCCGGACCCGGACCAGGCTGCATGCAGCGGCGGCGGCGGCGGGGCCCGTAGGGGCGAGGGCGGGCCGGGGCAGCGCCGCCTCCTCCTCCTCCTCCTTCTCCTCCTCCTCCTCCTCCTTCCCTGCCGGTGCCGCGGAGCGGAGGAGCCACCGGGGGCGGGCAGCGGCGGCCCCCGCATGCGGCCGAGCCCCGGGGCGGCCGCCGCGCCCGGAGCCGCCGCGCCCCGCGGGGGGATGCGCCGGGCTGCGCCCCGCTCCCGCCGCCGCAAAGTTTCCGCGGGGCCCCCCCGTTAACGGGGGGGGGAAGGGGGGAAGGGAAGGAGCCCTGGGATAGGGGGTGGGGGACGGGAAAAAAAAAAACCAAAACAAACCCATAAAAATCCCAAAGCGGCCGCCACCCCCCAAAAAAACTTGCTCAACTCGTTCCGGGAGGCGCCGGGCGCCGCGCACCGGGCGCCGCTCCATGCGGCGGCGGGGCCGGAGCTGAGCCCCGGGGCCGCGGAGCCATGGCCATGGTGGCCGGCGGCTGGGGCGAGCCCAACGGCGGCGGCGGCGGCGGCGGCGGCGGGGAGGAGGCGGCGTCCCCGGCGGGCGGCGGCAGCGACGCGGAGCACGGCGAGGAGGAGCGGGCCGGGGCGCCGGTGGACTGCGTGGTGTGCGGGGACAAGTCCAGCGGGAAACACTACGGGGTCTTCACCTGCGAGGGTTGCAAGAGCTTCTTCAAGCGCAGCATCCGCAGGAACCTCAGCTACACCTGCAGGTAGGGGCCGGGGGAGCGGCGGGGGGACCCCGGGGGTGGCGGAGCCCCGGCACCATCGCAGCTCCGGGGGTGGCCCCCGGTGCGGGTCCCCGGCGTGGCTCTGCGGTGGCCCTCGGCGCTGGCCCTGCCGTGGCTGCACGCTGGCCCCGCTGCAGCGCTGCCGGGGGCCCCGATGCGGCCGCACCGTGGCCCTGGGCGCAGCGCGGGGTCCCCCGCTGCGGCACAGGGGTCCCTCCGTGCTCTGCACCCCACATGAGCAGCCCCTGCGCCCACCGCGCCCCCAGCCCCCGGAGGGGGGGATGCCCTGGCTGCCCTGGGCCGTGGGGCGCAGCCGGTGTCCAGGTCCTCGCCATCGCCTGGCTCTGCTCCGGCATTAATCGCCGTTCCAGGCTAATGCCTGAAAACCCGCCGTGGCTGTGAGTCACTTCGGTCACGGCCGCCGTACCCGGAGAAAGCACCAGTGCGGCAGCGAGTATAATTTTAACCGGAGGTGTCAACAGCCCGGCGTGCTGCGGGCGCCGCTCCGGTGAGATGCCGGGGAGCGGGGCTGCGGCCCCCGCGCTCGGGCCGGCGCTGCAGCGGAGCCGGGCCCACCAGCAGGACCGGGATACAACCCCTGCGAAGTTTGGAGCTGGAAATAACTCCGGAGTTTCTGTTGGGCTGGAAAGGAGCAGCGGGCTGGCTGGCACGCGTGGGGACCCCCGGCTCTGGGCTGTTCCCAGGGAGGTAAATGCAGATTGAGGGGCTCACTCGCAGGTCTGGATCCACGTGTGAGCGCTTCCAGCAGCGTTTGCTAATCCGGTGAGGGTGCTGCGAGGATGGCATCCGCATCCCGGCCGTGGGCACCCCGCAGGCGGGCTGGGAAAGGGGCACCCCACCTCCGCACCCCGCTTTCTGCCCGCCCAGGGGGGG
The DNA here is from genome assembly GCA_020745775.1 of Theristicus caerulescens. NCBI lineage: Eukaryota > Metazoa > Chordata > Aves > Pelecaniformes > Threskiornithidae > Theristicus > Theristicus caerulescens. The sequence goes on from CM036579.1 coordinate 5,073,261, forward strand.
CCGGCTGCTCCGAGCTTCGTCTCGTGGTGCCGAGACGCCGCGGGAAGGGAAGGGGCAGCGCTGCTGCTGCGGCGGGAGCCGTCTCCGAGCCGCCTTGCTCTCGTTTGGGCGGCCTAGATTCATCCTCCCCCGTGCGCAGCATCTCCTCTCCCGGCAGCTCCCGGCACCGGCGCTGCCGGGTCCTGGCTGACGTCAGCCGAGCCGCTCGTGGCCGTGGAGCTGCCGGCGTGGGGCAGGGTTCAGCCCCCGTTACCCCCGGTCCTGCGGCGTCTCCCCATCGCCTGCCGCGGACGCGGCGTGCGCGGATGCAGCGTGTGCGTCGTCCCTGCCCCTGCCTCAGTTTCCCCATCTGGTCAGCAGGATCTGATCAGCAGACTGAGCTGAGCGGCTGCTCGGGATTAATGATTTGAAGATGGGGAATACATATGGCTCTTGAGAAATTCCGGTTTCCCGGAACAAAGGGAAGGCCAAAGCAGAGTTCCCCGGGAGAGGGCCGGACTCTGCGCCCCAGATGCCGCTTAGGTGCAGGGGTGACGGAGGGGCTCTGAGCAGCCGAGGTTTTATCCTGCGCTTGCCACTGGTATCTGGGCACCTCCTTCAGGTGGTCTGGGGTTTTTTCCCCCGCTTTGTGCTGGGAAGTGACTCGGTGCAGTAGAAAAACCTTGGTTTTCCAAGTAGGGAGTAAGTGTTGGAGGGGCTGGGAACAATGCTCCCCCGGCAGCCCTGGCATCTGCTTTGTTCAGAGAGTCAAAAGCAGCATCAAGCCAAGATTGCTCTAATTTGAATATTAAAAGTGAGTTGGATTCAGTTTAGTTCTTGCACTAAATAATTACACGTTCTAATTACATAATTAGCACAGTATACGCCTTTTGTGTTCTCACAGTTTCCCAGGTCGCTGCAGCCTATCAGTCGGGGAACTCGCTGCCAGCCGCTGGCGGGAGCCGAGATGATTTTTGGGTTTTCCTGGTGCTGGGGCCGGTGCCCCGAGGCCACGGTGAGGGTCAGCCAGGCCCCGGCCGGCCGGTTCGGCCGCGGTGCCGGCCGCTTTGCCCCCGCCGCGGTGCAGGCGGCTGATGAAGATGTAATCTGACGTTTTGATTAGCTATCGCTTCTCCGCTGGAATAACTTTTTATCAGCAACACGTTTTCAGATGTGCTAAGCGCAGTGGTGATGTTCGGGGTGAATTAATTCCGGTTTGAGCGCGGTGGGAATCCCTGCCTGTCTCGCCTCTGGAGTCGTGTAGGGATGAGGAGATTCGTGTCAGGATTCCCAGGCAGAGCCGAGCTGCTGCCGGCCGCCGCCGCGATCCGGCCCTGCCTGCGCTTTCCTGGCTGCTGCTTTATATGCCTTCATTTATCGCGCTTTTGCTGGTAACCCCCTTTCCTCCCCGTTGCTGCGACAGCCGTCGGGTGGGATGCAAGCGCCCAGTGTCCCCGCTCGGCCGTGCGGGGACCGTGAGCACGCGTGGCCCCTGGGAACGGGGCTGGGGGGTTTGGACGCTAACGGTGCCGTTTGGGAACGTCCCTCGCAGCCTGGCCCAGCGCGTCGCTCCTCGCGATGCCGCAGGAGCGGAGGTCGGCGGCTGGCTTTGGTGGTGGCCGGTACCCTGCTGCGCGGTGCGGGGGCTTGCCCAGCGCAGGACCCGTGTGCCAGGGCGTGGGCATGGCCCCCTTGCAGGCCCCGAGGTTGCTCGGGGGGAAAGCATCCCTCCGGCCGGCGCAGACCCCGCGCCGGGGCTGGGGGCGTGTGCGCCGCTGCTGCGGAGCCACCGGGTTTTGCTTTGCCATGCTCGCAGGGTCCGGCCGAGGCCAGACCGGAGCACGGAGGATGCGGGGCCATGCCACCGCCACCGGGGACGCCTGCAAGCGCTCGGTGCCCAAGGCATCGCGGGCTCAGCACCGCCGGGGCAGCCCTGGCCCGTAGGAAATAGTTGAAATTCCTCGAAATTCCTCACACGTCTGGCGGTGAGGCCGGGGGCTGCTCCGCCGCTTCTCCCCGCTTGCCGGGACACGGGGCATCGCGCCCCGGCTCCCGTCCCTACGTCCCTGAGGATGGGAGCCCCGCGTCCCGGGGGTCTCTCCAGCTTTCCTCCAGCCCCGGGCACCGCTGGCAACGCGAACTGGCAGCCCCTGCTGTGGGAAATCGCTCTGTTTCCATAGCATCTGAGTGCCGCCTGGGAGCGCCTATGTCTGCACGCCGGGGTGGCACAGCCGCGGCCGGCGCGGAGGTGGCCGCGCTCGGAGGCGAAGGGCTTTGCCCGAGGGCGGCGGGGAGGTGGGTGGCGGAGCAGCTTGGTGGGGTGCAGGGACCCCCGGCGGGGTGCGGGGACCCCCAGCAGCATCGCGTCGCTCCTCCCCGGCACCTCATCTGCCCGGTCCTGCCCACAGGTCCAACCGCGACTGCCAGATCGACCAGCACCACCGCAACCAATGCCAGTACTGCCGCCTGAAGAAGTGTTTCCGTGTGGGGATGAGAAAGGAAGGTAATGCCAACACCGCGGGGACGGGGATGGTTCTCGAGGGGTCCCGGTGAACCCCACCGCTGTAGCGTGGGGCTGCTGCAGCACCGGCCGAGGGCTCCCGCTGCCGCCGGTGCCCGCTCTGCTCCCGGGCTCCCGCTGCCGCCGGTGTCTGCTCTGCTCCCGGTGCTGCTGGTGCCTGCTCTGCTCCTGGGCTGCTGCTGCCGCTGGTGCCTGCTCTGCTCCCGCTGCAGTCGGGCGCTCTCCCACCTCTCTGGGAGCCCTGTTTGCATCAAAACCCCCATTTGCCCCTTTTTTTTTTTTCTTTCTCCTTGAATCGCCCTCGGTGCCGGCAGCTCAGGTGGTATTTGTTTGGAAAAGCCGGAGCCTTGAGCTGATAAGGTGACACACCTGGAGCCGGGACAGCCCCGGCGCCCCAGGCGCGGTGGAGGTCGGCTCCCGGCACGGCCGGAGCCACGCAAATCCCCGGGCGGCTTTCTGCTTGCGCCTCATTGCCCGGGGGTGCGAAGCCCAAATGTTTCCCAGGCTGCTGCAATGGGGCGAAGGGTTTATTTAGCCCAAAGCAGAGCTGGGATCTCAAATCCCCGCGGCAGGGTGGGGCTGTGCCAAGGCGCACGCGGAGATGGAGATGCTGGGGCTCGGCGTGGGCTCTGCCGCGGTGCCGGGGCTGCTCAGCGGCAGGTGGCATTAATGCGAGGAGCAAGGGGGGAAGGATACTGGAAGCAGGACAGTAATTCCCTCCTTTCCAGAGGAGTCGAGATGGCATTATTGCCACTTAGCATGATTTAGAGCTCTCATTTAAGTGGCTCATGAACAGCCCATAAATTAATTACTAGGGACTGAGCAAATAGTGGGCGCTAATGGGAGAGGGGGGGAGCTGAAAAATGGCTCTCCCTGAATGCAATTAGGAGGGGGAGTGCCCCAGGGTTAAGGACGCTTCCAAGATGGACGTTTTATTTGCAAATAAATGATTGCCGCCATGCGATGACCTTGGGTAGCAATCGCTCTGCTCCGCTGCAGCCAGCGCGGGGGGGCCGCGGTGCCGGCAGGGCACCCGCTCTGGCATGGCACGGCCGCAGCCGCGGCCGCTCCTGCGCTGGCTCCTTGCAGAGGAGGAGGTGGCACAGACGCCGTCCCAGCCCAGCTGCTGGTTGGACCCATGGCCAGGCCGCGGTGCCGGCAGCCTGGGAGCTGCTGCTGAATCACCGGGATGCTAAACAGATTAGCGTGGCTCTCGCAGGCAGCTCGCCGGCGGGCGCAGCGGGTGGCACGCACCACCTCCCTCTCCCCGAGCGCCTGAAAGCCGCCCATTGTTCCCAGGGGTGGCAGGATCCGGCCCTGCCGGGGACGCCGGGTGGGTGGGTGGGGGGTGCGTCCCCGTCCTTCCTCGCCCCGCACGGGGCAGAGGGAGCCCCGCGTGCCCCCCGGGAGCGGGCTGGGCGATGCAGCAGGATCCAGAAGCAGACAGCCACTTCTCTCCTCTCCCCCCAGCCGTGCAGCGGGGCCGGATCCCCCCCACCCACTCCAGCACCAGCCCCAACACCATGCCCAGCGGGGAGTACTTCAACGGGCAGCCGGTGTCGGAGCTCATCTCGCAGCTGCTGCGGGCTGAACCCTACCCCGCCGCCCGCTACGGCTCGCAGTACGCGCAGCAGGGCAGCGTCATGGGCATCGACAACATCTGCGAGCTGGCCGCCCGCCTCCTCTTCAGCACGGTGGAATGGGCCCGGAACATCCCCTTCTTCCCCGAGCTGCCCGTCTCCGACCAAGTGGCCCTGCTACGGCTCAGCTGGAGCGAGCTCTTCGTCCTCAACGCGGCGCAGTCGGCGTTGCCGCTGCACATGGCCCCGCTGCTGGCCGCTGCCGGCTTCCACGCCTCCCCCATGTCGGCCGACCGCGTCGTCTCCTTCATGGACCAGATCCGCATCTTCCAGGATCAAGTGGAGAAGCTCAACCGGCTCCAGGTGGACTCGGCCGAGTACAGCTGCCTCAAAGCCATCGCGCTTTTCACGCCGGGTAGGTTGGTGCCACGACCGGGCTCTGTCCCCACCTCCGCCCCACGGAGCCGTGAGCCCCCAGGAGCATCTGCCCCCCGTTTCCCTGGGGGTTGGGGGTCCAGAGAGCATCGTGTGGCTCTCGGGGGGGTGACAGAGGTTCCTTGTGTCCCGCCGCTTCTCCACCGTGGTTTGCGGCATCCCGGCTCGTCCGTCTGGGCACAGGGCTGAGCTTCCCCGGGGCGATGGGAATGAGACACAAATACCCCCCGTGCACCGCGGGGTCTGGGGGAGCCTTGTCCCTCGGTCCGTCCGCGCTCACCTCCTGCCGCAGAGGTGCCTGGCCCTTCCTGGCAGGGACGAGCCCTTTGCAGCCGGAGCGGTCCAAGCCGTGGTCTTGCACCGTGCTGCGGCGCTGCAGCCAGCTGCATCCCTAATTCGGCGAGGAGAGCAGCCAGGCAGGAGCACAGCGGGTCGGGGAGAGGGGTGGGGCTCGCTGGGGATAGCGGGGGGCTCCGACCACTGACCGCTCTCCATCCCATCCCTCTCGCAGACGCCTGCGGCCTCTCGGACCCGGCGCACGTGGAGAGCTTGCAGGAGAAGGCGCAGGTGGCCCTGACCGAGTACGTGCGCTCGCAGTACCCCTCGCAGCCCCAGCGCTTCGGCCGGCTCCTGCTGCGGCTGCCGGCTCTGCGGGCCGTGCCGGCCGCCCTCATCTCCCAGCTCTTCTTCATGAGGCTGGTGGGGAAGACGCCCATCGAAACACTAATCAGGGACATGCTGCTGTCCAGGAGCACCTTCAACTGGCCCTACGGGACGGGGCAGTAGGGGACAGAGCCGCTCCCCCCGGGGACCCCCCGGGGACCCCCAGCAGCTGGACCCGGCTTCCCTCCAGCGCCCTGAGACGGTGCCGGCCCCGGGGAGCCCCGAACTGCGCCGGCCCCCAGCCCCGCAGCTGTCTCGTAGCTCGTCCGTCCGCCGCAGCTCCCCCGAAAGCAGCGGGGTCGCGGCGTTGTCCTCCTAAGCCCGAAGGTACTGGCTGTGCCGCCGCTGTCGGACACCGAACTCTTCCATAATCCCGTGAAGCAGAGCTCCCTGCCCCCCCGGTCTCCCCAGGGGACCCTGGAGCATCCCTGGGGCTGGTCCCTCGCTCTGCCCCTGTGTCAGAGCCGGGCTGGAGCCCAGGGAGGGGGACGCCAGCCTCCGGCTGCCCCTCCAAATCTGAATTTCGGATGGGAGGAGGCTCGGACAGGAGGTGACGGGAGGTGGGACCGGCCAAGCTGGGGTGTGGGGGGCCACCAGCTGCGCAGAGCCATCCTCTGGGGGGGTCCTGCTGCGGGACCCCCTGCCTCTGCCCCCCCCCCGGCAATCGGGGGGGGAAAAAGGGTCATTTTAAAGCCCCTTTGTGCCCTGCCAGGGGCTGCCCCTGCCCGGCCGGGCCGCATCCAGCCTCAAGGACTGAAGGGCCGAGCTGGGAGCAGCCCGTTTTTGGGGACCGGGCTTGTCCGTGCCCGGCCCCGGCCCCCCCTGCACTTTCCATTGAAGCATCTCCACTGTCGGGGCACGGGGGGTGTGGGGAGGGGAGGGGGTACAGGGAGGGGAGGGGGTACAGGGGCGGCTGCCCGGGGCCGTGCACCACGCAGGGTGCAAACCAAATGGTCCTGTTTGGGTGCTGCGCAGCACCCAGCACCCAGCCCAGCCCTTCCCCGCTGCCTCGCTCGGTGCTTTGACCCCCCCCCGGCTGCCCCCAGCACCCACCACCATCCCCACACTGGGGAAGATGGGTGCCAGCACCCCCCTGCCCACGCTCGCTATGTTCCTGTGCCTCATTATTTTTTTTTTTTAAGCCAGGTTTAGGGGAGAAGACTTTGGGGGGACCAAAATCTGGCTGGAAAGGGGTGATGCTGTGTGTGGGGGGGGGGGTGTCCTTGTCGCCAGGGCTAAGCTGTGCTGGAGGAAGGGACACATGGTGGGGCAGAGCCACCTCGAAGGGATGGGGGACGCCCTGGGGCCTCCCCTCGGGCTCTGCTTCTCAGGGGTATCCACCATGCAAACAGACGGAGGCAGGATTAGCCGGGGATTTGTCATTTAGATTGATTCACTGAGAAAAAAAATATAATCCTTGTTCAATGATACTAAACAAATTAACTGAAGTCAATAAAAGATGTTTCTTACAGCGCTGGGGATCTGCTGTGAGCGGGGAAAGGGGCTTAGCCCGCAGCGATGCTGAAGCCCACCCCGGGGTGATGGGGGAGATGCGGTCCCAAAAAAATTAAGCCCCTGTAAAGCAGCGAAAATTGGATGGGTTTTGGAAATCCTGGGGATGTGGGGGGCCCCGGGTGATGTTCTTCAACACAGGGGTCCCTCGGGAATAAATCCTGTTGCCTGCGATCTGCTGGGGAAGACCTGGATCAGCGGCGTGGAGGGGAGCAGGAGCCAGCACAGAGGTTTGTACTCGGTCTTTGGGGAGCAAGGTGGGGGTTTGGGGTTCCCCTCCAAGGTGAGGGGCTTGGGGGGGTCCCTCCCAGGTGGGATTTTGGGGTTCCTCCCGTCCTGAAGGGGCTGGGAGCGGGGTGCTGTGGTTGCCCTGCCTGGGTGGGATGCTGGTGTGCCTGGGCAGCATCGGGCCCCGTCCCAGGGCTGCAGCAGCCTCGGGGGGTCCCGCAGGGGTGGGGGCGCAGGATCCGTGCAGCACCCATCGCGCTCGGGGCTTGGGCAGGATCCACGTGGAAATCAGCTCCGCGGGGACCGGGCAGCTGTGCCAGGGCCGCCGTGCACGGGGCCAGCCCCGCGGCCAGCCCGGGCCGCCCGCCCGCCGGAGGTACCGCTCCCATGCACACCTCCGCCATAGCCCCTTTCACTCTGGCACTGATTTAAAATCAATAGATACAGTTTATTTATTAAAAAAAAAAAAAAATTACACAGTTTCAGCCAGTTCCTTATAAAATATCAGCCCTGCCCAGGGCTGCTCCCCAAAAGGCAGCCCCGGGGGCTCGGGGGGTGCCGGGCTCTGCCCCATCCAGCCTGGGCAGCGCATCCCTGCCCCGGTGTGGTACCCCGACCCCGGTGCCGGCGGGGGCCGCGGACCCTCCCCAAACGTATTTACAGCAGCGGGAGGGGACCTGCAGCCCCCAGCGCGCAGGAAGGGAAGGCACAAGGGGGCACACGCACGGGGGGGCCTCGCTGCGGCAGCCGCCTCTGGCCCCGTGCCCCTGGCACTGACGTCGCGAGGTGGCTTTGAATCTTGGATTTGTTTTTTTTTTATACAAACAAAGGTACAAAATGCACCGAAGTCTTTGGAGGGGGCGGGTGGGGAGCCCCTCGTACCCGTCCTACCGCAGCGGGGGGGCACGGGCTACCCCCGCACCTTGTCGTAGTCGCTCACCATCCGCTTGATGTGGAAGAGTTTGTTGCGCAGGGTTTTGGTCTCCAGCTTCTTTGTCTGGTAGTCGGGGCTCTGAAAGGCAGCACAGGACCGGCCTCAGCCGCGGTGGGGGGCACGGTTTCCACCCCCCCGGCTGCATCGCACCAACCCAGCCCCACTTTGGCTGGAAACGGAGACCGGCCGCGCTCCGCGCACTCACCCGCTTTAGGTCCTTCAGCCTGTTGTACTCCTCTGCGACATCCTGCGGAGGGAACGGGCGGCAGGGGGGTCACAACCGGTGGGCACCACGGCCGGGGGCCATGAAGGTGGGTGGCCCCTGGGGACCAGCAGTGACCTGCACCCCGCAGCATCCCCAATACCCTACAGCAGCCCTCCCCAATGCTCTGCAGCGTCCCCAACGCCCTGCAGCGTCCCTGCTACCCCACAGCATCCATCCCTGATGCTCCACAGCATCTTGTGGCCCCACAGCATCCATCCCCGCTGCCCCACAGCATCCCAATGCCCTGCAGCATCCATCCCCGCTGCCCCGCAGCATCCCAATGCCCTGCAGCATCCCGATGCCTTGCAATATCCATCCCCGATGCTCCACAGCATCCCGTGGCCCTGCAGTATCCATCCCCACTGCCCCGCAGCATCCCGATGCCCTGCAGCATCCATCCCCGATGCTCCACAGCATCCTGATGTCCCACAGCATCCCAACGCCTTGCAATATTCATCCCCAATGCTCCACAGCATCCCGTGGCCCCACAGCATCCATGCCCAATGCCCTGCAGCATCCCTGATGACCTGCAGCATCCATCCCCGCTGCCCCGCAGCATCCTGTGGCCCTGCAGCATCCACCCCTGCTGCCCCACAGCATCCCAATACCCCACAGTATCCATCCCTGATGCTCCACAGCATCCCGTGGCCGCACAGCATCCATCCCCAATGCCCTGCAGCATCTCTGATGCCCTGCAGCATCCATCCCTGCTGCCCCACAGCATCCCGATACCCCGCAGTATCCATCCCCGCTGCCCCGCAGCATCCCAGATGTTCCACAGCATCCATCCCTGATGCCCCACCGTGTCCCAGTGGTCCCACAGCTTCCCCACGGCCCCCGGAGAGCCCTGACCTGGTACTGGGGGCTGTCCTCGGAGATGCTGTCGAGCTGTTTGTTGAGCTGGTTGAGGCGGTCGTTGACGCCGTCCATCTCGGCACAGAGCTGCTTGTAGCGCTTCAGGTCGGTGTCGAACTCCTGCTTGTACTTCTGGCGGGTGCCGTCCGAGGTGATGGGGGGGTAGAGGCTGCGGGAGAGGGGCAGGGTCAGGCCCCGGAGGGGAGGCTCTGGGTGCCGGGGGGCTCCCAGGGGTCCCCCCCTCACCTGGCCCACTGGTCCTGGTCCCGCTCATCACCAGACTCCACGGCCGTGGTGTAGTCGGTCTCGTACTGCGACTCGTCCAGCTCGGGGTTGCGGCGGCGCCGGCGGCCGCGGCGAGCAGGGGGCCTGGTGGGCTGCTCCCGCACCTTCTCCTCCGCCGGGCTGGGGCTGATCGCCCGGTCCGGCTGGTCGCTGCGAGGGACACGGGGACATCAGCCAGCTCAGCACGGGGCGGGACAAGAGCCCAGGGGCCCCCCCGAGCCCCTCCTCCCCTGCCCGGCCACTCACCCCTGGCTGCTGTAGGTCCCGGAGGGGTAGTACCCGTTCTGGGGGGGGTAGCTGTAGGAGGGCGGGCTGTAGGGCGGCGCGGTGATGGGGCTCGTCGGCTTCTCCGAGTAGGCGAGCGTGGCCGTCTCGTCCTGCACGCTGGCCCCGTCGGCCACGTTCTTCACCTGGAGCAGGGAGAGGCGCTCAGTCCTGTGCCGGGATGGCGGGGACACTCGCCCGCCCTCGAGCGGGGCACGGCCCGTGGCCCCAGGCACACGGGGACACCGGTCTCCATCCTACGTGGCCGGAGAAACCCCGGAGGAGCCGCGGCAATCCTGCCCGGGGGCCCGGCAGGGACGGGGACGGGCAGGGGGACGAGCCCCGGCAGCGGGGCATCCCGCACGGCTACGGCGAGCGAGGCGGGGGCGAGGGACGCAGAGCAGCGCCTGGGGACGGGGGAGGCTGCAGGACGCAGCCCGGAGAAGGGCCCATGGATCCCAGCGCCGCAGCGGGTGATGCCACCCTGCACGGAGTCACCGAGGGCGGGGGGGGTCCCATCGGGAGACCGGCACAGACGGACACACAGCTCGGGGTGGGTGCTGGCACCCTGCTCTGCACCCCAGGGTGACGCCCGCCGGGCTTTGCCGGGGGCTGCCCGCTCGCCCCATCCAGCATCGCCCCCCCCGGACCCTCGCTGCTGCCCCGGCACAGCCAGGGCTCCTCAAGGAGGACATGGGGCTGGAGGGGCAGACGTCCGTCCGTCCTTCCCTCCCCCTTCCTTCCTGGCCTTTGTGGGTTGTTTGTGCCGGAAGCCGGTCCCTGCCCGGGATGGCGGCCCTGGGGACGTCAGCTGCGAGCTCCGGCCGGCGAAGCCGCTTCCTCCGGCACTTTCCCCCAGACTAACGAAGACACCGTTAATTGGGGGCCAGCCCCGCTCTGCCTGACGGGGCCACCAGCCGAGACGGCCACCGGCGGCCACCAGCGTGGGGACAGCCACGTCCCTGTGCCACGCCAGGACGGAGGCAGCAGCGCCTGGCGGCTCACGCCCGTTCGAAGGTCACCCGTTTATCTCGGTCCCGACCATAAACAGGGAACGAGACGTCCCAGGAGGGTTTCACACCCCGGTACCTCCCCACCGCTGCATCCCACCAGCGGGGACGGTGGCACCCGGCAGAGCGGGGACCCCCAAGGGGCCGGCGAGGGCGAGGGGGAGCCGGGGTGCGCGGGGTCCTGCCCCCCAGCCGGCCCGGCCCCCCACGGGCCAGGAAATGCTTTACGAGGGAGGGACTTTTAACAAAAATAAATAATCCAGAACAAAGGTATTTCTGCAAAATGAAAAATAAATATTAGACCTGCAAGCAGAGCGAGGCGTGGGGACGCACGCCCAGAGCGGAGCCGAGCTTTCTGGGGCTCCAGAGCAACCGTTGTGCTCGACTCTGGGACTGTACCACAGGTGTGAGATCACCGTGACACCCGTCCCCACCCCGGGCTCCGGTGGGGAGCCCAGGGCCTGGGCACCCCGGGCCGCCCTGGTCCCGCAGGGCTGGGGACGAGGAGGGGGTGGGGATGGGGACGCAGCCCCTGCCCACGCAGCGGCCATTGCTGCGTCCCAGCTCCCGCGGGGGCCGGGGCAGCCCCTCCTCGGCGGGGGCACGGCAGCACCCCCAGAGCCGTGCGCCGGGGCGGGTTTCAAAGGCTCCTTCCCCGTGGGATGCTGCAGAATCCCCGCACCCTCCCCAGGCACCGACTCCTGCGGAGACACTGGCTCGGGGAGCCGCAGAGCGAGGCCAGGACGGGGCACGTCCCGGCACGCAGCGGGGCCAGGCTGGGACCGGCCTTGCCACGGGGGCTGAGCTGCAGGGGGGGCTCCCCAGCACCCCCCACCCAAGGGACGCGGGCTCATTCGAAGCCCGAACGGTGCCGGTTTGGTTGCCGCAAAGCCCCCGGCTCCCTCTGCGGCAGCGGGGTGGCACGGCCCTGCAGAGCCGAGTTAATCATTGCCGAGACCGAAACCAAACGGTGTCGACGGGCAGCGTCTCCGGGCCCGCGTCCCCGAGCACGGGGCGAGCAAAGGGGAGAGGACCCGGAGCCTCGGCGCTCCTGGCGCCCGGCCCATCTGATCCCACCCTGTTTGTCTTTCAGGGAGTTCGAGCCCAGCTCGCCCAGCGCGGCACCCTGCGCAAAGCCTCGCCGTGCCGGGGAACGGTGCCGGCTGGGAAAAACCACAGCGCCCGAGCGGGGTGACAGGGAGGGACCCAGCACGCACCGGGCACAGCATCGCACCGGCAGCGATAACGCCGCACCCCGGGAGCGGCCTTGCCGCAGCGTGCAAACACGCCGGGGCGGCACACGCCGGGCAGAAGGAGGGTCCTGGCGCAAATCTGGGAAAGGGGAATGGCTCGGGCTCGGCACAGCCCCGGGGTCCCCACGCAGCCCCTCTGCTCGCCCCGGCACAACCTGGGGACGTTCAGCCCCGCTGACAGAGGGCAGGCAGGGCCGATGCGCGGGGGGAGGCGGCGGAGGACCCTCCCCAGCCCCGGGCACCCACCGGCACCCCCAGCCCCGCTCGGACTCACCCACTCCTCCACGTTGGGACCCTCCTGGGCCACTGGCACCTTGTCCCAGTAGATGTTCGGTTTCCCGTACTTCCAGATCTTGCTCCGCGTCTTGTGAGCGAAGAAGCAGATGAGGCAGAGCAGGATGACGATGAGGAACCCGCAGACGATGGCCACGGCCTGGAGGGGCAGAGGGAGGGGGGTCTCAGGATGAGGGTCCCGTGGGGATGCAAAGACCCCGTCCCAGCCAAGCCGGGGTCCGGTCACCCTGCAGCTCCCTGGGGCCGAGCGGGAATTGCTCCCCTCATCCCAAATGCTCCCAACATTGGAGCCCCCTCCGCGGCGGGGGCAGAGGGGCAGGGCCCCCCCGCGCCCGGGCAGCCGGGACGGAGCCCATCAGGGGTTCGGGAGCTTTTGGGGCCAGCTCAAGAAATGGAGGGGGGGTGTTGATTTTCCCACAGCAACAGGACAAGTTTGGGGCTCGGGGAGCAGCAGGGAGCTGGCACCCACTGGCATCTCCGTGCAGCTCCCCGGCCCCGCTGCCAGCCCAGCCACGGGCCAGCTCCTGCACCGCGGAGCCAGGGCCTGGCCCGGGTGGTTTCCCATGAGCCGGATCTCTGCAGCTGCACCGAAATCGGGGCCGGGCGAGGACGGATTAGGCCACGCTTGGCCTTTGCGTGGAACGAGCGCAGCGCGGGTGCTGCGGCTCCCCCCGCTCAGGGCGCAGGAATGCGGCACGGCCAGCCCGGCCGGATGGGAACCGGCAGCGCCGGTCCCAGCCCATGTGCCACGCAGGATCCCCGCCGGCCCCAGCCGAAACCAGGGCTGATGGACTTTGTTTTGAAGGTTCTCGCTGCCCCACTGACCTGCCGGGCTCCGGAGCCGGGCTGGCAGCATCACGGGTGCTCGGGGAGAGCTGGCACCCTGACCCAGCACCCATACGGGCACCTCAGCCCCAAGCACAGCCCGCCTCTGCCCCAACCTTCTTCAAATGATTTTACGACCCCGGAGACCAAAGTACCAGATACCGGGTCTGCACCGGGACGACAGCCCGTCCCCTCCCCGAAACTGCCCGGCGCAGGCAGCCGGCTCGCTCCGGTTCCTCCCGCAGCCCCAGCTCACCCCGGCAAAGAGCCGGGCTGGGATCCGGCACCAGCAGCCACCCCCTGCCCTCCGCAGCCACGAAACAGCGACCGGTACCACCAAAACCATTAAAGACAGAGGGCAAAACCCCGGCTGGCCAGGCACCCGGCGCCGCACACCCTCCCCAAGGGCAGGACGCGTGGTTGCTGATGCTCTCCCTCTCGCCCTGCCCTCGCTCAGCATCGCCTTTGAAGCAGAGCACGGGGGCTGCGCCGCCGGCCGGGCTCAAAGCGGGGGGGCCTGGCCGGAGCTGGGGTGCGCCCTCACCTCCTGGGGGTCCACGGTGCAGTAGTGGTAGAGGTTCAGGTAGGCGTTGCTGCTGTACATCTGGCTGCACATGGTCAGCAAGGGGTTGTAGTAGTAACTGCCCGTCATCTGCGCCTGGGGGTTGACCCCTATGATGTAGACGATGGAGGCGATGAGCATGACGAAGGCCAGCACGGCGCTGACCACGATGACCACCAGGTAGAAGCGACGGGAGCGGGAGCTGCTTGATTTGCTGACGCTGGCGACGAAAAGCCCCAGCTGGGCCAGGAAGCAGAGCACGGCCATGGCGATCATGAAGCCGTTGGCCGCCCGCGGGTTGGTGACCCCGCCGTAGTAGCCCCCATAACCGTAGCCGTAACTCAACCCGCCGCCGTAGTAGCCAGAGCCGTAGAAGCCCCCCAGTCCGTTGCCGTAAGGCCCCCCGAAGCCGTAGGTGTACTCCCAGGCGAGGGTGGAGGCCACGCAGGCGAAGATGGCGATGCAGAGCAGGATGACCACGGCCTCCAGGATCCTCACCACGCCGGGCGGCGAGGTCCACTTGTAGAAGTGCTGCGGCACATCCTCGATGTAGTAGGAGCCCGGTGGGGGCGAGCGGGCGCCATAGTCGTAGCCGTAATCGCCTGTGGGGGGCCCGTAGCCCGTGGGGGGGCCGTCATAGGACTTCTTGCTGAACATGGCGGCGGTGGGGTCCGGCACGGGTGGGTGGCGATGGAGAGCCTGGCGGGGAGATGGACACAGCCGTCGGAGCTGGTCCTGCACCGGGAGGTGCCGGCGCCGCGGCCGTGCGAGGCGGCACTGCCGGGTTCTGCGTCTCCCCGTGCCTGGCAGGGACTTTGGTCCCGTCACCAGCCCGACGGCACCGTCAACAACCGCCCGCCCGTGCCCAACGCCACGCCACCAGAGTCACCGCCGCTCACGGGGAAACTGAGGCACAAGGAGGAGAAGTGACTCACCGAGCATCTCACGCCAAAGCTACCAGGTCGCGCCGAAGCCCTGCCCCACGCGCGAGACCCTGCTGCGCCGCCCCTGGCCCCCCCGACCGCGGCCGCCGGCCGCCGCCTGAATGCATTGGATTGTTTAAATTCTAATTAAAACAGAAAACCTCTTACCCAGGGCTGGCGCTAACCCCGAGGGTTCCTCCGTAAGCAGCTCTGGCTGGATTAAAAATAATAATAATAATAATAATACGGGGCACATTAGCAACACTCGGGGGAAAAGGGGCAAAGCGGTTTTCAATAATTTGGTTTTTTTCAAAATCAATGCAGAGACCCCCTGACCCGGAGCCCCCCCCGGCCCGGAGCCCCCCTGGCCCCGAGCCCCCCTGGCCTGGAGACCCCCTGGCCCGGAGACCCCCAGCCTGGAGCCCCCCTGGCCTGGAGCCCCCCCGGCCCCGAGACCCCCTGGCCTGGAGCCCCCCTGGCCTGGAGACCCCCGGGCCGCAGCGGGGAGCAGCGCGGGGGAAACCTGAACCCCCGTGGGAAACCCAACCCGGCCGCCCGCTCCCGGCGGTGCCAGGGCTCAGCGGGCAGGATCAGGCCCCTGGGCTGGGGGGGGGGGTTGGCACCCCTGAGCCCCCAGCAAGGGTGGGCAGCGGGGATCTGGGGTGCAGCCGCGGTCCCCGAAGTGCCCCCGGGGCAGCCCCTCCCCGGGTGCCCAAGCCAACCCCCCCCCGGGGGTCCCGGCTCCCCCCGTGAGTCCCCAAACCCACCCATCCAGGCCGGAGCGACCCCCGGGGCCGCGGGCTGACCCCCCCGGGACCCCCGCCGGGGCACGGCAGCGGCGGGGACCCCTCCCGAGCGGGGCCGGGGCTCCCGGAGCGGTAACCGCGGGAGCGGGGGCGCCGGGGGTCCCCTCCCCGCTGCGGGGCACCGGGCCACCCCCGGGAGGAGCCGCCGCCTCTCGCCCTCCGCCCGCCGGGGCTGCGGGGAGGACTCCGGTACCGGCGGGGACTCCGGTGGGGATCCCGGTGCCGGTGGGGACCCCAGCGAAGTCTCCAGTACCGGTGGGGACCCGGCGAGGTCCCCGGTACCGGTGGAAATCCCGGTGTCGGTGCCGGCGGGGACCCTGCTGGGGACACCGGTGCCAGTGGGGACCCCCGTGGGGATCCCCGTACCGGTGGGGACCCCGGTGAGGTCCCCGGTACCGGCGGGGACCCCCGTGGGGACTCCGGTGAGGACCCTGGTACCGGTGGGGATCCCGGTGAGGTCCCCGGTGCCGGCGGGGTTCCCGGTGCCGGCAGGGACCCCGGGGGGACCCCGGTGAGGTCCCCGGTACCCGTGGGGACCCCGGTGGGGACCCCGGTGAGGTCCCCGGTGCCGGCGGGGTTCCCGGTGCCGGCAGGGACCCCGGGGGGACCCCGGTGAGGTCCCCGGTACCCGTGGGGACCCCGGTGGGGACCCCGGTGAGGTCCCCGGTGCCGGCGGGGACCCCGGTGCGCGCAGGGGCGGCGGGGAAGGACGGACCCCGCCGTGCGCAGCGGGGAGCGGGGACCCCCGGTTCTCTCTCCCGCACCGGGCGCCCTCCAGCCCCCCGGTGCCGGTACCGATGCCGGTACCGGGGGGGGGTCCCGTCCGCCGCGGAGCCACTCACCTGCCCGCGCCTCCGCCTCTTTGTTCACCTTAAAATGGCAGCCGGGAGCGGCGGCGGCGGCGGCGGGCGCTGCTGGAGACCGGCCCCGGCCCGGCCCCGGTTTCCGCCTCCGGGGAGGGGTGGGAGGGGGGGAGCCCCGGGGCCGCCCCCGCTCCCGGCTCTCAGCGCCGCAGCCCGGGGTGAAATAAGGGGGGAAAACTGGACCGGGGGAAAGGAGGGGGAGCCCGGAGCGGGGGGGGTCCCCGGGTCCCCCAGGGCTTTGGGGTCGGGGTCTGCGCTGTCCCCGGCCCCCGCTGCTCTCCTGGTGCCGTGGGTGCTGGGGGGGACGCGTTTGCCGGCTGCCCCAGCCGCTGCGGGTGCCCCGGGGTGCGCATTAAGACCCCCCAAAAAAACCATCACCGTGGTTTATTAAAACCAGTTCTGGCCACTTCTGCGGCGGCACCCGGGGCGGGGGGTGCTCCCCAATTCACCCGGGGTGAAGTGGGGGCGCAGCCAGGGCCTGGCTCCCACGGGGGGTGGGCAGCACCCACCCAGCGCCCCTGGGGCACGGAGCACCCAGAGGACCCCAAAACCAGCAGCTCGAGGGGCCCGCGGGTTCGCTCTCCGTGCCGGGGTGGGTGCGACGGCCGGGTGGGCGCCGGGTGCGTCCCTGCAGCATCGCCACCCCCTCCCCAGCACCCAGCCCCTGGGGTCCCCCCCCGGGGTCATCGTCCCACGGCGTCGGTGCCGGCCGGCGCGCAGGCTCAGAAGTAGACGGCGCTGTCGCAGGCGTCGCGGTCGTACTCCTGGATCCGCGCCTTGATGTGCGTCAGCTTCTTCTTCAGGTATTCGCAGCGCTGCTGCTTCTCCAGGAAGGCCGGATCCTGCCGGTGGGACCACGCTCAGCCAGGAGGAACCCGGCACCGGGGTCCCGCGGAGCCCTGGGGACCCCCCCGAGCACTGGGGAGGGGGGAGAGGCACCGTGGGGAGGCCGTGGGCTCGCAGCCCCCCGCTCCGCAGCATGGGGAGCAGATCCTGAGCCCTTCCCCTTCTCACCCTCTTCTTCCTCACGTACTCGTGCCAGACGTCGGCCGTCCTGCTCGCGTCCTGCGGGGCAGAAAGACACGTCCCGGAGCCCCGCGGGCTCGGCCTGGCCGAGCACGGCCCTAACGAGGCAGCGGGAGCTAACGAGCCCGGGGGGCTCGGGGGGAGCCAGCCTTCCCGCGGCGCTGCGCGGCGACCACCTCGCCCGGGGCGTAGCCGAGAAATGCCACCGCTCCTTCATTTTCCGGCAGCTGCCGGGTGCCTTCGAGCACGGCTCGCACCTCTCAGCCGCAGGAGCCTGGGTGCCCGCGCGTCCCCTCCAGGCCCCCCCACCCGCTGCAGCCCCCCGGGCTCATCCCAAGTCCCCGCAGAGACCGGCCAACTCATCACACCCAACGTCGCTCACAAGCCATACGCACTGAGGGACCCACCGTCCTGCTCGCGGCGTGCCGGGGCTGCCGGCCCATCGCCGCCTCCAGCTCCCTGAGCCTCCGCCGCGCAGCACGGACCTCCCCAAGCAGCTCTGTGTACTCGGCCAGCTGGTCCTGGAAGACGCCCTTGTAGCCCTCCCGCTGCCGGGGGCTCCGGATCGCCGGGTACTTTCTGCACCGCCACGAGGCCGGGAGGCTCAGGGTGTGGGAGGGAGAGCCCGGGCGCTGCCCACGGCGCTGCCCGCACGTCCAGGCAGGCAGGACCCTCTTGCTTGGGTGTCGTGGGTCCTCAGGACTCCGGGACGTCCCGTGGCGTCCCCATCCCCACGGGAGGCACTTACACCACGTAGTCCGGGACAGCGTGGGGCCGGGGTGCCAGGCCGGCGGGGACGGACGCGGCCCCCGGCTTCTCCCCGTCTGCGGCGGGGGGGGACCCTTGCCGGGGGCCTCCCCAATGGCATCGCGTCGTCCTCGAAGGTGACGCGCCTGGCTCGGGCTGGCGGAGGCTTCAGGACACAAGGGAGGGGTGTGAGGCTCACGGCCACCAGACCGTACCGGGGGGCACGGGGAGGGGACCGCCCGGGGCTGTCCCCGCTCCCGGTGACAGTGGGACTCCCGGGGACCTCCCGGTGCTTCCCCCCACGTCGGGGGGGACAGGAGGCTGCCGGCCGGGCAGAGCAGCGCTGTGAGGAAGAGGAAGATGAGAGCGGCTGCCTGCACCTCGGCCAGGCGGCAGACGCCGGCGAGGAGGGGGCCGTGGCACAGCACCAGGACGATGGCGGTGAGCAGCCAGGCCAGGCCGGCCACCCCCAGCCCCCCGGCAGCCCCAGCCAGGACGTCATGGAGGTGAAGCGGGGCCGGATGCCTCCAGCCCAGCCTGGGGGCTCAGCACCCCTGCGCCCGGCTCCATACCCGGCAGCCCCGGCTCTCCAGCGGGGCGGGTGGGCTCGGCCAGTGGCTCCCAGCGGCTTCACGGTGATGGGGGTCCCCTGGGCGCGTCCGGCGGCTGCTCCGCTTCCCCGCCTCCGGGCTGAGCCCCGCTGGAGGAGAAGCCTCAGGATGAACCGGGATGGGAGCAAACCCCGCGGCGAGCTGACACGGGTCACGGCGTTACCGGCCCTCTTGGCGTGCCTCAGTTTCCCCCGCAGGGCACAGCTGCAGCCTGGCCCCGAGCCGCCTTCCCTCCCCGTCGCTCGCCCCCCCGGCTCCCACCGTGCCCCAGGGATGTCACCTCCCCTGCCGTGAGCTCCTGGTGCACGTCCCAGGGCTGGCACCCCATCCCGGCCCTTGGGCGAGTGGGAAAGCACCCGCTGCTGCACCCAGCACCCAGCACCCAGGCTGGGCGGGAGCAGGGAACCGCTGGAGCCCCTCGGGCAGGAGGGGAAGGGTCCCGGCTGCATCGCTGCCGCCCGTTCCCACCACCACCAAGGACCCCACGGATGCTGCCGGTCTCATCTCAAGCAGCCCAGCCCCGCTGCGTCACCCCGGGCTCCGCGTCCCCCTCTGTCCCCATGCCAGCCCCCGCAGGGCAGCGTCCGGCCCCTGAGCCCCCGCCGCCGGCGTTACCTGCCCGTCTCATGGCGGGACGTGGCCTTGGGGCTCACCGTGACGTCCCTCGGCCGCTGCCCGCCACCGCCGCTGCCCGCGGCAGGCACCGGCGGTTAAACATTAACAGCAACGCGCCACCCCGAAGCGGGGCACGAGGCCCCGCGTGGGCAGGATCTGGCCCCTGCCCTCCCCAGCCTCCCAGTGGGTCCTGTGCGGCCTCCACGCTGCCCGGTGCCCGCCGAGGGCCGCATCCTGCACCCGCCTTCTGCAGGGCCCCAGCACCGCGCCACGGTTTCGCCTTTGCCAAGGGTTGGGGCTGAGCAGCGCTAAGGTCCTGGGGCTCCGTACGGGGAGCCCGGGGCGTCCTCGGCCCCATCACCCCTGCAAACAGCCCCCATCCGCTGCCCCCCAAACCTGCCCCAGTGCCGGCAAGCGGGGGGCTGCAGGCTGCCGCCCCCGGGGGGGCTGGAGCCCCCGTGCCAGCCCCATCCTCCCCCTGCAGGGTTCCCAGGATGGGGGGAGCCCCTGCAGCGAGGGGAGCTGCGAAGCCCCCCCCCCCGAGCACCCCCCAGGGACCCCATGGCACCCCTCCCGCCGGGCGGGGGTCCCGCCGCCGCGAGCAGAGAGCGACGCGTCCAGTTCAGCCTCCTTTAATGTGCGCCTCAGCCCCCCCCGCGCCGAGCGGCCTGGCGGGGGAGCGGGACCAGCCCCGGGGGGGCCGGGGCCGCGGGGGTCCCGGCGGGGGTCCTCGCCCACCCCGCGGGCAGGGGGCTGGGCTGAATATTGCATCCAGGAATCTCACAGCACTTTACAATGGTCGGTACCGTTGTCCCCCCCTCCCTCCCCACCCCCCTACCCCCATTTTACAGATGGGGGAAACTGAGGCACAGAGAGGTGACGTGACTTCGCCAAGGTCACTTCGTGGCAGAGCCAGGAACAGAGCCCCACCCCCCCCCAAATCCTCAACCCCCGGAGCTCAGCCCTGCTCTCACCACGGGGGTCTGCCCCCCCCCTCCGCACCCCCCAGGCAAGACCCCAGGCGTCCCCCACCCTGTCCCCACCCTCCACCCCCCCCACCCGGGGGGGCAGCCCCCAGACCCCCCCATAATGCTCAGGGCTCTTGTCTTCTCCCCCCCTCCCCTTCCCCCCCAGCTCCTGCCCCCCCAGGGCTGCTCCATCCCCCCCAGGGCTGCTCCATCCCCCCGGGCGCAGCGGCTGCTGCATCCCCCCACCCCAAAAACCCTCCTGGAGGCCGGGGTTCACCCCCGCCCGGCCGAGGGGGGCCCGGGAGGGCCCGGGGGGGCTCCAGCCTCACGCCAGCACAGTGAACGCAGGAAATTTATACAGGGCTTTACAGAACAAAGCTACTGAAATCAGCCACACGATGGCCAGACATAAGAGGGGCCCCGGCCCCCCCCTCCTCGCCCCATCACCCGCTGTCCGAGGAGGTGGGGGGGGGCGGTGGAAGGGGACCTGGGGGCTCGGGTGGGGGTGCAAGGGGCCGTGGCGGAGCAGAGACGGGGGGTCCAGCTCCCCAGGAGCTCGCGCTGCTGCTGCCCCAGGGCTTGGCTGACCAGCCCCGGCAGCGCCAGCAGGCTCAGCCCCAGCGCCTCCATCTTGCTCTCCAGGGCGCCCAGTCGCTTCTCCAGGTCCTCGTTACGCTCCTGCAGCTCCGAGACCATGTCGTACATGATGTTCTGGGTCTGACGGGAATCGGGGGACATGCCGGGGGGGGGTCTCAGCGCCGGGAACCCCTGCGGCGGGGTCTCCTGGCCCCCCGCCCCGGCACTGCTCACCTTTGCCAGGTCCACCAGCGTGTTGGCCTGGTCGTTCAGCTTCCGCTGCTCCATCTTCACGCTCCTCAACCTGCAGAGACACGGGGGAGCAGGGTCAAGGTCAGCGACACCCCCGTGCAGCCCCCCCAGCACCCCGACATGCAGCCCCCCACCCCGCAAGCACAGCCTCTCGCCCCGGACAGCCCCGGGGGGGGCTGCGCCGCCGCGTTCCCCCCCATTTCGCAGCGCTGAGCCCATGCACACGGGAGCAGAGGGAGGAGAGGAGCAGCCCCGCGGGGTGACTTACTTCTGAGCTCTGCAGGGACGGGGCAGAACAGAGACAAAACACAACAGCAGGTTTAATACCACCACGAAGAGCGCAGGGAGACAACAGCAGCCGCAGCACGGCCCCCCCTCGGTGCCCGTCCCCCCAGGCCGGGCACCCCTTGGTCCCCCCCCGCAAAGCAGGAGGTGCCCGGGGGCTCGCAGCCCCCAGCCCTGCTCCCCGATGCGGGTGAAGCCGGACGGCAGACACGGTCACATCAAGCCTCACCGATCGGGTACCCCCGGGGGTCACCCCAGCGTTATCGGGGTCCTCACCCGCTGGGAAAGCATCCCCGGAGTGGGGACAGGGACAGGGACCACCCGGCTCCCAAGCCGGGGTCCAGGCAGCGCGGGCGCAGAAGGGGAGGAAGTGCCCGGCTCTCCTTCCGGAGCCGCCATGGGGAAAACCTCCTGGTAGGAAGCAGGTAAAGGTTTGGCACTTACTGATGGATGGCTTGGAGGAACTTACGCTGGTGTTTCCGAACTTTGGCATGGTCGATCTTCTTCACCAGCTTGGTGTGTTTGTAGATGAGCCACGTTTCCCTGAGTACGTTGGCAGCAGCATTTTTCACCTGGAAGCACCGGAGCACCGGGGTCAGGGATGGAGATGGCCGGTCCGGCGCCCAGCGATGCCGCGTCTGACAGCGCCGGGGAGGGGGACGGCGCCGGGGGGGCCTTACCCGCTTCGTTAGCTGTGTATCCATCATGAAGTTGTGCACGTGTTTCTCCGCTTTGGTGAGCTCTAGCTTTCTGGCAACGACGGCGACAACCAGAGCGGTGCAGCCGGCACCCTGCGGGCAGAGCGCCCTGCGGTGAGGGCAGCGGCAGGAGTGGGGGGCGCAGGAGCCCCCCGCCCCGCCGCACCGCACAGGCACTCACCATGATGCCGGTGAGCAGACACACGCCCTTCCCGCAGTAGGTGTGCGGCACCATGTCCCCGTAGCCGATGGAGAGGAAGGTGATGGAGATCAGCCACATGGCCCCCAAGAAGTTGCTGGTCACCTCCTGCTTGTCGTGGTACCTGCCCGGGGTCGAGCGCAGCCGCTGTCACCGCACGGTCCCGGTCCCGCCACGTACCCCCACCACGGCGCTGCCGGCTTTGCCACACGGATTTTAGCCGCTTTCCCATCCGGCGGCTGCAGCCGGGAGAGTCCCCAAGCTCCCAGCTGCACCGCTGGCACACGGGGCCCCAGAGAAGCTGGGGACACCCTGGGGACACTTTGGGGACACCAGGCATGGCCACTGCGGACGCGGGCACCAGGGAGGAGGTAAGCCCCGGGGTGGCTGTGACCCCCGGGCGCGGGGCTGGCACAGGGGGGCTGCCGGACGAGGATAACGAGGCAACGGGTGCGGCCCCCCCTGCAGAAACAGCCCCAGAGATCTCAAAGCACAGACACGGGTGTCACCGCCGGACCCCCATGCGGGGAGGGGACGCTTGGTCTCTGCAGAGCAGGGGACGGTTGCACAGACCCGGCCGGAGCGGAGCACCCCTCACCCCGCAAGCCCCTGGGGGCTACCCCGGCAAGCTGCCCCCCGAGCAAGCCCGAGGCTACGAAGGGCCCCAAGGCCACCACGGGCGTCGCTGCGGGTGAAGCGGGGGACACCGTGCTTTGAGATTTTGTGGCCAGCGCCGATGCCACGAATGCAGACGGCTGTGCCCCCCGTCCCCTCCCCGAGAGACCCCTGGACACGGCCCCCGCCGCTTGCCGGGCCGAGCCCGGCCGGGGGACGCAGAGCAGCGGGGCCGGGCGCTGGGTGCGGCCAAGCCAGGCAGCGGGACGGGGGCATGCGGGGAGCAGCAGGGAGCCGGGAAAACTGGGTGCCGAGGGTGAGAAAAGGGAAGGGAGGAGACGGGAGCAAGCTGGGGTGGACTCAAGCGAGCGGCGAGGAATTTAGGATTGCTGCGTCCCTCCACCCGGCCCCCCGGGCACAGCCGCGCGGTTTGGGCTTGGAACCTCAGCCGGCACCGAGGGATGCGTTGGGGCAATGCTGGCGGGCACCGTGCGGCCGGGGGGACCCGCACCCGCGGGGGGCTGGGGAGGAGGGCTGAGCCCGGCCCCAAAGGGCCGGCGGCACCAGGACGTCACCCCATGGCGATGCTCCCCGGGACGGGGGGGCTGCGGTGCTCCCCACGCCCCTCCGTCCTCCCAAGGAGCAGCCGGGACTCCCTCAACGCACCCGAACTGTGCACGTTAAGGAGGGGAAACACGGAGCAACTGCAACAGCCAGAGCCGAGCAAAAGCCCTTTGGAGACTCAGCCGAAGCCTCCAGTTAGAAACAAGAAGGATCCAGCGGCTCCTTCCCGGCTGCTCTGGCTCGGCTCCGCTCCTTGCCCGGGCTTCCCCCTCCAGGGCCGCCCCAGGACCCACAGCGATTCCTGCAGCAAGCCCACCCCCCCGAGAGCACCCCGAGAGCAGGAGGACCCGTGCTCCGGCCCCCCGCACGCTGCGATGGGACCCCCGGCTCGTGCCCATGGCCGGGCTGGGCACCGCGGCCGCCCCGGCTGGGGGTGGAAAGCAGCCCCTGAGGTTCCAAGTGGAAAAGGGCTCCGGCCCCTTTCCATGTCCATGGCCCCTTTGCTCCGGCCTGGGCAGCCCCCCCGGCCTTGACCCCCACCCGCCGGCTGCAGCTAATCCTAAATTCTGGGTAGCAAAGCCCGGGGCGGGGGGGACGTCCCGTGCAGGACGCGCTGTCGGTCCCTGGGGTGACTCACAGTTTGTCCCTGCGAGCAGCAGAGTGGTCAGGGAGGGAAAACAAGAGCAGTTAATGCGCGTCCCGGGGAAGCGGCCGGGAAGGGGCGAGCACCGGCACGGGCATCCCGGCCCCGGCATCCCCGCGGGCACAGCTGAGGACGCGGGCCAGACCCTGCGCGAGGGCTCGGTCCCCTCTGTGAGACCCCCAGCTCCTCCTGGCCGGAGCCGCCGGCAGAGAGGGGTTCCTGCCGCGTCCCAGCGGGGCCCGGAGGGGCTTGGGAGAGGTCTGGGGGTCCGGCCGCCCCCACCTCGCCTCGGCAAGCGGTTTTAGTTCGGCAAAACCATCGTGGCCACCACCCGAGGCACGAGGGTCCCACCAGGAGACTCTGCCCGGAGAGCGGGGGCCTCTCCTCCAAGGGGCCTCTCCTCTCCCCCCGGCCCCCCCGGGGTCTGCACCGTGCGTCCTCAGCTGCCCCCAGCCCCGCGCCCCCCAGCAGAGCCCCGGGGCGGGGGGAGCGCCCCACGTACCTCTCGCAGACGCGGACTGTCCAGGCAGCGATGATCCAGGAGGAGATGCTGAAGACCAGGAGGACGGTGCCGGGGCAGATGGTCATGAGGGTCTTCATGACGAAGCGGGTGTTGAAGTTGATCTTGTTGAGGGCACCGATGCTGCGGGAGGAGGCGTCGGTGAAGAGCTTGCTGTGCAGCAGCATGACGCGCCCGATCAGGTACAGCCGCAGGAACATGGGGATGGAGAGGATGATGTCCACGTCGGCGTCAGCCACCGAGGCGGCGTAGGTGAAGGCCAATCGCGCCGTCCAGGTGAAGAGGTACTGGCCGGGGATGGGGTGGATGGCGCAGACGATCAGCTCCAGGGCGATGAAGAAGATGCGCTCGTAGGTCATGGCGATGCGCCAGTCGTCAGCGCCGTTGTCCACCATGAAGAGCTGCGGGGGGAGAAAGGGGGGGTGGCGGTGGGCGGAGGGGCCCCCCCCGGGGTGGCGGTGGGCGGAGGGGCCCCCCCGGGGTGGCGGCAGGACCCCAGCGAGCACCCGCCGGCGGGCGCCCCTCACCTGGATCTCCCTGGCGTGGTACATGACGATGAGCCCCAGGAGGATGACGGTCGAGAGGCTGATAAGGCATTTCAGTGCAAACGAATACGATGACTCCTGCGAGGGGAGCGGGCGGCGTGAGCCCGGCCGGACCCCCGCCCTGCTCCCCCCACCCGCCGCACCCCCTACCTTGGTGTAGACCCCCCAGGACAGCTCCGTCTCCGTGACCATGACCACGATGCCGAACATCCCGAAGATGAGGGCGTAATCGCTGAGGCGTTTCCGCTTCTCGAAGAGGGCTCGCCGGTGCCCCAGCTTGTACCCGATGTTCTGGTTCCTCCGGGCTCCTCGGCCCCGCTCCTCGGCCGCATCCTGCCCGGGGGCCGCCGTCGGGCCGGGATCCGGGCCCCTGGGCTGCTCCGGCCGTGAGACCACCACCTCGAGGCCGGGGGGACGGTGGGGCCGCAGCGGCTGGGTCTCTCCCTCCAGCGGGTGCAGGGTGCGGGCGGAGGCGCTCAGGGGGCCCCGGGGCCGTGCCACCCCCCCATTGTACCGGCAGCCGCTCATGGCTCTGGCGGGGAGGGGACCGGGCGATCCCGCATGGCTCAGCGGCGCGGGGGCGACCTGCGGGAGAGGGGACGGTGTCGGGCGGGGGGTCCCCGGGCGGGGGGGGGTCCCCGGGGGACCGGGATCGGGGGCTTCGCCCTGCCCGGCAGCGGGCGACGCCTGACGGGGCGCATGGTGCCCATGTGGCGGCCTCGACCGCGGCGGGGACGTGCCCTGCCGGTGGGGACGTGTCCTGCCCGGTGGGGACGTGCCCTGCCCACGGGGGCCGTGCTCCCCGCCCGAGGCTCGGTGCCGCCGCAGCCCGGCCGCCCCCTCTGCAGCCCCCTCGGGGTGGCAGCGAGTGCAGGGACGGGTCCCGGCCCCACGATACCCCCGGTTCCCGGCGCTGGCCCTTGCCCGCGGCCCCGGGACGGCTCCGGTAAGGAGCTGCAGCCGCGCGTCCCCGGGGCTCCCGGTGCCGGGGCGCCCGGCGGGCTCGGCTCAGCCCCCCCCGGCCCTGCCCGGCCCTGCCCGCTGCCCGCTGCCCGCTACCTGCCGCCGGGCCGGGCCGGGGCCGCGCCGCCGCCGCCGCCGCCGCCGCCGCCGCAGCCCGGCTCGGTCCCGGGAGCGCGCGGCGGCGGGGCGCGGAGCGCTAGGGGGCGGGGCGGAGGCGGGGCGCGGCGCCTGATTGGCGGAGCCTGCCCACGCCCCCTCGTGACGAGCGCCGCGCCACGCCCTTCGCCACGCCCCCGAGCGCTGGCCGCGCCCCCCCCCGCCGGCCCCCGCTGTGCGCTCCCTGACCCCCCGGCCCCCCAATGCACGCCCCCCCCCCCAGCCTCACTGCGCTGGTCCCCTGCGCCCCAAACCCCAGCACCTCCCCTGCACCCCCCCCAGCACCCCCAGTGCACCCCCTCCATCCTCCCCACGCCCCCCCAGTACGCTGCCTCCTGCATCCCCAGCACGCCCCCAGTACGTCCCCCCAGCACCCCCAGTGCACCCCCCAGTGCACCCCCCAGCACCCCAACACGCACCCTTCAGCACCCCAACACCCCCCCAGCACCCCAACACGCACCCCCAGCACCCAAAGACCCCCCCAGCAACCCTCCAGCACCCCAGCAACCCCCCAGCACCCCAACACACCCCCCCAGCACCCCCCCCAGCACCCCTGTGACCCCCCCGACACTGCAGCTGCTCCCCGCACCCGCCGCCCTGCCCGCCCCGGCCCCCCGCACCCCCCTACCTGCTGGGGCCCCCCGGGGCCGGCCGGGGGGGGCCTCGGGGCGTCAGGGGCTGCGGGGCCGGGGCTTGGTGCGGGGGGGGGTCCGGGGGTCCGGGGGCCATGGGCTTCCCTCCACGCCTGGCCGGAGAGGAGACGCGGCGTTAGCGGGGTCCCCAAGCCCCCTCGGCCGCGGTGCCAGGGACCCCCAGAGCTACCACACGCGGGCGAGGGTCCTGCCCCGGCACCGTCACCCGGGGGGTCACCCTGTCCCGTGTCCCCCTGTGCCCCCCCCCCGCCTCGGTGCCAGGGTGGGCGAGCGGGGGCTCGGCGAGCAGAGCCGTGGTTTTTGGGTGTGGGTTTGTCCCCGGGCCGTGGGGTACGGGGACCGCAGGGCAGGGCCGGGGGGCAGCGGGGGTCCGCGGGCAGAGCCCCCCGGCCCTGCGCCCTCCCGCTGCGGGGCCAGGGCTGGGCTGCAACAGGGGGGCGAGAGCCCCAGCGGCTCCCCCAGCCCCGCGGCACGGGCGGCCCCGCCGAGCCAGCGCAGCCCCCGGCACGAGCGGCCCTGTCGCGCCGGGGGGTCCCGCGGCAGCCAGCGCAGCCCCCACTGCAGAAACAGCCCCGCTGCAGCCAGCATGGACCCCCGGCACGGACCCCCGGCACGGACCCCCGGCACAGACCCCCGGCATGGACTCCTAGCACCAATGGCCCCGTTGCACGACAGGCTGCTTTGCACGACGGGCTGCATTGCACGACAGGCTGCGTTGCACGACAGGCTGCGTTGCACGACGGGCTGCATTGCACAAACAGCCCCGCAGCAGCCAGCGCGGACCCCCAGCACCAAGACCCCATTGCACAACAGGCCCCAAAATCGCCGCGCGGAGCCCACGGTGCCGTTGGCACCGGCAGCGCCATCGCGGTCGGAGGCCCAGGCCAGGGCAGGTTGCTGCAGGGCTCCTTGCAGCGGGGAGCTGGGGGTCCCTGCAGCGGGGCTGTACCCCCGGCAGGGGCAGCTCCCCGCATTTCGGGCCTCCAAGCACCCGAGCCCTGCTGCAGCCCATCCCGGCTAAAACAACCGGCATCGGTACCCCCATCGCAACCACCGCCACCGTGCCCGCGTCCCTCCCGGCACGGGGACACCCAGGAAGGGGCTGCCGCCACCAGCGTCCCCCCATCCGCGGGGGCCAGCAGGGCTTTGGGGCCCTTCCCCGTCCCCCGCGGGATGCACGGAGCCAGGGAAGCCGCTTGCTGGCTACCCACGGGCGCAGAGGCCGCGTGGCCGGGCTCCAGCACCCAGCTGCTCCCCGCTGTGCATCCAGGGCCGCTGGCTCCCCTCCAGAGCCAGATCATTTTCTCTCCATTCTGCCAAATTTATTGCAGGAAAATGGGCTCCGATTTCTTTTTAATACTCGGTTGGGGAGAAAAATACGCAGCGGGCAGGGCGGAGGGGAAGCGGTTTCCCAGGGCTGCCGGCCCCGGGCCCCCTTCATGGCGGAGGTGCCGGAGATGCCAGAGCCATGCCGGGGCCTGGCAAACTCTTTGGCACCTCGAATGGGGTCTGTGAAGCTCCCCCAGAGGGCTGACAGTAAATATTTTATTAACCATCGCTCCGTGGCCGTTTCACTAATAGCTTCTATCAATGGCAACGTAAATGGGCCTTATTAAATCTTCCCCCGTCAGGACATCGATAGGGACGTCTCCGGCAGGATTCAGCGCCCGGAGGCTTGATTAAAACTGCGAAGCCCCGAGGGGTCCCTGTCCCCTGTCCCCATGGGGACGCCGTGGCCGGTGGCTGCATCCCCAGGGACGCTCCGGCGGGATGCGCAGCGCGGGGGGCACCGAGCATGGTCCTCCGCGGCCCCATCGCGGGGACGGGGACACGGCAGGTCCCCCCGGCCGGGGCTGCTGGCCACGGCTGCTGGCCACGGCTGCCGTATGTCCTTGAGCAACGGCCTCGAGCGTCCCCGCTCTCGGCAGCTCCCGCACCGGGAGGTTGGCGGCGATGCGGCAGCAGGACGCCCACCGCCGCAGCCCGGGTGTCGCGGCACGGCCGCAGGGTGCTCCCGCCGCCCCCGCAGCAACGCCCGGGGCTGGGACGCGGGGACCCGCGAGGGTTTGTCTCCCCGGTGGGGTGCGGGCGTCCCCGGGGAGAGGCGGGGGGTCCTGCCCTGGGTGGGCGCGGGGTGTCACGGGCTGCAGAGAGGAGCTGGCTGGGGAAGGGCCCTCGGCTGGGGAGCGATGGGGACGATGGGGACCGAGCGAAGGGGTCCCGAGGGGGACCCGGCTGGGGCAGCACCCCCCTGCCCCTGCCCGAAGGAGGGACGTGGGCAGGGGGGACATGGTTTAACCCCTGCAGGGACGAGCTGCTGCAGCCCCCGGTGCCCTGGGGGGGGTTGCAGGGTGCCAGCGGGACCCCCCGCTCCCTCCCGGGCCCCGGAGCAGCGACGCTGCCTGGGAGCAACTGCAGAGGAGGGGGGTGCAGCTAAAAATAGAGGCGGGCAGCCGAAAGGCTCCCGGCTGGTGATTTATTTATTACCCGTTCGCTAATTCCTGCCTGGGAATCGCGGTCCCGGGGAGGGCGGGGCAGGAATTTGGGGGAGCCGCGGTTGCGGGCAGGGCCATGCCTGCAGGCCCCACGCCAGCAGCCGGGCAGCACGGCCACGGTCCCGCTGCCGTACCGGGGGGAAGGAGCTGGGGAACCGGGGAACCCCCCCGCCCTGGCGCAGGGGACGGGATGCTCGGGGCGGTGGGACGCGCGCCGTGCCCCCCGCCCAGGGCCGCAGGGGCTCCCCGCCAGCCGGCACGGGGACCCGGAGCTTGCCGGGTGCACGAAGTGCGTCAGACCCCTTGCAGCCCCCCCGTCCCCCCAAATCCCCCGCGGCGGCCCCAGTTCCTTGGGCGGCCGCAGCTCCCGCCACCGCCAAGCCCCGGCCATATGTCCCAGGCTGGAGAGCATCTGTCAGTGCCGGCAGGAGCCCCCGGCCCCCGCGAACGCTGCTGCCCACCCGCCGGCACAGGGCTGGACGGGGGGTGTGCCACCGCCACTGCCCCCCAAGGGCAGGGCAGGGGGGCTGAGCGGGATTTGGGGGGGCACGGGACCATCTGAGGCCCCTGGGGCTGGCGGAGGCACTGGCATGAGGCCACTGGGCTCCCAAGGAGCACCGGGACGGCTCGGACAAGCCCTGCCGCCATGGGACCCCCGGTGATGCCAGCAGCCGGGTCCCTGTCCCCCGTCGCCCCCCCCCACATGCGCCCCGGCACGTCGGGGCTGGTGCAGAGGGGCAGAGCCCGGCACCGGGATGATTTGCCCCACGCAGGATCTGGCCCATTCCCACCCACGGGGCTGTGGGGTGCCTGCGGGTCCCGCGGCGCAGGGGGAGGCACGCGGGCTGGCACACGCGTGGGGACACATGGGGACATGCGGGGACACCCGAACCTCCCCAGCCCCGCCGCGATGCAGGGGAATCCCCGGCTCGTCCCGGGGTCTCCCCGAGAAAATCCCTCCCTCGAGCCCCACCGAGAGGCCCTGGGCTGGGGCTGGATCAGGCCCCGGAGGGACGGCGGGGGCAGCACCCGCTTCCCGGGGGCTGGCGGAGGTAGCCGGGGCCCCCCAGGCCCCCCCAGCCCCAGGGGGACCCCATCCCCACCTCGGGAGGGGACGCGCGGCCGGGGACGCCCTACCTGCGCGGGGCCGAGCGGGTGCCTGGGGCTGGGGTGGGGGGTGCTGCGGGGTCCAGGGGGGTTCGGGCTCCCCACGGCCCCCCTCCACTGCCACCGCACCGCCGTCCCCAGACAAAGCCGCTGCGCCGGGTTCGCCTGCCACCTCCCCCACGTGGCTCGGCTCAGCCGAAGGACAAAGCCGCTCCGCCTGGCTGCTCCCGCCGGGTCGCGACGGACCCCCCGCCCGGGGCCGGCTGGGGGGGGACACGGGTGTCCCCGCTGTCCCCGGGGCTGCCACGAGCCCCTCGGGGCGGGGGAGTCCCCCAAAGCTCGCAAGCGCCTTTGGAGAGCCCTGTCCCCGCACTGCGGGGCGGTGGTCCCCGCCGCCGTGGCGGTGTCACCGCAGCCACTGCGGCCCCCAGCCCTGCGCAGGGTCCCCAGGGGCAGCCCAAGGTCACAGAGAAGGTCAGGAGGGGCAGGGGGGGCCCTGCGCCATCCGCCCACAGCCTCGACGGCTGCACCGCGGCACGCCGGGCGCTCCCCGGCACGGTGAGGCCACGAGCACCGCACAGCGCCAAAACCTGCCGGGACCCCCGAGCGTCGACCCTGGACTTTGCACCGGCAAACACCGCGCACGGCCCTGGCACCCGAGGTCCCGGCAGTCCCAGCGCCTCACTGGCCGCGCCGCCCTGGCATGGCTGGCTCCTGGTGCCACAGCCGGATCGACCGAGGCTGTTCGTGGCACGGGGTCTCTCTGGTTTTGGTGGGTGCTGAGCTGGGTGCAGAGTGGGGCCAGCTCCCCCAGCCAGAGCCACCCCGGGGCCATGTCCTGCAAGGGTCCCCTGGTCCCTTGAGCCGCTTGGCCGCGCTCCCCTTCACAGCCCCGCGGCTCCGGTCCCCACGGCCACACCGTCCCCGACGACGGAGACCCCCGCGGTCCCCTGACTCCGGCAGCTGGGGCTTGCCCAGAGCAGCCGATCCACCACAGGCAGGGCGTCCCCGGCGTCCCCGGCGTCCCCACACCCAGGCACCCAGCCACGGCCAGGGGAAGCCATCCCCAGGGTCCCCACCGCTGCTGTCCCCGGGGTCCCCCCCCGTTGCCGTCCCCACGCCCGCTCACCTGCCACGGCCCCGCGCTACGGGGAGCGTCGGGAGGAGCCGGGGTGCCCGGGGGGCAGCGGGGGCATGGGCCGGGGCGCGGGGACCACGGCCGCTGGCAGCTCTCTGCGCGGCGGAGCAGCGGTGGCGACGGCGGCCGTGCCCGGGCGTGTGTGGGAGCTGCGGCGCAGGGGGGGCCGGGGGGCTTCCCCGCCCCACGCCCCCCGCGTCCCCCCCGGCCCCGCCACGGCGGGCAGTGACCTTGAGGCCGCGGCGCTGGCGGAGGACGGGGGAGGAGGATATTTTTAGCCGGGCAGAGTCACTCCCATCGCGTCCTCATTGTCACCGCCGTGGGCTGCCTCCCGCGCCCCGCTGCCCCGCTGCGGCCCCCCGGGCTCCCCGCCGCGCCGGGGGCTGCGGGGTGCGCGGCGGGTGGGAGCAGGCGGCAGCCGAACAGGCCCTGCCTGCCCCGGACCCCTAGAGCCTCGGGGTGCCCTCGGCTCAGCCCCCCCCATGGCCTCCCCTTCCCCTTCTCAAAGAGCCCTGCCGCCCCCGGCCCCCCCCCCGCTGCCCCGCTCCGGCCCCGCAAGCCGGGGGCACCCCGGGAGCTGGGGGATCCCCAGGAGCGAGGGGATTCCCTGGGAGCCAGGGGCATCCCCGGCACCGGCGGGTCCCCGGGAGCCAAGGGGGGGCCCCAGCCCACCGCCCCCCCCAGCGCACCCACCTGCAGGCAGACCCCGGCCTCCGCTCCCCTCGAGCGCTGCCGCCGGTGACCATGGCCTGGCGTCGGCACGTGCCGGCGCGGTGGCGAGCCCGGGCTGCCGGGAGGTTCCGCTGGCCCAACCGGACGAGCTGGGGGCCGGGGGTGGCCGGGTGCCTTGGCTCCGGCCCCGCGGTCCCGCCTGGCCCCACGCCGCCGCTGCGTGCCTCGGTTTCCCCAGCGCGCAGGCGGAATGTGCGGGGCTGCCGGGGCGGCGATGCGGCGGCGTTGCTATTCCGCTCACACGCGCAGCCGCGCACTCCCGCTCCCGGTTCCTCCCCGCCGCCCCGGCCACCGCAGCTATTGTCTGCAGCTAAATTTAGCCGCCTGCCGGCTCCCCCACTTTAATTGCCATATCTGCAGGGACGTGGGCGATCGCCCGCCCCGCACCGCCCCGAGCACCCACGCCGCCGCCGCGCTTCTCCCTCCCCGGTGCCCAGCGCCATCGCACCCGGGGCTGTGCAAAGCTGGAGCCGCGGTGGCTCGGACCCGGCCGCGGTGCCCTCGGTAGCCCTCAGTAGCCCTCGGTAGCCCCCAAAGCAGCCCCGCGGGTGGCCTGGCGCGGACGCATGAGCAGCACCCAGCACCCAGGGGGGCACGGGGACCATGGGCCCCCCGCCCTCGGCCTTGTGCCCGGCCGGCGCTCGGCTCCCGGGGAGGCGATTGCCACCGGTGGGGAACCGGGAGCCCCCCAGGCCTGGGGGGCGTCGGGGTGGGACCCCTGAGCAGGCCCCGACATCGGGCCGGGGAGCAGCGGGGTGCGGGCAGGGTGGGCAGCGGGGGGCTGCGGTGTGTGGGTGCTGCCCGTGCCCCTGCAGCCCCCCCGCTCCCTTTGTCAGAGAGCAGCGGGGCACGCGCGTGTGCAAGCCCCCTGTGCCGGGGAGGGCGTGCGAGCGTGCACAGCAGGCCCTTGCACGGGGGCCGCGCGTGTGGCTTGGGGAGGGCGCGGGGGCTGCAGCTGTGCAATGAACAAAGCGCAGGGGTGTGCGCAGGGGTGTGCGCAGGGGTGTGCAGGGGTGTGCGCAGGGGCGTGCAGGGGTGTGCAGGGGTGTGCAGGGGTGTGGGAGGCGCAGGGCTGAGTGTGCGTGCACAGGGAGCTGTGCAGGGCGGTGTACGTACGGTGCCCGGCTGCAGGGGTTGCAGCGTGCACACGTAGGGCGTGCTTTGTGTGCTTTGTGTGGTGTGCGGGGGGTAAATACAGGGTTGTGCGCGTGCAAGGGGCTGCGTGCACGGCTCTGTGTGTGTGTGTGTGCAAGGGGCTGCATGCACGGCTTTGTATGTGCAAGGGGCTGAATGTGCGGCTTTGTGTGTGCGTGCGTGTGCAAGGGGCTGCATGCACGGCTTTGTATGTGCAAGGGGCTGCATGCACGGCTTTGTGTGTGCATGCGTGTGCAAGGGGCTGCGTGCACGGCTCTGTGTGCAGGGAGGGGTGCAGCGTGCACAGCTCCGTGCCGGGGGGTGCTGCGTGCACGGTGCTGCAGTGTGCGGGGGGGCGCGGGGGGGCGCAGGCACCCCGCAGGGTTGCGTGGTGCAGGGGCGGCGCGTGGGGCGGGGGCGGGGGGTGCATGAAGGGGGGGGGGCTGCGCGGTGCAGGGGGTGCATTGGGCACGGGGAGGGGCTGCGGGGGGGGACGGAGGCGGGGGGGCCGCTGCGGCGGGGGGGATGCCCGGTGTGGGGAGGGGATGCCCGGTGCGGGGGGGGGGGAATGCCCGGTGCAAGGCGGGGGATGCCCGGTGCGGGGGGGGGGGGGGAATGCCCGGTGCAAGGCGGGGGATGCCCGGTGCAGGGGGGGGGGGATGCCCGGTGCAAGGCGGGGGATGCCCGGTGCAGGGGGGGGGAATGCCCGGTGCAAGGCGGGGGATGCCCGGTGCAGGGGGGGGGATGCCCGGTGCAAGCCCCGCGCGGCTGCGCGGGCGCCGCGAGGATCCCGGGGCCGCGTGACCGCCCCCCCCGCGGGTTCCCCCGCCCCCGCAGCGGAGCAGCCCGTTGCCATGGCAGCGCCGCCCCCCCCCGCACCGGGAGAGGGCGGGGGAATCCCCGGAGGGGCGGGGCGGGGAATCCCTCCCCTCTCCGCCGGGCCCCGCCCCTCCGGGACCCCCCCGCGGCGGGGACCCCCCGGTCGCCGCTTCCTTGCGGGGGGGGGGACACCGGGACCCCCGCCCTGCAGCGGGAGGGGGGGGTTTCCCCCCGTTAACCCCTTCCCTGCCGCGGGGATCCCTTCCCGCACCGCGGGATTCCCCCGCGCCCCGCCTTTGCCATGGGGAGGGGCCCCCATGAACCCCGCACTGGCACTGGGGGGGTCCCGCCCCCCCCCCGAGGGATCCCCCCCCCCCCAGTAATCCCTTCTTTGCAACTGGGGACCCCCCGCGCTGGAGGGGACCCCCAATAACCCTTTCCTTGCAACGGGGGGGGAGCCCCACCCTGAACTGGGGGGGGACGGGGACCCCCTTGGTGTCCCCCCCCCCCATCCTGCCACTGCCCAAATGTCCCCCCCGGGGGACAGCAGGGCACTGCCGCAGTGCCGCTGGCTGCAGCGGGGGGAGGAGGAGGAGGAGGAGGAGGAAGGGGGGGGCTCTGCTGCACAAAGCCAGGGCTGGGCAGGAGCCGGAGGCCTCGGCGGCGCGGGGGGAGCGGGCGGGGAGGGGGGGACCCCCGGGGCCCCGGGGCACTCACGGCGGCTCCTTATTTCAACACGAAGGAGGCGCAGGCAGGGCGCAGGCAGGGCGCAGGCAGGAGAAGCGGCGGCGGTGGGTTTCAGCAGCGCATCAGTCGCAGGCAAGGGCAGGGCAGCTGCCTGCAGCCTCCTCTACCGCTGCGGCGGAGCCACGGGCGCACCCCACAACCTGCTGGGGGGAGGCAGGAAGTGGGCTCCCCCCCCGAGAGCCCCGATCCACGCAGGAGCAACCTCCCGCAGGAATTTTGGCAGCCATTTCAGGGGAGAAACCAGCTCCCCCCCCCCCCAGCACGCCAGGAAAAGAGAGCCCTCCGCCCCAGGCCTTCATCCCTTCAACACGTTAACAGGGTTTAGGGGTTTTTTAAATTTTAATTGGGTTCAAACACAACAAACTTCGCGCAGAAAGGGGAGACACCGGGTGCATTCCTCCCTGTCTTTACCGGCTGGGTTTGGGGGAGCCGGGGGGGGCGGTGGCAGGGGCCAGGGCGGCTCCTGCAGCCTGGTTCTACACGCAGGGTGCAGAGGGCTGGGGAGAGCCCCGAAACGGCCGCAGGCTCTCGGCGTCAGCCTGAGCGTGGCCTCCTCCGACCCCTTCGCCGCCCAAGTGCGAACGCCTCCGCAGCTCGAGGACTCCTGCAGCCCTCCCTGCCCGCGCGGGCGAGCCGCCGCAGGGGCAGAGGCCAGGCGCTGCCCGTCGCCGGGCTGGGGACGCACGCGACGTGTTGGGGACCGTCAGAAGAAAGCCCAGCGGGATGCCGAGCCAGCCCTGAGCTCGCCTCGGTTTGGCAGCCCCGGTTAAACACCAAGGTAAGCACCGCCGGCAAGGGAGCCGCTGCCTGGGCGAGGGTTTAGACCTTCGGAGGGAATTTCACTCCCAAAAGATGGGAAAGGGGAGAGGGGAGAGAGGAAAACCCAGTGCCTGCTGAAGGCGAGGGGCCGGACTCTGCCGTGGCTGCGTGGCTAAGCCTCTCCAGCCCTGCCCGGTGCTGCCGTGGCCCTCCCAAGGGAGCTCACCGATTTCTTTCTGCCTGGGCCAGCGGAGAGAGCAGAGGGCTGCGGCCGAAGGGGCGCGGAGGCGGCACGGCCAGGTTGGCGCCCTCGGTCCGGCGGCGGGGCGAGCTGCTGAGCCGACAGTCTCACGTCCCCTTCCGCAGGCCCACGGGGCACTTTCTTGCCTGAGCCTGGGAGCGGGCAGGGGAAGAAGCGATGGGAGAAGCAGCAGCTTCCCTTCTCGGGGCAGTTCTTGGGGGGTTGCAGCCCCTCCAGGACCCCTCCTGTCCCCCAGCAGCGTGCGAGGCTCTGGGCAAGGCCACCGGGAAAGCCACAGAGAGAAGCCTGGCACCGGCGTCCTGCGCAGACGCGGCAGGAACTACGCTGCGCCGCGTTATTTCTCCCATTCCCCTTTGAAGACGGAAGGTTATTTTCTCTCTTCACCACACCACCGCGCTGACAGAGCTTCTGCTCCCGTTGGGGTTCCTCCTCCCCATCTAATGCACCTCCAGTCGAGATCAAGAGGAGAGAGGTGGCCGGCAGCAGGCAGGGCCAGCAGCGATCCCAGTCTGGAATCTCTTCGGGGACATCCCAGCACCGAGGACGACACGAGCAACGGAGGGCAGGTGCCTTCCTCATGACGGTTGCAAACCTTCACCCTGTGGAGCACGAGGGTGCAGCGGCGCAGCCACGGTAGAGAGAGGGATGAATGCGGTTTGGCTCAGGTCCAGGCTGTGAGCGGGTTAACGCACGGTGCCAGCCAGCGCGGGGGTCCCCACCTCGGCAGGCGGCAGCACCGACGTCGCACCTCGCAAGCGCTGCCCGTGCTGAAGGTCTGGAAGCGGGTTAGTGGCTTTTTTTGTAAGACGACAACTGAATTCGGAAGCGTGAAGGTAGTGTTAGTCTGCGCAGGCCGCTCTGCACCAGCTGCCGGGGAGGGGCGAGCACGGGCCCTCAGCGAAGGCGGCCGGACGCTGCGGGGTCCCGAGGCGAGCCGTGGCCTCGTGCTTATCTTAAATCCAAGAACAGAGAAAGACAGAAAGTGGTGGCGGGGAAGGGAAACAAAAGGAGGGGAGCTTCCTCGAGTCTCCTGCTTTCATCCGAGCGGAGCCCCGGGGCTCCAGCCCGCTGTCCGTGGGGGACGATCAGCTCTAGTTCTACTTTTGGCTGTTGTAAGCTTTGTGCCTCTGGTTCATGGGGTTTTCTGGAGACTTCATCCACTCCTTCTTGAGGAGCTGCTTGAGCTGGGACAGGCGCATGTTGGGGTTCTCTTGCTTCAGGCGTGGCAGATTGACCTCTTCAAAAGCCGTGAAGGCAGCTTTCATCCGGCGCTCGGGGTGCCGGTCCAGATCGTTGGCAACGCTGCCGGGAGGGAATTCGGAGAGAGACACGTGCATCAGAGACACCTCCCTGCAGGCGCAGCCACTCGCCCCGCTCTGATCCCCTGTCAGCGCGACCGAGTGCGTACAGGATAACTCGGGCGATAAAGCAGAAAACCCCGTGATCCTTCCCCTACCCACTTCAAATACTCTCCGCAGAACAACAGGGCAGGGGACGCGTCCTGTTCTTGCTCTTGAGATAGAAAGTCACAGTCAAAGCGTAAAAAGAAGCCAGTTCTGGGGGAGGGAGCGTCTGCCAGAATTTCTCGTAAGGAAAGCGACACCGTCAAAGGAGAGCACCGCTACGGTATGGCCACGTACCTGAGGACTGCAATGGCATCTTCAATCGTCCTGGCCTCCACCGATCCTTCCTCCAGTACCCTTCTGTTGATGTTCTCTTCCAAGGGCACCTCCAAGTGAGTCTTCTCCTTCTCCACTGCACAGGGAGGGGGGAAAGGGAGAACCGTTAACGTCAAATCCAGCCTGCGCAAAACCCTCAGAAGAGGGGTTTCCAAAGCACTCGGAAGAAAGCGCTGAGAAACCTCAGCCAGAGCTCAGTCGCAGTCCTGGAAGAGAAGAGCGCCGCTCTGCAGCTCTGTTTCTCCACCTCAAGGTGACAGGAGGTTTCTTTTTCCCGCATTTGGGTGTCTGACACAGGCACAGCAAAGCGCGCAGCACAGAATAGCTGCAGGCAGCTCTTGCTTTCCAAACGCCTTGCCCTTCAGCAACAGGAGGTGAAAGAGGAACAGCCCCCCTTCCCGCTCCCCAGCCCCCCGCGGCTGTCAGGGCCTTTCTACGGTACCACCGAACCTGTCTCTGCATTCTCCTTCTGCTGCTGGTCTTTTCTGATTGTCTCCTCGATCTGGGCCCTGGTGACTTTGCCCGGAGTGACCTGCTTGGGCGACTTCCCTTTCAGCTTCGAGTCTTCCTCCTCCAGCAGGCGCTGCAGCTCCTTCTTGCGCTCCAGCTGCTCCAGCCGCCGCTTCTCCCTCTCCTCCTGGAAGGGAGAAAGGACCAGGTCACCTCCACCCTCACGCCTTCGGGAGGCAGAGAGGTCAAACTACCCCTTACAGGAGCAGGGAACCCCGCTTGAAGGGGAGCAGGCACCTCGCTTCTGTAGCTAATGCAGCACTGCCCTCACGAGCCATCGGCTGGTCCCCCCCGACCTCCAGCGAGACGGCGAGAGCCTGGCCCGTCCCTTCAGAATAATCATTCCCCCGTCCCTGCCCCGTCCGCAACCACGCGCCGGCTCCCCGTGATGTCTGTACTGCGAAACACAACCCCGCTGTCGAGAAGGAGCGGGAGGTACCAGCCAGGACTGCTGACAATCAGATTAAGTTTTCCACTTTAATTTTAATAAGTGGTCGGAGGTTGAAAGTTCAGCAGTTGTTCGAGACAAACCAGGCAAGAGGCTGAATTCGTCTTCGGGTCTGGCTCACGCTCCTCCTACGAGCCAGGGCGGGTGGTTAGACCGAATCCAACGAGCAACACAGCTCTTGGGGTAATTGTAAAGTGCTTCACAGGGAGTTTAAAAGCCACTTTGCCCTCCAGGGTCCAGGGAAGAGGGTGACAAGACCATGCAACAGGCCCTTCAGGGCTTTCAGCACTTTGGCTTCGAGGTTTTTTTCCTCTTCTCCCAAAGCCTGTGAGGTCTGGCAAAAAGAAAGAAACAACAAGTGAACACCTCTGTCTGGGGCAGCGTCACATGCTGCGAAGCACTCCATATTTAGGTTAGTTACGTGGCCGCTTAATTATGGCCCTCATCCATTATTCACAGGGATGGCACAACGAACGCATCGAGCATGAACGGAACGGGTTTACTCAAAGGCAGCTGCACAGCAAAACCACCCCAGCAGTAACGCAACCCTGTCTTCATCGGTGCTTAAGGAGTTAAGCAGAATTACGCACGTTGGGGTAGGGCCCGCTTTGGAGACGGTAAGCAAGGCTGGCGTTTGAGACTCTCTCAAACAAAAAAAACCAGAAGTTGCTCCACAGCTCAAGAGTTTAAAGAAAAACCCATCAAAACACAGAATCAAAGCCCACAAACATTGAATCAAAACATGCCCTCGGGCTGCTGCTGCTTCCGTCAAGCGCAGCAAGGACCAGGCCTTTCAACAAAGCTGGGGAGGGAAGGGAAGGGAAACCTCGCCTACCTCCGCTCCGAGCAGCTGGGGCCAAGGATGGGAACAGATCCATTAGAGGGATGAAGCCTTTATTACAACTGGCAGTCTTCAAATTCTTGGTCATTAAGCGCTTCGTGTCAGCGCCTTGAGACACAACGCCCCGGCAACTGGACCGTGCATGATTTCAAAGTGCAAACTCATTTATTTAAGACATCGGCTTTCCCTGCCCGCTGCTTTCCTGTCAGGCCTCTCCCTCTTCTAGTAAAGGTCGAGTAAACAAATGTACTCGGTCTCCCAGATTAGGAGGGATTTTGGCCACTCCTAGAACAGGAAGGGTGTCACGAGAGGAGGGGGAAGACTGTCTTACCCCCCCTAAAAATTTATTCACAGGGCTATACCTGAGCAAGAGCAGCCGCAGGGGCTTTGCCCACCCTCGCTCAGCACAGCGCAGGGCAGCTCCAGCTCCGGGTGGGACCTCCGGCTCGACCACCAGCCTCTGCTTCAGCATCAGGCGGTTTTAGGGAAGAATGCAGGAGAAACCCCAAAACTGGAGAGATGAATGTGCCAAAACAGAAGGAGGGCCACAGAAACCGCTGAAGGTCCCGCAGTCAAAGCCATTTAATTAGCTGTAAAGGACACGCAAGAGAAGCAGCACTGCGTATTCAGGCTGCTGGTATCGTGCCTAGAACGCGGGCTAGCGCAAAGAAACCGTCCCCTGGCTGCTCGTCCCGGCTCTGAAGCTCGGGGGTAGCTGAACCAGGTAACCCAGAGAAGGTGCTGGCGCGGTGAGCACCTCGGCAAGGCTGCAGGCGTGGCTGTGGCTTGAATAATTCAGGAGACAGATAAGGAGCGGATACACAGGCACTAATGACCTAAGGGAAGGGAGCAAGACATTTCGGAACAGAAATGTTATTTATAGATAGAGAAGATTATCTTTTGCCCCTGCTTCTTACAGAAAGGGAACTGTCCTACAAGGCAGCTCGCTCAGCAGCCTGTCTCACGCCACGCAGCCCCGGCTGGGACAACGTCTGACAGAGCAGAAATTCAAGGATAATGCTCTGCTGCTGTTAGCTCCTATCAAACAAAACTCTCCAAAGAGGACACATCCACTCAGCGAAGGGAACAGAGGCGCAAGGAGGGCGCAGAGCCTTCTGCTGCGCTGCGTGCTGCAGGGGACCTCCGGTTACTCCTCTCGCCCAGCTGCTGGGGCAAGCTGCTCCCTGCTCTCTGGCATTTACAGTTGAGTTTCTATTTGTGGAAAGTAAATAAGCTGGCACTGGTACTAATTTGTCACAAGACCTGCAAAATCTACGTGCTCAGGTTTCCCCAGCGGCCCGTCACGTCCAGGTCTGCTCTGCACCTTCCGCGGTGCTCAACAGCAGCAGCGCTGAGCCGCCTGCTCGCTGATCCCGAAGCTGTCATTTTTGAAGGCTTTTCTCAGGTTGGGCCAAACCAAACCAATCCTTTATGAATCAGCTTAAGTGTCCTGATGAAAGAGAGGCTTGGATTTGCCTAAGTGAAACGTACCGCAAAGCTATTAGAAAACTGGAACGGAAATGAATAATTTTCTCCCTCTACATTGCTGCACTCCGCAGGGCACTGGGAGGGCGTGCGATTTCGTTAGCTGGACACTCCCGTTCCCAAGGATTTGTGTGTTAAAATGTGAGTTTCCAGCCTCGCAAAGAGCTGCCCGAGCAAGGAACGATTCATTAGCTTTCAGAACAGCGTCCCACCTGCTAGACAGAAGGAGAAGAAGGTCTCACGCACGCGGCTTTGAGAGCAAGCGGTCAATCGAAGCGGCAGCGCTCCCAATCAACCGCTTAGCGTGAGGCCCCGAGGAAGGCTGGAGAGCGTGCCGCCAGCCTGGCGAAGCACGCCGCTTCTCGCACGGCAGAAGGGCAAAGCGATGCAAAAAAAATGACGCAGCCGGAAAGCGAGAGGGGCATAGCCGACCTGGAGCGTGTCTAAGCGCTCGCTGGGCTATCTGAGGTACACCGGAGCTTTGAGACGGGATCAAACACGCCCCTTCCATTGCCCACCGGCACTCAAGGCAGCACCGAAGGGATACTGGAGCCGGAGGGAGTTGGTTTTGGGGTCTGAACCCCAGCCTGGTGTCATCAGGTGTCTCTCCACTCCGTCTCCGTCTCCTGCATTTCTCATTCAAGCCATCAGATTTCCGTATCGCGTACCTGGTACCGCGCAGATGTCCTCCAAAGAGGGAGGAACAGTCATTTGACCTGTCTTGTGTTTTATCTGAATAAGAGCTGGTGCTCGCAGCTGAGTAATTCTGCACTGAATCAGAAGAGGAGCGGGGAGAGAAAGTCACCACTCGCCCGCCTGCGACACCACTGCAGCTGGGACCTGCCGGTACACGAGCCTGCCAGCCCACACCCCGTGACCGAGGCGAACGGGAACGAGAAAGGCATAAAACTCGCACCAAAAGAGTCACTGCTCCCTCGTGCACGATCTGCGCTCTTCTAGCACAAGCGCTCGCCCTGCGTTTAACTTGAATCTTTCCCCAGACCCTTTGTACACAAGTACCAAGTGTCTCCTCGCTCCCACATCATCCGCACGCCCTCCCTTTGCCGTTCCCACCGAGGGCGCCGAGCGAAGC
Organism: Theristicus caerulescens; assembly: GCA_020745775.1. Classification (NCBI taxonomy): domain Eukaryota; kingdom Metazoa; phylum Chordata; class Aves; order Pelecaniformes; family Threskiornithidae; genus Theristicus; species Theristicus caerulescens. The sequence goes on from CM036579.1 coordinate 5,115,203, forward strand.
CGCGCGAGAGACCTCCGTGGGACGGTGCTGCCGACACCACAACACGCCGGGCAGAGAGAATGGTGCCAAGGGGCTTTGAGCCGCTGCTGAACAACAAGGGGGAACCGCTTTCCTGGCAGACGGGCACTCAGCAAACAGAGCCCGGGCAAAATACAGCCTGACTGGGGAGAAGGGCTTGTCCTCCCTCAGCCAGGCAGCCCCGGCGGGAGTTTGGGAAGGAGACTGGGAATTCGGCTGCGTCCTTCCAGCGGACAGTCCCAGCCAGCGAGATCTTCCTGCGCGTACCCACGGGGCGCAAAGCGGCTAAACCCAAGGTTGCCAGAGAGAAGAAGGTCTGAATCCCGCTGTGAGACCTCTGCCCTTGGCAGATACACCACCGGTCCTTTCTTCCCGTGATGCTCCAGCCAAAGTAATGGTTTGTCACCCTTCCAAGCCTGCCCGCAGCTTCACCCAGGACACACACGCGTCCGCGGCTGTTCCACCACCGGACACACTTTAGCTAATTGCACAGAGCAAACCACGCTGCGATCAGGCCGATGAGGAGTGCCGTCCTCCGAGCTGCAGCCTAACCTTGCACAGCAAGGGTGGGAAGGGACGGGAGGGATGAAGATACCCGAATGTTAAAAGAAAAGCAGTTACCCAGGTAAAACTCTGAGTTTTCTCAGCAAGAAGGATGTAGATTTTGTGCTTTCCACCCAGAGCTCCCCAGGGAAGGTAAAAAGCTGTGACCAGGAGGAACACACGCATCGCAGGCTGGTGATATTAGCTCAGATGTTCCTTCATGCATCACAGAGCCACCAAACGAGCACCATCCTCCGTTAGCAGAGATCAGCTCCGCGGGCTGCTCTCAGAGCAGGGAGCATTGGCATTTAAAGTAACCCCAAACCGCAGCAAAATCAAACAACGGGACAGTCATCTGGTGACAGCGAATCTCACGACAGCAGGCACTGTGTTTTGAACGTTAAGCTTCCCTGCGCCCAAGTATTAACGCTGATGCGCATCGCTGCCCCGTCAGCGAGGCCACCAGCTTGCCAGGCAGAGCCACCAAACCCCGGCACAGAAACAGCGCTCTGCGCTCTCGCTTGTTTCGCTGAGGCTCCGGTGGCCGTCTGCGGGGGGAAAGGGATTAAAAGGGGCGCGCGGGGTCTGGTCTCAGCACATCCCAAAGGATTTCAGCCACTCCTGCCTGCTGGCAGCGCAGGAATTCTGCGCGGGTGTGCTGCGGCGCCGTTAATGTGTTACTGCCATCGCCCGGAGAGCTGGGGAAGAGCTGTAAGAGCTGCTCGGCGCTGACTGCGAGGTGCTGAGAGCATCCTCCTACGCACACCGCCATCCCCTCCTCCGGGTGCTGTAGCTGAGAGCAACGCGAGTCCCTCCCGCGGCATATGGCCGCGGCCGGCAGCGCTATTTCCATGCCAGCACCACCCGCGGAACAGCTACTTCTCCGGGGAAGTTTGACTCCTGTGAACGGTTTGGTTTCTGTCCTCTCTAGGATGAGGATGGAAAGTCATTTACAATCCGAGTCACACATCCCTTCCCTGCCGGGATGCGACGGGGCACAGGCAGCCTCTCCTGTTCTCCGCAGGGATATTCCAGCCTGAGGGCACTGGAGAAGCAGCTGAGGAAGGTTTCGCTGACTGATTTCCCCCAGCAACCCACGCATTCCTGTCTGTTGACCACTTGCTCACCTACGCAAAGCCCCGGCCTTTGCTTAGGTTGCGGCAGCGCCTGCGTGAGGCTCCGGCGGCGGGACGAGCCCTGCGCAGGTACGGTCAGACCCGGAGTCCTGGCAGGACAACTCCCCAGCTGAGCGGAGGCTTCCGCTGCTGCGAGCTGCAGGGTCCCCGGGGGGGCTCGTGGGAAGCAAACGCGCTAAACTGCAGCATTCAGGTGAAATCCAGACCTAGATACTACGGCTACGCTGACGCAGGGAGAGGGGACGGCTGAGGTGCCGAGCGGAAACCGCCTCACTGGTTTCTCTGAAACCCAGTCTGAGGCTCTGGGATGGACCCTGGTTTTCCAGTTCGCAATTCCAGCTCACAGCACAGCTCCCTTCTCCAGACTCCCACGCCCCTCGTCTGCAGGAGGCTGTTTTGGAAGCCCAGTCAAATAGGTCACTGGTGGCCAACTCTTAAGTAGAGCAATAATAAGTCCTTGTTCCAGGAAGCAATTAGGCAGCATTACGGGATTGCGCTGGGGAACAGCACACAGGAATCCTAATTCCAAACGTCAAGACACGTATTAGGGGTGAACTCACGCAGACGTACGCAGCACACAGCTCTCAAGGTCACGGGGCCGCGCTGGCTTCCTGCCTGCCCGGCCTGTGTGCTCGAGTAGCGACACACAAAGTTCAGTAAGCACCGAATTCACTGAGCAGCATGATCCCAGTAACCCCATAAATCCCATTTATGTCACCAACAGAAGCCCTGGCTGCTTCGCACGAGGGTAAAGAAATCATTTCAGGAGAGGCAGCTAAGTTATCGCCAACAATTGATTCTAGAAAAATGCACAAACCCAGAAGGCAGAGCTGTCTAACGCTGACACAGGACAATGTTAAAAGCCAAATAACCCAGAAATGAGCACTAAAGTGCTCTGTTTATTGAACACCGAGGCAAACGAGCACCCAGGGCAGAGCGAGAGCAAAACAGAGAGAATTCTTTGAGACACACACGTCCTGATGTGTGGCACACCAAGCTGGGGAGGAAAAAAAAAAGCTTTGCAACCCTTAACCCTGCTGATTTCTGCTTCCTTCTACAAAAATCAAAGAAAAGTTAAGAAAGGAAAAGAAAGGAAAAAAGCTAAAGAACTGCTTGGTCAAAAGTCAAGCCCTGCAGCAGAGTTCCTGATCTTAATTCAGTTTTAAATGATTCCAACAATAAAGCTTTTACTGCCTCCCTCGGGAAGCCAGCTCTAAGATCCACCAGATTTCTGAATTACACATCAAAGCTTACACTTACTCCCACACTCGGCTTCTTTTAGCTCCCAGAGAAGCCACTAGTTCCAGCTCTTCTGCCTAAAACTAAGCTCAGGACAGCGTGTGGAGAGACAGCTACAGCTGGGGGACAGCGGAGGAGAAGCAACCCTGTCTGAGCAAGCCTGGACCTCACGGCCTTAGCAAAGGACCGGCCAGAAGATACCCTTCTACCTGACCAGCCATTCACCTTCCTTTGTTCCTTCCTCATCACGTGTTTGTCTTCATCCTTCCAGTAGGCATCTTCCAGCTCCTGCTGACGTTTGGCATCGGCTGCTGCCTTTGCCTCAGCTTTCCTTGCGCGGGCAGCAGCCGACTTGGTATTTTCACCTTGGAACTTCTTGGGCATCACTCAAGGTGCTCTGCAGAGGGGAAAAGAGGTTCAGATCCTTGCCCTGGGCAGCATCTCGGGTTCACCATCACCCGGGAAGCAGGAACAGCTGGAGCTCACGCCATGAAAACCCCCTTATTGCCTCATACTATTTCAAAATCCTGGGCAGAACAGATCTAGCGATGTCCCAGCTCACCAGGAGGAACTCTGCTCGCTCTGCCCCAGATCCTCAGCGGGGCACAGCCCCTCCCGCCTATTTATTGCGCTGCAACAGCGCGACAAATCGGGCTGCTGGGTTCCTGGTACCGAGGCAAAGGCACCACTGCCCTGCAAGCCAAAAGACTCTGCTGCTGAGTCAACACGAAGCTGGGTGCTTTCCTTCTGCACCGGCAGGCTCCGGGGGGAACTCCCTGCTGCCAGCGGGGCAGGACGAGGCAGCGCGAACGCTGTCTCACGCCCTCCGACTGTACAGAAACGCAGCCCCGTGGCCGCACTCAGCTTGGATAAACGGCCCCGCAGACCTGCCGTACTAATTTCCCCTCCATCGTCAGGGTAGGAAAAGTCTTAAAAGCCAATGGAAGCCTCAAAATTAAGTAGGCACTGAGAAAGGGCCTTCTCGGCAGCACGCTGCACATGCAGACACCACGATCTGGATCTTAAATCTTTACTTTTAATGGCAGATAACTATTTGCTAAAAAAGAAACAACAGAGGAGGGGTGATGTTCAGGGCTGGCTGCTCGAGTCCCAAGCTTTTCAAAGCCTGGGCTGGGATAAATCCCTTCTCGTCTCCGATACGTGCTCTGACCCTTCCTGAGGAGCAGGATCTGGGCTGGGCCCGGGGCAAGGCTGCGGGACGGGACAACAGCGCCTGGGAGGGCGAGGGATGTCCCCAGCCCCCCCCCGGGGCTGCTCCCCCCGCCGTAAGGGCCCAGGTCCCGCACCCAGAGCCGGCCTGCCCCGAGCTGCCGGACCCCCGCTCCGTGCCGGCCTCCCCAGCGCCCCCCCCGCCTTGGGGCCCCCCAGAACCCCCCTCCACCACAGAGCCCCCCCCCGCCCGCCCTTCCCCATTTGCTCAGTTAAGGGCCAGCTTTCCCCCTCCGCCCCCCTCCCCAAACCCCCGGCCTCTCCCCTCCCGCACCCCCCACCCTTCCCCTCTCCCCTCAGCCCCTCTCCTCGCCCCCCCCCGGCCCAGGCCTGCCCCCCCCCCCAGCCCTTCCCCCTCCCCTCAAATCCCCCCCAGGCCTCCCCGCCCCGTCCCCCCCCGCCCTCCCCCGGTTCCCCTCCGCACCCCCGGCCCGGCCCCTCCCCTCCGGCCGGGGCCGAGGCCTGGAGCCGCCGCCCGGGCCCGCTCCTACCCGGCCCCCGCCGCTCCGGCCGTCGCGGGCGTTGTGCGTCACCGGTACGCGCCGTCGCTCCCGCGGAAGGGGCGGGGCGAGAGGCGCCGGCGGCTCGTCAGGGCTCGCAGCCCGCCGCCGCCATCTTTGCTAAGGGCACGGCCCGCTCCACCCAAGCTCCGGCTCCAGGCCTGGCGGCGGCGGGGACCAACGGCGGACAGCGGCGGGCCGGACGGCAGCCCCCGCCCGCGGCAGCGCCCGCAGCGCGGCAGGCAGGCCGGGGGAGAGCCCGCACTCCGCCCGCCACCGCCGCCTCCCCTGCCCGGCACAAAGATGGCGGCGCGGCCGAGTGGCTTCCCGGCGGGTGTGGGCGGGGCCAACTGCCCCTGGGTGGGCGGGGCCTGGCAGGGTGCGGCCCAGTGTCATCGGGGTGGGGCGGGGCTTAAAAGGGCGAGGCCCATTGTTATCTGGGTGGGCGTGGCTCGGCAGGGTGGGACCCATTGTTATACCGATGGGGCGGGGCTTACCAGGGCGGGGATGTCACCTGATGGGCGGGGCTTAGCAGGGCATGGCCCATTGTCACCTGGGTGATGCAGGGCTTAACAGGGTGGGGCTGGTTGTCACCTGGGCGGGGTTTATCAGGGCGGGGCCCATTGTTATCGGGGTGGGGTGGGGCAGGGCTTAGCAGGGCGGGGCCCATTGTCACCGGGGTGGGTGGGGTTTATCAGGGCGGGGCCCATTGTCACCGGGTGGGCGGGGTTAATCAGGGCGGGGCCCGCCTCCCCCCCCCCGTCCCCGCAGCCCCCCAAGCACAGGCTCCCCCCAGGGACAGCTCCTCCTTTATTGGGGGCTCCAGGAGAGGGGCGCACCCCCGCCCCGCCATTCCCCCCACGGCATCGCCGTGTCCCCCCCCTACACGTGGCTCTCCTGCAGCAGCAGGTCGGTGGCAGGGGCGGGATCAGGATCGGGGGGGCCCCGGAGGGGGCCTCCCTCCCCGGCCCCGGGGGTCTTGGTGCCCCCGGGGGACACCGAGGACGACGTCTGCTTGACGATGTCCCACCACAGCACGCCCGGGGGCAGCCGCGACCGCTTGGGGGGTCCTGCCGCAAAGGGGGGTGCCATGGGGAGGGGCTGGGGGGGGACCCCCCTGGGGCGGGGTCGCGGCCCCGCCCGGCCCCCAGCCTCACCTGGCAGGGAGCTGAGCAGGGCCCCGGCCACCACCGTGCTCAGGGTCCCCAGCGCCCCGTAGTACAGGTAGGAGATGGCGTAGAAGTCACCCACGACGGCCGGCCTGCGCGGGGAGGGGGCAGGGACCGACAGGGGCGGCGGTGTGACGTCACAGTGACAGGGAAAGCGGTGTGACATCACAAGGAACGGGGAAAGCAGTGTGACATCACAAGGAACAAGGACAGCAGTGTGACATCACAAGGAACAGGGAAAGCGGTGTGACATCACAAGGAACAAAGACAGCAGTGTGACATCACAAGGAACAGGGAAAGCAGTGTGACATCACAAGGAACAAGGACAGCAGTGTGACATCACAAGGAACAGGGAAAGCAGTGTGACATCACAAGGAACAAGGACAGCAGTGTGACATCACAAGGAACAGGGAAAGCGGTGTGACGTCTCAGTGAGCAAAGCAAACAGCGTGACATCACAGCAAGCCACCCGCGCCCCCCTGCCCCCCGGGTGCTGCCCCCCCTCACCGGGCCGGGGCCGGGGGCTCCTGGCAGCAGGGCAGGGGGCCCAGGAGGGTGCGGTTGGTGCCGGCGGTGCGGTTGTAGAGCGGGCAGAGGGCTCCGGAGGCCGGCAGCACCCCCATGGCGGCGGCGCTGGGCGGGTAGAGGGTGCCCCCCACGGCCACCCAGAAGGAGAGGGCGAAGCCGGCGGCCAGGCCCCCCAGGACGCCCTGCGGCAGAGGAGAAGGGTCCGCACAGCCTGGGGGAGCGGGCTGCGGCGGGACCCCTGGCACCCCCGGACCCCCGGACTCACGGCCGTGCTGCACATCGGCAGGAACATGCCCAGGACGAAGGCGCCCAGCAGCGGGCCGCTGATCACCCCCATGACCGTGAAGGAGCCCTGGAACGGGGACGGAGAGCTCTGCCCCACCGCCCCGGCTCGGGGGCTGCGGGGGCTGCGGGGGCTCGGAGCAGGAGGAGGAGGAGGGTGCTTGGCTCAGCCCCAGGCCCCCCGGCTGCTGCAGCCCAGGCGGCTCGAGGGCTCTCCGGCAGCCAGCGGCGTGTGGTCGCATCCCGCTCAGCCAGGCAGAGCCGGTGGGCAGGGGTGGAGGGGGCAGCGGGGCGAGCTCAGCCCCGTGCCAGATCCGGCCCCATGCGCCGGGGCTCACCTGCAGCACGCCACCGCCCAGCAGCGAGGCCAGAGCTGCCACCATGATGCAGGAGGTGCCGTAGATGAGCGCTGCGGGGCAGACGGGAAAGGCTCAGCAGCATGGCACAGCACGGCACGGTGCACTGTGGCATGGTGCACTGTGGCATGGTGCACTGCAGCACAGCACAGCTCATTGCAGCATGGCATGGCACGGCACGGTGCAGTGCAGCATGGCACAGCTCAGTGCAGCATGGCACGGTGCAGTGCAACATGGCACGGTGCAGTGCAACATGGCACGGCACGGCACGGCGCACTGCAGCACAGCACAGCTCATTGCAGCACAGCACAGCATGGCACGGTGCAGTGCAGCATGGCACGGCAAGGCACGGTGCAGTGCAGCATGGCACGGTGCAGTGCAGCATGGCATGGCACAGCACGGTGCAGTGCAGCATGGCACAGCTCAGTGCAGCATGGCACAGCATGGCACGGTGCAGTGCAGCACGGCACAGCTCAGTGCAGCATGGCATGGCATGGTACGGTGCAGCACAGCACGGCACAGCTCAGTGCAGCATGGCACGGCATGGCACGATGCAGTGCAGCATGGCACGGCACGGCACGGTGCAGTGCAGCACGGCACAGCTCAGTGCAGCATGGCACGGCATGGCACGGTGCAGTGTGGCGCAGCGCGGCACGATGCAGTGCAGCACAGCATGGCGTGGCACAGGACGAGGTGGCGTGGCACAGCACAGCACCATGCAGTGCACCATGGCGTGGCACAAAACAGCGCCGTGCAGCACAGGATGGGGTGGCACGGCACAGCATGGGATGGCCCGGTGCAGTGCGGCCCGGCCCGGCACAGCCCCCGTCCCCACTCACACAGCCCCTTGGAGATGAGGGTCAGCCTCCGCGGTGACAGCGTGGGCAGCCTGGGCTTGATGAGGTCCTCGACGGTGACGGCCGCCATGGCGTTGATGCTGGTGGAGGCCGTGCTGGGGCGCGGGCAGGCGGCAGCGCTCAGCCCCGACGCCGGCAGCCTGCGGGGTGGGGGGGCCGCAGCCCCCTTCCGCGGGGAGCTTTGGGGTCCCCTTGGGGCGAGGGGTGCCCCGTCCTCACCTGAGGGTCCCGCTGTAGGCGCAAGCCAGGAACAGCCCCGGCACCCCCGGGAACGTCTTGAAGATGTCAAGGACCAGGTAGGGCATGTACTGCGGGGGGAGGCGGCTGCATCGGGGGCAGGACCCCGGGGGACCCCAGCCCCACAGCGGGGCTGGGACAGGGGCCCAGGGGCCCGGCCCCTCCGACCCGCTCGCCCTTCCACTTCACTGCCCTCAATTTGGCGCTCGAGAGGGCAGAGCCGGCGGGGGCCGGTACCTGGTCTGGGGCTGAGATGTAGCCGGCGAGGAGGGGATCGCAGTCCTTGTACAGCGCAAACATCACAAGGCCACAGGCCACCGCGCTGGAGACGATGCAGAAGAGCCCCACTTGATTCACCAGCAGCGCCCTGCAAGCACAGGGAACGCCCGGCTGAGCAGGGCTGCAGGGGCCGTGCAAGGGTGCAGGGTCCATGCAGCGCTGCAGGGTCCTTGCAAGGGGCCGTGCAAGGGTGCACGGTCTGTGTAGGGTCCACGCAAGGGTGCAGGGTCCATGCAGGGGTGCAAGGTCCGTGCAAGAGTGCAGGGTCCATACAAGTATGCAGGGGCCGTGCAGGGTTTGTGCAGGGGTGCAAGGGCCATGCAAGCATGTGGGGTTCATGCAGGGGCCGTGCAGTGGTGCAGGATCTGTGCAAGGTCCGTGCAGGGGTGCCGGGTCCGTGCAGGGGTGCAGGGTCTGTGCAAGGGTGCAGGGACCAGGCAGGGGTGCAGGCGCTGGGGTCCCCGAGGGGCACAGGCTGGCGTGCAGCCACCCACCCCACCCAGGGCAGCCCCTCGCCCCCGTGCACCATCCCACGCGGAGCGAGATCCAGTCGATCCCCGCGGCCCCGTGGGCTCACATCTTGGCCTCCCTCTCGGTCCTGCAGGCCACGTAGCGCTGGACCTGGGCCTGGTTGACGCCGTACATGGAGAGCCAGACCAGCGTGCCGCCCACCAGGAAGGTCCAGACCGTGTACCGGCTCCGCGGGTCCGGGTTGAAGCTGGGCACAGCGGCACGCCGCCGGGGCGGCCGGGTGAGCCGGGGGCACCGGCCCCCAGCAGCCCGGGGCAGGGGGAGCGGGCTCAGCACACAGCAGGGTCCGGGGACTCACTCGATGAAGTTCACCCTGGAGCCTTTGGCGGCGATGCCCAGCACCCTGGCGGGACCCCCCACCAGCAGCACCCCCCGGATGATGATGGCGATGAAGCCGGAGAGCATCACGAAGACCTGGAAGACGTCCGTCCAGATGACAGCCTTCATCCCACCCTGCACCAGATGGAGCCGCGGGTGAGCGCTGGGGACCCCGGGGACCCCAGGACCCCCCGCTCCGGCACTCACTATGGTGGTGTAGACGGTGCAGATGACGCCAGTGGAGAGCAGGGACGCCCAGATGTCCAGACCGGTCACTGAAGGAGATGGGAAGGTGCTGAGCTGAGCCCCAGGGTGCAAACGACGCCTGGGGTGGGACAGGGCTGAGACGTCCCCGCTGCAGGGACGGGGACGCGACGGGGAGCAGCCCCCACCTCCCCGCCGCACCTTGGTTGAGGATCAGGGCGGGGGCGTAGATGACGATCCCTGTGTACAGCATCTGCGGGAAGAGGGGGGTCAGCGCCCCGACCCACCGGCACCGCGGGCACCGGGCAGGTGACGGCTGCGCCGGCAGGGACGGGGACGAAGCGTGACGCTGCCGCCCGAGCACGGTGTGCAGGCGCTGGAAAAACACTGGGGTTTTCATTCAAAACAGGGCTCCCGCCGGGCGCTATTTGCTTTGAGCCATGGAAAACACGAGCACAGGAATGGGGACGCTTCCCCGGGGGTTCAGGGCAGTGTCAGCGCGGCCGGATCCAAGCCCCCGCCGGGTGCCGTGTCCCCACCGTCCCCATCCCACCCGTGTACCGCAGACACGCACCGTGGCCACCACGTACTGCACGGTCCCGCACAGCCGGATGCTCCTGCTGAACCGCCGCTCCAGATACTGGGGACAAGGAAAGGGAGTGCGTTGGGGCCACCCCAGCATCGGGGCACCCTGGGAGCTGCTCCGGGGCAGGATGCGTCCCCCTGCGCCCACCTCGTAGGTGCTGGTGAGCCCCAGGCGGTAGAAAACAGGGAGGAAGAGCTGGGCGGTGAGCAGCGTGTTCAGCAGCTGCCCCACGCACATCCAGAGGAACTTGGCTCCGTACCGGTACGCCTCCGCCGGCACCCCCAGCACCTGGACGGCCGACATGAAGCTGGCCGAGAGCGAGAGCCCCACGGGCAGCGCCGACATCCGTCGTCCCCCCGTGAAAAAATCCTCCGAGGTCTTCTGGCCGCCTTTGGCGAGGCCGTGGAAGAGCCCGATGCCGGTGGAGATCAGCAGCATCAGCGCGAAGACCCCGTAGTCCCAGAGGCTGAAGGTGAGCCGCTCCGGCACCCACACCTCCAGGCTCCCCGCCGGGGCCAGCGTGGCGGCTGCGGTGGGGGGTAGCCCCCGGCCGGGCACCTGCGGGCGGACAGGGACGTGGCACGGGGACACGGCACGCACGGCTAGGCCGGGGCACGGTGGCACCGGCGCATCCAAGGGTGGCGAAACTGGAAGGGGAGAAAACTCAGTGCAATTATCAACTGACGTTCAACGCGCAGCAGAAAGGACTGAGCACGGAGCGGAGAGCGCGGCTGCCGCCCCGTCCCATCCCGTCCCGTCCCCGTCCCGGGGAAGGTCTGTGCCGAGCATTTGGCTGCAAAGGGCAAAGCCCAAGCTGCAGGAGGGACGGTCCGAGCCCAGCAAGGAAACTGCCCTGGATACCTCCCGGTTCAGAGCCCGCAGCGAGAGGAGAGCGGCAGCGCTCGGTCCGGCTGCTCCGGAGCGCACCGGGCACCGGCTCCGTGGCTCCCGGGAAGCGCCGGCACCTGAAGGACGCGGCTGGGAGGGAGCGATCCCCCCAGCCAGCACAAACAGGCAGGGGCAGAGCCGCTGCGGAGCCAAATTTATCTCCAGCTGAGGGGACAAAACAAACCAAAGCTAAAGGTTTACCCAGAAAAAAGCAGCTCAGTTGCAGGCAGCTGCCTGCAGACCGGCAACGACCCGGTGCTGAGGCAGGGAGGAGAGCGGAGCAGCAGGCGGGGGCTGCTCGGGGGTCCCGGGGGCCGCGGGGAGCCCGGCGGGTCGGACGAGGCTGCTGCGACGTCCTCGGCAGGCGTCGGGGCGAGAAGGGCCACGGCGAAGGGCCGGCCGTGCCTTCAGCTCCTCCAGCCTGCGGGGCGGGCGCCGGCGGGAGGCAGGTTCAGGGCGTCGGGGAGGGACCCTCGGCGGGGAGGACGGAGCCGTCGGGGGCCGCATCCATAACCCCTTCCCTCCCGCACGCCCCGACACCGGCTAACCCTGGGCCACCGCCAGCGGCGGCGCGGCAGCCGTACCCCGGCGGGCAGCACGGCGAGCGCGGGAGCCGGCCGCTGCCCCTGGGGAGCGCAGGGACGGTGGGATGGCTCCGGCCGCTGGCATACGTGGCACCCTGGCCCAGCTTCCTCGTTCCCCAGCACAAGCACTGCTTTGTCTTGCCCGGCTCCTGGGCAGGTTTGTGCCACGGGGATTTCTTCCTCCTGCCCTGAGCCCTGGGGACGAGGCTGGGCTTGAGACTGGGGAAGAGCCCCGACATGGCGACAGAGCCGCCGCGGGGGGCACCGTCCCCTCCGAGGCATCGCCGCAGGGCAAAGGAGGGTCCCTGGTCCCCAGGGTCTTGCTCCAGCCCTGGTGGCCTTGTCCCCAACGCCCATCCCCGGAGACAGGGCTGGCCAGGACCCCCTTCCCTGCCTCGCGCCCGGTTTCGCCTCCTTGCTGAACTGGTTAGAGCAGCAGAAAGGGGAAAAACAACGAGCGGTGGCTGCTGGGCCCGGCCACATCCGCAAGTGGGTGCGTGCGACACCGCGCGGCACCGGGCACACGCCCAGCCCCACGGCGGCCCCGGTGCCACGGTGGCCCCGACGGCACCCTGGGGCTGGGCTGGCCGGGGCAGGACCGGGGCGAAGGGGCTGAGCCCGTCCCGGCGGGGCCGTGAGAGGGGCAGGGAGGGTCCCAGCAAGGGGGTGCAGGGGGGGCCAGGGGTGCGCGGGCAGCACCCAACCCCTCGCCCCGCGCAGTGGGGTGGGACAGGACGGGGGCTGGGATGCCTCGGCTGAGCATCGCCCACCCCTGCGGTGCCCACAGCACCAGGAGGCGGCAGGACCAGCAAGGTGCCCGGGTCCATTGGGGTGCCCAGTGGGGTGCCCAGCACCAAGTGGGGTGCCCGGGGCTCCCTGCCCCTTCCCCCGGGGCTGGTCCCTGCACCCTGGGGTGGCTCCTGTCTCCCACCCCGTACCCCCTCCCTCGCCAGGAAGCCGCCCGCCGGGGAGGCTGTGGGCAGGAAGGAAGTCACCGAGGGGATTTTTTGACTCTATCCTTCGCTCGCAGCCTCCGAGCAGCCACCTACGCAGCCCAGGAACCCCGAGACGGCAGCGCAGCCCTGCCCGGGACCCGCTCCCCAGGGCCGGAGCACACGGGTGCCAGCGAGGCCGCCGGCACGGCAGCAGGTACCACACTGGCACAGGGGGCTTCGGGGGGTCCGGCCAGCCCAGCTGGGGACGGGGACGGAGCCGGGTCCTCCCTGCCCACGCCTGGGAGTGATGCAGGGCATGGGCGCTCGGCCCTGGGCCGGCTGGTGACAAGGAGCGGCCATGGGACGGGCTGGGGAGGGTGGCTGCCCGGAAAAATGGCTGTGTGCCTCAGTTTCCCCTTCATCCTTCCCAGGACGGGCTGACCCCAGCCCTGGAGATTCCGCAGGCTTGGCTGGGGGGTTTTACCGCGGGGAGGATGCTGAGGAAAATGCATGGGGAAGGGCACACGTGGGGCAAGGTCCTGCCCCACACGGGGGTCACGCTGGGGAGGGGGACGGTACCGTCACCGGGGGACCGTGCTGCCAGCTGAGCCCCCCTGTCCTTGCAGCGCCCGCCATGGCCCCGCTGGGCGAGGACACCCCGCTGATCGGGGAGCGCTCCTGCAGCCTCTCCTCCACCGAGACCGGCACCCTCCAGGTGTACCTGTACCACCGGGCGCCCACCCCGCACAGCCCCCCCGGCACCACCGCCGGCGTCCTCACCTTCACCTTCGGCGAGTACACGGCCGAGGAGCTGTGCGTCCACGCTGCCAAAGCCTGTGGTGAGCATCGTCCCCCGGCACCGGCAGGCTCGGGGCAGCGGCCGCGGGCTCGCGGTAGCGGCCGTGCCCGTCCTCGGCGGGGGTCACGGCACTGCTCTGTCCCCAGGCGTGCTGCCCGTCTGCCACCCGCTCTTTGCCCTGGCCACCGAGGATCTCAGCTGCTGGTTCCCTCCCAACCACCTCTTCACCATCGATTACTCCCGCAGCCAGGTCGTGGTGTACAGGATCAGGTACAGCCCGCGGGGACGCGGCCGTGCCAGCCCCAGCCCGGCTCCCTGGGGAGTCTCTGATGGCTGATAGGGGCTGTGCACTGGGGGGAAACGCGGCGCTGAGCCCCCTCCATTCTCCCCATCAGGTTCTTCTTCCCCAACTGGTGTGGGCTGGGACAGTCCCACCGCTTCCAGCTGCTGAATGACCGGGCCAGCCCCATCCTGGACTACCCCGTCATCGACTACCTGTTTGCCCAGGTGAGCCGGGCCAGGCTGCCAGCCCTGTCCCCGCACCTGGGGCTGCAGGGTGAGGTCCCACCTGGCTTCTTGGGTGTGTGGGACACGTTAAGCTCAGCCCAGTGATGCCCTTCGCCACCCTGGGCCATGCCACTCTCCTCCTCCTCCTCCAGCACCCACTGGTCCCTGGCCACGACGCCTGCAGGACATGGGTCCCCCTACCCCTCTCTGCTGGAGCTGCTTGTGGGCACCCCACACTGGGCATGGGGCACCCCAGGTTGCTGAGATGGGGGTCCCCCGGGCGATGCATGCCCCAGGGCTGGAGCTGGCTCCGCTGCCCCCCAGCAGCAGGAAACCAGAGCCCGGGGCAGGATGTGACTCACAAGGGCACCGGGGCACGGGGCTGGGGCCGGAGCCACCCCACGGCCAGCCCAGCGTGATGGGCGCGTCACCAGGGGCCACCTTGGAAGCTCCCGTTAGCTGCGGGGGGGGACGATGCCTGCCACGGCCTTGCGCACGGCCCGGGGGTCTTGGGGTGCATCGGGTCTCCTGGCTGCAGCGTCCCCGGGCAGGAGATGCGCCAAGCGGGGGGCTGGCGCGGGGACCCCCCACCCAGCCCCTGCGCCCTCCCCAGTCCCGCAGCGATTTCATCGGGGGACGCGTGGCAGTGGCGCTGAGCCTGCCCACGCAGGAGGAGTGCCTGAGCCTGGCCGTGCTGGACATGCTGCGCATCGCCAAGGAGGAGCGGCAGAGCCCCGACGAGGTCTTCAGCCACGTCAGGTGAGCTGGGGGGGGCTGGGGGCCGTGGGGACAGCCCGACACCCGTGGGGACAGCCCAGCGTCCCTGGGGACGGCCCAGCGCCCACCGCTGCCCACCTCCCCGTCCCCGGCAGCTACAAGTCCTGCATCCCCGAGCCGCTGCGGTGCCAGATCCAGAAGCACAGCTTCCTCACCCGCAAGCGCATCCGCCGCCGCTTCAGCAAATCCCTGCGGAAGATCGGGGGCTGCCAGACGGACGGACGCTACCTGAAGCTCAAGTACCTGCTGGACTTGGAGCGGCTGCAGCGGCGCTGGGCGGAGGAGAGTTTCCGTGTGCGCTCACCCGGCTCCGCCACGGACATCGCCATCCACGTGGCCGGCGAGAGCGGCGTCTCCTGGAGCTGCGGCAGCTCCGAGGTGCGGGTGGGCGGCCGTGCCGGGGGTTCCCGCGGTGGGGCGAGGTGGGGGACGCGGAGGCCAGCCCCGGTCGTGTCCCCCGCAGAGCCGCCAGCACTTCTGCGACTTCCCCGACATCGCCGACATCAGCATCAAGCAGGCGAGCTGGGAGGGCAGCCCAGTGGAGAACCGCATCGTCACCCTCACCAAGACGGACAACCGGGTGCTGGTGAGCCGGGGAGGCGCGGGGGAGCCCCGGCAGGGCGGGGGGCCGGGGCTGGTGCGAGGCTCACCCCCCGCCTGGCCCCAGGAGGTGGAGTTCCCCACGCTGCGGGAAGCCCGCTCCTTCGTGGCTCTCGTCGATGGCTACTACCGCCTGACGGCAGATGCCCACCACTACTTCTGCAAGGAGGTGGCCCCCCCCCGGCTCCTGGAGGACATGGAGAACCAGTGCCACGGGCCCATCAGGTGGGTGCCGGGGACCCCCCCTCGCCACCCCCAGCCCACGGGTGAGGGGGGAAGGCATCACTTGGGTAGGAGCCACGAGAGCGGCGAGCACTGGCATCCATCCTGCCCGCTGGGCAGGTGATGCTCAGGCCCCCCCGGTGCCCACCGGCTTTGGGGAGAGCGTGGCGGAGGGGTGAGCAGTGGGGGGGCCCCGGGGTCTCCCCGAGCGGGACCACGCTGCGCCCGACCCAGCCCTGCCCTTCGCAGCTCCGAGTTCGCGGTGAACAAGCTGAAGGTGGCGGGGAGCCGCCCGGGGCTGTACCTGCTGCGCCGCAGCCCGCAGGACTTCGACAGCTACCTGCTGACCGTCTGCGCCGAGGTGAGACCGGCACCGGCACCGGCACCGGCACCGGCTGGGGACCGGGGTGCCGGTGCTGCGCAGCATCGCGCAGGCTCCCGTGCCAGGTGCCACGGGTGTCACCGGGAGCGGGGAGGGAAACGCAGGGCTGAGGGCTGGTGCTCGCAGGGACGGTGCCACCGGTGATGGGCGGTTGGGATGGGCACGGCCCTGGGGCTGCCGCCGGCACCCGCGGGGCAGGAGGGGCTCGGGGGGCTCCTGGGGGGACCCCGCGCCGCTGAGCCTGGCTCTCGCCCCGCAGACCCGCTCCGGCCAGGACTACAAGCGCTGCCTGATCCGCAGGGACAAGGACGGGAACTTCTGGCTCTCGGGGGTGGCCCGGCAGTTCTGCAGCCTGCGGGAGCTGCTGGGCACCTACGGGCGCTGCGGGCTGCAGGCGGAGGGTGCCCGCATGCGCCTGGCTGCCTGCTGCCCGCCCCTGCCCAAAGGTGACGCCGCCAGGCCGGGGCGGGGGACAGGGCACACCCGCGGCGCTGTGACGTCATAGAGCGGGCTGGGTGAGGTGACAGAGCGGGTTGTGTGAGGTCACAGAGCTGGCTGTGTGACATCACAGAGCAGGCTGTGTCATCATGGAGTGCGCTGTGTGACATCACAGAGCAGGCTGCATGGCATCATAGAGTGGGCTGTGCGATGTCATAAAATGAGCTCCGTGACATCACAGAGTGGGCTGTGTGATGTCACAGAGCAGACTGTGCGAGGTTACAGAGTGGGCTGTGTGACATCACAGAGCAGGCTGTGCGAGGTCACAGAGTGGGCGGCATGACATCACAGAGTGGGCTGTGTGATGTCACAGAGCAGGCTGTGCGAGGTCACAGAGTGGGCTGTGTGACATCATAGAGCAGGCTGTGTGAGGTCACAGAGCAGGCTGTATCACCATAGGGTGGGTGGCATGACATCACAGAGCAGGCTGTGTGACATCACAGAGCGGGCTGTGAGAGGTCACAGAGTGGGCGGCATGACATCACAGAGCGGGCTGTGTGACGTCACGGAGCGCGCTGTGTGAGGTCACCGCCCGCCCCGGCCGCCCCTCACGGCCGCTCCCCCCCCAGAGAAGTCCAACCTGCTGATCGTGCGGAGCGGCTGCCCCCAGCCCCCCGGCTCCCCCGCCGCCCCCCGCCGCAGCCTCAACCAGATGATGTTCCACAAGATCGACCCCCAGAGCCTCGTGCGGGTACGGGGGGGGCCGGGGCGCCAGCGGGACGGGGCCTGGGGACAGGGACCCCCCCCTGCCAGCGTCCCCCTCTCGCGGCAGGGCGAGAGCCTGGGCCAAGGCTCCTTCACCCAGATCTACAAGGGCATCAAGCGGGACCAGGGGGAGGACGGGTACTACCAGACCGAGGTGGTGCTCAAGGTCATGGACGGCAGCCATCGCAACTGCTCCGAGGTGAGGCGACGGCAGCCCCCCCACGCCGGCAGCCCCCCACGCCGGCACCGGGGGGTCCCCGCAGCCCCCCCTGAGCCAGCCTCTCCCCACTCCCAGTCCTTCCTGGAGGCAGCCAGCATCATGAGCCAGCTCTCCCACAAGCACCTGGTCCTGCTGCACGGCGTCAGCCTCGGGAAGGACAGTGAGTGCCCGTCCCCCTCGCCGGGCACCGCCGTGCCACGGCCGCGCTGACGGGAGGGCGCGCGCCGGACCTGCCCGTGCCGTCCCCCCCGCAGGTATCATGGTGCAGGAGTACGTCAGGTACGGGCCCCTGGACCTCTACCTGAAGAAGACCCAAGGCGAGGGCAAGGTGACGACGAGCTGGAAGCTGCAGGTGGCCAAGCAGCTGGCGTACGCCCTCAACTACCTGGTGAGCCGGCTGCCGGCACGGCACCGAGCGCCGCTGTCCTGCGGTCTATGCGTCCTGCAGCTCCTGCATGTCGGCATCCCACAGCTCTTCCATGTCCTCATCCCGCGCCTCCTGTGCATCTGTGTCCTGTGGCTCCTGTGCATCCGTGTCCCACGACTCCCATGCATCCATGTCCCAGGGCTCCCACGCATCCCTGTCGGCCCGCCCCAGCCGGCACCGGCTCAGCCTGGTGCATGGGGCTGTGCTGATGGTCCCGGTCCCTCTCCCCTCTCCAGGAGGACAAGAAAATCACCCATGGCAACGTCTCCGCTAAGAAGGTGCTGCTGACCCGGGAGGGGGACGTGGCCAGCGGCAGCCCCCCCTTCATCAAGCTCAACGACCCCGGGGTCAGCGTCACCGTCCTGGCCAAGGAGAGTAAGTGCCTGGGCTGACCCAGGGTGTCGGGGAGGGCGGCAGGGCCCCCCGGCGGGTGCTGAGCGGGGCCCCCCTCTCCCCAGTGCTGGTGGAGCGCATCCCCTGGGTGGCCCCCGAGTGCCTCAGCGAGCCCAAGAGCCTGGCGCTGCCGGCCGACAAGTGGAGCTTCGGGGCGACCCTCTGGGAGATCTTCAGTGGTGGCAACATGCCCGTGAGCCTGCTGGAGCCCCAGAAGGTGAGGCTGCCCCGTCCCGCTGCATCCCAGCCCTCCTGCTGCATGCCTCCTGCCCCATCCTGCTGCATCCTGACCCTCCTGCTGCATGCCTCCTGCCCCATCCCGCTGCATCCTGACCCTCCTGCTGCATGCCTCCTGCCCCATCCTGCTGCATCCTGACCCTCCTGCTGCATGCCTCCTGCCCCATCCTGCTGCATCCCAGCCCTCCTGCTGCATGCCTCCTGCCCCATCCCGCTGCATCCTGACCCTCCTGCTGCATGCCTCCTGCCCCATCCTGCTGCATCCTGACCCTCCTGCCGCATGCCTCCTGCCCCATCCTGCTGCATCCTGACCCTCCTGCCGCATGCCTCCTGCCCCATCCCGCTGCATCCCAGCCCTCCTGCTGCATGCCTCCTGCCCCATCCTGCTGCATCCTGACCCTCCTGCCGCATGCCTCCTGCCCCATCCCGCTGCATCCCAGCCCTCCTGCTGCATGCCTCCTGCCCCATCCTGCTGCATCCTGACCCTCCTGCTGCATGCCTCCTGCCCCGTCCCGCCGCATCCCAGCCCTCCTGCTGCATGCCTCCTGCCCCATCCCACCACATCCCGACCCTCCTGCTGCATGCCTCCTGCCCTGTCCCGCTGCATCCCAGCCCTCCTGCTGCATGCCTCCTGCCCCATCCCACCACATCCCGACCCTCCTGCTGCATGCCTCCTACCCCGTCCTGCTGCATCCCAGCCCTCCTGCTGCATGCCTCCTGCCCCATCCTGCTGCATCCCAGCCCTCCTGCTGCATGCCTCCTGCCCCATCCCGCCGCATCCCGACCTTCCTGCCCCATCCCGCTGCACCCGGGCTCTGCTCGCTCACCCACCGCCCGCAGAAGACCACGTGCCTCCCGTCCCACCCTGGGACTCCTCTGCTGGCCAGAGGCTCTGGTGACCCAGGTCACGCTGGAAAGGGGGCATCGCTGGGGGGAGATGGGCACCCGCGGCACCCGGAGCCGGGGTCTTGCAGGGCTCCGGAGCCCCCCCAGCCTCGGTGTGCGGCGGAGGTGGCTGCCGGGTCCAGCACCTTTGGGTGATGCTCAGGGCGAGGGGTTTGCGCAGCCTGGTGCGGAGCGCGGGGGCTGTGCGGGGGCCGCTTGGGGGGGCACAGGGCCGGGCACCCCGCAGCCAGCCTGAGCACCCCTCCCGCCCCCGCAGAAGCTGGATTTCTACCAGAGCAGCCTCCAGCTCCCCGCGCCGAAGTGGACGGAGCTGGCCACGCTCATCGCGCAGTGCATGGACTACCAGCCCCGCCGCCGGCCCTGCTTCCGCGCCCTCATCCGGGACCTCAACAGCCTCATCACCTCCGGTGAGCCCCGGGATGGTGGGGGGCCGGGCTCTGGCCCCCCCAGTGCCCTCACTGCCCGCCTCCCCCAGATTACGAGCTGCTCTTGGACCAGTCGCCCACCGACGCGATGCTCCGGGACAGCTTCTGGGGGTACGAGCCCCTCGCCATGTGCCAGGACCCCACGCACTTCGAGGAGCGGCACCTCAAGTACATCTCGCTGCTGGGCAAGGTGAGGGGGGCAGGGGGGGCCCCGTCCCCCAGGACTCAGTGCACGAGCTCCTTGCACCCCCCCCTTACCTGCATTTGGGGCGTGAAACATCCCTGGTTCCCGGGAGGACGCTTCGCCCTCCAAAGCTGAGAAACGCTTGCTTTGTGCCCGCGGCCTCACCAGTGCGTGGGATCTGGGGGGGACAAGGTACTGGGGCATGGTGGGGGTCTCTGGGACCCCCCAAGACACCCCAGCATCCCACATCCCCACCGGCTCTCCCCGCCCAGGGCAACTTTGGGAGCGTGGAGCTGTGCCGCTACGACCCGCTGGGCGACAGCACGGGCGAGCTGGTGGCGGTGAAGAAGCTGCAGCAGGATTCGGCCAAGGAGCTGCAGGATTTCGAGAGGGAGATCCAGATCCTGCACTCGCTGCAGCACGACTTCATCGTCCAGTACCGGGGCGTGTGCTACAGCCGGGGTGAGCGCGGCGCGGAGCAGGGAGCGGGCAGGGAGCGGGCAGGGAGCAACGCTGCCTGCGCCTGGCCCCGGCTCTGCCCGCATCCCGGCCGGCGGGTGACGGTGTGCGTGCAGGGCGGCGCGGGCTGCGGCTGGTGATGGAGTACCTGCCCAACGGCTGCCTGCGGGACTACCTGCAGAAGAACCAGCCCCGCCTGGACCACAGGACCCTGCTCCTCTACGCCTGGCAGATCTGCAAGGTGGGACCGCGCCGGGGGGGAGTGGCAAAGGGGGTCCTGCTCTCCTGGGATGGGGCCGGAGCAACGGCACGGCTCACGCAGGGGGTCACGGTCCAGCTGGGATGAGCCCCTGGGGATGCTGCGGGGTCCCGGCCCCAGCGAGCGGCTGCATCCCGCGCAGGGCATGGAGTACCTGGGGGCGCAGCGCTGCGTGCACCGGGACCTGGCCAGCAGGAACATCCTGGTGGAGAGCGAGACCCACGTCAAGATCGGGG
Source organism: Theristicus caerulescens (assembly GCA_020745775.1). Lineage (NCBI taxonomy): Eukaryota > Metazoa > Chordata > Aves > Pelecaniformes > Threskiornithidae > Theristicus > Theristicus caerulescens. Next base: position 5,135,859 of record CM036579.1, read on the forward strand.
ATTTCGGGCTGGCCAAGCTGCTGCCGCAGGACAAGGACTATTACGTGGTGCGGGAACCCGGCCAGAGCCCCGTCTTCTGGTGAGGGTGGCACCAGTGGGGGGGACGTGGGGCTGCCGGCCCGGCCGGATCCGGTGCTCAGCACCCTTCTGCCGGCAGGTACGCGCCCGAGTCCCTGGCAGACAACATCTTCTCCCGGGCATCCGACATTTGGAGCTTCGGGGTCCTCCTCTACGAGCTCTTCACCTACAGCAACAAGACCCGGAGCCCCTCGGAGGTGAGACCCCCTCCCCGGGGCTGGGGTCCCACTGCCCCTGCCCCGGCCCCGTTGCCCTCGGGATGAGCCCCCCATCCAGCCACAGCGGTCCCGTGCTGACGGCCGTCCCCGTGCCCGTAGGAGTTCCTCCGCATGATGGGCACCCAGAAGATGGTGCAGATCGTCTGCCACTTGCTGGAGCTCCTGAAGGACAACCGGCGTCTCCCGGCACCGGCCGGCTGCCCCGTGGAGGTGAGAGCCCTGCCCGGGCTGGCAGGGGTCCCGGGGGCTGGTGGGGGTCCTGGGGGCCACCCTGCTCCCCTGACGGCCCTGTCCCTTGTCCCCAGGTCTACACGCTGATGCTGAGCTGCTGGGCCTTCACCCCCAGCACCAGACCCACCTTCGGGGAGCTGGCCCCCAAGATCGAGGCACTGCGGGATGGCTGGAGCAAAGCCCGTGGGTAGCCCACCCCGGCCGGGACCCCGGCCACCCACCTCCTTCCCCAGCACCAGGCGGTGACGGACGGACACACAGCCACGGCAACGCTTCAATGTGCTTTAACGGCTGCGGTGCCAGCGGGGGGACGCGGCCCCCATCGCCCCCGCCGTGCAGGGCGGCCCTGCTTCCCCCTCCCCTGTGGCAGGCAGACCCCCGCCGCGGTGCCGCTTGTCTTTCACCCCCCTTCTGCCTGTTCTGCCCCAGCACGGCGGGGTTTGGCAGCTTTCCAGTAAAGTTTGGTAAATTTGCCAGCTGGGGTGAGGCGAGAGGGGACGCGGGGGGAGAGGGGACGCGGGGGGAGAGGGGACGCGGGGGTCCGGTCGCTGGGGAGCTGCGGGAGGAGGTCGGCTGGAAGAGAGCGGGGCGGGGTGAGGGGGCCCACGGGACATCCCGGCGTGGGGGTCCTGCGCTCGGCGCTCACCGCAGGCTTTCCCGAGGGGTGACGCTGCACAGGGCCACGCGGGTGCGGATGAACTTGCGTGCCCATACAGCCGCTGCACCGGCTCTGCCGCAACGGCTGCCAGCACCCAGCACCGCATGGCACCCACGGCACAGCACCCCGAGGCTCGGGCAGGTGGCCCCGTCCCGTGGGGCTTTGCTGCTCACCCCCTGCCTATATCCCCCCTCCCACGGCCCGGAGCCCGGCATGTGCCTGCAGCGCGGCGCGGCACCGTCTGTTCCTGGCACCGAGCATCCCACTGGGGCCAGGGCCACCTCCGCCGAGGGTCATCGCCGACCTCGCAGACAGCAGCACAGCCCATCCCCCCCGCTCACGGGGCTGGGGACAGCGCAGGGACCTCGGGGCTCTGTGGGGGGACCCCCAGGGCAGGGCCCTCGCTGGGGGTAAGCGCCCACCCCGGTGGGGCCAGGGGCTCCCCGTGCTCCCCCCGAGCCAGCCCCGTCCTCCCCGCAGCCCAGTTCCCCAGGAAGGCTCCAGACCCTGTGCCCTCATTAACAGCACAGGTTCGTTTATTCCCCCTCCGGTGCTCGGGGCTCCCCTCGCCAGGGGAGGGCAGATTTGGGGTAAAACCGGGCGGAAACAGCCCAGGGGTGGGACGGGCACGCAGTGGCACTTGGCAGTCCCCAGGGTGGGAGCCAGGGCTCGGCATCACAGACGCCGCTCTGCCCTCCCGGCGGGACCACGGTGGAGATGGGGGTCGGCGCTGGGGTCCCCGGGGACCCTCCCTCGCGGCGTGGCAGCGCCAAGCAGCAGCAGCTACCAGGGATCCGGGGAGAGCCGTAGCCCGAGCAGCCCCCGGGTGGCACCAGCATTTTCCCCGTGGCTCTCGGTCCTCCTCGGCCGCCCTAGAAGATGCTCACCCTCCTGCCACAGAGCAGCTGGGGCTCGTGGATGGCCTGCCACATCACCACCGTCTCGTAGGGCATGAAGCGGTGCACCAGCAGCAGCTCCCGGTAGTAGCAGGGATCGAAGGTGTCGGTGTTGGCCAGCACCCCCATGCCCATGGTCCGGATGCCAGCGTGGGAAGCGGGCTGGAGCCCTGCCTTCTCCAAGCACATGCCCAGGTAGACGTCGTCGATGGGGAAGAGCTCGATGTCCCGCGATTCCCGGGAGATGACGCGGGCAGTGAAGCCGGACATGAGCATCCCGCCGCCGCCGCAGTAGGGCGGGTACCGCGCGGAGGCCTGGAGCTGCGTGGGCACAAAGTACTTGCTGCGCTGGAGCCGGATGGGGCCGGTGTCGGCGATGAGCTGCCCCACCATGAGGTGCTGCTCCTGGGCGCCCTGGGCGGCCATGGCAAAGCGGACGACGTTGTCCGTGTTGACGAAGACGTCGTCGTCCCCGTTGAAGATGAAGCGGACGCCGGGGCAGCGCTCCTCCAGCCAGGCGTGGAAGAGCACCTGCTTCAGCGTCAGGTTGAAGAAGGTGTCCCTGAAGTCCCACTGCAGCACGTCCCCGTGCTCCCGCTGCTCCAGCTCCAGCAGCCGGTTGAGCTTCTTGGCATCGCGGGCGCTGGGGGCCACCCCCACGAGGAAGACCCGGCGGATGAAGGCTCCTTCGAAGGTCCTCTCCTGCCCCCAGGTCTTGCGGATCACCTCCCGCCGCTCGTAGTTCACCGGTGATGACTTGATGGCCAAGAGGAGGAAGATGTTGGGGGACCCCTCGGGCCCCCCGCACTTGTCGGGGACGCCGAGCAGCGCCGGGAAGGACCGGCAGTGCTGGTACCGCATGAAGTCCTGCACGTGGCCGGGCAGTTTGGCGAAGCCAGAGATGTTGTGCACCGAGGCGTTGGCCACGCACGGGGCAGGGGTGGGCAGAGCCCGGGGCGGGGGGAGCCTGGGGGCTGCCCAGGGGCTGGGGGGGGGGCTGCTGCGCGCGGGGGCCACCCTGGGCCACAGCTGGTCATCGTGGTAGAGCAGGTAGCAGAGCCCCAGGAGCCCCACGGCGACCAGACCCCACAGCTCCAGCCTGTAGCACCGCCGGGATGCGCTCTGCAAGACGGGGAGCGGGATTTGGCACTGGGCACCCCCGCAACCCCGAGCATCCGCACCCAGAGAGCCGCCCTGAGCCGGGGCACAGCACCCTTCCCTGCGGAGCCGGAGCACAGAGCTCCCGGCACACGGAGGGGAGCGGGGAGATCTCCCCACGCCAGTCGCGCCGTCGCAGGTAACCAGCAAGGAGGGCCCGGGCTGGGCAGGGCACCCTTGGGTGCAGGGCAGGGCACCCTTGGGTGCAGGGCAGGGCAGAGCCCGGCTCCTCTGGCTGCGCTGGGAAATGCGCAGCAGACCCGGAGCGAGCGATAAACCACTGGCTCTGGGGTGGGGCCGTTCTCCTTCGGGAGAGCAAACACAGGGCGCAGCCCCAGGACCCGGGGATGGCCAGCAAGGGTGTGCGGCCCCCCGGGCCCCGCTGGCATGGGGGGTCACCGGAGGAGTTACCACCAGCTCGAGGTGCTGCGAGGTGGTGGCGGGGTGGCCCCGGGTGCAAGGAGCCCACCCGGGTTTGCTGCGAGCAGCCCCCGCCCTCAGCGACAAAGCACCGGGACAGGGGCCCCCCGGGCAGCACGGGGACCCCGGCAAGAGCCCGGCCACCGCTCGCCCACCGGCGCTGCGCAGAGCCCAGCCGGCCCCTGCCCCGGGTGGGGGCCCCATCCCGGTGCCCGGGAGCCCCGGCTCAGACCCCGCTGCACGGCAAAGAGCCACAAGCCCCCCCGGCGAGCCCCCTGGTACCTTGTCGCAGAGCCAGCTCGGGGCCATCCTCGCACCGCGCCTCTCCCCGCACCGGGAGCGCTGAGGCCCCAGCGGCACGGGTGTCTCCTGTGGGGATTCCTGCCCTGCCAGGTGCCGTGAGGCCACCCGTCTGTCCGCCTGTCCGTCTGTCCACCCACCCCTTGGCCCGTCCACCTGCCGCAGGTGGGGCAGCAGCACCCGCGGGCGCAAGGAAAGGGCTCGGCAAAGCACCGCTGGCTCCCTGCCTCGGTTTCCCCCGGCCCCGCGACGCCAGAGCCCCCGGGAGCCGCGGCACATCGGCCGAGCCCTGTTTCCAAGGAGGAGCCCGGAGGCCCCGGGGATGGGCATCGCAGCAGGAGGCAGGCGGGAGCCGGCGGAGGGGTTATTAGAAAATAAAGTGTTTAATAAAAGAGCAGCTCCTGCTCCCTTCACAGCACAGGGGAGGGCAGAGGGGACCGACTGCCGGGCAGCAGGAGACGACGCGGTGACAGCCACGGGGCGGGGGGCCGGAGGGAGAGGAGGAAGAGGAGGAGGAGGAGGAGGGGGGCTCCCACCCGGCAGCACCCCCTCCCTGGCCGGCCTCCATCCAGTGTTTCAAGTTCACACAACCAAGGGGGAAGCCCGGGGGGCTCGGAGGGTCCGGCGGGAGGTGGCTCAGGACCCCGCCAGGTAGATCCCTGCGGAGGAAAGGCGGTAGGAGGGGCTGTGAGGATGGGGGGCACGTGCCCGGTGCGAGGACAGTCATCGCCGAGGGGCCAGGGCTTGATGCTGGCCCCAAACTGGGCTACTTGCACCCTCCCTGGGCTGGGCATCGCCATGGGGCATCACCCGTGAGGGGGGAAGAGAGCTTGGGGTGGGAGGGAGGGGACCCCGTGCACCCCAGGGCCATGGAGAGCAGGGAAGGGACCCTGCGCATCCCAAGGAGGGGACCCTGTGCACCCCAGGGCCACAGGGGATGGGGAGAGGACCCCACACCCCCCAGGGCTGTGGGGAAGGGACCCCGCACCTCCTGGGCCCGGCCAGCCGTACCTGTAGCAAATCTCTTCTTGACCAGTGACATGCGGTACCCAGCGCTCGCCAGCTCCACCTCGACGCCCGACAGCGTGCTGCCCTCGCTGGTGAACTGGGCTGCCACGGGGCTGGGCTTGCTGGGCCCGCAGAGGGGCTCCCAGCTGGCCGAGAGCCGGCCGCAGCCTGGGGGGGACAGCGGAGAGGGTGGGGGTCTGCAGGGGCCTGGGCCGGACCCTGCTCCCTTGCCCCGTGCCCTCCGAGCGGCGCGGGCACAGCCTCACCTCCCTGCCCCGGGGCACCGGGGACGTCCAGCAGCCTCCAGAGCAGCCTCTTCTCCTCCAGGTTCCTGCCGGGACACAGGCACGTCCCCAAGCCCCCAGACCCCCAGACCGCCCCCCTGCTTCACCCCGTCCCCCCTGCTCCCACCCCCGGGGGACATGTCCCTGCCTTCCCCCCCCCCCCAGCACCCCGCTCCCCAGCCCAGGGTTCCCCTCTCCCACCCTGGGGGGCGTTTGGGACCCCCGCTCCTCTGTGTCCCCCCCTCCTTACCAGCTGGCCGCGGGCTGCAGCCGCAGGTTGGCGACGGGCTCGTCCACGGGCAGCAGGACGTGGACGTTGGTGAGGGGCACGGGCAGGGCCAGGGCGCCGGCGTTGTAGCCGTACTCGACGCTGACCCGCGTGGCGCCCGGCGAGCAGTCCCAGCGCACGCAGAGCCGCAGCGGCGCCGAGCCGGGGCCCAGCCGTGAGAACTGGGGAGGACCGGGGAGGGTTCAGGGGGGCACTGAGACCCTCCCGCCCCCAGCAGCTGGGTGGGGGACCCGAGGGTCCCGGGGCTCACCTGGTACTTGAGCAGAGCCACGTTGTAGTAAGAGGCGGCCGGACTCTGCTCCGCTTGCTTCTGCAGGTGCCCGGTCAGCGCCGCCATGTTCAGCCAGAAGTCCTTGGTGCTGGGGTCGCTCTGGGACGGGTCGCTGCAGGGATGGGGTCAGAGCAGCAAGGGTGCCTGGGCACCCCGGGAAACCCGGCACGCCGGTACTCAGCTCCCCATCACCGCACCCACCGGCTCCCAAGGGTGCCCAGGCCTCCTGGGACCCCGGGGAACCCTGTGTACCCTGATACTCAGCTCCCCGTTGCTGCGTTCACCCGCTCCCAGGATGCTCGGGCCCCCTGGGAGCCCCGTGTACCCCGATACCCAGCTCCCCATCACTGCATCTACTGCTCCCAGGATGTCCAGGCACCCCCAGGAAACCAGGTACCCCCTGTACCCCGATATACAGCTCCCATGACTGCACCCACCATCTCCCAGGGTGCCCATGCCCCTCCCGTACCCAAATCCCAGCTCCCCATCGCCGCACCCACCACCTCCCAAGGTCCCTGCATCCCTCCAGGCACCCCCTGTCCCCCAATCCCAGCTCCCCACCGCTGCATCCCCCGGCTGCCAGAGCCCAGGCGTCCCCAGGCAGCCGGTGCCGCGGTGCCACCGCGTCCCCGCACCTGTAGAGCAGCTCGGCGTTGGGCAGGAACTGCTCGATGGCGCCGGCGTTGAGCAGGCGGAAGCTGAGCACGGGGGGGGGCCATGCTCCCGCTGAAGACGCGGACGATGCCGGCGGGGAAGGACATGGTGAGCTCCCCCGTCACCTTCACCAGGCAGCTGCCGGGGACAGGCCGGGGTCAGCGGATCCCCCCGGTGTGATGCAGAGGCTGGGGGGGACCCTGACCCGCCCGGGACCCCCGTACCTGTCGGCGTCGTGCCCCTTGAAGTACGCGTGGACGTACTCGGTGAAGGCGGTGGCCACGGGGAGCGCGTCCTGCGAGCCCAGCACCACGGGGCTGGGACCCCGCGACAGCCCTGGGGAGGCAGAGGGGGTCAGAGCCCATAGGGGCCCCCATCCCGCGACCCCCCAGCCCCCCAGGACCCACCGAGCGCCGGCTGGGAGACGGCGAAGAAGCCCCGCTCGCCCAGGCTGGCGGGCGCCGAGTGCGAGGGGCCGCAGCTCCAGGAGGGCGAGGGGCTCAGCGAGCGCGACTGTAAGGCAAGACGACGTCGGGGGGGGGTCCAGGTCTGGCCCCCGCCATGGGGGTCCCGCAGCCGGGCCCTGCTCCCCCCGCCCCGGCCACGCACCAGCTCGGTGTTGCTGCCCGCAGCCGGGCCGGTCGCCGGCCTCTTCGTGCGGGAGCGGCGAGGGGGGGCCACGAGCGGGACCTCCTGGGGGGCTGCTGCGCTGGGCCGGGCGGGGAGGGCATCTGGGGGGGCACAAATGGGGGGTGAGGGGAGAGACCCGCCATGGCAGGGCCCCCGGGGGGCTCCAGCGGGGTCTCACCGGTGCCACGAGCTCAGCAGGTCTCAGCCCTGTTCTGAGCCGAGCCAGGGCTGGGTGAGACCCCGCGGCCAGGGCGGGGGCAGCGTTAAGGGTGCGGGGGGCAGAGTTAAGGGTGCGGGGGCAGCTCCTGCACCCCTGCCACTCACCCGGCTCAGGCTGCGGCAGGGGTGCCGCCGGCGTGCCACCTTCGGTCAGCCTCGTCCCCGACCCTTGGCAGGTCCACGGAGAGGGGCTGGAGGACTCCCCCCCCGCTGGGGGGGGCCGGGGAGGAGGAGGAGGAGGAGGCCGAGTTGGAGGAAGGACAGGGCGGCGGGGGCTGGTCCCCAGCGGGGCTGCGGGGTCTGACCCACGGCGGGGGCTCCCCAAAAGGGTCGGGCGAGGGGGCTTCGCGGGGCGCCGGGCCACTGGGGCAGCGGCTGCGTCCCCGGGGCACCGTCCCCACGTCCTCCCAGAGCCCCTCGGCCCCGGGGCCACTGAAGACGGCGAAGCCGGGGGGGTTCGGGGAGGCGGCCGGCGGGGCTGCGGGGCCGCGGCACCCAGGCACCGGGGTCCCGGGCGGCAGGCAGCGGCGGTGGCGGCAGGGGGTCCGGTGGGCCGCCCCGCTTGGGGAGGGGGCTCTGCGGTGTCCCCGGCTGCGGGGTCCAGGGTCTCGAGTCCGGGGAGGGTCCGGGCGCGGGGTGCGAGGGCGAGTCCAAACCCGAGTCCTCCACGTTCTCCGGCGAGGAGGAGGAGAATGGGGAGGAGGAAGAGGTGAGGACATAGGCACGGGGGGCTGCGGGGAGACCCCTGTGTCAGAGCACTGCGGTGGGGGGGGCCACGGCACCCCGGACACCGGCGTCCCCCATCCCACTCCCTCCTCCCCGACCCCCCCAATCCTCACCCGGGAAATCCTCCGCTTCGAAAGCCGACTCCAGCGGGGGCCCGAAGAGAGCGGCGGGGGGCACCGCGTCCGGAGGGGCTTTCCTGGGGCCACTGTGTGGGGGACAGAGGGGGCGGCTCAGGGACCCCCCGGGGAGGGGGCTCAGGGGCGGCAGCGTGGGGTGCACGGCCCCACGGCACCCCGCTCCCTCCCTGCCCCGTACCTGTTCACCTGCGCCGCCGGGCACCCCCTCCCTGCACCGTCACCTGCGGGGAGAGGGGACACGCGGGGATCGCGGAGCCACTGCACCCCACGTCCCCAGGACCCCCTGACATCCCCGGGACCCCCCCGCACTCTCACCTGCCGCCAGTGTCCCCTCGGGGTCCGCGTCGCTCGGGGCCGGGGTCAGAGATGCCACGTGCCCTGCGGAGGGACAGGGACGGGCAGCGTTAGGGGACACGGAGCCCAGGGGACCCCCGAGCCACGGCCACGCCGAGCCCCTGGGGTGGCACTTACGGGACGACTGTCGCTTGACGGTGCCCTGCAAGAGAACGGGGACAGGGGGTCAGTTGGCCCTGGCACGGTCCCTGGGCACCCACAGCCCCCCCGAGGCTCACCCCAATGCTGGGGGGCAGGATGAGGTTCCCCACGGTGGCCTTGAGCTGCTCCATGGTGGCCTCGGCGCTGCCGTCCGCCTCCCGGGGCTGCACCGGCTTGATGTGGACGTAAAACTTGCGGGGTTCATCCTCGTCGTAGTCGGAGTCGCTGGAGGAGCAGACGTGGTTCTCCGCCTCGGCTGAGCCCCCGTCAAGGCAACACCCCATGCTCGGACCCCCAAAAATCACCCCCACCCCCCTCCAGCACAAGGATACTGCGGGCGACGTCGGGGCGCACGGTGAACCCGTCCTCATCCACCTCCGGGCAGCCCTGCAGGGAGATGCTCGGAGAGGCGCTCGCTCCCCAGTCCTCCCAGTACGGAAAAAACCAATTCCAGGGCTGGCACTGGGATACTCACCACCTCAGCGTCCGGGGATTCCCTGGGGAATGACAGGGGCAGCGTTAGATCCAGAAGAGGGGAAGGGACGTGGGGATGCGAGGACGCGGGGACGCGGGGAAGCAGGGACGCAGGGACGCGGGGACGCGGGACACGGAGGGACGCAGGGACGCGAGGATGCGGGGACGCGAGGATGCAGGGACGCGAGGATGCAGGGACGCGGGGGGACGCAGGGACGCGGGGGGACGCGGGGACGCAGGGACGCAGGGACGCGGGGACGCGAGGCTGCAGGGACATGGGGATGCGAGGATGCGGGGACGCAGGGACGCGGAGGGACGCAGGGATGTGGGGACGCGAGGATGTGGGGACGCGGGGATGTGGGGACGCGGGGATGTGGGGACGCGGGGATGTGGGGACGCGGGGATGCAGGGACGTGGGGATGCAGGGACACAGGGACGCAAGGATGCGGGGACGCGGGGATGCGGGGACGCGGGGACGCGGGGACGCGGGGATGCGGGGATGCAGGGACGCGGGGAGAGCGGGATCTTACACAGCATCACGATCCCTCTCCTTACGGCTCAACCCAGGGATACGGAAAGCTTTGCTACGGCTCCTCTTGGGTCCTGGGAGGGGGGGCACAAAGCGGTGAGCAGCCCCCCCAACACCCCAAAATCCCCGGCGTGGGGCTGCTGGATGCAGACGTACTTGCCTTCCTGCGCTGGGGCCAGCCGGTACTCGTCGAAATCCAACGCTCCTGTCACCGAGAGCGGGATCAGCCCAGCACCGTGGCTTCATCCTCGCACGAGGGCGACGCTCCCCGTCCTCGCACGAGGGCGAATGCCCTCGTGCGAGGACGGGAAGCGTCGCCCTCGTGCAAATGGGGGGAGCCCACCGGGATGCTGCCCACAACCTCACCTGGCCGCTCTCGCCCCGTGCCCTTGCTCTCGGCAAACCTCTGCAGCAGCATCTCGGTGCCGATGTTCTCCACGTTTTGCTTGAATTCTTCGTGCACCTGGGGGAAAAAATAAAGAAAGGGGGGGGAAAATCATACTCAAGAGTAAAAGGGGGGGGACAGCTTGGTGTTGTCCCCTCCTTGGGGACTCACCTGCCCGATCTGGACGTGGGTGTCCTCCACGGAGTGCGAGTAGGAGCCGATGAGACCCTTCATGTGGCGTAGGTGGGCTTCTTCCACCTCCTGGAAGCGCTGGAGGGGCAGAGGGAGGGGGTTTAACCAGGGTGGCGTGTCCCCAAGGGGCTGCGTGTGGACAGAGAGGGGGGCTCAGGAAGGGTGGCACGTCCCCAGGGGTTGGCACGGCCAGGCAGTGGGGGCTCAGGCAGGGTGGCATGTCCCCAGGGGACAGCATCCGCAAGAAATGGGGCTCAGGAAGGGTGGCATGTCCCCAAGGGACAGCATCCCCAGGGAACGGGGCTCAGGCAGGGTAGCATGTCCCCAGGGAACGGGGCTCAGCCAGGGTGGCATGTCCCCAAGGGACAGCATCGCCAGGGAACGGGGCTCAGGCAGGGTGGCATGGCCCTGGAGGCTGGCATCAAAACGAAGCGGGGCTCAGCCAGCTTGGCACGGCCCCAGGGACCGGCATCGCCAGGGAATGGGGCTCAGCCAGGGTGGCACGTGCCCAGGGAGGGGGGCTCACCAGGGTGGCACGTCCCCAAGGACCAATGTCCCCAGGAAGGGGGATCCCCAAGGGCTGGCATCGCCAAGGAGTTGGGCTCAGCCAGGGTGGCACGTCCCCAGGGGCCAGCATCCCCAGGGAACGGGGCTCACCCAGGCTGGCATCGCCACGGAGGGGAGCTCAGCCAGGCTGGCACGTCCCCGAGGACCAGTGTGCCCCGTGCCGCTGCCGCACCGCGCAGCCAGCACCGGGAGCCCGAGCAGCGCCGGCGCGAGCCCTGCCCGCCCTGCCCGCGCCCCGGCGCTGCCCACCACGGCCGAATCCAGCATCCTCTGCTCGAAGTCGGCCCGGGCAGCGTTGTACTTCTCCACCGCCCGCCGCAGCGCCTCGCCCGCCTTCTTGGACTTGAGCTCTGCCTGCGGGACCAAGTGATGGGCGTGAGCGGGGGGGGCACAGGAACCATCGGGGGGGGACAGGGACCATGGCGGGGGGGACGGGGACCATGGCGGGGGGGGACGGCGGGTCTCACCTTGTCGATCTCCTTCTGGCTGGTGCCCTCCTTGCGGAGCCGCTCGTACTCCTGGCACTTGCTGTGGTAGCTCTCCTTGGACTTGGGCAGCAGCTGGGCCACCCCGTGCAGCAGCTGGACGGCCTCCAGCGTCCCCGACACCTCCTCCTTGGACTTGGGGGGGGACAGGGGAGGGTGGGCAGGGGGTCTCGGGGTGCGGTGGGAGAGGACGGGGCGGGGGAGGGGTGCGGTACCTTCTTGTGCACCCGGCCTTGCTCCTCGCCGTAGCGCGAGATCTCCTTGATGAGGTCGTGCAGCTTCTTCATCAGCTCCAGGTGGCAGAGGGCCAGCTTGTCCGAGGAGATGCGGAAAACCTCCCAGAGCGGCGCGAAGGTCCTGGGGGGGCACGGGCAGGGATGAGTGGGGTCCCCCCCCCGCGGCTCAGGGTGCTCCGGACCCCCCAGACCCCCGCGTACCCCAGCTGGGTCCCGTTGGTGGCCATCTTAGACAGCTTCACCATGGCCTTGGCGTAGTTCTCCTCGATGGCAGCCCTGGGGACAGCGGGGAGGGGGCGCTGGGGACAGAGCCCGCCGATGCCGGGGACCCCCCCGGTCGCCCCCCCGTCCCCGGTACCTCTCGCGGACGAAGTCGGCCAGCTCCTTGGTGGAGATCTGCCCGTGCTTCATGTTGTGGTAGAGCACGTCGAAGCCGTGGTTCTTCTCGCCCTGGCAGGGGACCACCCTCAGCCCCCAAAACGCACCCAGCACCCCGCGGCGTGGGCACCCGGGGACCCCCACCCGGCCCCCCGGGACGGTGCCACCGCGGGAGCACCAGCCGGCGCGGCAGGAGGCATCATTTGGGGTGCAAACACCCCAAAGGGGACACGGTGGCCCGGACCCCCCCGGGTGATGCCGGGTGCTATTTTGGGTGCTGCCCGCTCCCCCCCGGGACGGGGGGGTGGCTTCCCCGCACCCCCCCGGCAGCGTGACCCCACCTGGGGAAACTGAGGCAGAGCAAAGAGGAAGATGCAGGCAGCTGCCAGACACCGGCAGAGTGGAACCAGGAAGCACCGGCCGCGCTTCGCGCCCCCGCGGCGCTGCCAACTTCCCCCCGCGGTGCCGGGACGGGGATCCCCGCGGGGTGGGGGCACGGGGACGGCACCGCGGCCACCCGCACCCATCGCTCCCCCCTGCCCTCAGCAATTAATTTGCAGTTGGGCCTTGCAAAATCACCGGCGGCAATGAATCCCCCCCCCGACCAGGGCTGGGGGCCCCCCCCGCAGCGAGCCCCAGCGGGTGGGGGGCACCCATGGGTGGGGGTCCAGGCTTACCCAGAAGTGCTCGCTGAAGTAGGACATCTTGGAGGGGGGGACGGCGGCGCGGGGACCCCCAGCTCAGCTCCCGGCGCCCTGGGGACACTGGGCCCTTAGCGGGGGGGGCCTGGCGGGGACCCCCCCGCACCACACCCGCGCCCGCCGCTATTTATCCCGGTTTTGCCGGGAAAGCGGCGCGCAGCCCCGTGGCCATGGAAACCGCAGGCTCCCCCGTGCCCGCCGCCGCGGCCCCCTCCCCACGGGGTGTGCGGTACCCGGGGGGGCCACCGGGGTCCGGGGGGGCCACGGGGGCAGCGCTCGGCCCGACACCAGATACGCAGCTAAATAATAAATGAGCGGCTGCTGCGCGGTGGCGGCGGCTGCTCCCGCACCCGGCCGTGACGGCGGCCCCCAGCCCCCCAAAACCCCCCCCCCACCGGCCCCCTCCCCACCCAGGGGAGCCCCTTCCCCCCAGAAATGGGGACCCAGGCGTCCGGGCCCCCCAGCCCCGCCCAAAGGCCAAACGCACCCGGCCGCGGGGGTCAGGTGCCGCAGCAGCCCCCCAGCACGGGGCAGGGGGGACCCCCGGGCTGTGCCCCCCCGGCCCCGCTCCCCGCCACGCGCCAGAGCAGAACAGGAAACCAAAAAATGGTGCAAGGCCGGGGGTTGGCGTGGCCGTGGGGGGGGCCCCACTCACCCTGGGCTGCTGGGGGGCTCGTGGGGCCCCCCCGATCATCCTCGGCGTGCCGGGGGTCTGCGGGGAGAGAGAGAGAGGGGTTAGGGCACGCCGCAGCCCCCCACGCCCCGCTGCCGGCCCCCCAGCCCCGGCTGTCCCCCTGCGCAGGCCGAGCCACCTGTGTCACGAGCGGGGCGGGCTCAGCGCGGCCTCCCCGGCCCGGCTGGAGGGGAAGCGGGGCTGGGGGGGGGTACCGGGGGGGGGCCAGGGCCTGGCGGGACCCCGACACGTCGCCGGTCACGAGCGGACGCCGTGAACCCGCCACCCCATCGCCGCCGGCCAAAGTCCCCCGGGGTGGCAGCGGCCACCGGGTCCCCGAGCGGGACGGGGGGCGCGGGGGGGGACAGAGCATCCTGCGGGCTGCGGCAGGGCCGCCCCGGGACCCCCCGGTCCTGCCCACCCGCAGCCGTGACCTTCACCGGCGGGGGCTGCGGGGGCGGCGGGCGGCCCCCAAGGGGTGCGGGGGGGGGGGATGCGGGGGGGGCCGCATCCCGCCCGGTGCGGGAACGGCTGCACCTGCCCGGGCCGGGGGATGCTCGGGGCCGGGGGGGGGGGGGCCGTGCACCCCCGCACCCCCCCCCCCGGGGCAGCGGGGCCGTTGGAGGGAGCGGCACCGCGGGAGGGGTCGGGGCGTGCACGGGGGGTGCCGATCTCCCCCCACCCCCCAAAAAAAATAAAGAAAAAAGAAAAGAAGGGAAGCGCCGAGCCCCGCACCTGCAGCGGGGGGCGCGGGGGGCCGCCCGCAGCACCGGCGCTGGGGGGGGGGGGGCTGCACCGCGCACGGCGAGGAGGGGGCAGCGGGGCGCGCAGAGCGGGGGGCGGCGCGGAGCGGGGGGGTCCCGCCGCACCCGGCCCCGGGGAGGGGGATGCTGCAGCGGGGGGGCTGCGCCCACGCACGGGGAGGGGGATGCGCGGCGGGGCCGGGGGCTGCGCGGCGGGGCCGGGGGGCTGCACCCCGCTGCCGCAGGCGCGGCGGGGGCTGGGGTCCCCGCATTCCCACCCGCGGAGCGGGACCGGGCGGCGGCGGGACCCGGGCCCGGCGCGGCCGCACTCACCTGCGGGGCCGCCGCCGCCCCCGCCCCGCTCCGCTCCGCTCCGCGCCCGCTCCGGGCCGGGACCGCGCCGAGGGCGGGGGAGGCGGAGGCCACGCCCCCTCCCGCCGCGCCGCCTCGCTATTGGTCACCGCGCCCGGCAGCGGTTACCGCAGCCGGCGACCGCCGCTGCTCATTGGCCGGATCGGCGCCGCGCCGCGCGCGGGGAGGGGGGTGATTTGCATTTTTAAAGTGGCCGCCGCCCCTCACCGCGGGGGGGGGGGGGGCGATGCGGGGCGGGCCCAGAGCCGCCCGCACCGGCACCCTGGCCCCGGCGCTCCCGCCATCCCCGGTGCCCGCCGCCCCCCCGGGGCTCCCGGTGCCAAGGGTGCGACCGCACCCCCCCGCCACGACCCCCCCACCCCATCCCGCACCCGACCCCGACGGCTGCAACCGCAGCCCCGCCGCAGCCCCCCGGTGCCACCCGGTGCCACCCGGTGCCTCGCACCCCGCTGAGCTCATGCCCCGGCTCTGGCTGACACCGGGGCGGCCGCGGCGCAGCTGCGGGGCGGGGAGCGGGAGCGGGCAGCGGAGGCGGCCCAGAGGCTGGGGACCCCCCGGGGGGGGTGTCCCTGGGAGTCAACCACAAACACCCCCCCCGAGATGGGGACCCGGCCCCACACCGGCCCGGGGTGCCACAGCCACTGGTGCCGGTGTCGGTGCTGGTGCCGGTGGCGGAGCTGGGACAGTTGGGTCACGGAGGCTGCGGTTCCGCTCGCTTTCGCCCCATCGACGCCTGCCGGTCCCCAGGACGGTTGGGTTGTGCCAGGCTGAGCCATCCGGTGCCACCGCCAACAGCCCCGCTGCTGGGGACGGTGGGATCCACGGGGTCAGGCCGCCGCCGGCGCCGCCACCGCTCTCGGGGGGCACCTCCGCGACCCCACAGCATCCCCGGGCGCGTCGGCAGCCGCCAACGGGGCGGCGATGCCGGAGAAGCCCCCGGTGCCCCCGGCGAGGCGCTGCCACCCCCTCCCCATGGCCACAGGCCCCCTTGGCCAACCGGGACCATTCACCGCGCCGGCAAAACACCTCGTCCTGCGGTGCCGGAGCTGGGGGGTCGAAGGGATGGTGACAGCGGCAGCACCGGGAACAGCCCCGGCACTGGAGGCCACAACCGGCCTCCCGGTGAGCGACCTCCCCAGAGGAGCCCCCTCCCCAGGACGCTGCCCCGGCCCCACCGCCGGAGCAAAGGGCCTGGCAGGGGCCTGGCACGGGGAGGTTCTGGGGAAGGGGAGGGTTGGGGGTTTGGGGGGGGTTCGGGGTGGGGTTCGGTTCCCCGGTGCTGCCAGGCTCGGGCTGACCACGCAGGGCGGGGCTGAGCCCCGCAGCCGGGGCCCAGGGACCCCCCCCAGCACCGAGGAGGCTCCAGCCCCCCCAGGCCCCCTCCCCGTGCCGAGCGTGCGGGGGCCGAGCGCGGTGCCCCCTCCTCTGCGGGCCGGGGGCGGCGGGGATGGGGATGCCGTTGTCATGGCAACCCCGCATCCATCCTCCGCCGCGCTGGCGCACCAGCCCCGCTCAGCCCCCAGCCCCCCCAGGCGGTGCCCTGGCCCCCCCCAGCCCCTCTCCCACCGCAGGATGCGGCCCCAGAGCCCCCCCCAGGGCTGAGCCCCCCCCCAGCGCATCCCCAGCCCCCCCAAACCGCCCCGCAGCACCCCAGGACCCCCCGGCGGCACCCAGCCCCCCCCTCCCACCACCGCAAGGACCAGGGGACCCCCCCAACCCCCCCGTGCCCCCCCAAACACAGGAGGCAGAGAGCAGCCGGGAGCTATCCTCTCTTTAATGCTCATTTTCAACACATTTGCCAAACGGGAACGTGGCGTGCAAGACGGGGAGCGTGCCGGCGTCCGCGGGCAGGGGCCGGGGGGGGTCACACCCCCCACCCACCCCCCAACCTCCAAACGAGGTCCCAGCTACAAAAAAAAAAAAAAATATATAAAGCACTAAAGGTGAAACATTCAGTCCCCCCTCCCCGAACACGTAGGACGATAGGATCCAAGGTAAAAGCCCCCGCGGCCGCCAGCCGGTGCCCGGCCCGGGGGCGCAGATAAATAACCTCCGCCAGACCAGGTTTGGTTTGTTCAGCTTTCACATTTTTTGTTGGTTTGTTTCCTTTCTTTTTTTTTTTTTCCTCCTTTTTTCTTAAAAAGTCATTACAAAAAGAGCCAGCGAGGAGCCTCCTACAAAACGGGTTAGTGTTTGCCCCAGGCGGGGCCGGGGGGGCCAGACCCTGCCCCCCCCCGCCCAGGTCCCCCCGCTCTCCGCTCACAACCCCCCTAAAATTGCACGCGACATCGGGGCTCCGAGCCGCCCGCCAGCACCCCAAGGGCCTGGGGGCGGGCGCGGGGGGAGCTGCCTTCCCCAGCGCCTCCCCCCGCCCCAGCCGGGGCGCAGGATCAGGCCCCGCCGCCCCCGCTCTCAGGGAGGGAAGAGCCATCAGTGCGGTGAGCTGCCAGGCCTCAGCCCGGTGGAGAGGACAGCCCCCCCCGAGCCGCTGCGCGCGACGGGGGGGACACGATCGCTGTTGGTGGCCACGGGGGTCCGGCCGGGGCGGGGGACGGTGCCGGGGTCACCGCCCGGGGCTGTAGTGCCGGAGGAGCAGCCGCCGCAGCCCCCGAGCCCGGGCACGAGCCCTGGCACGGGAACCCCCCGGGGCGGCCGAGGTCGCCCCAGCCCAGAGCCCCCCGGGAAGGAGACCCGGCCCCCCCCGGCCGGGGCTGTGGGTACGGGGGGGGGGGCAGTAGTGGCTTCTCCGGGGAGGGGGTAGGAACAGCAAACGACAAAATTTACCCTGTTAAATCGAGCACGGCTGGGGCTCGCTGCCCGCCGGGAAACGGCTCAGCACCGCCGCTGGATGGGGGGACGGATCCTGCGCCCGACGGCAGGGCCGCCCCGTCCTGGTCCCTCACCCCCCCTCCCCGGGACGGCGGCGGGCGCAGAGCGAGGAGCGCACGGCTCCGGCGTGGGCATGCGGGAACCACGCGGCGTGTGAGGGTGCGGCGTGTGGGTGCTGTGGGCTCGGGGTCCCCGGGGAGCCCCTGCCAGTCCTGGAGGGGGGGAACATCCCCATCTCCCCCCAGGAGACCCCCCTCTCCCTCCCCTCCGAGCCACAGTGGCCGGGGACTGGCACAGCCCCGAGTCACCGGGTGCGGAGGGAGGGAGAGGGGGGGCTGAGGGAGGAGGAGGGTGGGGATGAAGCCCACGCCGTGGCCCCCCCCTGCTCAGAACTCCACCTTGCAGGCGGGGAAGGTCTCATCCTGCATGGCCACAGTGCTGTTGCTGCCCAGCACCGTGATGCCCAGCTCCTGCTGCCGGTCGTGGGTCTCCTGATACCACTCGTGCATCACCAGCGAGTCGAAGGTGGGGATCAAGGTCACCTGGGGAGACACCCACCGCACCGTGTCACCACACCGCGTCACCGCACCGCGTCACTGCACCGCGACCCCCCCCTCCCCAGCACCAGGAGGGGGCTGATCCCACCGCTCCGGGTATCCGGGGGGGCTCACCTGGATGTCGGTGCCCCACTGGTGCTTGCCGGCGAGCAGGGCGTCGAGGAGGGACCGCAGGACGCCCTCCTTCAGGTGGTCGTCGCCGCTGACCACGTAGCAGAGGGAGCGGACGCGCCGGAAAAAACTCCTCGTCCACCGTCCGGGCGCTCCAGGAGCCGGGCAGGTACGCCAGGTCCACGTAGACGGGGGGGCCCGGGGGGGCTGCAGCCCGGGTGCCTGTCGGGACCGGGGTAGGGGAGCTGTGAGCGGCAGCCCCCAAACCCCCCCACCCCATTGCACGGCACCGGCGGTGCCTCCGAGCTGCTCCGGCACTGGGACACCAGAGCCGGGAGCACCCACGTCCCCCCCGCCAGCCCCGTACCTGCCGGTGATGCCCTGCCAGCTCCCGCCAGCGGCCGGGCTCCAGAGCTGCGGGTGGTCCCTGGGGTGCGGGTGTCCCCGCCGGAGGGGCCCTTCTTGTCCCCGGGGGGCAGCCTGGCCTTGTCCCCAGCGTCACGGGCTGAGCTGGCGGGGCCCCTGGCCTTGGGGGCCGAGGTGGGGTGCCGGGGGGGGCTCGGCCCTCGGGGCGGCGGGTGCCGAGCCCACGCGGGACGGGGTCCTCTTCACCTTGCCGGGGGTCTCCTTCTTCCCGGCGCGGGTCTGCTCGGCCGGCAGCGCCTCGGGGTCCACCATGCAGATGCCGGGCTGGGCGGGGATGGGACAGGGGTCCTTCATGGGGGCCGGCAGCGGGTCACGGGCCCTGGCCATGCCGCGGGTGGGCTGCTCCGAGTCCTCGTCCGACTCCAGCCCGTCGGCCAGGATGGAGGGGCAGTCCTCGGTGGCCGGAGGGACGTCGGAGTCGGAGAGGGTGGGCAGCGACTCGCTGACGGAGGTGGGGGGCGTCTCGCCCGCCGGCTGGCGGGGCCGGCCCCGGCGCTGCACCAGCTCCTGCGACGGGTCGCTGTCCGACAGCTCCCGAGGGCTGGCGGCGGCCGAGGGCGACCGCTCCGATTTGGGATGCTCGAACTCGCAGGGTGACACCAAGCAGAGGTCCACGTCATGGGGCGAGTCGGAGCGGCGGTCGGGCCGCGGCACCGTGTCACCGTCAGCCCGCGGCGGGTGGTGGCACGGCCGCAGCGGCAGGGACAACCCGCCCTTGGTGGCCTCCGGCTCCGGCGTCCCCCCGGTCCCCCGGGACCGCCTGCCCTCCTCCGGTGGGGACTCGCTGACGGGTGGCAGCACCTGCTCGAAGGAGACCGAGAGCGACTCATCCACCTCGGTGGAGTGCGGGGAGCCCACCTCGGCCGGCAGCGAGGGGGTGGTGACGGTGGGGGACACGTCGGGGACATCGTCCTTGAAGGGGCTGAGGGAGAGGCAGCCCGCCTGCTTCTCCTGCGAGGAGCCGGAGCCATCCTGCGAGGCTTTGCCCCCAGCCGGCGGCCAGGGGTTGGGCTGCCGGTTGTTGGTGCCGGCACCCGGCTCCTCCGTGCCATCGTCCACCGGCGACTGGTGGAAGGGAGTGTGCCCAGCGCTGGCCGGCCCCGAGCTGGCCGGAGACATCATCTCCAGGGTCTTCTCCTCAGAGCTGCCACAGGCATCCTCGCCGCCCTCCGGGCCGTGGTTGAGCATCCCGGTGGGCGTCAGGTCGAAGTTGACGCTGCGGTCGCTCTTGGGGGTCTTGGCCAGGGGCGAGGGGGGGCAGACGGCTCTCAAGGGGCTGCTCTCCAGGTAGCGGAAACGCTGGGGGCTGTCGGGGTCCTCCAGGCCGTTCTCCAGGCAGGATGAGTCCCCCGGTCCTGCCGGCTCCCCGGCCCCCCCGTTCTCCAGCGGCGAGGGCTCCAGCTCGCTCTCGGCCGTGGTGATGCCCTCGTCCGTCGATTCCTCCTTCCTCCTCCTCCCGCCAGCCCCCGGCGAGGCGGCCCCCCGGCCCCGCTCGGCCTCCGGCAGCATGTCCTCGGGGGACGAGGACTTGGAGCCGTCTGACGTCCCCGGCTCCTTCCTGCCGCCGGCCTCCCGGGGGGCTTTGGCCTTGGGCTTCTCCGGCTCTTTCTTGAGGGGGGGTTTCTTGATGCTGCCGGCCTTGGCCAGGGGTTTGCGGGTCTCTGGGACCGGCGTTTTCCGGGCCGGGGTCTTGGCAGGAGCTTTGGCCTCTGCCTTGCTCTCCTTCGCGTCCTTCCGCAGCGTCTCAGCCTTCGCCTCCTTCTTCACCACCTTCACCTCCTTCTTGGCCTCCCCCTTCGCCTCGGCCCCCTCGTCCTTCTTTGGTGGCTTCTTCTCCTCTTTCCGGGGGACAGGCTCCTTCTTGGGCACCGCTTTCTCCTTGCTCAGCTTCGGCTTTGCGTCTGCCTTCAGCTTCTCCATTGAAGAGTCCAGCTTGGCTCGAGCATCCTTGGCTTTCTCCTCTTCCGATGCCGCTCTGGCCGTCTCCCCCAGGGATTTTGGCTTCTCCTTGGTCCCTGCCTTCACCTCCTTCCTCTCCACCTTCGGAGCCTTCTCCTTCGGCACTGGTGCCGCAGCGTCCACCAAGCTGAGCTTGGAAGCCGACTTCAGGCTCTCCTTGCTCTCTGCCCTCCTCTGCTTGAGCGGCTTCTCAGGCTGGGACGCCGGCGGTCCCTTCAAATCATTCTTGGTGACCACGGGTTGCTTGAGGAACTCCAGGTGCTTCACCTTCTCCAGCCCCTCCAGGATGCGGCCCTGGGGGGTGCAGCCGGGGAAGAGGACGCGGATGATCTTCTCGGAGGGGCTGACGGGGTGCCAGACGAGCAGGGCGCAGACGGAGGTCAGGCACTGCAGGGGCAAGTCCTGCTCCTTGGGGTAGCTGTTGCCTGACCACTGCTGCAGGAGAAACTCCAGCTCCTTGGTGCCCTTCACGGGGTTCAGGACGTACATGTCCAACCGGCCCACTCCCATCTTCTGGAAGAGGACGGTGGGCTCCGCGCGGGGTCCGCTGTCCCGGGCCAGCGGGTTGGGACGGATGCCCAGCTTCTCCAGGTAGTGCAGGGTCAGGGCAGCCTCGTCGCAGCTCTTCAGCACCCGGGAGTTACCCTCGATGTCCTTCAGCTTCTCGGAGGCGTTGAGGAAGACGACGCCCAGCTCCGGGGAGATGAGGTTCTTCGCCCAGTCCCCGTTGCCCTGCGAACTCTGGGACGGATCCTCCTCCAGCTCGGCCAGCTTCCTCTGCAGCAGGCTGTTGACGCCGGGCAGGCTGTCCGTGCCGGCGTGCGTCACCAGGATGGAGTCGATGCGGTCCAGGTGCCGGACCAGCTTCCAGAAGGACGACTTGGGGTTGGAGCCTCCGTTGACCAGGACGTTGAAACCGTTGACGGCAAAGAAAGCCGAGTCCCCTCTCCCGCCCGGGAAGATATAGCAGCAGGGCTTGGAGAGCTTGAGGAAGCCGACCATGGTGGGGGGCTCGAGGAGCTCAAAGGGGGACTGGGGCTCCAGCGACTCCGAGAGGTACTCCATGAACTCCTCCAGCCCCTCCATCTCCGGCAGGATGCAGCCCGGGTTGTAGCGCAGCTCGATGAAGTCCTGGAGGTTGTGATGGTCCAAGCCCGAGTCCCTCCACTCCCCGAAGTCGGGGCAGCTGATGGTCAGCCTGGCTTTGGCCGAGGGGTCTGCGGAGCTCAGGATCTCCCCTACCTGCGAGGGGACGGGGACAGCCAGAGCTTCAGGCGGGATGGGGCGCCCAGGGCCGGAGATGCGGCAGCCCGGGGGTGCCCTGCCTCAGCCGCCCTCCCTTGGCAGGCACAGAGCATCCCTTCCCCGGGGGGGGCCGGCCCCCCATTCACACCCCCCCCCAGCTGCGGCTCAGGGCCGGGATGCAGCCGATCGCCCCCCCCCCAGCCCCGCTGCCCCTTCCCCAGCCCCGCGGTGGAGGGGACGTGCCGGCGGGAGAGGCGGCGTGGCTGCCTGCGGAGCAGACGGCTGGGCCAGCCTCCCGCTCGCGCCGCCGCCATACCCAGCTCCCCGCCGAGACACCGGAGAACGTGAGCAGACAGTCGCTCCGGCAGCGCCAGCCCACGGCCCCCCCCGCGCACCGCAGCCAGGCCCGGGGCCGGCGGGGAGCAGGCGGCTCCTCCCTGGGGGTCCCCCAGCCGAGCTCCCCTCCCTGGCACCGCACCTCCTTGTCCGTGAAGATCTGGATGAAGTCCCGCAGGGAGAAGCAGCCCGTCTGCAGCATCAGCTCCCCCGTCTCCTCCACGCAGGGCCCCGCAAACACCAGCAGCTTGTGCTGCGACACGTCTGTGATGAGGTTTCGCAGCTGAGGACGGAGGGGACGTGAGGACAGAGGGGACGTGAGGATGCCACCGGGCTCCATCCCGCGGCACCCCCCTGCCTGTGGCTCCGAAGGGGCCACAGCCGCGTCCCCCAGCTCACCTCGTCGCACAGGGACTTGTCGGAAGGGTTGAGCAGCACCAGGGTCTCCAGCACATCTCCCCGGTGGTGGAGGGTCCGCTGACCTGCGGGAAGCGAGGGCTGACACCCACCCTCCCCAAAATGACGGGGCTGCACCCCAGTTTGGCCTCAACCCGTGGGGATGGGATGGGGGGGACGGACACAGCGCCAGCGCCTGCCCACTTCCCCCATGGAAGAGGGACAGCCACCGTCCCGCTCCCGGACACCGCGGGGGCCAGCGGATCCGCTGAGCCGAAGGACACGCTTCCCGCATCCTTCCTGCTGCACGGAGGGGAGGAAAGGGGGGGACACAAGCTGGGGGAGCCCCTCCTGTCCCCCCCCGAGCACCGCCGCAAGGCCTGGGGGGGTCTCGGGGCTGCAAACACCCACTGGCAGACCCAACCACCTCCCACGGCCCCCCCCCCCGCCAAGGGGTGACCCACTGATGTGACAAGGGGACAGAAGCAGCGGAGCGGCCCCAGCGTTCCCGGCTCCATCTTCTCCTTTCCCTTCTTCCCACGGGAAATCGCATCCCGCCCCGGGGATGGGCGAAGGAAGCGGTTTTTCATGTGGGGGATCACGGGGCTTGGTTGGGGGGGGGCCACAAAGCAAAGCCTGTTCCCGCAACGGCCGGGGGGGGCGGCGGGGAGGGGGGATTTTCCCACACCCCACTAATTAAACACCGCTGGGGGCGGCCCTTTTTTTACCTTTCACGATGCTGGAGAAAGTGGCCGAGTGACGGGACACGAAGAGCTTCAGCTGCTCGTCCAGGTTGCAGGAGGAGAGGTCGATGTCCCAAGAGCGGATTCCTTCGGAGGCAGCGGGAGGGGGACAGAAATAACGGAGAGGGGGACAAAAATAAGCGAGGGGGGGGCTCAGCCCCGTCAGCACCCACTGGCACCGTGCCCCTGCACCGTAGCACCCACGTGGCACCGGTTTATGCAAGAAGCGGCACGATGGGGACTGTCCCCCCCACAAGCCCACCCGGGTCCTCCCTCCTACCTCGCCCTACGGCACAGCCGTGCCAGCCCGGTGGCTTTGGGGACACCCCAGTGGGTCCCCAAACCCAGCCGGACCCCGGCACGATGCCGACGCATCGATCGGCTGCCCGGCGGCGAGCACCTTGCGTGGTGACTCACGGCGGCACCGGCTCTGCCAACCCAAAACCCCGGCCCCCGGGGCGACGGGCGCACCTTGCCGGCACCTCTTCAAAGACGGCAATTAAAGGAATTAACAGTGCCGGAGGATTCGGCGTGCGCGGTGCTACTGCCGGCGCTGGTGCTCCCAGCTTGGCGTCAGGAACCCCAAAACACCCACAACCCCTTCAGGACCCCACAGGGGGATTCGCGGGGGGGCTGCCAGCCCCCCACCGTGGCAGCCGACCGGCGTGGCCGCAACCGCTCCCCGCTAACGGCCCGGCAAAGCGGCGGGCGATGGCGTAAGACAGCCGGGCCTCGGCGGGGTTGCACAAATTTTGAATGAGGCACCGGGCGAGGGCTGGGGCCGTTTTTGGGGCGGTTTCACTGCTCGGGGCCAGCGGGGTTTGGTCCTGCCCTCGCAGGGTCCCACGATGGGGGGGGATGACAGGGCAGTCCTGGCAACGTGTCTCCCCCCCCCGTGATTTGGGGGACCTGCTCCAGCGCAGGGGTGCTCCGACGCCGTGGCCTGAGACCCCCCAGCTCCAGCCACAGCGCAGGGAGGGCGGGGAGAGGGAAGCAGGGGGTCCCTGCAGCATGGCCCCCCCCCAGCCCAGCATCTGGCCCCCGCAGCTGCATGGGGCAAGGCCCCAGGTGGTGACGAGGGGAGGGGACAGGTCACAGGGGGCAGCCCCAGAGCCTGGGGATGGACCCCAGGGGGAGAGCGGGGCAGATCCCCAGGGCTGGGGGGGCAGGGACAGGAGCGGGGAGCAGCTCTTGCAGGGGGCAGATCCTGGGGGTCTGGGATGGCAGATCCTGGGGACCCTGGGGGGAATATGCTGGGGACCCTGGGGCAGGAGAGAGGGCAGATCCTGGGGGTCTGGGGGGGGCAGATCCTGGGGGTTTAGGGGGGCAGATCCTGGGGACCCTGGGGCAGGAGAAGGGGCAGATCCTGGGGGTCTGGGGGGGGCAGATCCTGGGGGTTTAGGGGGGCAGATCCTGGGGACCCTGGGGCAGGAGAAGGGGCAGATCCTGGGGGTCTGGGGGGGGCAGATCCTGGGGGTTTAGGGGGGCAGATCCTGGGGACCCTGGGGGGAATATGCTGGGGATCCTGGGGCAGGAGAAGGGGCAGATCCTGGGGGTCTGGGGGGGACAGATCCTGGGGGTTTAGGGGGGCAGATCCTGGGGCAGGAGAAGGGGCAGATGCTGGGTGTTTAGGGGAGCAGATCCTGGGGATGCTGGGGCAGAAGAGGAGGCAGATCCTGGGGGGGGGCAGATGCTGGGGGTCTGGGGGGCAGTTCCTGAGGACCCTGGAGCAGGAGAGGGGGCAAATCTTGGGGATCCTGGGGCAGGAGAGGGGGCAGATCCTGGGGGCCTGGGGGGGCAGATGCTGAGAATCCTGGGGCAGGAGACAGGGCAGATGCTGGGGGTCTAGGGGGGCAAATGCTGGGGATCCTGGGGCAGGAGAGGGGGCAGATGCTGGGGGTCTGGGGGCAGATGCTGGGGGTCTGGGGCAGGAGAGGGAGCAGAGCTCGAGGGTCCCGACCCTGGAGACCGGGGGCAGGACCGGGGGGGGCGGGGGGGGGGGGCAGACCCCGGGGGCGCGGGGCTGCAGCGGGCAGACCCCGGGGCCCGGATCCGGGGGCAGGAGAGGGGCAGAGCCCGGAGCACCATGCACGGGGGAGGGCCGGGCCCGCGGGCCCGCCCCGGGACCACCGCGGCCGCCCGGGGCTCACCTCGCTCCAGCTGCTGCAGCGCGGCGGCCAGCAGGCCGGGCCGGTGGCAGCCACCGCCCACGATGGCCAGCAGCGAGTAGCGGCGCGGTCCCGCGGCGGGGCCGGGAGGAGGAACCGGAACCGCCGCCGCCGCCGCCGCCCGGCCCGAGCCCTCCGCAGCCCCCGCCGCCGCCGCCATCTTCGGCGCCCCCCCGCCCGCCGCGCCGCGCCCCCGCTGCGTCACCGCCGCCGAGCCCCGCCCACTGATGTCACCGCCGGCCAATGGGAAACCGCGGCGGGGAAAGGGAAGGCGGGGGGAGAGGCGGAGGGCGGGGAGGTCTTAAAGGGGCAATGGCAGGGTGGGGCCGGCGGGGTGGGGTCCGGCCGCCCGCGCGTGGCGGGGGCAGCGCATGCAGGGCATGCAGGGCAGTGCAGGGCAGTACATGCAGTGCATGCAGGGCAGTGCATGCAGGGCAAGGGGTGCGCAGGCCAGTGAGGAGCTGGGGGTGGGCGTTGCAGGGCGATGCAGTGGTGGGAGACAGGGTGGGGACGGGGCTGTGCAGGGCAATGCAGAGCTGGGGATGTGCAGTGCAGTGCAGTGCCGGGATGGGGCTGCGTGGCAGCAGTGCAGTGCGGGAGACACGCAGCACAGGGGCGAGGCCGTGCAGCACAATCCTGCGTGGTGCAGGGGCTGTGCAGCACAGTGGGGTGCAGCGCAGGGGCTGTGCAGCGCAGGGGCTGTGCAGCACAGTGGGGTGCAGCGCAGGGGCTGTGCAGTGGCCGCGGTGCCCTGCGGGACCGAGCAGCCGCGGGCCAGCCCGGGCTGTGCAGCGCAGGGCCTGGGCAATGCCCTACGGTGCAGGACGGAGCAGGATGGCGCTGGGCTGTGCAGCCCCCTCGCAGCCCCCTGCCCTCGGCCTCCGTTCCCGACCAGCTTCTCCACCCGCCGGCCTCCAGCGGAGCAGGAATAGCCAGTGCCGGGGCCACCAGAGCCCCCTGGGCCCAGCCCTCGGCCCCCAGCCCACCCCAGCAGCGTCCCCCACTCCCGCTGCCCCACCGCACGTCCCGCCCCAGCCCCAGGTGCCCCGCGCAGACCCGCAGCAGGATGGGACCCACCCCTGCCCGGCACCCCAGGACCGGTGCCCAGCGGCAGAGGGGCGCTGGCACCCCACAGCCCCCCAAAGAGCAGGCAGCAGGCGTGAATCCAAGTCGTTTAATCCGGCGCTGGCCCGGGAGAGCTGCAGCCCCCCGGGCCAGGGCACCCAAGGGTGCCAGGGTGCCGCGCAGGCGCACACAGGCCCTCGCTGGCTGGAGCCAGGGGAGAGCGGGAGCGCGTCCTGGTGCGGGGAAGGGGCTGGGGGGACACGGCTCCCCCTCCCCTGCACGGGGCACAGCCTGGGCCAGCAGCGTCCCGGCGGGTGGCAGCATCCCCGATGTCCCTGATGTCCCCGATGTCCCCGGTCCCTTAGGAGCACTTGAGGATGAACAAGTTGCAGGCGGTGCCGCGGGGGCAGCTGCAGAGCTTCCCGATGCGCGCTCCCTTCCGCACCGCGCACGGCTCCCCGGGCTCGCACTGCGGGACGGCACCCGTCAGCCCCGGGGCTCGGCCAGCCCGGCCCCCCCCGGGCTGGACCCCCACCACCGGCACCCGAAGGGCCTGGCTCTGGTGCCGGCTGCAGGGTTTGGCCCCCCCAGCACCTAGGGCTGGGTGCCCACCACCCCCCAGCCCGGCCATACCAAGGGCACCCAGCTCAGCCTCTTCTCCACCGCCGGCAGCTCCCTGCTCCCCAGCTTCTCCAGCACCTCCTGCAGCGCCTCGACCTGCGGCAGACGGCACCATGTCACCCCCAGTCCCCTGGGAGGCCCAGGGGCTCCGGATCCACGGCACTCCCAGTCCCCCAGGACGCCGGTGCCGGATCCTGTCCCACCCAGCAGCAGCACCCATCCCCGCAGGTTGCACCCTGGGGTGTAAGCACCGCTCCAGACCCCCTGTGCCTGGCTCGGTCCCTGCTGGAGAGGAATCAGGGCTGTGGCAGGATCAGGGGGGCTCGGAGCGCATCCCACCGCCCGGGTGCAGCCCCGCGTCCCCTCCCCAGCACCCACTGCCCGCTCCCGCCCAGCGCAGCATCTCCCCGCACCGCACCTGAGCCAGAGCAGCCCCTCGGGGCAGGACCGGGAGGGAAAACCAGGTAAAAGCTGCCAGTTCCCAGGTCCTGGTGCCCCTGGGGGAGCTGCTGCAAGGAACCCTCCGAATGCCCAAGAGCAGCGACAGAAAACCAGTGGCGAGGTCTCGGTCCCCCCCCTCCCCAACAACCTGGCGGCACCCCAGCGCAGCCAGACCCAGCCCTACACCGGGCCGCGGAGCGGGAGCACCCCGAGGCCGGCGGCCCCGGCCCCCGCAGGCATCGGCCCCCCCAGCCCCTTACCAGCTCCGTCTCCTCCCGGCTCTGCCCGGGCAGGCCCTCGGCCGGGGGGAGCCCCAGCGCCAGCTCCGCGGTGCCGGGCAGGACGAGGCCGGAGCCGGCCAGGCAGAGCAGGCAGAGCCAGGCGCTTTCCATGCTCCCGGTGCCGGAGGCGTCCCTGGATGCTCACGGATGCGCCCAGCTCAGCCGGATTTATACCCCCTCCGCCGCCCCGCCACAGCCCACCCAGGGTCGCCGGCGTGGGCAAACGCCTGCTGACGCAGACGGGGAGCGGGCGCCCAGCGGGTGCGCGTCCCCCCCCAAACCTCGCCGCTGACATCAAGCGGGACGAGGGGGGACACGTCCCCGGGAGATGCATCCCCTGGGACACAAGTGCCCCGAGCCGGCGGCCAGGAGCCGGCGGGACGTACGTCAGCGCCGCGTCCAGCCGGAGCAGCCCGAGAGCTGGCGGGCGCAGACCCCCCGGGCTGAGCCCCCGCAGCGGGGCAGAGGCCGCTCTGCCAATTCCCTGAGCAAACACGGCTGCGGCGCGGCTCATCCCGGCGCGTCCCGCCGCCGGCGCGGCGCTGGCAGAGCCGAGGGTCCCTCCGGGATGGCGCAGACAGGCTGGCACGTGGGTCTCACAAACAGCTTTATTCCAAAGAAAGGGACGGGGGGGGGGACAGAGGGGGTGCTGCAGCCCCCCAGCTCTGATGCAGAGCTGGCTGGGGTGGAGGAAGGCGGCTGCCCCTGTCCCTGCAACCAGGACCCCCGGGGGGGGCAGCCCCCTCCGCGAGCGAGGGCAGAGCGGGAGCGACGGCTGCCCCTCCGGCGCGGGGGCACGGGTCCAGCTGGAGGGGAGCGGACAGGGCTGAGCGGCGGGGAAGGGGCCGGGGGGTATCCCAGCCCCCCCAGCCCCGCGTCCCACAGCCGCACCACGTCCCCCCGGCCCTGCAGCATCCCTGGGGGGGGCCCTTTGCGTCCCACAGCCCCCCCAGGCCCTGCCGAGGAGCCCCCCCCAAACCCACCTGCCCTCCTAGCTGCGCGGGGGCTTCGTCTGCCGGCGGCCCGGCCTCGGTGGGGGCTCGGCAGCCTCCGCCCGGCCTTCCCGGAGGCCCTGGGGCAGAGGGGAGCGGGGGGGTCACGGGGGGGGCCCTGCTCCTCCCCCCATCCCACCCGCCCCTCGCACCCCGCCGTACCACGTAGAAACCGGTGTGGTACCCGCTCATGTACCAGGCCATCAGCATGGCGGCCAAGGCGTCCTCCTCCTCCTCTTCCTCCCGCACGGCGCGCAGCAGGGCCGGTGGCCACGGCGGGGGCATCGCCTGCCAGCAGCACCCCCAGCTCGTTAGGGAGAAACCGGGGGGGGGCGCGGGGTGCCCCCAAGCCGGGGGGACGGCAGGCACTCACCTCGGGGGGCTGGGGGGGGCAGGGTGCCTGCTCGCCCTTCCTCCTCCTCCTCGTGCCCGGGGGTGGCTCCCACGACGAGGGGGTGCTGGGCCGGCGGGGCCCCTCGCCCCCCGGGGTGTCGCTCGCCCCCCAGGCCCCGGGGCGAGGGGGCAGGAGGTCGGCCAGCGCCCGCTCCTCGATGTTGCCGTAGCCGTCGAACTCCACCAGGGCGGTGCCGGAGCGGGGGTCCAGCGCCCGCAGCCGGGCCGGGTACAGCAGCCCATCCCCCGCCCAGGCGGTGCTGCAGGCGTCGCCCACCCGCCACTGTGGGGAGGCGGGGGGTCACGGGGGGACGCGGCGGACCCCGACTCCCACAGGGGGTTTTGGGGACATCGCTTGCTCACCTGGTGGCCTTCCTCTTCCTCCTCCTCCTCCTCCTCGCTGGGGGCCACGCTGGAGGTGGGGGTCTCGGAGTCGCCGTCCGAGCCCTCGCCCAGTGCGGCCCGGGGGGAGCGGAGCGGGGCAGCCCCCGGGGTCGCCGCCTTCCCCGAGGACGGGCTGGGGCCGGGGCCGGGGCGGTCGGGACCCTGCGGGCAGCAACGGCGGCATCGGGGAGCGGGACGGGGGCAGCGGCACCCGCGGAGCTTCCCGGTCCCGTCCTGGGCACCGAGACCCCCCCACCGCCGGCCCGGTCCGGCCCCCCCCTGACCCGGGCAGGTCCAGACCCTCCAGCCCCGGTCCGGTCACCCCCAGCCTGGCCCAGTCCCCGTCCAGTCGCCCCTAGCCCGGTCCAGTCCTGGCTTGGTGGCCCCCAGCTGGGACTGGACCCGGTTCGGTGGCCTCCAGCCCGGCCCGGTCCTGGTTTGGTGGCCCCCAGCCCTGGTTTGGTCGCCCCCAGCCCGGTCTGGTCGCTCCCAACCCGGTCCAGTCCCAGTCCCAGTTTGGTGGCCCCCAGCCCCAGCCCGGTCGCCCCCAGCCCCAGTCCGGTCCCAGTCCCGGTTTGGAAGCCCCCAGCCCCAGCCCAGTCCCGGTTTGGTGGCCTCCAGCCCAGTCTGGTCGCCCCCAGCCCGGTCCGGTCCCAGTCCCGGTTCGGTGGTCCCCAGCCCCAGCTCAGTTACCCCCAGCCCGGCCCGGTCCCGGTTTGGTGGCCCCCAGCTCAGTCCGGTCGCCCCCAGCCCCGGTCCCATCGCAGTTTGGTGGTGGCTCCCAGCCCCGGCTCCCAGCCCCAGCCCAGTCGCCCCCAGCCCGGTCGCCCCGGTCCCGGTCCGGTCGCCCCCAGCCCCGCTCTAGCTCACTCCCGGCTCGCCCAGCGCGGTCGCCCCCCCCGGCCCCGTCCCGGCGCCCACCCGCGGCCCCGGGGCGCTCTCGGCCATGGCCCCGCTGCGGGCGGCACCACCCCCGCGCCGCACGTGGCCCCACGCCCCGCCCACCGCCACCCGACCACGCCCCCTTCCCGCGCTGCGCCCCCTGGGTAATGTAGTCCCCGCCCCCGCGGCGCGGGCGGGGCGGGGCGAGCCGCGACTGCATTTCCCAGAGGGCCGTGCGGGGGCGGGGGGGAGGCGAGAGGGCGGGCAGAGCGCCGCCGCCGCCTCTACCGCCCCCTGCTGGGGGGGGCGGTGCGCCAGCGGGGCGCGGCCAGCGCTGCAATGAGTTGCGGCCGTGCTCGGCGGGGCGGGGACGCGGGGGGGGGAACGGGGGGGGCGCGGGGGACACGGGGACACGCACGCGGTGCCAGCACGGCCCCGGCGGGCGCATAGCGGCGTGGGGACGCGGGGCACGGCCGGGGGGGAAACTGAGGCACGGCGGGACCCGGGGACCGAGGCGGGGGGACCGGGACGCAACATGCGGAGCCCCGGCGAACACGCGGGGGCGGCCGGGAGAGCGGCGCGGGCCCCGGTAGGTGGCAGCCGCCGCCCGCCCCAGCCCCGCCGCCCGGTTCCCGCCCCCCCCCCGGGGCCCCGAGGTCCCGCGCGTGTCCCCGTTCCCCCGCTCTGAGCGCACCGACCCCCCCCCCCCTTCCCGTTACAAGTCCCGGTGCACGGACCGAGCCTCGATGCGCGAATTGGCTCCCCCGGTGCAGCCCCCGCTGCACGGACAGACCCCCCCGTGCACGGACAGAACCCTGTACATGGACTGACCCCCCGGTGCCTCCTCCGGTGCACGGACCGACCCCCCCCCAGTGCAGCCCCCGGTTAACGGACCGACCCCCCGGTGCAGACCCATGTGCAGGGACCGACCCCCGGTGCCGCTCCCGGTGCAGGGACCGACCCCCCGGTGCAGGAACCGACCACTCGGTGCCGGTCCCGGTGCACGGAGAGACCCCCCCCTTACAGTCCCCGGTGCAGGGACCGACCCCCGGTGCCGCCCCCGGTTAACGGACCGACCCCCGGTGCAGGGACCGACCCCCGGTGCACGGACAGACCCCCGGTGCACGGACAGACCCCCCCCCCTTACAGTCCCCGGTGCACGGACCGACCCCCGGTGCAGCCCCCGGTTAACGGACCGACCCCCGGTGCACGGACCGACCCCCGGTGCACGGACAGACCCCCGGTGCACGGACAGACCCCTCCCTTGCAGCCTCCTGTGCAGGGACCGACCCCCGGTGCAGCCCCCGGTTAACGGACCGACCCCCCCTTGCAGACCCCTGCCCACGGACCCCCCCGGTGCCCGGACCCCCCCGGTGCCGCCCCCGGTCCCGGTGCGGGGGGGGGGGACACGGGACGCGGGGAAACCCCCGCCCCGAAACTGCCCCCCCCGCCCCGCCTCGCCCCCACGTGGGGCCCCGCCGGCGGCGCCCAATCCCCGCGGCGCCCGCCCGCCTCTTTGTGCCGGAGCAGCCAATGGGCGAAGCGGGGGCGCCGCGCGACGCCCCGCCCCTCAGCGGGAGGCTATAAAAGGCGGCGCCGGGCGCGGCGGCAGCTCAGAAGCGATCGCACTGCAACCGCGGCTGGAGGCAACGAGCACCGCGACAGCACCGCGACAGCACCGCGACAGCACCGCGACAGCACCGCCGCCGCTCTCGGGATTATCGCTCTTGGGATTTGCCTTCCCCCCGCGGAAGCCGCGGCCCCTGGGCGCCCGCCCCGGATTACAATTGCACCATGACCCTGGAGGAGCTGGTGCCTTGCGATAGCAGCAAGTGAGTGCGGCGGCCGCGGGGCTGGGGGGGGCCGGGGGGGGTCTGCGGCTGTCGCCGCCGTTGCTCACCGGTTCTGTCGCGTCCTCCGTAGGATGCAGGCGGTGAGCGAGGCGGTGGAGCGGGTGCTGGTGGCGGCGCAGCGGCAGGACCGGCTGACGGTGGGGGTCTACGAGTCCGCCAAGCTCATGAACGTGTGAGTACCCGGGGGGGGGCGTGGGGATGGGGGGGCGCAGCCTGGGTCCCGGGGAGGGGGGGGGGCTGCCCGGAGCAGCCCCGGTGCTGGGGGGGGGGGTCTGTCCCTGCGGGCAGGGGGGTGACACGGGGTGACAGCTCCGGGGTGGGGGGGGCTGCACCATCCAGGGCTGCTTCGGGCCCCCCCGTAACGCCGGGTGCGCCCGCAGGGACCCCGACAGCGTGGTGCTCTGCCTGCTGGCCACCGACGAGGAAGACGAAGGCGACATCGCCCTGCAGATCCACTTCACCCTCATCCAGGCCTTCTGCTGCGACAACGACATCCACATCCTGCGCGTCTCGGGCATGCAGCGCCTGGCCGCCATCCTGGGCGAGCCCGAGCCGGGCGCCGAGCCCCGCGACCTCCACTGCCTCTTAGTCACGGTGAGTGGGACGGTGATGCAGGGCCACGCACCGGCTGCCCCGTGATTCACGCCGGGCGCCGGGGCGGGGGACGCTCGGGGGACGCGCGTCGGGGCGATGGTGGCACTCACCGCCTGCTTCTGCTCCTCAGAATCCGCACACGGACGCCTGGAAGAGCCAAGGGTTGGCGGAGGTGGCCAGTTACTGCGCCGAGAGCCGCGACAGGAACCAGTGGGTGCCGTACGTCTGCCTGCAGGAGCGCTGAGCCGGCCCGGCCGCTGCCCGGCTCTGTACCTGAAGAAGGAGGGAAAAAAAACCATAAAATGGCAGGAAAAGGAAGGAGAAACGGCCAGTTAAAAAACACGAACCCAAACACCCACCGATTTTATTTTTCTTTTTAACCGGAGAGGAGGAAGGAGCAGCCCGGCCGCAGCGGTGGGCGTGCGGAGGCGAGCCGCGGCCGTGCCGCGCCGGCGGCCCGGTGGGACGTTGGCCGGAGCCGTGCCGAGGAGTCGTGCTTGGCCGTGGGGAGCGTGGGACCGCGCCGAGGAGCCCGGGACGGGCGGCGATGGAGACGGAGACTCCTCTGTTCTCGTTTTGGCATCTGACGGGACGGAGGCGAGACTGCGGAGCGATGGATTTCTGCAAACGAACTGCTTTTTCCGAGGAATAAATTCTCGTCTGCGTTGAGGGACTTGCAACGCCGGTGTCATTTCTGTTTGCACTCAAGCCACTGGGAGACCCCGAACTGAACCTGTTCCAGAGTCTATTCTTATACTGAGTTAAGGGAAAGAATTCTTTGCAATAAAAGATCTCTACGGTGCCGGTGTCTGCCTTCCTCCGCGCCGCGGGAGCCGTTCCCACGGGAGCGGGATCAGCCGCCCCGGGCGGGTTTCGGGGTGGGGCCCCCCGAGCAGATGTGGGGTGTGGGGGTCCCTGCCTGCCCCCCGCTGCCCGGGAGGGGGAAAACCCCCCCCCTTCTCCAAAAAAGGGGTTTCCCCGTGAAACCCACGCAGGGCCCTGAGCGCCGTGGGAAACTGAGGCAGGGGGCGGAGGGAGGGGCTGACCCCGGGTTTCGGGATCCAGCACCCCCCTTCCCATAGAAACCGCAGGCGTGGGAACCGGGAGCGCCCCTGGGCCGGGAAACCCCTGGGAATCCCCCCCCCCGCCCCGGGGTGAGGCAGCCCCGCGGCTCAGGGGAAACTGAGGCAGCGATGGGCGGGTGCAGAGCAGCCACCACTGGGGTGGGGGGGGACCCCGGGCCCCCTCCTGGGGCAGGAGCCCCCTCCCTGGGCACGCGGGGGTGCGTGTGCGTGCACAGGCGTGTGCGTGCCAGGGCCCGGCGCAGCGCGGGCGCTGCCAGCCCCGCTCCGAGCATCCCGGCATCGGCGCGTCAGAGCAGGCCCCGGCCTGCGCTCACCCGCGCTCGCCCCCGCCCCGGTTCACACGCACACCACGCGTGCACGCACACACATGCACATGTGACGTCCCCGTGCACCGCTGCGTGCGCCGGTGCCAGGCCGGGGTGACGGCCCTGGCTCCGTCCCGGCCCAGCCACGTGGCCGGGGACGCCCCGTCCCGCCGGGGCACGGGGACCTGCGAGGGCCGGGCTCTGCGCCAGCCCCACGGCCGGCACCCGGCTGCTGGGACGGTAAATCCTGCCTGGGACACGGTGTCCGTCCCGCCTGGGACATGGTGTCTGTCCTGCTGGGACACGGTGGCCGTCCTGCTGGGACACGGTGGCCGTCCCAGGGTGCCACGTGCGGACGTGCCCTGTGCCCTCCCCTCAGGCCCTGACTGCAGGGGGAAACTGAGGCACGGAGGGACAGCGGGGGGGGGGGTGACAGCCCTGGCTGAGGCCACCAAGGCAGCCGGGGACCCGTCCCCGCCCGCAGCATGGCGCCTGGAGCCGGGGGGGCTGTCCCCATCCCCAGGTGCCCCTGACGCAGCCCGGGGGTCCCACGGGGCCAGGCAGGGCCTCGGCGGGGGCGAGACCCCCCCGTGCGCTGGGCTGGGTGCCCCAAACCATGGCCCCCGCCCCGCACCGGGGGGGACACGGGAGGGGACCACCCAGCCTGGCCCCCCGGGGCTGCCTGGCCGTGCAATGAGTGGGCAGGTCTCAGCTCGGGGCCGGGGGCCGATGGGGGGCGATGGGGCTGGTTGAGCAGGATGGGGCCCAGGCTGCACCCACCAAAGGGGGACGCGGGGGGGGGCAGAGGGGGACAGCGGTGCCCTGGGAAGCTGTGGGGTGGCTGAGTCACAGCCCTGAGCCTGCCTCACCTGACCGCGTTCCTGGCAGCGCGATCCTCCCGTGCCTCAGTTTCCCCATCTGCGAAGGGCCGAGCCGCCCCTCCCCCAGTGCCATTCGGGACAGCGAGAGCCCGAGCCCGGCTCTGGAGGGGGGGGTTTGGGGGGGACCCCCCTGTGCATCCCTGGTGGGGAGCAGCGTGGGGGCTCTGGGTGAGGCCAGGGGCAGCAGCAAGGGGCACGGCTGCAGCTCACCCTGTGCCTCCAGGCTGCTGGCAAGGGGCACGGCACGGCACGGGGGCACCCATCGGTGCTGGCCCCCAGGAGCACCCAGGGAAAACCAGGAGGGAAAGGGCTGGAGGGCAGGCTGAGCCTCCCCAAAACTCATTTCACTGGTGAGGCAGCTGGTCATGAGGCCCCGGTGACCCCGGCCTGGCAGCAGTGCCACCATTCCTGCCCCCGGTGTCACCGCGCAGCCACCCATGTGACGAGCGTGTCAGGCCGGGCTGAGTCACGGCCCCGGGGCGGCGGGGGGGGTGGGATGGGTGCTGGTCCCTGGAGCCCCCCGGGCCCCCCGCAGGGCACCGCCGGCCCCAGGGCACCCTGCACCCCCAGCCTGGCCCACCCACGGTGTGGTTGCAGCCGCAGCACACACGGAACCGCCCACGCATGTGCCGGATCACGCACACGCACGCACACACATGCCCACGCCTGCCACCCACCCCCCACGTTGTCCCTGCCCCCCCCCGAGATCCCCTGGGCCCCCCCCAGGCAGCGGCGTGTTGCACCCAGGGGCCTGATCCTGCCGTGGGTCCCAGGCAGGACCCCCCCGCACTGCCCATACCCCCCCGATCCCCCAACGCCGCCCCAGGGACCCCCCCAGACCCCCCCCAGGGACCCCCCAGACAGAGGGGGGCAATGGGACCCCGCAGTCGGTGGGGGCAATGGGACCCCCTCCCCCTGTAGCCACAGCCCCCCCCCCTTGCAGCCCCCCCCGGCTCCCCGAGCCACGGTGTCCCCGGGCCTGACTCACCGCGGTCCCGGCGGGCGCGGGGGCGACGGGGATCCTGGCTGGACGCTGAGCCGCACTTTCCACCCGGCCAGAGCCGGCCCAGACACCGCGGGCGGCTGCGGGGTCTGGGGGGCCCTGATTCAGCGCCGGCGGGGCCACGTATGGCCGGACCCCCGCCCCGGCACCCTGCCAGCACCGCGGCGAGGGATCCCGGGGAGAGGGGGCCCCAAGGCTGGGAACGGTGGTCCTGGGCTTGTTTGACTTGGCTAGCGAGAGCCGTGGCCCCCCGCCACCGTGACTCCCAGCATCCCTGCCACCGTGGCCACTGGCATCCCCACCGCGGCCCCCCGGCATCGCTGCCATGGCGGGGCCCTGGAGCGGGGCCAGTGGCCACACACCTTTCCGCGGCACAAGGTGCCAGTGTGCCGGCAGCCCGGGCCAGCCCGACGCTGGGCGATAATTAGCCCCTGGGCGATAATTAGACCTCGGGGGCTGGCAGTGGGGCCGCATCCAGCCCGGGTGTGCAGGACGGGTGCTGGGCAGCACCCCGAGCGAGCCGGCTGTGCCCCCCCAGAGCCTGGCACCGCGAGCAAAAAACCACACGCGTGTGCACGCGCGCCTGCAGGCCCACGGCCCCCACACGCGTGCGCCCCGACACGCGTGAGCACCGCGGTGGCTGGGGGACACGCCTGACGCCGGCTGGTGCTTCCCCATCCCGGCACGTGTCCCCCCGCTTTCCACGGGCAAGGGCCGACCCCTGGCTGGGGTCGGTGCCGGGGGGGGGCCGGATCCGTGCGTCCCCCTCCCCGGCCCGGGAACGCGGGGCAGAGCCGGGGAAGCGGCTGCGTGCGCGTTTGTGGGCGCAGGGGGTGCGCGGGGTCCCCGTGAGCCGGGGGGACGTGGCTGCGATTCGGGGTTACGGGGACCCCGCACGCGCGTGCGCGGAGCGGGGGCTACGTGTGAGCACGTGCGCGCGCGAGGGGGGCTCAGGGACGGGGGGGGTTCGGATGGGGGGCACAGATGCGAAGAGGGGGACACACAGCGAGCCCCTGCCTGGCTCTGGGGCGGCTGCGGCCAGACAGGGCCGGGCCGGATCCTGCTCTGCGCTGGGGAGGCCGCAGCTGCTGATTTATGAGTCCGGGCTGGGTGGCCGCTGGCGGCAGGCGGCGGCGCTGGCCCCGGGGCTTTGTCCCCGGCCGCCCCTGCCGCCACCCAAGGGGAGCCATGGCGGAGCCCCCCGGCACGGGGCTGCCCACGCCTCTGCCAGGGGACGGGGGCATCGCCCCGCAGCCCCGCGGGCCCCCCTCCGGCACCGCGCCCCATCCCAAGCTGCGGCTGGAAACAGCCTCCAGAGAGGGGCCGTGCTGCGGCTGGGGAAACTGAGGCACGGAGCCAGGGTGGTCACGGGTGGCCGAGGGGCCCCCGCGCCGCACCCCGCTCCCCTCCTGCCGTGGGCTGAGGGCCTGTGTCATGGCGCGTGGGGGCGGGATGCCGGAGCAGGAAGCCGCCCGTGGCGTCATGGTCGCGGTCCCAGCGCGTCGCGGGTGTCCCGGTGCCCCCGCGTCACCCCGGGGAGAGGAACGGCCCGGGATCCCCCACCGCGGCGGGGGCGAGCGGTGGAGGCTGGGGGACGCGGAGGGATTCCCCGCGGTGGGGCGCGGGGAGCGGGGGTCTCCCTCGCGGGGGTCCCCAGGGATGGTGGGACATTCCCGGGGCCGTGCGGCGCCGCGGGGAGCCCCGGCTGCGGCGATGCCCCCACCCCGCTGCCACCCCGACGCTTCTGCGGCGCAGGCTGGTGCCAAGCCCTGGCGGGGCCCAGGCCGCAGGGCCACCCCGCTCACGTCCCCGCAGCCCCGGCCCGCGGTGCCAGCAGCTTCCCCAGCCCCGACGCCAAGGGCAGATAATTATAGCTGCAGAGAAACTAAAAATAGCCCTGCGAAGGAGGGCGGGTTATTTTTAGCCGCGCTCCCAGCTCTGTGCCACCAGCCATCCCCGGCCCGTGCCGGAGCCCGCGGCTCCACGCCGGCAGGAGGGTCCGGCGGCCTTTCATGTGCTGCCAGGCCCCAGCGCCAGGCGGGTTTGCTTTGAAGCGGGTTTCCAGGAAGGTGGGCGCAGCTCCCGGCCTCCCCGCCGCGTCCCTGCGTTTCAAGGAAGCTGGGGGAGCCTGAGCGCCTGTGGAACGGTGGCGGCAGGGACCCCCGCCCGCGCGGCTCTGCTCGTCCGCACCCGGCCACGGCACCGACACGGGACCTCGGGCTGTGCCGGACCCCCGAGACCCAGCCGCGCAGTCGGGCGTCCCCTGGGCAGGGTGATGGGCTCAGCCCGAGGACCACGGCTCCGACCTCCGGCAGAGCCAGGCAGGGGGTTTGCAGCCAGGGCTGCCTGTCCCGCTGTCTGTCCCGCTGTCTGTCCCGCTGCCGCCCTGTCCAACTCAACGTTTCGGGTCAGACACTGAAAAATCCCAGCTATTCCAGACGCGCGGAGGAAGCGTGGCTCCAGGCTGCCCGTACGCAGCAGCGGCGCATTCCTGCAGGGCCGGGCAGGAGCTGCTCCAAGCCTCTTCCCAAAGCCGCCAGCCTGGAGGCCGCTGCCTTCCAGGAACGCAGCCCCCGTGGTGCTCGCCGCTGCCGGCCAACTCCGGCACCGGACCCCGGTGCTGCTTTGGGTGGGAGCTGCCGGGAAGGCGAGCGGGGAGACGAGGCCGCTGCCAGGGCAGGCGGAGGCCCCTTCCTTTTCTCCGAAAAGGGAAGGAACGCTGCTCTCGGTTTTGCTTTGCTGTGGCTCCACGGGCCAGGAGGGCCCCGGCGCTTCCCGGAAAGAGGGCGATGCCGAACGGCCGGCTCCGGTGCCAGCGGGGCAGGAGCCGCCAGCGACGGGGAGCATCGGGGCGGTGGGAGAAGGCTGGGAGAAGGGGATCCCCGGGGGGGATCCCGCGCAGCCCCCGGGGCGACGGCCCCGTCCCGCCCGCTCGGATGCCCCCGCGCCCTCGGGCGAGAGGGCAGGCGGCCGCGACGCCCCGAGGAAGGGGCCGAGGAGGTCGCGGCTGAACCCAGCTGCGGGGAGAGCAGCGGAAGGGTCAGCCCTCGCCCGGCTCCCACGGCCCGGCTCCTCCGGGACGGGCGCGACCACCCGAGCACTCGCCGCACCGGTCCCGGCCGTCCCCCCCGCCGCGGACGCAGGGCAGGCTGGGCAGGAGATCTGGCAAAATGAAAAGTGAGCCTTTTTATTGTGTTATCAATTCACTTCTTAACAACGATTCCACAAAATATTAAACACTGTGCAAGAAATCGGTCTATGGCACACCAGAAATAAAAATCAGAGATCCAAAAATGCAGACGTTATGAGGAGCCTACGTTACAGACACCGATTACTTCCTAAGTACAGTCTTTGCAAACCTTGATTTGCGTTTGGCAACAAGATCAGAGTTTGGCAAATAATAATAATAATAATAGACCAGAGAGAGAAAATTAAGAGCGCAAAGTATCAGACGCGTGGCTTCGGTTCAATGAAGTAAATGCATTATTTTTACTTTGTTAAATAAAGTTGACTTTTTAAGTGCTCGGAGGAAGGGGGAATCTGCTCGGCTCCGGGCTGGGGAGGCTCCGGCACCGGCACCGAGCCGCCGGACCGTGCCGGCCGCGCAGCCGCGTCAGCGGGCGCCGTGCGGGTGCCGTGCGGGTGCCCGGGCGTCTCCCGGCTCCGGCGCTGCCGCTGGGACGGTCCCCAAGACAGGGAGGGGAGGACAAGGAAAACGGACCAAAAAATTAAATAGAAGCAACGTTTCCTCTCTCCCTTTTCTTTCGCAGTCTCTCTCCTTTCTATTTTTGGCAACGGCTTCACCGCACGCTAAAAAGAAACGCCAGACAGATTTGGGCATGTGTTGGCGTCCAAAAAAAGGCCTTTGTGGAGCCGGGGCTGCTGGCACCGCCTGCCCCACGCCCCACCAGCGGCACAAGGGCGGCCCCGGCTCCCCGCTCCCCCTTCGCCATCTGCAGCACTTAAAAAGTCCTGAAAAGTGGCTTTTTTTTGTCCTTTTTTTCCTTTTTTTTTTTTTTGGCAAATGCACTAACGAAGTACAAGCAACTACTGTAATTTGCACTTATATTTATGCTATACAAAAACATCTACAGTATGATCACTGATTTACTCAGACGAGGAAAAAAATAATAATAAAAAAAAAAATAAAAGGTCGAGGATTTTTCCACCTAACGATCACCCACTGAGAGACACCAGCGCCCGCCGGCAGGCCCCTGCCCGCCTGCCCGCCCCGCTCGGCTCCCGGCAGGCCCCTGCCGCCGCCGGCCCCTGCCGCCGCCGGCCCCTGCCGCCGCCGGCCCGTCGGCATCCCCGTGCCGGAGCCCCCAGCCCCGTCCCCAGGCGCCCAGGGGACCCCACGGATGCTCCCTGTCCCCTTCCCCCGGCTCCGGCCGCACGCCGAACCTAAACTTGCCGCCTCGCCGGCCATCCCATCGCCGGCACGGCTGGGGCGAGACCCCGGGGATGAGCGCGGGTGGGAGGACGAGAGGGGAGGCAGACGGACCCCGATTTGCTGGACCGTGGCGCGCCTGGTTGGCTTCGCCGGCAAAGCATCCCGCGGCGTTCACCGGCAGAGCGCCCCGCGGCACCGCGGGCCTGCGCCGCCCTGCCGCGATCCCGGGGGATGGAGAGGGCGGGATGCAGGCAGGGCTGGCACCCGCCGGGGTCGGGGTGGCGGGGTGGGACCCCCCTCGGGCAGCGCGAGGTCTCGAGCGGAGGAACGGCGCGCGGCTCCTGCGGCAACCTCGGCCGCTCGCCCGCTGCCACGCAGAGCGCAGGTTTTTCTGGCTGACCTGCAGCTCGGGCACTTGCCTGGGTCACCGGCTATAGCACCATGCGCTGGTCTCTAACATAGAGGAAGAATCAGCAATCTGGAGTAGAAAAATAAGGCTGGAACTGTACTAGATTAAGGACAGAGGAAATTCCCTCGCGGAGAAGAGAAAGCCCTGCTGTGGCAAAACCCAGGCGCACCTCAGGACAGCGCTCGCTTCCCGCTACAGACGCGGCCTTCAAGAGCTTGAAGTTATGTTGGATGAAGGAGTTACAAAAAAAGAAAAACCACCGACAGAGAGGCATTGCCTGTCGCCGTGCCGGGGCCCTCGGCTGAGGGACGGTGCTCAGCGCGGTGCCAGGCCGGGGCGCGAGCGGGGCTGGGGACACGCTGGCCGCAGAGGGAAATAAATCCCCTTCCCTCCGCTCCGCCTCCCGCAACGCTCGCAGCGGGACGGGGCCAAGTCCGGGGGTCGCCAGCAAACCCGGCCCGAGGCCGGCGCCAGGACGGGAGCCCGCGGCGCAGCGGGGAGACGGGAGGTTTAAAACGCTCCCTTCAGCAGAGGACCCCGGGAAAGCAGCCGCGAGACGTACGCAGGAGGTGCTGCGGTTTGCGTTAGTGTTAAAAACATGGGGTTTTTTTTTTTCCAACTTCGTTTAAAAAGGCAAGTGATCACGTACTTAAAAAAAGCCATGGCGAGATACCTGCAACCAAGAAGCGTAAATGGAGCATCTCTGCTAACGGCAGCCTCTGCCGGCACTGCCGAGCCGGCTGCGTGGCCGGTCGGCGCTGGGGAGGGCCCGGCCGTGCCCAGCCCGACGCCCCGCAGCCCACCCCCGCATCGCGGGAGGAAGACCCTCGGAAGCTGCCCTTCCTCCTGGCAGGTGCCAACCCGCCTTCCCCGGGTACCAGCCACGCGGCCGCGGGCTCTGCTCCTCTCCCTGCCTTCGAGCCGGCCTCCGGCATCGCCCCGCGCAGCTCCCTGCGCCTTGGGAGCCAACGACAGCCCCGGGAACGCCATCATCCTCCAAAAAGCGGCCAGCAAAGCCTCCCAGCGCCCTGCCCGGACCAGCGACCCCGACCAGTCTAAGCACACGCAGCACCCAGTACGGGCTGCGAGGTCTCCTCCCTCCAACTGGACCACAACAGAAAGCGTGAGCGCGGTTTGGGTTTCCCCGAAAGCCGAACCCGAGGGTCTCCTCCAGCCTCCCGCTCCCAGGGGCGGCCGTGGCCATGGGAAGCGCTCCCCGTCCCGTGAAGGGGTCGGCCGCGCGCGGTTTCCATCCCAGCGGGAGGTCGTGGCATTTCAAACCAAAGCACTGGGGGAATGGGAAAATTCCCAGGATTTCACATCAGGTGTGGGGTTTTTTTTCTTTTCCTTCTCTTCCCAAACCCAAAACTCGGCACCGCCTGTGTTCGGACACCAGCATGGGGTGCCTGTGTTCAGGATAACCGGGAACGGGTACCGGTGTGCTGGTTAGGGGACCGAAGCGTGCCTCTGCCCACCGCGGGGAGCGTTCGCCGTCCCGAGGAGCTGCCGCGCCCCAGGCCCTGCCCTGCGGACGCAGACCGGGCTCGGTCACTTAAACCCAACGCGGGGGACCCGTCCTCTCCCTGCCAGAGCTGGAAGCCGTGAGCGATGCCGCGGCTCAGACGGCTGCAGGGCGCCCAGCGCAGCCGGGGCGGCAGCTCCGGCGACGCGGGGAGACGCGGTGGGACGTCCCTGAGCTCTGATCTTTCTCCCGAGCACCCGCCTGCCCTGGCATGGAGCCGCCGGGCTCCGTCGCTGCCATCGCTCCGCGGGGCTCCGTGGCGGGCAGCGGGAGGAAGGCTCGCCTGCTCGTCTCCTCTTCCTCGCGGGCTGCTCCGCGCCGGGTGATCCCCGGCTCCGCGGCGCGTGCATTTAACAGCGGTGAACAAAGCGCTCCCCGTTTAAATCGCATTTCAAGATTTCCAAGGGATGGGAACTGAACTATTTCTTCTCCAGCCTCACCCTCATCTCCCCCAGTTAACTGGGTTTAGTGGAACGAATTCCGCTTGCCGCTCCCGGTGAGAAAAAGGGAGGTGGGAAATGCTAGTAAATCTGCCAATTTTAGTGTTTTGGACTGAGACTCTCCAAAAGGCCAATTTTAAAAGATTTCTCACGTGATACTGCACAAGAGAAAGCCCCTTCCCTCCCCCCGCCCCGGGACAGTCCCGTTGGGGAAAAACAGCGGCAACAGCAGAGAGAAAACCCAGGAGCGATCAGAGGGGCTCGAGCCCGGCCTCTCCCATGCCTCGGGCTTCCTAACGCCGCTCACCGAAACCCTCTCGGCCGACGGATCCGACGCCAGCGAGCGCTTCCCCGCGGTGCCGTCCCCTCGGCCCAGCAGAGCCGCGCGGCGCGGGGAGGGAGCCCCCCCGGCCTCCATCCTCCTCCCCCCGGCCTCGGTTCATCCATTTGCAACAGCAATTTTTCCAGCCGTGTTTTGGTTGGGGTTTTTTTGTCTTTTTTGTACTCGTTTTCTACAAAACAGGTCCCCACCTGGACGCTTCTCCCTTGTTCCCTCTGAAGAAACAGAGCAAGTCGTTGGAACGATGCGCTAATTGGAAACTAATTGGATCAGTCCCCCGGAGAGCTCTGCTCAAAGCTCCCGCGGCCAGGGCCCGATACTCGGGTCTTGCATCCCATTGACAAATGCAATAAAAATCCCCGCTGCCTGCACCACCCCGTACCAATCTCGAATGTCGCTATTAAAAATACTCCCCCCACCCCTCAACCCTGTTTTTTTTTCTGTTTTTAAACGGTGACCCCTCTCAGCGCGGCACCGGCCCAGGAGCAGACCCCTTCCCTAAACCACTTGCAATTTTTTTTTTTTTTTTTTTTTTTTTGAGATTTAAGTTCTATTTGAATCCAACATTTAGTGTTTACCCCTTGGCGCAGTTGTAAGTTTGTAGCTTGGTTTCAGTCGATGGAGAACGGTGCCCTGCCTGAGAGATCGCACGCGCCGGAGCGAGGAAAGCTATAGGATGATACAAGGCTTTTTGTCCTTAAAGGGATTCTCCGAGGCGGGCACTCCAACCAGCAGCGGGTCGTTCCTGGCATGTTGCTCGCAGTAATTCATTAGCTCGGAAGATGCTTTCGAGACCTAAACGTTGCAAGAAAGCAGAAGGTCAGTGAGAACGTTCAGGTGAGGGCGCAGAGCTCAGCCCGCGCAGCGCCAGCGGCCGCTTCCCAGGCTCCGCCGGGAGGAGAGAGCCAGCGTTCGGCTTGTCGGAACAGAAACTTTACGGAGATGGGGACAAACGGAAAGGGGAAATGGGCACGGAAAAAAAGTTTGCAAGGGCTGACATAAATAAAGCGATGAATACGGGGAAAATACTC
Source organism: Theristicus caerulescens (assembly GCA_020745775.1). Taxonomy (NCBI): domain Eukaryota; kingdom Metazoa; phylum Chordata; class Aves; order Pelecaniformes; family Threskiornithidae; genus Theristicus; species Theristicus caerulescens. The sequence goes on from CM036579.1 coordinate 5,179,951, forward strand.
CCAGCCGAGAGCAACAGATTTAAAAGCAGATATCATTGTCCTCATTTTCAAGGGCTTCGGGATAAAAAAGAAAGGAAAAAAAGCCGGCCCGAGAGTGGTCTGATGTTAAAGACGGAGGTTTTGAAACCATTAGAAGCTATTACTTAAGGCCCTGTTTATTTTAGTTCAAAGATGTCTTCTGGGAACTGAGAGGGGACCGCGGCGGTGGGCGAGTGGCGCAGCTGCGCCGTCCGCAGCGAGGAGGGCGGGCGGCACGGGGAGGGCCCAGGCGGGGAGGTGCCAGCAGCTCTGGAGACCACCAGCAACCCCTTTTATTTTCATTAACGTAACAGCTGGTTGAACACAAGGCAAACGCAGAACATAGATGCAACCCCACCACATCTGGAAGGCCCAGATGTGACCTGCTGAGCTGCAGAGCCTTACGGCAGCAGTTCCCCTCCCGGGATCTGCGTGGCTGCTGGGCACCGGGGCGGCTCACCCCTCTCAGCTGAGCCGAGCCGTGATTTCGGGGGACGTCGCGGCACTACCGGGGCTCACCGCGCTCCGCTGCCGCCTGCGGAGCGATGCAGCCTGCCCAGCAGGAACGCGCGGTTGCGCGCCGTCGTTATTAAACCTTCCTGCGGCAACCGAGGGCGCGCAGCGAGGAGGAGAAATGGCGCTCGCGACAAAACCCCAGCTCTCTGCAGCTTTGGGCGAACCACTTAATCTGCGCTTCCGCACCACAGGGAGGGCTTCCTCCTCCTTTTTTAGGTGCCTCCTGGAAAGGCAGGTCCGGAGACTGCAGCAGGCCTTGGCGGGGGTCTCTAGGTGTTATTGCAATATTAAGTATTAAAGTCCTAACCAGTAACGAATGCTTCCAACGAACACCGACTGCTGCTGGCCTGCACTTAGCACGCTTATCCCATGCGTTGGGATCCAACCGCAGAACTGCTCTGCAGAGGTGAGGTCAAGGCTCTGCCTTAAACCTGTTACTCAGGTAAGACAGTAATTACTCCTAATCCCGGAGCAAAGCAAGGGGAAAGAGATTAGCTTGCCGGGAGCGCGGCTGAACCTGCTAGGAGAGCAAGTGGCTGGAAACCTCCGTGCTCCTCTTAAAGCTTCAGCTGCACGAACAAAGGGAAGGATGAGCTGGACGCAGTCGCTAGAAAAGGCCTGGCCCTTCTCTCGCAGGTGTACGGGCTGCGCGGGCTGGGGGGGGAGAAAATGGCAGCGCGGTGGCAGGGCCGTGCTTCGACGGCAGCGCCGGGTGCTCCGTCAGCCCTCGCAGGGAGGAATCGCAGGGCATCCCTCAGGCTGCCGCTCTCGCTGCGGGCGCAGCCTCACCAACGGCCCACGGGGCAGCCCCTTCCCCTCACCTCCGAAGCGTATTAGCTCATTTCTCTGCAGGCAAACGCGCGTCTCGCCGACCTCAGCCGCGAGGTAGGGAGAGCAGGAGCCAGAGGAGCTCGTTTGACGCCGTACTTCGGAGCGGGCTGGCTTGGCACGCTCCCCCGAGAGCTGGGTTTGCGGATCACGGCGTTATTGAAAGCTCGCCCAGACAGCACATCTTCTCCGCTCAGCCTAAATAGCAGCACGTTGTGGTCCCGCCGCTGTTGCTCCTTCCCAGCAAAGCATTTAAGATGGTCACAGCTACAAAGGTCGCTAAGTATCCACCCCCCTCCCTCCTCCTCGGCGTGCAGCGTTTGGGACCCTGGAGCTGAGACACGGTAATTCTTAGGAGCGTCAGCAACGGCTGTGCTGGGGGAAGACCTGTAATTTATTTTGTGTTCCCTAAAACGGCCTCGCCGATGGGTGCATCACTGGCGTCGGGAAAGCGGTCGTCCTAAAAACAGCTACAAAACCTCATGGCTTTAAAAAAACCGATATTCAAAGCAGCAGCAGCTCCTGCACATCAAAAGCAGAGATGAGGGAGGACCTGCTGCTGCAGAAGCAGCAGGGACTGAAAGTCAAAGAAAACATTCTTTGACCAGGAAACTAAATTAAAAACTATCAGGTGGATTTCACACTTAGGCGTTTTACAGTATTTCAGTTTCACTGTGCCTTTCATCACCGCGCACGGGGCTTTCCTTTGTGTGACTAACTGCCAAGTGACTTCCCGTGCACGGATCTCCTCTCTCCCCTCCCAGGGAGCTGCTCGCAGGGACGGGCGCGGAGCGGCCCGACGCCAGCCTGCCGACCGGGCAGGCAAAGCCCGGCCGCGGGCAGCAGGGCTGCAGAGCTGGGCGAGGAGCGTGGTTCCTCTGTGGCTTACGAGGTGTAAATGCAGGAGCGCCCTGGGGTTTCCTGCTCACGGAGCCGGGACTTGCTGCTCCAGCAAGGGCTGCTCTCCAGAGCTCACGTGGCCGAACGAGCCCCGGCACCGCAATCACCGAGCTGGTTCCCAGAATAGAGTGAAAGCTCCTGGAGGATCCAGTCTCCGACTCTCGGGGGACGCTGTGGCTCTGAGCGTGTTACCAGCTCCAAGCCCCCAGGGCCAAAGGGAGCTTTATTTCTGGGGCTCCTTTGCTGCCCCAGCAGATTGCTGGTGAGCCAGCACGCAGCTGAGAATAGACTCTGGTTTGCTATCCTGGACAACTGCAGCACAAAATTAACCTTCCCTAGCCCTGCCATAAACGTGCCTCAAACCAGAGCGAAGGCGTGCCAGCATCCTTTTTCGTTTGCAGGAATGCAGCAGCTGAGAAATAACTGCAGGCAGCGACTTTCTGAGAGAAACTGCATATGGACAGCGAAGCCCTCCTGCAAAAAAATGGGGCACCGAGACTGGAACGCGTGTGAGCCGGCCTGGCAGAGCTTTGCTGGGTCCGGCCCCGGCAGCTTCCGTGCCTTCACAGGTTGCACGTGCCCAGCTGAGCTCCAGGAACTTACGCCAGCGGCTGGTCCACCCTCGGACTGCGCGGTCACCTCCAACGCCTGGGAGAAGCTGCCCAGGCTGCGACCTCCCAGTACGAGCAGTGCCCGTGGGAAGGGGGCTCGTCTAGAAATGCCGCAATATCTGAGCCGGAGACGCCGCAGCAGCACGCACGTGCTCGGAGAAAACCCAAAGCGCTTGCCCAGGGACCCTGCCCACCCCAGACGCAACGCGTGTCGCGCTGCTCCAGCTCCTGTGCTCACCTTGATCCTCTCGATGCCGGCTTCGATGCGGAGCTGCTCCACCAGCTTCCGGGCCTGCGCTATGTTGTTAGTTGTTGACATTGTCTGCCATCGGCTCCAGGCCCCAGCACGCGAGAATACTGCAAAACAAGGAGGGGGAGAGGGGGGTTGGCATCGCGCACGAAGCCGCCGCGCCACCGTGCGCCGTCTCGAAAAGGGTTGTGCGCCACGGCCTCACCGGCAGGCACGTGCAAAGCGCTCCCACGAGCTCTAAACTGATGACACCAACTTAACGCTTCCTGATTTTGCTGCAAGTTCTCCTTTCCTTTAAACAGCGCTCTTGGTGCACTCTCTTCAGGCTTTTTTTTTTTTGATTGAAAAAAACCAAACAGAAACTTGCCGACAAGAGGGGAAAAATGAAACTTCTGCAGAACGCCCTGCCAGATGCGCTCAACTGACCGACCGGAAAAGCGAACAGAAATTTTCCAGCCCCCGTAACCTGCCGTGCACCGCTCGCAGCGAGCCGGGCAGGGGAAGGTGGACGGGGACGCTGCTCGACCGCGACCACGCGCAGCTCCTGGACGTTCACCCTCACTTTTCATCTGCTCGTTGCACCGCTGCCTCCGTCCGGCCCTGAATCCCGTGTCAGGATTTCCCCTGCACAATGAGGCTCCAAGCAGCAGCTAGAAATGCTCGATACTGTACAAACTCAGACCTCTGCTATTTCTCCATCATTTTGCAAATAGATATCCCTGAAAAAAGTAGAGTAAGAAAGTCAGAGCGAGACGGTCCCAGGGCGGGTGGTAGGTGGCCGTCAGGGCTCAGGCAAGGGGCAGAGGTTTCCCAGATGCCAAAGCACTGGATGGAAGTAGGGGACAGGCAGCGAGGCACGGGCGCAGACACGGGGAGATAGGAAAGCACGAGAGGCACCGATCGCTCATGTCCCCAATGAACCTTCCACAAAAATGGTGCAAAATAAGGGCCCAGCTGAACGTGGAAACGAGGAGAGCAGCGCCGGGCAAGCCGGAGCCAGAGCGGAGTGGGACCGGAGCTTTGCCAAAGCACGACTCCTTCCCGTGCACCAGGCGGCTGCTCTCCGAGGGTCTCGGGGACCCCGTCCAGCTGCCAAACTCCGCACCCAGCCCCGGCTGCGCTGAGCGTGGGGCTTTAATGTACCTGTCACCTGGCCGGGTGCAACCTGCACGCGGGGCCGCGTCCCCGCGACCGCCACGCTGCCGCCGGGCGCCCCGGCAGGGAGAACGCGGGCCGTTAGACAACCTTCCTCAAGCAGCAACTGAAGAAGTTTGTCTACGAGACCGACGTAATCCGTCGCCGTCGCTCAGGGCAGAGCCGCGGGGCAGCAGCCGGGGCTGCAGCACGCCGGAGGGCAGCTCTGGCCACGCCGGACCCCCTTGGCCAGACACCGATCTCAGGCCGTTTCTTTACGATCGTCTCCGTGGGGCTGCTGCAGGGGCGTCAGGAAAAGCCACTTCCTTGCCCTGCCTGGCAGCGACTCAGCCCCTGACCATCCCGCAACGGCGGGGAACGGGGGAGAGGGCTGCAGTGAGTCCCCCCTCCCACCCCCCCCAAACCGTTAGGTGATGCTGGGAGGAGGGAAGAGCCCAAGCACACACAGGGGCAGATACCAGCGGCGCTGCCAGCCGCCCACTGCAGCCCTTCTGCGCTAGCTTTAATTAGAGACTCCTTCAGTCCTCTCCCCCGGAGCGGCGGCTCCAAAGCAGATGCTGAACTGGGGAGAAGAGAGGGGGGAGTGTCTGCCCCATCTAAAACCCTAGCAGACTCGAGCTGTCTCGCCTATGTTTAGACATTAAGGGAGTTTATTCCAGACCACAACGGCACTCTTGGGGATTATTTTGCTTGGCAGCAGCATGCAACGTGTGCTGAACTTCTCAATCCCTGAACGGCACTCAGCTTCGCTTGCACCACCGAACGCTGCGGGAGAAAACAGACGGTGCTTCGGCCCGCGTCGCCAACTCCGCCATGAGACGATTCCCTGAACTAGCAGGGTATTCGGAAATCTCCGCCTCTCGAGTCCTGGAAGCTGTTAGTCAGGACGACACGGGAAGCCACGCTGTTGAAATAAAGTCTGGGACTGTGGAAACTGGGAGAAGGAAGCAGGCTGGTCCCCGGGGAAGGATCCTCCTCTCCTGCCCCGATTTCCTAAGCCACAATGCTGCAAGAGAGACTCGGCCGGCTTGCAGCAAAGCAGGATGCCCTCGTGCTAGCAATGCCGGTGTCACACCTGAGCTCAGGCTCGCGCCCCGGTGAGACGGCACCGTGTCTTTCACCAAAGGGTCCAGAGTCCTACAACGAGCTCGGCCAGCGCCCGAAGTCCCACGTCAGGATGCCAAACCACAGACAACGAGCTACCTCGCCTGGCACGGCGGGATCCTGGTCCCGGCCTTCCTGGGACGGCACGGGGCACGCTCCGCTCTGGTCTCTGCTCCATGAGAAAGCAGCACAGCTTGCTCCTTCAGCATCAAGTGCCATACAGACGCCAGCCCTCCGAGCCCTGGGGGATTTCAGACCAGCAGCCCATGTTCAGCGCTGCTGTGACTCCCTGTGCAGGCTGAGCAAGAGCCTTCATGTCCTTAATCCCTGGAAAAAGCAGGAAAGTTTTGCCCGTTAGGCAGCTAGCGCACACGCAGCTACCTGCGGCCATCGTATCACCTGCTTTTCCAAAGACATCCCTGCTAACGGCACGTGCTATGGCGAGAGCAGTTATCTTGAGCGCTCCAAAACAGGGCAGGCAGCACTAGGACCAGGGAAGAGCTCTAAGCCAAGCTCTTTCTAAATCCGTACCGTGAACTTGAAAGACCTCCCCGCTGCAAATAGTTCACTCCTCATTGACAAAACAATCCTTCACCTGGATAAAGAGTTAGCAGGCAGCTGGAGGAAAAAAAAAATACAGGCAATCAGATGTAATTTGTGTTTGCAGCAGCACGAGATCACCTGCTTGTACTTTCCCGGCTTCCTGTTTATGGAACGAGGCTGATGAATCAGTGACTTAAGGGAACTCCTGCCGCAGCGCTGGGAGATGCACAGCCCGTGTCCCCGTCCCCGCGGCATCCCGCGGCTCACGCTGCACGGGAGACACCAGCCTGGCCGACGGAACGATGCCTTGTACTAAGTGCAGCGTGGGGAGAGCCCTGCCGCGCGGCAGCAATCCTCAAGCTACCGCCTGAAAGGCCTTGGCAAGGGGGAGAAGTTTTACTCCCTGGAGCCCGGTTTCATGGGGTCTTTGCAAAGCAAAAGCAGCACTTGTGAATCAGCAACGCTGCTTTGCTTGGGTCACTGCAGCACCCCAGCAGGCAGGCACCTGCCTTCCCCTGCCCCGCGCTCCCCAGCTCACCACCACCATCCAGCGAGACCCCGCTTTGCCTCTCCCAAGCGTGAAGAGCAGCATCGATCGCCACCGAGCACAGGGGTAGAGGTTTTACAGCACCAAAATCTGCAGCAGCAGCTTCCACCTCCTCCTCAGCCACCGTCACCCAGCGGCAATGGCACCGGGCTCCCTCGGGGGAACCGGGCGAGCGGCTCCCAGCACGCCGCGCTGACAGCGCGGTTCTTCTTGCCATGTTTTAAATTTCCAAGTACAAATTTCAGCAGCCGAGCTCTCAGAAAGGTCAAGAGGAGTTTTGCTGAACGCAAAATCCTCCTCCAGCTGCAGCCCGCAGCGGCCGCCCGTCCCGTGCATCCCTAAGGCTCCTCGGCGGCCCCCGGTCCCGGCTGTTGGCACAGGTTGGGTCCGCACCGGCACCGCAGCCACGTGGTCCCAGGCTCCGCAGAGCCGCAGCGGGACCTGCATGGCTTCCGAGTCCGGCGTGGGCCGGGTAACCCGGCCTCGCTCCAGGACGGCTCTGCCCAGGGGGAGTTTAAAAGCAGCTTCTGTTACCTCGGTGAATAATTAACTGAGCGCGTCATTAGCAACTGGAGGCCATCGATACAAAAGATCCAGCGGGTTGCTGCGTGGCACACGAAGGGCGTCCTCGGGATTTTTCAGAAGCCAAAACAAACTTTAAAGATGTCATTCAGCAGACTTATACGGGCGCGTAAATAACTCATGAGGCAAAGGTATTTGGAAAAAAGCCATACAGAAGCATGCGGAGCAAAGCATGTGTGATGCAAACCAGGGTGACGTGCAGGACACAGCTACGTCGTCCCTTTTCCAAGCTTTGTTTTAAAGAAATCAGCATTCGGAAAAGGAGGGGGAGGCGAGGTCTGCAGCCAGGCCTGGGGAGGAAGCACAGGACAGTCAGGACACCCAGGTCTCGTGCAGATCCTCCTGCCTCCGCTCTGTCATCTGACCGCAGAGAAATAACCCCTCCGGCCAGGCCTCCTTCCTGCGAGGCGGGCGAAGCCTTCGGTGCTCGGCCACGACCGACCTCCTCCCGCCCCTGCCCGCAGAGAGCGGCCAGCCAGGGCAGAACTCTCCGTTCCCGGTATCTCCTCATGACTCTGCAGAACGACAGCGCCGCTCGCGTTGCTGAGTCACGGACAGACAGCATTCAGCAGGAAATAAATCCTCCCGCATCTTTGCCAAAGCACCTTCTGCCCTCCCGGCTAATCCGCCCTCCGCTTCTCCCCGGCAGCGTTCCTGGGAAGGGCAGCGCTGCCCAGAGAGCACAGCCCAATTTTCGGAAACGACTCCTGTTGCGTTACCGCAACGTTAACTCGGCGTGTATTTTTCACGCTGCCGTGTAAGCAATTCCAGGAGGGCTGAAGTCATCAGACGGTCTTGCAACTCTCTGGGCCGCCGTCCCTGTTCCCCAGCAGCGCAGCGATCTGGCAGGCGGCTGCAGATCCCAGGCTGCGGAGGCATTAGCGGGGCACGGGCTGCAGCAGGGTTTCACACCGATGCGGTTGTAGGACGGCGTATGAAAAACACTGCTGCAGTAGTTAAACACTGAAAATTAATAAAAATTAAGAGACCACAAGAGCATGGGCGATGATACATATTCCAGTGGTGTTTCAAGGTCAGCGCCAAGTGCGGGAGGGTTATGAAACCTTGCAGCAAGTAAAGAGGGAGCCAGGAGCGCAGGCGAGGGCAGGGCAGACTCCAGAATGAAGCAACGAGTCCCGAGTTACGACGTGACTGCAGCGCAATCGGCCTGGGAGCACTCCTGCCTGCTTCAGGAAAAGCGCTGCGGGACAGAGTCCCAACAGTTAAGTTAGGATAAATTCTGGAACCATCAGGATTTGCTGTTTTAAACTGGTTTGCCTATTATGAGCCGAAAGCAGGTCAGGATGCTCATACCGGTCCTGCATCAGCTCAGTCTTTGACTCAAGAGCAACCACAAATGCCCTCTTCTAGATCAGGTTTCGTCACTACACAAAATATTCAAAGGATCACAATAAGCGCTACAAAAGCAGATTTCTTGTGTTTGCATTCTTCATATACCTTCAGCAAAAAAGGTGTTCAGTGTTTACAGAGCAGGGTGCTTCAGGCAGCGCGTTGCTGTCGGTACTCCAATGTTTCCATTGAGACAAGAAGGAACAGGGCATTTACGGGGACGTTTTGCACTTTCAGTACTGGGGATCTGCTCTGCGCGGCCCTGACGTCAAAGCAAGACTGGCTTGTGACTACGGAGGAGGCACCTCCGCTTCGCACAGAGGTTTTCTTTTTCATAAGCTAAGTCTCCATGTACCAGGTAGACTGCAAAGGTAATGATTTGGGCTACTTTAGTGAGAAAAAACCAAGCAAAACCAGCGCAGCGCTTGAGTCAGAAGCGTGCAGCAACAGCGGTGACAGCAGCGCTGGCTCTGACGAGCCGTGACTCAGCACAAGCTCCGTGTCGAAGCAGCCGCCGCCTCCGTCGAGCATCTTGGTCTGGCTCCGAGCAGGGCTTTGCCCGCTCAGCCCTTTCATCCATTTCCCAACCCTGCCCTGGCGGCGCTTCCCGGCTCCACTCGGAGGCGAGGGATCGCGGAGCCCCGTGGCACGGAGCGAGGTCGCTGCGGGAGGGGGCTCGGCACCCTGCGCCTTGCTGCGTCCCAGGGGATGCACGGAGGGAGCCTTCGTCCCACCCAGCCCTCGGCGCTGCACCGAAACGTTACAACAGGATCCAGGTCACGAGGATGAAACTGCCACCCTCGGCATCGCGGCGTGCCGAGAAACCGGGCTTGCCGTAGCATGCCTCTGATCTGCACCCTGCGAGGTGTACGGCGCTGTGCTGCAGCACTGACACCCAAAGCTGTTAATCATTGACTCGGCACAGAACCCTTTCTCCTTTATGCAATCGGTGCCACCTGCACGCTCCCACCCGCAGCCTCTCCGGCCGAGCGGCAGGAAGCATTACGCCAGGAAAGAAATATGCACTGATCCCTCTAGTTTCTGAATTCTTCCCATACTTCTCATAGCTGGAAGCAGCCACTCCTAGCAGGCTAAATAAACAAGCGAACATCTGAGTAACTGCCGGGGTTATGCTGCTTCTGCCTTCCCCCCCAAATAAAAAACCCCTATGAGGCCGGTGCTTCTGGGTGTCCCTGGGCTCGAGCACCCAAGGCACCGGGAGAGCACACCTCCAGCAGCCCGCAGCCAGGCTGGCCGGAGCATCACCTCCCAGCCGTCCGCCCGGCACCGGGCGGGTGGGATGAGGTGCCGGGGCACGCAGTGCTGACGGAGGGATGTGGGGAGACGGTCGGGGTAGGAGGATGCTCTCCCGGATCTCAGCCTTAACCAAACTGTGCTTTTCAAGAGCAGCCCAACCACCAGCAGCGTTTCACCGCAGCACGGCACGCGTGCGTTTGCTGGAGGGCGAAACATCCTGCGCCGCTGAGATGGCACCAACTCCGGAGCCGCAGAGGTGCACGAAACCATCTCCCACGCGACCACGGGCAATGCCGGATCAGCAACCTGGCAGCCCGAGGGCATCCCCCCGGCTGGGGAGGCGAGCCCCCAGCACGCAGCCTGCCGTGCTCGGAGACTGAGCGGCCGAGGCCCCCCATCATCGAGCAGCTCCCTCCCAGGCCAGAGCCTGCAGCCCCTCCGCCAAGGCCCTGGAGCGGGGCCAGGCGCCCGCCGGCAGCCCCGGCACGGGAGCGCAGCAGCGTGCACCTCGCCGGAGCGATCCCACACCGAGCCCCGAGCCGGACTGGTGCCAGGAAAAGGGGGGGGGGACGAAGGGGGAGCCTGAGACTGGTAACCCAGTGTAAACCCGCTTGGTGGTTACTGCTTTTAAAGATGACCTCATGCTTTTTTGGAACAGAAAAAGGCTGTTAGGGCAATGGCATTTACTCCTTGTCTGGGCAGAACAAAGCAGGCTCCATTTTTCTTTTACACTTCCTGCATCAGTAGCTTAACAGCTGAATGAGCTATTGAATTTTTTCCTGAGTGCAGCAATTTTTTCCCTTTTTTTTTTTTTCCTCCTTTAAGACCTCCAGATTTCTATGGCGTGGGACAATACTCAGGGAGAGCGCGGCGAGGAGCTCGGCCGAGGAGCCATCCCGGGACGGAGGAACGCTCCTTAAAGAGGCGGCGGTGGGAAGCACTGGGCTTCGCTCTGCCTCTTGCTCAGCGCGAGGTTTATCCATCCACATTTCGGTGCTGAAACGATCCCGCTGGCTTCCCACACCTTATTCTGCACCACCGGCAGCCTGCCTGGCACGACGAGCACGGGAGAGGGGCAGGGACGCCAAAGCATTTCACCTTAGCAATAAACGAGTTACTGAAGTGCCCGTAAGCTCCTTTAGATTTGCAAACGTCCCCTCACGCTGTCCCTCCCCAGGTAAATTACAGCCTCCTTACAACAGGTTGTAACTAGGCCACGTATTTTAAGATGCTTAATGTCCCCCCCGAAGCCACCAGCAGCGACAGACCCTCCGGAGCTGCTGTCACCGGGGCCGAGCCTTGCACTCCAGCCCACTTTTAATAGATTAGAAGCTTAAAATCACATCATTACTACACCAAGAGAAGCCTTATTCTCGATTTCAGGTCCATATTGAGAGCACTTTGGCTTTCGGGGTTTATTTTTCCCCCAGCCCCAATGTCTGTCTCCAGGTGGAAACAACCCAAGCCAACACGTCTGAGCTTTGGGGGGTTTTGACACACAGAAGTAAATTTGCTTTTTACACAACCTGGGTGGGAAGGCGACGCGTTCGCTTTTCTGTTTGTGCTGCAGCACAGAAACCCCTGAGCTCCGAGCGGAGCCTCCGGGGTCTCGGCATGGGAAGGGAGCGCTCCTACGGCACGGTACGTCTCCGGCAAACCCGGGGCTTGCGGCGCGAAGGCGTGCAGCGCGGCGCGGCGGGGGGCTCAGCAGCCACCCGGTGACACGGAGCAGGGCCCTGGCACCCCAACGAGCTTCTGCCCGCGTTTCGGAGGAGGCTCTGCAAGCCTCTTCGCAGAGAAGGATGGCACGGCTGCTGGCCGCTCTTCCTGGGTACCCGTGTCACACGTTAACGGCGCGTAGTACGGATGTAGGAGAGGGGGCACGCGTCTCTGATGCAGCCCCGTCTTTACCAGATCCATTAAACGCTTAAGGATTTTGTGGCTTAAACTGCTCTAGTTTCAAACTGGCCAAGGATTTTGGAAGGAGAGAGCATCCCGAGAGACGTGTAGCTCCATTTCCTTCCATTAAAGGAAACGATTACCTGGCTGAGAGAGCGTGAAATCCTGCAGGACACATCTGCCAGCTACGCTGCAGAGCATTCAAGAGAGCTTGTTTGCAGGGTAGCCTGAAACCCCCCCAGTTAACTCCCGCTGTCGTATTAGGCCTGGCTTTAAACTCCCCTTCTCTCCAGTTTATCTGCAGCAGCTTGGTGCCAGCTGGGTGGAGACCTCTGGCAGGACTGCCACGGCAATTACACACAACCACCACCCCGGTGCTGCGGATCGCGTACCCTGAGTCACCGCAGCACATTCCAACCTTATTTTTAGACCACACATTTTTAAAAAAAAAAAAAAAAAGCCAAGTGCAAAGGTATTTACATCAGTTGTTACCTGGAGCCATCGCCCAGAGGCTGCAACGCAACCAGCAAGGCACCGGGTTGGAAATGCAAAGCCGGCTGCGCTTTCAGGCTTCTCCTCGGCTCGCGTGTGTGGGAGCTGCAGATGCATTCGTGGTGCAGGGGAGAGCTGGCTGCGCCAGCGCCCGCCGGCCCGAGGCCGTGCAGCGGGCTCCCCGGAGGGATCCCGCTGCCCTCTCGCAGGGCTGGAGCCACCGCTGGGCTCGTGTTAGCCCACGGTACAACACAGATGGCAGATACATAACAACTGCTCTACCATATAATTTAAACCAGGAACCAAAGCTGGGCTTTAGTCAAGGTGCTTAAGGGCTGTTATGAGTTGAGGGCAGTAAATAAACCAGAACTTGCACTGCAAAGTCTGCTCCGTCCTCATCCTTCTTGCGTTTCTGGTCAGTGCAGTCACAGACGAAGTACGGAGGGGAAACCAGATCTCTGCAGGCAAGCAGCAAGCGCTCACAGCTTCCACGGGAGTGCTGCTACGAGAGTCAGGCCACGAAATTTCATGGTAGCTACTCGTCCTCCGTGTGCTCCAGAGCAGCTGTGAAACTCGGAGCTCTCGGCCAGCGCTAGCAGCAGTTAGGAAGGACGGAGGAGCAGAGAAGCAGAACAAGCCCCGGCACCAGTTTCAGTCGCCAGCGCAGGCGCGGTCGGTGCACGAGCGGCTCCGGCGCTGCTGCAGAAGTCACCGCTTCTGCAGAGGGAGAAGCGCAGCTCGCTCCGGCGGGAGCCAGTGCTGCACCCCAAAACCTCTCGCCCCCCCGGTGCAGCCTTACGGGCTCTCGCTTTGAATCTGCTCCCTTCCAGTCACCTGCAGTTTCCTCTCCCCTTCTCAGAGCCCGAGATGACTAAGCCGTATAAATGCCATCCCTCCGCTTGCAGAAACCATCGCAAGAGCTCACGAGCCCCCCCAACACCCTCCATCTCCTCCCCAGCACCGCTGCCTTCGCTGCAGACGGGTGGGAAGGAGAACCTCCTCCCTGCTCTTCAAAATCGAGTTGTAAATTCCTCTCCTTCAAGGACCATTTAAAATCCGCTGCTCCACAACCGTCTCAGCAAAATGTTAATCGCTTCTGTGAAGATTTTTAAACTTGAGGACATTTATGATCGTTTAAGTCAATACGTGCTCTTCAAACATCCTCATGAAATGCAAGCTAACAGTTTGTGATCTTACCCAAAGAATGAGTGCTCCATCCCAGGGAGCACCGAGATCAAGGATGGGTTTGTAGCCTGCCTTTTGAAAGCCGCCCACTGTCAGCTCCGGGAGTATTTGTGCTTTGCTTAAGCAATGCTCGAGTGCAGGTGGTGTCACGGACAAAACCCCCACCTAGGCACCCCTGCTTTCTTTTCCAAAAAGGGACTACGAGGAGTAACACCGATGTTTGAAAAAAACCCTCTGGGTTTAATAATAGCAAAACTAGAAATACCCTGATCTGTCCTTGCAGCTCCTGCAAGGCAAGCACGCGGCCCTGCTCCAGCCCTCCAGCAGCAAACCCACGCTACCAGCACACCAAACCCCAATCATCCCGCTAAAAGCGATAAGAAGGATGCGTCCTTCTTCACGGTTTTGCTATTAAGTTGTTATTTTCATATGCGGTCGTTTCGGAAGTGATTAGGGATACCTTTTCGGATCTATGAGTCCAGAGATTGCCCTGGCTCTAACCACAATTCCACCTCAGGCTTGTGTCTTCAATTCCGGCCTGAAAAGAGGTACCGACTTACTGATTTCAGCGGTCAGGTTGCGAACTAAACACGCGTATCCCGGCTGGGCCACTGCGGAGTTTGTCCTTCTCCGGGAGGGCGCGACAGCAGCTCCGCATCAACGGGAGGGTACAGAGACTACGCAGAGGCTGGGCCGCGTCGTGGCACCGGACTATGAAGTTACAGAAGGAGATAAAAGAAAGGGAAGTTTAGGCTGAATATCACAAAGCTTCCTGAGAGTCTCCCACAGCTCCCGAGATCTGAGCGGGGAAACGCGGCGAGCGTCAGCCCTCAAGAGCTCCAAGGGGCAGGGGAAGTTTTGACATGGTGCAGAGCTTCATTCCCTTCTTTAGCGAGCTCACAAAGGCTCTTCCAGCGGCACCGTGAGGTCACAGGAATTTATCGGCCTCGTGCAAAAGTTACTTCATCATGAGATCAGCGGCTTTCACGGCATCGGCCGTGACACAGCGGAGCGAGCAGCCTGCAGCCGGCCTGGCAGTTCCCTCTGCTGTGCAACTCCTCGGGTGCCGAGTGGGTGGAAAGGTTTTGAAATGACTTTTGGTTTTCTACAGATAAGCAAATGTGCGAAGAGGGAGAAAAGCAGCCACATTCATCCACCCGCAAGCCTGAAATGCAATACCAACTCAAACACCACGGGGACGCGATGCTCTCGCCTTCCGCTGGAAGCGGAGGACAGGCAGACGTACCCGGACCCGCACACCAAAACTGGGCCGTGCCGGCAGGAGGGCTGCCAGCCGCCCAAATCACACAGCCGCAAGAACCCCACCCTGTTTTAAAGCGGAGCCCCGTCGGTCACTGGTGGCTGCGTCCACGCAGTCTCCTCCTTTGGACACCACCTTTATCGCTGCCCGCTCTCGAGCTTTTCAGCACAGTTTACCAGCAAGCCTCCGCCTTCTCCCTGGGAGACCCAAACCCAGGCTACGTTGGAAATGGCAAAAGGAGAGGCCAAACTCTTTTATAAGGGAAAAGGAAAAGAAAACGGAGACGAGGGCACAGGTCTGAGTCAGCCGGCAGAGCTGCTGTTTCGGCGGAGAAAGCAGCAGGGCATTTCCCCATCAGTAATGCACGGCTGTGAAAAGAAACGAGTCCCTGACGCAGCTACGCTCTCAAGTCACCGTAATGCCCAGATAAAATTCCGTCCTTCAGAAGTTATCTTATCGCAGGAGTAAGTCTCTTTCCTGAGCCTCCCAAACAGCCAATCTTCGGCTGCGCCGCGCCAGCGTTCAGGCAAACGCAAAGCCACCTCTCTGCTTGCAAGCTGCGAGCAGAACGCTGTTAGGTTTTATCATCTCCAACTTGTTTTGCTTCTCCCCAAACCAGGATCACATGGTTAGCACAAAAGCCAGCCACAGGGAATTTAAGGAAGATTACAAGAAAACCCTAAAATAAGAATTCAAGGCAAATACTGCGAGGACTAGCCTTCATTAGGAGCATTGTGCCGATTATAGCCTCTATTCACGAGCAGATAGTGGGACTTCTGCAGGGCTTCAGAGCGCGGCTGTGCGCGTTTACTGAGCTTCACGCCGCTCTGCGTGCCGGGGACGGAAAGGGCAAGGAGCTTGGTTTCAAGTAACTTCAAGTTTTCATTGTGGAAAGAGCGTTTGGTGGGAATTACATCAGAACCGCAAGCTACAATACACTCATTGTATGGCTCGGCATCGCTTGCCCGACGCTTCTTGAGAAGATAGGGAACTGGTAAACGGTGGGGTAACGCAGCCGTTGCGAACCTTCCCAGCACAATATGCCCCTCAGCCACCCTTCCTTGGGCTCTGGAAAAAGAAACAGGGTTTGTTCACTACGTTGACTGTAGCTATTATACCTACGTGCATTCAAATCGCATTTCAAAGTAGCTAAAAATAAACTTCCAGCCGCTGCGAACGCCAACAGCAGCTTGCCCTTGTTCCGTTGCTCCCGGCCGGGCTGCAGCGACGCTCTCAGCCGCGTGTCCTGCCCCGGCAGGACCAAGCTCCAACCACCCCATGAGCAATCCAGGAGGGTGGTTTCCCTCCGGAACCGGCGCTGACCCAACGCCGCAGTCAGCGGGGAGGCGGCACGTAAAGACCAGACATCTGATCCCACACATGTCTGAAGAAGCCGGGAAGCAGAATTCACTGTAATTTAACCTTTTCTGACTTTTATACACACACAGAGACCTTCCGTTCCTCCTCTGCGGGCCAAACCCAAGGCAGCGTGGCCTGCAGCCGTTCCAACTAGCCCGGTGTCACTGCAGAGACGGCAACCGGGGAGGCTTAGATGAGGTCACCCGATGCTTGAGGACAAGATACCCCCCCCGAGGGACTCGGGCCATCTGCTCCAGCGTCACGCTGGCTTGTTGACCTTCGGACCAGAATTCAAGGCTGACTGATCGCCTCCTAGGCTTCTGCCCACCCCGAAGCCGGGGAGTTCAGGGTGAAGTCTCCCCCTTCAGCCCACTTTCTGCAAGGCCAAAACCCAAACCGATAAGCAGCGCGGGTGCCCTGTATGGCTACGGGAATTACCCCCCCAGCCTATGCTGGGAGATGTGCCCACCGCCCCTCAGATTCTTCCGTATTGGATTCGGTTTTATTCCAGTGTCTGCAGAAGGGGAGTATTTGCAACCATCAAGCTTGGGGGGGGGAAGCCCGAGGTTATGGCAAAAATATTTACTTAAAAATTAAATACCTTCTGTTCAAGTGCAGGAAGATAGGCGAGCCTCCAGCCAAGCCTCGCAGTGCTGGGAAGCGGCGTTCAGCTGATGCTGAGCAAACAAGAAAAACGCTGACTACCTCCTTGGTGAGCCCTGGTGTAACACAGCCATGAAGGAACCTCTTCCGAACGGGAGCGTTTCGGCCTCTTTCGTGGGGCTCGAGGCTGATACGGGGCTGGCTACGGCACACCTAGACCAGCTTCCAAAGAAAGCACGTAAATCACTGTATATCTGGCTGTCGGAGCATTGCTCCGCGCTTTGTATATTCAGAAAGCCTTTCTGAGGCCACGTTATCGAAAGCAGAGCCCTCGCAATACTTGGCGGCTGCGGACTGTGTTTGCCGTGATCCGCGGCGACCGAAAGGTCGGCCCTGCGGCCAGCTGGTGTTTGCACATTGCCGCGTGTAGGAAATTCTGCTTCTTTGTTTTCAGTCTGCCCCATTTCAAAACATCGTGATATCTTCACCTTAAGTGAAAATAAGAATGGTCTCAATGATAATACTAGGAACCGCTAACGGTGTGTGCAAAGCAAGGGGACGAAGCCACCCAGCCCATTAAGACAGAGTTGCACACTTCTGTGCTAAATTCCTAGTTGCTCTATCAGCTCGGTATCTCGCAGCACCCCGACGACAATCCCCCCGAGGCCTTTAAAGGACATTTCCTAGCAGAACTTTTAGCACAGTTCAACTAGCAGAGCTTGAAACGCTGACCGGCGTTTGCTTTACTCCGTCAAAACCAGAGAAGAGCTGGTTCTCCAGGTTCACGGATGAGATCTTTAGCGTGAGCTGCTCGTGAGAATTTTTCCCTTTGCTTTAAACTGCACTTATTGCCGAGGAACAGCCACATGGAAACCTCTTTCCTCGGCGCATCTGCTCTGGACACATCTGGGTCCCACCTGCTTGCTTCACCACCAAAGTTTTTCTGCTGTTGGTTTTGCAAATGCTTTCTACTTCTGTAGCAAAGAGTCTCCAGAGCTGTGGGTGAGGTTACTCATTGCAAACACTTAGGGGCGAGGATGTGAGCAGCAAAATAAGCACAGTACAGCTTTAAAATCCTGCATTCGGTTTATAGCAGTTGCATCTTGAGTCAGTGAAGAAATGGGACGCGCCCGTATCTGCAGTGAGAGCTCGCAACGCCTGTCCAATCTACGTGAAACTCGAGCGCTCGCTGGCTGCGTGTCCCGCGGAGCCAGCTGAAAGATGCAAACGGACTCGTGACCAGCGCTGGAGTGGAGCAACAGGGGTTTCAGGGGACTGAAAGCAAAAATCCCTCTAGACATAATGGTGCCATCAATGAATCAAGGCAACCGTGCCCTGAAAAACACAGCGCCTAGACAGACTCTTGCTAAAGAAAGTTCACTATTGCAACACAGATTAAGTAACGCATTGACTCTGCAGCCACGGGCAATATGTCCAGACACCGACTACAGACCTCGAGCAGTGAGAAAAGAGCAGTTTCCACTAACCTAACCCCTGAGAGTCCTTCAGCGTCCTTGGATCAAAACAAACACGATCCCTGTTCGTGTTAGTATCTCGCACGCTGACAGAGCGCTGCTTGCAGCTATGAGCAAGAAGGAAAGCGATTCAGGACGGAATTAAGCAACATCTACGATCGTGTAATCGCTGGGAGCCCGAGCACGCTGCGAGGCTGAGCTGCAGCGAAGAGGCACACGCTCGTAGCGTGCGCGCAGGACGCATCTCCAGCGCTGCATCGCTGCGTTAGCCCGGTACTGAAGAGCAAAGCAGGACATCGCAACGTCTGTCCGGCACCACGCCACAGCTGCAGCGCTCCAAGGTGGGAGCTGGCCGTGTCTGGGCACGTGCTGCACTCAATACAGATCTTTTTTGGCTAATACAAACCCCAAATCCTCTGTCCCCACCCAGTAATTAGCACCCTGTTGCTAGCTAAGTCTCAGAAACCCAAAGTGAGGATCTTTTCTGTATGGCAGGAACCTCATCTACACTGGGAACATTCAGACCTGTAATTCCACACTGGTACCTCTGAAAAATCACACCCCATCGCTCGGTGCTAAGCAAAAGCCCCGAGTCTGAACTCCATGCAATAAATTAACAGCTCGAGGTACCCTGAAGCTGGGCTGGCGTGACGCTGGCTCGTGAGCCGAACGGCTCGGGGTGTGCGCTCAGCGCCAGCTCCTGATGCAGCAGGGGCTCACGGGCACCAGCTCCCTCCGATTTCACTGCAAGCGTGAGAGACCTTCTGCAGCAGAGACATCACATGAGCGTAAATACTGCTGCTTTCTTCATGTACCCGTAAAGCACCGATACAGCAGCAGTCCTGTGACCTCCAGTCATCTTGTTTTCATCGCCGATGTAGCTACAGAGGGCAAAAATGATGCTCAGGAGAAACTGCCAAGGGGTCAGCAGAGCTGGGGGCTCCCCCTCCCTCCCTCCCGCAGCTGTAGGCAAGCAAAACCGACGGGGCTTGCTTCCAAACGCCGATGAGGACAGAGTTTGATCAGCCCGATGACTACTTTTGCACTTGTTTCAACCACCAAAATAATTACCCTAAAAGAAAAGGCCAGTATCTCCATGTGACTGCAGCGTCTGTGCGGCTGTTTTCATGCAAACCCGGGTCTTTTGGTAATAAGTGATGACTGCAACATCATGTGAGGGTTTGCAACGAGGAGCAACTCCTACATGGGCGCTGGAATCCGCTGGGCAGACAGGCAGAGGAAGCAGAAGGTCGTTTTCTTTTGTCTCTCTTACAGGAAGAGAAGTCACGTTGGGCTGGCAGCGGTTCAGCTCTGAGCTCAGGGCTGGGACTGGAAAGAAGGCAGAGGCTAAAAAAGGAACTCACGCATTGTGTGAAAGGGCTGTACCAGAAAGCACGTGAGGGATCTGCCTTCAGGTAACGGGCAGCCTTTGGCCCGCTGACAGTTTTTGTAGGGCTGGTGCTTATATTTAGAAAATCGTCTACTACCGATTAGAAAAAACAGAGATATGCAAAACATCCAAGCTTCCCTGAATCCACGGCGTTAAGCAATTGCTGTTGTGCAGGTGCCATCCCTCCCTGCTTACGCTGCGCAGAGCCGAGCATCGCCGGCACCCGCTCGCCCGCACCTCCGAGTCCCAGGGGGTGCAAAGTCAACCCTCTACCGGAATTCGGAGAATCACCCAAGGGCGCTTTTTGCCCCCAGTTTTTATTCACGCACTGGACAAGGAACCCGGGCCTGCAGTTGCTTTAGCCCCCCACTTCTGTATGAACTCGCTTGCCAAATGAAAAGAAAAATTGCTTGTGTGCCTGGCTGCTAACCTGAAACCAGAAGAGAGAGAAGGGCGAAAGCTTTCCTTCTGCACAATGGCGATGCAAATACCGACACCTGGAGAAGGGTCGGCACCGGCAGCGTCTGCTCAGAGCTGGGAGATACCATACGGTGGGACGGACTGCGGGCCTGAAACCGCACCTTATCACAGAAATGCAGGTCCTGCCTTCCAGCTGTGCGTCTAAACAGGAAAACGCAGGACGCTAAGAATATTTTGAGTAACTTGTCAAAATTAGTCTCTAAGCCAGGCTGTCTACTTCAACTTTGAGGCAAAATATACCACTGAGTAAAAAAAATCTCTGATCTGATAAAAATCTGATTCAAGAAGCAGACTCCCACGTACGCTTGGCCAAGGCAGGACAAGCCCCCTGCCCCCCTGGAAGCAGGAACCCCTCCAGCCGAGCGGGCGGCCACGGGGCATGCCGGAGCAGGGACCTGCCGGCGTCTCAGCGACAAGCCACCGGCCAGAGCGGGTCCCCCGCCAGCGAGCGTCAGCCCCGCGGCTCCTGGGGAGGGAAGAGCCTGCTTCTGGGGTCCGACCCTCCGCACAGACAGCGCTCGCCTGCTCCAGGAGCGCTGGCTCTTATCTATGGACTTACTGCGAACGGCCCTCACGTGCGTCCACTTTTAATCCCGAGCAAGAACGCTGTGTTCCCGTTTGCTTAGTCTGTGTTCAAGAAGCACGTTTGTGGGGGAAAGAGATGGTCAAAACACCTCGGAGACAGAGCAAAAACTGGTTAAAAAGTTACCTTCTCTAGCTGTTTGGGGCTTCTTGCTTTTATTTCTTTTTAAACTGTTAGGCAGTTTAGAGAGTAAGGGCTCCTAAAACATTTCCATGTAAAGTCAGACCAGATGAGCCTCAATAATCGGCGAGAGATTTACAGTAGCCTTATGCTAAAAGCAACTAGCAGATCTCGCGCCATCAATCAAGACCTTTCATTCGTGGGAGTGACGACTGACAGTGATGGCAATTAAGAAAAAGGAGCAGTCAGCCCAGTCTTCCCATTTAAATCCGGAACAAAATGCCCGACTGCAACTAGGTTTAGTTAAAACTAGAATAAGGCACTTCTGTTCCAGCGCAGGACTGCCTCCAGACGGGGAGATGTACCGGGACGGGCACCGGCCTGCGAGCCCGCACGCTCCGCAGCAGCGGCAGCTTCCCCAGCAGACGAGACCTCGGGCTTTGCCTGCCCACCCCGAGATGTGCCAGACAATTACATCTCACTCCCTTTAAAGAAAGCTTACACAACAGGGACAGAAGAGCTTTTAAACGTGGTCCAAAAAACACGTATGCTGAAAAGATATTAAAAGAGACACCAAATTTAGATCCTGCTTTGCCTAGCAAGCGAAGAGCTTGAACAAACATAATTATCCCAGTAAAAGAGAAAAAATTAAGCCTTCTTTACTTTTGGTGCGATCCTTCCAAGTTGAAATAAACCCCAACGCAGCGGCCTGGCCCCGGCTTACAGCATCACCGCCTCGTCCAGCTGGCAGCGCTGAGGCTTCGCCCCAGGACCGGCTCCCCTGGTTTCAAAACAGACTGACTCAAACTGGTCCACGATGGACCCCAAGCTCAGTTCAGCTCCAGAGAGGAGACACGGCCTAAGGCTGGAAGAGCGCAAGTGGCCAGAGCTGCTCTTTGTGGACAGCTGTGTCAAGAAATAAAAACTTAATCCAGTATCACTTACTGATTTTTCCGAGAAAAAATGGCCTCAGGGGGCCACAACACATACACACCGTTTTCCACTACTCCTGAAACACTCCTGCGAAACCAGAAGAAAGAATAAACATAAATATTCAACACAAAGTGATCGAAAAAGTCCTGCTTAGCACGTGCAGCCTCTTCACAACGATGAAACCAAGATATCTCATAGCCTGTGATATCGGACACGGGCGAGGCTTACAGCACCCGGTGATCGCTGCCATGCCGGTGGCTGCCTCGCACACTCGGCAC
This sequence comes from Theristicus caerulescens, assembly GCA_020745775.1. Classification (NCBI taxonomy): domain Eukaryota; kingdom Metazoa; phylum Chordata; class Aves; order Pelecaniformes; family Threskiornithidae; genus Theristicus; species Theristicus caerulescens. The sequence goes on from CM036579.1 coordinate 5,201,670, forward strand.
GCCGGCAGGCACCTGGTGGCACTGGGTCTGGCCGGGGAAACTGGGGACCTCCTGTGAGCACCGGGTTCATCCAAACCCGGTCACGCTGGCACTGACGGCGGGGCCCGGCACAGACTGGAGACGACGACGAACGCCAACGGCAGCGGTGACGCTTCCCAGGACAGGAAGGTATTTGTGCGGCAAGCAGGGCCCGTGCCCACGGCGCGGGCAGCGAGGGACGGGCAGATAAGGGAGAGCAGCGGCGCTGCAGGACGGGGCATTTTTCACATAGCCAGCATTCCTAGGGGAGGCCGTCACTGCAGAAATCCCTGGCCTTGGTTAATAAAAACACATAAAAGGGAGGAAGAATGAATCAAGCTTATTTAGCCAGAACAGCGAATACAATACTCCACTCGCGCCGCAGCCTCGTGTGCTGCTCGGAGCCTCTGGACGGGACCGTGCTGCAGTTTGTAAGGTAGTAAAGGTATTGCACAAACGTCCGCTCCTCAGCACCCTGCCCTCCCCACGCCGCAGCACATTCGCTCACCTCCATATCGTTTATGTCATGCTCATGTACTTTAAAGACCTGTTTATAAGCTTCGTCTCTAAAAACCCAAAACAGAGCTGAAAGCCAGAGGAAAACTGGAAAACCATAACCTTTGTGGAGGCAAGTTGTCCCAAACTGGAACAAATGACAGGCACCGATACAGGAACCAATGTGATTTTCTGGCTGCCCATTTTATTGCACTCAGCAGCAGGGGACAGGCAACAGGAAATTCGGGTCCCGTGATAAGCTCGCTTACCGAGGGATTAGTGGAATTTTACCCGTTTTCGCCCTCATTGACACAAACACAGGAGCCACCACGCTGGCACTGCCTGTCAGCCACCGTGCCGCTCGGCGGCTACGGCACAGCACCAGCACGGGGGAGCTGAAAGCTCCGGGCCTTAACCGCAGATGTTTTCTACGGCTTGGCTTTTGACTGGCAGCTGCGGAAACCTTTTCGGCACGCTGCTGTACCTCTGCACGAGCAAACTGAGAGCTCATGCTACGACCTAGCTTGTAATAAGCAAAGCAGAGCACGCCCTTGCGCAGCCGGCTGGCATCCCCCGCTGAAAGAGGCAATGAATTTTGATGTCTTTAAGCAAGCTGAATGACCACTGACATTAAAAGTCTCCTGGAAAGATTTCTATTGACCTTAGAATCATAGAATCATAGAATTGTTAAGGTTGGAAAAGACCCTTAAGATCATCAGGTCCAGCCGTTAACCTACCACCGCCAAGTCCACCACTAACCCATGTCCTCAAGCACCACATCTCCCCGGCTTTTAAATCCCTCCAGGGATGGGGACTCAGCCCCTGCCCTGGGCAGCCTGGGCCAGGCCCTGACAGCCCTTTGGGGAAGGAGTTTTTCCCAATCCCCAACCTAACCCTGCCCTGGCGCAGCTTGAGGCCGTTCCCTCTCGTCCCATCGCTTGTTCCTGGGGAGAAGAGACCGACCCCCCCCGGCTCCAGCCTCCTTTCAGGCAGTTGCAGAGAGCGATGAGGGCTCCCCTCAGCCTCCTCTTCTCCAGGCTGAGCACCCCCAGCTCCCTCAGCCGCTCCTCGTAAGACTTGTGCTCCAGACCCTTCCCCAACCTCGTTGCCCTTCTCTGGCCACGCTCCAAACCTTCACGTTTGCAAAGCCCCTTTTACGTTTAAAATGACTCAGAAGCCCAGTCCAGCATAGCTGTGTGCCCTTAAATCCCAATCTGCATTCCTGCAATTTAATGCTAATTGCATTTGATAGAAAAGGGACAAACAATATTTCTCTTTTGCTGGAAAAAGATGTGCCACCTGCCCAGCGGTGCTACTACTGCCCACCTACGGAAAGCCCCTTCTGTCGCTGAAACGCTGCCTTTTCCCGACCCAGCCTGGACAAAGATCCCAGAAGAGACTCACCCGAGGTGTGCATGCCCCGCATCGCAACGCATAAAGCACGGTTGTTAATCCCTGCTAATTAACATCTTCATTCCAAGTTACGGGGCACGCATTAGCAGGGCATTTAAACGCTACAGATCCATACGCACGCCGTCGGAGCCACGTGCTGTCAGCTTCCACAGCTGATCCCATTTCCCTTGCCCGTTTCAATGACGTTTAATCCAGCATTCCTTGCTCAGGAGCTATACCTTAATTTTGAAAACACAACCTGACTCACGTTATTATATTTTTCACCTTAAACCCCACTATGTTAAGGTTAGCACTAATACGCTCAGGCTGCTTAAAATCCCCTGGACTTAAGTCCCGAACTTAAAACTCCAGGCTACGCCTTCAGCTCTTGGCTTGTCGAGAGCGAGACACCGCACGAGAGGAGAACGGATTGTACGACGTAGAAAGAAAAGCCCCAAACCAGCCACCTAAACGCAAGTTTTATTTCTTCAAAATCTAATTGCAAGCCCTGTTTGCAGCACTGAAGGCGGGCAGCTCTGGGGCCGGGTCAGCCTCTGCCAGCAGCACGAGATCAAGTCTCCAGAGAGCTATTGTCAAGCTTCTGAAAGAAAGGGGCGAAATAAAACAAAAATATTTGTAAAACGTAATGGGAGTTTTTCCACCACCACTGTAAAATGTTTTTCAGGCAGTCAGCCAGCACCACTTCAAAGAGTGAAAAAGCATGTGGTTTTTGCACAGCTTTGTACTTTAATATTAAACACAAAAAAAAAGCCGGGCTCAGTGAGGCAGCCAGGCAACCGTCACTTTGATGCAGGAGAAAGTACGTCAATCGGCTGCATCACTGCAGCGGCTCCGGGGTCGGGGAACCCTCCTACAGCATCTCCTTGCCCACGCAGCGAGCGCCGTGTACCGCTCCCCTCCGCAATGCCGGGCTCGGGAGAGGAGGGGGAGGAAGGCAAAAAAAACCCAAGACATCGTTTTTCACTCCGGCAAAAGGACAAAGCTGAGTCAGACGCTAACTCACAGGCGGCTTCTCGTAAGGTGCGGAGGTACCGCTGCAAAGGCTGGAGCCGTCCCACGGCGGGGTCGGGAGGGGGCACGCGCCGCCGGGCTGCTCCCCGCTCTGCTGCCGGCCGGAGGGACGGAGGGCATCCCTGCAAGAGCTGCGAACAATCTCCTTTCATCCCCCGCAAAGATCCTTAGAAGAGGTGGTCCCGATGCAGCAATTCCCCCGCTCTTGCTCAGGCATCGTAAAAAAATAAAAATCAGAATAAGCCAGGCAAAGCGCATTTATGGCCGTCGTGTTTGTGCTGCAGCACACCGGGCTTGCATGCAATTCCATTTTAATACAGGACCATTAACTACATGTTACGGGCTTGTTTTGCAACTGGCTCCTGACTGTCTGCACAACTTAATTTAGACATATGAAAAAGACAGGTCTTAACTAAGCAAGAAGCGCGATTTCTAGCAGCCCTGTTTTGCTATGAAAGCTAATTGTCAATTCCTCAAATTCCAAGCAGTTAAAAACCGGACTTCAGTCTCGCTTCCCGCTGTTTAACCTGTTCAGGTCTGGCACTAACCTAGCTATGTCCAAAAGGACCCAGACCTCAAGCTTATCGCACTGTGGCTCTTCAATCCGACTTCTGCTCCTTCCCGAGCAGGTTTCCGCGGGGCAGAGCGGGACAGCAAGCTTCCCAAAGCACGAACCCTCAACCGGCTCCATCGGCACCCTGCGCAACGGGCACCCAACTCGACCCGCCTGCAGATACTACTGAAAGCCTGATGTGAGCGCCGAGAGGATTGATTTATACCAGGCTCATCTCAGAAAAGCCCCGAGAAAGCCCTGCAGATTTCTCGGTTCTCGTTCCACCGCAGCCAGCGCCGCACACGACGTTCCCCAAGGACTTAGGGCAAAAAGCAGGAATTAAGAAACACCACGCGCAGGCCCACGCTGCCTCGTCGGTGGCAGGCAGAGGTTATTCCTAGCAGCTAGCTGAAGTAATGGGGTTTATTTAAAAAAGGGAAAGTCCTCGTGCTATACCAGAACCTCAAATGACTGCTGCTATTTGCCTGAAGTTTCTCATTCACACGAAGATTAATTAGACAGTGCTGCACCTACCTGGAGTCTCCTACGCTAAAAATAAAGGGAAGAAAGGCAGGACTTAGTATCTTGTGAAAAATGCCTACTTGGGTTTGCCAGGGTGGCCAAAAGCTGCTTTGATATCAGTTGCTACTATTGCTAAAAAAAGCCCGCTCGGCAGAACCGGTGAAGTCCTTGGCATCGTGCGTCTCCTCCTCCCGCGGGCGGCCGGGATCCAGCCCCGGCACGCAGCCGCCCCGCAGCCCTCCCCGGCGAGCGGTGCCGCGCTTGCCCGCTCGGCCTCCGGAGCGAGCGAGTCGCGCCGCCACCTCCCCGAGCCCCGAGGGACCCGGCCCGCGCAGGCAGGGTCGGTGCGAGGTTTTGGTGCGAAAGGGGCGAGGAAATCTCTGCCCCATCTGAGCGCAGCATCGAACGGGTTGACCGGGAGCACGGTTCACGGGACTTTTGCTTCTAAATCCGCAAGGTACTTTAAAAGACCCTTAAGCGATGAAATGGTTTTCAATAGGATGGGTTTAGCTGCTGATATTCCTTCAGTCTCTCCTGGGAATTTAGGATTCTGGAAGGTGCCAAAGGTACAGCAGAGACTGCTGGGGACACGCTGCGACAGGGACGAGTGCGATGCTCCAGCACCCTCAGCTCCCACCGCAGTCGCTGCGGACCGACAGAACCCGTGTTGCCGCTCAGAACCCTCATGTTCCTCCAGGGGTTTTCAAACAGCTACGAATAAAGTTACGAACAGGAGGAGAAAGTTCCCTTTACCCCGCAGTTATTCATTTTCTAAGACCTGTGCTTACACAGACAGAGCTTTTACCAGACAGGAGCAGAACCATTCGCTAGGGCGCAACTTTTGGGTGACGTTTCGGTATTACTCAGAGAAGCGTCTTACACATCATCTTGCCAGAGCTGGAGCTCCTGCATGAGCTCCTAGCGCCAGCAAAGGCAGGAGGATGTGGGGAAACGGGGGGAGCTGCCACCCGATTCAGTAACTGAACTACGACCCGCAAGGGGACGAGGGGTAACCGACGGAGGAAGGGCAACGCGCCTGCTCCAGAGCACCAACGCTTCCTATCGAGTAGGAAATGCTTGGAGAGGAACAGGTAAAAGCAACTGCAGAATGTGACAACGAGAAACCAGGTGGATCAGTCGCTGGAGCCTAATAGCACAAACGAATCCAGCGCGTGCATTCCTTCATCCCCCCCTCCGAGGGCTTCGGGACGCCGCAGGCGTTACGCGCAGAGCGGCTCGACGTGAAGTGTGAAACAAGGGAAATCCAGCTCTCGCGGGGAGAACGCCATCGCTCTGACGGCACGTAAATCCCACGGACCGGAGCTGGAAACGGCAGGGGAAATGAGTGGAAACGCCGCTGCAGAAGACAGCGGCGGACCTTCGACGAGCCCCTTACCAGGCTGCGGATCTGGGGCAATGGTTAGACTCGCGCAAAGGAAAGACTGGGCTGGTTTTACTTATTAAAGTGGAAGGAAATGCTTCCATAAATAGGAACTACAGCAATCAGTACTGATGACATTTGCTCTGACCTCATTCATCCTCGGGAGATGCAAACACTGAATTTCACTTCTGCCTGATGGACAAAACAAGCCCTGAGAATCCCTCTGACCTGCAGGGGAAGGAAAGTGGTGGTGGTTTGTAACCAGAATAGAAAGAGGAAAAGTGACCAAATTCCTGAAAAAAATGAACGTTCACCTAGAAAAGACGCTTTTTAAACACCGGTTTGAGCCCAGCCTGCTTTCCAGTCGCCCATTCGCCTCCCAAACGCGCCCGAGGCCCCCGGTACGGGAGCTGACTTCGCCGCAGGGCAGCAGGTCAAGGACCGCGGGCCAGAGCAGCCCGTCACTAACTTTCTCCTGCTCTTCAGCAAGCGAGTTTTTCGCTATACTGTCCCACACCCTAGCTCCTGCCTTGTTCTGAGTGAGCCAAAAAAGAAAAAAAAAAAGAAAATAAAGAGTTCGGAGCAGGCTGGAGGCAGGAGGAGTTCCTCGTCCTGAAGGTCGCCGGGGCTAAAGGCAGCACATCTACGGCTCAAGCACTCCCTGTTCAGCCAGGCTTCAAAATAACACGAAGTGGTCTAGCAGTAAAATCCACGAGTGTCGCTAGCTCGCGTGCCCAAAGTCGGCGTTTACCAGCCACGGCTTAGACCTGGCAACTTCACGGGTCCGACGGCAGCAGATCTGCTGCTTGCAAACCCCCCGCAGCTTGCGCTCAGATCGCTCTGCACCGATTGACAGATTTTAAAACAGGGACTAATTGAGCCTGCCTCTGCAGCTAGAGGTAGGCATGGACGAGCCCAGCTGCAGCACGACCAGCCGGGAGAGCAAAGGCAGTAACTGCGGGACAACGGGGAGCGCTGGCAGCGGGAGAAGCAAGCGGAGAGAATACTCATGAAACTGCTCGGAGAATCATGACGCATCTCACGCTGCCACCCACACGGCAGGCAAACAAAAGAAAACAAACTATTAATGAAAAAGAGCAGCTGATACTGGAGCGACCTGACCGCAGCTTGCAGGGGACGGAGACGCTGAGCGGCGTTCGGGGGCCAGCTGCCGGCCGCAGCACCTCCGGCTCCTCCGCCAGCACCAGCTCAACCTCCAAAGCTTTGCTCTCACGCCCAGACCTGGCAGACTCGGCTCAACTCAATCTGTCCTACGGATTACTCCACAGTCGAGCCTTGCGAGCGTGCGCACGTCCTTTGAAGATAAACACTGCTCACCCCCAGTGAATCAGCGTAAGTCAGCCCGGCTCCGAGCGCTACGGCGGAACAAAGTCGCATTTTCTGAAATGTCAGAGTGGGAGTCTGCAGCTCGTTAGTGCCAGCTCCAGCGCTGAAGGATGCAGCGTGGTAGCGTGCCTTGAGGAATTAAGTAAGGTCAGTCCCAAATTTAGGGATTGGCTGAATATTCTGCTAATGTGTCTTAAATGCAGTTTGTTAAAAATAAAGGGTTTATTTTGATATGGCATACGGCACACTGCATGATCTGGAGTGTGCGGCGAGACAGATGGTAAGAGTAAGACAGAGCCTTCCCTTTGCAGCATTGCTGCCGCGTTAGGAGCCTCTTTAAACGACTCTCTTTAATAAGTTTTCCAGGGGTTGTTTGAGGCAAGAGGAATTGAAGAGCGGCGCTCCATGAACCAATGTTTTAAAGGAGCTGACAGCACTGAGAACAGGCGCACCGGAACAAGAAATCCACTACAAGTCTTACAGGTTTTTTGGATTATCGTTGTTAATATTAGCTAACTCGCCAGCCAGTCGCTGCCGCTTAGGACGGGACAGCAGGGTCCCGGCGTTGCAGGAATCCTGGAAGTCTCCTATTGCCTCCCAGTCGCCCACTTCACCAACGCCAGCCCTACTTCTCCTCAAAGTCAGCGCATCAAGGGAAACGACATCTTAAAAGCCACTTTGACCCAACGCTGCACACTTCCACTGTCGAATACTGTGGTCCCCAAAGACCACCGCTGAAGAAGAGCACACCACCACCTCGCTCCCACCAGTATCACATTAAGATTTGGCTGCCAACCTAAAATTGTTGGCAATTTTATGGCAGCAACGAGAAGACAAAATGCCCGCTCAAATCCACGAGCGATGGACGAGTCCAGCGACATCTGGCTCAGAATTACGAGCAGAGAAACTGCGATACGTTACGTGGCAGAGCCAGCCAGCTTTTGGCTAATATTCTCCTGGAGTAAATAAACCCAAGTCAGTAGATTTACAGAAACTGGAAAAAAAAAGTATTTGAGGGCAAGATCACCCCAAAGTTAAAAGCAATAAACAGCTAAAGCTCCGTGTGAGCCTCTTGGCTCCTACGTAGCCTGGAGCTGCAGATAGAGCGTCTGAGATAATTACAAAAAGCTCCGCTTTGCCGCCGGAGCCGCAGAAGCAAGGCAGAGCTCAGCGTGCCGCGCGGCTTCCCGCTGGGGCTTTGGCTCGCCGCTGATGCCTGCGGTCCATAAAAGCCAGCGGAGCTTCTGCTGAGCCATCCCAGCACCCGGGGAAGGCCCGCGAAGATACAGCTGCCTCTTGCAGTCGCTGCGGCCGTACGTTCGCAGCGTTGAGGCAATCAAAGGCCACGCAATGCACTCGCCTTCCAACAGGTTCCCCTCCGAATTAACAAGTGTCTTTTAGTGCCAGGAAAGGAGCATCATCAGATTGCGGCAGAGCCAGTCCTGCATGTGCAGAATGCAAAAATTACAGGTCCTTAAGATATCTGGGAAGTGCTGGAGGAGCGCAGAGAGGCTGCTTTAATTGCTTTAACCCACTGCTGCAATATCTTTGTAGCAGATACTACTTTCGAAGGGTTTAAATCTCAGATACGGTAGCTGTCCAAAGCTATTTGCAGGTTTATTGTAAACAAGCCCTGCTTCTCAGGCCTCTGCTTCAAGCGAGATAAACAGCGTGGCAATTAAGCTACAACTTCTGTGCCAAAACAAGATAAGCTGATTTTCTGCTGAAGTTCTGCAGAACTAACCCAAACTCCGGAGGAGCAGCCCGGGGCACGGGCGGAGAAGGGAGCGGGCTGCGATGCTGCAGCGCGCCGGCGCGACCGCCTTGGCCTCCGCTCGCGCGCCCAGCCGTCGGCAGACGGGGTCGGGGGCTCTCGGGAACTGGGGACCCAGCGCTCCAGCACAAGCAGGGACAGCCGCAGAAAAGCGCTCGCTCTCCATCCGTTCATCCCGCGGTACCCTGGCGCGCTCGGATAAGCCCGGGGACACGTTGCTGGTGGCCCTCTCCAGTGAGGGTTGGCTCTAAAAGCTTGGGAGCAGTAGTAAGCAAAGGGCTACCATGAAAGCAGAACTTAAATTAAACCTCTGATGTCGCTTCGCATGGGAAAAGGCGACTACATGCTGTATTAATTTATACGTGGCACCCAGGCTGCTGGGAGCGTGACTCATCTGTTGCAGAGGAGCCGTCTGTCCAGCGAACTCATCGGCTTTTGGAAGAGGCCGGTGGCTCGCGTTCGGCCCCCGCCCGCCCTGCGCAGGAGCCGGGTCGCAGCGCAGCAGCCATCTCCGTCTCCTGCCGTACACCCGACGGTCTGAACTCAAATTCCTCGTGCGTGAGCCCAAACCGAGTCACAGCTCGTCCCAGACCTTTGGGCTGACTGAAGTTACGGATGGGTTAAGACTAGATGAAATCTGGAGTAATTTAACATCTTCCAAAAGTGTCCTGCTGCGTTTACAATTAAAATACCGCAGGAAAACAGCACTGTCCACAGAAAGGGGAAGAGATCTGTGATTATTTCATACGCCTTGAACCCCTTCTGGCCTTGAACCCTTCGGCCAGACACTGCAGTCAACAGGTTAACGAGCTGGAGAGCTGATCAAAGGAGAGACTTTGTTCCCCCTTTAATTTCTGTTCAGGTCACAAACGCTCACAAATATTTATCTGCAGAAGTCACAGCACTAATCCCATCTCCTTCCTAGCTTTTAAGTTTAGCGATCAAAGTTGTACAATTTCTTGAAGACAGTTTTCAGTTTCAGTTAGTGGTTTCTTCTAAAGAGTAATAAAAGTACTTTTCATAGGGGAAATGAAGAGAAAACGGGTATGTTCTAGGGAAAATTAAAAGAAACAAAGTGAAACTAGGCAGCTTAATTTCACACCATCTATTCCTAGGAAGGACCGTCGGCAATCCCCTTGCAACAAATGCCAGAATGGGGGTTTCGCTTTCCCAGAAGGGCGTTTCGGGGGCTGGCCTCCTCTCCCTCCCCACCCAGACACCCCCAGCTTCGCATCGGGCATGAGTTTGCACGGAAACCCCTCCACCTGCCCCCATCCTCTTCAGAAGCCATCTCAGGAGCGACAGGCAAACCCACCTGCGCTCCCGCCCCTCGGTGGCACCGGGAAAGCGGAGGCTGGGGCAGCCGGGGCCCTCGCTCGCCCGGCGGCCCTGGGGAAGGGCTTTGGCTTGCTTTCCCCTGCCCTCCCACCCTTAGCTGGCCGCAGCCGGAGGCGCGCAGCCTGCGAGCCCGACGCGGCTAGCGGAGCTAACTTGCTAAGTTGCATTCCACCGTTAACCACGCGAGCCCTCCACGGGACGAGTGCATCACTGAAATTTCACCTGATAAATAAACGAGGCTAAAACCCGGTGTATGGTGCGGTAAACATTTCCTAACCGCTAGCAGCCACAGGAAAGAGCGTGGCTGAGCTCCTCGAGCAGCCAGAACCGGCTCTTTCCGCCTGTCCCGCTGCCGGGGACACGCGGTGCCTTTGCTGGGCAGCTGCGGCAGCGCGACCGGCCGCTGCCGGCACGCAGCGAATTCAGATGCAGCGCTGTGAGTCAGACCAGCATGTGCAGGACGCCTTCAACAACAAACCGCCCCGGGCGCTGCAAGCATGTGAAGGTGTTCTCAGCACCGAAGCCGAGGCATTGGAGGTGCATGGGGGGCACGCCGCTCCTCCAGCTCCGGGGAACCGAGAGGCTGCAGTCTGCAGCCCATTTGTCAGAGACGCTGGTTTTCCCTCCTCTGCTTCCAAAGAAGTCTGAATTAGATTTCTTCAGAAGCAAAAGGCCAAGCCTCCCCACATGAGGGCAGCGATTAGGACGCTATCAGAAAGGCCTTCGAGATGGCCGGTCCCCGCTCCCCCCGCCCGGTGCACGCTGCTCCTGGGGAGCTGTTTGTCTGCGCTCTCCATTTGTCATCCTCACTCAAAGAGCACATGAGTCACTGCGCCGCAGATGCTGCTGATAACAGCACACTCCATTTGGGAATATTAGCAACCCTGCAGAACAAAGACAGCTAAAAAAATAAATCCCCATCCACTGACTCCCCATCAACGGTGCCAGTAAGCGCCTGGTAAATGTCACTGGCTTTGCGCTGGGTACAAACATCGGCCTTGGGATGGGCCGGGTTAACTCCTCAACTCCTGCGAGATCGGAAGCCTCAGAGGAGGGCAGCAACCGAGGGGCGCCCGCGGCAGGGAACAGCGCCCGTCCCGGGGGTGCTCGCCGCAGTTCCGTCCCAACAACCACCACCGAGAGGGAAAAGGAGATACGTAACTCATTTGTGCACAGCAATATCACACAGGCTGCGTTTTTGCTATGTATCATTCTGCAGAGCAGCACAAGTGAAGCAATTAACATTCGCATGGAGCGGCCCCAGCAGAGAGCTCGAGCCCTGGCCAGCTGGAAGCACGACCCCGGCGCCCAGCAGCTTTGCTTTGGAAAAGGGATCCCACGAGCTTAAGGAAAACGGCACCGACCGTAGGTGCTCTCACCACTGGTTTGGAATCGGTTTACCGTAACAGAATTAAGCTAGATAAAAGGCAACGCTTCAGTGCATGTAAAAATCCCACTAAATAAAACTGTGCATGATTAAACAGCCGTCAGCTTCAGTGCTGATAACCCCGGCAGGCCCTGACTGCGCCGTCACCACCTCACCGCGGCTCTCGGCAGCTCTCAGTGCTCCTCAGGCACATCTGGAGAACTATCCTATTAGCGACCGAGACCAAAAAAACCCAGAAAAAACACCGTGACCCAGTTCAAAGCGTACAACTTGTCTATTTTCGATAGAGCACAGAGCCGGCTGCAGTGCAGACTGTCCTGACCAGAGGCACAAGTCCTCCTCCGTCGGCACACAGCGCCGGGCTCATCGCAACAAGCTGCTCCTGCTGCATCAGCCCGTTCTGCTCGTGCCAAATTGCTCCTCCTCACGCTCACAAACTGGTCCTGAGAATCCTGCAATTAGAGCAGCACCATGGATACAAATGCCACAGATTAAGGATCAAGAGCTCCTCTGCTCACAAGAGTTTTCTTTAAATCTTTCAGATTAATTTCCACGTAGTGCGTTTGGAAGCCGTGAACTTAAATGAAGGAACGGAGGAGTTTCCAACAAAAATGGTTACCCTCTGTGCATACAGCCTCTGCAGCGCCCAGGCTGCATCAGCCTAAAGATCCGCTGTGCAAAGCTGCTCGCCCTGGATAGCAGCCAGCAGGAGAGGAAGGAAAATGTGCAAGAAACCGGGCAGTCCAGCTGGGCCAGAGCTACTGGGTTTATGATTTCTAAAGCTCCAGGACTTAAAATGATTTGAGGCTCTTCCCTTATCACCACTGTATCTCGTCTGTTCCTTCCAACACAGGAAAGCAGTTTACAGCACTCACCGTGCACCAACAGCTGGACAACACTCATCCGGAACGTCAACCTGGACCGGAGGCCCGAGAGCGCCGAAAAGGCCACGATAACCGAGGAACTGCTGAAAGACTCCAGAGGCAACACCACAGAAAAGCAGCGAATGGCAGATCTTCATTCCCCCCCCCTGCACTCGTAGCTACCGCCTGCCTTCCCCCCGCTCCACTGCAGCACCTCCCTGGCCTCCGGCTCTGCACCGGGCGCTGCAGCCGCACGGGCCGCATCCGTGGTTCCAGGGTTCGCGCTGGCCCTAGCAAAGCGGCGTGACGGGGAGCGCAGACAGCGGGCGGCCTGCAGACGAGATCTGCTGCTCTCCTGCCCGAGCAGGAACGGGGCAGATCAAGAGGAAAGATCAATTCTAAAGGAACGCTTTCCTAAGTAACAAAGACTTGCCAGCAAATCTCACAAGTTTGACATACGACCTCTCTCCATCAGCGTCTAAACAAAAGATCTCTCCTATCGCTATTAATTTGACAGCGTAAAGGACTTGAAATCAACTTGCACTTTCCAAACCTTCTGCAGGTGCAGGTCAGAGGCGGCGGCCGCAGCGGGCGGCCAGGCGCACGCGTGGCTGGGTGCGTCAGGCACCGGCGCTGCCGCGGGCAGAGAGGAGCCCGGCCTGTCAGACGGGGAACGGCGGGTACCCGCAGGGCAGCGGCAGGAGCATCTGCGCTGCGTCCAGGCGGCCTCCGCGCAGGCGGCAGCCTTGGGTTCTGCGCAGCCCCTGCGCGAACCTCCGTAACAACTGCTGAAACACAAGCACTGCCCTGGCAAAGGGTATTAAAAGCTTATCTTTTAGACATAACAGGATTAATTGCTATTAATATTTAGGTATACTGGAAAGGGAGCGATGGATAATATAGACGTAAACTAGTCTTTATGTGACTTAAGCCTTAAACATACAGAAGAGGATGAAAACGCCTTCCTTTACAGATTTACACCAGTGCAGCTCTGGAAGCGGCTGTCATGTTTCGGGAAGTGCCCGATGCTTGATCAGAACCTGAATCCGATTCATCCTCTTGGTGCTGCTCCCTGCAGCCCGGCAGGCAGGGCCGGGGCAGGCAGCAGGACCACCTCACCCCGACAAAGAGCAGCCCCTCAACCGCACCTGCCTGCGCGCAGGAGGATGAGCTCCTCCAGGGTGGGCAAGAGGTGACGGTACGGATGCTCAGGCAGGTCGCGGTGTGTGCGAACCGGCCGGGTACGCTTGGAGGTGGCCTCTTCTGCCCTGCCCCGCAGCACCCGGAGCTAACGTCCATCGCTCGCCACCACCGCTCTCGCAGAAGAGAGATTTGCAAGACGCTGAAGATGCGCGCGCTTTCCTAGATGCCTGGAAAGCAGGGTTTCAGTTCCGGCATCTTAGCTGAATGTTAGGAACAAGCACGACACTGGCTATTTAAACTAAGGTGCGTTCGTAACAGACTAAGCACGCCGCTTGGACTCCAGCTCACTGTATCAGCAAGAGAAACGCAGTCTGGTTTTTTCCTCCGGGCACGGCCTAACACCGCCACTGAACAGCTACTGCCTGACAAACGGCCCCGTGGTCGCCCGGACAGACAAGATAAGCTCCCGTGGGCATCAGTGCGTGCTGCTGTCGCTGTCAGATCACCGGACTAAGGCTCCACGGCTTTCATTTGGGGAAATGCAGCACTCCCTGGGAATCAGCATCAGCATAGCGCAGATTCAACAGCAACAGGTACAGCAAAAAAAAATCAAATCGGTTTTTTCAAAGGCAAGGGAGCTGGATAGAGTCCAGCGTAGCGACAGCCACCTCAGATAAAACATCGAAGGTTAGCACGTCGCGGGTCTGCACCGAGAACGCGTCTGTCGTCTCGCCAGGTCTGTTACAGCGCTAGCAAGGCGAGAGACGCTAAACGTGTCCGTGAACTTGAGCAGAATAAACTCACCACCAGCACAGCCGCGTGGTTAAGTCTTCGCTGTGCTGCAGCTTTGTCTCATAGGGACAAAACGCAATCTGTTGGACTCACTTTCTACGTGGAGGACAGCTTGTGACCACCTCTGGCCATTTTCACCCTGTACTGATGAATGCAAACAGCTCTTTAATTAAAGCACTGGGGTTAAGTCTTCGTCACATTGTAAAAGAGGCAAATGCAGGAATGTAGCACGCTTGAGTCATACAGCAGGTTGTACAGCATCGTACCACCAGAAGTAACCCCACGCTTCTCCTAATTCTCCTTTCCAATAATTAACATTTATGATAAATGTGTCGGCTGCTTTGGGCTCGTTTGGCCACCTGGACCCTCGGTTCGAGATCAGGCCGAACACACGGGAGCCTTTCGGTTACCTTCCTTCACCTCGGGTTTGGTATCGCTTCTGTGCCCCTTATACAGACACCCTTTCTTGCACAACAGCTTCGAGCCTTGAGAATTCGAGTTTTGCTGGATGTTTGTGGATCCCGCCACCAGCTGCCACCTCTTCAGGAACGCAAAAACAACCCAGAACAAATCTGCAGTTAGAGAACAAGTCTTACATCAGACGCTTGCAAAAGCACGCGGAGCTACGATCCTGCAAAAATGTTAAAAGTGGGCTTTCAACGGCAAGGTAATTGTAAATTTATCTTAATAGAACATTAAACCCAACAACTTCTTTTGCAAAGATGAAGGGCCCCGGCCTGCTGAACTTACAGCAACACACACATGCTTTTGTATAGCCTGGCGACAAAATGAGCCTCTTTAAAATACCAGATATTTCTTGACCATGGAAAACGGCGCTCCCCATCTAATTTACGGCCTTGCTAACAACGTGGGAAACTCATTACAAGAAACAAACAACTGCGGTGCTGCTTGCCACCTCCCGCCTAGCCCAACGAGCCCGTCCTAAACTACTTCCCAACTGCTTCTCTCCTCCGGGAAGGTAAACAGCCCGACGGGCTGATCCGGCGCTGATCCCACGCTGGTCCTGCCTCAGGGTCGGCCCGCTCGCACGCCGCGCTCGAGCGCTCGCTCGCCTTGCCGTACGACGGGGAGGAGATTTGTGGGAGCGGGACAGCTCGTGGGAACGCAGCAACGCTCTCCCCGCGCCCCTGGTTCCCACGGACGGCAGCAGAATATCGCACCGCGTCCCATTTCAGCCGGTCCTAAACCCAAAACGTGACTTGCAGATGTGGCACTTGTAGGCTAAACACAACACAGACCGGTTTGCACGGGCTCTTTAAATCATTGCATTCCCCTTTCTTGGGAAATGACCTGCAGACATCATGACCGTTTTAAGAGAGCACATAAGCTGGATCAGTACTGGTTTCTGAAAAGCTACTTTGAAGTACTTCATACATTAGAGCATACTTGTATCAGCTCCAGAAGAGGAAAAAGCTGCCTAAGATGCAACTAACTCATAAGCTTTCCACTTGAAATCATCCACAGAAACAGCCTGAATATGAAAAACGTTTGAAGGCAAAGCTCGAGCCTCAGGTTGTTGAGTTAAGCTGCTCGCTCACGCTCCCCTGCAGAGCCCGAGCGGGATCGGAGCGCTCGGCCTGCGCTGCGGACCTCTCTGCGTCCCCGACCCCGACAGCGTGAGCTCAGGGCTCCGCGTCAGGGCAGCGAGCGCGATACGCAACCGCAGGGAAAAGCTCTTTCTCAGGCCCTTTCTGGAACTCCATCAAACCGAGCTGCCTGTTGATTTAGCTGCTGATGCGACGTCGAGCGGAGCCAGCCACCAATACAGACAGCCCTGGCGCTGAACCCAGCTTCAGCAACGGTTGCAGCTCCGAGTATTTTTTTTTTTTGCTCTGCCTGGAACCACGTAAATAGCATTTCTGTTTGCTATTAATCCTTTCATGCTTGCGCTTCCCAGAGTAACCGCTGCTGGGAACGGGCTTGCGTGCCTTCAGATGCCCAGGGCTTTCCCGCCAGGCCGACCTGCCAGCCCTGCAGAATGCAAAGCAGCCGCCGGCGCAGGGAAGAGCGGCGGTGTCACCGGCAGGACAACGGGCACAGCACAGGCGTCGAGGTTACGCTGGGGAACGGAGGAAATCGCTGCAGAAAACAGGAGCAAGATGCCAGCGTCTGGAGGTTGATAATCCCTCCACAAACAGACCTTTGTGACTTGTGTTTGTAAGCTAACGGCTATAAAGAAATTCAACAGGCTTTCCGTGAAGTCTCTGCAAACCAGAGATGCTCGGTGATAGCAGTTGCACTTGGGATTTCAGCCACACGCCGCAGGCATAAACTAATATATTCATCACTAAAATTCTGCAGTAGGTACGGAAATAGCTGAAAACATTAAGGAATATTGTTATTCTAAGCTCGATGTTATGCTTTGCTACTCTCTGACCATTTTAATTGCCAGGTGAAGCATGAAGGCAAAGCACGCTCAGAACGATGGCATCGACACCTCTGTTAATGTCAGTCTAACAGTGAGAAGGAGCCCAATTATTACAGCCCCCGAACACCCGAGGCTGGAGCGAGCCCTGAGAGCAGCAGGAAGAAAGGGCGAGGATTAGCAGAGACCATGAGCCGCACATCACCCACAACCCTCGCTAGTTCTGCTCGTTGCTAGAGGGAGGAAAAATAAAGCAGCTGGATATTACAACAGAGAAATCAAGCGGCAGAAACGCAGCCGTGCTTTCCGAAGTGCAAGTTTCATACTTCTGAGTTCTGGAAAAGGACGCGGGCACAGCCTCCGGGCAAAAGCTGCTGAAAGAATGAGGGTGTTGAGACTAGGGTGGAGGGACACCGCATACCTGGAAGGAAACCCAGTTACCACCGGGCTCCGCCAAGACCGGGAGCAGCGGGCTGAGGCTCAAAGGGGATAAATTCAGCTTTAAGAAAAACTGAGAGCCAAGGGAATTGCTTTCTGGAACAGTTTTCATACAAACTGTTACAGTGCATTCACAGGCACCCTAAAGACGAGCAGGATTCGGTCTCTGAAGCACGGCGTTAGCAGAGGCTCCGGGGGTACGGCTGCCAGCACGTGCCAGCCAGGCACCACCCACCCGCAGGTTTTGGGGCGCTCAGGCCAGACCGGCTAGTGACACAGAAGCATTAGTAACGCAGCTGAGCACTAACTGAGTCACCCAGCCACAGGAAACTCCCCGCGTTCGCCGCCTCGTCTCCCCCTCCCCTCCCGTCGTGGGAACGGCGAGGCAGGCGGCGCCGGGGAGAGCCGAGGCCGGGGGACGTGACCTACCGAGCTGGGTAAGGGCGCGAGCCGATGCGCGCAGCCCCAGCCGTGTGAACGGCCTGCGAGCACATCGCCGTGCTCTTCCCCATCCAATAGTAAATACTGGACCGAAGCCATTTTATTTCTCTTGGGGAGACTCCCAGCGTTGTTTTGGCACAGAAACAACGGAGCAGCCGTTCCCATTCTCCAGCTATGGCAGTTTACTCCAACTCCTCTCAAGCTCTCGGCTCACCTACTGTCCCCCTGCCTTTCAGGGTCCCTGAGGGACCACGACTACCCTTTCTGCCCAAGGTCCAAGCTCTCCAAAGCCAACCGGGCTCTTTAAACTGAACTTGTTGGGCCTGTGAACCCTATTTCAAGCCATTCTTACCCAGTAATGCATTTCCCAGATGCGATGCTCAAACAGCAACTGGCTGGAAACCTGTTGTGGTGAAGGCAGCTGTGAAATCCAGCACCTGACTGTGGGAAAGCAGAGGTCATCTCCCCAAAGGCAGTGAAAACAAAGAGGTGGCAACTCATGTGAAGAACGAAGAGCAACATCCCTACCGAGACAGACTGCCCAAAGGAAGCATTGGATCCGAGAGCGACGGGGAGACAAGAGATTCCACCAGCGAAAATAAATGCACCGCGGGTATCCCCATGCGATGCATGCAGCTACTCCTCCACTGCAATTGCAGCATCTCGGTCCTACCCGTCTCAAGTATTTCGCATCACTTCAGGCTGCAATAGAGCAGATTTTTGGTGTTGATCGCGCTCCCGCAGCCCTGCACTCGTCCAAGCTAACCATGGGAGATGAGGGCAGACAGCCCTTATTGCTGCCTCGGACACTGAACCTGAACCCCTGCATCAGTTCTCCCCTCTCCTTTTTCCATGATTCAGCCAAATAGCAAGATATCCTTGGACTGACACGCCAGCTTTGAGAAAATGAGAAGAGCGGGTGCTATTAACGGGCATAACGCGCCGGCTGCTCCCAGGGCGCACTCTCTCCATCCCTCTGGTCTCCCAGAGGTCTGCGACCGTCCCACTCGAAGGGCTTCACGCATCGCTTCAGGGTACCCTAAAATCCCCAGCCCTATAAAGGCCCCCAGCTCCCCAGGCACGAACCTTCTGTGCGAGAGGAGGGATGGGATCGTGTCGAGATGACCCCAGAGCAGCGACGGAGACCGGCACGCAGACAGGCTTGTCTAAAGCGATGCAGCGTGAGATGGCTGGAGGGCAGCCAGGAGCAGAGAAGCTGGGAATGCGTTCGGAGGAGACCTACAGCGCAGATAACTTGGCTGCAGAAGAACGCTTTAGGGGTGACTCGTGATTGCGAGAGAAGATACCGAGAGTAGTTTGGTACCGGTCCATAAAGCAAATCTATTTTGCTGAACCTAAACATCCAACTAAGCAAGTCCTTACTCTGAATTTTTGTGGCAAAGGTGCTCAGCGTTAGAGTCTCGTAGTCTCTTCTCCTCCGCATGCAGAGAAAAATTCACAATCGGGCTGCAGTTCATGGAAAATTGACAGAAGGTGTGTTTGTGTCGCCAAATTTTAGTCCGATATGAACTTAATCCTGAAGGTGACAAGAGGTACAAGGAAAGGAGAAAACTGGAAAAAGCAGGTTACAAAATCACAGCATCTTAAGGTACCTCTTAGGAGACTGAAACCTGAGCAAGGCTGCTGGAGAGGGAGAATCGGGACGTTGCCCCAGATCTTTTTTTGATATATTAAACTGGGATTATGTCAATTATACTAAAAGTCATGCACAGAGACTGCCACAATCTCAAATTTCCCTTGACGATCTGCACACTGCTGATTGTGTTCGATTAAAAACGCAGGGGAGTTTTGCACATGGTGCAGAAATGAAATTCTTAGAAAAGCATTTCGAGCACACAGGAGGGAAGCAAAGGTGGTTTGTAAGCGCGTGTGTGGAAGAGGTGACGAGAAGGGACATTAAATGGTCATCACGGACGAATTACAGACCGTGGGGAAAAATGGGCTAACTCAGCTGTAGTCAGGGACCTTCCGAAGAATCGGCTGTCATTAAGTGGTGCTGGGTGAGCGTCTAAAAAAATGCTTTGAGCATCTCGCTGAGCTCAAATTAGAAGGGGAAAACTGTAAATGCTGTCCTCTTTCAAATGCAATCCAACTTTGAGCAGGGGCTGTTGCATTTGGAAGTGGTTTGTTTTGGTTTTTTAAATACAAGCGCTGGAGACAGGGCACAGATTCACCCGTCAGCTTGACTGCCCGCAGCGGCCCCAGGAAGGGAGCGGGGCAGCCTGGTTTTGTCCAGCCTTCTTCCAAGATGACGGCATTCCCCAGCACGCTTTCCGAGCAAAGGTTGCTGTAACGCCTGCCTGAGCGAACGGTTCGTCACGTCTAGCTCTGCAGAGGCACACAATACAGTTAAAAAAGAAGTGGGTCCTGTGAGTAAGTCACTCTCGCCCTCTGTTCCAGCGCTCCGCGGTGAGCGAGGAGAGCCTCGAGGCGAAAGCACGGACCTGGAGACCCCAGCCTGGGTTCCTGCACCAGCGCTGCCACCGCTTTCCCGCGCGACCCTGGGAGAACAACTGACCTTCTGCGAGGCCGCTGTGAATTTTAACAAAGCGCTTCGACAGAAAACAGCGTTTGTCACAGAGGAGACAGGATTCTTGTCGATGCCGATAAAGCTGTGAATGCGCTTGCACAAGGACCAGCAGCACACCGAAGGAAAGCCTTTGCACAATGCAGAAGTTAACTATTATTCCTCTGGCTCACCCGTTGCAAGATCTCACAGGACACTGCAAAAAGTACTGAGATAATTCCAAACCATTTAAAAACCCACCACGTATTTTGTAAGATACGTTCATCGTTGGCAGGGAGCTAACTAACAAAAAAAAACCGGCTCAGAACATCCTAAAGGTTTGAATTACAGCTTATCTCAAAAGCCCGCATAACGAGTTTGCGGACCGAGTAACCGTTTTTGCTGAACACAAGGTTTTACTACAGAAGATGAGCAAATTTCACCCTGCGGCTGCTCCAACGCAGCCGTGACACAAAAGCCCCCAGCCCCGCGTCAGAGCTGTCTCCCCTCCGACCAAGGTCAGGGGCGGCTCCTTCCGCTGCGGGCAGTCGAACCCGGGAGGGTACAAGCCCAAAAAACGGCATTTCTGCCCCTGAGCTAATCTGCTTTGTTTCTGAAAGGCACCAGGCTTTTGGGGACAGCCCCAAAACACTTGCTGCCATTCCTTCTGCCAAAGCACAACAAGCGCTGGTCATTCCTAACAGATCCGAGCTTCCCAAAGCTTGTGTCCCCAAAGCTCAGCCCACCAGCTCCCCCGCAGCAGCGTTCAGAGCGTGCCAGGACGAAGGCTTTCATCCTAGCAAACGTTTTGTGCTGCTTAGTTCAAGTGCAATAGTTCCGAAAAGGAAAAAGGTTTCTTATAGAGCTTGAAGAGGAGCTTGGGTGTTTAGCTGCTGTCCCACAAAACCTAGGAGTTAATGTGTTATTAGCCACTTTCCTTCAAGAGTGAAGGAAAAATTAAGAAGAGCAGGACTGGTTTGCAGAGGCGAAGGCTTGTAAAAGCAGTTTACGTGACTCATGCTTTTTTTTTTTCCGCACTGAAACCAATGAGAAGGGGCAGCAAGTGCCGTTCAGCACGCCAAGGAATCGTTTCCTTTTGCTGCAGGCTGGCTGCAAGAGGATTAAAATCGGCCACACGCGCCCTTCGCAACTGCTCTGCAGAACCACCCTCTCCTCCTCGCCAGTTTAAAGTCAGGCGCAGAACTCCGCGTCCTGCGGATCTCCGGCGATCTCCGCGCGTCGCGGCGGCCGCGGGTGTGACTTTGGCAGAGGCACCGTCTTTACTGCAACAGGGAAAGGAAAAGGAGAGAAATTACTGGCAGCGCGGGCCACTCCTGTTGGCAGGGCTTTGCAGCCGTAGCAATACTTTATAAGGAAATTTCTTGGACGATGCTGCCTATCCTCCTCTTACCGAGGTTTTTTTGTATTCCGTTGCAGATGCTCCACCAAGTTATTCTTAGCAGGTATTCTGTACAGAACCCAAGCCGTCCCCAGGCTAGGGACTATCTGCAGAAACAGCAAAACAGATTTGAGATCTGCCGAGGAAATAACGCATCCCTTCAGTTCAGAGCTACTGAAGTCGCGACCAGAAGCAGCAAAGACGAGGCAAGTCCCGGGAGATCCCGGCCTGAGAAGCTCCCAGTACAGATGGTGTAGTGCGGTTAAGTCAGGCTTTGTCCAGCCTTTGGCTGTTAACGGTCAGGGACCTGCTGGTATGCTTCCAGAGAATCGATTACATTTCATCATCGGGCTACGGTCATATTCGAATGGAAAGCTTCCAAGGAAAGTTCAAGTTCTTCATTTGTTTGTACTGGGGGTGCCTGTTTCTTCCAGGTCAATGATTTACTGTACCTGGCACGGTCCTGGCCGTGTCCTCGTGGTTACACAGAAAGGCCAGATTCATAAAAACCTACTTATGTCCAGTTTTTAAAAAGATGAAGAATCCCAGCACTGCTGTCTTAGTTCAAGCCCAGCCCGGGCTGGATGCACCAAGTTCAGAATTACATCAAAGGCACTGAGGAATAGGGCGTATTGTCCGTGTTCTGGGGCTGCTGGGGTTTTTTCCCCCCGACAAAGGTTGGTCTGACCTGGGGGACGTGGCTCACCCATTTCCATCAGTTCCCAATAATAAATACGCTGAGGAAAGCAATAGGTAGAAAGCAGAGATGCACTTCAGGTTTAGGAGCACGGCCCCCGGACTAACCGCTGACTAATTTGGCTCTTCCGAGGCACTTTTGCACGCGCGTTTTCCCCGTGGCCTTGCACGGCTGGGAGCGTGCAAGAGCAACGCCGGGAGCCTCCCCGGGTCGGGCTGGCAGAAAAGCTGAATTCTACGGAAAGAACAGCTCACGTAGGAGCTCCTGTGTACAGAGAGCGGAGAAGGAGAAACCCAAAACAGAGGGATATCTCCGCTCCGAGCTGCCATCAAGACTTAAAAAAAGCAACTTTCCTTTCAGGTTTTTAACCGAAATAGCCGAGTGCCTAATAAGCAAACTACGACTGCCTTTACTCAATCAAATGGCATTTGGGGATTCCAGATTAATTCCAGTGAACTACAGCAACAAGCAACTGAAAGTTGCCGATATCCATTTTATTTTAATAGCTACGAACAAGGTTTAAAATGCCAGAGGGCGGGGGCTGTATGTACAACTAATAAAGGTGTCTGGTAGCTTAAGTGATCTGGAGACAGTTCCGGGATTCAGAATTTAAGCAAATACTAAAGAAATGAGCTGGTGCAGGGGAGCAGAGGAATGCTGGCCTCGGGGCTGAGGAATGCGAGCCCGTCCAGACGGCAGCAAGAGAGCAGCTGCGTGCGCGCCCTGCGCTGGGATGGGAAAGCAGCTGGAAATATGCAAAGTTAGTGCTGTTTAGGCACTTCTGCATATATCTATACTTAGAAAAACTAGATAAAGAACAAGCAAACCTGTTTAATGACAATATGCCTATGCAACTCATCTTCCGCAACTTGAAAGCACAAATTCAATGAGATTCAGATAAGAGATTGAGGGCTTTCACACTAGAAAGTCAGAAATCAATTATGGAAACACTTGACAGCTGGATTATTCACCTAAATCCCTTGCACCCTCTCGGCGATTTGCATTTCAAACAGACCGAATTGCGCAGCAGGACCGACCCTTTCCCCACCTCGCCTACAAGTTCACCCAGGACCGAACCGTTCCTCCAGCGAGCCCACAACCAGGGCTTCCTATCTCACCAGAAAACAGAAGGTTTAGTGTAAAAATCACAGTAAGCATTTTTGCACATCGATAGAAAAGTGCTTAGGCAGCTCTAAACTTCAAAGAATTTATTACAAGCCAGGCAAACCTGGTTTAGCGCCTGCCAGCGCTGGGGCTGGCTGACTGCGTGTGACACCGTGAGCAGTGCTAGAGCACCACGGTTTGCTAAAAACCGGAACCAAATCCGATATTTCTATGACCTGCACCATAGATGCCACCGCACCCTCTCATTAAACAGCGACGGGTAACGTCGCGCATGTCCGCCAGCATCTCGCAGGGCGACCCAAATGTCAGGTTTGCTCAGCCGCGTGTGACTAACTCGGTCAGGTCCTGGGCCAGCACCGGGCACCTCCGCCCTGCATACGATACCGTCAAACAATGAAACCGCAGCTCTGCAGCTGGAAATGACCATCAGGATAAATGCACGTTTACCCAGAGTTTAGGTGTTTCTAAGGCAAGGCTGATTTAATCACCCTGGCTGCTTGCCCGTTTGGCAAAGGCAGGACAGAGCAGCAGCTTGCCCACACTTCAGGGACCCCCTTTTTCCTTCCCAGATCAGCGCTCCTCAGCCACGGCTCTTCCAAAAAACCCAGCTTGCTCTCTCAGGCCGAGAAGCAGGAGCCTAGGGCAGCAGGCTCTGTTTACTGCGAGCTGTTCTGAGGAAAGCCCGCGGGGGCTGCTGCCACTGAAGGTTAGCAGCGCGCAGGTGGAGCGTGTGGGAGGGCAGGAAGGACAAAAACCAGAGCCAGTAAGAACTGACTCAGCAACGCTCACCCCCTTTCATTATCTCAGATCTTAAAGCAGAAATGTGAAAATACACTTTCAAAATGAGAAGGCGAGCTGGGGATGGTTTATATAATGCTGCTGGAAGCAGGCAGACGTTTTAACTCGTGCAAGTTCCCCAGAGCACAGATGCATTGGGAAGCTGCAAGTGAAAGACGGCATCGCCAGTCGTCGGGGCTGCAATACGCCGTCAGGGCGCGGAGCCCGTGCCGCTGGGCGCGGGAGGCGGCCGAAGGACAGCCTTCCCACGCGGGAAGGGACGGGATCGCCGCCGGCAGGACGGGAAGGCAGAGTCCCGCCCGGCGCCGCGAGGGCAGCGAAGGACAAAGTCTTGCTCCTGGCTGTCAACATCAGCTCCAACATCCAAACGCCGCGGCTCTGCGGACACCGCGGGGCATAGCGCGTTATCGCTTCCCCTGAAAAGAGCTAAAAAAAACCCACCTTTAAGGAATTAACTATGCCCCAAAACAAATAATACTCAGTAAAACAGGAGTAGCATTGCAATTTAAAAAATACAGGCTTTTTTCCTTTCTTAGATAGGTGAGGAATAGAAGCATCGTCACAGCTGGCGGCTGCTGGTATAAAAGCGAGGCCACCAGGACCGGCTGAAGGGCCACCACGAAGAAAACAGACAAAACCCCTGCTGTACTTGTTTTTCCATCATCTAATATTAGGCCATGTAGGTATTTATGAACCATTCTGCAGCGCGTTCAAGCTAATTCCCAGAAAATCACGTGCCTGCGCAGTGAATTCAAGATTAGGAAGCTTTCCAATGTTTTCTTGAGAAGAGATGTGATCACCATGCAGTACTAACAGCAATTTGAAAATCTGCCTTGTTGGGTGGCTGCCAGATACTGACCCAACGAGCATCTTATTAAGCCTCCAGTCATCGCTTCCCAGCTATTTGTGTCAAACTGTGTGCTCTGAGGCTTGAAGAGTCTAAAGCAACTTCAGATTGGGGGCAGAAAGACAGATATTGGTTACAGAGCCACATTATAAAACATTTGAAGAAATACTAAGCGCTCAGAAATTAGTGTTCATGTAACAACTACGTGACAAGAGCTTCTCTGGTCTACAGCTGCGAGAATAAGTCAGCAGTCATCAGGCCTGAAAGGCTCATTTATTTTCTCTGTTAAAAAAAGAAAGAGTAAAAATGCCACAGACATTTCCAGCCACTGCGGACAATCGGTCGAGATCAATTCCCACCTCCTTCAGCCTCGGACCGAAGGGCGTGAGTCACACTGAGCGGGGCAACACCTCTGCCCAGATCCGACAGCCCGATGGGGGAACGCGCCGGGTCGCTGCACCCTCTAACCCTTCTCCTCCCCGGGATGTACGCTTACAGTGCTCAGGAACCAGGAAAATGCCTGCTAAGTCCGTGTAATGGTGTTGTATTTACTAGAGTCCATGCGGATGCCTGTACGAACAGCCCTGCAGCAACGGGGACAAGAGCTACTGGCCGTGAAGTTTCTTATTTGAACAAGATGAGCTCTTTATGCAGCCTGCCTCCTCCTACTGTTCCCCTTCTGGACAGCTGCTAAGGGCAAAACGCACGCAGTCTGCACCGATTACCTATCTGCAAGGAAAAAAATCATGCCTAGAGGGCAAGGCAGCTGAAAGCTACCCAAAAGCCTTCCTACAAATTTTTGTATGAAACAGCACCTTATTTAGACAATTTGAAAAATGTTCCAGAGGGACACTATGGCTGGGAATTTGCATAATGGGCGTCTACATCTTGCTTACCTAACAGGAGAAGAATCCTGTCTGTCAGTAAGTCTAGACTGCGGTGTTGAATCCAGGGGACCGAGGAATCTCCCGGCCAGAAATAACACCCGGCGCAGGGCAGGGTGCTGCCATCTGCCGACACCCACTGCCGGGCCGGCGAGGCGGCAGGCACCTCGCTTTTTGTAGGCAGCTCTAGACCGGGATTGCTCTGCGGAGCTGGGCTCAGCGCTAAGAGCAGCAAGAAAAGCCATCCTCCTCCTTGCAAAGCCTAAGCTGACTCTTCCAGGCGCTCCAGGAGACCTGCAAGGAGCAGCGTCCCCTCTAGGGCCTCGCTGGGCCGGGCTGGCTGGACCCCGCTGTTCGCTGTAGCTGCAATTAAAGCAATGGCAGCGTGACAGTGCTTCATTAAAATGTATATACATTATTTAATATTAAAAGGCCACAGCAGAACAACAGCTTTCAAAAGTAAAACACTCCAAAGGCTTAGGTGGCTTAAGAGAGACCTCTGCAGTGCAGAGCAGCTCACTGCAGGCAGTTACTCCTGCAGTTTTTCCCACCGAACTGGGTTTTAGAAGATAAGATGCCCAAAAGGCACAAAGGCGTGCGTTTAGCCACCACTTCCACCTCCAAAAGCCTTGCCGAGACACGCACAGAAACCCAGCACCGCTGGCTTTGGAGTCATGTAGATCTCAACTCCTCCGAGCGGCTGCAGCAAACGTCGGTCGCCTCTCCAGCGTCCCCTCCTGCCCCAAAGCAGCGGCAGCCCGGCCCGCTTCTCCCCAAAGCGCCGGCGGGGATGTCCAACGCCTCCCGAAACCGGGGAGGCTTGAAACGCACTCAGCCTCCTGCCCCTTCAGTCCCAACGGGTGCAGTAACAGCAAGCAACGCTCCTTCGCTTCTTTGAAATACAGCACCCTTGATCTAAAGATAATCCATCTCTAGGACAACACAAGTGTGCGAGCAGGATACTCTGTTCTCAGCTACGGGTCTGTCGTCTCACCAAGCTTAAGTTCCTTTACCTTGCTGCTATTTCACACATGGGACGGGAAATATAGGATTTCACAAAGGGACTGCTGATGCCCGGAGGGACTGTGGAGGCTCCACGGCAAGCGCTCACGCCAACTATTACCCTGCGAAGACAGAGGCGACCAGGGAAAGGCGACACCAACGCTCGCGTACCGCAGCCCGCATCCCCTTGTGAAATTTTCAGCTATTGAGTGTTCCAAGCAGCAACAGATATCATTTCTTTAAAGCCTACTGAAAGGATTGCCAAGTATTTCATGTAAGCAGCTGCACTGAAAAGTCAGCATCTGGTGACCAGCAGGGCCATGATGGACAAATGGGATGTGGTTAGACCCAACTGCCTCGCGTCACGCGCGGTGCCGCAGCACTGCCATCTGTACGGCAGGCGAGATGCGAGACCTCGGAAGAAAAAGATGAGTAAAGACAAGGTTGTGTGAAAAACCGCAGGAGCTGTTTTGGAAAAGGAAGCAGTGGAAACGCGCTGGTGAAATGCTGTTTCTAGGAGCCGGAGCAGAGCGAATGCCATGCTTCATCTCACCATCATTTCCTTCCTAAAGTTTACTTGTCCAGTGCGGCCCACCTCCTTTACGCAGTGAGGTCGGTGAGGCTTGCTAGAAAGCGAACTACAGCTACAGGCATCATTCCAGTTTAAATCGAATTTAAATATTGCATTTGGGGGCACACAGGGAAAATATCAACAAAATGGACAAACCGGTCTAAAACTTCCAGAACAACGCTACTGATTTATTCTGTCCTCCGAGATCACACAAAGTTCCAGGGCAATTTACAACAGCACAACTGATATTTAGCTTATTTCTTCTATAGAAAAGTCATGAGGCTTTAATCACCACGCTGCTTCGTTAACTGGAGATTAGTAATTACAGGATTTGTTAGTCAGCACTACCAGACAATGTTTTAGCGTTGATTGTTTGTACAGGGAAGATTGGAACCGACGAGTTAATAATTTTAATGGAATACAAGGTGATTTGCAGGAGCTGTCCTCAGCAGAACGGACAAAAACCATTACGGTTTTGCCTCGTCGCATACTTCCAGAAAGTAACGGCTTCGGTGGGATCAATGTGAAGCCAAAGATGAGAGAAAGCAGCAGAGGACAAGCGAGGCACGCACCTTAAATCACGCGTGGAACCTCCTGCCTCTACCCCGACCCTTCTGCTTACAGGGCAGGGAGAAGACAGGACATCTGCACATCTAACGCTCCAGCACAGAGCAAAACCCCTATTCTACCGAATGAAAAAGCCATCATTCGCAGCATCTCCTGCTCGTGTGCTGCTGGTTAAGACGTACGCACGTTCCAGCAAAGGCTAGATAAAAAAGGAAACTGCACTTCATCATCCAGCTACA
The DNA here is from genome assembly GCA_020745775.1 of Theristicus caerulescens. Lineage (NCBI taxonomy): Eukaryota > Metazoa > Chordata > Aves > Pelecaniformes > Threskiornithidae > Theristicus > Theristicus caerulescens. The sequence goes on from CM036579.1 coordinate 5,229,628, forward strand.
GCAGTTAAAGCCTGCTGCTTCCCTTGGCTCCCAGCAAGAACAAAGGCTCCCACACACCCCCCTCGCGCCTTCTGACTAAGAGGGACATGTCGTCTTTGGAATCTGGAGATCTTCTCCCCTAATTAGGGAGGTGGATTACGGTTACGTAACGAGCAGAACGTCGCTCCGTGTGGGCAGCGCGGAATCGCCAGCCTTCGTCTCCGACCGGCAGGAGCACGAAGAGCCGGATCAGAAGGGCACCTGGGAACGGCTACCGTAGCTGGGCCACCACCGCGCCGGTATCGCCTGCTGCGGCATTTTCCCACTGTAGCAGGTAAAACTTAACCGTCGATGGAAGGCAAACGAACGATGGAACGACACTGCAAGTTGTTCTCGCTCACCTCCTTCCTGCAGCGGAGCAGTTTCGGCTACCGTCTCGTCGGGCGCGCCTGCTGCCGGGGCTCCCCGTTACGGTTCCTTCTGGAAAGGAAAGGGGAATTCAGGAGATCCATCACTGATATACTAAACAGATGGTGCATTATTAATGAAGTTGTAATTTGGAATAATAGATTTTACTCCATTGACTGCAATTTTATCACAGCACTATTTACTTCAGTAATTAGTGCAATAAGGAAGGCGCTGCATTCCCTGCAGTTGTCTGTTTTCACTGATACCAGTTTTCCATACCAAAGAACTCAATGTCCCAGGAACCTTTTGAAATCAACATTGACTTGTTTGCATTTTACAGTGTTTCCAAGCACATCTTTATTTTGTTGCACACAGCAGACACGCATGGACAGGGAACCCACCTTCCCTTGTTTTTATAAATAACAGGCGTGAGCTGGAGGCCACGCTGTGCATTTCGGACACCGAGCCCGAACGGTGCACCTGAAACTGGAGATAACTAATGCCTGGCTACTGGACCAGAGCTCACTTGAATATTCTGCTCCGGATTTCACCGCAGTCCAACTACCGGACTACAGTCAACAGATGCGGAGCGTAAGTCCCCCATGGTGGGAGAGGTGTTTGCACCCTCGTATTTTTGGGGGGGAACGCTGTACAGCAGCGTTTAGCAGAGAAGCCGGGGGCCCTCTGGCTAAACACAGCCATACTGGCAAGCTTTGTTTTCAAGAAACACGCACAAAAAAAAAAAAAGGTCTAGGAATGAGCTGGCCTTAAGCAAGCATTAAAAACACCCTGAGAAAAAGCGAGTCGTGTTTAGCTTTCTCACATGTTGGACGCTGCCCTGCCACCCCGCGTTCCCCGGCTCCGCGGGACGCCCTCCTTCCTGCTTACCAGTAAGGCATTGCTCAACCCTCTCCGGTCAGCCCCGCTCACCGCGCTGAGGCCAAAGCTGCTGTGAGCGAGCGCTAGGGATTGATTCCAAGAAACCATCTGAGCTGAAATCCAACCTTGCTTGTTTTCTCCACTTACTCTCTGAACACAAACAAGTTGTTGTTTTTTTAAGGGAGTAAAACCCACGTCATTTAGTCTCCACTGGGTTTTAGGCCATGGCTTGCCTTGCCCCTTTCACCTCTCTCTCCCTCAGATTTCAGTAAATCAAAGGGTGAGAAATAGCCCTCTTGCCAAAACGATCATTTTAAAATCAATTTTTTTTTTGAGAATAGCAATTCTCACAAATACCATATTCGAAACAAGAGTGGCAAACGCCAGCTCTCCACACAAAGGTGAGAGCAAGAGAGAAAGCCGTACTATGAAACAGAACTTGTGTTAGGTTAGGAGAGCAAGGGGCCAAAGAGGAGCATGGGGTAAAAGCACAAACACTTCAGAGCCAGAGCAAACGGCGCAGGGTTTGCAACCGGCCTCTGAGCCCGCCGCCGCCGCCCCATCCCTCCTCCGGGACCAGCAGCCCAAGCTTTCCGCAGCATCGTCCGTGCGGCAGCCCCGGACCCCGCGGGGCTTCGGCCGGAGCTGAGCTGCGCCGGGCAGAGCGGCGGAGAGGAGCCAGCGCCTTCCTCCCGGCCCCAAAGAGCAAATGCCAAAGCTGGGGCCTCGCTCATTGCCATCATTCCTGCTGCAGCAGCAGGGGCCCACCCCGTCCCCCTTCAGAATTCGGTAATAAACTCGAAGGGACTGAAATTCAGGGGATTTTGTCCACCGAGCGGCATGCCCCTCCCAAGATAAAGTACGGGAGACAGGCAGGGAGCACGCGCAGGACCGCGGAGCTGAAAAACAAGTGCAGCAGCATCTGAAAGGTCCCGCAGGTGAGAAAGGCCACCGGGAAGAGGGGAAAACAAGTCCTCAGGAGCAGCGCTTCCGGCGATCCCCTCGCTCTGCCTCCAAGGAGGCATCCCCATCCCAAGGAGACGCGGCTCCTGCCTCTCCTGCAGCGCGGGTTAGCAAGCCTCCGCAGCGAGGGGGTGCGATGAGCGGTCGGGAGGAATTTCAGCCCTCGGAAAGTCACTAGGACGGTGTGCCTTTTGTAAGGGGAAGGAACGAAGATGACTTTCCCAATACCCTGCTAATTGCTGCCAAAGATGAACTTGCCCCCATAAATCCCAGGCTGCGCTGAGCCAGCCTTCAGCCGCAATCCCCACTCCATTGCCTCCCAACTCTTCCAGCTATACGGGATTTCATGGTGTGAAAAAATAATTACGGCTTCTAAATTGCACACAGATTTAAATAGCAAGTGGCTTGGCCCCGGGAAGTATGTGCAGTTGTTTAAGTGCCTCTGGTGCTCCGTAAGAGCTGATAAATGCCAAGCTGCTACGGGAATCAGCCGCCACCTCCGAGCTGCAGGAGAGCGCTCGACGCCTCATTTAAAGAGAAGCCACCCAAAATCAAATCTACCTCTTGACCAAATGAAGTCCCGAAGCTGTAACTACAGTGAAAACCTGAAACGACATTACACGCTCTCTGTATTTTCATTTGCGTTGTTCTTCCTTGAACTTTGTCGATGCACCTGCCTTCTTGATTGCTCGCCCTTTCCTTTTGTTTTAAAAGCAACACAGGGACTCCTGGGCTGCCAATTTTTACATTTTAAATCAGCCGCCATTTGAAGAGCTGTTCAGGTTTTCTGCAGGCACTACTTCGAGGACTACTCCAGAAGCGGAGCAGCGGGCTGGGCAGCTGCAGGCGGTCCCTGAGCAGCTCCCATGCAGCAGGCGGGACCCCCCCCACCCCGCCACACGCCTCTGGTTCTGCAGGGACGTGTCACGCCCCGTCATCCCGGACCGTCCATCTCCGCAGCGCTGGCTTGTGGCCTCTGCAAAGCTGGGCAGGAGACGTGCCTGCAGGCAGGCCCATTGCTGGAAGGCGACCTGCGAGGCTGCAGCGACGCGCTGCACGGGCCAGCACTGCTGCAGGAGCAGCCTCCCCCTCCTCCGCTTTGCAATCGGTGCCAGCTCTGCAGGCACCCCAAACTAGGCCCGATTAGCACCATCGGCACTTCTCCCGCACAGACTTTGGAGCTGGCAGTTAGCACACGAGGAACAGTTTGCAGCAGGGGAAAAAACAACCCAACAACTTTCCAGATGAACACAATACCATCTTTGGCTTTCCGCAGAAACGAGCCTTTTGTTTATAGGCTTGCAGAAGCTGACTCCAGGGGCCGGTCTGTTCTTGCTCAAAGAGGGAAAACAAGCCTGACCTCAGCCTGCTGGAATAAACTCTGCCCCCTCCTTCCTTCCACGCTTCTCCCGGTGCAAAGGTAAAGAACACGATACCCGGCAGCGTGACCGAGCTCGCCGAGCAAAGCGTGACCGCACACACTCAGTCAGCAAACGCTGACATCGAAAACAAGACCGCTAGAGCCAAGGCGGTAAATTAACCGGAGTGCTGCTCGTCAGGCCGCGCCGGCCGGCGCCTCCCAGCTGGCGAAAGGCCTCCGGTAAGTCAGCTGGCCCCCGATACACGGCGTACAGCACTCGCTGCTTAGCACATAGCTCCCCGCAGGCCCGCTCCCCTATCTCCCACTTGTACCGTTTCCTACGCCGCCGATAAGCAGGCTGCAATTTCCTCCGGGCGGATATTGCACACCAGCACTCGCTGGCAACAAAGCCTGAACAGAGAACCTAAAAGTCGTCGTGCAAGACTCGGAGTGGCTCTACCACTCTCATTAGAAACAGCTACTCGTCATGGGAATTTGTCACACCAACACGTTTGGAAAAAACCCTTGTCTTGTTTGGACCTTCTTGACCTATGCCCTCCTCACGGTGCGGGCCAGAACCCTTTGCTCAAGCCCGCTCTGCAAACATGCAAGCGCTTAGCAATGCAAGTACCAGCGCTTTAAGAGATACCTTGAGTGACTGCGGGCAGCAGGGAGGGGAATTCCTTTCCGAACTAACTGGAAGCGGCAACAGTTGGTAATGCAAAGCATCTCCCAGGGCCGGAGCCTGCAGCTGCCGGATCATCCATTCCAGCCCACCAGAAGCCCCGCGGTGCCAGGAACTCCGTGGGAGGCAGTCTCTGCAGCAGAGCCTTTCCACCAGGATCGTCCAGCTCACCGGCAGGAGGAACTTGCTGTGCTTCCCTCGGACGCTCCAAGATCCGGCAGATCGTGGAGCAGGCAGGCGGCCGAGGCTATCAACTATTCCAACTGTGATTAGTAAAAAGTTCTATGAAAGATTAGAGAGAAACTTAGGAATACAAGATTCAAAACCTCACCCTGCTGTAGCGAGTGACTGCTGATTGTGTTACGAGTCCTTGGGATTTTTAAAGAATCCTTGAATATGTGGCAAAGCGTAAAAGTCAAAGACGCTGCATTCATACGGTGAACAAGACACCAGCCTTTGCAAATGAAGGGCGATGTGCAACATTCTGGACAACCTGACTTATAGAATCACAGAATTGTTAAGGTTGGAAAAGACCCTTAAGATCATCAGGTCCAACCATTAACCTACCACCGCCAAGGCCACCACTAAACCATGTCCTCAAACTTGGGGGTTTCAAAGTGAGAACTAGAGAAAACTGCATTTGCGCAGGCTCTAAAGGCTAACTCCAGCCTGCAGCCTGCTCGTTTTGCGATCGGAGTTCACAGATTTCGAGCACTGAAGAGCCCGTGCATTTTAGAAAAAACAGAGCCAGCCAGCATGCGGTTTGTGCAGAACGGCCTCGATATTCCCCTTCCAGGAGGGAGCCCTGCTCCGATCCGAGCAGCGTGACACAGCTCAGCGGCGGGGCTGGTCCGGAGCTCCGGCCTCCCTGGCCCGGTGGACGGCGCAACCTCGTCAGCGCCATTAGGTAACGCAGAACACCTCATGGCAAACGAAGCTGTCAAATAGCACAAGATGCCCGATGGATCCCTAACCGAGGAACTCGGGAACTGTTACATGCCGTACCACGGGGCTAAATTACAGCATTCCTGGCAGGTGCTGCTGACCGACAGATAACGCACCGACACCGAGATGCATCAGCACGGGACTGTGATTCAGAGCAGTGCTGCAATTCCGAGGTAACGACCTGCTGTGCAGCATCGCGCATCTGCAGGGCGCAGAGCCACGCCAGACCTTCGGGTTCCCCCGGTGCTGATGTGTTAGTGAAGTCACAGGCAGAGAAACGCATTGCTGAAGGTGAAGTTGCTCAGATCACACTTGAAATTAAATCAGCTTAATGGGATAACCAACGCCGGCCTTAATTGTGCTACTTAGCACTAACAGGCAAAAGATCGGGGTCCAGAGGCAGACTTTGTCACGTCTCTAAAAATATATACCTATAAATAGTAAATCGTTATCAAACTGCATCTGGACAACCACTGCAAAATATCCACGGTAAAGAGAGGGCTTGTAAAGCGTAACTTTCCCCCATTAATTCCTCCAAGGGATGAGCAGATTCTTTTTTCCCTGTCCACAGAACTCCTGCCATTTTCCAGCACACGGCCCAGGATTTTTGCTAAGTAACAGCTGCCACAGCCAGTGCACATTTGCTTTTGGAAGCAAATCGCTAGTTGTGAAGTTGCTAGGAAGTCTGTTCTGGCAACTCGCTCTGGAACATTTTTTAAGTCCTAAAAAGGGAAGGCTTGGAGGAGAGGCAAGCAAAAGGGGCCTTCCCTATGTCCCGCAGTGCTTCACACCTCAAGGGATCTGCGCTTCAAGCTCGAGCGCCCCAGAAAGCATTTGACGGGCCCCGTGGTACTACACGCGTAGCTACAGTGCCTCCGAGGGCGAAGCCTGACCCCAGCTGCTCCGGTGAAGCTCCGCTCCTTCAGGGTCCCCGAGCAGAGCCGTGGGAAGCGTCGCCAGCAGCCGCGCTGCTGGAGGACGGAAAGCGGCCCGGCGCCCCGGCTTCGTGCACAAAGGCGTCCGTGCGTGAGCGGTTTCACGCGGGGGAAGGAGCAGCTCTAGACCACCCAGCCCTGTGGAAAGAGAGTAACTCGTAACTGAAGTTTAAGTGTGAAATGCCTTCAACACTCATCGATCTGAGGAGGAGCGGAGGTGAGCGAGGCTGGCTAGCACGGAGCGACGCAGCACGGGACACGGGCACCATATTTACCGACCCGGCCACGGCGCAGCAAGCCGAGCCGCTGCTGAGCAGCCTGGGTATTCAGGACAGCTACTACACCATCACGCATTCCTACTCGGGCTTTGGTTTTCCTCTGAGCAAAAGAGGAAAAAGTTTAAAATAAACCCTGCAGACAGCAGCATTCCATTTGCAAGAGTTCATTCTTTAAAGAAACGGGACAAACCAATTCCTCGGTAAATATTCGGGGTTACAACTCCGCTTAGCAGTATCTCGTTAAACACTTCCAAGGTTTTAGAGAGCCAGTCGTACGCTCAGGACAGCAGTCCATGGAAATAACAGGACCTATTTCAGCAGTAACAGAGCTATTTTTAAAGGTTTTACTTATGGGATGCCAATTTCCTGAAGCTGTTTGGAAAATTAAATTTAAAAATGTACAAACACTAATGGAACAAAAATGTGCTGTAGCAACGGCCTTCTTTGCTAGGAGATACACTAGATATGTTTCTGGACTTTCCAACTTACTTTCATCCAAAAAATCACCTTTTCCTCCTTTTAGAGGACAAATTAAGAATAGCAACAAAAAAAACCTCTATGTCTGCAGCAAAAAATGTTTGCTTATAGAGAAAGCTTATTCCTAAAAAAAAATTCTTCCAGTTTTAGCAGATGCTTCCAGCTGTTACAAACAGATCAAACCAGTGACAATACACTTCTTTACCCCAAGGATGCTTAGGTTTAACAGAATTAGATTAGCTCAATGCCTCTGCCAGGCGAATAAGCGATACAAGAAGTCCTTTTATGTCGCTGACAACCTCCTAAAAATTGGAGGAATTTTAAAATGTACACCAACTTAACAACTGCTTGCAACAGGAAGAGGAGGTGAAAGAGTATCCAGCTGAAGCAGAATGCATTACACTGTGAATACCAGGGCGAAACACAGATGGGATGCTGAGGTTTATAATTCTTAAAGTGCCATTATAAAAGTGCGCAGGCATTTGCTTTTAAATATTATGACAAGCAGCTGAGCGGCATAAAGTACAGCTATTTTCATAGGCTGCACCAACACTTCAGGAACTGTTCCAGTAACGCAAATACTAAACATCAACAGGCTGCTCACTTCAAATAACTAAAAACCCCCACAAAAAAAATAATGACCAACTAGCGCTGCTTCCACGCTAGCAATAAAGCGCTCCCCGGGGAGGGGACCTTCCCCTTTCCCACCAGATGGGTGAAGTTCACCTCGCTCTGCCGTTAGAGAAAGCGAGAAGGGAAAGACGACACATGTCTCGAGGAGGGATTTAGAAGCAAGGTTAATAGTTTTAAATGTGAATGTTCCTCCTGGGATACGTTTTTCTCTCAAAGCAACTTCTGAGGTTATTTCAGTGTGCTCCCATGTTCTACAAGTGCCCTATTTTCTAGGGGCTATCAAGCGATTTGATACAGTCAATTAGTAAAAAATCTAAACTTAATGAACCCTGGGAAACAGGGCGCTCTCGATGTATCAGCGATTACCGGGCCAGGGCAGCGTCGTTTCTGCAGGACGTACGTCACCAATAAAGGTGCCTTCGTGTAACTTTAGGAACTGGGCAGAATTGACAGGATTAAAAACTGCTTCCTAAATACCAGCGAGGTGCTGCGAGAGCCCCGACCGGCAGCAGAGAACTGCTGGTTGTTCCCCACGCAGAGCTGAGCGAAACGGAAGGGTTCACAAATGGGTCCTGAAAACAGAGGCCAAACCCAGCGGTGACAACTCGGTCACAGGCCCTGCTGCAGAAAGAGCTTAAAAGGGAAAACAAGCACACAGGGCTGGGGAGGGATGCATGCTTCCGTACTTCGGTAAAAATCTGCCTCTCTAGTGAGCAAAGATTGCTTTTGAGATGGAGACTGGCACAAGCGTTTCCTGTTTGGGGCCCTAAGGCAAAATATTACAATATAACAACCTCCGTTAGTTTTCCTTTTTTTGTTTTTCTCCCCAGTTCCTTCTGTTTTGAATTAAGTCTCCAGTTGACTCTGACTCACAGCAAAGCTCCACGCTGATCCCACGAACATCGTTCCCCTCTTGGAGGAGACACCAAGTTCAAAAAGTAGGGCAAAATGACGCAAGTGGGACCGACGGGGGACGTTTTTTAGGAAAGTGAGGCAAGAGGAAGCGCTGCCGTATCCCTGCCCCGGGCCGGGGAAAGGACCAATAGTCACACGATGATATACAGCTCCTAAGACATTTGCTAACGAGTCTGCCAGTCAATTACTCATTTCGAATGGTTTCAAGGACTCGGGCTGTCCCAGCGTTCGGGAGACCAACGCCGTCTCTCAGATGACGAGCAGAAGGCGCGCGCCGGGCAGCTGATGCTGCGTGGTCCAGCTGCCAGGGACACACTGCCCTCTCTTGGAGACTCCAAAGCCAGCCCCAGGGAAGGACGCTGAAGACCAACGCGCTCCTGGCATCTGTTAACAAATAATTGCTGCCCAAGAGGCAAGTCAGAGGCAACAAGCAACTCTGCTAACGCTCCCCTGCCCGATGCATTGCTTTGAGGATGGAAGTGTGAAAGCCTTTTGGAAGAGCTGCTCTTAAGGTAGGTCAGTTTTAACTAATAACTTTGAAGGTACCTTTACACCATCCTGTCAAAACTTTAACCTTTTCACCTGGAATTGCATGGCAGATAACGCATGTGTCCTGGTTTCGGCTGGGATGGAGTTGGTTAAACCACGACAGCATGGCACAACTGTGTCTCCCCTGGAGAATATTTTAACATCTAAGGAGCGGTGATACTGTGATATTGTAACGGTCATCACAGAAAAAGAATGTAATTCAGAAAAACCATTCCAACTTCCAGGCAACAGCTACGCGTTACCTTTCTGTGTGACCTTGGGGCAATTTCAGACACTTAACGCCCTACCTTGGTCAAACTGTCGCTAAGGGGACTGGGAGCATGCTGCTGTTGCATTGGCACTACTCACCTCGTTATATCCCTGATACCCCAGATACCCCTCCTTTGGGGAGTCAAGGATACAAAGAGGTGCGATATTTAACTGCGAGGCAGGAGAGAGCGTTCGGACGGCTTTGTGGCGTACTGCTGCATAAACATACCTGCTCAGAGAGTGTTCACACCGCCTTCTTCAGCGCAAAGGCAGATGCGCTCTCCGGCTTGAAAAGAGGACAGCTCTCCTAAAAAAGGAAACGGAGAGAGTTTTCAGCAATTAAAACGTTCCTGCAGGGAATGCCTGCTACTCTGAACATCAGGCTTTGATCCGACCAGCTGACGCACCTCCCGCCTTTTATTTTTTCCTTTAATGAAGGCAGACGTAGTAGCCATACGGCTACAAAGACCCGTTTTACACTGACAGACCCAGGCACTATTTCCTCCCTGCTTGAAACCAGGCTAGACTTGGCTATCACAGAACTATTTAAAGTCACCCAGTAAGCCTGAGGGACGTGCCACATGGACGCGACGACAGCAGCGGCGCAGCTCCGATGGCCGGCCAGCTTTAGGGCTGGCTCCCGCCAGGGAGGCAGAGCACCTGTCCGCGCTGGGTGCAATTTCATATCCGAGTCTGAAGATGGCTCCGTCGGCGCGAGAGATGCCATCCGCTCGTGCCTCCCCGGGCGGGAGAAAAAAATATCATTAGGCACACAAAGAATGCAGAAATATTCAGAATGCTTAGTCAGCCATCAATCACATGTTATTTGTCATATGCTGACAACAACGATGCGGTGAAGGCAAGGAAGCAGGCACATACGCGCATTATGTATTTCTAAAGATGTAAGCCTGCGATAGAGAAGCTGCAACAAAAGAAACTAGAGAAAAATAGCTTGAGCAACTCATGGAAGTCAAAAAGATAAAGAATGACAAAGACAGATTTAACTAAAGAAAGGGAAGAGGAAGGCATATCTGCAGCATTTCATTTTCTGTTCCTCCCCACAACGATCAAATTAAAAAGCCCACACACTGAAATTAAGTACAAGTTAAAGGGGAGCTGGAGATACAGTCATTCAGAATCGCTGTTTAGGTTAGGAGAACTGCTGCATTGCATTCCTTTGTCAGCGGCAGATAATGAAATCTGAAAAAGAAATGCGGAATTTGGACCCATCGCACAAGAGCCAGAAGGAAAGGGAGGAAAGCTTTGGTAGGGGTTTACCCCGCGGGACCCGAGGAGCTCCGGCTCCACGAACACCGCCCTGCCGGGCACGAGCGACGATGGCAGGACACGAAAGCGGCTGCGCAAAGATGCCGAACCCTTTGCTCCACGGCCTCACCACAGCTACAGCCGCGACGCTGCCCTCGCACGCACACGGCCCACCAAGGTTTAGACCCCAAGAGGGTTTTTTTGGTTTGGTGTTTCTTTTCAAACACAAAAAGCAGAGCTTGGTGAGGGCATGTGCCCAGGGCCCCATTACAGAGCTGCGCCTTCCTAATGAGCCTTTCTTCAGCAACCTTCACAATGTTTAATTTATACCTTTGAAACCACCTCTGATAAAACCCTGGCTCCACCGACGTCAAGCAAGATTCGTCATTGACTTAAGGGTAAATATCCTCGTCGCATTTATGTTTACATTGCGTCGTGTCCGAAGCTCCAGATAGGACTTTAGCATTTAATTCACGATGACAGGCAGTCGCCTCAGCACTTCCAACAGCCAGCCCGCCCCTGCGAACGGGCGGCCACCGAGACCCCTCCGAGGCCTGACCCCAGATGAAACCCTCTCCAGCTATTAGAAGAGCAACATCCTATTCATGCTGGAATATTTAACGGCAGAGAGCACAAAGGGAACGGAGAATATGAACGCTGTTATTTTAGGTAAAGCTTTTGCAAGCTTGGGTTTCCTTTAAGGTGCGATAAAAACAATTGGGTAACTACAGCTGGTGCTGCGAGGGGCCACAGGGCAACAACAGGGCTGCTGCCGGGGCCCGGCCTGTTTTCATGGCAACAGCACTAAAACAGATGCTGCAAGCTCTGCGAGGGCAAGGAGCTGCAGAGCTCGTTTCTAGAGGGAACTGTTTAATGTCTAATCATTAACAGTAAAAAACACCCTAGATAAAAGTCAGCTAGTGATAGACTAAGCCAATGATGCATTTCACGTCGGCAGAGTCATTACAGTCACCAGGAAGCGCGCGATGTTTGCTTGTTCCTGTTATGGCTCTGCCGTGTTTCCCCTGCAGAGGGGACAGCTTCACAGGAAACAATAGAAATTAGAATTAGAAATAGGCATTTATTTATTCTTCGAACCTCTCTCATCCAAACAGCAAGAGCATTCGCTCCAGCGCGCTGAAGGCAGCAAGATCAGACGTGCTCGCACACATTGGGGCATTTTAAGCTGCTGCTGCCATTAAAAACAAGAAGCAGGAGCGGCGGCGGCGTTGTGGGCTTGCTCGCCACAAGGACTGCAGAGTTACGTAGTCTGAAAGGTGCAAACTTCACATGTGTCGACCCCATGACTTGCCTGGTAAGGTCGGGAGGGCAAACCAACCCCCTGTGCGCCTCGGGACCCTGTTCTGTGATAGAGCAGCACACTGGGAGTCCCGCAAGAGATGGAAACGGAGCTGCGTTAACCGTCCGCTGCCTGTGCGGCACGTCTGCCCCGTGGAAGAGATGCCAGACGTCCCGTGCTACACGCCTGGACCGGGACGGGCAGGCCGCAGGCACGGTCGCAGCACAGGCGCTGTGCAGCCCAGCCGTGCATTGGCACCAGTCTCCTACCTGCAGCTTTGGAGCATCATCAGCTGCTGCGGCTCTGACCTGGCTGTCAGACAAAGAGGGGCACCGCTCAGACGACATGCGAAACGTCAAGTCCTCTTACCCTTCCAAGAAATCTGCTGCATGAAGGCACCCGCTAGACTCACTCCAGTCCAGCCCACGAGGCATCAATATCTACCAGCCCGCGTACTGGAACAGAGAGGCGTTTGTTCCCTTTCGTATCAACCCTACTCTCTGGGCTAAAATCCAGAGACGACCGCTGAGAGCAAAACCCCTCGGCTGCCGACGGGGCCGGAGGTTCCCAGCCCCTCCTTCCACGCGCCTCCGTCCGGGGGGCGTCCGCCGCGAGCCCCCTCCCGAGAAAGCCTCCGAAGCTGCAGCTGGAGGGGAGGCAGGGGAGGTTGCTGCAGCTGGAGCCCGATGAGATAACACGTGAAATAAAACAGGACTAAGCCAGAACATTTTAAATTGACATGAATTGTTCTTTTTCTTCGCTGCCAGAGGTACACAGACTCCATGGATGAGTGTGGAGAAAGCCTGCATCAGAAGCGCCATCTGCATCATCCTCACTAAACCCTGCCTTTTGAGTACCTTTATTGCTTCACCCCCCGGCAAAAAAAAACCAAACCTGTTAAAACAGACCTAGTGTTCAAAGGCAGGTTCTAAACAAATTAAAGTGTAAAAAAAGTCTAAAAGACTCCATGAAAAAGGCAGCAGCACGTCAGCAACCACATCGGTCTCTGCTTCCTGAAGCTAAACCATCGCTCTGTCCCCCAGGCGATAACCCCGGGCCTGTACCCAGCGGCGAACGCCGTGCGCTCTGCCAGAAGATGCCTCCGCAGCACCAGGCATCCCCCGCCGGCCACGCGGGACTCGCTGCCCTTCCACGAACGCGGGGATGAAAGCCCAGGCGACGCGGCACGGCACCGTCCCTGCCCAGCCGAGCCGCAGCAGCAGGTAACAAAATGGCAATGCTTTGGACACGCAGCTTCACACTCTGGAATATTAAGAAAAATTACTTATGAGATGGCACCACAAAACAAAATGTGTGTTCACTGGGTTTTAACAGAGCCGGTTATCATTTGGTCTTAATCTCCAGCCCCTGTATTTATAGCAAAACTACTCACATAAAGCTTTGCTGTGCTTGACAGCATCACAGAAATAGGCCTTTTTTAAAAAACGTATTTAGAAAAGGGCATCCGAATAATACTTTATTAAATAACCCTTTTTTGTATCTTCTATCGAAAGCTTCTTAAGAAGCAACAGTTTGCTTCCCTACTAATCTGGTGTTGTAAAGAAAATCTCAACCGCCCCGTTACAATCATGTTGGCGCTCCTAAAAATCTGCAGTCGGAGACTCGGGAAGTTCTTGAAATCGTTGTCCCAGAGCCAGAGCATCGCTGCTGCCCTGCCCGGGAACCCCCTTCACCCACACCAGGGTGAACGCCAGCCGTGCCGGTACCTCGGGTCCCTCCGAGCCTGCTGAGCGTGTCGCAAAGCCACTGGGATTAATGAAAATCATCTGAACCTGCGTCCCCCACGCCGGACCAGCCCTGGCGGCAGCTCGGAGTGAAGCTCCGTCCACCGCTGAACACCAAGTACGGTTCACCTCGTACAGAAGATGACAGCGGGAGTCCACAGCATCCCGAGAGCCAAACCGGCTTGTGGCAACGTGATTTCAACTCTGCTCTTAGAGCTACGCACAGCGGCGTGGCTGTCCTCGCTCAGAGCAGCTAACGAAGCCTGAATTGCATGGACAATCCTCGCAAGACCGGAGCGGCAACCGCTATTGGCAGAAAATGGAAAAAGCCTTCAACTGCTCCAGAAAGCCCACTCCTAACGAGATCTGCTTCAGTGTCCCCTAAGCCAGGAAAGCAAACTAATAATATTTATAGAAAGGGATTAGAGCTGAATCTTCTGTGAATCTGGTCATGCACAGAAACAAGCAAACTCTCATTCCTGGAGAGGCACTTGCCAGCTCCTGGTGAAAGAGGTCACGAATTTATGAGCTCTCACTTACGAATCCATTCTTTCCGAGCACATTTATACAGCTCGCAAAACCCTGAAAAGAGCACTTGGCGACAAGTCTGCCCGCAAGCGCTCTGCTCCCCGAGCTCTTCATCGTGCTCGTTCCCTGCGGTCTAACGGAACGCACGCAGGCATTGGGGACGAGTATTGGATCGCGTAACAGGTTCACCCGCTCCTGAACTTTCTACTCCAACAACTAGTTCCACAGCAGCCCTTTAAATCGGGATGCTAACAAGGATAACGCCGTTAGCCTGGAAGGAAGGTGTAAGAACCGAGAGCAAGAGCACCGTCAACTTTCATCCTCCTCTATTTTTCTTAGACAAAATTAAACACCGCTAGTGAAAATGGTTTTTTACTTTGATAATCTCACCTAAGTTTGTCCACATAACTATGCAGGCCCCAGGGCGAAGTGCCTAGTATTTTAAAATGTAAAACAACCCAAATTTTAAGAATTCTCCAATTTACAATTGCCTGGTGGCACCAGCACTTGGGAGAGGAAATACTCCTGGTCGGATGCAACCTGCAAGCAAGCTCAAGTATCAGCCAACATTAAGAACAAATCCAGAAGATGTGGACAGAAGCCTCTCAAACACTGTTAGAGGATTAAGTGGAAAGCGTCCAAGACCATCCTTCTTCCCACCCAGCCGTTACATTTTATTTTTAATCAGCACAAGGCTACAGGTGAAGCCAGCAGGTCCCTCGTCTCTTGAGTCTGAAGGAATGGGAATTTACGGTGCAGTATCATTCACAGCAAGCAAGCGGCCAACAAAAGACGGAGAGAAACACAGAGCCAACAGAGAGCCCTTTTGCAGTGATTAAAAAAAATACTGCATTTGATTAATTTTTACCTTGTATGCACTTAAAAAAAATTCAAGTAGCATTTGGACACCTTCTCAACAGAAGTCAGCCGCAGTGCTCTGCCTGCCGGGCCAAAACCCGAGCCACGGGCAGCAGCGCTCGGGTTCGCGCGATACAGTCGGTCCCCGCAGGACCGGGAACCCATAATTACAGCACATCACAGCAGTCCGCACATGGGAAAGACGAAGGAGGAAGGCTTTATTTATGCAGGGGACAACAGCTTCAGGGATGACATGATTAAATCAAGGAAAAAAGGCTAAATGCAGAAAGCTAGCAGATTCAGGAAGCTCTTAAAAGAAAAACAGCTGCACCAGAGACTCTTTGGCTTCTCAAACTACAGGAAAAACGCCTGCGCGCGGGAGGACTTTGAACCTGAAATGCCCCAGGAGCGCTCGCCAGGAGCCTCACGGTTAAAAACTCAGAAAGACGCTGAAGTTCATAACCTGCAGCAGCGGCACCAGCACCCTCCTGCCAGCCCGCGGCCCCTCCCTCCGCTCGCGCTGGTGGCCAGTTTCCTACCCCACCACCCTTCGCTTTGTTGAGCTCCAGCGAGATTTCCTGCCCCTCCGCCAGTCCTCCCCAAGCGCTCGCCCTGCAGCCCTTCGCATCCTGAGGGCCAGCGGCATCCTGGCTTGTATCAGGAACGGTGTGGCCAGCAGGAGCAGGGCAGGGATCGTCCCCCTGTGCTGGGCACTGGTGAGGCCGCCCCTCGAATCCTGTGCTCAGCGCTGGGCCCCTCACCCCCAGAAGGAGATGGAGGGGCTGGAGCGTGGGCAGAGCAGGGCAGCGAGGCTGGGGAAGGGGCTGGAGCACAAGGGTGGGGAGGGGCGGCTGGGGGAGCTGGGGGTGCTCAGCCTGGAGAAGACGAGGCTGAGGGGAGCCCTCATCGCTCTCTGCAACTGCCTGAAAGAAGGCTGGAGCCGGGGAGGTCGGTCTCTTCTCCCCAGGAACAAGCGATGGGACGAGAGGGAACGGCCTCAAGCTGCGCCAGGGCAGGGTTAGGTTGGGGATTGGGAAAAACTCCTTCCCCAAAGGGCTGTCAGGGCCTGGCACAGGCTGCCCAGGGCAGGGGCTGAGTCCCCATCCCTGGGGGGATTTAAAAGCCGGGGGCTGTGGGGCTTGGGGACATGGGTTAGTGGTGGCCTTGGCAGTGCTGGGTTAGCGGTTGGACTCGATGAGCTTAAGGGTCTTTTCCAACCTTAACGATTCTATGATTCTGTGATCTTCCCCAGGCTGGCAGAACTTCCCTCCCAAAACCAGGGAGCAGCACGCTTTTGCATCGGGGCGGTTTGCCTGCAGACAGATTGTATTTCACCTACAAAACAACAGCGTACACAGTTATTAGGCAACCAGCCTCTCCCAGCTGTTATTTACTGAAGAGAGTAGGAAGTGGTTCCTCTCTCGAGCTACAGCTAAACCACAGCAACTTTTAATTTTTTTTTTCTTAATGCAGTACGAAGGGAGCGCAGTAACAGTGCGCCAAAGAGATGCACACAATACATCTCCTCTGTTAGTTGACAACCCTCTTCTATTTCGGGAATGTTCATCTGCAGGTGGAATTGGATTTATGTTCCCATGACTGACAACACAACTCACTCGACTCTGCTCCATCCCGGCCTATGGCAGCTGCTGCTATTTTGAGCACTCTGCTTCTCCAGCGCTGCCGAGCAATATTATTCCAAAGGTGAGGACTATTTCCAGATAACACAAGAACAGCATTTTCCACACTTTAAACAAAAGAAAAGAAAAATCATGGATTTTTAAGAAGTTTTGCAAGAGGGTGAAGAACCCTCTCCAGCAAAGCCAGGGTCCACTTGCGTTAATGGGCTTTTCTTATACATAACCCACGGAGTCGCCGATTAAACCAAAATTAAAGTCACTGCCCTGAAGCCCACTCTCTGCCCTGCTGGAACGGGCAAAATAGTCTCACCTGGGCTATCACAAAGCTATTCCTCACCAGCAAGCAGGAGAGCAGCTATTCCCTCTCCCCTGCCAAGAACCTTGCCTTCTGGCAACAGACTGGCAACGGAGTCCTCAGAAGTCACAGCTACAGCCAGTCTCTGCTGGAACTGTCCCCAGAAATATCCATAAACCAGAGAGGAATAGAAAAATGTGACGTAACATTAGGATTGAGTCAATATCATATGTATTCCTAAAAAAAAGTGTTAAATCTAGAGCATATAATTTTGTTTTTCACACATATGCACCACAAATACTTTTCACAAGCATGCACCAAAGAAGCAGGTTGTTTTTAGACTACTTAAGAAACGTAAGAGTTAAGTGCTCCTTAGGAGCCTCGAGAAGTGTCAGCCTAGATCCCCAGAAAGAAAAGCTGAGGGTGGGATAATAAGGCAAAGAATGTTAACCATCTAATTAGCAATCAAGAGACAGAAGAATTTTGTGATCAGTCAGAAGCGCTGACTTCTGTAAGCTTCATGTTGACCCGCGCAAGCCTTGTAGTTCAGCTAGAGCTGCTCTCGCTCGCTCGCCCTACGGTCCCCAGCACAGGGAGCCTTTAATTGCTACAAGCAGCCAGCTCCGCAAGATGAAGGGCGAAGCTGGACGATCGACCAGAAGGTCTGAAATCAGAGCAGTTCAGCTCCCTCCCCGCACCAGCTGAAAGGCTGCCCACCGCCGCTCTCGTGATCCCGCTTCCATTGCAATTAGCCGCAAACGCGCTCTCAGGTCAGCAATTGTTTCAGCCTCCAGAAGCTCCTGCCTTCCACCATGCCTCTCGTGAACAATGCCTGGCCAAATTAAATTCTAGTCAAGTCGTCACCAGCTGCAGCTCAGATGCACACGATTTTTTAACTAACATTCTGGAGCAAGCCCTTCCTTGTCCTCCATAAGCTGAATTGCTCGTGCCCCACAGGGCTGTTAGAAAATAATTACTTCTCTAAACCCACAGGCTACTCTTCCAAAGTAGGTGTGCCCCATGACTAATATCTGGCAACCAACCAGTTCCATCCGCATTGGTATGCTGCGAGCACAGAGCTACTGCTGTCACTTGCCACAGCTCCCGCTAGATCTATACTCACAAATGTGACATCCTTTTTTTTCACCCCAGTGTCCTGTGTTCAAAATGCTGCATATATTTCTGTCGATGTCTTTACAAGCCTATCTGCTAGTTATCACACGCATTAACAGAGCAGCCTTTAAAGCGAGTGCTCTAAGCTCGACAAGTTTCTACAAGGGACCATAACGCCATGTATTTGAGCCCTGACAAATGAATTTGGCGTTGCACCTCTGCAGTGTAAATCAGCAGAAAACATGAGATTTCGTTGCCTTTCCCAGAAAGACATTTGCAGCAAGCCCCTTCAGAGCGCAGGGTGGGATTTACGCTTCAACACGCACAGAATAGGCTGCGGACTCACCAAAACGGAATTAAAGAAACCCACCCGTTGCTCCTGCAGCTCCTCCCGGGGACACGCGTTCTACAGCTCGCTTCCCGACACGACCAGCATCACGGCACCAGGAAACGCGAATTCATTCAAATGAGCAGGGAACGCGCAGTACAGCCCGAAGCAGCTCTTTCAGATGGATACTGGAGTGCTAGGAGCCAAACTCAACTTAGTAAAACAGGCTGCAGGAGGAACTTGAGAGAGAAAAAGATACCGGCGTTGGCACTGCTGACTGTGCCTGGGTGTCTGCTGAGCGCGTCTGAAGCATCAGTTTGTTTCCCAAAGGACGGGCATGCCGCACGGTCCCACCTCAAAGGGAACACCCCGACCCAAGCCGACAGCACTGACAGCTCTCCTGATGGACAGACACCCGTATTCTGGAAAGCAAACGGTGCTGGAAAACATTTGTAGGCAAAGCAGCACAGGGTTATAAACTGGAAGAGAAAGACATGATGAGAGGTCAGTTTATTTCCAAGTATTTCTACATTCCTCTTTGAGAGCTTTTCTTACAGTCGCATTCACCCGAAAACAATCTCCAGGTCCCGTCCGTAACAAAAAACCCTTTTCCTTACCTTAAATCCTTGTACTGACCAGCACCTAATTCCGTCCGACCTGCAGTTAGCTTTCCCTGACTCAAGACAGCGACTAGAGCACAAGGTGAGGGGTCCTCCTCGTTTGTACATTTCCCTTTTCCTTCTTTACCAACCGACCCCCGGCAAACCAACCAACAAACAGCAAACCAACCAACCGACCCCCGGCAAACCAACCAACACCGCAAACCAACCAACACCGCAAACCAACCAACACCGCAAACCAACCAACACCGCAAACCAACCAACACACCAAGGAAATTAAGCTTAGGGATTCCCTGACCATAGGAAAAAATACAGTTTAAAGACCATGCAAGACTGGAAATTCAAGTGTCGATGGTTTCATCTCCGAACTTCATACCATTCTTAGTCTTACAGGACACCAACGCGCTCTCGACTGCTAGATAATATCTCTTTATTTCAGTACATTCTTCTCAGCCTTCCTTGCTTTTCAAAACCGATACCTTCAAAATTCTCATATAAAGCATATGACTTACTGAATATTTATTTCCCCATTTCTAAGCTACAGTTCCGGTACTTAAGCAGAAAACGTGCTGGTTCAGGAGCCGTGTTCCACCTCCATTTACTAGCTTTAACACGTACTTTGCAAAAACTCATCTCATATCCTTCCAGCTGATCGGCACTCTTGCGTCAGGAGTTACCAGTCGGTATCCTACGAGGATGGAAGCCAATAGGTCAAGATCGACAGCGTAACTCCACACGCGATTCAACGATGGGAATGACAACGGTGTTTAATCGGGATTAGCTGCAATTAAACCTGCCTGACGCTAGCGTAACGCAAGCTTTCTGTTGGATGCCACCGCAGGCACTCGGGGGTTACAGGAAAAAACGGTTTCCCAACGTTTTACCCAAGACACAACGAGTGCGATGCTCCTTGAAAATGATGCCAGTTCCTTTTAATCACTGGAAACGCGTTACCTGGAGCTGCCTGCTCAGACACCCGGCCCCACCGACCGCACGCGCTTCAATCCCGTGCTGGCCAGAAGAGGATCCACTGCTAAGATCACATTTAGGGACGTAATTCCAAAGTTAGAATCAAAAAGGTCATATTTCTTGGCCTGAACTAAGGATCTTTGACTAAAAGAAGAAAAAGAGCCTCTCAGGCCTTTTTTTTTCCTTCCAATAGAAAAGTTGCATAGTAACATTAAATTCACAACATTTGTGTTTGGGAATTGTACCATAATTCATAGCGAGTAACTGAAGAGAGAAGCCGTGATACGTCATGATTTATTGAACATAAACACTGACCCTTTGCCAGCAAAAAAAAGAAGTTACCCTTAGACCGGAGGAAATGAGAATAACCACGGCTACAGCAGGAATAACCTCCTGAAAGCAGTTTCTGCAGCGTGTCTACAGAGAAACTCTGCTGTAGTTTCAGAACTGCAGCAGAAAAATCTGAGGACAAGCTGCAAAGGGTTAAAACGCACCAGAAACATTTAGACCTCCTGCATTTTTTCTAAGAGCAGATGAGGCAGAAATGGACAAAAAGCCTTCAGGGCTCAAAAAACCCCAAACTATTCTATATATTTAAAAATAGATTTATTTTTTCTGAAGGGGATAAGTTAAAAAAAAAAGAAAAAAGCTTTTGCAGAGCATTAGCAGGACGTCAGTCTCGCTTGCTGGCCGCTCCCCGGAGCGGTGAGAGGAGGCCGTCATCTCCCCGCTGCCACCTGCGCGGGACCGGGGAGGTGGCGGGAGGAGGAAGAGCCTTGCACCATCCCCGCGACCACCGTCCTAACGCTGGCTTCAAGCCAGACCCGATTTTGCTACTCGGACGCTCGCATTAGGAGCGAGATATTTTTAAAATTACTCTTACGTGGTCTGTTTTCTAGCTTTTCTTCCCCCTCTTTCTGTAGAAGGAAAAGAAAACAAAGCAGGAGTTACTGAGGTTTCTCAGCTTCTACAGCTTCTTAAAAGTCCATTGAAAAATACATCTTTAACTGCAAATTCGGAAACATTTTCAGTTATACAGAACTAACACAGGCTGCGGTACTTTAAAACTTTTTCTTGTCTGTTAGAAGGAAGGGGGAAAAACACACAATAAATTACGAAAAAGCATAATCCTTAACTAATTTCCTGTTTTGGGTCTCAGCATTAACAGTGTGCCTGAATTTCCTCCTTTTTTTTTTTTTTTTAAACCTCACAGCCAATCCCTACCCACCCATTTAACAAAAACCTAACCCGAAACTAAAAACTACTGGAGATTTCAGGCATGTTTGAAATATCAGCTGAATTCATAACTCATTCCCAGGAAAAATCCAGCTCCTACGCCCCTTAAAACAAAGATTAACCACGCTTCAGCTGAAGAACTGACCCTCTCGCACAACAGCCGCTTGCGCTGAACACCACCAGCATCAAGAATTGACCGCGGATCGCTACGTTCAGCCTTTTCAAACAAATTTGTTGTCACGACCACTTTTAGTTGGTTTTTAAATTAGTTGGCGGCCTCGCAGGTATTTTGGAGGAGCGGCAGCAGGAAGGACGAGAGCGGGCAGCACAACTGCGCAACACGAGGCACGTTTTGAGGCGTTTATCGCATTGATGGGTTCGCTGGAGAGAAAATTTACATACGAGAAACTTAAGACTGTCGTGAGCAACTTTCACTTTCACAAGTAGTATTTAAAACGAAAACACGGTTGTGTTGCACAATGGCCTATTTGTTGTGCTGTTTTAATAAGGGGCCTTTTAGCAGCACGAAGCAGAAGCGAGCAGATGATAACAGGGGACTCTTAGACGTGACAGCAGCAAAATCTGCAGCCAGCGCCGAGGGACGGAGCAGCGCTGCCTGAAGCAAACTGCCCATCGCCTACACACGCACAAGGCCACCGAAGCCAGATGCTTCCAGCTGCTACCCAGAAGCAAGGTCTGGCTCTTCCAGTTCTCTCTAAGTTCCAGCAATTTATTTTTAAATACAAACTAAGCGGGTAAATCTAAGACAAATTAATTTTTTTTTAAAAGAAGCTCTCTCCAGCTTTGCTGGCTTGTCCTCATTGCGACGACGGGCAGACCACGCAGCAGGAGGGAACTGGATTTACGTTTTCTTTTGGTTTTGTCCCCTTCCCAATTTAATTTCTTCTGACATTCTGCACATCAAGCTGGGAAATCCATAAGAGAGAAAGATAATATATCACGTTATCTGGCAGCAGGTGAGAGGAGCCGACACACACGCTGTCCAGAGGAGTCGGAGATGCTACAAGTGGGAAATTCTGAAACTCGCTCTATATGCACAGGATCCCACTGAAAGACTCCTGGTCCATGGCTAAACCGATTAAATAATTTGAGCGATATTTGAGCAATTATCAAGAGCTTGCCACCTCAAAATTCAACTATTAGACCTTTGCATCTCAATTCCTTTGACTTCTCATAACGATGGGGAAGCCAGCACTGGGCCTACCGAGCAAGCCAGCGCCGTG
Organism: Theristicus caerulescens; assembly: GCA_020745775.1. NCBI lineage: Eukaryota > Metazoa > Chordata > Aves > Pelecaniformes > Threskiornithidae > Theristicus > Theristicus caerulescens. The sequence goes on from CM036579.1 coordinate 5,252,025, forward strand.
GCCACAGCAGGCACCTTCCTTCAAACCATACCCACTGTCACACTCATACGGTATTTTATAATCTTATTTTTCCTCTTGCTCTACCCTCCCCGTGCGAGAATCCCCAAACAATTACAAACCTTTCCCCTGCTTTTTATGCAGCCGGCGTTTTTGGGTCATCCACCCACGGCCTTCCTACAGCACCGCAGGATTGCCAGCCCTCTCGCCAGCTTCGCTGCTACCCCCAGCGTTCGGAAACTCATGCAAGTTCAGACCTGCGTTGGGGTCTACAAACCCAAGACGGCCGAACCATCCGGCCTTTCCAACCCGAGCTAATCTTCACAGCCCAAAGGGCAAGAAGGTGCTTTTTTCAGGGACAGCCCGAGTTCTGCCGTTCACCACCGCCTCACGAAGACGCCAAAGAAAACTTCCCCCAGCCGCTGGCGAGTGGACAAGCGGCTATTTCAAGCCCTACACAAAACAGAGCATTCTAAGGGCAATTAGCGAGGGGCTGGCGCTCGGCCAGCCCCACGGCTCTGCGGACTAGCCGCTGCGCTAACGGGACGGCTTCTGGCAGGGAGAGCCACGATTCCCCGTCACTGACGGCAACGACTTCTGCCGCCTTTCTCGCACGCGAGGAAGCGGAGAACAGCAGTTACCAGCCATAAAGAGCGGTGTTTTCCAAAGGGAAAACAGTTCCTCTGGAGCCGAGTCCAGGGACAAGCAGCGGGACCGCAGGTCCGGGAGCTCGCCTCGTTACGCTAACGAACTTCAGGGCATGACAACCTCCCAGCGCACGAGGTAGGGCAGAGCAGTTATCTCCATTTCGCAGATAAGGAAATAAGGCAGGAAGGCAGAAGTTGGGCCGGCCGCGGGGGAAGTGCGATGAGCAGAGGACAAACCTACGGCTCTCGAGTCACAGCTCCTCTCCCGGCCACTGAATTACTCTCCTTGCCTGTTTGAACCAAGAGAAGTCAGGCTCCCCGTGTGCCTCCATTCCCCTGCCTTCAGAGAGGGATAACGCCTTCCAAAGATAACTCTCGGTGTCAAAAAGCATTAATTACCTTAAGCAGTACCAGTTAAATACTATATCCAGGCATAAGATGGATACAGAAGAAAAACTGGTAGGTACGTTGAAATGCGCCTCCTGTGTAAATCATTAAAATCCACAACAATACTCCGGCCACACAAAAGAGCTATTTCCATTTGTTTCACAGCTACAGATGGCAGAAGAAAACCTCTCAGACAATAAGCTCTATTTAAACATATTGATCCAGCTTTTTGGAGATTTTTCTCCCATACTGGCTACGACCACAATATGATAAATGGTGCTACGCAGTCAGAGAGCCCCCGTGCATTTGCTTTCTGATCGGGCAGCTGGCGTGGAACCCACACCGGCAGCGACCAGCTCATCTGCCTGCACGCAACGGGACGTCCCACGCGGCCGAAAGCTAACGACACACAAAACCCCCAAAGGATGAAGGTCTGACTTCAGTACTACGTGCCTGAGAAGCGAGTAGTCTCTGAAAAGCAGTACGTTAAGACAACCAAGCAATTACCTAAAAGGCCTCAAGTTTACTTACAGACTCAGACTAAATATCAAGTTACTGACTTCTGTGGTCTACCACAAGCCAGCTTTTCTCCTGGTAGTAATCACCGCAGTTGTACTTGTCCGGGTCAGTTTTACAAGAATCCCACAGCTATAAACAAACCTGAAGGCTGTCAGCTTTCCCCCCAAAAAACCAAAACCCATTAAAGATAATTCAACACCTTAAAAGCCACAATAACTTCTTGCCTCATTTACAAGCAGTAACAGACCGTATCTTAGAGCAGAACGCAGCTCTATGGCAGTCCGTTTGGCTGCTATTTAAGGCCACACCTGATGGCGATGGCCCAGTATGGAGGTAAATCCCATTCACCTGCTCCAGCACTGCTGGAGAAAACAAGCTGCAGAGGAGACCAGGTACCCAGCTCCCGACCCGGGCACCGTCACCCCTTCCAGTCCCTGCTTACCTACACGCACGCTTCCCTTAACCTCCGAAAGGACACCCGCCAGCACCCAGCTTTTCGTTCCACACCCTTCTGTTTAGAAACGAGGAGAAGGAGACAGATTTCCCTCTTTGTCTGCGGCACCCACTGATCTCCTGTACTCCGCTCCACCTCAGTAGCACAGAAAACCCAGATACTGCAGCTACCCCTCCTTTATATAACCCATGCACTACTGATGCCTCCAAAGTGCTGCCCAGAACAGGCAGGCCACCATTACCACCCTTCGCCAGCCATCAACTCCTCCAGCTATTTTCCCCTTCCCTCCACAACCTCTCCGTACCAACCCACCGTTAACTCCCGCGCAGAAAAAACAAGATTATGTGATATCAGACCTTCTGACAAGCTTCCCAACCTCCTTTTCGACCGCAAAAGAGGGTCTAGACCCGTTCCCTGGTAAGTCACCCAACTTCCAAAGGCGGCTGGCGCTGAACCGCGTCTCTCACCCATTGCGATGGCCCCCTGCCATCGCAGCCACCCAAAGGCCCCGGACGCCCCTCGCCCCGCTGCCCCCCGCCACCGACACCCTCTCGCCCCCAGACCCCGGGGCAGAGCGCAGCCCCCTCCGTGTCCCCCCCGATGCACCCCGATCCCCGCGCACAGACCGTACCCCCGGCCCACCGGCATCCCCCCAGGCCCCCTCCCAGCCGCCCACCCCTCTCCTCCACCCCCAGCCCCCCAGGGCCCCCCTTGCCCACCACGGAGCCCCTAACCCGCAGCCAGCCCCCGGCCCCGCTCTCACCTGCCCGGGGCTCCCCTTCTCCCAGCCCCGCTCGGGCTCCCCGCCACCCCCAGGGCCCCCCAGCCCCGCCACCCCCGGGGCCAGCCCCCCCCCCTCCGCCTGCCCAGGCGCCCCTCGCCGCCAGCCCCGCACCCCCCGGGCCCCAGCACCCCCACGGCCCCCTCGCCCCGGCACCCCCGACCCCAGCCCCGGCCCTGGGCCCCCCCTCGCCCCGGCACCCCCGGCCCTGGGCCCCCCCTCGCCCCCAACTCCCTCCCCAGCACCCCCGGCCCCTCAGGGCCCTCACCCCCCGGCCCCGCCACCCCTCTCCCCTGCCCGCGGCCCCCTCAGGACCCCCCGAGCTGCCCCAGCCGCCGCCCCCCCCCGCCCCGGGCCCCGCCGCCCGGGCCGCAGCGGGCCCTGAGGGGCCCCGCCAGGGCCGGGCCGGGGGCTCCGCCAGGCCGCGGCCTGCGCCGGCCGTCCCCGCCCGCTCTCCGGCGGCCGCCCCCCCTCCCGGTCCCCGCGGCGCGGGCGGCTCCTCACCGGTCTCGGCGGGGCCGGGGCACCGGGGGGCGGAGGAGCGGGGCCGCCGCCTCAGCCACCAGCGCCGCCGCGCAACGCACCCTGCTGCCCAGCCCCGGCCGGGCGCGGGCAGGGCTGGCCCCGCCCCGCCGCCCACGACTGGCAGCGCCGCCCGCCAATGGGAGCCGGCGCCTCGGGGGGGAGGCCCGGCGGGGGGGGCGGGGCCGGGTGCGGCCGCCAGGTTCGGCTGCGACGACGGCGCGGAGGGAGGGGCGGTGAAGGGGCGGGGTCGGCCGCGGAGCGGCGGGGGTCGGGGCCAATCAACGCGCGGGGCGGGGAAAGGGGCGGACACATGTAAATAGTTCGTTAATATTAATGAGCGGGTCGCGGCGGGGAGGGGGCGCGCTGCGGCGGCACGTGGCGCCCGGGGCGCGAGGCACCGGGACCCGCTGCAGCCCCGGGACCGGATCCCCCCGATCCCCCGGGACCCCCCCGATCCCGCCGATCCCCCGCGATCCCCTCCCCTCCCCTCCGGGGGCCCCTCCCGGCCGGGGGGGGCCTGCAGCGGGCCTGCGGCGGGGGCACAGCATGGCCCGAGGGTCACGGTGCTGCTGGGGTCACGGTGCCGCCCAGCATCATGGTGCCGCCGGGGGTCACGGTGCCGCTGGGGTCACGGTGCCGCCCAGCATCATGGTGCCACCGGGGGTCACGGTGCTGCCGCGGCAGAGCCTGGCGCCGCAGCTCATCTCCCAGCCGGGGCCCGAGGAACCCACGCGTGGCCTCGCGCCCGGGTCCCCTCCTGCCACCGCCTGCCCGGGCCCCCGAGGGCTGCGTGGCCACTGGCCCAGGCCAGTGGGGAGAGGAAGGGCCGCAGGCCACCGCTGCCGGGTCGCTCCCGGTGCATCTCGCTCTGAGTCACCCCGCTCTGCAAACCTCCCCTTCCCTTCCCAGCGCGGGGCGGGCAGAGCCCCGGGCCGGCCTGGAAACCCCCTCCGCGGCCCTGCTGCGGGGCTGGGGGCAGCCCGAGCCCCCGAGCCCCCGGGCAGAGCCCCCTGGCCCCCCGCTGCTCCGGCCCCGGGTGCAGCAGCCCCGCGGCTGCTCTGGCTCACGGACGGGCTCTGCCCAGCCCCGCGTGCCGGGGGCCCCGGTCCCCCCACCCCGGGCCCCGGCGGAGCCGCTCTCCCTGCGCAGCGAGGGGAAAATCCAGGGGGATGAATCAGCCGCGGGCGGGAGTCACGCTGGCAGCGCCGGGGGAGCAGGAAATCACGCTCGCCGGCCCGGCCCGGCCGTGAATCGAGGCTTTGATTCCCCCAGCTGCCGCCAGCACAGGCGAGCGCGGCCGGCCGCGTCCCGGTGGTGCCTGGCTCCCGGCGGCGGCGCTGGCGGGGTGAGGGGGCCCGGCGTCCCCCATGGGAGTCACCGGGGGGGACAGAGCCACGTCCCCAGGGCAGGAGGGGCAGAGGATGCTGCAGCCATCGCTCCCCAGTGCTGCGCCGGTGCGTGGCTGGGCCGCACCAGTATGCACCAGTTGCAGCTGCAATCCCAGCATGAACTGAGATGGAGAAACGCCGGGTCTGGGCTGTCCCCGCCGGCTCCCCCCGCCCCAGGGGGGACATGGCCCCGCTGCTGGGCGCAGGCCGGCTCTCGCCGAGGCTGGGCTGAAAGCCCACTAATCCCGTTAGTGGGAAGAGGCTGCTTTTCCCCCTAATCCAGTTTGCTCCCATATGCCCTCGCCCGCGGCGTTATAAGCCGCTTTGGCTGCAGATGGAGCTGCACCGGGCACGCGAGGGACGATGTCCCACGCAGCCACCGGGTCCCGGCGTGACGCATGCTGCCAGGAGCCGGTTTGGGTCCCAAACGCTGGATTTGTGCTTTTAAGCATTTTTATGGCCGCGGGCTGCAGCGACGGCTCCTCAGCGGCTGGGGGAGCGACGGGAGACGGCTGCGCCGCGGCTCGTCCCGCCGCTCGCTAATTAACGCTCGGGAAGGGCCCGGGGGAAGCGCCGGGCGCCCCGCGAGGATCCCCCACCTCGGTCCCGCACCGCTGCCCCGCCGGGCTCCCGGCTGCGGTTCCGGGGGCTCAGGGAGCCCCCGGCCGGGCTCAGGGCTGACGGCTGATGGGTGCCAGGCGTGGGCACGGGGGGCTGCAGCGGCCAGAGCCACCCAGCCCCTCCTGGGAGCAAGTGACCTGCTCTGAGAGCGAGAGCATCCCGGGGCCACCCCAGGGGCCATCCCGATGGACGTCCCAAGGAGCAGCTTGAGGGCCACCCCTCGGAGCATCCCGAGGGCCACCCAGGCCGCAGCAGGGCCGCAGGCCCCCGAAGAGCCTCTCCTGCTCCGTGGTGACCCGGCGGGCACGGGTCCCCCTCTGCGCTGGCCAGGGTGGGGGGACAGAGCTGGGGGACAGAGCTGGGGGACGGGAGGCCCGGGACTGGGGCGCAGAGGTTTCCTGTCCCGCAGCTGAAGGCGTGGCGGAGCCGCTGTAGTCGCCGGGGTGCCTCGGCGCAGGAGCCCCGAGTTTTGGTGTGACAGTGCCCGGGGGGCCTCCCCGCCCCCCAAATACCTGTGAGCCCCCCGGCCTTGCCCCGGGGGTCCCCGCGGGTGGGGACCGGCACCCAGCGTCCCTGGGTCCGCCCGCCCTGGCGCCCACCGAAGGCCCCGGCGGCCGCCAGCCCGCGGGAGGGACGTGGGGACAGGAGCGGTTCCCGTGGCCGGTGCCAGGGAGCTGTGAGACCCCTGCAGAGCCGTGACCGTCCCCACAGAGCCGTGACTGTCCCCAGGGACCTGTGGCCATCCCCATGGAGCCGTGACATCCCTGCAGAGCCGTGACCATCCCCACGGAGCTGTCACCGTCCCTGCAGAGCCATGACTGTCCCCGCAGAGCCGTGACATCCCCGCAGAGCCGTGACCGTCCCCACGGAGCCATGACCGTCCCCATGGAGCTGTCACTGTCCCCACGGAGCCGTGCCCTTGCCAAGGCCCTTGCAGCCTGCGGCAGCCCCGCTCCCCCCGCCGCCCCCCCCGCCCGTGTGCCCACGCGGCACCCGCGCCCGGGGAGCAGATGGTTTCCATGGCAACAGGCATGATGACGCACGCACCGCGCTCCCACCCCCTCCCCACGGGGACGCCAGCCCGCGCTGGCAGCGAGGGGCGGGGGGCACCCACCGGTGGCGGGGGGCCGCCGGGGCGCACCGGCACGCAGGCCCGCACGTGCGCGCACGGTACGGCACGTGTGCGCACACGGGATGTGCGCGTGCAGGTGCGCGCGCGCGGTACGTGCGCGCGTGCGCAGACGGGATGCGCACGTGCATCGGCCCAGATGCGCGCACGCGCTTGCTTGCACACGCGCTGCCTGCGCGCACCTGCGCGTGCACACCGTCACACGCACGCAGACGTGCACACGCGTGCTCACACCTGCACGCAGACGCACGCGCCCCCGCCCTCCTTTCGCCCCCCCGTCCCGAGCCCCCGGGCGGGTGCCGCTCCGCAGCGACGCGGGAGCGTTTCTCATCTCTTTATTGAAGGAAGACTATTTCTAGAATAAAGGCTACATCGTCATGTCACCTTGTCCCCTGGGCGCTCGGGTCGGGTCGTAAAAAGCCGGGGGCGGGGGGGGAGCTGGGCGCAGCGCGGGGGCCCAGCCTGCCCGGGGACACCCCGCTGGGGACGCCCCTCGGGGACACCCCTCGGGGACAGCCCAGGGCCGCGGCGGAGGGCGAGCGGGGCCGGAGCGAGGGGACGAACCCCGCTGGGACGAGGGGCTGGTGGCAGCGCGGGGGCCCCGCTCCGGCCACGGGGGAGCAAGCGGGGCTGCACCGGAGCTGGGGGGGGTCGGGGGTCCCCGGGGTGCGGGGCCAGGCCACCCCCAGCGGGGACTCTGCGGGAGCGAGGGGACGCTGACCGCCGGCGGGGCTCTGCGGCAGGGAGCAGCAGCGCCCATCACCGTGGCATCGCGGCCCAGCCGGGCTGCGGGGCTCATCCTGCGCGGGAAGGGGTGCGGGGGGCCCGTCCGGCTGCGGGGCCGGGGGTCTCCCGCCGGAGCTCACCAGGATTGTGCTGGGTCAGGGCCTCCCTCGGGCCCGGTGCTTTGTGCTTGGGCTGGCGGCTCCGGGCTGCGGCGTCGGGACGGGGCCGGGGGCTCGGGGCCGGGGGCTCGGGGCTGCGGGGGCAGCAGGGGCCGCGGTGCCGGGACGGGGCTGGGGGCGGCGGGGACCGTGCGGGGGCTGCTCCCGCCCCGGGGCTCTGCCTGCAGGAGCAGAGCGCTATGGCGTGGGGCCGGGGGCGCGGGGAGGGCCTGGGACGCGTGTGACCGTCCCCAGGGGTGACACCGACACCCCCACCCACCGTCCTTCCCACCCGCGAGGACCGACGTGGGCTCCCCCGCCGGGGAGGGGACGGGGATGGGGACGGGGACCGGCCGGTGCCATCGGTTGTGCTGCAGAGTGTGAGTGTGGGGCGCGCGGCCGCGTGCTCCCCGGCGGTGCCCGGTCGCGCGTCCCCGGTCTCGCCGTGCCGGGTGCGGGGCGGTCGAGCATCCCCGGGCTCGGCGGGACGCCCCGTCTTCGCCCCCCAGACCCGGGGCACGCGCAGCCGCGGCGTCCCCGCACAGTCACAGTGATGGCAGGGAGGACGAGGGGACGGCCCCGCTGCGACGCCACGTCCAGGCGTGGGGGGGGAGGGGGGGGGGGCCGGGGAGGGGGCGCGGGCCAGTCCGGGGCTCTACATGATGCTGCACTTCCCCTTGATTTTGTCTGTCCTCTTCTGCTTGCTGGAGCGCTTCCCGTCGATGGTGAGGCTCACGTTCCTCCGCTTCTCCAGGTTGAGCAGCTCCTGGAAGAGCTCCTTGACGTTGTAGTTCATCTTGGCCGAGGTCTCCATGAAGGCGCATTTCCACTCCTTGGCCACGGCCTCCCCCTCCCTGCTCTCCACCTCCCGCTGGGTCTCGTCGCACTTGTTGCCCACCAGCATGATGGGGATGCTCTCCACGCTGCCCTTGATCTGCACGATCTGCTGGTAGATGGGCTTCAGCTCCTCCAGGGACTGCTTGCTGGTGACGGAGAAGACCAGGATGAAGGCATGGCCCTTGGAGATGGAGAGGCGCTGCATGGCCGGGAACTGGTGGCTGCCGGTGGTGTCGGTGATCTGCAGGGTGCAGACGCTCTTGTCGCAGCTGATGACCTGGCGGTAGGTGTCCTCGATGGTGGGGATGTAGGTGTCGCGGAAGGTCCCCTTCACGAAGCGCAGCACCAGCGAGCTCTTCCCCACGCCGCCGGCGCCGAACACCACCACCCGGTAGTCGTTGCTCTGCTCCGGCATCTTGCCCCGGAGATGCTGCCGCCGCTGCGAGGGAGAGGGCAGAGGCAGGCGTCAGGCCGGGAGCGGGGGCTGCGGGATGGGCGCTGCTCTGCGGGGGGGACGGGCAGCCCCCCCTCGCCCCGGCCCCGGCTCACGGCCCCCTTTGAGATGCAGCCCCCCCCGCTCCGACCGGGCCAACGCAGCTGGAGGGTCCCGGCCCCCCCGGTGCCCTTGAGACGCCCTTGCCAGGCAGCCGGGGCAGGACGGCGCTCGCCGCCCGCCTGGGGTGCAGCAGCATTTGCTATTTTTACCAGCCGCCCGCTGCGGCCATATGGCCGAGCCGCGGCCACCGGCGCAGCAGCTGCGGCCGAGGCTGCCGGGGCAGCCTGCGGTTGGGGGGGGTCAGCCAGGCACCCGCGGGACCCCCGGAGCCCCCGGGCGGCAGGAGCAGCCCCGCGGGGCAGCCGCCACCCAGCGAGCACCCAGCGGCACCCGGGGCCGCCGACCGGCCCCTCCGGCTCTCCCGCACGCGGCTGCTGCGGCTGCCGAGGACGGAGGTGCCATTTCACGCGCAGACCTCGGCGCCTGCCACGCTGCCTGGCACCCTGCCACCCCTCACCCTGTCCTACCCCGGGCCGTGCCGCCCCGTGCCATCCCTCCGCTCCGCTCCCATGCCGGGGATGCAGCAGGGAGCGCAGAGACGCGGGCAGCGGGGGAGAGCGTGGCACGGCCGCGGGCTCGTGGCCCGCAGGCTCGGAGACCCCCACAGCCGCCCTCGTGCTGCCAAACCTTGCTCCCCGCTCGCAGGGGGTGCGCGGGCCCGGGCAGGGTCCCCGCTTGTGCCCCCCCGCGAGTGATGCAGCCCCGGGGCGGGAAAGGAGGGGGCACAAAGAGCCGCCGGTGCTGAGCCCCAGGCTGAGCATCGCCTCGGCCAGGCCCTGCCTCAGTTTCCCTCCTGCAGCGCAGGAATAGCAGCGTCAGCTCTGCCCCATGAGGCGGCCCCGGCGCACGCGGGAGCATCACGGAGCCTCGGGGCCGCTAAACCCGCCATGGGATGGGGATCCCGCCGTGGGATGGGGATCCTGCCGTGGGATGGGGATCCCGCCGTGGGATGGGGATCCCGCCGTGGGACGGGGATCCCGCCATGGGATGGGGATCCTGCCGTGGGACGGGGATCTCGTTGTGGGATGGGGATCCCACCATGGGATGGGGATCCTGCCGCACTGGCGGCCGCCCCGGGCACCGCAGCCCCTCGTCCCCGGGCACCGCCGGGGGAACCAGCCCCTTCCCATGGCCGCTGCATCCCCACCCCGCGGCACCGGTGGCTCCGGATCCCACACCCCGATACCCGGCACGTCCCCAAACACCCGGGCAGGTGCCGGTGCCCGCAGAGCCGGGCGAGCAAGGGGCTGGGAGCGGGGGCCGGAGCCCGTCACCGTGGCCCCGGGCACAGGGCAGCGAAACGCCCCTCGGATCCCACCACGTCGGAAGCGTCACTGGCACACGGGGGCCGGGGCAACATCAGACCTCGGCGGAGGCCGGCGACGGTCCTGCCCATGTCACCTGCCTGTGGCGCGGCCGAAAGTGCCCCCGGCCTCGCGGGCACGGCGTGGGGCGCGGGGGCCGAGGGGCTGGGCTGGATGGGCCTTCGCGGCGCCCGGGGGTGCCCAAGGGCCCCGTGGCCTGCGCCCAGCAGCGCCCCAGCCCCGAAGAGCCCCTGTGCCCACGGGGCCAGACCACGGCCTCCCCTCGGCTCCCGGGGATGAGGCCAGCCGGGGGGCACAGCCCGGGCCTGATCCTGCCGGGGGGCTCCGCACCCCCCCCAGCATCCTCCCAGTCGGACCCCCAGCGCTGGGGGAGACAAAGAGCAAGGGGGGGTCTGGGGGTCGGGATGGGGGGCAGGGGCAGGGTGGAGGTGAAGGAGCAGGGGCAGGGTGGAGGGATGGAGGGGCTGGGGCAGGATGGCGATGGAGGAGCAGGAAAGGGGCAGGAGAAGGGGCAGGACGGTGATGGAGGGCTGGAGGGGATGGAGATGGAGATGAAGGGCTGGGACAGGATGGCGATGGAGGGCTGGAGGGGATGGAGGTGGAGGGCAGGAGAAGGGGCAGAAGGGGCAGGATGGAGGGGCAGGGGCAGGATGGCGATGGAGGGGCAGGGGCAGGATGGAGGGGCAGGGGCAGGATGGCGATGGAGGGCTGGCGCTGATGGCAATGGAGGGGCAGGGGCAGGATGGCGATGGGGGAGCAGGGGCAGGATGGCGATGGGGGAGCAGGGGCAGGATGGCGATGGAGGGGCAGGGGCAGGGGCAGGATGGAGGGGCAGGGGCAGGATGGCGATGGAGGGCTGGCGCTGAGGGAGATGGAGGGCAGGAGAAGGGGCAGGATGGCGGGCAGGGGCAGGGGCCGGGGCCGGGTCCCACCGCCCCGGGCCGGGGTCCCGGCCCCGCTCCCCAGCCGTGCCCTGCCCTCGCCCGGGCACCCCCCGCTCCCCCCGGGGGCGGCGGCCGCCCCGTCCCCGCTTCCCCCGGCTCCCCGCCGCGCCGGTCGCATTGCGGTGCCCGCCGCCTCACCGTGTCCTGCCCGGGATCCGCCCTTGGCTGCGGGCTGCGCGGCGGCCTCAGCGCATGGCCCGGCCCGGGGCGGTCCCGGGGCGGCGGCTCCGGTCCGCCCGGTGCGGCGGGGCCCGGCTCGGTGCGGCGGGGCCCGGCTCGGTGCGGCGGGGCTCGGCGGGGCTCGGCTCGGCTGGGCTCGGTGCGGTGCGGCCGCCGCAGAGCCGATCCCGCCCCGCCGCCGGCCCCGCCCGCCGCGCCCGCCCCGCCCGGGGCCGCCGGACCCCCGGGCCCAGCCCCGAGCCGCTCCGGGCCGGGCGGCGGCGGCGGGGACAGGCGGACGGGGACGGGGACGGACGGACAGGGACGGGGACAGACGGACAGGGATGGGGACACACGGACAGGGACGGGGACAGACGGACAGGGATGGGGACACAGGGATGGGGACAGGGACACACGGACAGGGGCAGATGGAGATGGGACAGACGGACAGGGATGGGGACACACGGACAGGGACAGGCGGGATGGGGACACATGGACAGGGACAGGCAGACAGGGATGGGGACACACGGACAGGGACAGGCGGGATAGGGACACACGGACAGGGGCAGACGGACAGGGATGGGGACACGGACACACGGACAGGGGCAGATGGAGATGGGGACAGACGGACAGGGACAGGCAGGATGGGGATGCACAGAGAGGGGCAGACGGACAGGGATGGGGACACACGGACAGGGACAGACGGACAGGGATGGGGACACACGGGGATAGGGACAGAGACACACGGACAGGGACAGGTGGACAGGGATGGGGACACACGGACAGGGACAGACAGACAGGATGGGGATGCACGGACAGAGATGGGGACACACGGGGATGGGGACAGAGACACATGGACAGGGACAGGTGGACAGGGATGGGGACAGACAGACAGGGACAGGCGGGATGGGGATGCACAGAGAGGGGCAGACGGACAGGGATGGGGACACATGGGGATGGGGACAGGGACACATGGACAGGGACAGGTAGACAGGGATGGGGACAGACAGACAGGGACGGGGACAGACGGACAGGGGCAGGCGGGATGGGGACACACGGACAGGGGCAGATGGACAGGGATGGGGACACATGGGGATGGGGACAGGGACACATGGACAGGGACAGGTAGACAGGGATGGGGACAGACAGACAGGGACGGGGACAGACGGACAGGGGCAGGCGGGATGGGGATGCACAGAGAGGGGCAGACGGACAGGGATGGGGACACAGGGATGGGGACAGGGACACATGGACAGGGACAGGTAGACAGGGATGGGGACAGACAGACAGGGACGGGGACAGACGGACAGGGGCAGGCGGGATGGGGATGCACAGAGAGGGGCAGACAGACAGGGATGGGGACACACGGACAGGGGCAGATGGACAGGATGGGGACACACAGGGCTGGGGACAGATGAACAGGAGTGGGGACAGACAGACAGGGATACATGGGGATGGGGATGCACAGACAGGGACACAGGGAGAGGGATAGGGACACTCAGGGATGGGAGAGGGACACACGGACAGGGATGGGGACAGATGGACAGGGACACAGGGAGAGGGATGGGGACACAGAGGGATAGGGACAGACGGACAGGGATATGCAGGGATGGGGATGCACAGACAGGGATACACTGACAGGGACGGGGACACATGGACAGGGACAGACGGGGATGGGGACGCACAGACAGGGACAGACGGGGATGGGGATGCACGGACAGGGACAGGCAGTGATGGGGACGCACGGACAGGCATGTGGACACATGGACCACACATGGACACGGGCACAGGCGGGGACACGGACACACATGAAGAGGAACACGGACGCGCAGACAGGGTTGCGCAGCCCAGGGACACGCGGATGGGGACAGAGGCCCGCGGATGGGGACAGGGGAACACAGGGACACACGGACAGGACAGACGGATGCCCACACCCCGAGCGGGCAGGGTGCAGGCAGTGGCAGGGTGTCCTAAGCCCCCGGGCAGCTGGGGGTGGCCCAGGCAGTGGGGTTGGGCTTTGGGGCCACGGCCGCCGCGGGACCGGGAGCCCCGTGCACCCCCAGCCACACGTGGGCACGGTGGCACCGCGGGGGCTCTGTCACCGACCGCAGCGTCCCCTCCCTGGGTGCCGAGGGGGACTGGGGCCCGAGCAGCTCAGCGGCACGGGCCGACGGGCTGACCGTCCCCAGCGAGGCCACGCTGGAGGGGCCGGCTCCCGCTCCGAGGGTCCTGCAGCCCCCCAGGAGCCGCGGGGCTCTGCTGCCGGAGGAAAGCCGGCTCTCCGCCCTGCCGCCGGCGTGGGGCCGGGGGGGCTGGAGCTTGGGGCGCCCACGGGCCCCGGGAGTTCAAAGGTCCCTGCCAAGGTCGGGGTCTGCCGGCGCTGGGGACGGCGGCTGGGGGCTGCCAGGCTGGGCTGCGTGACTCACGCTCACTCCTGAGCGGCAGCAATTAAAATCCGCAGCCGCTATTAATAGCTGCCAGCGGAGGAGCGGGGCCATGGCAGCACCCACGCGGCTGTCAACACGCATCCCATTGAGCAGCGCTGCCAGGGCCAGCGGGAGCAGGGGGGCCACGGCCGCCTCCCCCGGGCCCCCGTGGGGGACACCGGCCTCCCCCTCGGGGACACGGCCCGGGCCGGCGGCCCCCTCCCGCGAAAAGCCACGCTGCCGCGCAGCCCCAGCCCTGCAGTCCCCCGCAGCGGTATTAGCTGGACGGGTACTACTCGTTAGAGGAAATGAATGAGTTTCCTTGATCATTTTAGCTGCGGCTCCTCCTCCGTTTCATTCAGTCCCCAGCTCCCCGCCAAGCGTTACACAACGGGGACGCTGCCGGCTGCGCCGGGGCGGCCGCACGCGCAGGGCTGAATCACGCCGATGCCGAGCGGGCTGCGGGGTGGGAGAAGGGGGGACCGGAGGGTCCTGCCCCCACGCTCCCCCTCCGAGCTCGGCGCAGCTCCGCGGGGTCCGGCCGGCAGCCCCCCGCTGCCGCCCACCCGGTCCCCACCGCGGGATTCGGCTCCCGGGGGGCTCGGCCCACCGCAGGGACGTGCACGCGCTCCCGTCCCGTGATCCGGGCACCGAGCGGCCAGCGGAGCGACGGGGGACTTCAAATAAACAAGTGACACAGAGGGGAGAAGGCCAGAGCCTTTATTGGGAGCAGCAGATGGGGCTCGTCCTTCTCCGCGCCTAAACCCGCCCAGGAGCACCCCCAGGCACCAGGGACCCCCCGGCGAGGTGGGAAGGGGGGAGGGCTCGGCGTCCCACGGTGCTTCGCGACCCCCTGCTCCCCCAGCCAGCCCCGATCCCAGACCCCACCAGAAGGAAGGGTGTGAAATGGGGTCTACACCGACTACAGCCACAGGGACCGCGGGGGGAGCCCCGATGCCTGCTGACGTTAGCGGATCCCTAATGATCTTTTGGGCACCGGTTAAGAAATCTCCTCACCTCAACAGCTTGGCTCGGCTTTAGTACGTCAGCCCCGGGGCTGCAGGTGGGGCCGGGCGGGAGGAAGGATGAGGAAGATGAGGGGGGAACAGGGCGCTAGGATACGCCAGGGCCGCGGGGCCCTGCCTCCGCCAGCACTCTGGGAGATGCTCGCGTTTGCCCAGATACGGGGGGAAAAAACCCTAGGAGAAAAGCGTCAGCTGCAGAAAGCAAGAGGCAGAGGGAAGGCAGGGGCCGTGCCCGGGAAGGGATCGGCCCTGCGCTCCCCACGGCAGCGCCACACCTCTCCTCTCCCCCCTCGTCCCACCGGCGCGGGACGACCACCGGCGCGGAGGAACCCCCGGCGGGAGCGATGCTGCCCCGCGCCAGCTGCCTGCGAGAAGTGAAAACACACACAGAGGTTTACCACGTCGAGGCAAATTACATTCTCCTCAGGCCCTGCTAATTTGTGTCATCTGAGGCCTAAAATAACCCTCCCTCCCCCCTTCCTCTCCAGGTTTTTCAAAGCAAGATTAATTGACTTTGGTACATTGCAGCAATTAAAATACCGAGCACCAGGAACTGTCAGATGATCCTCATCAGCCTCCATATGCTGCGGCTGTGCCAACCACTGGCTCCAAGATGCTGCTTCACAGTCTCACCCATCCTTCCTCCCGCTTGGATCACGAGAACGGGGACTGCGCCACAGCTAAGCCCGCTCTACATCGTTATAATTCCATCAGCGCTTCCAAAAGCTTTGCTCTGCCTGCGGAAGCCGCTGCAGAAGCGAAGGCTACGTCTAATTAAAATGCATCCCCTGCGAGAGGCCGGCGAGGAGCGCGGCTGCGTTACCCTGCGGAGCGGGAGCCGCTCTCCTGTGTTACAGCCAGGGGAGGGAGCGGGGAGGGCAGGTTCCCGGCTCCAGCCTCTGATCCGAGCCCCTTGCCCGTGGAGGGCAAACCCGAAGGATCACGACGGGATCCGCAGCACGCTCAGCTTCCCCGGGGGCCGCGCTCCGGAGATCTGCTCCTGCGCAGTCAGATTGCAAGCGCCTCTAATCAGCCCTTCCACAACCTCACAAACCCCCAGGGAAGAGATTTCTCTCCTTTGAAAACACCGACAAAACGCTCTGCAAAGCCTCTGCAGCGCAGCTCTCGCTCACGCATCGGTACGGCCACGTGAGCCTGCCGACAGCGAGAGCAGGGGCTCCGGGAGCAGCCCCGAAGACGCGTTTGACGGTGACTGCTCAGCTCGTTGCGCCCCAGACCATTTAAACACAAGCCCTTGCCCTAAAATATTAATGCTGGCAATTGCTGCTGCCCGTTTCTTACAAACTAATGGATCCTGGGCTCTGCGAGCGCGGCGGAAGGGCCTCCAGACAGGGACGTGAGGGTTTTCAAGAGATGCATTAACGCGCCGCTGGAGGTTTTCTGTAGGGAGCACTCAACATATGGATGAGATGCAGAGAATGAAGCACGGGACGGGGCACGGCCCGGCCTCGTTTCTTCCGTTAATCACTCTGAGAAACAAAAGCTCCCAGAGCCACTTGGGGTTAAAATGGAAGCGCTGCTGGCGGGGAGCTGCGGCACCAGGCGCACCGAGCGGCCCCAGAAGGGATGTTATTTTTGGCAGCTATTACCACCAGGTCTTGCTCAAAACTAAGCCAGCAGAAGCAGCTTAGTGCAGCCGTGCAATCCGTGATCCCACCTGCTTCTGACTTTATTTCTGTTATTGTCTCTCACCTTCCCGGAGCCCGAGCGCCAAGGAAGCAGGCTCTCAGCCACAGTTTCTGCAGCGGGCGCGAGGGGAGGGAGGGCGCTGGCTATGCAGATTATCAGGAAACCACACGCCTGACGGGCTCTTTGCAGGCAGCCTTAGAACCAGATTCTTAACGTTTGTGTCAACTAATCTCCGCACGGATCCAACGGGCAGGGACAATACCTCGTGCACCTACGCTGGGATGCTCTCGTTTTTATCTCCCTCTGAGCACACAGGAAGAAATTCTTCTTCAGGTCAATACGGAAATATCACCTGGGCTGTGATGTTTCGCTTGGCCCTTGAGCTTCAGTGTCCCCCTTGGCTGACGAGGAGGCTCATCTCCGGTGCCGTTTGCGAGGGAAGGAGGTGAGGTTTGCTTCCCGTCGCTCTCGTGCTCACCACTTGAAGAAGACCAGCCCAGCCAGAGCCGTGTAGCCCAGCACCAGGAAGAGAACCTTCAAGAGACGGTCGTTCTTATCTTCCAGCTCCTTCGCGAGGATCTCAAAGAAGGTGATGAACAAGAAAGTGCCCCCCGCGATGCCTTGCAGGAGCAGGGAAGTAATGTTGCTGGCCGCGTTTTGGGTGCTCTCAATCCCCATCCCGATGCTAATGCCCAGAGGAATCATCAGGCTCACCGTCACAGCCATCTTCACGGCGTCCTTCAGCGGCAGCGAGCTCTTGGCCATGCTGATGCCCAATGCCACCGCTACCAGTGTCTCGTGAATGGCAACTCCTAGGAACAAGCTCATGACTTTGCCGCCCTCCTCCTGCAAGCCCAGGGCCAGTCCCTCGAAGATGGAGTGCGTACACAAAGCAAACACCAGCCCGATGAGGCGCAAGGGGCTGGAGCGGGAGAGCTCCTGGATATTCAGGCCGTGGCTGTGGGAGCGGTGCCCGTGTTCACCGTACAGCGTGCGCCCTCGGGAAGAGGCGATGAAGGGACTCTCGTATTCAGAGTCGCTCCCGACATCTGAACCGGCGTTGAAGGTCTCTAAGTCAATGAAGGAGGGCTTTTCCTTCTGGAAGGTCAAGATGAGCTGCTCCACAAAGACCGTCACAAAGAAGCCAACCATCATGATGGTCTCAGCCACCGGGTAGTCCGTGGTCACGTTCCCCTGCTTGAGAACTACATCGAGCTGGAAGGAAGCAAACAGCGCACAGTGAACCAGTCACCTTTGTCCCTCTAAAGGGAAATATTCCTCCTGTGTTCCCACAGCTCTAAATGGACACTAAATCGATCCACGATGCTCTAATACCCTTGTACACAGGCCTCAGCGTAAGACAGCGAACCCGTCTGTCGGAAAGGAAACCCATTTCCCTTCTGGTGGAAGGTTAGTGGAGGTCTGAAAGCGTTTTAAACACAGCCTCGATGGCAGGAGTTTGAGCCTCACGCCCCAGGCGATGCTCAGCCTCCTTTGCATCAAAAAAATCTCGTTACCCACCTGGACAGTCAGCGGTAGCTGAATGGGAGGCGGGCGCAGCTCGCCCTCCTGATCTGCAACACCGGGCACGGCAGAGCTGTTTCTGAGGAGGCTTCATGGGCCGCTCTGACAAGACACAAACCCTTCACCCCCATCGCCGCGGGGGCAGGGGTCTGGTGGCCCGGGCTCCTGCAGGGCAGGAGAGGGGAGGGTGGTCCCCCCGCGCAGGGGTCCCTAACCTACTCAGTGGCACAGGTTCATTAAAACTGCTCGTAAGCAGGAGGCTCGTAAGCGGTTACCTTTTCTCTCACGGCAGGCAGCAAGGCGTTGAAGCAGGTGGCCAGGAAGACTCCTCCTCCAAAAGAATTGCAGAGGGCAAGAACCTTCTTGGGGCGATGAGCTTTCTCGTAATCGGCCTCAATGATCTTGACGGGGAGCAGGGACCCAGCCAGCATGAGGACGCAGATGCCCAGCAGACACAGCACTTTGGCGACCACGATCTTCATCGCGCTTCTCGGTGAAGGCTCCCGCCAGGGGCTCTGCGGAGGGCAGCGGCGGGGGTCCCTCCGGCGCTGTTAGAGTGGGTGCATCGGCAGGCGACGGCACAGACAGGCCTCAAGGGAAAGGGGCTCCTGGGCTCAGCGCCTGCGGACGGGAGTAAAACAGGAGAGGTTTTCCTACGGAAGCATATGCTGTGCAGAACAGCACCTCGCATCCCAGAGCGCGTGCCGGCCTCTCTGTAGGAATCGCCGTAACGCCCCGGGGCAACGGGCGGAGACGACAGCGCAGCACCTCACACACAGCGGGGCAGGGGAACGGCGGAGAAGAGGAAACCCAACCGCAGCACCCAGTAACTTACAAACCTTGTAAGAATTGCGCTGGCCGCACACAGCTGGCACAGCCGCAGTTTTTAGAGGCTTTGTTTGAAACACCTACGCAGTGACAGACACAAACCACTCGATCTTGCAATAAGATCGACCTGAGTCCAACCAAAGGATCAAGTCTTTGGTTTTTAACCACAAATGAACACAGGCTTGAGCCGGTGGCTTTTTATCAGCCAGAAATGAACTTAAAGATCTCCAAGGTTCAGATGGGTTTTTTGCACTGCCCTTGAAACCAGACTATTGGATTGATTCCTGCTCGGTTTCCTGAGCCACCGCCATCGTCTCGCTAGGGCGGGTCGCAGCCTCGACAGTTGGTTCTTTGCTCTGCACCAGGAACCAGTGGGAGTTTCGATTGCCGATCAATACGCACGTCTCTAAAGGGAAACCCTGCGGAGAAATGCACTGCAAGGTTCCCCGTTGTCCATAGGGTGTAACGAGAGAGGAAGCAGCGGCCGTTTCATACAAGAGAAAAATGCAAGGTTTGAGTTGCCTAGGTCACAAAAATTGGCTCAAGCTGAAATGTAAAAGCGTTTCCCTTCGGGTTACATGCAGTGGCAGCGAAACTTGTTTTCCTAAAGTCATTTTACAAAATAACAATGTTAAATCTATTTATAAAAATACATAAACGTGAACGGGTCCCTCTGCTGCTGCTCGTTCCTGCAGCAGCACAGCCAGCACCTCGGAGGATTTCCCTTATGACTCGCGCCGAACTGACTTGTAAAGTCAAACTGACGGCACCTCGAGAAGGTTCTCTTGCAGGTCACGCAGGCAAGGGCTGCCAGGCAGCCCCGAGCACTGAGGAGACGCTGCGGCCTGTACCGGGGTAACGAACTAACACAGAACGCTTCCAGCCACGCTGACACCCACACCCGTGATGGACAAGGTAAATAATTGGATACCTGCTTGTTGGAGCGGCAAATTAATTTTAATACAAAAGATTCCTGAGGCTAAAGTCTCCCTCGAGGGCTGACAGTATTAATCACTATCACCATTTCTGCGCAGTGGGCTGCAGAAATGGTGCTTTTATTAAAAGGGAAGTGGGAGACTGAATGACTGTACTGGGTAAGGGAGTTTAAAGCCTTTTCCCGAGTTTGCAGTTCAAGCAGGAGCGAAAAGAGAGGTCGTGGCGGTCAGGCCACCTGCGGCGGGTCTGCTTCCCAGCCGGGTATCCGTGGGAAGCGACGTTCATCAGAAGAAAACCCTGCTCGGATGACACTGCCTGACTCACTCCCCGGTGAACCCGGCAGACAGGCCAGGCCTGAACAAGTCCAGAGCCTGAAACCTCGCCGTACGCTGTCAGGGCTTCCGCAGCAGGCAGCCTGTCACTGCGGCTGACGAGCAGGCTCCCTCTCCAGAGACGGTGACTCCAGGACTGCCAACGCTCATCAGCGCTGTGCTGACACAGCTAACGAGTCACCCCGCCTGTGTAAAGCACGCGCCGCAGTTTCAGCGTCAACAGAACGACAAGGGTTTCGCCTCGCGCAGCGACGGCGTGTTGTTATGCCAAGCTTCTCAAATGAGCTCTCTCAGAAAACGACGTTAGCAACGACGCCTTGGGATCGCGGATCACGAGAGCTTGCGACTGCACCTGCTGGGCGCGAAGGCACCGCCCGCGCCCGCTGTGTCGGGCAGGCAGACAGCTCCCAGGACAGAGGGGAGGAGGGAAAACCTCCTTTTCCAGAATTCACACCTCCTCTGGAACACGCCTGGCTTCCACTCACAAATTCAGAACCCCCCTAACCTGATTTTTTTTTTTCCTTTCTTTTCTTTTTGTTAACGCAGCAACAGCCCCCAGCAAAGCGTAAAGCCTCAAGCTCCCGACGGCAGGTGGCGGAGCCACCCTTCAGTGCCCCCTGACCCGGGGCGGAAAGCAGCTTAGTGAAAAACGAAGCGGTAAGTACAAGAAATACCTTGTGTTTCTCCTCGCCTGCTCTTTCCGACGGCCCAGCGTTCAGCAGCCAGTACCGGGGTTATTTCATCAGCCTGAAAACTTCCGTAACAAAGAATTAACTCAGGATGGGTACTGCTTGGCTGAGTGGCTGTTAGATAAAGTGGATGGCCCTCTGTGGAAGGAAA
The DNA here is from genome assembly GCA_020745775.1 of Theristicus caerulescens. Classification (NCBI taxonomy): domain Eukaryota; kingdom Metazoa; phylum Chordata; class Aves; order Pelecaniformes; family Threskiornithidae; genus Theristicus; species Theristicus caerulescens. Next base: position 5,272,739 of record CM036579.1, read on the forward strand.
AAAAAAGGTTTATTTATGTGTGATCCTTTAAATCTCAGTTTTTCTGTTAAAAACACACGCTCACGATGCCCCCAACACGCCGAAGACAGCGTGACGCCGAAACCGGGCTGGATTCCCCAGGGCCGCGCTTGTCCCAGCACCTCAAGCCCCTTGGGATCGTCCTGGTGACGGGGGCGGCGGGCGAGGGGCTCCCCCAGGCCGCCACAGCGGCCCCAAGTCTGCCCGAGCACCCCAAAAGGGCGCAGAGACGGGGGGGACGCGCTACGAGGGCTGCCGGGAGAGGGTGGTCGGCAGCCGGGTCGGGGAGCGGGGCGTCCCTCGCAGCTGGGGACGGGGCCCGGCCTGGAGCCCCGCTCGTCACCCCGCACCCCCGGCCGCCTCGGCAGCACCCCCGGCCCCTGCGTTACCCCCGCCTCGCCTCCCAGCGCCCCCAGCCCCGCCATTAGCTCACGAAACCGCCCCTTACCCCAACCGCCGCCCCCGGTTACCCCGGCAACGGCCCCCTCCCCACGCACCGGCTCCCGCTCGCTCCCCGTCGAGGCAGCCCCCGCAACAGCGCCCGCCCACGACGCCCTCCCATTGGCCGCGGCGGGAAGATCGACTGCCCATTGGCCGCCAGGGCCGCCCGTCAGCCCGCCCACGCCCCCCTTGCGGGGCGCCGCCGAGGAGCGCCCGCCGGAAACGCGGGCCGCGGCGGAGGGTTCCGGGGCAGCGGCGGCCCCGCAGAGCTGTCCCGGGCCGCCGGTGCTGAGCGGGGCCGCCGCCGGGAAAAGGCGAGAAAACCGGCGGAGGAGGCCCACAGCCAAGGAAGAGCCTCCTCCACCACCGCGCTCCCTCCTCCTGCAGGTTTTCAGCTGCTTTTAGCTGAAGAAACACGCAAATTCGGTCAAAAGAGCACAAGCTAGCTGCAGAAGGGCGCAGGGAGAGCTGAAACGAGCCTCAAAAACCCATGGGTTTGCCATCAGCGCGCTCCCAGGGAGCTGGGAAACGTGGGAGTGCGGAAGGAAAGCAGCTTTGCTGAGAGCAGGCTGCTCTGCTTCCCCGGAGAGCTGCGCCTCGAGCTCCGCTGCATCGAAAGAAAACCATGGAGCCACGAGGAAAGAGAGCTACAGCAGAGCAAGGAGGGTAAGGAGGGGGGAACTGCCCTGAAATGGCCTGAAAAAGGAGGAAAAAATCCCTGCAGTTTCCTTCTTTTCAATAATTCTTGAGCTTTTTCTTTCCACGCTGTCTCAAAACGTTCCCTTTCACGAGGTTACAGAGAACTTAAAGGGAGCAGGGGAGGCAGCCACGGAAAGAAAGAGTTCCCATTTCCGTGCCGCAGGAACACACAGGAGGAGCATTTCATTGGGAAAGAACAAGAACGGGAAGAGGGGGATAACACCTGGCTGCGGCGGTGCCTCGCCGCGGCCCCGAGGGAGCGGGGCCCCGCAGCCCAAGCCGGCCCCAGGTCTCGCTTCAGTCTCCTGGGCAAGAGGGATAACAAAGAAAGTGTCCAAATATTTTATTCTTCACAAGTTACATTAACCACATATTACTTTATGGAGCATTTACAAACCATTTTTTTCTTGATATTAATCTTCAGCTCTACCTGCTCACTCGCACCGCCAGCTCTCCTGAAAGGGCCTTTCCCATCTCACACCTACCCACCCAGCAGTCGGGCCCTGAACACGCCTTCCCCGCCACAATCGAATAACTACTTTAAAAAACCAATTCTGAGGTCGATATAAAAGTCTCTGGCCTCAACTAGTGACTTCTAGGGGAACTGGCCAGAGCTCTCTGCTGGCCCAAGGAAGGACACGGGTAACTCTGGAGGGGCGGAAGGCTGTGGGTCGCTCGAGCTGGCTACAGGAGCTTTTTCCCCTCATCTCACACGCTCCATGCGGAGGCACAACCGCTCCTCGCCAGTCCCCCACGTTGAACCAGCAGCCACTCGGTTCCTTACTATCCAAGCAGCGGTTTTGTTCCTTCGGCTCCCTGCTCACGCCCTCTGTTCCTACCATTAGCACAGTCAACCAGGTTGATTACTTACATGCATAAAAGACAGATTAAAAAAGCAGAAGAAAAAAACCCTATTAAAACACCAAAAACATCGTATCTTTCTCACTGTCCACCTGACTAGTTCACAGATTGGGTCATTCCAACAACGTAGCCATAATTACTAAACACTAGACAAATTTTGTCAGGACTGGGAAAGAGCCCCACGAAGGGCACCTGGAAACGCTCGCTAAAGGAGTCGTCGCGCGGGGGCACCTTCCTCCCGGCCAGTCCCAGCCCAACACATTTACACTAACCTTTGAGAGGCGACCACCAAACTCCCGTGTATTAACAACGCTGGCAATGCTGCTACAGACCTGAATGAGAAAGGCAGTGAATCTAACCAACAGAAACCCTGTTCCGGAGGCCAGAAGATCCCGTGAGCTCTAGAGTGTTCGAACGCTACCAGCTCCTAACTGGCAGGAAGATTAAACGGGGCAGGACGGGGGTTAGGTAGGACTTGAACACTTCCTTGAAGTGGCACGTGGGCAGGAAAGTGAAGATGTCCTGTAGTGAAGAGTGCATCGTTCTTCAAAAACGGGTTAAAAAAATTCCCATGTAGCAAATAACATAGAAATGTAAGAGTGTAGTTAATTTTCCCAGTTTCTTTAGAAAGACTGTTGTTGATGCTGGTTTGTGTTCAGCTTGCTGGATCTTCCAGAAGAAAAAAAGACTAATGGAAAGGCTGAGGGGGAGGAGCAGGGACGAAGACTAGGGAAAGAAAGCGTGAATCTGTCTTTAACATGCAGGTCATAGAAAGTATTTTGTTTTTCCATTGGTTTTTTTTTTCCCCCTCTTGGACACTTCCAACTCAAGAAATGGCAACACGCACATGGCTTCCAGTTTTTAAAGCAAAGAACATAGTTCCCACGGACTGCGCTGCAGAGACAGGAAGACAAGACATTCGCAAATTCAGTCTTTAAGAAAATAAAGTGTCCCTTTAACCACTGTGAACACTAGATAATGAAACTCGTGTCAGTCACACAACGTGTGAGGGAAGCTCTCATTCACCACTCCTCAGGGCTGAGCCTTGCATCTGAGGCACAGCACTGGCAGTACTGATGCAGAGAACCCAGTCTGTACGGAGGGGAGACACGCCAAATTGCTAAATTAAGGCACAAGACAGATATTGCAGCCAAAACCATAAATTCTCACTCAGCTGGCCACAGCACAGCAGCACTCCCGGCTACAGCCTCACCTGGAGTGCTCATTCCTGCTGATCGTCGTTACTGGCACTTGGAGTTCGACTCCTAATCTGGCTTCGTAGCTGCTCTATTAGTTCGGGATTCTGCTGCTGCATCTGCTGAGCGAACTGCTGGCCCCTGAAGGAGAACAGGGACAGTCCCATTAGTGTTCTCACATGCACACAAACATGCTCTGGTGCTGGGAAATTCTTTACAGCCGATTGTCAAAACTCTACTCCAACGAGTCGTTCACATCACCGAAAGAGGCAGTACTTCACCCAACATTTAAGCCTTCCTCAACTATTAAATTAAGGTTCCACTTCTGGTCAGAAAACCCCCAAATCCATTTACTGAGCAAGGCAACGGAAACACCCAGCTCCCTACTCACGCTTGTATGAGGCTGGCGAGATCATTCGTGGAGGGGCTGGTGCCTGCTGCTCCCATGGCGTTGTGGCCACCAGAAATCATCCCAGACATGCTGTGAAGGAACAGTCATTGCTCAGAGAAGGGAAAAACCCACAGAAATTGTTTGGTTTACGCTGGGAGGAAAGCGTCAGTGTAATGCGAGCACCTTCCCACACAGATTATGAAGTTATCTGCAAGGGAATCTTCTGCAACAACTTTCTGTACAGTAACTGCAGAGAGCAACTGTGACATTCGACTGCACAATATGTAGAAATATTTATAATAGTGTCAGTTACTGTGTTCCCAGATTCCCCCTTTTGTGTGCAAGCCCTGTGTTAGGTTTATTTAATTAAAACACTGCCCTTCCTCACACAAGCTCTGCATCAAAACGAGACCTACTGACAGGAGAGCCTGAGCACAGGTTCGCTCAGGGCGAACAGCCCAGAATCCACCGGGTCTGCACAGTCCTCTGAAATCCTCAGGCTGCATCTGGCACAGAACCTCGGCTGGCAACAGCAGCGGAAGGAGCAGGCAGAAGCAAATGGAAACGGTGGCTGACGTTCAGCCCTTCCGCCAGATTATCTCATGTGGTAATCAAAGGATGAGCTCCAGAAGGGCTCCAACTCCCTGCCCACCCGTGCTCTGAAAGGATGGTCAGGAGAGGGACGTGCCTTATTAATTTTATGACTTAATATTATCTAAGCATCTCACAAACATTGTGAATTGATCCTCACAACCCTGTAGCACAAAGAATGGAAATATTCTCATTCTGACTGAGATGGAGCTGTGAAATCCGGTCTCCAGGGCACAAAAACACTGCACAGCAGAGCCAAACTGACCCCAAGCTTCCCAAACCCAATTCCAGCGCCACGCTCTATCCTGCCTCCCCTCTGCAAGTGTTTATACTACGATCCCTCTTCAGCACAGGCCAGAGTACTCAAAATACACACTAGCCCAGGCAACTGGACTGGTTTAAAGGCTGCCCTCCGTACTTGTGGCCCAAGCACCCTCCCGCTCCCACCAGTTCAGACCTACTGCAAATGCCAAACACACACAGAGCCTCAAATGAACGATTCAAAGAGGAAATACAGGATCAAACTTACAGCTGTTGTACTTGTGGGTTGTTCATTAGGTTAGATGCCTATTTAAAGAGGGGAGAAAAAAAATGACAGCCTATTTAGTCAGAAATGACAGGGTAGATATGCAGATGTTGTGCCATTCAACTACAAACAAAGTGAAGGCAGAAATACTTGGAAACAGATCAATAGGACAAAAATAGCTAAAAGAAACACAGTGCAACAGACAAGACAAGGCTGGTAACGCAGAACAGGCACCCTTTCCGCATCCTGCGCATCACAAGAAGCCTGTGGGTACGTCACTGGCTCTTCATTTGACCTTAATGAAATACAAGCACAGTCTCCTCACAGCACCACTGAAACCACGAAATGAAAACAAATCTGCTAGAGAGACACAGGAGCTCCCCACGCCACGTACCGATGCATTTCATCCCAAAGAGACCAGCTACAGCCTGGCTGTGGCCTGTGTCCAAACTTACCATGCTCATGAAGCCGGGGTTGTTCAGCAAGCCAGCTAAATCGAATCCTCCCGGACCTCCAGTCTGTCAGAACAAAGAAACAACAGGCAGATGATGCCATCCTCTCACTTCCTGATCCACACTACAATGAACACTAATACTTTAACCCCCATGTTATCAGAATCTGCCCCTTAAACCATAACAAAGGGAAGAGGCTCTGTCCGTACCCTTTCTGCGAAGCTTGGAGTCGTAGCCAGCCTCGGGGGATCAGGCTCGCTAGGGGAGGCAAAGGCCGGCTGTCTGCAGCACAGGACTTACCCATCACCCCTCACCACCTGAGCCACCTTAGCAACGTACAGCTGTAACCGCTACAGCGGCCAAGCTACACACGGCCACTTGGTCGCCTTTGCACTGGAGAAGTCCTTCAAAAATTAAAACCCCCTTCAAAATGATAAACGAATGTGTTCCTGCACACAGCACGTCAGTAGTGCAGCCACCAGCTTTCTGGCTAGGAAAGCTCCAGGTTTCTTTTAAGAAAACAGTCTTTGTAAGAAAAAAAGCCACCTAAAATGGCCCTTTGGTATTGCTAATGGGTCACCAGAAAAAAAAAAAAGCTGGATTTTAGGAGAAGTGACTTTAATTAAGAAAGGTGCTTAAGGCAAAATTGCTGTTTCAGAACACTCCTTCCTCATCGGTCTCATTTTCCAGCTCTTTCAAATAAGCCCAAGGTGACTGCTCAAGCAGTGAAGTTACCCTCTCTGGATTTTAGTGGAAACGTTCATGGCAGGACTCATTAACTCTCTCCCCTCTGCCTGCACACAAGATCTGCACTCTAAACACGACCCAGGTTATCAAGGCTCTGCCAGACAGCGCCCGTTAGCACTTACGGTGAAGAAGCCTCCTTCTAATCTTCCCCGCGTATAACGAGCATTAGTCTCAGAACTTACTGGACTAGGAGTCTCCTTCATTTTCTGTTCAGCTATTTTAAGGTTTGATTTATATGTGTCGTTGTCTGGATCCAGCTCCAGGGCTTTTTTGTAGTAAACAACAGCTTCTGTGTGTTTATTTAAACTGGAGAGGGCCAAGCTATTGAAGTGGAAGTAAAATAAAAAGTCACAGAGTTAGATAAGCACTCGCAGCCTTCCTGCACCCCAGCAGAGGTGAAACCCTGGGTATTTTTGCATGGCATTCCAGGGCAGAACACCACCGATAGTATCGCTGCCACAAGGCATTTTGAGATTAAAATTCTGGCACAAAAAGCCTGCTCTTACTTACCCCATTCTGCCATATGCTTTGCTGTAGTTTGGATCAATGCCTATAGCTCTTTCACAGTCTCTCACTGCTCCAGCATAATTTCCTAGTTTACTGTATGCAGCAGCTCTGGAGGGAATGGAGAAAGATGTGCAGAAAAGACTTATCAGCTTGAATACGCTGATCAAGGTCACCCCTGTTCCCTCTCTGTAGTCTCCTGTTGTACAAGGCAAAGTCAAGTGCGAACTTGACATAAATCCAGGCCATTACTGGGTGAGCAGGCTGCTATCCAAACACCCAGCTCCACGTTCTGCTCCTACTGCAAATAAATCTAGGCTCTTACTCCTCCTTATGGACTTTCCAAGAGGAGCCTGGGCTCCGGGGAGGCACGGAAGTATCAGACTTGCTAGCTCAGACAATCTCTCTCAGCTTCCCTTATGCCTCGATTTCTTAGTCGTAACGACCGTTTCATCCATTTCCCCACACACTCCACATACGAGGGAAGAGTGGTTTTGAAGCCATAACACGCTCATTCAAGCTTCAATCTCACAACTCCTGTTGACATCACGGCACCCGCCCAAAGCCTCATGGGACTGACCCAAAGCAGAGCTTAGCTAAAAGCAGCAGCTGGAGCTCCTTGCCCCAAGAAATACCTGTGCAGAATACGTGTGCAGACACGTTATTCGTGTAGCCAGCTGTACGTACGTACTCACGATAAGCAGGTAACTAAAGCAAATCTTGATTCAGTGTTTTATTCGACAATTGTCTTCCCACCAACTTTCAAAAACTTTTGCTTAGAACTGAAAAATAGGAAATTCGCTTGCATGCCCAGTTCTGCACATGCATCAACTTAGGTAATTCTCAGTAACGAGCCTTCAACTTGTCTCATTTCACTCCTTTGTTTTTATTATCAACACAGCCTCTCAATCCCGGGCTCTCTATCCCACTTAGAGTTAATCGCATGAAAGCGGACAGCGTTTCTGGCATCCTTATATCTCCTCAAACACCTATTAGAGTTTGTTTCCACACCCACACCCTATCTGGAGGTGCCAGGGCACAGAGCTGGCAGGAGGCACAGGAATGTGTCACTATGAGATTAAAAAAACCCCATACAAAGAGCAAGCAACAGAACAAGCAGTCCACAGAATCGTAAAAAAGGGATTTTGACCATTCAAGAGTCTTAGATATAAGTAGTAGGAACAAAAACACAGGTGCACAAAGGTGAAGAGAGATAATCAGTACCTGTTGCAGAAATACACAGCATTGGATGGATTTAATTCAATGGCTTTTCCATAGAAAGACACAGCAGCTTCAAAGTTTTCTGCCTTCATTTGGTCGTTTCCTAAAGAGATGGCAGAAAGGCTCGTTAACAAGTGAAAAACGGGGCCGAACAAAAGCAACAGGCCTGGATCTACGTTCTACTGCAGAAAATAGAACAAGAGAGAAACCAGCTTTTGCTGGTCAAACTGCTGGCGGGCGCGAGGCACGTTCAGCAGCGAGGCAGGGGACCCGTCTTGGCAATTCCAGGCGGCCTGGTCCCGCAAGCCCCCCGGCACCCTCAGCTGTCCCCCCACCTCGGGCACACCCGCGGCCTCCCCAAAGCAGCACTGCGTCCTGAAAAGCACTGCAGCGCGGGGGCTCGGAGGAAGCGCCCCGTTGTGCTTCAGCACTAATCACACTCTCTTGCGCGGCAGAATAAAGGCAGCACGCAGAGGAGAGCTCAACAGGAGAGATGCCCTGTTCTACACAGCGCGGGCTTCTTAGGATGCAAAAGAAAACGCTGACCCAGCCGTCTGTCTAGGCTCTGCGGCAGCTAAATTATGCCAGCCTACACAGACTCCTGGAGCACAAGCAGAGAAACAAGCAGAAACGGAAGAGTTGATCCCATTTGCTTTTTTCCCCCATTCCAAGCATCCCCCAGGTGCTGAATGAATTAAGCTTCCCTCCCCATTACCACTGAAACCTCATTATTCACCAGCTCCAGAGGAGGTTACCTTCAGTCTTGAGTCTTTCAGCTTCAGCTATGTCATCTTCAGAGGGGGTGACGGGCTCCGAATTTGTTCTGATGTGTTCAGGCTCCTTGCAAGGAAAGGGAGAGCGCTGCGATAAGGACTCCCACGGAGATGTGCCACACCTCCCCCTTCCCAAACGCTGGCTTATCAAGCCCAAAACATTTCACTCCCACGCGCCTCCGAGGGGGCAGCAGCACCACAGAAATCAAGCAGAGCTCATTGCTTTGGCTGCTTAAATGGAAACTCAGCACATATTTTAGGGCACTCGCTCACCTTTCCTGCAGCAGCTTCAAATATTTCTGGAAGAGTCTGGGACACAGCTAGGCCCTGGTCTTCCATCGAGACCCCAAACGCTGTTTCCAGGCACTGGATGGCCACTGGACAAGAAGAGGCAGGTAATTAGCTCTCCCCATTCCATCTCGATACTTAGCCTCCTCCCATAGCACCTGAATTTCTTACTGTTGAACATACCAGGAAAAAAACCAAACCCACGCCAGACCTGATATTTGGGCCATATCCTCAAATTTTGCCAAAATTTCAGAGCTGGGCAAACCTTAGCTCTGGAGATGAAGTCAGTCACAACTCCCATCCCCTCAGGTGACTCCAGAGCAGGTGCTGGGGGTAGAAGCTGATCAAACTGGGGCTTTACTGGGCCTTCCCTCATCAGGCAGCAGGTCGGGAAGCTGTTCCCAGCAGAGAGGGGAACCCCAGCAATGTAACAGAGCTCGCTTTGACAAAACTCTCCCGCCATATTTTACAGCCCAAAAGCACCAGGAATAAAGCCCTCCTTCCACCCAACGCCCTCCTCCCGCCTCGCCCAGGAATGTACCCACCACCCGCAGACGTGCCTGCGCTCTTTCAGCGGGACAAATGTACAGGCCAAAGACTAAAGCGTAAGCTCCTTAAGTGGATCTTTTAAGATCAGTGTGCTCTCGTTACCAGTGAAGCCCTCTGAAAAAGCCTGTACAAATACTCCAGGGCATGCTGCGGAAAGCATTTTGATAGCAGAACGGGAAAAGCACTCTGCGAGTATAAAACACTTCCATACAACGATAAAGTTCTCATTTTACACTACACTACGAGCCTCTTGACTCCACCTTATTTAAGATAAAACTTTTAAGTCACAAACCCAGGGTCAGGGAGGTTTTTGATCCCAGGTATATCCCTTCCTCAAGCTAATCTGCTCTTAAGAGAGACACCAAGAAATCAGATAAGCAATCAGCATCCCTAATGCCCTGGATACCTCCCCAAGAAGACAAATTCATTTTGAATCTTGAGCAAGGGTTGATGTTAGGAACAGCCCAGCCAAGGAAGAGGCAGAGGAGAGGAACAGCGTCCAGATTCCCCCAAGCGTTGGGCTGACGGACCTCGGTGCACGAACAGGGAAGCGCACACAACCACCTACCTTCCAAGCTCTCCTGAGCATCTGGAGACAGGCCCCCGTTCTGTAGCTGGTCATGTAGAAACTGGATGATGGAGTAGGCAAGGCGCTTCTGGTCTGCCATTCTGGGAGGCTGGGAGCAGTTTGTTTCGACTTCTTGTAACTTTAAAAAAAAAATCTGTAGAGAGAGAAGTTATATGACTTGATGGACAAGAAGTCCAAGGGCTTTTCTGCTGCTCTCCCCTGGTATGAAAGGAGAGGATAAGGGAGTTGTTCAGGACCAGCCAAGGCCTCCAGAGCCTTCATTAAACTCTGCTCTGACCGCAACGCCTTTACGTGAACCCTCCAGGCCTCAATGCACCCTCTTCAGTGCGAGCTGCGCGGCACAGTCCTGCCCCACGAGGCTCCAGCCAAGGGAAAGACACTGAAGGTGTTGCAGGCCCTTGGGCTACCAAAATGCCTCCGACTGGCCAGGACTAGGCAAACTGAGCACCAAGGAGACCACCACTAAAAACCCACAGCCTTCTACTTCCAGACCATCACTTGATTCTGAAACAAAACCAAGGGCTGAAGCGATTTGCCACCGTTAGCAGAGCTGGGGTTCAGGGCTGCCAATCCTCTGCGCCGCTTGCCAGCCTATGTCACCTACCCCGCCAGGATGCCAGTGGCAAAGGAGAGGCAGGACCCAAAGCAGAGCGACCCCGGTAAGCGCAGCCCCAGGCTGGGGCTTCCCAGAGATCCCAGTGCTGGTCCTGGAAGCAGGACAGACCCAGCTCCTCGCAGGGCATCGCTGCTGAGCTGCGGCGCTTTGCCTCTCCAGAACGCTTAACTGGGTTTGTAGCACACAAAACCATTTAGGGTCATTTAACAGAGAAATTAAATTGCTTAAACACAACCACTGTCAAAGAGAGCCCAGCAGAGCCAGGCTGGCCCCAGCTGGCTGAAAGGCACCGGAGATGCCGCTGGTCCCGGACAGGTGCTGTGGTGGGTGCTGCGGGTCAAAGCCTGCGCCGAGCGCCCGGCCCCAGTGACGAGCGAGGCCGGAGAGCCCGCAGACCCTCCCGGGCTCCCGGGGGAGGCACCTCTCCTCCCCGCTGCCCCCCGGGCCCTGCCCGCAGCCCCGGGGCAGGCGTAGGGGGTGCAGGCCTGAGGGGCGCGGCAGACCGCGGGCCCCCGCCCCACTGCCGGCAGGGCAGCCCCGTTCGCGGGGAGACGGCAGCACCGGCAGGGCCCTCCCTCCCGGCCCGGGGCCTGCGCAGGACGGGCAGCCCGCCACAGCCCCGGGCCCGGCCCACAGCCAACCCGGGCGAGGGAAGCGCTAGGCCCCGCCGCAAGCCCAGGCGTTGCCCCCCGCCGGCACCGGAGGCAGAGGGGGCCCAGCCCGGCCCCGCCGCCCCCCCGGCCTCCCCGCCCCGCTCACCGGGCGCCCGACGCTCGCCTCAGCCGGGGCGGGCTCCGCACTGCGCATGCGCCTTGCCCCGCCCCCCGCGCCTGCGTACTGGCCCCTCCCAGGCCGCGCCTGCGCCGCCGCCAGGCCCTGCCCACCCCGCCCTGCCCTTATATGGCCGGAGGCGGTGACGGGAGGCCTCGGCGCATGCGCAGTCTGCGCTGCTTCGGGGGCGGGGCCAGAGGCCGGGAGCGCCGCGGTCGCCCCGCCCTGGTTTTTACCATAGAGAGGGGGCGTTGCCATGGGAACGGGTGGGCGGGAGCCCCGGGCCCGGGTTGCCGCTCCCGGCGGGGCTCCGCTCCCGCTCCCGCTCCCGCGGCGCCGCCCCGCCGAGGCCGAGGGCCGGGATGGGGCTTTACGTGCGCGGGCGGGTGGGCCGCTGCCCCCGGCCCGGATGGGGTGACGGGAAGGGGAGAGCGGCCCAGTCCTCCACGCTCCCAGAATCCCTCGGCGGGGGCCGCTCTCTCTGCCCGCCTCTATGGTTGGGGCACATGCTCCGTGCGTGGGGCCGGCGCGGTCTCCTCCCGGCCTCGTCAGCAGAGCGGGGCCTCCCGGTACCCCCGGCACCCCCGGCATGGCCCCCCCCACAGGTACCGGGCGGCGGCGGGGGGGGCCCGGGGGGCGGCGAGGGGGCTGGGGCGGGCCGGGAGCCGCCGGGGGGGGCGACGGAGGGGAGGAGGTGAGGGCAAGGGCGAGGGGCTGGCGTGGCGTGGGAGGGGGGCGATGGAGGCGGGGGCGGGGGCGGCCCCCCAAGGCCGCGGTCTCCCGCTGTCACCCACCCCGGGCAGGGGACAGGCTCGTTCCCGGGCTGCGACAGCCGTTCCCCCCCCCGCTCCCGTGGGCAGCGGCCCCTGCCAGGGGCACGGCGGGGAGGGAGTCGGGTTTCTGCGAAGGGCCTGCGTGGCTGAGAGGGTAAACAGCGCCTGGAGAATAACCCGGCCGCTGACGGCCGCCAGCACCCGCCGTAGGAGCCCGCTTGCCCATCAGGGTGGTTTCTCTGCTGGGCCTCTCCTTTAAGTGCTCTTATTGAGCTTTGGCTACGCACCTACATTTTCTTCCCATCTCACAGAGCGTTTGCTCCCCAGGTAACGTTGTGGATAGCCAGTCCCCCAGGCTGCTGGCAAATCAGCTAAGATGGGACCTGACTGCCGAGCAGATAGAAATCATGGCTGCAGAGCTCACAGAGAGGACCAAGCTTGTGTACGACCGGGTGGGCTCCCAGGAGCAGGGCGAGGTGTCCTACGAGAACACTCTCAAGGCGCTGGCTGACGTGGAAGTGGAATACACGGGTACGTACGCCGACAGGGAGTACGGGCTTTCTGGAAACCAACGTGTTATTGAGACTTTTCTGGTGGATTTTTTGCTCTGTGCTGTCATCTCTTCTTTTCTTCCCTTGGCCTCCTCAGCAGTGTGGTTTTTTTCCAGTTAATGTTTATACAGCTAGATATAAGTACAAATAGAGTAGATTTGGAACGGAAGAGCGAGTCTAAAACGAGGACGGCGCTTTGGCGGCAGGATGGTCTGCGGGAGGAGTAGCCAAGTTTTCAAGGTTGTCTCCTGCTTTTATGTGTCGAGGTGCATTAGTGGGAACAAATTGTGTGTTGACAGAAATGGTTTGGATGATCTCAGAAACCTTTAGCTCTTTTCTAACTTTTTCCTGAAGGCAGCGGGTCGATGTCTCTCCGCGTGCCTTGTTTAAACGCTGCTGGTGTTTTAGGGATTACGTGTAAAGCAACGTGGCACGATGGCATCGTGCTGGCAAACGATGCAGGCTTCGATGTATCTCTGGCTAATTATTTACAGCAGTAGAGTGCCAAAGTCAGGCAGCCCCCCTCCTGCCTCACGGCCTCTGTTAGCCGTCCTGACCGCCTGGGCTGCAAGGCGGCACGTCTGTACGGAGCAGAAGCCAGCCTGCAAGCCTCTTCTTTCTTCTCTCTTGATTTCTTTTTCCTAAAATAAGAGGAAAGCCCTTAGTAAGCAGGGGGGAATGTTAACTTCAGCAGAACTGTCAGCACTTTCCCTGGGCAACAGAGAGTTGCTGCCTGCTCACCTTCTGCTGGGTGGAGAGTTCTCGTGCCAGGAGGGCAGCGCCTCCCCGCTGGAGCTGTGTTATCTGAGGTTTTGCAGAGGTGGTGGCAGGGAACGTTCTCCCTGTTTTCACTTCTAAAATGGAAATACGTCAGGACAGAGCACACCTGGGACATGGTGGCTTTTGAGGAGCACCTGCAGTGAAGGTCTGTCACGTTTAGCCTGGTCCTCTAAGGAAAGGAGTCACGCAACGACGCTGCCCGTGCATCTGCCAGCGTAGAAATCCTGTGATTCTTGAAACCCTTGACACCAGCTGTAGCTGGGGCAAAGGCGCTGGGATCTCACAGGCGTGAAATTCATGCGAGTTTTGTGAGGAAGGTGGACGTAGTGGGAAATCGGTGGACAGATGTGCTCGGCAGCGAGGCTGCGGCTGACTGAGTGCTGCTCAGAGAGGACAGCTCTGGTTTGTCTGGCGGCAGCAGCCTGCCTCGCTCTTCCTTTGCGTGGGCGGGCAGGTCAGGCTCCCAGCTCGCCAAACTGGCTCCCAGTTAACACAGGCTCTCTGTGTACACTCCCACTCACGGCAGTTCTGGGACGCGAAGCCGTTGCCTTCGCCGTAATCCCTCTTCTGTCTTTCCAGTCCGTCGGAACATGCTGGACTTCCCCCAGCACGTCTCTCCTTGCAAAGACATCCGTGCGGCGAGCACCGAGGCTGACAAGAAGCTGTCGGAGTTCGACGTGGAGATGAGCATGAGGCAGGACGTGTACCAGAGGATTGTCTGGCTCCAGGTGTGTGCTTGGGAGGAGGCTGTGTCAGTGAGGCACCTGAGCAGGGCCCTGAAACCTCCCGGAATTACATCAAACCCTTTTCCTTTGTCCCAGAACTTAGAAGCGAATGATATCGAGTCAGGTCTGGAACTGAATCGCTGCGTGGTCATGGCGGAATGGTTCAGCTGTTAGTGAGAACGGGGCAGTTGGGGTTTGAGGGCTCTTCCCCCGCCTCAGGACCTCGATTACCCCTTCGGTAAAATGGCTTTAGTAAACCCAGCCTGCCTCACTCGGGGAAGGGGCTGCGTAATGCCCTGAAAAGTGCTGTAATACGGCATGAAGGCGAGATGTTTAAAGCAATCCGATAGGAACTAATGCACCAAACCGAAGCCTTCTCGTGGGGTGTTTCCATTTGCTTCTGGGTCACTGGTGTTACGATAACCCACAACTCCCACCGGGACCCAACTTTCTGCAACACCTGATCTGCGGTTCCCTGTGCTCATGGGTTTTGTTTTACAGGAGAAAGCAGAGAGCGCTTCGCTGAAGCCTGAAGCGAAGAGATACCTAGAGAGGCTGATCAAATTGGGTAAAAGAAACGGTCTCCATCTCCCTGAGGAAACGCAGGAGGTGAGATCGCAGAGCTTACGTACGCACACGTAGGGAAGACCTTGCAGCGCTAACGGGACAGTGTAGCGTTAGAGCAGAGGATTGAGGCTCAGACTCCTGAATTTTGCCCCCGATTCACGTGACCTTGGGCGCATTGGGTGATGTCTCTGTGCTCCTCTTTTTCCTTTCCGTTGGATGGGGATGAAACTGACAAAGGGGGGGTTGACGCTGGGAGTCAGGGGGCTCCCAAGAGGCTGAGATTGCAGATGGTGCTGCGCAGCTCAGGAGTGGAAGTGGCGCTCGGCTCCCGCGTGCGAAGGGGCGGTCGGGGAGGGGGCCCCACTGGGGCTGGGGTGAGCGGGCTGGGGGGCTGAGCGGCCCAGAGTCTCCCTCTCTTCTCTTGTGCCAGCGCACGGAGCTCAAGGCTGGGTTAAAAATAGAAGAGAAGGTGAAACGAAGTAAGGGTAGAGGAGGTTGTTGCTTAAACACCTGCAGCTCCCGAGCTGGCAGGAGACAGCTGGGACCTTGCTGAGGTGGCTGCTTTCCTACCAGGTGTGATCAAAGGGAGCCTGTTCTAGGCCGAGAGCTCAGCGCCTGCATGCAATTAATTCTGCAGCGTTGCGTTTGAACAAAAGCCAAGTGCAGACCGCTGGGCAACTCGGCAGGCAGGCTGCTGGCTGGAGACAGCGAACGGTGCTGTTTGACTTCCCCCTTTGGACTGACTTTTCTCTGTTCGTCTATGTTTTAAAGAAAATCAAAGCTATTAAGAAAAAGCTGAGCGTCCTTTGCATAGACTTCAACAAGAACCTCAACGAAGACACCACCTACTTGCCCTTCTCAAAGGAGGAACTAGGTACGGAGCGCTCAGGCTTATTTCTCTGCTGGTGTGGCCCTGAGTGCCTGGACGACTCTGGCCAAGGAGCAAGAGCCTGTTCCTGTGCTCCAGAGCTGGTACTTCTGGAGAGGCCTGGGCTCTCCATCAGTCCCCATCTGCTCTTTTCTCAGGGGGGCTCCCCGAGGACTTCCTGAACTCCCTGGAGAAGACGGAGGATGGCAAGCTGAAAGTCACCTTGAAATACCCGCACTATTTCCCTCTCCTGAAGAAGTGCTACGTGCCCGAGACGAGGAGGAAGGTGGAGGAAATGTTCAACTCCAGGTGCAAAGAGGTAGGTGGGCCTTGCTGCTTGCCAGCAGGGCCAGACGGGATGGCAGGTCAGGTCCAGGCACTGAAGGGGTCTCCTCTGAGATTTCTGCTTCTCTCCACACTGGGGCTCCTGCTTCCTCTCTCGCCTGCGTACCCCACTTCACTCTTTGTCTGACTCTACCTTGCAGGAAAATTGCTTGATCCTCAAGGAGCTGGTGGACTTGCGCGCTCAGAAAGCCAGTCTCCTGGGCTTCAACACGCACGCGGACTTTGTGCTGGAGATGAACATGGCTAAAAGCAGCAAGACAGTGGCTACGTTCCTGGGTACGGCGCTTGGCTGTGGAGGGGAAGGGCAGGGCCATGCGCTGGGCCGGGTGTGCGGCTCTCGGCCCCGAGCGCTAACCCTGCCTGCCTTTCGTTTCCCAGATGAGCTGGCCCAGAAGCTGAAACCCCTCGGGGAGAAGGAACGGGCTGTGATCCTGGACCTGAAAAAGAAAGAATGCGAGAAGCGCGGCCTGGAGTTTGACAACCGCATCAATGCCTGGGACATGCGCTATTACATGAACCAGGTGGAGGAGACCAAGTACAGCGTGGACCAGAATCTGCTGAAGGAGTACTTCCCCATGCAGGTGGTCACCACGGGCCTGCTGGCCATTTACCAGGAGCTGCTGGGGCTCACCTTCCATCTGGAAGAGAAGGCTCAGGTCTGGCACGAGGACGTCCAGCTCTACACGGTGAAGGACACCTCCTCCGGGGAGACGATCGGCAAATTCTACCTGGACCTGTACCCGCGGTGAGGCCTTGGGCAATGTGAAGCGAGGGAAGAGGGCTAGGGCAGGGGGAGCAGAGCTTGCCGTGTGCCTGGGGAAGAGGAGAGGCCGTCCCGCTCCCAGATGCGTGGCTGTGTGGAGGGAGCGGCGTGTAATCGGGCAGGGCCGTCCCGGGAGCACGGGGTTGGTGTGAATCGCGGCGTCGCCAGGAGCTTCTGCTCTGAGCGGTGGCTCGTGGCTGGCCGTGGGGCAGGATCTGTGTAACGGTCTCCTCTTCCTGGCCTAGGGAGGGGAAGTACGGGCACGCAGCCTGCTTCGGCCTGCAGCCGGGCTGCCTCTTGCCAGACTCCAGCCGGCAGATCTCGGTGGCTGCCATGGTGGCCAACTTCACCAAGCCCACGCCGGATGCACCTTCCCTGCTGCAGCACGACGAGGTGGAGACCTACTTCCACGAATTTGGGCATGTCATGCACCAGCTGTGCTCTCAGGTGAGGCCTGGCTGGGCTGGCAGAGCGTTGGTTTGTTACCGTTTCCCTGTCGTGCTCCCCTGCGGGGTTAAATGACGCCCTGCTCTGAGCTGGCTGTGTCTCCTAGGCGGAGTTCGCCATGTTCAGTGGGACACACGTGGAGCGGGACTTTGTCGAGGCACCGTCGCAGATGCTGGAGAACTGGGTGTGGGAGAAGGAGCCGCTGCTGCGCATGTCCAGGCACTACAAAACTGGAAGCCCCATCCCTGATGAGCTGCTGGAGAAGCTCATTAAATCCCGGCAGGCAAACACGGGTGAGTCCCTGCGGAGGGAAGCAGGAGCCAGCGAAGAGGGGCAGGAGGGGAGCGAGGGCTGTGTGCTGTCCCCAGCGAGGGCAGAGCCGCGCCACGGTGTCCCCCGTGTGTGGGGAGGGGAAGGGGACCCTCGGTGACCTGGCTGGGTAGAGGAGAGGCTTTGTCTTGCTCCCTGTGGGGACTGAGAGGATGGGGGGAAGGAACCACATCTGCCTGCTGTTAATCTGGGGAGAGCGAGGGTAGGAGGTGCTGGGGGGTGGCAGAGCGAGGAGAGGTGCTGGGGGAGGCAGGGATCATCTGCAGGCAGGGGATGCAGCTTAGGCTGCTGCACTGGGCTGCTCTGGGGAAGCGGGTCAGAAGTTGGGTGTGGGGAGAACTGCGGGAGCCCCCCAGCCTGCCCCGCTGCGACCCGGCCTCGGAGACGCTCCTGCCTGCGGGCAGGAGCTCAGTTTGCCTCCTCCTCCTGGGAACAGGGCTCTTCAACTTGCGCCAGATCGTCCTGGCCAAGGTGGACCAGGCGCTGCACACCCAGACGAAGGTCGACCCCGTGGAGGTGTTTGCCCGGCTGTGTGAAGAGGTGCTGGGCGTCCCTGCCACCCCAGGTACGCAGCGGCTTGGGGGTCCCGCTCTCGCTGTCTCTCTAGGCCTGGCCTGCAAGCTTGGCTCAGCAGGTTCTTTTCAAGGCAGGGGCTTCGGGCTGGCTCAGTGGGGACAGTTTCTGCAGGCTCCAGGAAAAGCAGGGCTGAAACCATACAAAAATAACTGGAAAGTTCTGCCCTGTTTCCCCTGGGATTGTGAACAAGCTGACCCAACGCCTGCTCTGACAGATTTGCAGCACGGAGGGGTTTTTCCGTGCCGTGAGCAGTTCCAGCAGCCTTTCCCGTTAACGGCCCTTCCCTTCCTTTGCCGCAAAGGTACAAACATGCCCGCTACGTTTGGCCACTTGGCCGGAGGCTACGACGCCCAGTACTACGGCTACCTCTGGAGCGAAGTGTACTCCATGGATATGTTCCACACGCGCTTCAAGCAGGAGGGGATCATGAACTGTAAGGTAGGGAGGACGTCCTGCGCCGCCGGGCTCTGCGCGAGGGGCAGGGGCTGCCTCCCCTGCCAGCGGTGGCAGGAGGGCAGCAGCGTCAGTGGGAGGGCGGGTGTCCTACGCGTACCCCCGTCTCCCTCTCCTTGCAGGTGGGCATGGATTACAGGAATTGCATCCTGCATCCTGGCGGTTCCCTGGATGCTTTCGACATGCTGAGGAAGTTCCTGGGCCGCGAGCCCAAGCAGGACGCCTTCCTGGCCAGCAAAGGACTGAAGGTGGAGAGCAACTCGCTGCCTTCGGCCTGCTGAGAAACTGCTCCAGCCCGTTTGAGTCAAGCCAGCTCCTTTGTCTACGCACCAGTCCTCTCAGGCCAAGCGATACCCGTACTTCTGTCACCAAACGCGTCCTGGGCCAACCCCCGCCTGGAGCTGTTCCTCCAGGATCCTGCTCCGAGCTCGCCCCAGGCTTCAGGAGCGGGATTCAGCCCTGGCCCAGGGCTCTGCGGTGACAGCTCTGCAAAGGGAGCTGAACTGCCTTTGTCACCCCCCCCAAGGGGGAGGGGGCTGGCGGTAGCCCACACAAATTGGCTGAACTTTGAACCTGATTTCTGCACGAGGGTGAGTTTCGGCCTCATTCATAGCCGGGGAGGAGGGTGAGAGGAGTTACCAAACTTGAATCATTGTTTTAAAATCCGTTCTTCTTAAGAAATGAGAATTCCCACCAGGCTTGGCTTGTTTCGTGCCCCGGGGCAGACTTACTCTTCTGAGCACGAAACAAGCAGCCCGAGAAGCTGCGCTGGGAGTCACGCTCTCCCCGTCTTTGGGCAGCTGGCGGCTGTGGAATAAAGATGGGGAGATCCCAGAGCGTAAAACCCACTGGAACGTCCTGCCCTGAGCCCCCCAGGCGTTCCTGCCGGGGCAGCAGGCCGGGGAGGGGGCAGAGGTGGCCGGTACAGCTCTTCCCAGAACGGGGGGTCTGGGAGCGTGGCCTGGGCCCCGTGCGCTGCCAGGCGTCCTCGGGAGGTCCTACCTTCCCCCAGGCTGGATCGGAGCTGCCGGGACCCCGGGGCCATCGCAGGGTAGCCGATGCCTTCTGGGCTCTGGGCTCGGGTCGTGGCAGCAGTGTTGCTATTGCTGTCACCTCTGAGCCAGGGTGGGACAGGGGAGGGCTGTGGAAATAAAAAAAAGCAGACAGCTTCAAACAACACAAATGCCGGGGATAAAAATACCAGTTGGGCTTTGTGCCAGGCCTTGAGCGGCCGGGCTCTGGGTGCGGCGCTGCGCCGGGGGACGGCAGCCAGCCCTTTGCCCAGCCTTGGGAGCAGCCAGGCTGTGCCGCCTGCCGCCCCGGCTGTTCCCCTCTCCCCGGGAACCCCAAAACCGGTGCCCGCGTGGCCTGGCATGGCACGGTGTGCCTTCCTCTGCTCCCCTCTGCGGTGCCCTTCCTCCCGGTGCCGCCGTGCCCGAGCAGGCAGGAGGGCAGCTCTGCCGACGCGTGCGGGGCTGTGGGTCGGAGCTGCCGGAGGGGAACGCTGACCCCAAGGGCAAAGGCTGATTTCTGGTTTTGCTCACGTAGGAAATTTCTGGTTTTGCTCACGTAGGAATTGCGCGCGGGCTGGAAAAGGTTTTTAGCAGCGAGTGTGCGGGGCAGGTGGGAGGTAGGCTGCTTCCTCGGTAGCAGAGAGGAGCCGAGGGCCTCGGAGGGGAGCTGTGAGCTCTGGCCGGCGTGAGGGATTTGTGGTGACGGGGTACTGAGGGTAGATCTCATTTTCTGGCGTCCCACCCCACCTCCAGCCTCAGCCGCTCTGCGTGACGCCATGTGAGGGTGCGGGGTCGATCCCTGAGCTCGCACCCACCATCCCGGCCCGGGCTGCGGGTGGGAGCTGCCATCCCTCCCCAGGGTCTCGCGCTGCGGCTCCCTCCCCGGCTGGGCCGTTCCCTTTGCTTCCCCTCTCATCTGGGCTGCGTCACCGGAGCAGCTCTGGCTTCCCTCCCCGCAGCCACTGATGAGAGCGCTGGAAGGAAGCTTGCCCCAAGTGCAGACCAAGTCCTCGCTGTCACCTCCCTCCCCCAGACCCCCCTGGTGACACGGGAAGGCCGGTGCCACCCTCCCTCGCCGGTCCCCTCTTGCGCTGACATGTGGACGGGTCCGTAAGCAGCGAAGCGGCTCCTTGGTGCTTGCTGGGGCCACGTTGAGCATCTTGTCTTTGTCCCCACCCTCTGTTTTAGGCATAGGCGAGTGTCTGTCCCGGGCGCCGGCTGCGCAGGGCCGGGCGCTCTCGCGTTGACGCTGTGGGTGTTTTAAGTGTCATGGTTTACTGAGCTTTCAGGGTTTTCTTTCAGACCTCTTCTCTCGAGGCAGAGAACTGAAGCTGAACAGGGAAACCGCGCACTTTCCTCCCTCCTCCCCAGGCCGCAGATAGCTCTGTCCCCGCTGCGGGCGGTGCGGTGCGAGGCGCTGCCCAAGGCTGCGGCCAGGCAGCGCGGGGGGACCTGGTGCCTCCCCGGGCGCCGCTGGGTGATCCCCAGGGTGGCACCGGGCTCCTCGGAGCTGCGCCTCCGCGCCCCCAGCTCCTCGTCCCCATCCCAGGCCGGCGGGGAAGAGAGGGCCCTTTTAGTTTGGGTTTGGTTTGGTTTTTTTCTGTTAACCTTTTCTAAGGGCAAACTGGTGTGTGTGTGCCGTTCGTAATGGTCACGTCCCACCCTGCTTGTTTCAATGACTGGATTTTAGACGGTTCCTAGCACTAATAAAGGTTTTCCTAAGCGGATGTTTGCATGGCTCGGGTCCTGCCGAGGAAGCTGCTCCTTCGTGGGGGGGAGATGGTTGTCTCAGTCCCGGTGCTCCCGGCACGGCCACCCCCTCACCAGCACCGCGGCGGCCCCCCGCAGCAGCCTGCACAGTGGATCCAGTCCCACGAAGATGGGCACCGAGCGGCAGGCGTGGGGCGGCAGCGTCTCCGGCGTGAAGCCCTGGGGAGCGAGAGGCAGTGACCCCCCCGTCCCCGCCGTGTCCCTGGGGGCCGTGCCCCCCGCCGGCCCCGCACCTGGGTGAAGAAGCCGTGGTCCAGCACGTCCCGCAGGCTGGGCCGCGCCGCGGGCTCGGGGGCCAGCAGGCGGGCGATGAGGGCCCGGGCGTGGGGCGAGAGGTGAGGGGGCAGCGCGTACCGCGCCGCCCGGATGCGCCGGTACAGCTCCTGCCGCTGAGCCGCCTCGAACGGGGGACTGCCCGTCAGCGCCGCGTACCTGGGGGGCCCGGCGGCTCAGCGGGGCCGGGGGCACCCCCTGCCCTCCTTCCCGCCCTCCAGGACCCCGCTTACATGGCGCAGCCCAGGGCCCAGACGTCCGAGGGCACCCCGTGTCCCTTGCGGTCCAACACCTCCGGGGCCAGGTAGCCGGGCGTCCCGCAGAGCGCCCTGGGGAGAGGGGCAGGGTGGGCCCTGGCCCGGCAGCACCCCCCGGCAGCGCCGCGGCCCCACTCACCCCCAGCGCCGGCCGGCCGGTGCCTCCCGCCGCGCCAGCCCCAGGTCCCCGATCTTCACCTGCATCTTCTCGGTCACCAAGAAGTTGCCTGCGGAGGGAGGTGAGCCCGAGAGCGGGGCCGGTGCCGCTCGCCCTCCCGCCGCCCCGGCTCTGCCCCACGCACTCAGCTTGAGGTCCCGGTGGACGATGCCCTGTCCGTGGAGGTAGCGCAGCCCCGCGATGATCTGCCGCAGGTAGTACCGCACCTCCGGCTCCGTCAGCCGCCCCCGGGCCTGCAGGATGTCGGCGAGGGACTGGGGACGGAGCGAGGCGCCAGCTCGGGGCCTGGCAAAGCCCCGGCGCGGGGATGCTCCGCTTTGGGGTGCCGGCGCTCGCTCACCCTGCGGCTGCAGTACTCCAGCAGCAGGTAGACGTGGCTGCGGTCGGCGAAGTGCCGGTGGAGGCGGACGATGTGCCGGTGGCGCAGGCGGCCGTGCAGCTCCCGCTCCCGCTCCACCTGCATCGGCGCGAGCCCGGCAGCCCCCCGGGGAATCCTCTGGATCCGGGGACCCCCGGCACGCGCCCTCGGGGAGACAGGGACGGGCACCCACCCAGCGACCCGGGAGGAGGGAGAAGGGGCAAGGGCAGGGCTGCGGGGCTCTGCGGGGTCCCTGTGGGCATCGCACCCCCTCCCCGGGGACTTCCCGTGTCCCCCCCCGGACTCACCCTCTCCCTGATGCCCACCGAGGCGAGCCGGGCTCGCGGGATGACCTTCGCCGCGTAGACCCTGCCGCTGGCCACCTCCGTCAGCTGGTAGCAGCGCCCGAAGGCGCCCTGCGAGGACGGACCCGCGGGAGTGGGAGCAAGCCGAGGGGCGAGAGGCCGCGGCAGAAGGGGGTCCCGGGTGTCGGGGTGCCCTTCACCGGGGGCCGAGGAGCCCGGGGGACCCGGCTGGCCGCAGGCACCTGCTCTAGCTCGGTCCCCGCGTCCCCCCGCTGCCTCGGTTTCCCCAGAGGGGATGTGGTGGGGACGCCTCGGGGACCCCCCGGGGTGCCCAGCGGGGAGGGGGTGCTGGCTGGGGCTGCGGGGCTGTTTGGGGGTGCAGGGCCGGGGGCGATGGGGGATTTACCTCTCCCAGGAGCCGTCCCCGTTTGTAGAGCATCCCGCTGTCCCTGTCCTCGATGTACCACCCGGGGAGCTCAGCCCCTGCGCACCCCTGCACCATCCTGCCCTGCAAGTGGGGACACCCCGTCACCGTAACCCCTTCGCCTCCGGGCTGGGGGTGCCCCGCGGGGCCCAAGGGTGCTGGGTGCTCGGTGGGGGATGGACACCCTAAGCGAGGGGGTTCTGTCTGCCCCTTCCTCACTGCATTTGGGGCTGGGGGGGTCCCGGGGGGGCGCAGATGCTGCGGAGCAGCATCTGCGCCCCCCCGGGACCCCCCCAGCCCCCCTGTACCCACCAGAGCTCCGGGCCCCGAAGGGTTAATGGGCGGCCGGGGAGGGCTGGGCGCACCTTTGGGGCTGGATATTAATAACGCAGCGGGGAGGGACGGGAGGCGAGCGGTGGAGGGGGGGGAAGCCTCGCCCCGGCCCCCCCTGGAGCTGCGCAGGCGATGCCCGAGCGTCCCCGGTCCCCCTTCGCCGCCACCGAGACGCCAGGCCGGGATTGAACCGCCGGGACGCCCCGGACGAGGGGCGGCATGGCCGGGTGGGGGTATCGGGGCTGCCCGGTCTCCCGCAGGGAACCCCACGGTACCGGGTAAGGTCTCGATTTCTGCTTAACCCCTCGCGGACCCCCCCCAAGACCCCCCCGTCCACTCCCCGGGGTCAGCTCCGCTCCTGCGGGGAAACTGAGGCACGGGGTGCCCCCTGCCATGGCTGCCAGCGGGGTCTGGGCATCACCGGACCCTCCCCGGGACCCCCCGCCCCGGAGCGATGGCACCGGGACCCCCGCGACCCCGTGGGAGCTGCACGGCGGGAGGAAACCGGCTCGGCCGGGGGATTCCCCGACACGGGGCTGGGACCCCTGCACCCCCTGCACCCCCTGCACCCCAGGGCTGCGCGGGTTGGGTGCTCCAGGGTCTGGCGCTTTGGGCCCCGGGGGGTCCCCCGCTGCCCCCCCATCCCGCTCGCCCCATGGCAGGGCCGGATCCGGATCAGGGAGCGACGTGGAGTCCCGGGGCCCCGCCGCACAGGTCTGGTCCTGTCCCGGCAGGCAGCGAGCCCAGCCCGGCTCCCCGCCGTGGGTGCGGCGGTGCCGTCTCCCCGTGCCCGGAGCTGCGTGGGCACATGTGCGGGACGTGGCGTCGCCCGCTCAGCTGCGCCCACCCGCCTGGCCCCACTCGGGGTCGGAGACCCCGGCGTTGCTGTGCGGCACCAGACCCCACATCCCCAGCTGGTGCCGCCGGCGGCGGGGACCCTCCCGCTGCGTCTCGTCTTGCCTCCATCTCGCCTCCTTCCCCCTTGCTGGGGTCCCCGTGGGGGACGCAGCGGTGGCCCCTGCCTCGGCAGCGCTGGCAGCACCGATGCCGGGATGTGGGACACCCCGCTGCCGGCCCCCCGCTCCCTGGGGACGCTGGGGCTCAGGGCTCTCTGCTCCCGCAGGTGCCGGTGGCCGTGGCGGCTGCTGCTCCTGGCCTGGCTCAGCCTGGGCTGCGGCGTCGGCACCGCGCAGGTGAGGGGTTCGGGGTGCGCGGCGGCACCCCCGGGCTGTTCCAGCCCAGCCCCAGCGCTGACCGTCACCTTCCTCCACGCAGGGCCCAGCCCTGGGGACGCCGGTGCGGGTCCCCAAGCCCCCAGCCCCTGCTCGGCCCCGCCGGCAGCCGGCCCGGGGCGCTTGGGGGCCCTGGGGACCCTGGAGCTCCTGCTCCAGCTCCTGCGGGGACGGCGTCGCCCTCCGCACCCGGAGGTGCCTGCGGTGAGTGGGGTCGGGGCAGCACGGCCCCCGGGGTGTCCCCGCTCCCCCCGCAGCACCCACGCCCCGTGACGCGGCTCTGCCACGGCCTCCGCACGCGGCCCTGCAGGCTCCGGGCACCGCGCTGTGCCCTGGCCAAATGTCAGCCTGGTTTCAGAGGGGAAGGGATCGGGGGGAGCCGGACCCTGCCGCCTCCATCCTGGGGTGCAGGATGCAGCCCCATGCGGGACATCGCGGTCCCCGCTCCTGCTCCCCCGTGGGGATGCATCACTGCCAGCCCGGCTGCAGCTCGGCGGCTCGGTGGCGGCCTGGCCCCGGAGACGGGGAGAATCCCGGTGGGGGACGCGGGGTGCAGGCAGGGATGCTCGAGGGGGCCGAGCCCCGGCCCCGCCACGCTGACGCTGTGGCCGCAGGTCTGCCGAAGAGGAGCCGTGCACGGGTGACCCACGGCAGTACCGGCTCTGCCAGCTCCAGGTGAGCGTTGCGAGGGCCACGGCACCGCCATGGTCCCGGTCCCATCCCGGTGCCGTGGGGCTCCATGCTGCCGCTCCCGCAGGGCTGCCCCGGCGGCTCGGTGCCCTTCCGTGCCATGCAGTGCTCCCTCTACGACAACAAGCCTGTCCTGGGCACGCCGGCCCGGTACCGCTGGGTGCCCTTCCATGGAGGTGAGTCCCGGGGCGGTGGGCGGCATCGCCGGGCTGACCGGGGCCCACGGCTGCCACCGGCATCACCCCCTTCCCTTCCCGCCCGGCTCCGGCAGCCCCCAACGTCTGCGACCTCAACTGCCTGGCCGTGGGGCACAACTTCTACTACACCTTCGGCCGGGTGCTGGACGGCACCCGCTGCGGCCCCGGCTCCCCGGACCTCTGCGTCGGCGGGCGCTGCCTGGTGGGTGCGCGCGCGGCTGGGACCCTGGGACACCCGGGACCCCCAGGACCCCCAGCCCTGAGCCCCCACCCTGAGGCCGCCTCTCGGCTCCCCGCAGAGCGTGGGCTGCGACGGGATCCTGGGCTCGGGCGCGCGGCCCGACGCCTGTGGCCAGTGCGGCGGCGGCCACGACACGTGTCTCTTCGTGCACCGGCTCTTCCAGGGCGCGGACCCCTCCTCCGGTGAATGAACCATTGCCCCGGCCCCCTCCATGGGTGAATGCTTTGGCTCTTGGCTCCCCTGTCCTCCTGTCTGCGTCCCCAAGGCATCGCCCGAGTCCCCCGTCACCCTGTCCCCTCTCCATCCGCCCCATCGCCGCCAGTGCATCGTCCCTGACCCCCTCCTGTCCCCAGCGCGCAGGGACAGGGACAGCGGGCTCAGAGGAGACCCCTCGCTGGGGTGATTTTGTCCCGTTGCAGAGGGTATCGCTCCTCCGGGGGCTGGGGGGTCTCTGGGGCACCCCTGTGGTCCATGGGGTCCCCAGGGGAGTTCAGAGGTCCCGGGGGGCACCCAGGGTCGGTGTGGTCCATATCCAGTGTCCATGGGCTGCCTGGCCAGGCTGCAGGGACGATGCTGCCCGTGAGGACAGGCAGCCCCGGGGGGCCCCAGGGCCATCGCCGCGTGCCCCAGATGTCCCAGCACGTGGGGCCTGGCTGGGTTAACGCTGCTGGTGGCTGGGACGGGGCTGCCCCAGCCCCAGAGCTCCTCTGTGCCCGGTGCCCTCCCGCCCCAGCCCTGGCCCCCGTCCCCGGGCTGTCCCCTCGCGCCGTGCCCCGGCTCTGCCCTGACTCTGTCCCCCCGCCAGGTTATTTTGGGTACGTGAACGTGACCAAGATCCCGGCTGGGGCCACCCACATCAAGGTGACAGACAAGAGCCGCAACTACCTCGGTAGGACGTGTCCTGTCTCCGTCCCAGTCAGTCCCAGTCCATCCCAGTCGGTCCTGGTTGGTGCCACCCGTGGGTGCAGGCAGGGCGGGGCAGGGGGTGGCCGTGCCGTGCCATGCCGTGCCGTGCCGTGCCGGTTCCCCCACTCGGACGCTGTCCTGGGCATCACGGGTTCCGTGAACTCGCTGGCACTCGGGGCGCTTTTCCAGAGGCCGCGGCCGTGGGTCTTGGGAAGGGCCGAGCTGGAGCCGGGCCAGGCCAGCCACCACGGGACAGGACCGGGATCCCTGTCCCCAGACCCCTCCCGTCCCCCTCCCGAAGCAGCCGGGGCCCCATCCCCGCTGGGACCAGGGCCTGGGGGCTCGAGGGGTTTTGCACACCAGGGTTTGGCTCCGGCTTGGGACCGAAGCCAAGTTCTTACAAGAAAGCAGATTTCTCCCAAGCCCCGACCGCAGCTCTCCCAGCCCACGCTGCCCTCCCCGCTCGGGGAGAGGCCTCCGGTGGGGACCCAGGCGTCCGGGCTGCCCCCCACCCAGCCCAGCGCGGGGGTCCCAGGGACCGTGCGGTGCTCGGCCCCCGGACGCGCTCCCTCCCGCAGCCCTGATGACGAGCGATGGGCGCTACGTGCTCAACGGGGACTGGTCCATCGCCTGGCCGGGGCCGTACGAGGTGGCTGGCACCCGGCTGCACTATGCCCGGGCCCCCGACGGCACCGAGAGCCTGGAGGCGCCCGGGCCCACCGACGAGGACCTGCACGTGATGGTGAGGGCTGGGCTGGCGCGGGGACGGGGGCAACTGGCCCCCAGTCCCCATCGCTCCCCTTAGCTCTGCCCCTGCCCACGCAGGTCCTGCTGCAGGAGCCCAACCCCGGCATCGAGTACGAGTTCTGGCTGCCCCGCGGGCACCCCCAGCCTGGCCGTGGTGACGCCAGCCCCCTGCGGCAGCCCCAGCCCCGGGGGGCCGGCAGCCCCCCAGCCCGGGAGCCCCCAGTCACCCCGGCCCCCGCGCCGCCGCCCCGGCCCGGGGGCTCTGCCATGGAGCCGCCACCGAGAAGCCCCCCTGGCCGGAGCGGGGCTGGGGCTGCCGCAGGTGCCTGCTCCCCCACGGGGTCCCCACAGCCCCCCGCACCCCTGGGCTCTCTGCTGCGGGGAGGGTCCCGGAGAGCCCCAGGCGTTCTCCATGAGATGGGGACCCTAAAAAAGGGCCCCCCGACTTAACCCCCCCCGGGACCCTTGGGAGCCTGGCGTGTCCCCCCTCTCCGCCGCAGGGGGGGGGTTTTGGGGGTGCCATGTCCCCTCTCCCCCTAAACCGCTGCAGCTTTGCCCCCACAGGGCGATGCGGGAGGTGCCGCCCGGCCAAGGGACGCTCCCAGCGCATCCGGCACTTCTGCCAGAGCGACTTCGGTGAGCGCCGGGGACGCGAAGGGGCTCAGGGCGATGGTGGGGGACGTGCCCGGCTCAGGGTGCCCTGTGCTCGCCCCGCAGTCTTCCAGGGCCGGATCCTGGCACGGCGCTTGGTGGGGCAGGAGACGCGCTACGAGGTGGAGGTGAAAACGCCGTATCGGCACCGCTTCCCGCTGGTGCCCCGGGAGTACGTGTGGGTGCCCAACACCTGCGGCT
The DNA here is from genome assembly GCA_020745775.1 of Theristicus caerulescens. Lineage (NCBI taxonomy): Eukaryota > Metazoa > Chordata > Aves > Pelecaniformes > Threskiornithidae > Theristicus > Theristicus caerulescens. The sequence goes on from CM036579.1 coordinate 5,300,926, forward strand.
GCCCCCCGCTCCGGGAGGGCGGCGAGTACCTGCTGATGGCGCGGCGGCACGTCAACTACGAGCGCACGCTCAACCGCATCCTGCTGCAGGACGACGGCTACGCCCGGCCGTGGACGCCCCGCGAGGCCCGGCTGGTGCGGGAGGCAGCCCGGCACTGCCCACCGCCCCGGCCGCCCTGAGCCCCCCGGCTCCATCGCCCGGGGAGGGGGCGGCCGGCGGGACCCCAGGGGCGAAGCCGGGGGCTGGAAACGCTCCGGCCGTGCGCCGAGCCCTGTCCATGGCCGTGGAGGCGCCGGGGCCCCCGGGGCCCCCGTCCTGCCCTCCGCCCCGTGCGGGGCGTCTCGCCATCCTTGGGGTCGACCTGGCTGCGGGGGGTGGAGGAGGGTGGTAATTTATTTTTTTGCAGAAAATAAACCTGTATATCACCTCGCTCGCTGCGTGCCCTTTCCTGGCTGGAGCCGGCCCGGGGCGTCCCATGCCCTCCTCGACCCCGGGTGCCCAGGCAGGGGGTCCCCTCCCGCATCCCCCTGCGGAGCCCCCGGAGCAACGCAGCCGCCCGGCAGCGCGTCCCTGTCCCCGGGATGGACACCTGCCAGGCTCTGTCTTTCCAGGTCGGGGACCCGCCGCTTATCTCCCTTCCGGCGGAGGCGAGCGGGTGCCTCCCTGTGCCGGAGCCCCCTCGCCCGTAACCCAACCCGCGGGCGGGTGGGCGCAGCCACGGGGCCCGCACGGGGATGGGACGCGCCCGGGGGGGCTGCGGGGACGGCGACCCTGGGAGCGCCGCGCTGGGCACCCTGGGGTGCGTCGCCTGCTCGGGGCTCCTGGGGTGGCCTCGCACCCATCCGGGGCTGGGTTTGGAGCCGGTGCTGGGGAAGGGCTGAGCTCTCCCAGCTCGTGTCACTGGTGACTGTTCCCAAACTGGGCCTGGGGCTGGGGCTGCAGTGGGGGGTACCTGGGGTGGGTGCCCCGGGGTGCCCCGAGTGGCAGCTGCCGGCCCAGGAGGGTCCTTGGCACAACGGGTAATTAATCACCAGGAGCCAGAGGTGAGCCCTGGGGGCAGCTGGGGCTCTGTACTGGGCTCCCCAGCTGGTCCCAGTAACGCCTGGGTGCTGCTGGGGGCTCCGGATCACGGGTGGAGGCACCTTGGGGTGATTAGGGCTGGAAAGGTGCCTCCACCCTATAAAAGGGCCCCCTCCCACCCCCTGTGGCTGGTTTAGGGCTGCTGGGGGGGTTTGTCCCTGGGCAGGGGGGTTTGTCCCTGGCTGGGGGGGGGGGGTCGTGCTGGCTGCGGGGTCCTCGGGGGTCCCCGGGGTGGGGCAGTTCCAGCAGCTCTTTTGGAGCAAGTGATGCCCAGCAGCCCCGGGGCTGGGGCTCTGCACTGTCACCTTCGGGCGTCCCGTGCTTGGGGTGTCCCTGCCTGGCTGTCCCAGCCATGGCGGGTTTGGGGACAGTCACCCCGTGCGCAAAGAGACCCCGCAGGGAGAGAAGCGGGGACCTGGGGCTCTCGGCCACCAAGGCTGGGGCTCGCCGGCGGGCCAAGAGCCGGCAGAGAGAAGGGGACCCGGGGGAGTGTTGCCCACTGCGGGGCTGGGCCCCCTGGGAGCGTGTCCCGTGTCCCCCCTGGGCACCTGTGACCCCCGGGAAGGGCCGGCTGGCGAAGCTGCGGCTCGAAGGGGAGCGTTGCAGGCCCACGCCTGCTCCCCCCTGCCCCGGGGAAAAGGGTGAGTGCGTCCCCGGGGAGATCCCTGCCTGGGGAGCAGGGGTGCCCAGGCTGCGCTGACGGGACCCCTCTGTCCCCCAGAGCCGGCGAGCCCCCCGCTGCAGCCCTGCTATAAGGGCGCCTACTTCTCGGGGCTCCCTGCAGATGAGCGCCAGGACCTCGCCGCCCCCGGCCTGTGAGTATGCGGGAGGGGGTCCCCGTGGCCCCCAGCCCTGCCACACCGCCGACCCTCTGCCTTCCTCCGGCCAGGCTGGTCCCCGCGGCCCCGGCGCCCGGCGGGGATGGTCCCCGGAAGACCCGCAGCACGCTGGAGCGCACCCTGGTCCTGGAGCTGGTGAGCTGGGGGGGCCGGGGGGCTGCGGCCCCGGGGTCGGGCTCTGACTCTGCTCCCCGCTCCGCAGGAGGGGACCCTGGTCTGCTCCTCCGTGCTCGCCGGCTGGCAGCGCGGTGCCGCGGCCACCTTCACCACCGTCTTCCAGGGAGACTCCTACGAGGTGGGTGCCCGTGTGCTGGGGGTGGGACAGCGGGGTGCCGGGTCCCCGGGGGGCACAGGGGGCTGAGACTCAGGGCTGCAAAGAGCCGCGGTCTCCACGTGCCCTCTGTGCCTCTGCCCTTCCCTAGCAGCCGGAGGAGAAGGGGGCCCCGGGGGCTGAAATCCCAGGGGAGAGGGTGGCCGAGAGACCCCTGGGATCCTGCTCAGGGTGCCGGCCCCGCTCTTGGGGGTCACCTTGATGTCAGGACATGGGTGCTGGTGTGTTGGCGTTTTCCCAGGGCTGCCTGGAGATGCTCTTCCCTTCCAGGTCCACGTGAAGCTGCGTCCCCACGTGCAGCAGTTCCTGGAGAGCCTCTCCAAGACCTACGAGGTACCTGGAGCCCCCGGGCTCTGCGGAGAGCCGGCGCGGTGCTGCCGCGGCGGGGCGGGGGGCTCGGGCAGCCTGCGCAGGGACCTCCGCCTGCTCCCCCAGATCTTCATCTTCACAACCGCGAAGCAGGACTACACCAAGAAGGTCCTGGATGTGCTGGACCCCAAGAAGAAGCTGATCAGGTGATGGCCTTGGTGAAACGCCGCTGGGGACCTCCTCTGTGGCAGGGACCGGTCCCCACGGGCTCTGCCTCCCCCTCCAGGCACTGCCTCTCCCAGCGGGACTGCCTCTGCGCCCGCGGCTGCTACTGGAAGGACCTGACCCGCCTGGGCAGGGACCTGGCCAAGACGGTGGCCTTGGACCACACCATCCAGGGCTTCCCCGCGCAGGTACCGGCAGCACCGGGGCGGTGGTTTGGGTGCACCGGGAGCACCACGGCTCCTCCGCGGCCAGCGCTCACCCTCTCTCCCCAGGCTGCCAACTGGATCCCGGTGCCGAGGTGGTGGGGGGACCCGCAGGACGAGGAACTGCTGCGCCTCATCCCGCTGCTGGGCCAGCTCGGCCGGCCGGTGAGGGCTGGGGTGCTGGGGAGGGGACGGGAGCCCTGGGCTCCCGGGGCAGGGTGCTGGGACCCCCCGGGCACAGCCGTCCCCTGTCCCCCTCTCTCCCCGTGCAGGACGACGTGCGCACCGAGATCCAGCGGCGCTTCCCGCACCGCCGGCTGCCCACTGAGGACTAGGCCAGCCCGGGCGGAGGGGAGCAGGACGGAGGAAACCCCTCGGAGGGGCCGGTGGGGCCACGCCGCGGCGGGGGAAGCCAGGCTCTAACTCGTCCCGTGGCGCTGGGCTGGCGGGGGTCTCGGCAAAGCCATTGCCCCCCGGCCTCTCCCTTGGCGTCTGCAACCGCAGGCTGCTGCGCGGGCGCCGGGCTGTCCCCGGGGCAGGGGTCCCACCGGGGAGAGCCCCTGGCTCTCGGCTGCCGCTTGAGGGAAAGCTCCGTCCCGGCTCCCTCCTGTCTGTGCTCTGTAAGGTCCGGCCAAGGGCCGCGTTCGTGGCTGATTACACGCTTGGACAAAGGTCTTGCTCTCTTCTGTAACTCCTCAGCTGTGCAAACACGGGGATGGCACAGCCGGTGGGGGGACAAACCGTCCCCACCGTGCCGCAGCCGTGCCCCGGGGCAGCCGCGGTCCTGCGGCGGGGAGGCTGAGCCCCGCGCCGTGCCGGGGCCCCCGGGAGGGCCCCAGCTGGCAGCTCTCCCCGCGCCCGTCCCAGCCCTGCCTGGTGCCGCGCTGCGTGCCAGGGCGCAGCTGCCGCTGTGCCGCTGCCAGCCCTGATGGGACAGCGAGGGCCCAGGGCGCTCGTCCCCGCCGCCGCGGCGGGGGGAGAGCAGGGCGGCCGTGGGGTGCGGCAACCCCCGGGACCCCTTTTTTTAAGGACTAAAGGCTCCTGGTAAACAAGAGCCGGGGACGGCACCGCGCAGCAGCGGCGTGGGTCCGGGCTGTCCTCCCTGAGCAGCGGTTTGGAGTCCGGCCACCTCCACCCCGCCAAAAGCGGCACGGGCTCGCGGCTGAGCGCGCTGGAGGAGCTGGCTGTGCAGCTGTTTGGAGAGGAGCTGCATCTCCTGCTCCCCACGGCCCTCCGCGCCTGGGAAAGGGCCCGGCCCTTCTGGAAATAGCTCCTTCCCAGCAGCGTGCCAGGCCGGGCCCCCCGGCACGGCTCAGCTCCCGGGGGATGTGGGGGGACGAGCCGGGAGGAGGGAGGCCACCACCCGTGTCCCTGCCCATGCACGGAGCCGGACATGCAGTGGGATCAGCCCAGGAGCTGCTGGGAAGGGAAGTCACCCTTGGGAGAGGGCCGTCCAGAAAGGCAACAACCAGTTTATTTTGGAAGCCGGGTGAGGCTGGGATCCGGCCGCCTGTGTCCGTGCGGCCCAGGCTGGTGTCACACTGTCCTTCCAGCCCGGGGACAGCAGGAGCGACCTTTCACGAGGCAAAAGGCCACACGGTACGTGACACAGAGGGTGGCTGAGAGGATCAGGCCCCCGCAGACGAGGAGAGGGAGAAGGCCCCCCTGCAGCCCCTCCTCGGGGGGGAAGCCCTGCGGAGGGGAGCAGGAGTGGGAGAGCTCGTCGAAGGTGCAGGCGGGGGGACAGGCCGTGCAGTTGTTGGCCGAAGCGCCCCGGCACGCGTAGCAGGAGGGGTGGCAGCTGGCGCAGACGCGGGCCGCGTTCGTGGCGGCGGCTCTCCGGGTGCGGCCGTAGTAGCGCGGAGGGCAGTAGGAGAGGCAGGAGCGCTGGTGGGCGTACAAAGAACCGCCGCACTCTGCGGAGGGCCGGCGGCGTGAGCCAGGCTGCGGGGGCAGCCGGGGCTGCGAGCGCCGTCCCCTCCTGCCCAAAGACTCACCCTCGCACGCTCCCTGCGCGTCCCGCCTGATGCACTCGTCCACGGCAGAGCCTGCAAAGCGCCTGGCCGTCATGTCCTCGTCCGTGCCGTGGAGGTGGAGGATGAAGCTGGTCAGCAGACCTGGGGGCAGGAGGGACGGGACTCGGTGCTGACGGCAGCCGCGTTCCCGCCCTCCAGGGTTTGGGATCTGCGAGCTGGTGGATGCGGGGCTGGAAGCTGCGGGGCCACGTGGAGGAGAGCAAGCCATGCCCCCTTCCCGGCTGTGTGCTGGCCGGGGAGACCCTCAAAACAAACAAACGTGGCCCTGCAGAAAAAGAGGGCTCTGGCCAGACCCCACGCCCAGGAGGAGCAGGAAGAGGACAAGCCAACGAGTTGCTCATCGAAGAGGAGGCAAGAACAACCGGGCGCTGGGTGACCTCGGGGAATGGGGTTCGCTCCCCGGGGCCCTGGACACCCACCGGTGTTATAGGCATCGCCCTTGTTCTCTAGCCGGAGCGTCCAGGTCCCGTTGGGGTTCTCGTCCCAGAAGTGTGTGGACATGAAGGTCCAGTCCCTGTAGCCCTGAGGGCTGGTGTCGTATGGGCTGGAGGAGAGGAGAGCGGGCAGTGACAGCCCCGGGGCTGGAGGGGAGCGATGCAGCCCAAGCAGGCCCCCGAGTCACCCTGTTCTGGCTATAAGGGGGCTCTGCCAAGACGTGGCCGGGGCCACAAAGAAGTTTTGGGCATGGTGAGCCCGTTCCCTGTGGGGGCCAGAAGCAGCCACCTGGGGGAGAACCCCCTGGCCCCAGGAGAGGCCATGAGAGGAGGAGCCCCTCTGCCCCGGCAGCCGGTGAGTCTCGGTGCCACGTGCTCCCCGCGAGCTCGCAGAGCGCCCTTACCGCACGGTCACCAGCGTGGACGTGGTCCCCATCGGGCTGGTCAGAGCGATCACCAGGTCCCCCCTGCGGCTGTAGCTCAGGGAGAGCTGGACCTGGACGTGCTCCAGCGAGCGGATGCGCTTGGCGCTCCCCGAGCAGGAGGAGAGGTCTGTAGAGATGGCGAGCTTGGAGCCGATGTTCCTATCAAGTACAAGACAGAGGTGAGGGCATCTCTGCCCCCTCCGAGGGCGTCCTGCCCTGGCCTCGAAGCACAGCCCTGTGGCCACAGCAGAAGCCGTGCAGCACAGACCGCTTTCTGGGAAGCATCGCTTGTTCCCGCAATGGGCACAGCACGACTTCGCTACACGAAAGTCCCTGCGTGAGCTCGCGGGAGGTCAGACCCAGGGGACGTCGTCCCTTACCGGGGGGGTGCGAAGAGCCTTGACCGAACACCTCCGCTGAGGCCGAGTTCCTGTCCATGCCTTGGCCATCTCCACCAGTAGGCCAGCGTCCAGGAGCCCGTAGCCGTAGTGGTGGCTCACTGAAAAGCAGATGCCACCCAAGAGAGGACACGTGAGCTCCGAGACAGCACCGGGGGCTCCTGCCCCAGGGCTGCTGGCAGGAATCTGAGGGGCAGCACATCCCCCCGCAGCCAGGGGAGGAAGCGGGAGCAGGCAGCGGCTGAGCCCTGAACTCGCCCTTGCGTCCGGCCCCGTTCACGGCCCAGTCTTCGGCCTGCAGGTGAGCAGGCTTGGAGGTCCTGATGACGAGATGCTGCAGGTCGCGCCAGGTTAGTGCCGGGCTGGAAGCAAGGAGGACTTGGGGACGGAGCTCTCTGCTCCGGGTTAGCTTTTGAGGGTGAGATTTGGCTCTTCTAGCTTCTGGCGTGGGTAAGTTAGCTGTCTGGGTCCAAGCTGGTCCCCCCCCAACATCCTGCACTGCCAAAATGGGAGCAACAGAGACCTCCAGAGGACAACTCGCCTCCTGCCTCCGGCCGCTCTCCCGCAGCGTTCTGGGAGAAGAGGCTGCCCCACCAGAGCCCGGGGAGACCTCCGCTCTGCACCCCCAAACCTCCCTGCTAGCAAAGTCCCTCCTCCTCGTCCCTGCAGGGCCCTGGTGAGTCCCCAGGTGCTCCGTGGGGACTGTCCCGCTGCCGCATGGCACCTACTTGGCCTCCAGCGCGAGGGCGATCATTCCCGCGGCCAGCGGGGCCGAGGCGGAGGTGCCCGTGTGCTTGTCGGTGCAGCGGTGGTGCAGGTCGGTGGTCACCTGGGGGGCAGAGGGGGGTCTCGGCACCGCTGTCGGCTGCTGGAGCAGAGGGCAGGACTGGCTGGAGTTGGGTAACTTCGGTAAATGCTCCCTCTGGGACCCTTCGTGCTTTTTGGGGTCTAATGCGGAGCCTCCCGCTCCCTCCCCAGGTAAGGAGGGCTCGGATGAGCCCGCTCTGTGCTGGGAACCGGTGTCTGCCCGAGGGTCGCTGCTCCGGTAGAGCCGGCACGGCACTCACGATCTGCACCTCGCTCGTGGTCCTGCTGCTGTAGGTGGTGGTGAGGATGGCAGAGCAGCTCTCGCCGTACCAGGGCCTCCGGCCGCCTGCCAGGACGCTGCCCACCGACAGGGTGTAGATGCTGTTGGCGTACCCGTCGCAGTTGCAGTTGTCGTAGTTGATCCCGCCGTTGCCGGAGGCCCAGATGAAGATGGAGCCAAGGCCGCCCCGTCCCTGGCAGGAGGGAGGCAGAGGGGGGGTGAGCAGGGAGCCCTCGTGCCAATGAGGTCCCCAAGGCCAGCACCGAGCTTACTTTGGTGACCCCTCTGTAGAAGGCCTCCGTGGCCAGCACGCCTGGCCCATCCACCGTCTTCCCGTCATCGTCGGGGCCCCAGCTGGCGCTGTAGATGTGGATGTGCTGGGGGCGCAGGCTGAGGGACTGAGCCTCCACCATGTCCGTGATGGGACCGTCCAGCATCCGCACACCTGCGGGGCCAGGAGGAGGAGCGGCAGTGTCCGGGAGGCGGCAGCACTCGGGAGGCCACGCCGGCTCCGGGTGGACGGGAGCCTCGCACGTGCCATGGGAACACAAGGGCTGAGCCGTATCTCGCCGGCCCCCGCTTCACCCGGTCGCCTTGAGCCCTAAGGAGATCAGGCTCCTGCAAGTCTGTGCGGCCGCTGCTGTGAGCTCGTTCCCCAGAGCTCCTCGTTAAGCCCTTTGCAATTAAGCCCAGCGAGTTCTCCTGGCTTTTAATGTCATTTGCCACACTCGCTTCCGCAGGGGAGCCTGAGCCTGCGTGGTGCCAGTGCTGCCTGCTGGAGCTGCCTGCCCTGTGTCGCGGTGGGCGTTAAACCCCCCGGGAGCACCGAGCCCCGCACTGTGGCTGGGAGTGCGGTAACACCGCAGCACCCTCTGCCCCCCGGCAAGCCGCCGGCTCCCCCCAGAGCAGCCCCCCCTGGGGCCACACGTCCCCCCAGGGTGCCGGAGCTGGTTTGCCACTCCCATCCCACCAGCACGCAGGAGCACCGGCTCACCTCCGACTTTGGCGTTGTACGCAACGCCTGCTCCGCAGACTCGGTTGTTGGCTGCAGCCGCCACTTCTCCCGCGCAGCGTGTCCCGTGCCTGAGGGGCAGTCAGCCCGTGAGCCGTCCTCCGTGAGGGGCGAAGGGGCCTGGGACAGCCTCAGCCCCCGGAGGGATAAAGGGAAGAGAGCTGCTTGGACAATCAGCCAGCAAAACTCACCGGTTCTCGTCCCCGGCGGCGTACCTGGGCTGGGGGTCGGGGTCGTTGCTGTTGAAGTCGTAACTTGCCAGGGGGTCCTATTGCAAAAAGAGGGGCCGGCCTGAGCAAAGCGCCTTTTGGCGTGGGTTGTGACAGCTCCAGGCAGGCGCCTGGCGCTTCGCCCGGCAGCGTGGATCGCCCTGCCCGCCCGCGAGCTCGCTGCCTGCCCAGCCCCGAGAGGGCAGGGGGGCCCTTTGCGCCCAGCAACTGCGTGGGGTTAACCTGGAGTTGTTGGGAACGGGGTTTCGCTAAAGGAGCGCAACTTTGGCCGTCGCCGTACTGCTTCACCGTACCCAGGCTCACGTGCACGGGAAAGCGCAGCACGGAGAGCCACCCGAGGGTGAGCCTCACCGGCCGTGCAGGTAGGAGCGAGGAACTACAAAGCACTGAGATGATGTTGTTGTAAACAACTAAGATTTACCTTTTCTTTGCTCTCGGAGCACGTGAGCACTTACCAGCTTTACTGGCTTTGCAGCTTGCTGCAATTACATCTGTTTTGGGGGCTTGAGCGCATACAAGTCTTAACGTTTCCTTGATGTGAAAAATTCACTGCGGGAGACACCAAACCTTTTGATCCAGCCACGGAGAGGCTGAGTTCCCACTGCAAAGTCCCGGGGCGGGATGAAGGCACCGGCTCCCACCCTCCCCTGGAGACAGCGCTCCCTGAAGGAGCAGGCTCCCGCTCAGCCCGCGGTAGTTACGTAGTTGGCAGACAGGTCGGGGTGGTCCTTCTCGATCCCATCGTCCAGGACGGTCAGCACCACCCCCAGCCCGGTGTACCCTTTGCTCCAAGCAGTGAGGATGTTTAGATCGGGATTGATGTCATTGTTCTGGAAAACGGATTACGTTTGATCAGCCCCAGGCAGCAGGCTGCGGGTGACCTTCAAGGACTCTTCTGCTGCCTCATCACTGCCGGCATTAGTCCTGTTTACGCGTCGGGGAGGCGATTTGCTGGAGGATTAGAAGAGAGAGCGGCAGTCTCACCATGTACCACTGTTTATGGAACCAGGGATCTGTTGGCACCACGCTGACGCTTCTCTTTGTGCGCCTCTTCACGGTTTGCTGCTCAAACCAGAGGACCTGGGTGGGAAGCGGCGTTGGTGGTGTCGGGCAGAGCCTGCCCAGCGCGGCACGCGGTAGCCTCCGTCCCTGCAGCCGCCTCCTCCCTACCTTTGGCTCTTTTGCCAGGCGCATGTTCCAGCCCCAGTGTCTGCTTAAGGCTTTCTGCCGGGTGCCGCGGTGTTTGAAATGATAATAAGGCTCTCCCTCCATCACCTGCAGGTGCGAAGAGCTGTTGTAAGAGATCATTTCTAGACAAGCAGCCAGGCGGGGGACACGTGCGGCAGCTCCACGCGGGCCGCGGAGATCAGAAAGAGGCGTTTAACGGGAGTTGTGCGCGGCAGGAGACGCGGAGCCCGCCATTCGGCGAGCGAGCAGGCTCCCAGGGAAGGCCTGCGCGTGCCCTTCGGCGTTCCTCGCTCACCCGGGCACACGCAGAGGCCGTTAGCAACCCGCAACCCCACGCTTTCATCTGCGGCCGGTGGTTTAGAAGCACTAGAGGGAACGATCGAACGCCCTGTGTTAAAGCGAAGCCGCTGTCCCGCTGCGGGACGCACACGGAGGGGACGAGCGGAGGGGACGAGCGGAGGGGGACAGTGGGTGGGATGAGGGTGTGTGGAGGTGAGGTGCTGGGCTCGCCCCCGGCCCCCGTCGCCCTCCCCGCGGCAGCGTGGTGGCCCACGGGCACCTGGCCCAGGCAGAGCAGGCCGTGCCGGCGGGCCAAGCCCCGGGCCTCGCTTGGCCCCGCCGCCACCCGCACGGCCCAGCTGCTCAGGTAGACGCGGGGCTCGGCGGGGGCCGCTGGGGCGGTGGTGGCGACCACCGCCACCATCACCAGTAGCCCCGGGATCAGCCCCGGGCCCAGCGCCGGCCTCGGCCGCGCCGCCATCCAGGCCGCGGGGCTTGAGCGGGTGTTGCCATGGCGACCGCGTCGCCCCGCCCCTCCGCAGTGGCCCCGCCCCCCGACGTGGCCCCGCCCCCCGCCCGTCGTGGCCCCGCCTCCCGAGGCGGCGGGAGGCGGCGGAGGGGCCGGGCCGGGCCGGTGCCGGTACCGGAGCCATGGGCACGGTGCCGCAGCGCCTGCAGCGCCTCCTCGATCGCCCCGGGCCGCTCGGGGACCTGCTGGGCCGCCTGGAGGCCCGCACCGGCGTCCGGCGGCTCTACCTGGCCACAGGTGCGACCGGCACCCCCGCACCCCCCCCTCCCCGGTCTCCCGGTCCCGCTCCTGGGCTGCGCTGCCCGCTCCCTTCCCGCCTCTCCCGTCTGGGGGGGTCTCCGAGGGTCCCTCGTCCTTCCTGGGGCGCCCTGGCAGCCCCTCACCGCGCCTCTGGGCTCTGCGGGGGGGCACGGGCAGGGACCCCCGGTTTGGGGGCTGCCGGAGCGGGGCTGGGGGGCTGCCTGCGGGGCGGCCGCGCCATCCAGCCTCGCCTTCGGCAGGCGTGAAATCCCGCGCCCCGACCCGAGGGCAGGCGCACCCCGAAACCCGCGGGGTCTGCGCGTCGGAGGCCTCACCCGGACCCTCGAGACCCCCAAGAAGCCTGGCCCTGATGGAGGGGGGTCCTCGCTCCCCAACGGGCGAGCCCCCCAAAACGCGGCGGGTCAGACCGGGCGTTGGGGACGGGAGCGGCCGTCCCCGCGTCCCGCTCGCCCCGCGGGACTCGCCTCCCTCCCCGGCGGGAGGGCAGAGGTCCGGCTCTTAACGAGATCCTGTTTGCTCATTAATGAGAAACCAGGCGGCATTTCCCCAGGGAGCCTCCTCCTCCTCCTCGGCCCCATGCCGCGCTCTGCCGATTTACAACCTGCCCATCCGCGTTCTCCGATCCAGTATTTTATAGAAAACCTCAGGGTTTCCCGGCTGCCCACGTCCCGCCGGGCTCTTCCCCTGCCGCTCGCCTCCCGGTGCCCTTTCCTGGCCCTTTACCTGCTGCAGGGCTCCTTTTCCCACTCCGAGGGGGACAGGGGTCCGTGAAGGGGCCCGTGCTGTGTGAGCGGGCTGTTTGGATGCGGTGCGTGGCGGTCGGGCGTCTTCCGAGCAAAATGGTGCTGGGGCTTTGGTGGTGCTCGGGTGTGATGGACTTTGGGGGTCGGGGAAGAGCGGAGGCACCGCTTCCACCAAAGAGCGATGGTCCTGTGTTCTCCGTCCCCGTCCTGGAAAGGAGAAGCTGCTGCTCAACTAAAAATACCCGATTTCTCCCTGCCCTGGCTCTGGAGCAATTCCTAATTTGTGTTTGGACCCAGCAGGGTCGGTTCTGCATCTCCGGAGCCAGTAGCGACCCACGGGCTGCAGTTCGGAGCCCGTCTTGCCTGGCCCCTGGGCAGCACAGCCAGGTCAGCCGTGCGGTGGCTTCGGCTGGGTAAAAGTCGCCCCGGAGGAGGACGGTGTCCCCTTCCCAAGGCACGGGGCCAGGCGGGCTGGCCGTCACGCCGGCTGCTCGCCCTCCTTGCCGGGACAGGCACCGCGGGACGGCTCCGGCCGCCCCCCTCAGCAGTTCTTCTCTGTACGTGAAGCCTTTCACTTGGTTTTTTGCTGTTACATAAATTCCTCTGGGGGCTCAACTTAGCCCGTGAAATCCCTTCTAAGGCTCTCGGGGGAATGAAACCCAGCGCTGCCTGAACCTGCCTGTGTTTTCCTTGAGGGGAGCTTTGCGATTGCTCCAAAGCCGCGTTGCTCCTGCCCGTCTCCTGGGAAAGACCCGAAGCCCCGTTCGCGCCCGGAGCCGTGGCTGCCGCGCACCGGGGGCCAGAGCAAGGCGCAGGAATGCTGCAGTGAGCAGAGTGGGGATAATCCGTCCTCCGAGCCCCAGCCAGGGCTTTCCTCTAAACCACCGGCACAGACAGGTTAAGCCCTGGCTTTCCTGCCCGCTGCAGGGCAAGGCGCTTACGTCGGTGGAGGAGCTTGTACGCAGGGCAGGGGAGACGCTGCTGGGATGTGACAGTAAATGCCCCCGACTCCGGCTCCGCGTGTCCCTGGGCTGCCTTCCCGCCCTCTGCCCCGCCGGGGTCTGCGTTTCGGCTGCCCTGGGCAGGCTGGGAGGGAGCTGCTGGGTGCCGGCATCTCCCTGCCCTCTGAGCCCGCCCGTGAGCAAGGGCTCTTCGCTGTGGCCGTGATTTCAGCAGCGAGGGCTCCTTGCCCGGCTTCCCTCATCCCCCGGCTCTCCCAGCTCCGCTGATCCAGCCTCCTGCAAGCGTCTGAGGGCTGGGCAGGCTCCAAACAACCAAAGCCATGGCTTACATTTAATTTTAACAGTTAAATTTAATAACAGGGAAGCGGGATTGGATTGCTGGTTCTCAGGGGGCTGAATCCGTAACGAACGGCGGCTGCTCAGCACAAGCACGTGGCGGGGGTGTGGACAGGGAGCAGAAAGGAGCCGCGGGCTCTGGGAGCAAGGCTCGTCCTTGAACGGTTGTTATCAAAATGCCAAGTGGCTCCGAGCCCTGTGCGCGAAGGAGAAGCTCAGTCCCTTAACTTTGGACTGCAGGTGTGCATTACAGCCTCCGCTTCCGACGTCTCTGCGGCCTTGGCCAGGGTCCAGGCTGGCGACGGGTCAAAAGCACTACGAGTTTGTTGTGGTGAAGTCCCTTCCAGGCCAGGGAGGGGACAAACAGTGGCGGGACCAGATCGGGGCGTGCAATTTCCCTCAGGGACGAGCAAACACCTGCGCTCCACAACAGGCTCTGCCACGCGCCGTGGCTCAGCACGGCTGTGCGAGCAGCGTGCTGAGCACCTCAGTGGTCCGGTGTGTGGAGCATCGTACTGGAATTAACTGGGGGTGGTCGTTATTCCCAACTGGAGGGTCCTGGCACGCGCTTTTTCTCACTACTGGGATGAGAAGCCTGCTCAGCGGACTGGGCCGGGGTCTCTCCTCGCCATCTTGGTGTCGGCAGGTTCGTGACAGTCCTCTCTGTCCCCCCGTCAGGTTCCGTGGCGTTCCTGGGGCTGTACCTCGTGTTTGGCTATGGCGCCTCGCTGCTCTGCAACCTCATCGGCTTTGCCTACCCCGCGTACGTCTCGTAAGTACCCATGTCCCGGCCCAGCCTCCCTGCAGCACCTGGAGAGCATTCCCTGCCCTTAGCTGAGGGTCTCCCTGGTAAACGAACAGGCGGTTGTGGTCAGGAAGCTCTTGAGACCTTCCTGCAAACACTGGGACCTGGCACGGTCCCAGCTTGGGGCAGCAGCACCCGGTAGGCAGGTCTGCTCCAGGGTTTGGAGGACTTGGGAAGGAGGTGCCCACCCTGGTAGCAGGGCTGGTGCAGAAGTGCCCTTCCCCTCCCCACAAGAAGGACATGGAGGTGCTGGAGCATGGCCAGAGCAGGGCAACAAGGTTGGAAAAGGGTCTAGAGAACAAGTCTTACGAGGAGCGGCTGAGGGAGCTGGGGGTGTTTAGTTTGGAGAGGAGGAGGCTGAGGGGAGCCCTCATCGCTCTCTGCAACTGCCTGAAAGGAGGCTGGAGCCGGGGGGGTCGGTCTCTTCTCCCCAGGAACAAGCGATGGGACGAGAGGGAACGGCCTCAAGCTGCGCCAGGGCAGGGTTAGGTTGGGGATTGGGAAAAACTCCTTCCCCAAAGGGCTGTCAGGGCCTGGCACAGGCTGCCCAGGGCAGGGGCTGAGTCCCCATCCCTGGGGGGATTTAAAAGCCGGGGAGATGTGGTGCTGAGGGACATGGGTTAGTGGTGGCCTTGGCAGTGCTGGGTTAACGGTTGGACTCGATGATCTTAAGGGTCTTTTCCAACCTTAACAATTCTATGATTCCCCTCTCCTGCTGCAGCATCAAAGCCATCGAGAGCTCCAGCAAGGAGGATGACACCACGTGGCTGACGTACTGGGTGGTGTACGGCGTCTTCAGCGTAGCTGAGTTCTTCTCCGACACCTTCCTCTACTGGTTCCCGTTCTACTACGCTGGGAAGGTAACGGCTTTGCTGGGGGCTGCTGGTGCCAGAGTCCTCTCGCCCCCTGGCTGAACTTGGAGGAACCAAGCGTGGTGGGCTCTGCCCCGCTGGCGGGGCGGTGGTGGTGGCCATGGTGGGGCCACAGTCCATCGTGGAGCTCCCTGCAGCCAGCTGAGGTCCTGGTACCTCCAGCGAGCCCCAGCCTTGGGAAGCTGCCTTTGGGCCGGGCTGGGGGGCACTGGAGCAGCTCAGCTGCTGCCCTGTCACTGCCCTCCTTCTGGGGGCTGCCCACCCTGCCCGCCCTGCCTGCCCTGCCATCTTCCAGCTCTGGAGCGTCTCTCCTCCCCGCAGTGCCTGTTCCTGGTGTGGTGCATGGCCCCCGTGTCCTGGAACGGGTCGCAGGTGCTCTACCAGAACGTCATCCGGCCCTGCTTCCTCAGGCACCACCAGACCGTGGACAACGTGCTGGGCAACCTCAGCACCAAAGCCCTGGACGTGGCCTCCAGCGTCACCCGAGAAGGTAACGCGGGTCCCCCGTCCCCGCTGTCCTGCTCCGTGTCCGGGGCAGGGGGTTTTCCCTGGAGCACGGCCCGGCTCCGCTGGGACATGGGCAGCTCTCGTTCTACTGGCAAGCGGCCGCCTCTCCGTGACCACGGGCCATGCTCTCACAGCCACAGCCCCGTCCCCCCGAGCCGTGGGTTCGCTCTCCCCACTCCGTAATTCTCTCTCTTCTCTTTGCGCCTCGCGGTCGGTCCAGTCCTGCAGACTCTGGTCAGCAGCAGAGCCCGGCTGGCGGCCGAGGTGGCACCGCAGCTCAGCTTGTCTGTATGTAAGAGCCGCGGCTGCCGCTGAAGGGAGAAGGGGCCGTTCGGCGTGAATCGCCCCGCCGGCTACCACCAGCCGCTTGGCCGGATCCTGCGGCCGACTGCGGCCACCTTGGCACTGGCCAAACCGAGCTCCTGCCCTTGCAGCCGCCGGCGTGGCTCGCGCACAACCGCCCCTTTCTCCCTTGGCGTGGGTAGAGCAGGCGCTTTCCCTCTTGCTTCTCCATAGCCAGACCCCCGAGCCGCGCGTCCTCCATCGGCCTCGCCGCGTCTGCGTGTTCCCCAGCCAACCTGGGGCTCCCGTTCGGGTGCAGGCAGCTGCCCCCGGTCCCGGGGAGGGCAGGGGCTGCAGCGGGAGAGGGAAGGGAAGGGGATGGTGAAGCATGGCCGGGATGGGCTTCACCACCTGGGTGGCCGTTGCTCCAGGGATGGGTCCTAACGCCATCCCCGTGTCTCCTGCAGCCTCCAGAGCAGCCTTGAACCTGGCGGAGGAAGCAAAGAGCAAGTGAGAGGGGTCCTGGGTCGGGGCCTAGGCCTGGGTTGGGGCCTAGGCCTGGGTCGGGGCCTGGGCCCCGCTCGGCCGGTCCCGGCCGAGCGGGGCCCAGGCCCCGACCCAGGCCCCACCGCTTCTACCCCTAATAAACCCCCGGGACCCCCCGGTGAACCGCCTCTCCCGTGTGTTCCCTACGCGCGGCTCCTTTAAGAACGGGAGCGGGCGGTGCCTTTAAGAGAGAGGGCGGGGCCCGCGGCGGGATGACGTGGCTACGGGGGCGCGGCGGAAGTGACGTAGAGGGGAGGGGCTACGGTGGCCGGGAGGAGGGCGGCGGCGTGGCTGTCCGTCCGTCCGGAGAAACGGACGGCGGCGGGGGTCTGTCCGTCCGTCCGTCCCGGGGGGGGTGGAAGGGGCCGGTCTGTCTGTCCTGGGGGCAGGGGAGCGGCTTTGTCTGTCTGTCCCGGGGGTGTGTGGCTCTGTCTGTCTGTCCCGAGGAGAGCGGGGGGGATCCGTCTGTCTGTCCCGGGGGGGAGGGAGGGGACTCTGTCTGTCTGTCCTGGAGTGGACAAGGAGGGGGCGGGCTTTTTCTGTCTGTCCCAGGGAAGGGGAGTCTGTCTGTCTGTCCATCTGTCTAGGGGAGCAAGGAGGGGGTCTGTCCGTCCTGGGGCAGGGAGGGCAGAAGTCTGTCTGTCTGTCTGACAGGCAACGAGAGGGCTGTTGTCTGTCCTGGGGCAGCGAGGGGGTCTGTCTGTCTGTCTAGGAGGGTGGGAGGGGGGAAGTCGGTCTGTCCAGGGGGGCAGTGAAGGGGTCTGTCTGTTCGGGGGGAGGCAGTGAAGAGGTCTGTCTGTCTGTCCGGGGGGGGCAGCAAAGGGGTTGGTCGGTCTGTCTGTGTGTCTCTCCAGGGGGGGCAGTGAAGGGGTCTGTCTGTCCGTCCAGGTGAGGCAGCAAGGGCGTTGTGTCTGTCCAGGGCGGGGACAGGGAGGGGAGGAGGGCTGTGTCTGTACGAAGGGCAGCGCGGGGGGTCGGTCTGTCTGTCTGTCTGGCGGCCGGGGTGGGGGCAGCGCAGCCCCCTCACCCCACCGCCCCCAGCCCCGGCGCATGAGGCCGCCCCGTGATGAGCTCCAAGGCCAAGCGGGTGCTGCCCACCCGCCCTGACCCCCCCAGCCTGGAGCAGGTCCTGGCCGACGTGCGGGGCGCCCACCCGGCCGACCCCGTCTTCCTGCCCCCCCGCGGAGCCGCGCCGGGACCCCGGCCCCTCCCCAGGTGAGTCCCCGGGGCGGCGGAGAGCGAGGCGGGGGCTGCGGCAGCGGCAGCCCCCACCGACCCCCCGCCTCTGCCCCCGCCAGGCTCCCCCGGCCCCGCCAGGCAGGAGGCCGCCGCGGCGGAGCGGGAGCGGCTGTACCGGCAGAGCCGCTCCTACGTGGAGATGAACCAGCGGCTGCAGGAATCCCGGGAGCGGCTGCGGGAGCGGCGCGAGGAGCTGCAGCAGGCGGGAGCGGCGCTGGAGCGCGGCATTTCGGAAATGAGGCAGAAAGCTTTCTGAGGCCGGCAGCCTCCCTGCGGGCAGCGTCGGTGCTCGGGGCTCCTCTCCACGGGCGCCCTGGACTGCGGCGGGCGCCTCGGGACGCCCCGCGGTTGCGGTTTCGCCTGCCCGAAGCGGGGGTAGAACCGGTTGCATTGGATTTACGGGAGGATCTGGCATTGCTGTGGCTCGCCGGCGCCTCACCGCTGCGCGAGAGGGCCGGGGCTGTGCCGCCTTGGCAGCCCGACCTTTCCCCAGGGAGTGGGAGTGGCGGGAGCCGGTGCCGGGGAGGGGCCGTCCGGGCGCCGCGGCAGGTTCCTGGTGCGGGAGGAAAGGCTCGGCTCCCCCCTTGCGTCCGCGCTGTCGGTGAAGTCGATGCCCTTGTCCCCGGTGGGTGGCATGTCGTCCGCACCCTCGCGCCGCGGCTTCACCTATGACTTTTCCATCTGGTACTGCCCCGAGGACGACCACATCGCCTCCCGCATCTTGGAGCGCTTGAAGAAAGAGGGTTTTCGGGGCTACGCAGAGCACCAGGACCAAGTGGCCGGGACGTCCATCGTCCTGACCGCCATCGAGGTCATCGAGGCCAGCCGGGTGGCCATCCTCCTCCTCTCCGCCAAGTCCCTGGATGACCCGTGGTGCCAGCGGGTTTCCCAGTGGAACCTGTATCACATCATCCACTGCTGCGGGACCAAGATGATCCCCGTGTACGTGGGCGTGAAGAAAGCCGAGGTGCCTTCCTTCCTGCAGCACCTCATTGAGCTGGAGTACCAGACCGAGTTCTTCTTCGACAGGCTTGTGGACAGCCTGAGGGGGCCCCGGCGGGCAGGGAGCAAAGCCAGGACTGCCCCGGCCTCCAAAGAGAAGAGCTGAGGGGCCGGGGGCCGGCTACGCAGCCTGGCTGGGGGCTGGCGGCCCGGCAGCGATGGTGGCGGGAGCGGAGTTATCCTGTACTGCTAACAGGTGGTGGGAACGGGTCACCCCGAGCTGGGGATTGTCACAAATCTCATTAAAAACCCTTCTCGGAGAACCGAAGATGCGCCTTTCCGTCTGCACGCCCCTGTGTCGCTTCCTGAGCAGGGGGTGAGCTCAGTAAAACCCCAGAGAGCACCGCAGCGGCTGTGGGTGGCTTTCCACCCCCCCAGGTGTTCGCTCTTCCCCTTCCTGCCCCCTTAGCGGGGTCCGTGCCCCGCTGCCGCCCTGCACCGCTTTCACACGTCACCTCTTCTGCCTCCGCGCTGGCTCAGTGCGGAGCGGGGCAGCGTCGCATCGCCTCCGCAGAGGGACGCGGAGCAGGTGGGCGCTGCCACCCCGCAGCGGGCGAGGGATGGGGGCGAGGGGCAGCCTGGGGCTGCTGCTGCTGGCCCTCCATTCGGCCGGGCCAGGTGAGCGCCGGGGCGGTGGGGCCGGGGCGGCCGGCAGGGTCTTGGCATTGCTGGCGGTGGTGGGTGGCAGCCGGCTTGCAGGGATGGAGTGGCTGGATGCACTGGGGGGACGCGGTGCTGGTTGGGGACCCCCAGCCTTTCCCTCTCGCTGGGGCAGCCGAGCGGCGGCGGCGGCAGGACCGGGACAGGCTCTCCTCTCCCCAGCAGCGTGGGGCTGGCTCCAGCCGTCGGTCATCGGGGGACACGAGGCCAGACCCCACTCCAGGCCCTACATGGTGTCCATCCAGTTCGGGGGGGTTCACGCCTGCGGGGGAGCGCTGCTGCACAAGCAGTGGGTGCTGACGGCCGCCCACTGCTTCCATCGGAGGTGAGTCCAGAGCGGCCGCATCCTGCCCGGCGCAGGGCCAGGGGTCTCAGCGGGGCTCTGTGTGGCCGGCACCGGGCTGTGGCCGGCACCGGGCTCCCGCCAACACTGGCTCCCGCTGCGGGGCAGGACGGCGGCCGCCGGGAAGGTGGTGGTGGGGCTGCACAGCCTGCGGGACCACGGGGCGGCCACGCAGACCTTGCCCATCCGGATGGCCTGCCCCCACCCCAACTACAACCCCCAGACGATGGAAAATGACCTTCTCCTGCTCCAGGTGGGGCTCGCGCCGGCTGTGGGGAAGGGCTGGCCGCGGGGCTGGAGCAGCATGACAGTTGGCGGTGCCAGGAAGCGCTGCCGGGGAGGGGGCTGAGCGGGTTCATGCTGCACCGGTACAGCCGTGCTTGCAGCCGCGGTGAGGGGCTGGGTGACATTTCCTCTTCGCACCTCCGAGCACTTTCACAGCTCGGTGACATCTTCCCGCTCCCGTGGGCGCTGCACCAGCTCGATGCTTCCCCTCGGCCGCCCGCCCGCGGCGGCGGGGTGCTCCCTGCCAGCCCCCGGCCGCGGCGGGGGTCTGACGCTGCCCGTCACCCTGCCCGCAGCTGAAGGAGAAGGTGAAGCTGAGCAGGACCCGGCAGCTCATCCGGCTGCTGAGGCGGGAGCCGGCGGCAGGGGCGGCGTGCAGCATAGCGGGCTGGGGCATCCGCGAGCACGGGAGGCTCTCGCCCACGCTGCAGGAGCTGGAGGTCACGGTGCTGGACACGCGGATGTGCAACAACAGCCGCTTCTGGAATGGCGACATCACCCCCACCATGATCTGCTTCCAGGGACGCCACAGGGGCTCGGCACCCTCCCAGGTGAGGAGCTGGGGGGGGACGAAGGGCTTTGCAAGGGGACCAACCGGCTGCAAAGCTCCGAGCCTCCGTTCCCGGGTGTGGGGGCTCCGGGGAGGATGCTCGCCCCGAGCAGAGAGGCGAGGTGCCCCCCCGGCCATGACGGGGTCCCTGGCCCCCGGTCGGCACCCGTTCCCCACTGTCACCTCCACCCAGGGTGACTCCGGGGGCCCCTTGGTGTGCGGGAACCGGGCAGAGGTGGCCGGTGTGCAGTCCTTCACCAGCAAGAGCCTCACCGACCCCTTCAAGCCGCCAGTCGCCACCTCGGCTGTGAAGCACAAGAAATGGATCCAGCAAACGCTGCGGAGGGGCCGCAGCTGCCCCCAGCCCAGCCACGCGCGACAGACAGACCACCCCTTCCTATTTACACAGGTTGGCTTTTAATTCTTAATACTGTCCAGAGTCCCGGTAGAATAACATCCTTAGTACATACATACAGCGATGGGGGAAGCAGGGCACCGCGAAACCCGGCGGGATTGTCCGCAGAGGAGGGCTGAAGCCGATGGGCGCGTGTGGAGCAGAGACGGGCGAGAGCGGGGCTGGGCGGTGGGGTCTGAACCGCAGCCGAGCGCCGTAACCGAGCTGGCCCTCCTGCCACATCCTACGCTCGGTTACGGCACTCGGGAGTGGGGACACGTGCTGCCCCCGGGGACTTTGCCCCCTTTTCTTCAGCCCCGGGTCCCGCTGTGCTGGCTGCTGGCTGCAGCCTCCCAGCCGCTGCCGGAGCGGAGGTATCCAGTGGGCACCGGGGTGTCCACATCCCCACGACCCCGGTGCACGTCCCCGGGGACCCCATGCGTGTCCCCACAGCCCTGGTGTCTCCCTGGCTTCAGTGCGTACCCCCGCGGCCCCAGAGCCCCTCGCTATGTTCCCACACCCCCGTGCGTATCCCTGTGTCCCCTGCACATGTCCCCATAGCCCCGTGTCTGTCCCTGCAGCACCCCCACGGCACCATCACCCCATCCAAAGCAGGCAGCGAGCGGTGGGGTGGGAGGACCGGGAGGCACCCAAGGGGTCGGGGAGCACCCAGGGAACTGGGGAGCACCTGGATCGGGGGTCCCTCCGCAGCCCATCCCGCTCCCCCGGGGCCAAGCATCTTCCTGCACGCCCCGCCTCGGCACGCGGGGCCGACGGGCAGCAGGAGCGGGGGCGTCCCCGGTGCTTTGGGGCTGGGAGCTCCTGTGCTTGTGGGCGTAATCCAGTCCTGGATGGACTCGTGTCCACGGCACGCGGGGACGTGCCAGGATCCTGGCTGCAAGCCGGGACAGGGCCCTTCCGCCCCGCGGTGGGAGGCTGGGGGGCTGCGGATGGGGGTGAGGGGCCCCAGACCCTTCCCCAGGGGTTGGGCACCCCGGTGCCAGCTCAGCACCCTGTCCCCTCCCAGGGCAGCTCCCCAGCCCAGTGACAGGACCCTGCGAGCAGCCCCCGGGACGAGCCCGTCGGGACCCCGGCCGCCCACCAGCGAGCCCCTGCCCAGCTCCTCCCGCGCCTTTTCCACCCAACGCCGCCTTGAACCAGTGCAAGCACCACGGCTGCGGGTTACCCGTTAGCAAGCAGCCAGGCACCTTAATTAGGAGGTGCATTAATCCAGCAGCACAAATGGGGGGTCCCAGCCCCTCTCCCCACGCACTCTCCCCCCCACAAAGCCTCTCCCTGCCTTGATCCAGCCGTGCGTTCCCTCCCCTCGTTAATAAATGAGCTGTGATTGCTGGCAGGGCCGGGTGTTGGTGCCGAGACGAGCTGAAGCATGCAGCGGAGACCTGGCGTTGGGGCGCGGCGTGCCGTCTTCCCAGCGTGCAGGATCAGGCCCTGGTTCAGCCTCTGCCCGAGGCGGGCAAGCGGGATGGGGGGGCACGGGGACACGGCTCCCGCTCGCCTCGTCCTGCGGTGTCCATCAGCGGGAGGAGATGGCCACCAAGACGCATCTCGGTTTGGGGCATCAGCCCCGGCCCCAGCACCCAGCGGCTCCCCGGGCTCCGCCTGGTCGTTGGCACCGGGAACCGCGGTGCTCCGGTACAGCAAGACCCCAGCCGGGGCAGGCAGCGGGCTGAGGTGACTCGCCGGTCCCCAGCTGTCCTGCATCGCCGTCCCCCCCAGCACAGTCCTGGCCAGCTCCCGTGGGGCGAGGGGTGTCGCGGGACCCTCGCCGGGGCTTCACCTGCGGCAGCTGCTCAAGCTTGGATTTTCTCCACCGCCTTGTCGGCCACCGCCGTCACCGCCATGGGGCTGGGGACATAGTTGAAGGGGGTGACGCGGGCGGCTCTGCTTGGGGAGCCGTGCCGGCTGGCAGGGAAGGTCCCAGCCGGCGCCTCGTGGCCGAAGGAGATGGGCAGGGCGGCCTTGGCGGGGGCCGGGGCTTCGCCGTCGCAGGCGGCGCGGGTGTGCAGCGGCCCCTCGCGGGTCTCCAGCGTGGGAGAGGTGCTGGAGTTGGTCTTGGTGGTGGAGAAGTCCTCGGTCTGCACCACGGCGTCGCTGGTCTTCCTGGGGCCGGGGGTGCCGGGGCGCTCCTCCTCGCCCGCGCCCGCCAGCGGCAGGGCGGAGGAGGGCAGCGTGCTCTTGAGGATGTGGGGGATGTCTTCGTCCCGAATCCTCCGCCATGTGCCCTTCATCACCACCACCGGTGGCTTCGCCGGCTGCACGCTGGGCACCGCCTCGGTCTGCCGCCGCCGTGCCGAAGCCTCGGAGCGGACGGAGAGGACGGAGGAAGGGCTGCCCGTCCTCCGCGCCACGCTGATGTTGGGTGAGGATGAGTACCTCTTGAAGGGCTCGGGCGCGGGGATGCTGGTCTTCACCGGCAGCCGGGACGGGCTCTCGGAGCTGGTCCTCCGCGGCGGCTTGGCACCGGCAGGGACTTTGCTGCCAGGCTGGGCCCTGGGGGCAAGCGGCCGTGGGCTGGGGGCCGCTGGCTTGGCCGCCTTGAGCTCCTCGCAGCGGGAGGAGCAGAGGAAGACGGCCGGGAGGGCGGCACGGCTGCGCTGCGGGGAGGCGCAGCGAGGCAGCGAGGCCGCCGGCTGTGCCGGGGAGAGCTCGGTGCGGTGCCGCAGCAGCAGGCTGGAGGATTCCTTGATGAAGGTGAGCTGGCGCAGGAAGCCGGAGCGGTCCGAGTCGCTCCCGCTGGAACGGGCAGACGACATCCGCACCAGGTTGAGCCGGCTGCCCCCTGGCCCGCCGCCCCGCGCCTTGCCACCATCCACCTGCTCCTCCAGCACCGGCATGGCCCCCCGGCCCGGCAGCACCTTCCTGCTGGGCTTCTGCATGAAGGGGATGCGGACGGGCGACTTCTGCGTCTTGGACTGCTTGGGGGCTGGGGACTTGGGGGCTGGGGCCCTGGCCGGGGGTCCCGGTGGGGAGGGCGAGCCGCCCGCCTTGCCTGCGGCTGGGGGCCCCTGCTTGGCGAGCTGGGAGGGCGACGGCAGCTTCTTGGGTGCGTGCTGGGAGGGGGTGGAGGTGCGGGAGGAGCCCGAGGAGGGGGGTCCCTTGCCGATGCGGGCAGGCGGCGTCGTGCTCCTCTTGGGCAGCGCCAGGTCCCCAGTTTCGGGGGGCTTGCCCAGCCGGTGCAGGCTCCGCGAGCGCTGCTGGCTCAGGGAGAGGTTCTTGGCCGCCGGCGGCTCGGGCTTCGCCGCAGGGCTTTTCTTCGGGGTGGCCCGCGGGCTGGGGGCGTCCTTGGCCAGGCTGGGCATGTAGATGACGGTCCTGCCGCGGAAGACCACAGGCAGGTTGGGCACCGGCTTGGCGGGTGCCGGGCTCCGCTCCACCCTGGTGCTTCCGCGGCCAGCGGGACGGGCACCCGGCGTCTCCTTCCTCTCCGGGCGGCTCTTGCTGTGCTCCCTCCTCGCCGCATCCCGGCCGGCTGCACTGCTGGCCCGCTTCTTCTCCTGCCTGCCCAGGGAGAGCTGCAGGGTGGACCCGACCGAGAGCCCCGACACGAAGGAGAGGATGGAGTCGGACTCGGAGGAAGGCTCCCGCGAGAGGGAGGCAGCAGCCTGGTGCAGCCAGGTGACGATGGAGTTGGCACCCTCCTGGATGGCTTGCCACTCCACGCTGTCCAGGTCCGAGCCCCGGTCGGAGCCGGCGTCCTCGGTGGGGCGATGCCTCGCCTCCGCTTTCCGCTCCCTCCCGCTGGTGCCCAGCGGCTTCTGCTTGCGCTCCACCACCCTCCGGCGAGCCGAGGGCCGCCGGCGCTTGGGCATGGCCGAGCCGATGCACTTCTGAAGCAGGTCATCCTCCGAGTTGAGGCTGGGGGAGCTGGGGGAGCCCTCCTGTGCCTGCCCCACCGCTGCGGCCGACCGCGGCCGGGGGGTTTTGCCGCAGGGCTGGCCCCGCTCCTCGCCGTCGGAGAGGTTGGCATCGCTCAGGGAGCTCATGGAGGAGCTGAGGGAGTAGCACGGCGGCGTCTCATCGGCGATGAGGTTGTTCTGTGGTTTTGCCTTCGCTGGCCGGGGACTGGGCTCGGGCTCCCTCCGGGGCACGGAGCCACCCCAACGCTCCCTCCTGGGCGCCCGGCCGGGCTGGGCTCTGCTGCCGGACGCCTCCCTGCCTGCCTCGGGCAGCTCGTCCGAGTCCTGCTCGTAGAAGCAGTAGACAGCTTCCTCCGTCGGTGTGGTGTGGCACAGTGACTGGAAGGCCACCCCGTCCTCCCGGGGAGCATCCTTCCTCCCGGGGGGACCACTGGGCCTCCCCACCTCCAGCTCCAGGCTGGGTCCGCTCTTCGGGGGGGGCTGGCCCCGCTTCCCCTCCCCGCCTTGGCTACGGCTCGACCCCGCTTTCCCTTTGCAGGCCGAGCTCAGCCGGGCGGGCGCCGAGCTGCTGGAGGCGGCTCTCCTGGCCTGGATGGCGCTGGCGCTGCCCGCCTCCTGGTGCCCCTCGGGCAGGACCTCTGCTGGGCGCCCTGGCCCCGGGCCGCGGGGATGCTGAGCCTCCTCGGCGGCCGGGTAGCGCAGGGTCTCATCGCTCAGCGAGGCGGCGCTGGAGAAGTTGACGGGGGTCCCGTCGGCCGAGTCGGTGAAGGAGTCATCGTCCTTGAAGAGGTCGCGGGCGGTGGCACGCAGGTGCTTAGGGACGCCAGGGTGTGCGTGGGCTGGCACCAGCATGTAGACAGGGACGTGCACTGGCTTCTTCGTCTGGGGGTGCAGGACCTGGCCGGAGAGCAGGGAGGTCTTCACCTTGCGGAAGCGGGAGGGCATGGCGGAGCTGATGCACTCCTTCAGGATCTCGATGTCGTCGTCGTCGGGGGGCTCGGGGCGGTCAGCCCGCCGCCGGCCCTCCAGGTACCGCTCCTCCCGCCGCTCCTCCCGCTTCTCGTGAGCCACAAAATTCAGGCTGTTCTTCTCCGGGAACGTGGGCATCAGCTTGAGCTCCACGTCCTTCTGGACATAGTGCTCGTGGAGGGGCAGGGCGCTCAGGCTGGAGGCGCAGGAGAAGTTCTCGTTGGGTTTCTCCACGGTGAAGTAGACCATGGAGTCCAGGTCCTGGGGCAGCTGGAAGCGCTCCTTGAAGTCGGTGATCTCCATGAACTTCTTGACGTTGTTCTCCCACTGGATGTTGAACTGGCTGGTCTCCTTCTCCGGCTGGCAGCCCAGCTCGAAGAGGGGCGTCTTGCTGCGGCTGGGCGGCATGGTCTGCCCGGGGCTGTCGGGCAGCTCGCTGGGGCTGATGGTGCCGCTGATCATCTCGCTGCAAGGGTCGCTCTGGATGGAGCTGGCGATGGAGGGGCTCTCGAAGCTGCCCAGGGAGCTGACGGAGCTGCAGCGGCTCATCACCAGCGGCGTCTCCTGGATGTAGTTCTCCGAGGAGCTCGAGGGCGTGAGGTCCTCCTGGCGCGACGGCGATGACTCCCGCAGGAAGACCTTGTCGCGCTTCGGGAAGGGGATGGTGATGGGCTGGGAAATCCTCACCGGCGTGGCCGGACCCAGGTCCGCTGCCTTCTCCTTCTCCTGCCTCCCATCCTCTCCTTCCCTGTCCTCTTCCTCCATCTCCAGGATCTCCAGGGAGGAGTCGCTGTCCAGGTCGTTCTCGCTGTGGCTCTGGCCATCCAGCACGTTGTCAGCCGAGGAGAGGGAGGAGAGGGAGCTGCACCGGGAGAAGCAGATTGGGGTGTCTTCCACCGAGTATTTCTGCACTGACTCCTGCTCCGTCGTGGCTGGCGGGTGGGCAGGCAGCTTCTCCGGGATCTTGCTCAAGGTCTCAGCCGTCTGCAGCAGCGCAGGGGGGGAGCCAGGCTTGCTTTCTGCCCAGGAGGGAGGGGTGGTGGCCGGCACCGGTGGCTGTGCCGCTCTTGGCCAGGCTCTCAAGCAGGGGGACGTGCTGGTAGGACGGGGAGAGTTTGATGGTGCGGACCTGGGGGTCGGGGGAGAGTTTGCTGCCCGCCTCCTTCTTCCACTCCTGCTCCTTATCCAGCGCCTTGGGGCTGGGGAAAGTCACCGTCTTCTTGGCCCGTTCGGGCAGGTCTCGCTGCTCCGGTTTGTCTGGCTCGGCCAGGTCTCTGCCCTTGAGCGCCGGGGGTTCGACCCGCTCTGGCTTGCCGCCCAGGATGCTCTTGAGGTCGAGCCGGCTCGGCCGCTTCTGGTACCGCTGCAGCTCATCCCGGTAGTCAAGGAAGGCGGCCCTGGTGCAGGGCTTCATGTGCTCCTTGGTGCAGTAGCCATCGCTGGTGCTGCCGCTGTTGAGGCTGTCGTTGGACAGGCTGGTGTAGGCAGTCTTCAGCCGCAGCAGCGTGTGCGCCCGGCTCAGGCCCTCCCGCTTGGTGAAGCCGCCGGCGTCCGAGAGGCGGCAGGGCGAGCAGGACTGGGCACGCGCCTCGTGCACCTCCTCGGGGCCGTACTGCCAGTCCAGGCAGTGGTCCTCTGAGCTGAGGCTGAAGCTGTCATCCGAGGACGTGTGCATGGTGGAGATGTCCTCCACCAGCTTATCGATCTTGGCCACTGTGCTGGAGATCTTGTTGGCCAACTTCTCGGCGGCCAGTGAGACGTCGTCCTCCGGCAGCAGCGGTTTCTTGGGCTCAGCTGGCTTGCCACCGCTGTCCTTCTCCGGCTCCGGGCATCGCCTCTGTGCCAGCGCCCGGGGCAGCGCCTGCCCCTGGAGGAAGGAGGAGTTGAGGAACATGGAGAGGACGGAGGCGCTGGCCGTCTCCACGCCGGTGGAGATGTTGGGCACCTCGTCATCGTCGAAGCAGCCGGAGTCAGAGGCGTAGTCCTTCACCAGGCTCTCCATGTGCCGCGTCGGCTTCTTGGCGCTCTGGCTCTTCAGGCTCTGCTTCTCCATGGTGTCGAAGGTCTCAGCCAAGTGCTTGGCGTCCAGCTCGGCCTCCAGCGCCTTCTGCTTGCGCATGTAGAGCGAGGGCATGCAGGAGCCCGGCGAGACGACGGCGGTGTCCTTGTACTTGGGGGGCCGGTTGGTGAGGAGGTTGCGGAGAGCGGCCGCGCTGCCCATGGCGATCATCTTGTGCTTGGAGTGGATGAGGTTGCGCAGCATGCTGACCGCCCCCAGGTCCCAGAGCAGCTCCTGGTCGCGGGGGCTGCGGGCGGACAGGTTCCAGAGGGTGCCGCAGGCGTTGCTGACGATGGTGAGGCTGTGCGAGCGCAGGTGCTGCAGCAGCGTCTGCAGGCAGTTGTGGTCCCGGAGCACCTGCCTGCGGGACAGGGGGGACCCTGGCCATCAGGACGGTCCCTGACCCCCTTCCCCGCCACCATCCCCACCCCGTGGCGACCCTCACCTGTAGTCCTCCCGCGTGGCGACGAGGCTGGAGACGTTCCTGAGGATGCCGCCGCCGCTCTCGATGATGGCCAGCGAGTTGCTCTGGCACTTGTAGGTGAGGGTGCTCACCAGGAAGCCCAGGGCTCCCTCCACCCCACAGATGGCGGCTTTGTTCTCCGTGCTGTGCGCCGACAGGTTCCACAGCGCGCTCAGGACGCTCTTCAGCGTGGACTCCTGTCCCGGGGGACACACGCCCCCGTCAGCACCCGTCCGCCCGCCCCGGCGCCCGCTCCCGCCCGCCCCGACGCTCACCTTGCCGGCGTGCAGCGCGCACCGCGTCAGCCCGGTCACGCTGCCCACCTCCCGCAGCACCTTCTTGCTGTTGATGTCAGCCCGCCAGGAGAGGTTCCTCAGGATGCTGGAGACCACCTGGGAGGGCAGAGCGGGGCGGGTGGGTGCGGGAAGCGTCCCCCTGCCCGTCCCCCTCCCCGGGGGAGGCCCCCACACCACTGGCACCCACCTGGTGCAGCTCCTCGCTGTCGGAGCCCAGCTGAGCCACGATGGCCTCCATGCAGCCCCGGCGGGAGCACAGCGTCGCCTGCGGGGAGGACGAGGGCGGTGAGGGCGGCGCCGCAGCCCCCCGGCCCTGCTCCCCACCCCGCAGCCCCCCCGGCTCCCCCCCACCTTGTTGACCACGTCGCCGAAGGTGAGGTTGGTGAGGGCCATCCCCGCGTAGCGCCGCAGCGCCAGGTTCAGGGGGTCGCTCGTCATCTTGTGCATCTCGTAGTCCACCTGCAGCAGCTCGGCCACCGCCTGCAGCCCGCCTGCGGGATGGGAGAGGGGGTGACTCGGGCAAGGGACCCCCCAGCACCCCTTCCCCAGCGCTGCTGCTGTTGCACCGGGGAGGAGGGTGGGCAGGGACGGCTGCGGCGCAGAAGGGAGGGAGCCCCCACCCCGCGCTCACCCAGCTCGTTCATGGCGCGCCGGTACTCCTCGTCGAAGGAGAGCTTCATGATGGCGCAGGTGGCCTGGCAGATCTGGGGCTCGATGGGCACCGGCGCTGCGGGGAGAGGCGAGGGGTCAGCCCCGGGGTCCGGCACCAATGGTCCCCCCATCGCCTGCCGCCTCCGGCACACACGGATGCTCACAGCCACGTGCACCGCCGTGCACGCGTGTGCGCGGACACACGCGCCGGCACCCCGCTTGCCCCCGTACCCGCGCCGCCCTCGGTGCCTCTGCCCCCGTCCCTGCTCTGCATCTGCAGCCAGTCCCAGCAGGTCTCCGAGTAGGAGCGGATCTGCTCCAGCACGTGCAGCACCCGCATCTCCTTCTTGGCCTGGCCCTCGTCGGGCTGGGAGAAGACGATGTTGTGGAGGGCGGCGTTGGCGCGCATGCGGGCGTCCTTGGCGCCGGCGGGGCTCTCGGGGGGCCCCGGCTCGCCGTCCGAGTCGTGCAGGATCTGGATGAGCAGGGGCAGGCAGCCCGACTTGCGCATGGCCAGGCAGCTCTCCTGCGAGCTGGACATGGCCAGCAGCGTGCGGGACATGTCGTCCTTGTCCCGCGTCGCCAGCATGGACAGGAGCCAGAAGACCACCTCCACCTGCGGCAGGGGGACTCGGGGTTACACAGGGCCCCCCCCCCGTGCTCCCACCCCAGCCGGGCTCCGGCGCGAGTGCCCCTCACCTTGCTGCTGCCCAGGCTGCTGCCCCCCTCCTCGGGGTGGGTCGGGGGGGTCCAGGCTGCCGTCCCCCTCCATGCCCGGCACCTTCCCACAGAGCTGCAGAGGAGGGGGCAGATGGGGACAGGTTGCAATGCGCCGCCCTCGCCCCCCCCGCCCCGGCCCCTCCCTGCTTTTCAGGAACCCACTGGTGCCATTAAATTCAGCAGCGTTTCCCAGTCACTGCAATTGTTGCTTTCGTCAATGCCAGGGTTGTATTTTAAGCTGGAATCGGGGCTGATCGGGGAGGGGGGAGCTGCGGCTCGGGAAAGGAAGAGCGTGGGCGAGGCGAGCGGGGTGGGTGGCATGGACTGCGCCGGGGCCGAGCCCGCGGCGCTGCTTGCGTGGGTTGGCGATGGAGGAGCTGTGCGGGATGCGGGGCTGGCGGGGGTGATGGAGGGGCCGGGGGCAATGGAGGGGCTGGGGGTGATGGAGGGGCCGGGGGCGATGGAGGGGCTGGGGGCGATGGAGGGGCCAGGGCTGATGGCGGGGCCGTGGCGATGGCGGGGGTCCGCCCTGGCGGCTCCGGCGGCCGGCAGATGCTGCGGGAGCCATCGCGCCCGTCCACCCGCCCGCCGCGCGCCATGGCCTACTTCTCGTCTCCATGGCAACTGCCCATTTCACGGTGCCCGAGCCACACAAAGCCCTGGCTGTGCCGCCGGCGGGCGACGGGGACAGGACGGGGACAGTGGCGGGGGGGCTGCGCCTGGTCCCCTCCTCCACCCTCCGCCGCCCCATGGGGACAGGGGACAGACCTGGGCAATGGCCCCTGGCCCCGGCCAGGCTCAGCCCCGTCCCCGCTACCTGCGGCTCTGGCTGCTGCACCTTGTCCTGCGCCTCCATGAGCTCTTTGTCGATCTGCTCCAGCCGGGATGCGCGGATCTGTGGGGGCAGAGTGGGTGTCGGCGAGGGCTGGGACCCCCCGGGACCCCCAGCACCCCCAGAGCCAGGCGTGAGGGTGCGCGGGGCTGGGGCAGCTGGGTGCAACGTGCCAGGGTGCACGGGGCTGGGCGTGAGGTGCGCAGAGGCGATGAAAGGGTGTGCAGAGGCGGGTGTAAGGGTACAAAGAGCTGGGCGCGAGGGTGCAAGGAGCTGGTGCAAGGGTGCACAGGGCTGGGTGTGAGCGTGCATGGTGCTGGGTGCAAGGGTGCACAGGGCTGGTGCGAGGGTGCACAGGGCTGGAGATGGCAGGAGGCAGCTGGAGCCCCCAGGCGCAGGATGGGGGCAGTGAGGAGGGGAAGAGACGGCTCCCGCCCGCCCTGACCTGCGCCCGCTGCACCATCTCGTCCGCTGTCCCGAAGCGCTCCTCCATCAGCGAGCGGATGTGCTGGGCCTCGAACTCCAGCTGCTGCCGGATGAGATCCATCTGCATGGAGAACTGGGGGGCAGAGGGGGGGACGGCGTGAGCGGGGCAGGGTCCTGCCCGCGCCCCGGGGCCGGGGGTGCTGGGACCCCCCACTCACCGTCTCCACGTGGGGCAGCTCGTCCAGGCGCGTGGCCAGGCTCTGCAGCTGGGTGTAGTACCACACCTTCTCCTTCTCCTCCTTCTCGATCTCGCCCAGCAGGAAGCACCTGGGGAGGGGGAGCCCCGTCAGCGCGGCCCCCGGCCCCCTGGCCCCGTGCATCCCCCCCGGCCATCACCTCTCCCGGTCGAGCTCCTCCAGCAGCCGGAGGGTGGCTCTGCCCAGGTCCCCATCCCGCTGGGGCGCGGGTGGCGGCGGGCTGTCCTCGGCGCTGCGCCCGGCTCCGGCCACCTCCGGCGGGAACTTGAGGTTGTAGAGGCTGGTGATGTCCATCTGCAGGGCTGGGGACGGGGACAGCGGTGTGAGGGGGGGTTGGCGGGGACCCCCCCCGCCCCACCCTGCCTGGGCACCCACCTTTCAGCTGGTCCAAGACCTCCGTCTGCCCCGAGGACACCATGACCCGCGCCTCCTGCTCCAGCTTCCCCTGGAGGTGCTTCAGGACCTCCTAAAACAGGGACGGGGCCGTCGGTGGGGAGGGAACACGGAGGGAAGCCCCTGCGTGCGCTTCCCCGCAGCCCCGGGGCCCGTGTCCCCCCGGGCTCGCCCTCACTTTCATGTCCGAGGTCTCATTCTCCAGCTTGGAGAG
The DNA here is from genome assembly GCA_020745775.1 of Theristicus caerulescens. Lineage (NCBI taxonomy): Eukaryota > Metazoa > Chordata > Aves > Pelecaniformes > Threskiornithidae > Theristicus > Theristicus caerulescens. The sequence continues at coordinate 5,332,479 of CM036579.1, forward strand.
GTGGTTGGAGTTGTCCTCCAGCTCCCGCCGGAGGTGGCTGTTCTCCTTCTTCAGCGCCTCCACCTGCCGCACCAGCTGGTCGTACGAGGCGATGGAGCCAGACATCTTCACCTCCTCCAGCGCCTGCGGGGTGGGGGGGAGGCGGGCAGCACCCCGGGGTGCTCCCTGCAGCTGCCCCCCAGCACCCTCACTGCCCCCCAGCACCCAGCACCCGCCCGGGACGGCAGCACGGCCCGGGGGACCCCCGCCGCCCACACCCCAGAGCACCCCAGCAAGAGCCGGTGCCCCCGAAGCCCCCCAGAAGGGACATCCCCAGCGCGGGGTGGGCATCGGGCCCGTGCCCGTGCAGGCAGCCCCGGCCCCCTGCCAGCCCCTGCCTGATTTCCATCCTCTGCAGCAGCTCAGCCCTCCGCTCCCTTCCCCCTTTGTCTCGCTTTTGTCTTCTCCTTCGCTGAACCACCTCCCGCTTCGCTCCCTGCCGCAGCAGGGGCAGCCCCGGCCCCCCGGCATCGCCCCCGGCCCCGCTCTGCCCCCGCCAGCCCCCCAGGCCCCCGGCCCCCCACGCCGGCCCCGGCCCCCCAAACCTGCTCCTCGCCGCAGCGCCCGCGGCCGCCCCTCGCACCTGCCGGGGGGGCACGCACGGGCCCAGCGCACGCGAGCATGGGGGGGACGGGGACGGGGACCCCTCGTCACCGCCCCAGCGGGTCCGGCTGGCGGCCGGGAGCGCGACGGCCCCACGCCGCCTTCGTCAGCGCCACGTGTGGGCACGAGTGTGCGTGTGCGTGCGATGGGTGTGCACAGGCGGGGGGGGTGCGCACAGATGGGGGGGTGCACAGCGGTTCCCTTCTCCCCCCACCCCCCTGCACCCCCCTGCTCATCCCTCCCCACGTCCCCTGCAGCGCTGGGGCAGGATCGGGCCCGTCCCCCCGCTGCAGCGGGGTCAGGGACGGCGCCTGCCCGGGGCAGCGGCAGAGATCGATGCCCCGGCGCTGCCCACCCGAAGCTGCCCCGTGGCGGCTCCCGAACGCCCTGGGGTCCCTCTGCCTCTGCGAGCCCTTTGGGGGGGGCTCCAGCCCCCCGCCTCCAGCACGGAGGCCCCGCCAGGCAGCGGTGGCACCCAGCGCCCTCCCCAAGGCCCCACCCATGTCCTCCCCCCCAGGAGCCATCCCGGCCCCCACCCCACGCTGCTCCACCATCCCTGCACCCCACAGCGCCTGGGGGACCCCCCATCCTCCCCGCTGCCCGGCTCTGCCCGCGCCGCAGCCGGCCACGCTGCCGGGGGGAGACAAAGCCCCCACGGTGCAAATCCCCCCCCGGGAGAGAAAGAACCCCGGGGGGGGGCAGGGGTGGGAGGTGGTGGGAGGCCGGGGGGGGAGGAGGGATGCGGGATGCGGGATGCGGACACAAGCTGCGGATCTGGGATGCAGGCGGGACAATGAGGGATGCAGGAGGGAGGATCCGGGATGCGGGAGGCTGGGTGAGGGATGCAGGGTGATGGATGCGGGATGCGGGATGCAGGATGAGCATGGCCTCCCGTTGCTATGGCGACAGCGGCGGGGGCAGCGCAGTCGCCCGTGGCCCTTCCCGAGCACCCACCAGACGCGGGGGGTTCAGCGCTGCAGGGTGCAGCGGGGTGAGGATGGGGGCTCCCGCGCCTGCAGGGGAACACGTCCCCACCCCCGGCCCCCCAAACCTCTCAGCGCCGACCGAACCGCTCGGAGTCAGGGCTCCCCCCGGCTCGCTGGGGGTGGGTGCTGCTTCGGCCCCCTCCCCGGGGCTGCCGCCGGGGTGCCCCCGCCCCGCGCGATGCCGGGGTGCTGCGGCCGCCCTCCCCGCGGTGCTGTGTCATGCTGCGGCAGGTCAGGGCGCGCCAGGGCCTTCGGCTGCTGGACACCCCGGGCAGGACCTGGCACCAGCCCCATTGCACGGGGGGGGGAAACTGAGGCACAAAGCTGCTCCCCTCCCCAGCCCGGGCCCCCAGCCCCCCAGCTCTGCAGTGACAGCTCTGCTTTGCAGGGGGAGGGATGCTGCTGGGGCAGACGGAGGCTGGCAGAGCCTGGGGGCTGCTGCAGCCCCTCAGTGGGGCGGTGGCCAGTCTGGGGGACCCCCAGCGCCGGGGGGGCTGTCAGCGCAGCCGCAGGGCTGGGAGACCCCACACCACCAGCCCCCCCCAGCTCCTGTCCCCCTCCTGCCCCGGCCGGGGGGGTTGGGGGTTGTTGGGGGGGGTCTGAGCTCTGGACCCCCGGCTCCGTGGCAGGGACGGCCGAGCGCAGCGGCCGCAGCAGCGCTGGGGCTCTGCAGCCTGCGGGGAGGGGCTGGTGCGGCGGCACCTGCATTTGCGAAGCGTCTAGACACAACGGGGAGAGGGGGGCCAGCGCTGCGGGAAGGGGGGGCCAGGGCTGCGGCTACGCTCCCGCAACCCACGCGCCAGCACCCTGACGGTCACTGCCCCCAGGGCCCGGTGTCCCCCCACGGGGCTCCGCGGTGTGGGGCTGGGTGCCAGGCAGGGCCACGGGCTGCCGTGGGCACCCCCCGGGGGATGCGATGGCTCGGGGCCCTGGGGACCCGGCTCCCCTGCCACCCATCAGCTGCCCCTCTCCGCTCAGGGCACCCCGGGACCGGCCGAGGCCACTGCCGGGGCCTGGATCCGTCCGGCAAGGTCCCGGCGGGGCAGATGCTGCAGCAGATCAGTGGGTGGAGAAGCAGCATCCGCGCTGCCCACCGCACCGCACCGCACCGCACCGCACCGTCCTTCGCACTGCCCACTGCACCGCGCGGCCCACGCCACCGCCGCTCGCTGCGCTGCCCAGGCCCCCTGCACCATCCGTCCCGCTCCATCGGCCTTTTCCACCACGCTGCCCGCCGCACCGCGCCACACCGCGCCACACCGCGCCACACCGCGCCCCACCACCTTGGCCAGGGCCGCCATGGCCTGGGCAGGGCAGGGCAGGGCTGGGGGAGCCCCGCGCCCCGCGCACCCCGCGCTCCCCGCACCCCCGGCTCCCTGCAGCTCTGGGGCCGGGGCCGGGGACCACGGTCGGCCCCAGCACTGCAGCATCGGCCGAGCGCAGCCGCCTCCGACAGAAGCCACATCTGAGCCCCCGACCGGCTGCGGCTCCCAGAGCCCCCGGGGACGTTAAACAAACAGCGTGTTGTCACCAGCTCCCGCTGATCGACCCGGCCCCGGGGACCCCCGACCACAGCAAACCCACCCCAGGGAGCGCCAGGCCGGCCCCGCACACGCAGCCCCCCTGCATGGCTCCCGGGCCACACGGGCACTCACGGGGACGCACATGGGGACACACGGGGGGACGCTGGCACATGGGACCCGCTCCCTCCCCTGCAGCCCCCGCGTCCCTCCCAGGCCCCCGCACAACGGCTGCTCCCACACGCACGTATGCTGCATGCACACGCGTGCACACGCGTGTCACGGCCTTCGGACGAATGCGGAGCCGTGGCAGGGCCCTGGGGGGGCGAGCGCTGGGGTCCCCTGCGCCCCACAGACCCCCCCCATGCAGGGACCCCCAGGGCCGCCCCCAGGGGGCCGTGGGACCGGGCAGCGGGGCCGTCGCCAGCCCGTGCCGGGGCAGCACCCACCCGGCGCCCCGCACCCGGGGTGGCTGGGGCCCCCCAGCCCGGGGACACGGCACGGGGGGCCGCGGGAGCCCCCAGCCCGGGGGGGGCTGGTTCAGAGGCCGAGATTTCCGAGGGGCAGGTTTGGGGGGGGGGTTGGGGGGCGGATTTGGGGGGCGGGTTTGGGGCTTCAGCATCAGCCCCAGCCCCCCCGGATGGGCCACAGAGGGGGGGCTTTGGGCGAGGAGCACGGGAGGGGCTCGGCAGGGAGCCGGGGGGGGGGGGTGCTGCCACCCAGGGCCCCCCCCAGCCGCAGGACGGGGCTGGGGTGGGGACGGGGGCGGCCGGTGCTGCCCCCCCCCAGCCCGGGGGCTCCCGGCGGGGCCCCGCCATTGTCCGGCCTTTGTCCCCCCGCCGCCGGGGACGCGGGGTCCCGGTGCTGCCCGCTCCCCCCGCTCCCCCCCCGCTCCCCCGGGATGGAGCCGCGCCCGCCGCATGACGGCGGATTCAGCGCAGCCAGGGCCGGGGGGGACCCTCGGGGGGGGGCGGGGGTGCAAAGCGGGGCCCCTCCGGCCGCATCCAGCCCCCCCCGCACCCCGGCACCGCACCCCGATCCCCCCCCCGCTCCCTCCCATCCCCGGCGGCTGCAGCGGGCGGAGCCGCCGGGACCCCGGGGGGTGCCCGGGGGTGCCCGGGGGTGCGGGGGGTGCGGGTAGGGTGCGGGGGGGGGTGCGGGGGGTGCCGGGGTGCGGGGGGCAGGTGCGGCCGTACCTCATCCCCGGCGGCGGCGGCGGCGGTGCGGAGCTGGGCGAGGAGCCGGCGCGGCCCCGAGCAGCCGCATCCCGCCCCCGCCCCCCCCGCCCGGCCGGGACTTTCCCGCCGCCGTTAGAGGGCGGCAGCCGGGGGCTCCCGCGCCCCCCGCCCCGGTTCGTGCCCGTGGAGGGCTCCATCCCCCCCCCCGCCCCATTTCCAGCCCCCCCAGGGCGCCGGGGTTTGCAGGATCTGCCCCTTCCCCCCGTGCTGGGGCCAAATCCGCCCCCCCCGCGCCCCCCCCCCAGCCCGGGGGGCTCAGCCCTGGGGCGGCCGCATCCTGCCCGGTGCAGAGCGGAGCCCGGCATCACCCCGGGACGAGCGGGACCCCGCGGCGGACCCCCCCCAGCCGGGGGCACCGAGCAGGACACGAGCTGGGGCCGCATCCAGCCCCGGGCCCGATCCTGCCCCTCTGCCCCTGGCCGTGGCCTGTGCCGGGCACCCTGGCACCACGCGCGCCAAGGCCACCGTCACCCACCTCCCGGCCGGGGGGTCCTGGCTCCTCCGGCTCCCGGGGCAGGGCCGGGGGCTGCCGCGGGGGAGAGGAACGGGGCTGGGGGTGCAGGCAGGGAGACCCCGGCCCCCGCCCGCAGGAGCCGCACCGGGACGGCCAAGGTCACGGTGCTTGAACAAAAGGGACCCGGAGCCCGGTGACGGGAGACCTTCCCTAAAGGACAAACGGCTGCGGCATCAGCGGGGAGGCGGCGAGGGGCTGGTGCGTGGTTAGAAGACCCGCGGGGCTGGGGCCAGGCCCGGACCCCGAACGCGCTCAGGGCCAGCGGCGGGGAGCTGGAATGGCCCCCGAGCCCGGTGCGTCGAGCCCGGTGCGTCCCAAAGCCCCCGGGCTCGGCCCCGCCGCCCCCCTCCCTCCGCCCAGGCAGAGCCCAGCAGGGCCCGGGGCCGGCGCTGAGCCCAGCGGTGCCGAGGCCTTGCGGGGAGAAGGAGCAGCTGTTCGGTCCCGGTAAAACTGGGATGGGACCACCAGCGTGCTTGCCACCGCCGCCGGCAGCGGGACGCCGTGGCCGTGGGCTGTGTCACTGCCCCCCTGAAGGTCACAGGATCACAGAATTGTCTGGGCTGGAAAAGACCCTTAAGCTCACCGAGTCCAACCGCTAACCCAGCGCTGCCAAGGCCACCACTACCCCATGTCCCTCAGCACCACATCTCCCCGGCTTTTAAATCCCCCCAGGGATGGGGACTCAGCCCCTGCCCTGGGCAGCCTGGGCCAGGCCCTGACAGCCCTTTGGGGAAGGAGTTTTTCCCAGTCCCCAACCTAACCCTGCCCTGGCGCAGCTTGAGGCCGTTCCCTCTCGTCCCATCGCTTGTTCCTGGGGAGAAGAGACCGACCCCCCCGGCTCCAGCCTCCTTTCAGGCAGTTGCAGAGAGCGATGAGGGCTCCCCTCAGCCTCCTCTTCTCCAGGCTGAGCACCCCCAGCTCCCCCAGCCGCCCCTCCCCACCCTTGTGCTCCAGCCCCTTCCCCAGCCTCGCTGCCCTGCTCTGCCCACGCTCCAGCCCCTCCATCTCCTTCTGGGGGTGAGGGGCCCAGCGCTGAGCACAGGATTCGAGGGGCGGCCTCACCAGTGCCCAGCACAGGGGGACGATCCCTGCCCTGCTCCTGCTGGCCACACAGTTCCTGGTACGAGCCAGGATGCTGCTGGCCCTCTTGGCCACCTGGGCACACTGCTGGCTCATGTTCAGCCGCTGTTGACCACCACCACCCCCAGGCCCTTTTCTGTTTCCCAGCCGCTCCCCCCCAGCCTGCAGCACTGCCGGGGTTGTTGTGACCCAGGTGCAGGGCCCGGCCCTGAGCCTGGCTGGACGCGGGCCCACGGAGCCGGACCCCTCTGCGCAGCCCCCCTGCCCTCCTGATCAACGCTCCCGCCCAGCTTGGGGTCACTGGAAAACTCGGGGCGCACAAACCCCTCGGCCAGATGGCTGATAAGGACATTAACCAGAGCCGTGCCCTTGCGAGCGGCCACCGGCCGGGTTTCGCTCCGTCCACCACCGCTTTGGGGCGGTTTTTTACCCAGGGAAACGCCCGCCGCAGCCACCAGCAGCCCGTCTCCCCAGGGCAACGCCGGTCGCGGGGTTTGCCAAGCGCAGCTCGTGCCAGCGCCCATCACCGCGACGCTCTCGAGACGTGCCGGGGCAGGGTGCCGCAGCTGGTGCTGACATGGCAGCCGGGGCGACGGCAGGGAGCAAAACCAGAGGACAAGCGTGCCAGGAGCGGCGGGGACGGTGACAACCGGTGCCTCCGGCGCCGGCTTTGCAGAGGACGAGGCCTGGAAAGGCTCCTGGAGCCAGGGACACCACCGCGCCTGGCGCGGCCGTCCCCGTCGCCCCGTGGCACCAACAGCGGCCCCCGGCTCAGGCGCCGGCCGCGTTTCCCTGGGCTCAGCCCAGGCCCCGGGGCAGCTCCCGGGCCAGAGTGGATCACCCACAGCGGATCGCCCGCCGTGGATCGCCTGCCGTGCCCCAACGAGCAGCTTCTCCCCTGGAGCCGTGACAGAAACGTTCCTCCCGCTCAGCCCAAACTGCGACCCCCCCAGCTCAACCCCCGCCCCTCGGAGCCGACCCCTTGCCAAAAACCTTTGGAATCCCAAATTTAAGATGGGAAAATAATCGCTTGGGATCTCGGCGTCCTGCGACGCGTCCTCGGCAGCTTCCCCCCGGGAGAGGGGCTGGTTCGTAAGCAGCGGGAACCCACCCACCCCTCCGTTCGCTTTACGCCTGCGGCGAACCTTCGCCGCGCTCCCGGGGCGACCCTGAAATGCCGCAAACGAAGCGAAGCGGAGGGAAGCGCCGTCAGCCGCCTCCCAGCAAAGCACAGGGAATTTCGGTAGTGTCATAAAGCCACCTGAAGAGAAGCGGCTGCTGCGTTTACCAGAGCGCCAAAAAAAGGAGGAACCTTCAGGAAAAAAGGGGAACCTTCAGGAAAACCTCAAACCGTGATTAAGAGTGAAGAGTTTTGCTCGCCCGTGCCCCAGGCCGCAGCCCCGGGAGCCGCGAGGCCAGGAGGGACACGGCGGGGAGAAACCTCTTTATTTACACGTGGAAAAGGCTCCGCGCGGCGCCTCGTTACTTCAGAGGGATGAACCTGGAGGAGTGGGTGGCACCGATGCCGGGCCGGCCGTGCTTCACCGGCTTGTAAGTGATGGAGAATTCCCCCAGGTAGTGACCGATCATTTCGGGCTGGAAGAGAAAGGAGATTCTGTGCCGCAGGCAGCGACCCGGGCCGGGGGCGCAGACCACAGCCACGCGGCCCCGGCCCTCCTGACGCAGCGGCGCACGCGCGCTCCCAACGGCCGCGTTATTTCGTCACTTCGAAGCCGCCCCGAAGCCTCGTGCGGCCTCGAGACGCCTCTGCGAGCCGCCCGTCCTCAGGATGGACGCTTTCGGGCGTCCCTCCGGGCCAGCTCCGCTCCAAGCAGGAGCCTCGGCCTCCCCCTCGGCCCCGGGGCCGGAGCGGGATGACACAAAGCGTTACGAAATTAACGCAGACGCGTTTAGGACGCTCAGCGTGGATGAGGAGCGGGCGCTGGGGACGCTGCTGCCATCCTCACCTTGATCTCCACCTGGTTGAAGGTCTTGCCGTTGTAGACGCCGACCATGCTGCCCACCATCTCGGGGAGGATGATCATGTCCCGCAGGTGGGTCTTCACCACCTCCGGCTTCTCCATGGGCGGCGCCTCCTTCTTGGCCTTGCGCAGCCGCTTCAGCAGGGAGTGCTGCTTGCGGCGCAGCCCGCGGTTGAGACGCCGGCGCTGCCGGGCGCTGTACAGCTGCATCAGCTGCTCGCTGGGAGGGATGGAGAGACCGAGCCTGCAGCGCAGCCCGCGGGGCGCAGCCCGGGGACCCCACGCTGGCGGCGTTACCCCAACCGCCCAGACCCAGAGCCCCCAAAGCACCGGTCACCGCCGCGGGTTAAGGCAGCCCGAGCCAGGGGGAGAGGCTCAGCCCCAAGCCGCGGCCGTGCAGGAGCGGCCCCGGCCCGGCTCTTACTAGGACATGTCGAGGAGCTGGTCCAGGTCCACCCCTCTGTAGGTGAATTTTCGGAAGGTTCGCTTCTTCTTCTGCTCCACCTCCGCCTGTAGCGCCAGGGAGGGAGGGAGGGGGGCTCAGGGCCGCCCAGGGCCGCCGACCCCCCGCGCACACGGGGAGGCCGCGGGCCCCGAGCTCCGCAGGGCGCCCAAGCCGCCCCGCCCGCCCTCGCAGCCCCCCCCCCGGCTCCCTCCCACGGCCGGCGCCCCGCCGCCCGGCCCAGCCCCGGGGAACCGGGCTCCCGCCGCGCCGAGGCCCAGCCCGGCGGGGGCAGCCGGGGCCCCGGCAGGGCCCAGGAGAGGCCACCCCCCCGCTCCCCAGCGACGAGGCCGCGCCGCCCTCGGCGGCAGCGGCGCCCCCGGCCGCGGGCGGCGGCCCCCGCGGAGGATGGAGCCCGATGGGGCCCGATGGAACCCGATGGGGCCGCCGGCCCCGCGGCCCGCACCCACCATCTTGGCCCGGGCTCCTCGGAAAGGGCCGCGCTCGCGCCGGAAGCGGCGGATCTCGCGAGAGCGGCGGGGGGCGGGCGGAAGGGCCGAGAAGCCCCGCCCCCCGCAGCGCTTCCGCCCTCACTTCCCTTAAAGGGGCCGCGCCCCGCGGGAAGCTGGGGAGCGGGTGTAGCGGGGCGGGGGGCGCTGGCGGAGAGCGAGGGGCGGAGGGGGGTGAAGCTGCTCCGATAGCGGCCCCGAGGGACCCCAAAGTCACCTTCAGCCACGGGCGGGCTCTGAGCGTCCGTCACCCGCCCGCCTGTCCTGGGGGAAGGCGGCAGCCTCCATCTTTCAGCGCTGGGCCTTCGTCTTCCGCTCCTTCCCGCTTCCCGCAGGAGCCGGGCAGCTTCGCCAGCGGTTTGAAGCGAGGACCGGCACCGCAGGCACTCGGCCGAGGACGTCCCTCTCCCAGCCCAGCCATGGCGCGGCAGGCGAGCGCCGGCTCGGCCCTCGGCACAGGGCGACGCGGTGCGGCGCGGGCAGAGGCGCGGCTCGACGCCATGACCTGCGCTGGCCTGGAAGAGCTGGTTCTGCGCAGAAGGGATCGGTCTCCAGCCCCTTTCGTCCCAGAGCAGCTCGAAAGGCAGCAGAGTGGCAACGGCTTTGGATCTCCCTCCGTTCCGCGGGACGCCGAAGCGCCGCGGTTATCGTTATACCCCGTTGCGCGGTGCGTTTCGCATCATGATGAATGGCAAACCCAACCTCGAGGAGGAAACCCAAGCCGTCGCAGCGGAGGCAGAGCACGCAGTTGCCCCCGAACACGGAGGGAGCCGCTCCCGTTCCGGCAGGGGAGCGCCGCACGCTGGAACCCAGCGAGGAGCAGAGCCGAGGCTTCACCGCGAGCGGAACCGGTACGAGCCGAACACGCAACCGCAAAAAACCTCTGAACTGAGCAAAGTCCTTCCGAGAGCAACCCAGTCGCCTCCGGCACCACGGGTGCATCCCAACGCATCCCGAACTTCACGCCGTGCCGAGCCACGCCACGCCTGCTCCTGCAAAAAGCCTCTTTTAAACCCGCAGCACTGCGCTATCTGCTCCCGAAGAGTCAAGCCCTATTAACAGCGATTAACGAGAGGACTAACGAGCGCAGACGCGCACCCAGCAGCGCCCAGCCCCCGGGAGAAGGTCCCTGGGCCACGGTTTGGCTTTGACGCAGCCGCTCGCCTCAGACGCGCGCGGAGGAGGGACGGCCTTCGAGCCGATGACCCATTTCACCACACGGGGCTGATCCATCGCGGTGGGACCAGTTCGTTTCCCGTGGGCTTGACCCCATTTAAACGCGACAAAGGCTGACGCGGTATCGCAGGAGACCCAGGTCACGTAGTTCGGACGCTGATTTACGCTGTAAGATGCTCGTAAATCCACGTTTTGCACTGCTCTCGGCAGTTGCAGAGAAGCCCCCAGACAGGGGACACGCAGCAGCTCCATCACCCGTCCGAGGCGGTGAGAGCACGCGTACCGCACCAGGAGACGTCGGGAGCGTGACGCAAGTGAGCGCTAGCAGATGGCGTCACCAGCGCGGTTACCTCCGGACGGGGAAAGAGAGGGGCGAGGGGCGCGCTCCCGGAGGTGCGCAAATCCGCGCGAGGGCTACGCGCGCCCTTGCGGCTCCTAAGAACGCGTCTCCGCGGTGCCTCGAGGCCTCAAGGTCAGGCGAAGGGCAGCGTTCAACCCAAGCCGTCACCGCTATCGGCACGCCGGCGACCCGACGCGGCCGCGCCGGCGGGTTGAGGAGCCGCGACGCAACAGCCCCTCGGCACGTCAAATCCAGCCCGCGGCAGAGCCAACCGCGGCCGCGACGGCTCCTCGGCCCACGGCAAGCGACTCCCCTCCCCGGCGCGGCCGATTCCCCGAGGCGGGCAGGAAGGATCCCGGCTCCGTTCCACCGCTAGCGCTTCGAGAGCGCGCCGAGGCGCAGCGTGAGCCTGTACACTGACGTTAGGACGTGATTTGCGAGGCTGCCAATTGAGTTCTCATGAGAACTCAAATTCACAAGAAACTTTTTTGTCAAAAGCAAAAAAAAAAAAAAATTAAAAAAAAAAATGGAGACAGGCTTGTGTTTCTAATCCAAATGTACTTCTCTTTATTCAAACCAGGGGTAATCACTGGTTAGTGCAAAATGCACCTAAACCTTTTGCCTGAGGGAAATCTACATCTCAACAAGGCCTCCGTTAACCCCCACCGAAATCCACAGAGGATTTGAAAGCATTTGAAGCACAGATCTATCGCTGCGCTTCCTAAGTGACTCTGTGCGTCGACAAGTCTGCACCTGCCTTGTTACCGGTTCCGCACCCTCGGGTAACAAAAGCAAAATACACTCAGTAGATTTCTTTTAACTCCCAGAGTTTCTGAACCATCCGCCCCACCGCTAACGTCAGGAGTAAGGGGGTTGCAGCTTACCCTCACTTCCAACAGTGCTAACGGAAACCCTGTTTTAAATTAAAAAATAAGCCAGCATACATAGTAGAAAATTTCTCTTAAAAATTTCACAATCTGTAAATGTATATATTTTTTTCTTTTAAACATAAAAGTTTACAATATACGGTAAAACAAAGGCTCAGGAAAAATAATTTCAAAAAAAAGAAACCTGAAGTTTTGAATTAAAGCTGAAGACATTTTTAAAACCCTGTAGTTTGAACCAGTGACATTTTCTTTATTTGTGCTGATGGGTTAGAGAAAGGAAAAATATTTAAAAACTGCAGTCCAAACACCCACAGCTTTGCCTTCAGAAGCCATCTTCCCCCACCCCCCAAAAAAAAAATGTTGTTAGGTTTTTCTTCCATCAAGTATGTGATTGTCACAAGTTCAGAAGTCTGGGATTCCTGGCTTCGGCTGGTACCAGGCATCCCGGCGTGGACAGAATTCCCTGATTGCCAGCCCGCGCTAGCGCCTGTAGGGGTGAAATCCTTGCACGTTATGGTTCTGTCCTCGTCCAAAGCCACTTCCTCCTGCGGGCGGGCCACTTGATGGTTGCACCGAGGGGCCTCCGTAGGGAGCGGGCTGCTGGCTGGGATCAGAGAAACCTTGTCCAAAACCACTCAAGTCTTGTCCATACCCTGGGGAGAAGGGGAAAGGCAGCAGAGTGAGCGCCCGGCACCATCCGCACGCACAACGGGGCGCGAGCGCAAAACCTGGCGCCGCTCCCTCCCCCCCCGCACGGCCTCGGGAACAAACGCCTGGGTCTAACGTGTTAGATAGGCAGCTGCTCTCAGCGCTTGCGATTATCTACCTTCTCACACAGAGAAAGGCCAAAAGCGGAACCGAACAGGAAGGCAGAATGGTGCTTTCCCACTTTTGGGGCATTGGGATGTTAAGCTGTCCCACTGCGGCTGTTCAGAAGCTCCCAGCGGCCGGCAGGTTTGCTGTCAGCTCATCCTGACTGGTTCTTTGGTTTGTTTGGGGCCGGTTCTCAGCTAAAAGCCGGTACTGCCAGGTTCAGCAGAGAGGAAGGCGTAGCAAGGAAGTTTTTCCTGGAATCTCACAGCTATGAAACTGCAGCACCTCAGCCTGACTGCGCGGTTATTCCTCGCTGGCTTTGCGGCCAGCTTCACCGCCTTCCCTGGACAGCCAAAAACTTCCCTCGCTGGAAAGACCCGCTGGAGAAAACAATCTTAAATCCCCTTTCAAAAAGCAGAGTACTGCTGCCTGAATATATTAATTAAGTAATCAGCCTCTCTTTCAAGGAATACTCAATTCAAAAAACGCAAATTGAAGCACGAGGGGGCAAAGCAGAATCCAGAAGGCCGCGACTCCTGCGCCCATTATACACCTTATAATGGAACCCTCGGTCCAAAGTCGCCCTCAGAACAAACCTCCTTCCCCGGAAACTCACGGCACAGGCAGGCTGAGGCACGTTCGTTGCAAGCTCAAAAAACAAAGCTCCGTTTCAAACCCTGGCCCCCTACGGCTCCTGCAGCTGGTGGCGGGTACCGCTGGCCCGGCTGAAGGGAAGCAGCAGTCGGCGCGCGACCATCGAGCCCTTCTCCCGCGTCCCCTACGCCACCAACCGCATCCGACTTCGGTAGCTCTGCGCCTGAGCGGGCACCGAGTCTCAACTGAAGTTTACGCTGATGCACGCTGCAAGTTAACGTTGAACTTGCTCTCCCTCAGTCTGAGAACGAAACGCTTCTCCTCCCCTGCCACGCTGCCCTTCCGCCTACTGGGCCAGGCCGCGGCGTGATCCGTGCCAAAGAGCGGCTTCGGAACGGGTTGAGAGTAAGCAGAATTTGGGGAGAGGGCGAAAGGGTGAAGGCGAAAGACTCGCTGGAATTCTTGCTGCCAATATGAAAGACAACTAGATGTAAATTAAGAACACTGAGAAACTGAGAAATTTAATAACAGTTCCCGTAATTAAATACGACTCTTAATCGTAATAGTGGCATCAGCGCAAGCCTCTGCTATGAACGATGGTATTAAGAATCCTAATTGCTAAGTACTTTTCTGCAGCTCTGCTTCTCTCTGTGCAGGCTTAAAGCAGGTTTAACTCTCTTAATCCAAAACAACGTCTCTTCGCATGCCTTCAGTATTTCAATTTCAAGCCCTGCCTGACTCTCAGGACTCGCTACCACTAATGAGCCCTAAAACACATCTATCACAGGCTTCCATTAGCTCAAAATGCTAATCCAGTCGGGTTTTTCAGACAGAGATAAGCAGGCAACCAAAAATACAATTTAAATGTTTGCCAAGGGGTGAGGCTCGGAGTGGGAAAAAAAAAATGAAGTTATTCTCACTGTACACTCCAGCGTTACAGCATTGAGTGGTGGAAACCACAGTTCTCCATTTGTTTATCGCGAAGGAAACCTACAGCATAAACCTGAGCAGCCAGACGTTTAAGTACGTATTGTCTTCCCCCTGCTTTCTTAATTCCTGCTGCAGCTCCCGGCTCGCACCAGCACCTCTGCTCTCTGGGGGAGCTGTGCCCTCCGTTACGGTTTTACTGCCTCGCTTGGGAACCTGAGCTCGGTTCGATCGCACGGGATAACGCCTCGCCAGCGCCGCAGCCTGGGGAGCGAACAGCAGCGCCATTCGTACTTCAGGCGGGAGTTTTCACTTCAGCCAGCTAAGGAACACGAAGGCCGGCATCGCCCTTACTCGCACAGCAAACGCGCGAGCCGCATTGTTGCCCCCCACCCTCTTGAAAGAGACCCTGCAAGAAACAGGAGTTAATTTCCCAACCGCAGACATATCAAGAGCATTGGTTGTAAATAGGCACCACCTACCTAGGCTTCTCACTGCTCAGCCTGACCATAAGAGTGTAAACAAAGTATTGGCGCGTAGCCTGAAGGGTCTTGAGAATAGGTACCCAGCCCTAGTAAGAAATGAGGAGACCAGGGTGACGAACCCCAAGAGAGCCCTGTGCAGAGATAATTTGTCAGGGTGAGGGAGACACACCCACGTTAGTATTAATTTACTAGTGCTTACATTCGTCCTAGCTGTAAACATAGCAGCATTTAAGATGCTGTCAAGCCAGGACAAATCTTAAAATTAGGTAACTCAGTGCCTCTTTAGAGCCCACAACAATTAGGTAACTCAGTGCCTCTTTAGAGCCCACAAGCTTTATGCATTTATGTAAATACATGCAGATCAGCTCGACTGCCTATTGTACAGCAATGCTGCTAACTAATTTGCCATCACTCGAAGTGCTGAAGCTCTTTAAAAAAGTTTAAAAGCTTTTACACATGGCTTTACGAGCAGGTGGGTGATTCTGTGGTGCTGTAGCTATTGACTACCTCCGTCCCCGTTAGCACTTGTACTCATAACAGCTTTCAGGCTAGAAAAGCACCCTTGAGGTGAGACTAACTGCAGTTGTGGTTTGAGCGACTGACCTCCTTAGCGTTCTTCCTCCAAATGCAGTACTACGCACCTCCTCCGCCCTCCTCCCTCCCTCCCCAGCACTCCGAAGAGACTAACAACACCTGAAGCACTGCACTGGCAAAGAGGCTTCCTAGAACATACAGGAGGCAAGCGGTGCCATAGGCACCAAATACTGGAATCCCCCCTCCCCAGTTTTTCACAGTGTTGGAAAACAGATTCTGCCGAAACTTCCAACACATCCCAAATATTGGCTCCCCACTGAATGTAAATGATTGTACATGGATTTATACTTTATTTATAGGGTCCACCCCCCTTCAAAAAGGGTCTGCGAAAAGTTCTGGCGAGACAAGACAAACTTCCTTCAAGGGCAAAGCTACCTATGAAAGCAACTGTGTTTATAACAAACAAATTGAAAAACATTTCAAATTCCTCAACATGAGAACATATGTTTGCTTTATGAACGCCTCTGAAAGGCTAATCTTCCTTCAGAGTCTGTTTTACATTTTTGGAACTTCGAATAGTATCTATTTAAGTAACTTCAAGTGTTATTTGAGTGTTCATCTCGTAGCAGTTTCTGCAGGCACTTTAAATGAAGCAGGCAGGCACTAATACACATGGAGAACTTGTTCAAGTGGGGAACAGTCTTAGTCCATGGGCCTACTGCATGCAAAAAGTGCACTTCAGAAGGAAAAAAATGACCAATTACAATCCCTTAAAAAAAAAAAAAGGCAGTATGCCACAAACAGCTCTTTGGAGAACGCTGCTCAGAAATAAGGCTGAGTGGGAGAGCAAGACGAGAACTCCCTCTCAGCTTCTGCAGGGACGAGCAGAAATTTTATCAGGAGCACAAGCGCCTGTCTAGCAAATTTTTTTTTGGTAGTACTGTCTTCCTGGCTTAAAATTTGTTACATCAATGTCTTCTATCGGCTATCTGGAACAGTTATCTCTACAGCCCAATTAAGCATTACACACTTCTGACAGAAGTGTAACTTGAGATAGACAGGAAAGGAACGGGGGAAAGGAGAAGACACGCAGCTCGGGTTCTTATACCCGGTACTGCTCGCCTCTCCGTGCTGTTCTTACTCTTGAAGTCTATTCTCCAATCTGATCAAAGTCAGCTACGCAAAAAAGTTGACTACAAGCTCCATGAAGCTCTTAGAGAAAAAAGTTTTAACTACAGATTCAGGGAGAGTGCAAATCAGTAACTTATCCTAGCAGTGCACGAGTCTCTGAAGACTGTTTCACAGCATACAAGCGATGTTTTAGAGTTGATTAAGAAAATACCCTCTGGCTAGAATACTGCATGATTTAAGGGATCACTTGAGAGCTGATGGCTGGCATTCCCATCCTGGAGAGAAGTGCCTTCAGTGTTAGCAGGCTGTTTCTGAACACTGACTTTCTACCCAAGTATAAAAGAAAAGCGGGAAGGGGGGAAAGATCAAGCCGAGTTTATTTTATATGCAGTTACTTACCAAACTGACTATAAGGGAATTCTGGCTGAGCAGTTGGGGGTTTGCTCATGTCCTGAGTTGCCTGAGATGGTGGTGGTGGTGGTGGAAAAGCTAGTGGTGTTGCCCCTGGAGTGGCAGGTGGAGGGGGGACTCCAGGTGGGGCAAACTGGTCAGGTGGAGGAGGTGGAGCACCGTAACCAAAACCTGCAACACGAGGAAAGTACAACACGCGTGAAAAGACACAGGCGAACACCACCCTGACTTCTTGCTTGGCTTTAGAGTAGGATACAACTCTTTTAAAAATACTTAGCAGTCTATCAAAACCAAAGTGTTTGTTACCTCCAGCTGGCCATACAGCAGTTCCCTCCTACGCTCCGGCAACCACTGTGGCTACCAGACGCCAACAACTTACCTTCTAACATGAAAAACCTCACCCCAAAGGAAGGCTGCAGCCATGTCAGCACCCAGCAAAGAGAAAGCGATAAAGCCCAACTAGGGACCAAACTCTGTGCGCTCACGTGAGACATGAGGAGGAAGCCATATTATTCAAGATTTTAGGAGGAAAAAAAAGATATCCCAAATAAATGGTTTCTTCATAGCAGAACAAGCAACTCTAGATAACTGGGTGCTATCTTCCGCCTTCTGTTTTAAACCAGGCTGGTGACCAGACTTTCAAAAGGTGGCCTGAGGGGGTAGGTGCTAAAATCCTATTTACATTTCCAATGCCAGTTGCGACCTTAATTCCTTAAGCTCCGAAAATCCCAGCCTGTGTCTAGCCCAGGTCACCATGCAGTTAATCTCTAACTGTTCTCTCAGATGTCACAATAGGAGTACACAATAAATCTAAATTCGTTTAGCAACACAGATTTAAGCTAGAGAACATAACAAATGATTACTGCACCCAAGAAAAAAGTAACCCAACTCACTGACAAAAATACTTACATAGTTAATTAGAGCTCAGAATTTACAATCTAGGCAAAACATCTAAGGATAGATGGAATGTAGGGAGAAAAATCCAAGTCCAGAGAAAGATGAGCAAAGGCCAAAAACTGAGTTTGGTGACGGACTGTCCTCAAACTCCTGCAGGTCACTTACTAAACGGTGGAGGGGTGCCATAGCCCTGCGGGAATCCTTGTGGAGGCGGGAATCCTCCAGGAGGTGTAGAGACTATGTATGAGGTAAATGGTGGTGGTGGTGGAGGAGCTCCTCTTCCTGGAGGAGGTGGTCCGTATCCACCTAGAAAACGAAGAGAAACCAAGCAGCTTAATAATGAAAAGCTGCTGCTTAAGTCAGCATCCTCTAGATGGGGTAAAGCTGTTTGATAAATTCCAGGCGCAGTCTCAGCCCTCTATGAATTCTTACTTCGGGAAATATTTGTCCTCCAAGTATCCCTACTGTAAATAACTGCAGTTTAGAACGTAATTCCTCGATAGCAAATTAGTGTGGTTGCAACAGCAGGATGCATGTCAGCTCCCATTACTGATTTGTTAAGAATACACTATCTCCTCCTTCGTTCTTTCAGGACAAATTCAATCAAGCTTTTAAATGTAGGTTAAATGCTACAGAAATCCACAAATCGCTGTGAATTCTTAAAGAAGCTGCACCCTCGCTCAGTAGGATTTTTCTTTTAAAATTGGTCCCATATAACGTACTTACCAATTGCCTGTCCAGCTGGCACCCACATCCCTAAAACAGAACAAAAAAAGCGACTTATGCATGCACTGAAGCTCTATACTATGAAACAGGAATGATTTAAAAGAAAGTTGATCTCGCTCTGGGCTCTGGAGTAGAGTGGGTATCCTCCCAGCGTCCCTAACAGATCTATTTTTGTGGTCCAAGAAAGAGTCTTGGACTATTTCTGAATACGCAATTCTGAAAAGACTCTGAATCATTCAGCAAATAATGCACAGAAGAGACAGCAGTCCCCAAACTCGAATCAGATGGAGCCTTCACGAACTGCGAGCGCACCAAGTGCAAGAAACTATACTAATATAAAGAACAAAAATACTGAGAATCGCAGCAGGCTACACATCCAAAGCATTTTTAATATACTACCAGGTTTATCCTAGTTATTTTCGAAGTTTTTGTACCATAAAAACATCTTCTGCATGCGTTGCAGCATTAATGTAAAACATAAATGCATTTCAATCTTTCCAGTAGATCAGATATCATTTTCTCTACAAATAACCACACTGAAAATAATCTAGTTTCTCAATTTGCGCAGTTGCAGATTAGCACATCTGTGCAGAATGTCAAAGCCTCAGCTGCGGCTTTCAAGTTAATAAGCACCATGGGGAAACAAGCAGTCCCTCCACTGAGGTATCATCTATTGTAGCAAGAGATGAAGCAGTGACACTCCCTTTCGCCCCCCAGGTGAAAATTTCTCATATATCAGAGCAAGCAAGTTCTGTTCTGTCAAACGCAACTCAATTATACCACCGTATTTCTCCATAAGTTATCAAAACTGTCTTTGGATGAACTCAGCATATTTATCCTGTCTTCAAAATCTTGTGGGGGTTATAGCCATCAAACCCAAAACACATGGCTGCTCCTTTCAGCCCTGAAGGGTTCAAGCTAAATCAAGAAAATTATATGCAGTAAGTGCTCCCCTGCACCACTGCTAGCCCCATAGCTGCTTGTTATTTTTCCAGGCTACATTAAGCAATAAAATGCAAAGACAAGACCATCTGTTTTTCTCTCATCCCTTTCAAATTTTACTTATTAACTTCCTTTGAAACTGCCTCATCCTTGAAAACTCGTATTTCAACAAAATTTTTCACGAGGGTCTCGCGCAGGCCACAATCCCACAGCTGGAGTCACAACTTGAGCCGTGAGCTTCCTCACCACCTTCTCCGCATTACGGAAAGCCACGCCGGCTCTGTCCGGGGAGAGGCGGAACCAAGCAGACGAGGCGAAGCGCTGCCTGGGACACGCGCTAGGCTCGGCACAACCCACCGACTTCTGCCCCACGAAACAAAGGGGTTTGGGAAGAGAAGCGAAGGAACGGTCTCGGCAGACTTGGGAAGGACCGACGCGACCAACGAGGATCAATGATCCAGCACAGCCGTAGCACTGCTAAACCTGGGAACGCTGCCGTTTGCCAGTAAGACCAAACGACCGGTAAGCTGTAAAGGCAAGACTCTCGGGACAGTGCCTCCGAGACGACGAAAGCAGTACCTTGAGGGCCATATCCTTGCTGCCAGGTCGGAGGGGGCTGACCTGCCCAGCCGTTGGCAGCGCTTGGCATGATCCTGCTTCCCCACTGACTGGCACCGGGCGGCCCTGGAGTTTGGCTTTTGCTATCACGAGGCTCTGCGCGTTTCACCTCCACCTAAACAAACAGAGTCGCCATTTAGGAGAGATGGTGCAGGTTGAGATACCCCCCTTCCCTTCACACACACCCTTAATTACACTTAAGACTACACTTAGCATCTTATGACTTATGTCTAAATACTTAATTATTAAACTTAAGGCCAGTAATTTAAAATGTTTCTCAGGTACAATATTTATGATGGTAAGACAGTACAAGTCCTACTATTGAGGTAGTTCAAGTAAAACACATCCTACAAATCACTTCTGTTTCATCAGAGTACAGCATTCATTGGCTTTAATCTTAAAACAGCAGTACCCTCTTACAACGGCTCTTCACTTAAAAAAAAGCATAATCTTTTGAATCACTTATATACCGATTTAACATTTAAGGCAGGAGTTACAAAGGTGACATTTTCAGTAAAAAAAGAACTTGGAGTCAAGAGCGCGCTCTGAAAAAGGGTACTAATGCTTTAACCATTCAAACATGTTTGGGGTTCATTTGAAAGTTACAGTTTAAACCCACCCCATCTAACTGCAATTTCAGCTCTGCTCATACCTGAGAAACACACGTTTGGTTGGTTGGTTTTTTGTTTGGTTGGTTTTAAACTTAGATTTTATTTAAATGTCTAATGGAAGATAAAGACTTACCTTCCCCAGGCTAACGCTTAAAGAATCTCAATTAACTCAAACAATGTCAGAGGGAATGGATGTGATAAGAGAATCTTACATTACATCTAACAAAAAAGTAAACAAACATGCAAGTAATAAAAATGGACAGTTGAGTCAATAAGAAGCAAATCTTCATACTGTGTTAAGTCAGTGACAAAAGCCCTCCTGTTTTTAAAATTAGTAAGCCACAGTGCTTAACTTATTTTATTCAAAGATAAAATGTCCTAGTGTTCCGAGCCATCGAATAAGTGCATTTGACCTACTTAAAATAAGCTGCACATTCAATATAAACCTCTCAAAAAAATCCAGTTTCTGATTTAATGAAACACTCTCAGCACTCATGCATGCTGAATTAAAGTCTTTTTTTATTTTATGATTAATTTTAATGGGTGCCAGAGTACAAAGAAAATAAATCTCAATCATCAATGGGCCTGAGTAGTATGGAAAATAAAAGTATTCAGAATTCTTCCTGCCATGTCTTAAAAACCATTCATGTCAGAGAACAAACAGGAAACAGGCACAAGGCAAGGACAAAGCCCCCCGCCCCCCCCGCTGCAGATGCCCCAAGGACACCAGACATGACAGTAACCAAATCTCTGTCAGCTGAAGGCCCTTCCAGAGAGGAACCCAGGGAATTTTTCAAAGGACTCAAATTAATGAGTCTTAACACATTTGCCTTCGGGGACTTCAGTTATTGCTTACAAAAGCAGAGTCCTTCTTGCAATTTTAATTTTTTTTCCTTTCAACAACATATGGATTCATTGCTGCAATACCTTTTTAATTACCAAAAAGAAAGAGATACCATTTTTAAAGTAGGCATTATTAGCCAATGGAGAGAGCGGCGTATCTGGAGTTCGACGTGGAAGAATCCCATTAATTTTTCAGCGCACATTTGGAAGCGGCGAGCTGCCAAACGGAGGGCTGAAAAATCCCTGTGCAACATTCTTAGCACCGAGGTTAAAATTCTACACCTGCCTGAAGCCCAGTTTACACCAAGAAATGAGGCATCTCCGTTGCTCCTAGCTGAAAAAACGCTGCATATTTCTGCTTTTTATGTCATTGAAAGGAAAAAAAAAAAAGGGCAAAAACAGATTATTTCATTTTGGTACTGAGATTGTTTGGGAAACAACGGAGAACTCTGAATGAGCGTGGACGTATCCTGAAAACCAGCAGCGCAAGGGGAGATGTTTCGAAGGCTGACGCAGGGTTCTCCGTATTTTCCCAGAACCATCGCAGCGGATCTCCTGTCCTTCGCTCCTACCGATACCTAGCACGCTGCTTTGGGATACGGCCTCTCAGTTAAGCGGTTCATGTAAGTTGAAGGCAATTCCAAGGAAAGATCAGCGGATGTACATAGGATATAGATCATTCGTACACATACCAAGGCAAAGTTACTGCTGTCAGTGCATCTGCTCACAACTGGGGGTGCTCGACTGCTCACAAGAGGAAAATACTAGTAGTCGAGAACGCACACTGATGTTCTTGATTACACAAGCACATTTCTTCACTTGCTCCGTTCCCGTTAATAGGAAATCAGCCCACCCTCAACCCCAAAACAAGTTCATAGGAATAAAAAGCATTATATACTGCATCATTAACCAAAATTTCACTGATATGCAAGAATATATCCCCTGCTAGCTAAATAAATGCTTATGAAATACCAGCACATAGAGAGACTTTGCAAGACAATGCAAAATTACGCAATGCAATAATTGAAGGGAAGCGACAGTGTTCTTGTGTTTCCTCGAAATCTGTTCCCTCTAAGGTTAGCAGTTTGAACGCTTACTTTAAAAACTGTGGGTACACTGTAAAGCTGCAAGGACTTTCAATTTACCAGAATTTCCTGTGGTTGATTTTCTTTAAGAAGTTATTATTTTCTCTGTATAAAACTTGGGTGTCCTGCAACAATTTACTTGGCTTCTAGTTTTTTCCACAGGTATAAGCACGTTCCTTGCCGAGTAACATCAAAGCAAGCCTAAAAAACTCCTCCCTATCGAACATCCATTTGCTGACAACACAGTATGAAGATGAAACAACCAGAGGTCACTTAACTGCATTGTGGTTAAATACTATATAGAGTACGTGGATTTGTATCAAAGTTTCACAGTAAGTGACCCAATTTTTTAAAAAACCAATCCTTCATGATGTTTTTTTCTTTTTCTTTTTAAGTTTAAGATTATATAAAGTAGATTGTCTCACACCACCTCAAAATTTGAGTATCAAATACACATCTGAAGGAGTGGTATCTTAAACCAAGCCTTGAACAACTCAGATTTCATTGGGATTCCGATTTCCAAACAGCTGGAAGCAACTAACTTCTCTCCTCGCACCTAAGCGGCGCTCAAAACAAAGGCAGCCACCATCGGCTCAGTGCAATGTGAGCTACGCTCAGCCGGAGCAGCCCCCCAGGTCTGTCAGCACAAGGCCTTGCCCAAAACAAAACAGCCCGCAGCCTAAGTTCTCAGGCTTTCAAGATCCCTCTCTTCTGGGGCTGAGCCACGAGCTACCTGCCCTCCTCGCCTGTTGAAGCAAACTCAGAAGACTTTCCCCACCTTCATGGATAAAGCCTTGAATTTGGACACACACGCTCTCCCGCCTCCCTGACTCGGTAATTTGCATTCGCCAGTGAAATTGCTAGTTGCCCAAGACTTGGTTCTTTCTTAAGGTAAAATAAAACTACAACTACACACTTTTTTGCCCATGATGTCGTGAAAATGCATGTTGACAGCCTGGTCCACTGATTGTTCGTCCTCGAAAGTAATAAATCCAAAACCTAGCCAACGACGAAGAGTGAATCAAGGTAGCAGGGTGTTGTGACACAAAACAGGATGATGAACAGTATTAGGGGCGGACCAAGGGTTCAAGCAGGGGTTTCAGATAACCGAGACTTGTGTTAAATTTTCAAAAAAAGTCAATCTGAGAAAATTGCAATGGATACTTCCTGTAATTAGGCAATCAATGCCTCATCTGGGTTTCACACATGCAACTTACATACTGAGCTCGTTAACTAGCTTTTAATTTGATTTTATTCCTAACCCACCTACCAAGAAATGGAAAAAAAGTGCTAATACAGTCATAAATGTAACTGTGCCACGTGATTAAAAACAGAATACTTGTGGGACAGCAGATTAAAGTCAAGCAACTTTGCTGCTCCTCTCTTTGATTCAGACGAGGTTCCCAAGGAAAACCTATTATGCCCCTGCTCCCCAAAGCTGCGAAGCAACTTCCTCCCATCCCTTATCCCGCTCTTCCAATTAGGGAATATTTTCCGTGGAAAATAAGAAAGTTGTCTTTGAAATGTAGCTGTTAAAGCATGAAAAATTTTACCACTCCATGGATGAATGAGAAGCTTCAGAAACTAACAACCTAGATCAGAGGTTCTCAAGTTTTCCACACCTTAGAAAAAGCACATAACAGACATTACTCCTTCCAAACGCAGCAACCCTGCCAACTGAGGAAGCGTTGCTTACACAGAACGCGATACTTGCCGTCACGTCCCTTCGTCTATTTTATTTCTTGTACTTCCTGCTGCTTTTCTCTTGAAAAAATCTACGCAACGCTTTTCAGCCCCTCTTTTTGCCCAAGACATCGCTAACTGCTCCAGATCCCCAAGGGCAGCTCACTCCCTTTTATCTGCCCACAGCCCTCGACGGTGGCAGCTCAGCTGAATCCAGCAGCTTTTTAAAAGGTCGCGGGGGGTGTCTGATGCCTGTAGAAGACGCTGGAAAGAGGCAAAGCCCCAGGACTAAATCACTTTTTGAGGTCACGCTTTGAGAACCACTGCGCTTAGGTTGTAGCTGCTGATACTGCCGAGAGAGTGGCAAAATAGTGGTTAATTTCACAGAACACGGAGGCTGGTTCATGCCATCAACCACTCATTGCTGGCGTAACAACCAAGTCCCAGGAAAGGTAGGAACGCATGCAGTACATAAATTGTGCCATTCTTTAGATTAGCTAAGGGTAGAGCAATAAAAATTAGAAAGAAAAACGAGGTGCGGCATCAAAAGCATATGGAACATGGATGCATTTCTGCTTTTCTGAAACCCAAGATTTCCCCCTTGGTTTGCATTTTGCTTTGCAGCTAGTGCTGACAGCAGCCATATATTGCTCTAAAGCGTTAAACAGAAATACAGTATCTATAACAGTTAGTGTCTCTCTAAGCTTATCCAACTGGGTTGGGTAAGCCCAAAGAGGCCTATTGTAGAGAAAGTTTATATATAAAAAAATACACAAAGATACAGGCCAAAATAGATTCCAGCAGGTCAAATTCTGCTGTCAGCAACAAGAGCAAAAGACATCACTAAAATAAACTTAAAATAAAAAGGAAAAAACTTAGCATTTCCCACACACAAGAGACTGGCAGTATAAACGAAGTTTTGTTGACCTGTGATGAAAGCAGCCTCAAAACTGAGAGCAGCATTTCATCACAATATATTTGTCTGAGGTTAACTAGAAGTCTAAGTATTAGAGCCAAAAGAAAAGTATTTGTATTCAAATCACACATTTAGTATTACAGCCTTGCTCTAGAAAGACACGGGAGAGGAAAACGATGGATACTATCTGCGCACGAAGGTCGCTCGTTTAACTCGATCCCAAGAAGAAGGAAGGAGAATAGATTGTGGCATGGGGATGGGGTTTGGAGGGGGAGAAGGAAGGAGAATAAGAGGTCATTGAGGAAGCCAGTAAAGAAGAAAAAAAAGGATTTAAAAGGGCCAAACACCACAAGATAAGGAACAGTGAAGAAATCAGAGTACGATACACAGCAAAATTCCAACGTGAAATTTTAGATACAGTAAAAGCGATGAAGTCTACCATCCAGCAGCTTTATTTTTTGAAGGACAGGACTTTATTGAAGACTAGAGAAACTAATTGCATTTAGCAGGAATCCAAGCGGCCTACCGAACAGAGCAATGACGCTGGTTTGCAGCCAAGGGGAAGAGAAGAAACACAGCAAGAACCTGTAAATTACTTCACAGCTGTTGGTTTAGCCAAGAATAGAAAGCATGAGAAGCAGAGACTGCAACAAAGCCACTGTTTCTTTTAAGATGTAACCAGGCTGGCTGCACTTATACTTGGGACTCCGAAAAGAATTTTGATGAAAGCGCGGCTTGCAGGAGAGCTAAGAGAAGTAGGTAGGGACTGCGAGTAAGCAAAGACGACTTGGATACTTGAAGACACACAGCCGGCTCCTCGAGGGCATCGCTGCAGCTCCAACACTGAGAATCTGGTTCCCAGCGTTCTCGTGAGAAGCTGAAGGTAGATGAATGCTACAGGGATTAGTGACGGGGTAATTTTTCCCTCCTCCTCCCAGCAAACTAGTAAAATGACATGCAGTAAGGGATCTGTTCGAAATGCAAGGATGGTAAAGTTAGTGGAAGAAGGCAAAATTCAGAACGGTACGAGTAGAAGATGGCAGCGAATTGGCCTTTTAAATTTTATACATATATAGTCATTGAGGTATCGTGTTAAAAGGGCAAGCGTATAGACTGAGCGGCACTCTACGCAACAGAATAGGGATCGGAGAGAGAAGGCAAGAGAAAATGTGTTCTGGGATGCGTGACCAGGAGTACCGAACACGAGCTATGAGGAACGTTTCCTAGTGCACCCGCAGGGACCAACAGGGCCATTTTTGGAGATGACAGTTAGTTACCACGCTACATAAAGGAATGTAACAGAACAAAAATGAAAGCCAGAGCAACAGGATTCAAGAACACTGTTTAAGAAGTCAGATGAATTAAGGGAGAAAGTATTCTGCAGTACCTCTGCACTGGATGGAGACCGATAGGTTTTCAAACCTGCGCGCATCTGTCGCTCCTGCCGTACACTACCACCCAGGAAGCGGACCCGAGGCCCTCTATTTATTTTTTTTTTTTTTAGTATAGCTTTAAGCAGAGAAGCCATTAATTGAGATCAGGATTAATCCAGACCAGGCATGACGTTTTAGTACCTTTTGCTGAGAGGCTGCAAGGCTGGGATTAGATATTACAAAGATATAGATGATACAATAATTACTGAAATATTTCAGAACTTCAGCCACAAATTATATTCAGATGCCTGTATCTTTGTCTCCACTGCCTCCTCTATTTAAAATCAGATGCTTTAGAGCATTTAAATAGATGAATTTACGCTCTGCTTAAATAAAAGGTAAAGAAAGAAGATTAAGATAGTTAAAGCAAGAAAACAAAACAAAAAAAACAAATATATTGAAACTTCGTTTACACTCCAATAAAAGACAAAGCCCGTCCCTCCTCTGACTGTGGAACTGGCCTGTACCTCTGTGATAAATTATCACCTAGAGAGAAGAAATCTAAAGAGATATCGTTAATCACAGTCAAACAATTCACAGAGAGAAAAGAAAAAAAAAAAAAAAGGAACTTACTTAACATTACCATACTTTACTATGAAACACTTAAATATGCCACTAAGGATGTATGTCTAAATTAAAAATAAAACTAAGACTTAACAGCTTAATAAATATGAAGTGAAGAATATATTTCTTAATAATGAGTCAGAAGAGAAATGAAAGTTCAGATGGCAAACTATTCTCTAGCATGTAGAACATGCTACAAGGTGGTCAGTGCAACTAAGCTTCACGTATTTAAAATATTGCCTCTTAATTGTCAAAACAGATGACAGATGCAATGGAAGGTGGATGACATGAAACTTGCTTCATATTTTGACCAAAGGTTACCAACTTGACTAAATAGTCTAGTGAAACTTCCAGTTTCTTTTCTTTTTTCCCTTAAAAAAGCAGTCTAGCATACAGGGATTACAGGTCCCAGTCAAAATATGTATATATATTTCAGAATTATTTTGTGTAGTTTAAAAGTGTTTCTCTTTAATTTTAAGTGAAGCCATTTAACCAAAACAAAAAGCATATAATGGATGGATTCTGTTCTAATCTCATGTTCAGAAGTGCTCTGAACTGGAGTATCCCCCCCATGCAGTTACAGACATCAACATACCTTTCATGTGGAACAGGAGGAAAGTCTGCTCATTTTTTTCCCCCCCCAATAGTACCTTAAGCCACAGGAGCGGCTTGAGAATCAAATTTCATTCAACTAAAAAACTAGCAAAAAAACCGTAAATGAACATGAAACATCTGACTTTAAATGCACAGATACCAACTAAAGCTGTAGATGAAGAGTCTAGACTTGAAGTGGTATTTGCCCAGTGATTTATTCTTTTTCCTGAGGCAACAGAGAAAAAAAAAAGTCTACCTTTTCTGATGGTGTGAAATAGTTTGCCATCTGACTATAGGAGAGTATGAAGAAATTTCAAGGACAAACTAGATCAGCCTTTACCTCGGGGCCTCTGTTTCTCTGCGTCATAGATCATTACAACTTCAGTGACCTGGAAGAGAGAAGGGAAATTCTACTAAGGGTGCTACCAGGGGAGTGTTATAAACAGTTACTACAGGCTGCTTTCCCGCACCCTATCCACAAAGCACAATTAAATGCTCGATGTAGCCATCAATACTAGGCTGCCCTAGCACAGCGCAAACAAATTGGGAATATTCCTCTTTATGGGAGTTTAAGAAAAGCTGGAGTTCATCCGTTCTGAAAAGCTGCTACATTGTGGCTTTTTAAGGTCTCATCACACTTAAGATTTTAATCTAGCATTAAGTTCGCTACACTGTTTATACCCACACCATAGCCTATAAAAACCCCAAAGGTTTGTTTTTCAACATACTGTTCATCAGTGCAGCTTCTTAAAAAGATTGCTTTTCCCATTTTTAAACATTTTCACTCTCAACGTGAAAAGCAGCTTTAACTCCAAACACATTTAAGAATTTGCACGGCTCCTCTGAATTACTTACTCGAATATCAGTGAGGCACAGAGCACCGGCTATAAATTGATGCTTTAAATAGCATTACAACCCCCCCCAAAGTTACGGATAATCAGTATCAGTGTGATTTTAACTTAAAAAAAAAGTGCAAAAAAAAATGGAAAATGCAAGCTGTTTGAGGGCTTCAAGATTTTTTTTCAGAATAAGCACCACTGTGAGCTACAATTTAACAAAACCAGAGGTGTAAAACTGATGTCAAAGGCAATATCAAAACAGCTGAAAGGAACTGCCTTTAAATTTCTCAGATGCAGAAAAGTGGTCACAAAATGTGTGTGACCTCATGGAATCACATCTTCGCCCTCAAGTCAATCTTAGGATATTTTTTACTAGAATCCCCTGAATTAGCTTAAAATCTGATGCAAATTCACCTTTTACTTACAGCTAGAAACATACTTTTCAAGTTATTACCCCACATACACTCACTTGAATATATCCTACTAGATGCTAACGGCCGAGATTTATCCCCATTTGGGGCTTACGGCACGTGACGGTGCCAGATTTTTCCCCCCGGTCCGGTTGGATCCCCCTCTTCACACCGGTCGTATTTACCAAGCAATTACCATGCCCAAGAATCAGTGCCTGCTTTTGTCTCGTCACTCTGTGGCCACTAAACATATATAAGAGCCTCTACTTCTCCAGAGATAACTCATTAAGAACGCTACATAGACTCCCCAATTTCTATACTATTGTTAAAGCTCTACTACTTACTTTGAAAGGCACTTACACTTAATGGCTGTTGCCTTCTATACTTGGTGGAACATAACCCTGTATCTCCCAGGCCATCCAGAGGTCAGAATTGGAAAGCCAAAGGTCTGTGCGGAAGAGCCTTTAGAAATTACGCTCCACAGCTGTGGAACACGCTCCCCCACTTTTATTTACAAGTCTACTGCAGCCTTGCGAACTAAAGAAACAGTTGTTAGCCATTGCCTTTTATATTTTTTTTAAAATAGCTTAAATTTTAAAAACAGTACAGTTGATAAACGTAGCCACTTGAGAAAGTGGCAGCAAAGGATTTGGTGATTCTAAGAAGAGATCTTAAAGAAAGGGGATTAAAAAAAAGTATCAAAAAAACACACTAAATGCCACTGAAAAATGGCAAGTTCACATCCCCCGGTACAGTCTTGCAACTCAGGCAATCTTTAAGTTTCTCAAACTTACTCACAGCTGAATTTAGTAATGTAGTTCAGTAGTTCACCATCTTAAAGGGGCAACCATAGTTGGGATAAATGGGAATTAAAACTAAATAGAAAAAAACCCAAATCAGAAGACAGTCATTTCAGTCCGAGGTTACAAACTGAATTAAAACCAGGTGCATAACATGAGTAACCAGAATGGAGGTTCCAGGGACAACAGAACTCAGCTGATTCCAGATGATGATTTAAACACCACTACTGTTACCAAAATAATGGCAGGAGACTGCAAAATTGAGCCTCTCTGTACACGTAGTCAAAGACGAGGATCTTGGACATAAGCTCACTGAAGTACTCGCTGTTCCCCCCCAAAAAATTCAACAAAAAAATTTTAATCGCTGAGCTGTAAGTTATAATGTGAAAAGAGAAAAAATTATTCTTAAGCCAACTCAACTCAGGAGTTTTTGCAAGAAGGGAACAGAATAATGCATCAGGTCGACTGAAACAAGAGGAGGCAGAAGCAGCAAAGTAAGTTACATATCAGAGCAATAGATTTTGACAAACAGCAAGATACATTTCAAGATGATGAACGTTTACTACAGTTTATCACAAAATGCTTCAATATGTCCCTACAGCAGTTTGTCTAAATTAACCCAAAATTTGACAGCTTGACAAAATCTGAGAAAAGGCAGCGGGGAGGGAAAGCATCTTGGAGCCGACTGATAACTGCCATCATGCTGAATGACTCACCACTCCGAATTTCTTGAAGTATTCCCTGAGCTCTGTCTCGCCACAGTTATGAGGAATCCCACCAACAAAAATTTTATTTGATTTATTGTTATCGCTCCTGGATCCTTTCTGCTAAATCAAGGAGGAAAAAGTTGAGTCAGAAGGACAATAAAGTTGGCTGCTTCTATCATTTACACTTAAACATGAACAATGGTCTCTTGCAGGTTGAGGGGGGAGCCATCTCCAGGCTTGAAGTCTCCTAGTCATTAAAGTGAAGCAACTGCATGGTCAGAGCTCAGAAGCTTAGCGCT
The DNA here is from genome assembly GCA_020745775.1 of Theristicus caerulescens. NCBI lineage: Eukaryota > Metazoa > Chordata > Aves > Pelecaniformes > Threskiornithidae > Theristicus > Theristicus caerulescens. The sequence continues at coordinate 5,362,657 of CM036579.1, forward strand.
GGCAGTTATAACCCAGTCTCTGTTCTTCAGAAGACCAGAAATCTAGGGACTGTGTTCTGCGGCCATTTACTCACTTATAATGAAATCGTATTAACCTGCGGGGTGTGAAGTAGGCTGGAAAAGAGCAGCAGTCCTGTGAGTGCACTTCCAGACACTCGTTTCAAGATTTGAAGAACTCAACTAAAAGCATTGCTAAAAGCTTAAGAAAATACCACACCCACAAACTGAGTTCAACGCAGACACAAAATGTTCGTTAACACTCTATTGTGCTTGGAGTCTTACCACGGAAACCTAAGTAGAAGACATTTTTCAGAAATAAAATCTATGCTCAAGGCCTGCATACTGACTCCTGATTTTAAAACATGGACATAATCCAAGTGAATTCAACTAAACTGCTAGAAGGTAAGCCAAAACTTGGAAAAGAGGCAGGATACGCCAAGTATCTTTCCTTACCCATCCTTCCTTCGGTCGTGTCCTTTCTGGTTGCATCCCCCTAGGTGTACATGGCTTTGGATCAATCTGGAAGAAGTTCCAGTTTGGTCAGATCTCAGCGTGCAGAATATTGTTCTAAAAGTTACGTTTATGGCAGCTGAACACAGCACTGCTGAAATCCAGCTCCTCAGATCAAAGCTATCGTCAATGCATCACTTCTACAACGTGACACAAGTCATTGACTTAAAGCTATCTTACAATAAATAATTAAAACCAACAACCAGGTAACTTTTACACTATCCAGTCTGCAGAAAAGAAGCCAGAATTTAAAACATATCTTTGAAGCAGTCTGGAGCAGGAAAAAAAAAAGACAAAACAAAACCAAAAACACAAAAGCAACTTACATTTCGGCCATCTAACGTATGAGGTCTACTGGCCAGTACTGTTCCCACACAGTTGGGATCTTTAAATTTGACAAATCCAAATCCTCGAGACTGGTTTGTTGTTTTGTCTTTCATTATTACACAGTCTACAACTTCTCCATACTGGGAGAAGTAGCTACGAAGAGTTTCTGTTAAAAAAAAAGCATGTATTAAACAGAACCAGATATTAACTTTACCAGGCTGTGTTCACAATTATGAGACAAAAGATAACAGCTAAACAAGTTCAAACTCATCTTTTGAAAATTATTAGATTTTACTTCCTCTAAACAAATGGTATATGCTGCTTTATTTCCACTCACACAAACAAAAAGTAGTATCGCAGTAAAGCAACGATAAAAAAATTGTCATCTTCTGAGTTGACAAAAACTTCAATACCAAACTGACAGAAAATATAAAACCAAACGTGATTAACATATATTTGAACTCTCGCTATGGAAAATGTTATTCATTAGCAGAAGAGAGCAGTACAATCTCATCCACAGTACTGGCTGTTAAAAAGCTGTGTATCTGTGCATTGTTCTGCTGCTCACAAAGGCCTGGCTCAACGACTGTAGAATACATAGCTTACCTTGTGTTGTACTCCAGTCCAAGCCACCCACAAACAGTTTTCTGCAATTGAAGCATACAGCAGTTTTAGGGTGCTACACGACAGATGCTTCATCTGATTTAACACAGAAGTCAGCTATTCTGAAGAGGTCTGGTGGGGGAGGCCTCTGAAACACACTACAAAGCCCGTTCTTCACTAGAATTCACTATTCTTTGTGACAACTACCTTCTGTTTCATGAAGATACACATAAAACTGAAGCATGTTTTGTGAGCCACAAGAATGAACAGGGATTGTAAGCTTATTACAGGAGTACATTTTACTCTTTTATGCAAAAAGAAGACAAAAATATCAGAAAAGCCTAAGTTCCTCCAAACTTCTTATTTCCAGGTAGTTGAGAAGGCAGCGTTGCTTTGAGAAATCATTACAATAGCCAGAAGGAAAAAAAAACCAAAACAACCATAAACATCACACAAAGTACATTTACCTGCTCTTTTGGGGCAGAAAGGAGTTCCAGCACAGAACACTTCATAGTTCAGAAAAATATGTACAAAGCATCACTGAAATTATTTGAAGAGTGATCCAAGAACACCATGATAAAGTCATTCTACCTGGTTAACCCCCCCATCAAAACGGGATGTTTGGATTCCTGTCAAGGCCTGAATCATTGGCTCTAAGTTACTTGCACAACTTCTCTGAGCAACAGAAGAAAACAGCTGCAGGGTCCATGCAGTTCCAATTTAAGGATGAAAACAAAATCCAAAACTTCTGAGATAAAGCAAACTGACAGGAAACCAGACATCCTCGGTTAAGTACCAGCGGCCATTCCGTTAACTGCTTTAATCCCAGGCTAAGGATCAAGATTGTGCCCGGTCTTGCGTTAGGCCTCCAAAACCAGGTTCAAGGAACAGTTGGGCTCTCTACGTCCATTTGCTACCTAACACTGAGCGTTACCAGAAAGATAGCTGACAACCGACATAGGTTAAAAAAATTATTCCACAAAAATACGTTAGCGACACAGCTGCCGCAGCCCTTCGTAACAGGCATTGTAGCAAAAACACCACCAGACTCTGAAGTTTACACGTTTGATGTTATCATCCCCTACATTTCAGGGTACTGCCATATGAAAAATAACATGGCCAGCGGTTGAAGTTATTTAATACCAACGCACAAAAAATAAGCAATGTAAGTGCCCTGAGATGATGCGGCCGACTTTCACGTGCCAAAAGGTCAAAGCCCATCGGGAATCACGGCTAAAAGCAGCACTCCACAGGAAGGAATGCTGAACTAGATGCAGCGGCTGGATTCGGGCCTCACCTGCAATTTCTACACGTGTTCTCTAGCTGCATAGTTGGGTAAAACAGAAAGCATATGCGTTTTTTCATCCTCAGATCAAAAAAGCTTAAGTCAGCCCTCAGGCTTCCTTGCCCCTGTGTTCTCAAAGTACTGTCCCGGGAAAGAAAAGTCCTTAAACCGCTGATTAAAACTAACAAAACCCCTTCATCCATTCCTTTTATGTGTTACTCCCTGGCTCACCTAGAAAGACCAGTCGGAATCACTTTTGTCTACCCTTATCTTCTAGTTAAATGAAAGCAGAAGTAGAACTGCCAAGTGCAAGTCTAAGACAGAAGGCAAACTTGCGAGGCAAGTACTAAATAACAGAGTAGCACGAATTCAGCAATTAGTTGTGAAACCATTTCACAATCTAGTTTAGAGATATCTCCAAACAGATGAGAAAGTCATGGCTAAAACCCAAACTAAACTCCGTGCTTAAAACTTAAGTCAAATCTGACACAACCCCATCTTCTGAAAAGAGCATCCAGATCTGCACCATTTCGTGTCCGAGCACGCCAAGGTACTTTGCGCAGAGGAGCGGGAAGATGCCAGGCTGCCTGCTTTGCAACTCTTTATCAACTTCAGGGTGTGACAAAACTTCCATGCAAAGCAATTTACTCCATAATTAAAGGTTAGTTCAAAGCCACCTCAACACTTGACCCTTTTCAGTAAGGAGCACCAACTCAAAAGCTCTTGTTAATAGTTTTTACGGGTCTGCACAGACAAGTGCTGGCATAGTTTATCTTTGGAGGATGCCCTCTATTTCTCTTATCTCTCCTCAAAGAGAGGAACCATAGCCTGCTTTGTCTTCTACTCGCCCTCAGATACATCCGAGTACAGCTGCAGCTGAGCCTGGGAATTAGTGCACCTTCACTTCAATGGAGAAAGTTGAGGTTCTCCTCACGAAAAATAAAAAAATTAAACCTCCTCTCACCCGCTTTTTTCAGGAGCAGCTACCTGCAGTAAGGAATCAGAGAGCTGCTGGTGCACAGGGAGCATCAGTGAAGTGAAACCCCTGCGCCTAGAAGGTCCTGATAGTGGGGCAGCTTGCAGAAGAAAGCAGCAGTCCCTTTTCACTTTGATTCGTTTCTCCATGATACGGCGTCGTATCGCAACCCTTACACAACAGCCAACAGTCACTAAACCAATGCCTTAAGAGTGCATGTATACTACACACGAAAATGAGGGGTGACTGAATTCAGTATTACGTGGTACACGCAAGTTCCACTGAGGCAAATTGTATTTCTCAGTCACTAGTTGAGAGGTGACGTAAGTTTTATCTTTCAAAAAAAAAAAAAAAAAAAAGACCAACTGTTAAGCACAGATCAAAGCATCTTTTTAAGCAGGACAGAAAACAAGTGAACTGGTAACATGCAAAGAAAGCACAGTCTTCCCAGTGTTGCGGAAGACAGCGGCTGCATCTGCTCCTGCATTACCATGCTGCACCCGAGAACAGCGCGAGCGGGCCGTTTCGCCCTCCACCAGCCCCCTCTGAAAGCAGGCCTCTTTCCTACTCGCCTGTTTCAGGATGACGAAGTTTTTCTCAAGGATCGGAAAACTCCCCCCACCTCCCTCTGCTGGCAAGGCGCTTGCTCGTGGCACCAGGTCAAAGAGCTTATTCAACACCAGCCCGTTTTCGGCAACAGGTCCTTTTCTGGTAACAGCCAAACTTCACCCGACGGTCGTCACCACACGCGGACTTCGCGGTAGCGTCCCCGACTGTCCCTTTACTACGTCTCCTCTCCACGTACAGGACACAAGCACAAATCTGCGTGCTCCTTCTTCTGCCATTATTGTTAGGGAAAGTCCTATAAGGAAATAACTTTATTTCCTAATAGCAAAGAAAAAATAACCGATCTAATGCTATATTCAGATTACAGTTTTGATGGCCCGTGACTGTGTGTTAGTTCGACCAACTGTATTTTGAGATATTTTTTTTTTAACTAAGTTTGGTATATAAGATCAATCTAAAAACACCAGCTGCATTCGGACAGAACGTCAAGCTGTCTGCAGGGAAGGAGGACTCCCGCAGTTAGTGGTCATTGAGACCTTCCAATTCCATTATTAATTATTTGTAGTCACCCTACATACATTTAAACAAACAAAAAGCAGGGTTGCCTAAGGTCAACTACAGCAGCTGTATGTAAATACACGGCTTCTATTTATACGCACGCTATAGAATGCCAAAAGCCAGGATTACCCCGGCCTTTGACTCCTCCGTGGACCGCTCTGAACACACCGAGCACACGCAAGAGTTAACTAATCCCCACCTAACGCAGAAACCTAGATGCAATACTGTACAAGACGGCCGTCAGAGGCGAGACCGTTGCATGAAGTAACGCTAGGTGAGCGCTGGCTTCCCTGCGTTCAGCTTGCATCACCAGCCCCACGCACGCTGCCTCCTATAGAACTCGTTCAGTTTATGGGCTGGGAGTTATTAAAATTATTAAAATTACGCCGTGGGTTTGAGCCTGCTGACATCACTGTCCTCACGCCTAGTTGTACCACCCTCAAAAACGGACACCCCCATAAGCTACGTATTTACAGACCACAGCGTTAGGAGGCCGCTGCGGTCCATCCCCAGCCGAAATCAAAGCCAATCCCCCGCACGAGCCCCACGAGAACACTAAGCACCGGCCCGTTCCTTCCCGCAGACCCTTCCGTCCCCACGAAGGGTACGACACGTGCACCGCTCGCCGGCGAGTGAACGACGCCGACAGACATGGCGCATCGGAAGCGGCAGCATTCCTCGGTTCCGGAGCGGGAACCGGAATAATGACTCTTCACAAGTTATAGTGTATATAATAAGTTTTAACCGAGTTTCACAAACCCACGTGTTCTGCTTCAGCTACTTCCTGACAAAATTTTACTTGCTAATTTATTCTCTTTGACCATAAATGTATCTGTCGCTGAAACAGCTAATCCCAGAATTAGTAAGAAAGCACGCACAGGTATTTTAAAAGTGTCGAAACTCAACGAAACCACAAACTCTTTGCCTATGTAAAATAATCTGGCAGTTTCATTAACAGCTATCACTTCTCTTAGGGCAGTCCCACTGAGCTACGTCCTGCAGGACAGAAGGATCTCAAGAGCAGCACTTTCCTTCATCGAAAGTAGTCCCAAGTACTAATTACAACTAATAATGCTTGCAAGGCCCTACCTGCTCACGTCAACACGACTGCAAGGCCTACAGCCTTCCGAAGTATTACTGTTTCTTAACTTAAAATCTCTGTCTAGGAGAGCGGTTAAGTTCGTAACTTCCTATTAAGACGTGCATCTCACAACAGCTTTCAAAGCAGGACTTCCTTCGCACAGCTGCAGGCAGCTGCCGAAAACTGCAGCTTATTCGATGCTTTCACCTTTCCGTTTGAGCACTTTTGGGGGTGGAGAAAAAAGAAAATTAACATCTCTGATTAAAATCCAATCCTTTCAAATCTGATTACAACTCAGAAGGATCAAAATCTAAGCGGTCTGTGACTGGGAACAAGCTCTGTGACACGCGGGCCCGTTCAGGACGAAAGCTGGCAATATTTCACTGAGGAACTTGCAGCCTGCGCTCAGCTACGGTCCCAGAACAGCGGCACACACAGGCCTCTGCTCACCGGGTCTCTCATAAGGCACTGGGCAGTGGTTAAGGCCCAGGACCAAATAGAAATGATTTTAGAGCAAAACCTACACATTTAAACATGCCTCATGCAGCATGTGCTGTTCGCAGCAACACGTTATATTCAAAACGGTTGTCCTGCCTCTCGTATTTTTAAGGCTGTACAAATTAAGAACACGCTCAGTAAATAAGCGGCTGGAGACAGCACAGAAGACGGGTAGGTGCCCACCACAGCTTCAGAAGAGGTGACCAGTTACGGTGTGCGTGTCCTGTGCCAAAACCTGCAGTGAAAGCTACGCAGCCAAGCGGTTTTTTTTTAATTTTGTTTGCTGTTTTCGGTGCTACCGTCCCAAGCCTACACTCTCGTAATTTAAATGTCGCCAGGCTTCAGCACTGAGGTGGAGCAGCACCAAACGCATCTCAGGAGGACCGGCCCCACGCCAGGCGATCACCGGGAAGAAGCCCCCAACCTCTGGAAAGCCTTCAAAGCGCAACCAGCCCGTTTCTGACCGGAGCCCAGCTCGCAGGCCGGGCCGGCGGGGGGAGGCTCGGCAGGGCGGCTGCGGGCAGCGCAAGGGCTCCTCTGCGGCGCGGCGGAGGGAGGCCAGGCCCGAGGGGAGGCTCCCGCCCGCCGCCTTTGTCCTGCCGCTCCCCCGGTGCGGAGCGAAGGTCTCCGGCCCGCGGCCCGGCCGGGGAAGCCCTGATGAGTCACCGGCACGGAGTCACCGGGGGGTTCTGCGCCCCCTCCCCTCGTTCGCGGCGGAGAGGGGGGGGACAAACCGCCCCCCCCCCCCTCCCGGTGGCGGGGCCGGGGCTCCCGGGAGCGCGCGGGAAGCGCCGCGGGTGACCTTGGCCGCGCGCACCTGCCGCCGCAGCCCGGCGCGGGCCGGTCACGTGGCGGGGGGGGGCACCCTCCCGGTGCGCAGGGGCCCAGCATGGCGGGCGGCACCGGCACCGGCGGGCAGGGCCCCCCCCGCCCCGGCCCTCGCCTCGGGGTGCGGGGAAAGGGAGGGGGGCCCGGACCCCCCCCCCCTCCCCGGCCGCTCCCCCCCCCTTCCTCACCCGATCTCGTCGGCGCCTCCCACGCTGTTCATGGCGGCGGCTCCTCGGCGGTATCCGGGGCCGCGCCCGGCTCTTCCCTCCGGCGGCGGCGGCACCAGCGGCAGGCCGCGGGCAGCGGGCGGGCAGGTCGGGCGCTGCTCGCCGCTCCCCGTCCCCCCCCCCCCCCCCCGCGCTCCCCGAGCTGCGCAACGGCCGGCCCCCCCGCCGCGCTCGCGCTCCCTCAGCGCCGCCAACCGCCGCTGCGCGCGCACCTGCCCCTCGCTACGGGGTCTCCGGGGCCGCGCCCAGGGAGGGGCGGGGCGGCGCGCAGGGGACGACGGGAAGGGCAGTCCGCCAGCACCACGTGCGGCCGGCGCGCGGGGCCGCCGGGGCCCCCGGGTCCCCCCGTCCGCCGCCTGCGGGCCCCGGCCCCGGCCCCGGCCCCGTCCCGCCCAGCGCGGCTCTGCCGCGGCGGGGACCGGGTCACTGTGCACGGAGGAGCGCGGGGCACAGCGCCGCGCGCAGCCCTGCTGCATCGGCACGGCCTGGGGCAGAGCGCTGGGCATGGCCCCGGGGCACGGCCCCGGTGCGTGGCCCCGGAGCGGGGCACAGCGTGGGGCACAGCACCGTGCACAGCCCCAGGGCACGGCACAGCACCGTGCACAGCCCCAGAGCGTGGCACAGCACCGTGCACAGCGCCAGAGCGTGGGACAGCACCGTGCACAGCCCCGGAGCGTGGCACAGCACCGTGCACAGCGCCAGAGCATGGCACAGCACCGTGCACAGCCCCGGAGCGTGGCACAGCACCGTGCACAGCCCCAGAGCATGGCACAGCACCGTGCACAGCGCCAGAGCATGGCACAGCACCGTGCACAGCCCCGGAGCGTGGCACAGCACCGTGCACAGCCCCAGAGCGTGGCACAGCACCGTGCACAGCGCCAGAGCGTGGCACAGCACCGTGCACAGCCCCAGAGCGTGGCACAGCACCGTGCACAGCGCCAGAGCGTGGGACAGCACCGTGCACAGCCCCAGAGCGTGGCACAGCACCGTGCACAGCGCCAGAGCGTGGGACAGCACCGTGCACAGCCCCAGAGCGTGGCACAGCACCGTGCACAGCCCCAGAGCGTGGCACAGCACCGTGCACAGCCCCGGAGCGTGGCACAGCACCGTGCACAGCCCCAGAGCGTGGCACAGCACCGTGCACAGCCCCAGAGCATGGCACAGCACCATGCACAGCCCCGGAGCGTGGCACAGCACCGTGCACAGCCCCAGAGCGTGGCACAGCACCGTGCACAGCGCCAGAGTGTGGGACAGCACCGTGCACAGCGCCAGAGCGTGGGACAGCACCGTGCACAGCCCCAGAGCGTGGCACAGCACCGTGCACAGCCCCGGAGCGTGGGACAGCACCGTGCACAGCCCCAGGGCACGGCACAGCACTGTGCATGGCCCTGGAGCGGGTCACAGCATGGGGCACAGCCCTGGGCACAGCCCCAGAGCGTGGCACAGCACCGTGCACAGCCCCAGAGTGTGGGACAGCACCGTGCACAGCCCCAGAGCGTGGCACAGCGCGGGGCACGGCACTGTACGCAGCCCCTGGGGAAAAGCCCTTCCTCCATGGGCCCCCAGTTGCACTGATCCAGCCCGGCTCCGCTGGGCAGGGGTGCTGCTCGCTCTGGCCATGCCCAGCGCAGCCCCCGGTTCCGCCGTGCGTGGCCGCTCAGGCCTGGCAGCCCCTGCCTGCCCCGCGGTGGCCCCCCAGCTCCCGATAAGGGATCCCTTTCACCCAGAAGGGCCCCTGCCCGCCGCGCACACTCAGCACTTTTCCAGCCCCGGCTATTTAAAGCCGGCCAAGAGCCGGGTGGCCCTTTCCCTCCCCCAGCGCCGCTGAGCCCAGCCGATGGACTTTCCTCCCCGCAGCGGCGGCGCAGCCATGAGCACCCAGCCGGCGGCGGGGCCGATCTTCGCGGAGGGCGAGGATTGCCGGGCGGCCTGGCGGGAGGCGACGGCCGGCTACGATGCGCCGGACGCGCACCTGGAGATCCTGGGGAAGCCGGTGATGGAGCGCTGGGAGACCCCCTACATGCACTCGCTGGCGGCCGTGGCCGCGTCGAGGGGTAACGGGGGCCCCGCGGGCTCGGGGCCGTGCCGTGGGGTGCAGCTCGGGCGTGGGGAGCGGGCAGCTTCCCCGCAAGCGAACGGCGCTGGGGGGGACACTGCTGCAGGGGGACCCCACTGCGTGCACCCCGCTCGCCACCGGTGCTCCCCGCCGGCGGGCGCGGGGCCGCGGTGGCACTTGCGCTCTCGTGTCAGGGTGACGCATTCCCCAAAGGGGCCGTGGGGAGGGGGGTGCAGCCGCGCGCGGGGCGGGAGGGTTCGGCGGCGCCGCCGCGAGCGGTTGCTCGTTCCCGCTGCAACCGCCCGGGGGGGTTCGATGGGGGCAAAGGGCCGCTGCGGGTGATGGGGGCACGGGGCTGCTCCCGGCTTCTCACCCCAGCGTGGGCAGCGCCGCGCGTTCCCACCCCACGCCGAAAAAAGCCCCGTTCGGGGAAAGAGCGGGGCAGCGTTTGGGGCTGGGGGGGCTCCGAGGCAGAGGGAAGCCAGGGCTCCGCGTTGGCTGGGCCCGCGCCGGCTGCCCGGCGTCCCCGGGGAGGCTCGGCCCCCCCAGCTGCCCTCTTGTCCCCAGGCGGCCGCGTGCTGGAGGTGGGCTTCGGCATGGCCATCGCCGCCAGCAAGGTGGAGGAGTTCGACATCGAGGAGCACTGGATCGTCGAGTGCAACGAGGGGGTTTTCCGGCGGCTGGAGGAGTGGGCCAGGACGCAGCCGCACAAGGTGCGGGGCGGGCTGCGCCGGTGCGCGGGGCCGGTGGGCGCCTGCCGCCGGGGCTCACCGCTCTGCCGTCCCGTCCCGCCCGCAGGTCGTGCCCCTGAAGGGGCTGTGGGAGGACGTGGTGCCGACGCTGCCGGACGGGCACTTCAGCGGTGAGGCACCGCGCAGGCGAGGTCGGCGGGACCGGGGAGGGGCGGCGGGGTGGGGGTCCCACGGCAGAGCTCGGGGTGCAGGCGAGCACCCAGCCCGGCTCCCTCCCGCGGTGGCGGGGACGGGCTGCAGCCGGCGTCCCCGGGGAGCGACGCCTTGTCCTGGGGAGCAGCACGTCGCTGCCTTCCGGGGGGCAGAGAGGTGGGGTGCAAATTTAAATAGGAAAAAATAGTAACAGGCCGTGAAGGGGGATCTTGCCCCCGGCACATGAGCCCTGCTGGCGCCTCGGTGGTCTCTCCCGGCTAACGGAGGGTCTCTGGTGTTCCCGGGCAGGGATCCTGTACGACACCTACCCGCTGTCGGAGGAGACCTGGCACACGCATCAGTTCGCCTTCATCAAGGTAAGGTGGCAGGGTGCAGCACCCGCACCCCGGCCCCGCAGCGCCCGCACCTCCCCCTGCCCTTTGCGAGGGGCCAGAGCCCCCGGCTCGGGGGGTTTGGGGGTGATGGGGGGCTCCCAGGGCGGAGAGGAGCATTTCGGAGCTCAGGAGTCAAAGCCAGAGCCGGGCGTTGGTCTGCAGCCCCCGCCGTCCCCGCTCCCTCCCTGCCGCCCTCTGGAAAGCCCCAGCGTCCCCGTGATGTCCCCAGCACGACGGCGGCATCGCAGCACTTTCGGTCGGAGGGCGCGGAGGGCTGGGGCGGCGTCGGGCTCCGCGGGGGGGCCGGGGTGCAGCGGGGGCCGGGTGCTGCGCAAGGGGTGCTGCGCAAGGCGAGGGCAGCGCGCTGGGCGCTGAGCGCTGAGCTGCTCCCCTCCATTCCCGTTGCAGGACCATGCCTTCCGCCTGCTGCAGCCCGGCGGGGTCCTCACCTACTGCAACCTGACCTCCTGGGGGGAGCTGCTGAAGACCAAGTACAGCGACATCGAGAAGATGTTTGAGGTGAGCGTCCTTGCCCGGGCTGGGGAGGGCCTGGCACCCCCCGCCCAGCCCGGGGTCCCCAAAGCCGCCCCGTCAGCCCGGGCGCCTCCGGCACCCCCGGGCGCTCGCCCACGCCGTGGCCGTGGAGCAGCACGAGCCAGGGCGCTCCGTGGGGGTTTAACTCACCCGCGAGGGCTGGGGCTCAGCGGGGAGCACCCGAGGGAAGGTCCGGGGGCTTGTGCCCGCGGCAGCCCAAGACGGGGCTCCCTGCACCCCGCTGCTCGCGCCGCCCCCTCTCCCCGCGGGGCAGCGGCTCCGCTCGCATCGGGGCAGCTCAAACCATGGCTGCTCCTCCCCGCCCTCCTCTCCTGCAGGAGACCCAGGTGGGGCACCTGGTGCAGGCCGGGTTCAAGAGGGAGAACATCAGCACGAGGGTGATGGACCTGGTCCCCCCCGAGGGCTGCAGGTACTACTCCTTCCACAAGATGATCACGCCCGCCATCGTTAAGCACTGAGGGTGCCGCAGCCCGGCCCCGTGGAGGAGGAGAGGCTGAGGATGTGCGCGGCGAGGAGGAGAGAAGCTCTTATCTCCTTCGGCTCAGGAGCGAAGATTGAAGCCGATTTCTCTGGAGGTGGCCGGAGGCGCGGGATGGACGCCCTGGGTCAGGGGGAGCTCGGGGACAAGGGCCTGGGGACTCCCCGCCCCAGGGGAAGGTCCCACCCCGCTCTCTCCCCGTTCCCACTCAAGACTCGCCCTGGTCTCCAAAGACCTCAATTAAGCCGCAATTCAAGAGCCTCCAGGGCTTCAGGACGAGTTTCCTCTAAGCACGGTGGCGGGAGCAGCGGGGAGGAGGGGGCAGGCGGGGGCACCTCCATCGCGGCTGCTCCTGGAGCAGCTCCCCGTGACGCTTCCCGATGCTTTTGGCTAAAGCTCGCCGCAGCGAGTCCCGAGCCCGACGACCTCCTTGCAGTCCAACAGCGCGCAAATGACGTTTCCTCTCGCTCCCCAGAAGGGATAAAATCCATTAAAAAGGAGCGGAACACACGACCGCTGTGGCAGAGCAGTTTCTTTGTCTTACGGAAGCGCGTGCGTAACCCTGCGGCGGCTGCTCCTCGTCCCAGGCCGCGGGAGAGGCGCGGGGACGCAGCCACCGCCGACGCCCACCCCGGGCCGCTCCGTTCCTGCCGTGCTAAGGAGCGCTGCAGCTTTCAGTTTTATTCACCATATTCTGATTTGAAGCATTAATATTTTCCTTACATTACAGAAACAGAATTAATTTCAGGCTGCTGTGCGCACAGATAGAAAGGATTTATTTACCCCCTTCTTGCGGCCTTTCTGTGCTTAAAGGGGGCTGATAAGAAAGATGGGGACGGGCTTTTTAGCAGGGCCTGCAGTGACAGGACAAGGGGTGATGGCTTGAACTAACAGAGGGGAGATTCAGGCTGGATATAAGGAGAAATTTGTCCCGCTGAGGGCGGTGAAACACTGGCAGGGGTTGCCCAGAGAGGTGGGAGCTGCCCCATCCCTGGACACATCCAAGGCCAGGCTGGACGGGGCTCTGAGCACCCTGATCTGGGTGAAGCTGTCCCTGCCCACGGCGGGGTGGGACCGGGTGGCCTGGAAAGGTCCCTGCCGGCCCAAAGCACGCTGTGATTTATTAGATCCTTTGTAGGAATTGCAAACAAAAAGCCGGTGGCGAGCGGGAGAGGAGCGCGGGGAGAGCTGGGGGCTCGCCTGGACGCGCGTCGCTCTCAAGGCTTCCCAACAAAGCCAGGGAGCGACTCCCCTCGCCCAGGGCAGGGCAGTCCTGTCACGGCAGGCAACTCCCAACGCTCTCCTGCCCTCGCAGGCTACCCAGAGCAGACACCGCCGCACCGAACGTTACCCAGTTCCAACTCCTGCTTTTTAATTCCATTTCTAAACGAGTTAAAACGCTTTAGGCAAGAGGGACGTCGTACAGACAGCAGAGCGTCGCAACCAGGTAGAGTTTTACTGGAGGGCTCGTGAGGACATGGGTTTATTGTGCGTACGAGCGGGAGCCCCGGGCGGGCGGCGGTGGGGCGGTGACAGAGAGGAGCTTATTTCCTGTACCAGATCTGAATCTTCTTCTCCCGTTTGATTTTCTTCTGGAGCTGCAGGATCCCGTACAGCAAAGCTTCAGCGGTGGGTGGGCAACCTGGAGAGAGGAAAAGGAAGCCCGTGGGGCTGCTGCCTGCACTGAAACGTGGCCAGCAGGAGCACGGGGCTGGGATTTCCCTCTGGCTTTGTGCACGTCGGGGGCCGCAGAGTTCACAAAAGCCAGAGGGCTTCTTTAGCTCGAAGCAAGGGAAGCGATGGCGTTTTTGTAGAAACGCTTTGCGGTTCGGCACGGGGGCGTCTCCCAGGAGAGCGCGCGGCCGGCCCAGCCACCGCCTGCAGCCTACGCGGCGGTCGCGGGCATCGGCAGGACCCGAGGCTGCCCGTCCCTACCTGGCACGTAGATGTCCACCGGCACGATGCGGTCGCAGCCCCTCACCACGGAGTAGGAGTAGTGGTAGTAACCCCCGCCGTTGGCACAGCTGCAAGAGACGGGCGGGTTTCGGCGTGCAGCCCGCGGGGAAGGCGAGGAGGCAAAGGGGAAGGTGAACCTCGGTCGCGGGGCAAGGAGCCCGACAGGTTTTACAGTAGGGGACGGAGCGGAAGCCGCGGTTTCCGCCGTGGCCGTTCAGCCTCCTCACAAGACCCGGCTGGACGGCAGAGGCTACGCTCCCAGGCCGTCACCCTGCAAACCGACCCGGTTTCGTTGCTCTTACAAAGCAGATACCGGAGCGTCCTTCCCCTCTACCGCAAAACCGTTTCTGTTTTGCCACTCCTGCACAGAGCGTTTCTAGAACTCGCTCTGTCCCCTCCGGGCGCTGGCGAAACGGCCGCCCTCGGCCCCAGCGGCTCCGGGAGAGGAACGAGGTCCAGTTCCACCGCGCCGGATTTCACGCTGCACAGCTGAAGTGTTTTGAAAGCTTTTGTCTAAATGCAGATCCTGAGATTCTGGATGTGTAAAGTCCCCAGGCTCTGGCAGCTGCAAACCCCGGAGTCGTTCACCGGGAAGACTCCGCAGTCCACAGCGACTCGACAGACGTCGTTCTCCTCGCCCTAACCACAGGGCCTCGCTGTGTCACTTGCAACAAGGCCTCTTTACATAATTCAAGGGCTTGGAAATACAAATGAGAGATGGGTTCCCCCCCCTCCATCTCCCCGCTCCAGCAGAGCCGCCGGATCTCTCCCACGCGGCGCGCGGCGATGAGGATGTCCCGGCACTCACCTCCCCATGGAGACCACGTAGCGCGGCTCCGGCATCTGGTCGTAGACCTGCAGAGCACAGACACTTCAGAGCGCTTCCCACGCGCGTCCAGCGCCCGCAGCCGCGCTCAAGGCAGCCACCGCGGCCTGTACCTTTCGAAGAGCCGGAGCCATTTTGTTTGTCAGGGTGCCGGCCACAATCATGACATCAGCTTGCCGGGGACTAGCTCGAAACACCACCCCAAAGCGGTCCATGTCGTAGCGCGGAGCCGCCATGTGCATCATCTCCACGGCGCAGCACGCCAGGCCGAACGTCATCGGCCACAAGGAGCTCTGCGGCAGGAGAGAGGCAGGTCACGGGTAAGAAGGCGGAAAGCGGGGGCTGAGACCCTGGGCGGGTGACCCGGGGAACAAGAGCTGATCAGACGGAAAGGGAAACGGAACAAGGAACGTTTCAAGGTCTGTTTGGTCAGAGCATCACAACGAAAACGGTGTTTGCCGTCACGCAGGAGAGCAAAACCCGCGGCTCCGGGGAAACGGGCGCGCGGAGACCTGCGCGTTTGCAGCCGCGGAGGTGCTGAAGGTGCTCAAAGCCGTAGGCGCTCCCCTTTACGCCTCACGCTGCTAAAGCGGCCGCCTCAGAAGCCCCGCACGAGGGCAGCGGTGACGGGAGAAGGCAGAACTCAGCAGAGGCAGCGCGCTGGGCTCGGGGCAGCGTCGCTTGCGCAGCCTTCTCCGCGGCGCAGAGCAGCTGCTCGTACAAGGGCTACGTAAAACCAGAACGTGCCTTTTGCTTGCTCTGAAGGAGAGCTCGGTGCGGACAGGCAGCCGGCGCTGCCTCGCACCACCCTCACGTTACGCCTCTCCCCCAGGCTGACACAGAACCCCAAATGCCACCCTCTGGCCAAGAAACGTGGCTATTTCCCTGCCGAGAACTTCGAGCCTATTTTTGTCCTGAGGAGGAGATGGCTCAAATCCATTTCCCACCAGCACCTCGAAGCATCTGATCCCGTTTCTGCCCAGCAAGCACAGCAGCGTCAGCGACTCACCCTTCGCGCCCAGTTGATCAGGTCATCGAGTTTGGTGACGATATATTCGCCCTTGCTAGCGGGGACGTAGGATTTTTTCTGGACAACAGCTGAGCTCTTTTGCTGGACTTGGACAGAGCTGAAGACAAACGGCGCAGTAGTATCAGTCTCCAATTATTAATTGTAACTGCAAACACAATCATTAGCCCCGAGGAGCTGTGATCCCGTAAAGAATCCGTGGTGCACGCATAGAGTCACAGAATCGTTTGGGTTGGAAAAGACCCTTAAGATCATCGAGTCCAACCGCTAACCCAGCACTGCCAAGGCCACCACTAACCCATGTCCCCAAGCCCCACAGCCCCCGGCTTTTAAATCCCCCCAGGGATGGGGACTCAGCCCCTGCCCTGGGCAGCCTGGGCCAGGCCCTGACAGCCCTTTGGGGAAGGAGTTTTTCCCAATCCCCAACCTAACCCTGCCCTGGCGCAGCTTGAGGCCGTTCCCTCTCGTCCCATCGCTTGTTCCTGGGGAGAAGAGACCGACCCCCCCGGCTCCAGCCTCCTTTCAGGCAGTTGCAGAGAGCGATGAGGGCTCCCCTCAGCCTCCTCTTCTCCAGGCTGAGCACCCCCAGCTCCCCCAGCCGCCCCTCCCCAGCCTCGTGCTCCAGCCCCTTGTCCATTGCTTACGGACAATCTCACACCTCTGCTACCGCTGCAGACTGTGTCTGTAACAGGGTTTTTCTCCCCACTGCGGGGAGATCTGTGGAGTTTGTTGCTCAGGCAGAGCCCCTCTGTTTGCTGTGCCCAAATTACGGAGGGTGCCTGGCGGGCGCATCTCCAGGGCTCACAGACTGACAGCAGCCTGCCAGTTAATCCCGGCTTTTAAGAAGGGAAGCGAGGAAAAGGTTGTCATGCGTACGCAGACAGAGCTACGGCAAACAGAAAGCTTCTTCCCCTGCACCCCCTGGGGCCCCCACCTCCGGGAGGGAGGGCGCAGCTGAGGAACCTGCCCCGAAGCGCCGGCGTTACCTGTCAGCACGGTCGGCTGCTGGCGTCTGATGGAGCAGCTGAGTGTGAACAGACGTCACCGCACCCGGCCTGGGAAAAAAGGAAACCATTGCACCTCCGCCTGACGCGGTCGCACACCCCCGCTGCCCGTGCTGCTCCCCCGGCCCCGCAGGAGCTCGCACCGCTGCCCTCCCCGCGGGGAGCAGAGCCGCCCCAGCCACGGAGGAATCAAGCGCTCTGACCAAACCCAGCCGGAGAGGAGAAGCCCACGGAGCAGCCACCCTCCCACCCGCCCCGGCACGGCCCGCTCGGGGTCCCTGGCACGGGGGAAGCCGCCATCAGCCGCAGGGCTCAGGGCCGCCATCGCCCCGGCTCCCCCCTCCAGCCCCGGCCCTCACCGCCAGGCCAGCGCGCTGCGCCCAGGGAGGCGAAGACCTGCAACGAGAGGACGGGAGAGCTCAGCGGCGGCCGGGGACCGTCACCGCGGGGAGAGGGGACGGCCCGAACTCGGCGGAGAGCTCAGCATGGGACCCCCGCCCCGGAGACGAGCGCTGGGCTGCCCCGGAGGGGACAGGGACAGCCACGGCCCCCGTCCGCTCCCCGGGGCCCTCAGCCCCACGGATGCGAGCCAGCCCCGAGGAGAGCTGCGGTCCCTGCCTCATCCCGGAGCCCCCGGCCCGGTTCCCTCCAGGGCCCCGGAGCCCCCGGCCCCCCCAGGGCCCCGGAGCCCCCAGCCCGGCCCGGCCCCCCCTCAGAGCCCCGGAGCCCCCGGCCCGGCCCGGTTCCCCCTCAGCGCCCCGGAGCCCCCGGCCCGGCCCCCCCCCAGAACCCCGGAGCCCCCGGTGCGGCCCGGTTCCCCTCAGAGCCCCGGAGCCCCCGGCCCGGTTCCCCCCAGGGCCCCGGAGCCCCCAGCTCGGCCCGGTCCCCCCTCAGAGTCCCGGCCCCCGGCCCGGCTCCCCTCAGAGTCCCGGAGCCCCCGGCCCGGTTCCCCTCAGAGTCCCGGAGCCCCCGGCCCGTTCCCCTCAGAGCCCCGGAGCCCCCGGCCCGGCCCGGTTCCCCCCAGGGCCCCGGAGCGCCCGGCCCGGCCCGGTTCCCCTCAGAGTCCCGGAGCCCCCGGCCCGTTCCCCTCAGAGCCCCGGAGCCCCCGGCCCCCCTCAGGCCTCCCTCCCGGCTCGGTCCCCCCGCAGAGGGCGGAGGCCGCCCGGCCCCGCTGCCGGCCCCGCTCACAGCCCAGCGCCGCCATCTCGCCCGCAGCCCTTCAGGCAACCTCTGGGCGCGGTGCACCCGCTAAGCGGCCCGGCGCGGGCCCGGTGCGCAGCCGCAGCGCTCCGGCGGGGAACGCGGGGCGGCGCGGGGGGGTTCCGGGGCCGGGCCCGGCCCGCGGTAAAACGGGTGTGGGGTGGGGAGCGGCGGGCGCCTCCCGGTGCCGCGGGGCCCCGGCGGGGCAGGAAAAGGAAGCGGCCGTCCCTGGGTGGGCTCGAACCACCAACCTTTCGGTTAACAGCCGAACGCGCTAACCGATTGCGCCACAGAGACCGCGCTGCCGCCGCCGCCGCCGCGCCCGCCGCTGTGGGGAGGGACCGCGCCGGGACCGGCCGCCCCCGCCCCGCGTCCCCCGGCCCCGCGTCCCCCCCGCCGTGTCCCGCTGTATCCCGCTGTGTCCCGCCGTGTCCCGCTGTGCCCCCCTGTATCCCGCCATGTGCCCCGCCGTGTCCCCCGCCCTATCCCGCCGTGTCCCCCGCCGTATCCTGCCCTATCCCGCCGTGTCCCCCGCCCTATCCCTCCATATCCCGCTGTATCCCTCCATATCCCTCCGTATCCCGCCGTGTATCCCGCCCTATCCCGCCGTGCCCCCCGCTGTATCCCGCCCTATCCCCCTCCATATCCCGCCCTATCCCTCCGTGTCCCGCTGTATCCCCCTCCATATCCCGCCCTATCCCGCCGTGCCCCCCGCTGTATCCCGCCGTATCCCCCTCCATATCCCGCCCTATCCCGCCGTGCCCCCCGCTGTATCCCCCTCCATATCCCGCCCTATCCCACCGTGCCCCCCGCTGTATCCCCCTCCGTATCCCGCCCTATCCCTCCGTATCCCGCTGTATCCCCCTCCATATCCCGCCGTGCCCCCCGCTGTATCCCCCTCCGTATCCCGCCCTATCCCGCCGTGCCCCCCGCTGTATCCCCCTCCATATCCCGCCGTGCCCCCCGCTGTATCCCCCTCCGTATCCCGCCCTATCCCGCCGTGCCCCCCGCTGTATCCCCCTCCATATCCCGCCGTGCCCCCCGCTGTATCCCCCTCCGTATCCCGCCCTATCCCGCCGTGCCCCCCCGCTGTATCCCCCTCCATATCCCGCCGTGCCCCCCGCTGTATCCCCCTCCGTATCCCGCCCTATCCCGCCGTGCCCCCCCGCTGTATCCCCCTCCATATCCCGCCGTGCCCCCCGCTGTATCCCCCTCCGTATCCCGCCCTATCCCGCCGTGCCCCCCGCTGTATCCCCCTCCATATCCCGCCCTATCCCTCCGTATTCCCCCCCGCCGCCCCTCGGCCCCACCGGGGGTCACGGCGGGGGGGGCGGGCGCTCCCGCGCAGCCGAAATAGCTCAGCTGGGAGAGCGTTAGACTGAAGATCTAAAGGTCCCTGGTTCGATCCCGGGTTTCGGCAGCCGCTTCCTTTTCCCGGCTCCCGGCCCGACCCCCGCGGCCCGCAGCCGCCGGCGGAGGCACCGCTCGGGCTTGCTTTTAACGTCCTAAAACCGACAGAAGCAGCAGCGCGGGCGGGGGGAGCCCCCGCCACCGAAAGGGGACGGCGTGCGCCAGCGCCCGTCGTAAAGAAAGCGCAAGAACAGAGTAAGGCTGCTTTCTTGTACCCCCCCGCGTTTGATAACCTGAAACCATGACTGACTGCCGCGGTTTTATCCGATACGCAAAAATAACCTTTACCCAGTATCAAGTGCGCGTGGAAGTGGCTGCCTGCGCGCACCAAAGCTTGAAACCGGTGTTTGACATCAAGGAGCACGTTCAAGCCTCCGCTGACTCACTTCACCCGGCTCTAACCGATTTCAGCCCAGGCGATTCTGCGCATCGCAAGACTGAACTTGGTCTGGCGGCAGGACAGCGCCGCGAGGAACCTCCAACACCTGGTTCCGAAGCGGAGAGGGGCTGTTAAAGACGCAAAGGTGCGAGGGTGCTGCGGCACGACGCACCCGCAGTCGTCCTTGGGCAGAAGAATGCCGTCGGATCTTCAAAATGAGAACCTGTCCATGTTTCAGCATGAAAAGGACTGAGGTAACGGCAAGGCGATGCTTCTGGGGGGGTGGTTTGAGGAAGGACCCCAACAGCGCTATCCCAGAAAACGGAGTACGGTTTTTTAATGAAAAACAAAGATTAGGCCGGTCAGATACCGATCACATTCCTGTGATCGAGGGACTTGTGAACGTCCCTTCGATAACGTGAGTAAGGATCCAAAATGCACACTGAAACTCATTATCGAGTACAGAGTAATTACAAGTGTAATAAAATATATCCAGATAATTACCACAGCCCGCATACACTGCTGTATCTCCAGTTACATTTAAGCTTCTTCCTTAACTCCAAATCACCTCGGTTTCTACTGGACAAGCGAGTAGATCACGCTTTGATGACAGCATAGGAAAATACCAAGGAGTGGGCTTTTACCTTGGGAGAGCCGCCAGTAACACCGCCAGCCTCTCAAAGGCAATTTGCAATACGCTGCGCCGTTAGCAAACGCTGGCGGGGGGAACTACGCGTGATTAAATTTGATATTTAAGTCAGAGACACAATTAAAAGCATTCCTAAAATCATGCCCTCAAAATTCCCCATTAAAACAGCACTCAAAATGGCTTCACTTTTAAATGGAAAAAGGGAATGTGTTTTCTTTCAGCAAACACTGGATTCCCTTCCCACCGAGTCCGACCGTTGTCCTACCACCAAAACCAAAGCCTTTGCTATTCAGACTGCACCACCAGGTACCAATTTTATTTCCCACGCTTTGAGACACGTAAAGCAAGAACAGCCAACCCGCCGGAAAGGTTTTCAGACGGGAACCCTGCGCGCATCCAGCAGCGGGGCAGTCATCAGGCAACACGCGGCTACGCAATCGGCCGGCGCGTGGTTTGCTGAGGACGACAGCCCGCCCTTCGTCGGGCAATCGGCCAAAATAATTCATACAGAAGTTAGTGTTATATCAAGTTCTGCAAAACGCCTGCGGTCTTTGCAAGTCCCGCGGGCGAGGGCTGAGGCGGCCGCACGCCCGCAGCGTTCGGGCATGGTTTGCGTCGTCTTTGAGAGGCAGCTCAAGGTGGCGAGACCCGGGGAAGCGGCGGGCAGCTCCGGTACGCAGAATCGAGGGCAAGGACCGAAGATGCAACCGTACCCCACAGCAGCACAGCATTATAACGACTACATCTTTTGGCAATATGCACACGGATTTTTAAAAAGTAAGAATTACACATTTTATACAAATAACCACTCCATGATACACGCGCGGTGCCGGGGTAACTCGGGAAAGCTCGTACCACCGTTCAGGCGCTGTCTGCAGATGCCAGTCTGGTCTTCCACCTTTTTCTTTCTAGAATTTCTTCATCAAATATTTCTCTCTCCCTGAAAAGAAATACATTGAAGGGCTGTAGTAAAAATAATCTTAACAGATTAAAGGCTTGCAATGTGCTACAGTAACTCAGCAAGAACGTTTCCCACGTTTAATCATTTCGTTACCGACACAACGAGGACGCTTGCCTCACGGAAGGGAGGATACTGAACAATCCTGCCCTTCGCTCACATTTTTCCATATAAACAGCAAACTAGTAAGGAAAACTCGGAGAAACTACAAGTAAAAAGATACCTTTTGCTCACAGATGGTCCTTTTATGTATTTCTCCTCTGCCTTCTTGTAATCTATGTCATCCACAGCAGAAATCGCATAAATGATGGCCTATAAAAGTATTTAGTTCAATTATACTCGTGAAACAAAAACTAAATTACAACCAGTGATGTGAAAGTGTCTCAGCGGATGAGCACATTTTGGAATAAGGTTCCTCAATCACTCAGGAACTTGGAGGAAACCGCTTGTTGTGTGCCTCAAGTTCTTAAATAAATAATACAAACTTGTCCTTTAACATTCCCGGGAGAGTATTTTTATAACCAGATTAAGATGTTCTTCATAGCAATTTTGTTTCTACAGAAGTTACTAATGTTCTCCCGGGAAAGTTCCTAAGAAGAACAATAAGTATCTAAAAGTTTAACTGTAAAAGCAAACCGCCCGCC
The DNA here is from genome assembly GCA_020745775.1 of Theristicus caerulescens. NCBI lineage: Eukaryota > Metazoa > Chordata > Aves > Pelecaniformes > Threskiornithidae > Theristicus > Theristicus caerulescens. Next base: position 5,384,538 of record CM036579.1, read on the forward strand.
CCCCAACACACACAAAGAACCCCAAAAACCCAGAGGTAACTCGCCAAATTAAAAACCCCAAAGCTCTCAAGTTTCAGAAGTAACCAAAATGCACCAGGAAGCAATCGTTCTGCCCTTAAAAACACCGCGCTACCTAAAGCTTCTCCATTCTGCGCTAACGGCTTAAAAATCAGCGTTTAGAATTGCCCTGGTCCGCAGCCCACCCTTAGCCCTGCAGCCTAAGGCCAGCCTCCGCAGCGCCCGCAGGAAGCACGCAGCGATCCACACCGGGGCTTTATTCATTTTCTCCAACAGGCAATGTGAATATGTTTGCTCTCCGAGTACCGGCCCGCAAACACGGCTTAAGAGCCTCCTGCCCCGATTTTAATATTCTTCGCTCGAGATACACGCAGACGCTACGCGCAGTTTTATGCCCTTTGGGCTGAAGGACGGTGACCCAGGCTGGCAGGCAGGCTTGGACCCGTCTGCCCAGCTCAAACGTCGCCCGGCTGCCAGGGGACGTTCCGCAAGCCAGCCAACTCCAATCACGTACCAGCGGCCTCAATTACTTCAACATTTACTTTTCTCGGTGTTTCATGTTTACTTACTTCAGGCAAAAGGACATCTGAGATAAACTTGATTCCATCTCCATTTATCTGCTGCAGGTTTTTAGTGTCTATTGCACGATACACTTCCTTCAGGTAGTTGACTACAAGGTCTAATTGTTCTTCATCCTCCAAATACGTCTCAACGCAGGTCACGTACTGACTTGAATTCAGGAATTCCTTCAGCCAGCGGGATTGTTTTCTGCTTTTCAAGATAGCCAAGAGATGCTCTTCAGCCCCCTTCGTCTTCACTATGAACTCCACTATCTTTTTATTCGCTTTATCTCTAGCGGCTCTCGTTCTGTCGGGAAGCAGCTTCTTGCAGGGCTTCTGAGGTGAAGTTTCTGATGAAGACTCTTCCACATCTTCCTCCGCTGCATTGGGGAAGGTCATTTGGACTGAACCTTGATAACCTTCCTTTCTGACTGGGTAGCCTGAAAGAAAAGCCACAATCATTCATACTTAAATATACAAAACAAGGGGCTCTCTCGCATACGTGCTTATATATACAAATATAAACCAAGGGACTTGATAAGAGAGAAGTTTTTCTTCCTCCCCTACCAAAGAGGGTAAAAAACCACCACAATCTTAATTTTGTCTTAAAAAACCCCCCACACATTAGGAAGTTGAGACTGACAGGAGCTCCGAAATGACCTCTCCCCAAGGCAGAGTAACCAGTTATCCGATCCTCTTTAACAACCAATATTTATGTAACTTTTGTTGTGGGACTGAAAAGCCTTCGAGTGCAATAACGGCGTGCAGTAGTTTTAATGGTACCCCCTCACCGGGTCTGATGCCTAACTCGCACGTGCGTAAACGCTAGAGCTCAACTTACCTACTCGGGGAAGAACACAAACGATAACGAATTCACTTACTGATATCGGCCGCAAAATATTCCAAGAAGGATCCCGTAAAAGAATGACAACCTAAAGAGCCCAACACAGGTCATTTGTCAGTTCAGTTAAGCCCACGAAACAAAGCTGACGGTTTTGGTGTTATCTTTTTTCTGATGTGTATCAGAATGGATGACATCATCCGACTCATCTGCTTACCTACTCTAATTCGATAGTCGGAGATCAATCGAATGCACCACTCAATTTCTTGGCGATAATCTTCTTTGGCTCGTTCCTACAAAACAAGAGCCCGTTACAGTCCTAAGAAGAGCAGCCTATCGAAGCTTCTAGGACTAGGACACTAACCAGGAAGAGAAAGGGCTAACGATAACGAATCAAAGCTTACTTGTAGTTTCCCGCCTTCTCCTGAAATTCCCCTTCTGCCATCGCTTTGCCATGCGGCCTGAGAGCGGCTTTGTTGTACGCAGAAAACCCACAAGTGAAAACACGGCAAGAGCCCTAAGCAACTGCCTGCCTTCCACACACACAGGTATTCCTAGCAGCAGCCTCACCGAGATGCAAAAAGGTGTCGGGGGATCCCGCTCCCATATTATCCTCCATTTTGTGGAGCGCAAATTACGTTTAATTACTTTGTTGAATAGAGTGAGGGAGAACAGAGAACCGTGAACAAACCCAGACCGGTTGGCTGCACCGCACTCCTCCCTCTGCGGGGTCAGTTATACACTGCGTACGCAACTTGATTTTCTCCAGCACACGTATACGCTTGTTACCGGTTGTACTTACTATGAGGTCCTGCTTTTCCTCACAATCAAAGTGCTTCAGGTTCTTAAGAGGTACCGAGAAACTGGATGAAACAAAGAAACACAGTTAGGGAAAAGAGGCAGCTGAGGTGCCCCTCTATATTTACTGCAATTCTACACCTCCCTGAAAATTAGGTTTCGTAAGGAGCTCAGGAATGCAGGTTTTACTGGTTTGGGTTTTCATAAGAAGTTAAAACTATGGAATCTTAACCAATGAGAAGCACCTGGTTTTAAAACAAAACTAAAGGCAGGCCTGTGTTTCCAGAAAGCTCAGGCACAACACGTGAAAACCAGTAGCGGGGTCCCCAGCCCTTTTTTATTCCCCACAGAAGCGTCAGCTGTTAGCGCGGACGCCAGCCTGCCGCGACTGGCAGCAGGATAAAGCGCTAGCCCACGCCTGCAAATCCTCCCCTCCCTTGGTCCCTCCCTCCGAGATCAACCTTAGTTTTAACTGACAGCGCAATTTTGCCCTGCACCAGGAAGAGCACAGGACGCTGCCTAAAAGAAACCGAAAGTTCAGAATGTGATCGGAATCCACAACATTTACCCTTTTTTCTTGTCATTTGTGTTCCCTTCTATTAACAGCACACACGCCTTTCTGTGCTTCCGCTTCACATTTTTTACCTGTTGAAAGGATAAAGTCTCATTAGCATCCTAAAACCCTAATGCTCTTACAAAGCAGGAACATTTTCCATCAATATTATACAGCACACCCCATACTTAAAGGAGGTTACACAGATATGAAAAATGAAGCTTAAAGTGGCAAGAATAGCAAGTTACCCCAATGGAGCGTTTGTGTTAGTGCCCAAGGACCCATCCTTTCTTTTGTTAGTTGGGTACAACCACCCTAATTCACGACACAAGACAAAGGCTCAGTAGTAATCCTCTGCTCCAGTAGAAACATAGGTAAATCGACCACATTTATTTTTTATGTGCTTTTGTCCTGTGCAAATTTACTTCTCTTATCTTTGGAACGCTTCTACCGGAAGATCTTTAACCCTTCCAGCTCTACACAAGTCAAGAAGGGCAAAAGACACTCAAGAACTTGGTAAGCTGCTCCGTATCAGACCCCTGCAATACCACTCTAGGAAGGCAGCGAGCTGTTCTTACCACTGCTGGCCAATAAGGATACCTTCGCAATTTGCACCAGACCAAAATCCCTTCTTCGATTGATTGTGGTTCTATGATAAAAAAACAAAGTAATTTTTCTTTAAAAAAACAAGACCGTTGCTCGCCCTCTCTTATCAGCCTCCCTTCAGGAGCTTCCCTTCGGTGCTTTTAGGGGTTTCAAGTAAGGTGACGGGGCACCCCCGCCGCCCCCCAGAACGCAGCACAGGGAGTTCTGAACACCACAACTCAGACATTTCAATCCGAGGCCCTTGCCCAATTTCACAATGATGTGCATTTCATGCTGTTTTAAAAAGCCTTTCCGGGGCATCCAAGAAACTGATTTTACTCCAAGCTTGAAGCAAGCTGGATTCACTGTCTAGAAAGGCTAGGTTTCGCTATTGTAGCTTGTCAGCAGGCTAGAAGCACACATACCCTCAAAGAGCACGCCAATCTCGGGTGAAGAAGTCTCATACAGGTACACTGATGTCTCACCTTGATGTGATAAAATACTAGGAAGTTCTTCATCCTCCTCCTCTTCATCTACCAGAGCTGAGAGGCGAGAGAGACTCTCCGAGGAAACTATCTTTGAAGACAGGTCAGACGATTCCAGCCCTGCCAAGAGCAGCAAGCACCAGCGTTCGTGAGCGTGGAACAGCGATTAAAAAAGGATCAGCTTCAGAGCAGGTGAAACACGGAACTGTGTAAGCGACCCCACAGCAGCGCGAGTCACCGTAACGCAAGGGTCTGTCACGCCATACACGCTCTCAGTTCTCTGCCTAGGTCAAGGCCTAATAATCTGAAAAGAAGATGAAAAGGGGAAAGGAACGAGAACAGGCCGGTTTCAGGACCCTGTACCAGCCTGTTCCTTTCCAGAACACCATTTCATCTCAACGCTAACTAGACAGCAGTAAAGAAAAGAAGCTAAGTGTGAAATTAGCCGCTAGTGAAGGGGAAGAATTACTGCCAAGCACAGTTTTTCAATGCAAAACCCTAAGCAACTCCAGACAACCTAAATGCCCCACTAGCGGTTAGCCAGTACTAAAGTGCATTTTTTGCTGCTCCAAAGCTTAAACCAAAAGGAATTAAAATCAGCAATTCAAGAACCACATTCACAAAAGCCCTGCAACATTCCACGATGAGTAACAGCGCCTGACAATCAAATGGGATGAAGTTTCCCCTTCCCCAAGCGATATGCCCACCTTCGTCTTCCTCAAAGTCAGGCAGCTGAAACTGCTTTACTTTAGTCATAGCCACTTGTGAAGTATTCTTGTTTTCTTCCTCTTCACGCCGAGAGGGGAAGCTACCAGAAAGCGTCCCACGGTCAGAAGGCCCAGATGCAGATTCAGGGCGATTCCTGCATTTCCTTTTTCTGGACGAGGACACAGTTGCACCCGTCCCTTCTTCTCCATTAACCCGTTTTAAACTCTCTGGCTTTTTTCTTCCACCTAATTGCTTGGCCAGACTGTCGCTCTCACTACTGATGCTTTTCTCCAAGTCATCCGAGGCACTTTTGCAAGAGGAATCCAGTAACGTCCTTCTAGGTTGACTTCTGGCGCTTGCCCTTCTGCCAGGTAGCGCTGCGTCAGACTTGCGGGGCACAGAGGGAGGAGACCCTTCCTCAGCAAGGGGCCGTGTTTGATCCTTGGGGAAATCATTCCTACACGATACAGGTGATCCTGCACCTCTTCGCCTTTTGCTTGCTTGCTTACTTTTTCCCTCCTTTGGCTTAAGGCAGACTTTATTTCCTGGTTTGGACTCTGTCAACAATCCGGGCTTCATTTTTTTCTGCCTTGGTAGCGATTTCGATTCTGGTCTTTCGCAATTTTGACTATCCGAGTTTGATGTATTATACAAGTCCGCAGTACCACGTTTGGAAGGGCTTGCTCCACTTCCACGTGCTTTAGCGCTCTCCTCCAAAATGAAGGAAGTTTTCTGGGTTTGTTTTTTCGTATCAGTCTTCAGGCTGGGGTTATTTTTTTGTTCTCTTTTCTTCTTGGAAGTCTCAGGCTCCAACTTTTCTTTAAAGAGCGATCGACATCTGCGTAAGGGGGTAGATGGGAGAGATCCTGCGTTGCTCTCCTGGGGTAACCGAGTATTTGGTCCTTCTGCAGGCGCTACCTGTCTGGGCGAGACATTTTGATTCAAAATATCCAGGGCAATTTTAAGAGAACGGCGATATTTCAGTTCTTCCACAGCCTCGCTCAAATTATTCCCTTGATCTGATGAAGAAGAACATGCAATAAAAGGAATAAGCTTTCTTTGTATATAAGAAATTTTATTTATAGTATAACTTTTGTTTAAGACGCAACTTAACACTTAAATCGTCTGTGATTCTTAAGGCAAAGTACATAGGGACACACAAAGCGCAAGCTTCCAACGCCTTATTTTGATGCAAGCGCGCACAAGTTTCTTCACCATTCCTTCCAATACGCTACACGAAGGAAGAGCAAAAGTAGCTGTGACCATGTTTACTCTATTTTCAAACTTTGCGGATGGAATGGAAAGAGGGGAAAAGAAATGCAAAAACCACCTCAACACATACATAAGCGAAACATACAACTACTGTCCACAGGTTGAGTTTTTGTGTATATTTGACATTCAGAATATAAACAGGGCAGCAAATGTTTTGACATCTCCTCACCTAAGTTGGAGGCGATGTTTTCTATACATTCTTCCTTCAGTGGCACAGCATCTGCACAGTTCACACAAACCCTGAAAGTACAACAAAGCTGACTGAAAACATCACAGCATTAAGCGCTACTCACAGCATGACACTGCTTTCATCTGCCAATAAATTTGCAATACTCTTTCCCCCCCCAAACCCATACTTGTTAGCAGAAGTTAAGGAAAAAAGCCACCAGAAGAAAGCCTGAGCTAACAGTGTGCTGTTTATGACGTATACTGCCAGTTCTGAAAAGGCAACGGGGTTTGGTTAGCCATCTAATCCTTCTGTAAATCAGTGATCTCGTTTCACAGACATCTTCAGATAAGGGGATTACTCCTTTTTTAATGTCTAAGAGCGCAAAGATATGACAGTAACAAGGATACTTAACTGTTCTTTCAAGCCAACTATTTCAACTTTAAAAGAAGTCTCCTTTGCATCGGTAACAGATGTTTTCCCAGCCACTCCAGTTTTGCACAAAACCTACGTTCGAGAGAAAAACCGTGGGTTTAAAATCCTTGACCAAGTCTGTGAGACTATAGGACAGATCTGACATCAAAACATTTTTAATATGAGCAGCACAGAACGGACTGATATTCCAAGGCGTCTGGTTGCGATATCAGGATCTCTACAGGTGAGCTCTTTTTTAAAGTATATATATGTTTACTTGGAGCTCTTGCTTACTACTCCACTTCATCCATTTCTAAGTTACAGCCACAAATGTTTCCTCATTTGTACATCAGCTTTACCTTTGCTGGCCATAAACGCTTCTTCCACATGCAAAGAACATACTCTTGATCCGTCATGACTGTGTTTTACGTAGAAAAGGAAAATTCCAGTGTGCTCTGAGAAAAAGGGAATAAAAGAGTTACCCAACACTCGGCCCATTTTTGTCTTCCTTTTTTTTTAAATATAGGACTTAAACAGAACATGTATTACTACAGTTATTTATTGTTTTACCTTTGAAATCACTGGACTAATATTACTTTGCATGCATTCCCCAAAATTAAGCTCTAATAGTGTATCTTTCTATAGGTGTGCAGCACAAGGTCTTACTGAACGTGTAAGTGCAGAAAATACTGTCACAAATAAATAAAAAAAATGCTGCTGTGGGCCTGCACGTTCTGCAGCTCCCTACTGCCAAATCCTGATAAGGGAGGCCACTTGTCACATCCTACAAATTACACCATGCTGTGCCAATTTTTATATGCGGTTTACAATTATAATCTGAGTGAGCCAGCTACAGAGTTCTCCCGTTTCTTAAAAACTTGAAAGGGTTTAAGAAAGACCCATTAAGAACAAGAAAATCTTCCTGTACTTACAAAGCCGAAGACCTAAGTCTCCTCGGCACGCTGGAACGCGGTCCTGCCGCCGAAAGAGAGCAAGAAGCAGACGTTACTACCGCACTGAAGCACCAACCCGGCGGGCCCGGGGCAGGGAGACAAAACCCGCCGCTTCCGTGTGGTTTAGGGCAACTACGAGGCTCCCACAGCTCCACCTCGGCCGCCTCCCCCTGCCCTGGCTTCCTTCCACCGGGCCCCGCCGTGAGGTAAGAACCGGGCCCCACCATGAGGTAAGAACCGGGCCCCACCATGAGGTAAGAACCGGGCCCGGGGCGGGGGGGGGCTCCCGCCGCGCTGAGGGGCCGGGCCGTCCCTTCCCGCTCCCCACCCCAAGCCCCACCGTGAGGGGACGGCGCACCCTCTCCCCACTTCCCGGTGCCGGTGCGAGGCCGCCCTGCCCTCCCCTCCCTCCCCTGCGGCCCGGGGGCAGTTACCGTGCGCAAGGGCCGGGCGGACGGCAGCGCCGCGCCACCTCCCGCCATATCAGGCCGCCCACCCCACCTGCCTCTGCGCATGCGCCGCCCTCCCCCCGGCAACGCGGCAGCCAATCAGCGAGCCCCGCTCGCGCGCAGGACGCCCTCCTTTCCGCCGCCAAAACACACGGGCGCCAGCCAATCGGAGCGTCCGCTCCGCCGATTGCTCCGCCCCATTGTTCTTTCTATTGGAGGGTTCGGCGCACGCCCCGCCCCCGCGGCGGAGCGTCCGTGCCGGCGGCGTCGCTTCCGCCTCCCGACGGTGACGTCAGGGCTGGGGGCATCTGCGCTCGCCCTGCGTGTCCAGGGCGACGGGGGCTGCCGGCGCCATGGCAACGGGGCCGTGGTGGTGACGTCACGGCGGAGGGCTGCACTGTGACATCAGGGTGCGGCAGCTGCCGCCCCCCCCCCCCCCCCCCCCGCCGGGCCTCCCGCCCCGAGAGGCCCCGGCCGCCCCCGCAGGCCCCGCGGCCTGGCGGGCCCCGAGCCGCCCCGGGCCCCGCCGGGACGGGCCGCGGTTCCCTTCACCGCCCCCCCGCTCCCCGCTCGGTGCCTTCCCTGCACCGGGCACGGCCCCGCCGCAGAGGCCCCGCACCCCCAGCCCAGCGCTCCCGTCAAAGCTGCTTTTTCTAATTCAACGCTACAACGCATTCCTCTGGTGTTCTGGGTTACGTTGCTTCGCAGGCCCGGCTGTCCTTGCGTAACGCAGGCCCCGCTCAGAAAGCTGGTTCGTGTTTACGCCAAGGCAAAACGAGCGGAGTTGGTCCCACAGTGCTCAGACAAATCGCCGTGACCCGGGGAGATCGACAGACAGACGGAGCGTTGAGTTGCCCAGAGCCTGAAAATAAACTGCCCTATGAAAATGGGTTAAAAAATCAGGGAAAAAGTGGCCTTTGGCAAGCTGCTATGCAGCTCTGTCAATTTTTAGCCCTCGTACTCCGAGACTAACAGCAAAAACAGAGCCACGTTACGGTGTTTGATACTTTATTAGCTGTCTACACTTCTTTATAAATACCTGCAATATCGGAAATGTCACCACTATACCGAAGTAGTAAGTTATTAAAACACATTCTGAAAACGGTATACAGAGCAAAACGGCACCTCCCATTAGCTCGACTCCCCGGAGTACATTTTTTTTCTACCTTTTAAGTACTGATATTTGTGAAATAATACTTTGTCAACGTAACATAAGAGGCAAACTCCTTTTTTTGCTGACAGTGTTCCCTCGGGTGCCTTCCATCGCCGAAGACACTTTGTTACTCGCTGTTACCTAACGGCTACCTTATTTCCCGTCGTTCTGCAGGATCAGGAGAGGTCTGCGGGCAGGGCAACGACACCCAGCGCTTCCCAGCATCGATCTCTGTTTCACAGGCTCTGGCTGTGCTGAGCGCTCGGGCCTGCTCCTGCAAGGCGTTTAAATAACTATTTCATGTCAGAGGATATAAAATAGTGTTTTAAGACCCAGGTTAGTAAACAACGTGGTTAAAGTTGGGGTTCTGGCCCCGCTGGAGTAGACGGGGACGCATCACGGAGTTTGATGGACAGAGCGCGTCGCCCTAAGCCTGGGGTAAAGACTGGAGCTCAGCACAGTGCAAGGTTCAGCCTTCTCTGTTAAAACAAGGAGAGAAAACAACTGCCCCGCCTGCAAAACGCAAAGCCAAAGAAAGAACATTCCCCTTGCCTAAACGTTCTCCCATGTTATCAGCGTTCGCTTTCTCCAAAGTGAAATCTCACTGTGCATCTGCTTCCCCGTTGGAGGTGTGACCGTTAGTTAAAAAAAAAGCGCGTTTCTGGTCAAGACCTAATATTTTTCCACTTTAAAACCCTCTTGAATGTCAACTCTCTCCTCTGTATTCGGCTTTACAAGCACCCTAAACATAAACGAGCTTCATACAGTACGGATCAGCCCTTACACGTAGTCTTTATGATTTCTGCTTGTGCTGTAAATAAATATGAAAGCCGCTGTGTTAAGTTTGCCTTCCTGCCGCTCCGATGACAGCTCTGACCCGCTGACCCACCCTCTGCGCCGAGCCGGCGCCTTTCAGCTTCAGCAAAATCTCAATTTTTGTTTGCAGCCCCTCCTTTATCAACTCCTGGCTTGTACGTCCCCATCCTGGAAAAATTAACTGCATGTACAAATTTCATTCTTCTCCAGCGGAGATTTTTTTTGCCCAAAGACGTTGTTGTAGGCGTACGGCCCAAACCGCGAGGGGCGCGGGTCACGGTCATCGCCTCGGGTTAGCAAACCTCGCGCCGGCGCTGCGGAGCAGCCGCCCGCCTCTCTGTAATCCCCCTGCGCAATATGGCTTTTCCTGTCTGATTACTTGTTCTGTATTAAAATCTGCAAACGATTACCCTGTGGCTTGGTAAATAACTGCCTAAAAAATTCCTTATCAAGAAATTTGTCGACTGATTTCATTCGCCTTAAAAAACCCAAACAAAATATGTATAAACTCATCGTCCTCACTCAGGAAACAACAGCATCGTTACATGTTACAAAGTCTTACAACGCGGCATAGAAAGAATTGCATTGTTCTTTGCTAGACCTCGTCGTGTGAATCGGACCCTGGAAGGCCAGCGCGGAGGCCAGACGAGCCAGCGCTCGGGCGTGTGACAATCCTACCGCCATCACGCACCCGCAGCAAGACTGAACGTGGGAAGAAACGAAACTGGAGCGGAACAAAAGCACAAATCAAGCAGAGGTCGTCTACGGTCTAGAGATAATAAAGGAACCACTGGCAAACGCTTGTTCTCCGGATGGGATCAGACAGGGTTCAAAGGCTCCTACAAACCACCAGGGCAGCGAGCCCGCAGCCGGCTCTTGTAACAGCGACCGTAGATGTAGCGTCGATGGTCAGCGAGGATCGGGGCGCACCCTCTGCCCCAGGCAAAGAAACCCTTCGGGACTATTTACAGGATCTCACAAAACCGCCGTAAAGACAACTTACTGCCCTCGGAGGGAAGGTGGAAGAAATCCTTTTTCTGCTGTTTGCTCCTCATTTTTAAGCCACTTGGGATCTTTTCAAGCCACAGTGGCCAAAACCATTAATTTGTCGGAAGACCGAGTCACCAGCCTCGTTGCCTCGGTCGGGTCCGTACAGACACACACTCACAGCGACCGGGTACGACTGCACTGGCAACAGGACACGAAACAAGGACGCTCCACACGACAGACCACGGGCTCCCGACGCACACCCACACTCGGGGCACTCCTGTCCCCCCCGGCTTCCCCCGCCTCTCCCGGTGCCAGCGTCCAAGGGTCAGTGGGATATTGCTTATCGAAGCCGCGGCGAGCCGGCAGCGGCGCCGAGCGCGTTAGCTCTTGCAGCCGGCGCCGTTCACGGGAACCTTGGACACGGCGGGGCAGTCGCTCCGGAAAGCGTCGAGGTCCTCGGTGGCGGTGGCTTCGGGGCGGGTGGTCCCTGTCCCCTGGGGCAGGCAGGCGCCCTGGGGACCCCCCTGGCTGCGCCCGCTGCGGGAGCAGTCGTGGTGCCCGTGGTTGCCCAAGCGGCTGGAAGCCACCACGGCTTTCATGGCAGCCTGTCGCAAAGGCACAGTGGCACGAGCAGTTATTCGCCTGTGTTTCTCCCCTTCGATGCCGTTCCCGAGGCGCTCGAGCCCCCGGAGCATGCGGAAGGGGAGATCGCGCCTGCTCCCTCAGCCACGCTGAGCTGGGAAGTGCAGCCCTTCGCCTTGGGCAAGGCTTTTCCCGGCAGCAGCCGCCTCCACGGGCGGCGCAGCTGCTGCTCCCCAGGGACGCAGCTGCACAAGGAGCCGCTCCATCGTCCTTTGCCCCCCTCCCCGAGCCAGCCCCCGAGCTGCCACATTTATCCGCTCGGGGCAGGGGATCCTTAAAACCCAGCGACAGCGGCTCTCGGCAGCCCCAGCCGTTTGCACGAGGGGACGCAAACGCGAGCCACCCCAGGGGTTAATGGGGCTTTTTCACCTTACCTTCAGCTTCCGCCTGGCGTTAAATTCCTGCAGTTTCTTCTGCGTGCTGTCCATGTGAGCAAATTTGGCGGCTTTCCCGGTGACCCAGGGATGCTCCAGAGCCTGGTAGACGGTCAGTCTCTTCTGGGGGTCCAGGACGATCAATTTTCTGACCTGTAACCAATTTCAGACACACGAAAAGGCTTCATTTGTTAAATGCCCCTGGTTTAGTTATCTTTACAAACATTGATCCGAAGGCTCCACGCTGGGCAGCCCCGAGCCCCGACGCTGGCTCGCTCACCAAGTCCTTGGCGTTGAGGGAAACCTCGTCCCACCACGGGGACACGAACTCGTAGTCGCAGGTGAGGATGCGGCTGTACATGTACTGGTCCCCTCGCGGGTCGAAGAAAGGCTCGAAGCCGCAGAGCCTGCGAGCACAGGAGAGAGGAGCTACACGCCGCTGCCCAGGCCCCACGGCACAGCCGTGCCGGCGTTTGCCGGCTGCTCGCGGCGGGCTGAGGTGGAGCAAACCGTCTCGCCGCCGCGGTTTCACCGCCCGCGGGGCACCGGCAGCGTTACTCACAGGATGTAGGTGATGACGCCCACGGACCACATATCCACTTCGGGGCCGTACGGGCACCCGTGGAGGATTTCGGGGGCTGGAAGCAGAGTTTGGGGTTCAAATGCACGGGTGTGGGGAGCTCCCGGTGGCGTGGCCACAGTGGGAACCTCACGGCAGAGGAAGCACCTCCTGGATGCCAGCAGCATCTCCCAAGCCCGGCACAGCTGTCTGCCATCCCTGCACCGAGCTGTGCATGGCCTCAGGCAGGGAGCAGCCTCCCCGGGTCCCCCTCCCGCCCCCAGCTCTTCCCTTCCCGCTCACCGCAGTACCCCGGCGTCCCACAGACGGTTTTCATGGTGTCCTGTTCATCCACGATCTTGGAGAGCCCGAAGTCACCTTGGAGGGACACAGAGGGGAGCGGTGCTGCCGTCATGGGGAGGTGCCATCGACCCCCCTCGTGCCACGGACCCCCCGGGGGGCCCCAGCAAACCCACCGATTTTAAGGGGAGCGTCGGGGGACAGGTCTGCGTAGAGCAGGTTCTCCGGCTTCAGGTCGCGGTGGACGACGCCGTTTTCATGCAAATACTACAGAGAGAGGGAAAGCAGGGATGCGGGAAGGGGCAGGGAAGCCCCCTCTGCCTCGGACAGAATTCGGGACGAGGAGGCAGCGATCGGGACCCGGCACAAGCACAGGACCAACTCGCCCGACTGTTTCTCTGGAAACACTGAGCACCTGCGGTGCCGGGGCTGCCGGGGCACGGGAAGGACGTTTCCCATTATGAATTTCCATTTTTAAACCCTCCCGTTGCCATAGAAACCCCATCTCCAGCCGACCTGTGATGCAGAGCAGCGCTGACCTTCCTCCCTCCTCTCCTTCATCCCCCCAAACGCAGATCAGAAGAGGCGCCTCTGCCAGCAATGCCTTCGGAGGGCCAAGGGCGAGGGGGCAAACGCCTCTCCCCAGGGATATTTGGGATGGGCTGGCTCCGGGTGCCTCTCCCCAGGGATATTTGGGATGGGCTGGCTCCGGGTGCCTCTCCCCAGGGATATTTGGGAGGGTCTGGCTCCGGGTGCCTCTCCCCAGGGATATTTGGGAGGGTCTGGCTCCGGGTGCCTCTCCCCAGGGATATTTGGGAGGGTCTGGCTCCGGGTGCCTCTCCCCAGGGATATTTGGGAGGGTGCAGCCCCCGCAGCGATGCCCCTGAGCCACGCAGGGCCCCCTCCCCGGGCCGTCCCCAGGGGCTGGGGGGGGATGCACTGGGGGCACGTTACCGAAACGGCTTCCAGGATCTGCTTGACAACGTGGGCCGCATCCCGCTCGCTGTAGAAACCCCTCTCCACGATCCTGCGGGCACAGGGGGTCAGCACGGCAGCGCCCTGCCCCGCACGGCCCCCCCTCACCCCCGTCCCCCCAGCCACGGCGTGCGTCAGCCCCTCCATCCTCATCCTCCCCCCGCCATCAGGGTGAGATTTGTCCCCCCTCGTCCGGGGCCGGGATGGGGACCGCGGGCCGCGCGTACCTGTCGAAGAGCTCTCCTCCCGTCACCAGCTCCAGCACGAGCGCGATCTCGGAGGGCGTCTCGAAGATCTCCTTCAGCTTGATCTGCAAGGGCGACAGGAGGGATGCGGATGCGGGACGCGGATGCGGGACGCGGATGCGGGACGCGGATGCGGGACGCGGAGGCTGGCTGTGCCAGGAGCAGCAGGCGACCGCCGCGCTGCCGGGCTGTAAGGGCTTTATCGGGGCAGCCGGCACATTTCCCTCCTTGCCTTTTTATTTGTTTGAACAGGAATTTTTTTTAACTGTTCGGAACAGCCCTGCTCACTTAATTGTGCGTTAAAGATGATGCTGGGAACGGAGGAGATGGGCACGCAGCGCCTTTATCCTCTTCACGTCGCCCAGCTCGTTAGCTGGAAGAAGAGCTCACCAAAAGCTTTTTAATTTTGCAGCCTTGTCGGCCGTGCCGGCACCGCCATCCAGCCCTGCAGCAAAGCCCTGCCCTCGGCCCCGCCGGGACGCATCCTGCCCTCGCAGGGATGCAGGAGAGACGCACGGAGCCCCGAGGGACCAGAGCCACCTCTGGGACCGGGGCCCTGCGACCCTGCGGGCACTTTTGGAAACGTCCCTTGGACCGTTTTGCAGCAGAAGAGGCACTAAAGAAACTGGGTTTCTCCTGATTTTTGTTTTTTAACCCACGCGAGGCGAGCTTGTCTGCGCGAGACCTTTGTGCCACTGCAGCAAATCTGGAATTAACAGGTCTCTCTTAAAACTACGTCAAAATGCATTTTTTTTTTATTTTTTAATGGAAAACAGAGAATTTCATGCTTCTTAAGACTTTTGTGACACTGCGAATTTCATGGGGCTTTAATCATTACCTTCATAGGCTGGGTGACAAGCCGTGATACCCCGCAGGGTGAGAGACACTATGTGGCAGCTTATTGCATTATAATAATACACGGAAGCACTATAATTTTCCTATTAACTTCAAAAGTTTACAATCCTATTATCATCCGCTGTTGAGGTTGGTGCTGAACGATAGCGAGCGCGTAGACGGCACCAGCGTAAATAATGAAACGGAGCATCTCTTCCTCGAAAATCACTTGAACTTGGGAGTCAGCAGAACCCTACAGAAAACTCAGTGATTTAAGCATTAAAACTGCTCAGCTGGTTCCTCCTCCACGTCTCCGTGGTGCCGCTGCCTGGCAAGTGAAGGAGGAGGGAGGGCAGAAATTGAATTTTCTGTTGAATTTTCTGATAACGCATCAGAGAGGAGCCTCTCCCCATCCGTGGCCGATATCCGCTGAGCACCATCCCCGGCGGGTGGTCCCCGTCCCGGCTGATCTCCCTGCATCTGCCCAAATCTCCTGCGACGGAGGAAGCGTCTCCGTGGAAAAGGCCGAAGCACCCGATTGACCCAAAATGCTGAAACACCCCAATGCCCAAGGCAGGCCCGTGTCGAGCTGGCCCAGGGGCTTAGGGACGCCCGGCTCCATCCTGTTTGTCCCCATCATTCTCATTTTTGGACTTGCTTTGGCTTCGTCCCTTGCATCAAGGTTTGGGACGACAGCGGGCGGGCAGGACATCCCTGCTGGGGCTCCTCCAGAGAGCAAAGCCTCGTTGCTCCAAGGACGGTTGACGTGGGCTGGGCTGGAAGAGGCCGTGCCCGGGGTTTTGAGCCATACTGCAAAAAATGGCAGCGTGGGCAGCAGCAGCCAGCAGCGAGGCGCAGTCCCGGCGATGTCCCGGCCACAAAATCAATCGGAGCGGGGTCTGTCGCACCCCCGCAGAGCCAGCCCCCCGCGCCGTGGCAGCAGCAGCTGCCAGGTGGCTTTTTCTGTTATTTCTTTAACTCAGGTCGCCTCCGAGATGCTTTTGCAATTTGCCGGTGGAGCCAAGCAGCCGGGAATAAGCCTTTTGGCAGGTGGAGGGACGGGGGGCGCAGAGCCCCCGAGCCCCCTGCCATTGCACGGCGGCCCTGGCTCTGCTGATGCCGGCGGTGATTAGCTCCGCTCCCGGGCGTTGCAAATCATCCCAGCCGAGCTGCCGTTATCCCCCGAGCGCTGAGCAAGAGAAACGGCGGCCAGCCACGCTGGGACACAGCACCCAGCACCCGCGGCCCCGTCCTCGCCTTTTATCTCCCCTTGCAGGATTCATTACAGATGGGCAATTTGCTGTGGCATTCATTTGATCTCCTCGATGGAAATTGCTTACCAAATGGAAATCTCAGGCCAGGGGACAGGGGGGAGGACGGGGGGGCCCTGGCCCTCGATATCGGAGCTGGGAAGCTCAAAGGCACTGCAAGGACCCAGAGATTCATGCGGCAGCGAGCGGGGAGTCACCATGCCACGGTGAGGACCGGGCACCGGCGAGCCCGTCTGCAAGGCAGGGAGGGGACACGGGGTGCAGGCAGGATTGCCCGGGGGGTCATACTCACGATATTGGGGTGCGAGAGCCGCAGCAGGACCCCAATCTCCGTCCTCACGATCTTTTTGTCAATCTGGAAAGCAGAGCCCGCATGGGAGTGGCGTTACCTCTGCTGCCGGGTCTGGGTCCGGCCCCCGCCATGCAGAGACCCCTCTCATGCACCCCATACCCCCCCCCCCAGCCTGCTGCACCCCCAGCCCGAACCCCGGCACTTTTCTCCATCAAGGACCCCCGGACCACGGGAGCGATGCCCGGCCGCCAGCCCCGTGCCCGTCCCGGTGCCCCACCGGTGCCAAGGTGCTTTGGGAGCCGGGCAGAGACCCCCGCACACCCTGCAGCCCCCTGCCCGCCGACACTCACCGTCTTCTTCAGTATCTTGGCGGCGTACGGGGTGCCCGTGCCCTTCTCCTTGCAGCTGTAGACCACCGAGGTGGCTCCCCTGCAGGAGGGCGGAGGTGCGTGAGGCGGCCTGGACGCGGCTGGGACAGAGGGGGTCCCGCTCACCCCACACCCCCCACCGTGACCTTTGCCAGCTCCAGACCCCAGGAGCTCAGCATGCATCTTCCCCCGCGCATCCCGCTCCCCGCATCGTTTCCAGCTTTCCCGGGTAAAGCCATTTTAATTAAAACCGAGTCCTACAGGGGGTTTAAATCCTTAAGCGGCTTTCATGACAGGACAGAGCCTCCCTCTGCCCGCTCGTGGCCGCGAGGACAACCTCAGCGGGGACCGCAGGGACATTGCGAGGGTCCCCACGCCGGCTGCGTCCCTGCGGTGCCGGTGAGGCCACGGCACATGCGATGATCCCGCACCGCCACAAAACCTCCCCGCCCGGTTAAACCGCTGCAGGTTCAGGAGGGACCGTTCCCGTTGAACCCCAGCAGTGCCCCTCAGCTGCTGGTGATTTTTAGATCTAGTTAATACCATTTTCTGACCACTGGACAGTGAAATCAACCCATTGCTTCAGGCCATTACGGGGCTCGTTTGCAATTTCATCTTCGCTGCCTGGCTCCTCGGAGCAGATTAATTCTTGCCCCCAAGTAATCGACCACATTTTATTGCTCTTTGGCTTCGCCGTCTTCTGGGACCGAGTTCAGGCTCTGCCTTAAGGCGCACGGCATCCCCGCCCGCGCCCTCGGCCCAGGCAAGCACCGACCCCGAAAGGCTGCGCCACGGGGCCACTTTTTGCACCAAAATCTCCCCTGAGACCAGCCCACGGCGCGGCTGCAAGCGACCTTTTGCTGCAGCACCACATGCTGAACGCCCCGGCGCTGCCGGCGCTCCCCAGGGCGCTCTCGTGAAAGAGAGATTTGCTTTAAAAACGAGAGCGGATTCTGCAACTCATCCAGCTGAACTTGGGAATCGCGTTCCCATGGCAACGGCAGAGCCGGGTACCACGGGGCCTGGGGATGCTGCGGGGTGAGCAACACCCAGCACTTCTAGATCTTGGCCGTTTTCAAAACGTTTTCTTCACTTTGCTCCACATTTTCTATGAAATTTTATTTTGCAAATAAAAAGCAATTTGCAACCAAATTGCTCAGGCTTGGAGCAGGGAGGCGGCCGTCGCCCTCCTCTTCTCCAGCTCGGGAAAAGGGGCAGGCGGCCTCAATTTGAACCCAACATGGCATCACTGCTGCTGCGACCACAACAATAACGTGGTCCAGTGGGAGAAAAAGCCACGAGCGTCTCCCCTGGCCCAGCAGCCCTCCCGCAGCCGGGCTCAGCTCACGGCAGGCACGGCTCCCAAATGCGCCGGGTGGTTTGCAGTAAACCAGCAGCACTCGGCCCTGCCGCCGCCTTCCTCTGCGCGGCGGGCGCCCGGTTATTATCCCGATTTCCCAGCCGGCCTGGGCGCGGGGACAGGAGCCGGCAGCCCCCGCTCCCCTTAACCCCTTCGCCGTGGCCGAATCCCCGCCCGGACCCGGTGCCTCTCGCCCTCCTGCCGTCTGGCAAGATTTTTCCGCACGGACAATTTGCAGCCTGATTCCTGCTGCCGACAGGATCGTTTAGAAGCCCTCGGCTCAGCATTTAGGAGGAGCTGGGATTGCTCCTCGGATGCAGCGCAGCCTGCTGTGCCCGTGGCACGGCACCGGCTGCCCCTCCCGCGCTCCCAATTACGGCAGCGGCTGGATTCGCGCCGGCATTCGCTACACCCCGGCCCCTCGCCCCGCCAGCCCCAGCAGCCGCCGCTTGCTGCTGCTTAAGGCCTCAAATAAATATCCGCAATCAACCTTGACTGCGACAGGAGATAATTGCATTTGCTTTACAGATGAACTGGAAAATGTCGAACAATGGGATTTGCCGAGAGAGCCTGGACCGGCGGCGGGGGCACGTGCAGCCTGCCAAGCGCCAGGGCTGGCCCGTGGGGAGGATGGTGCGAACCCGCGGCCGAGCCGGCACCCTGGCTGGACGCTGCTGCCCACGGCCACGCCGCGACGGCCGAGAGCAGCCCCCAGGCTGCCCCGAGTCACCCCCGGCGCATGCCAGGCTGGGTCCTCCCCGCTGCATGGCAGCACGGCCGGTGGGACGGCCACCCCACGCTCCCTCCAGCCATCCCCTGCTCCTTGTGGCTCCTCAGGCCAGAGCAGGATCCGACCTCGCAGTCTGGCACGGCGGCTCGGGCAGCTTCGGCGCACCGCGGTGGAGAGGCACTAAGCAAAAGCCCCGCATGGCGAGCGGGCTCCCACCGTCCCGGATCACGCCGTGTGCCCAACGCGCCAGGCGTGCAGCCACGAGCGGGTGGCTCCGAGACCAAGACCAGTTTGATTTAAACCTGGATGCTGAAACTGGATGGATGGGTGGTCGGACGGATGGATGGATGGATGGTTGAAAGGGGGTCTGGGGGCTCAGAGCCTGTCCCTCTGTCCTACATCCGTCTGCGCAGGGCCGCGTGCTGCTGAGCCCTGAGCCGACACTGGCCACACCTCGCTAAGAAGCCCTAAATACCTGCTTTCACCAAAGCTGCTGATTTTCAGGCTCAACGCCTCCTCCAGTGATGGAAAGCCTGTGGACGGCTGGGGCTGGCCCAGCCTGAACCGCCACCACCGAAACCCTCTGCTTCAGAGGCAGGGCTCGGCGGGGGCACTGCCTCCTCTCTGCCGGCACGGCCCGGAGCCCCCCTCAAACGGGACGGTCAGACTTTCCACCACAGGCTCCCAGCAGCCCCTGGGGGCACTGGGGACACCGGGACACCAGCTGCCCCTTGTCACCTGCCCTCTGGTTGGGAGCGCTCCCAGCACGGGTGGTGCCAGCGCTGCCGCTCTCCCCCGCAGGACATGGGAGCTGGGCCTGGGCGTCTCCGGGATGCACCATGGCTCCCGGGGCAGCAGCAGCCTCCCGGGCCCGCGGGCACTCGGCACCGGCCCTTGGCTCCCCCGGACGCCGCATCCCGAGAGCCCCACGAGGGCTGGGAAAGGGCTGAGCTGCCGCGGAGGACGGCAGCGCCAGAGCGGTGTGTGCCAGCGGCGAGGGCAAACCCACCGGGAAGGGGAGATGGGCACGCGTTTAAAACGCGTCTCCTGGCAGCCCCGGGAAGCGGCACACGGCACCTGCGGGACCTGGCGAGCCAGCCCTGATGTTCCCTGCCCATGAGGATTTACAGTAGGACCTCTAATAAATACGTCACGAGAGCCTCCGCCAAGCAGCTGGTGTCTGCCAAGGCGGCTCCCGCCGGCGCCGCCGCACGCCCCACGGCCGCGGGGATGCAGCCGGTACCTCAGTGGGGCTGTCCGACCCAGGGGACAAACCCAGATCTGGGACTAATTCCCCCCCGGGGCCGTGTCGCTTTGCTGGGGCTCACAGCACCCGTCCTCTGCAGGGGGCTGCGGCAGGAGGGACCCCCGCGGCCCCACGCCGTGCCGGGCTCATTGCCCACCTCCCCAAAGCCTTGGGCTGCTCAGAGGGGAGACGGGGCTCACCACGAGCCCGCTCCCCACCGCGGGGTGAGAAACGTACAGCTCCACGTGCACAGGGAACCCGGGGCCCATCCTGCAAACCCTCAGCGAGCGCTCCCAAATCCCCTGCTGCAGCGGCACGACAGAGCCCAAGCCCCCTCTTACATGTGAGGGCAGGGTCTCCCTCCATTCCCGCCCTCACCCATCCCTCCATCCCCGTACCCACCCCTCCATCCCTTCCTCTCCCGGCCAGGCCAGTCCCTGCCCCGAGGGGGACACACGCCCGTGTAAGGTGGGCTCCTGCCCCCACCAGCCCCTGCCGCCCCCCAGCAGCCGGTACCGTCCCAGCTCGGGGCCCACGACGTAGAAATCTTCCAGGGCCGTCTCGCGGTGGGACCCGTCGATCCAGTACTCGCTGCCGGTCTTGGAGGAGGGCATGGTGGGCCGGGGGCGGCCAGCTCCCGCCAGCTGCTCGGAAGAAGAGACTCAGACATGGCCGCGGCCCCCCGCCTCGCTGCCCCCACGCGTGCGAGCGCCCAGATGGCCCAGCAAAAAGCAGCGCTCGGGATTATCGAGCGCCATGAAGTCGCTGCCACAAATCTCCTTCCCCCCAGGCACGTACGCTGCCTTTTTGGAGATAATACCCCCGCCTATGTCGTGTGTCCCCCCAGCTTTACCCACCAGGCTCCCGCGCTCCCCCTGTTTCCCACCCCATTCCCACCCTTCTGGGGCCGCCTCGGCTTTCCAGAGCCCGGCAGGCCGGACCCTGCGCCCAGAGCCCAGGCTGTGCCCCATGGGCTGGCACGTTGGCGTATCGGCACCCCAATTCCCGTAGCCACCCCCAAAACCACCCTGCCACCGAGCACGCCTGCCGGCCCGGGGTGCACGCCTCCCGCCGCGGGTCCTCGCAGCCCCTTGCTCTTTGCAACCCCGTTAATGTTCGGGTGGGATCTGGGGAGCCGGCACATACCGTTAGCTGCGGTGTCGCTGTACGGCGGAGCCGTGTCCCCCTCGGCGCTGCCTCATCCCCGGCGCGGGGCGGCCGTGCGGAGGGTGGGCGCTGGGCGCGGGGGCCGCTCAGCCCCCGTACGCCTGGGTGCTGGCTCTGCGCCCAGCCGCAGCCCCCCGGGCCCGTGCTGCCAAGCGGCGGGCAGGGCCCCCGCGCTGCTCCCCGCCGGGGCAGGGGGGGTGAGGCTCAGCTCCTTGGCGGTGCTTTGCAGGGTGCTGAGCAGTGCTGGGGCACGGGGATGGAGGGATGCAGGGATGCAGGGATGGAGGGATGGAAGGATGCAGGGGATGGAAGGATGCAGGGGATGCAGGGGATGGAGGGATGCAGGGGATGCAGGGGATGGAAGGATGCAGGGGATAGAGGGGATGGAAGGATGCAGGGGATGCAGGGGATGGGGATGGAGGGATGGAGGGATGCAGGGGATGGAGGGGATGGAGGGGATGGAGGGGATGGAGGGGCGCAAGGATGCAGGGATGCGGGAACGCCGGGATGCAGGGAGAGAGGAAGGTGGGGATGCGGGGCCGGGGCTGCGGTGCACCGGGACCCTCCCAGGCAGCATCAGCGGCTCCCGGCTGGCTCGGCCGTGCCACCCCACGGCCCGCCGCCGCCACTGCACCGCCCCGCCCCGCGCCCGCCGGCCCCGGGGCTCCGGGCTGCGCTGGGCGGCGGGGGGCGCAGGGCGGCCCCGGGCCCCCGCCCCGGGCTGCAGCCGCTCCCCAGCACTCGAAGCCCAGCGCCAGGATCCGGCCCCGCGGCGGGGCCAGGCTGGGGGGGGGACCGCGCCGGATTGGGCCCCGCATCCCGGGGAGCACCCACAGCCCCGCACCCACCCCAGGGGCCCCATCCTGCCCTGCCCCGGGGAGCGCCCAGAGCCCAGCGGCCCCCCCGCCCCGGGGGCCCGATCCTGCCCTGCCCCGGGCGCTGCCGGGCGCGGCCGCACGGTGACGCCGTCGCCCGCCGGATGGGAGCGGGGGGGGGCGAAATAGGGGCGGGGGGGGGAGTGGGAGGGGCAGGGCGGGGCTGAGACTGGGACTGGGACTGGGCCGGGACTGGGGGGGGGAGATGGGTGAGGGGTAGGGTTTGGGTGGGGTGGGGCCAGGGATGGGATGGGAATGGGGACAGGATTGGGGTGGGATGGGGATGGGATTGGGATTGGGGATAGGGTGGGCTGGGGCCAGGGCCAGGATGGGAACGGAGGCAGGACTGGGGAGGGATTGGGGATGGGGTTGGGATGGGTTGGGAATGGGGATAGGGCTGGGGTGGGAATGGGGATGTGGTTGGGATGGGTTGGGAATGGGGACAGGATCGGGGTGGGACTGGGGATGGGGTTGGGATGGGGCCAGGGCTGGGGTGCAGCTGGCCCCGTGGCTGGGGCCGTCTACGCTGTTGGGGAGCCCCGTGGGGTTTGTGTTTCCTGCAGCAAAGGGGCCGGAGCAGAGGTTTTCCCTGTACGTACGAGGGAGAAAACGAATCCCAGCCGAGCCCACGGCCGCGGGTCACACCATGTTCATGGGTCACACCATGGCCGTGGGTCGCGCCGCGCCGACAGCATCAGCTCTGCTACCCAACGCGCAGGAGGCGAGCGGGGGGTTCAGTGACGTATCCATCCCCCTCCTCGTCAGCAGTGGCCGGGAGCCGGGGCTGCCCTCGCCACAGGGCCCACCCAGGTCAGAGGGGCTCCTTTCCAAGCCCTCCTCCCCAGAGCTGCGAGCCAGGAGCAGAATATTATGTTTTGCTATTAAAAATTGGAAACAGGGAGAGCGTCCTGCGGGGCAGCGACCTTCCAGGTGGGACCGACGGGTGCCGATGCCGGCAGGGCTCCGGGGACGCTGCACGGCCCCCCACCGCTGCGGCTCGGATGGGAGACCTGCATGAAAGGACCTGCTGCGAAGGTCTCACTGGCACGAGCCGTTCTCCTTGTAATGGGCTTCCCGAGTATTTATCAGAATATTTTATCATATCTGAGGGAGGCAAACTCAGCCCTGCTTGATCTAGTCTAGTTGCAACTCTCTTTGAAAGGGATTTTCTTACAGGGAGTGACCTGCTAAGTGAATAAATTGACTCTGCCTCCCTTTCTCCCCGTCCTGGTATGCTGTGGAGACAAGGGTGGGCTGGAAGAGGCTGGTTTGCATAATTAATATTTATCGCTTCCACAAGAACAAGCACAATCCCCCTGTTCATCCCCAGTCCCAAAAAGAGCAGGGGGCTGCATTTGCAGAGCGGAGGCAGCCCCTTCCCTTCAGACACCCGGTAACACCACGGCGAGGGGGCCACCATCCCACCGCCGCGCCCGCAGACGCCCGCTCCGCCACCCCTGGGTGGGCGCTGGATGGAGCGCGGGGCTGGATCCAGCCTGGGCAGTGGGAGACGGGACGGGGCTGCGGCGGCGGGCGGGCAGCCCCGGTCCCCCGCACACCCCGGCGCCCACGGGCCCTCGGCCCGGAGGAGGGGGCCACCCTGTGCAGCACCCTGTCCCCAGCGGGCGTGAGGGGCTGGGCTGCACCTCCTGGACCCGGCCCTGGCACCGGGCAAGCTGCCCGGGAACCGGCCCCGGCACCGGGCGAGCCGCCCCGGGAACCAGCCCTGGCACCGGGCGAGCCGCCCCGGGACCCGGCCCTGGCACCGGGCGAGCTGCCCCAGGAACCGGCCCCGGCACCAGGCGAGCCGCCCCGGGAACCAGCCCTGGCACCGGGTGAGCTGCCCTGGGAACCGGCCCGTCCTCCCGCCGGCTCGGTGGGAAGATGGGGCTGGAGGAGAGCCTCGAGCCTTTTGTCTGCGGGAGAGGAATTAATTATTTTCTTCTCTCATTACACTGGAATAAAATCCATTTTAGAGAAGCATAAATTTAGGTGCCTGAAGTCGCTTTTTTTAACATCCTGGGAAACATTTCTCTCCCTCTCTCGCCCTTTTCCAAATCATTTCTGTCTCGTTGCTCAGCCATCGACGTTCCAGATGAAGCACAAGATGGAGGGGCATTAACCACAGCACAGCGAAGGGGCTGCGCGGGGCGCAGACCCGTCCCTGGGCGGAGGACGGGAAGGCGAGGCCGGAGCGGGGACCCCCGAGGTCCCCCCGAACCCCCCAGGCCGCCAGCGCTGGGCTGGGGGTCACCGGCAAAGCCCAGCCCGGGCCGAGCGGCGGCTGGGAACGATACCCGCGAGAGGGGCCGGCCGCCGCCTCCCGCCACCGAGCGATGCTCAATTGTTTGGAACATAAAATGGAAATTAATACATACGGTTAAACTCCCCCCGGCATCCCCGCCCCTCCCCAGCGCCGCTCGCCTTGTTAATTGAATGGCGCGAAGCAAATGAGGTCAGAGCTCACTTAAGCCAGACAAGGACACAGAAACACACCGCGCCGCCTGACAGTGAGACAGGTCTGTCTACCTAGCGATGTTTAGCATTCCTGCCAGGAACCGCTCATTAAAAACCTAAAAGACGGCTTAAGCATCCCATTAGAGACTCTCGCGGTCTGTAGTTCCTTCCCTCGCAGATATGGCTGCGGTGAGAGGCCGGCGCGCGCAGGTAGCGGGGATCAGAGCCGGGCGGTGGGAGGGATGGGTTTGCACGCCCGCCGCGGGGCTGCATCCTTCCCCATCGTCGGCAGCGCCGGCCCGAGGAGGCGCGGGCCCTTTGGGGTGCAGCGGCAGCACGTGGGGTCCCTCGGGGACCCCGAGCAGGAGGTTGGAGAGGCAGGGAGAGCCGTGGCCGGCCAGGATGCCATCGGAGCAGGGCAAGCTCCGTGCCTGGGACACGCTGCCGGAGCTGAGCTCCTGCTGCTGGTGATGCCAGGACCCCCCTGCCCCATCACCTTCCTCGCGCTCTCCCCAAAGAGATGCCCTCGGCCACGGCTGCGGGAGCGTTTCCCACGCCGTGCCTCAGTTTCCCCAGCTCTGGCAGGGCAGCACAGCCCACCCTGGGCCATAGGCACCGAACCTCCTCACCTTCGGGGCATCCCTGGGGATGCTCCCAGCTCTGCCTTGGGCACCGACTCCTGCTCTGGGGCCAGACCCTGCTGCTTGTGGTGGTCCACACGTGCCGCTCCACCGACAGCAGGAGCCACGGCTCACCAAGTCTCTGGGCAGAGGTGGCGCGCAGGGACCTGCCGTCCCGCAAAGCCCTGCAGGACCCGGCCCTTCCCGGGCTCCCCTCCTGCGAGGCTTCGCCCGGGCGAACCCGATGGGCTCCGTGCCGGGGCTGTGGGCACCCATCCCCAGGGGACACACCGGCCCTCCGGCCCCGGCTGCCATCACCGCCCCTGGCTGCGCGCGGTGCTGCACACCGAGGTGCCGGGGTGAGGTCCCCGCTCCCCGTGTCCCCCCCCAGCGGGGCCCTGGGGCAGGCGGGTGGCGGCACTCGGAGCCACCCCAGGGCTGCTCGACACCCCAGCCACGAGCACCCGCGTTTCGAGGCCTCGCTCAGGCCGGAGCACGTTGTGCTGCTGCCTCGGGGCTGCGGCTGCCCCGGCTGCCCCGTGCTTTCCCCGGCGAGTGCCGGGTGCCAGGGCAGAGCCTCCCGGAGCAGCGCAGGCATCCAGCATTTCCCTCTTTAAACAAAGGCCGCGTCTCCCTGCGCTGCCCTCGTCCTCCTCCCGCTCCTCCTCCGCTTCCTCTTTCTCTCCTTTCTCCCTTTTTTTTTTTTTAAAAACAAGAAATGAGTTGTCTTCCGCAGATGTGACTAAAAGCACTCTGGAAATGTCAGCCACTGCTGGAAAGGGACCCAGATAACATTTAGCTTTAGGTAAGAGAGTAGATTTTCTCTGCACTAATTCATATTTATAAGCTCTCCTGTTCCCGGGGAGAGCACGGCACTGATAGCACTTGCTGATTGCTAGCGAGCGGAGCAGGGAATTGTTTTCATATCTGAGATTAAAGAGTGGTTTCTGCTCCCAGTGGCACCTGTGTATTTACGCTGGTCATTCTCAATTCATTCTTATAAGATTAAGACTGGAAATGGGAAATGGTTATATAGTGCGGAGCCCAGGAGAGGCCGGGGCCGCGGGGACGGGGCAGCTCGGTGGTCCCGGTGCACGAAAGCCCAGGGCGGGGGCAGCAGAGCCCGGGCCCCGCGGCGGGGGCAGCCCGGTCCTTCGGGGGCCGGGGGCTCCGCAGCCCCTGGGGCTCCTGGTGGAAATGCTTCTCCGGGATGGAAACCCCTCCGCCTGCGGGACGGCCCCTCCGCGCGGCCCCGCCGGGGATGGACGGGTGATGGATGGCGGGAGCGGAGCGGCCAGCGGGACGGACGCAAGCGTGCGATAGGTTCGGTGAAAGATTTATTTCTATTATTATTTTTCAACACATCCCAGGGTTTGTGTCAGCTGATTAAAAGCAAACAAGTAAAGCCCTTCTTCTCCACGGTGGATCAAGGATTTAGGAACTTTTAGAGCTTTATTTAGTTTTTCTTTCGTTTTTTTTAAAATCATGTTTGCGAACTAGCTGAGCAGCTCCAGAGAAAGTCAGAGCGTAAACACGGGGGGGGAGAAAAAACCGGGTTGTGTTAGGGATTGTAGGGCCTGGAATTAGGGGGAGGAAGGGGAAAAAAGGGGGAGGAGGCGGCGGGGGAGGCAGGAGGGGTTCAGGGTGGAAAGGGAAAAAGGCGAAAGGAGAAACAAGACAATGGCAGAAGGCACCCCGGGGACTTCCTGAGAGGTTTTAGAAATTCAAAATACGCCTTAGAGCCTCAAAGCTGTGTCAGTCACAGCCCGGGCGCAGGGATCACTAAGGCTGCGGCCAAACAATACCAGATTGTCTGAGGAAGGTGGGAAAATAGGGGGTCTCAGCGGCTCCCGCTCACACCAGCGGTTCCGCTCGTCAAGCACGCGTTCCACATGAATCAATTCTGGACAGAGCCTCGGCATAATCCCCGCCAGCCTCGCTATGACAACTTGAAGGAGAATTCGGCGGCTGAGTGACAGCAGACGGAGAACTGACAAGGCAAAAGACTGCAGGACTTTCCTTTGCTTTTTTCCCCCCTTTTTTTCCCCCCCAGTAACTTTTTTTGGGCGGCTCGGTTGGGCACGCACGCGCCCATGCACATGTGTGCTCCCGCGTGTGTGCTCTTGCGTGTCTGTTCCCTCATGCGTGCTCCCGGTGCCGCCGGCGGGGCGGAGGGCTTTGCGCTCCCCTCGCGCCACGAGCACCCCTCCGACCCTGCCGCGCTGCTGGGGACCCCCCGCCCTGCCCGCCCCGGGGTCCTGCCGCCTCTCCCGCCCTCTCGCTGCCCGCGAGGCCGAGCTGACCACGCGTTTTGGGGAAGTCACGGGGGAACGGCAGCAAGAGCACGGGGCTGGGGGTGCCAGGGAGCTCCTCCGGCCGGGAGCGCGCAGGAGCACCGCCAGCGACCTCCATCCAGGGCTACGGTGAAGGAGGACACGTGGCGCTGGCACCTACCTGCACGCTTCCCCGGAGCGTCGGCCAAGGCTTTCTGTGGCTCTGGTGCAGCCCCTCGGGGGGCACCGGGCAGCTGCAGGGCCCCCCCAGAGCGGGGGGCTCACAGCGTCCCCTGCGAGGCCGTGGGGGTGCGGGCAGGGGCTGGCGCGGGCAGGGGGCTGGCAGGGGCAGGGTGGGAGCCCAGCAGAGCAGCAGGGCCTCCTGCAAACCAGCCATTAAGGCTTTAATAACCCAGGGCTCGTTATCGGGGGCGTGACGGCAGTGTGGCTCTTTCAATTACGCCTTTGCTGGCATCGCCCACCTGTGTTCGCAGCTGGCCTTCGAGGGGCTCCCCACGCCTTCCCCCCGCCCAGGGGACGCTGCCTCGGCCGGGCTCCTGGCCACGAGGGACCAGGACGTGGCCGAGCCGGGCAGGGACCGGCAGCTCGCCGCCACGCCGTGCCGGGGAAACGATCGGCAGCGCCGGGCTGGTTTGGGTGCCGGTGGGTGTTTGTGGGGAGGGGGCAGGCGGCAAGGAGCTGCCCTGAGATTATATTTGAAGGTTACGGTGGTTAGAGATGCTTCTCCAGCCCTGCGGCGGAAAGATGCACTAATCGCCTCTCTGCGCCTGTTGCCGCTTGCCCCTGCCCTCCTGCGCTCCTGCCTCCTTAGGTAAATGCCGTGTATTATTAATAATCATATCAAGAATAAAAAGTGCTTTTGTCACCTCTGGATCCTGCTCCTTGTTGGGCTCCCTGTTCCGGTTCCACATGCCTGCTCGAGGAGGCAAGAGGTATAAAGGAAACTAATTAAAAATTGCCAGTGTCTTATGTTGGAGCATTTGGGTGTGTTCAGTAGTGAAAGACAAGCGTCTTGTTGCAAGAAAATCAATTTTACAGTTACAGGAGCAGAATAAGTAGAGGTGGTGCATTAAAGCAAGAGGATGAGCAGGGGCTGCGAGGGTGCCAGCTCGGCGCCTGCCGCAGGGGCGCGGGACGAGCCCTCCCGGGGTGCTCGGGGTGCTCTGGGTGCCCGCGGAGCCTCGGCCGCTCTCCCCCAGCAGCAGGTTTTGCTCAGCCCGTGGGTTTTTCACCCAAAGGAGCTCTGCAAATCAGGCTCGGCGCCGCAGCCCGGGCTGCCCAGCCCCACGGGGCCGTTGCCAGGAAAGCCAGAATTGGTCCCCAAAAAGCCACCCCGAGCATCGCCGCGAGGCACACGCGGGGCCGGGGGGTCGGCCCGTCCCAGCCCCCCGGCAGCCCCGGCACGTCCCCGCTCACGCTATGAATCCATTACCCATCCCCGCCGCACGAATCCCTATCTGTGTTTTATTTATATCGCCTCTCTCTGCAGGCATGTGGCTAAAATCTATTGGTTTTGTGCACAATTTCATTGTCTTTTTGGGGTCAGGAAAATGGTAAACAAGCCAATTATCCTTGGCGGAGGGGGTTAAACGCTCCTCACCCCGCACAGCGATCCCTCCCCGGCCGTGGGTTTCCCTGACGCTCAGGACAGTTATCAGCCGCCTGGAAATGAGGGAGCAGCAGACGGGGGGCCCGAACCAAAATGACTTTTATGCTAAACGGGATGCGGGCAGGCAGGGAGCGGGCTGGGAGCGCGGCAGGAGCACGGGCGGCCGCAGGGCTCCGCTCCGGGACCCCCTTCGCCGGCACCGGGGTCTCTGCTGCTTCCGGAGCCATCGCCGGCGCGGTGACCCCTCCTGCTCCGCCGCCCCAGCTGGACGCAGCGGCCCTTTCCCGGCCCCGGCAGGATTTTCTTTTCTTTGCTCGTCACACCAGGACAGCGCCGATCCCTAATCCTCAAATCGTCCCTCGCCGGTTTTACATACATCTCTAAGCTCCTCATAATAGATTTATTTAAAAAAAAATAAAAAAAGGGAAGGAAATAAAAACCCCTCTGTGGGTTATTACAGGATATTTTTGGTTTAATTGAAAACTACTCTGAGCACAGAGGGCCGGATCCTTGCCGGTGTAAGCCAGCACAGTCAGCACCCCTTGGAGGGATGAGACCCCTTGGTGCTGGTGCAGGATCTGGCCCACGCTGCCAGAGCCCAGCCAGGCCCCCGGCAGCTGCTGTCAGGAGCATCCTTCGGCCCGACCGGGGAGCTCGGCATCCCCGAGACCCGCACCGCGCACGGCCGGGGAGATGAGGGACCGCGGCAGGAGCGGCCTGACCAGGGACCCCCAGCGTCCCCCCGCCCCGCTGAAACGCCCCGGGGGGGTTGCAGCCTCGCGCCCACCGTGCCCCTTGCACCGCCCAGCCCCGTGCCCGCGGGGTGGGAACGGAGTGGCCAAGGATGCCCACCCACGGCGGGGAGCACCCCCTGCGAAGGCACCCCGCTCCCCTCCCGCACCCCATCGGCCCCCCGACGACAGCCGTTAATTGCAGGGCTGACTTTTCGGCCGAGCGGCTTAGCCGGGATTGTCTTGTTTCTCTGCACCAGATTGAAGATCGATACGGGAGAAAATGGAAAAATCCATATTTGGGGTGGCAGGGAGCGGGCCGGGGGCGCCAGGTAAAGCCGGGGCTGTTGTGACGGGCTTCGCGCAGCCGGCGGGTGGGTAAAGCCTCGCCTGGTCCGCGCCGGGCGGCAGGAGGAGTTCCCTGGAAAAGAGGAGCCGGGAGCAGAGGGCAGCGGGATCGATCGGCTGGTTGCGGAAGGCAGGATGAGCGCTAGCGAGCTGCTTTCCCTTCATCGGGATCTGTGCCGCTCATTTCCCTAACAACCCTCCCTGGAAGCTTTTAAGCCTTGGAGCCCTGCTGAAGGCAGGAGCTGGGCTGGAGGCTCTGCTGCTTTCCCCTCACCGCCGGCCGGCCTGGGGCTGCTGTCCCCAGGTGGGGAGCGAGGCGGGCGAGGGGAGGCGAGGCCGTGCCCCGCAGCCTTACGGACCCAAAAGCTGCAGCGAACGGGGGCCGTGGCTGCGCCGCCATCGCCGAGAGCCTGCCTGGCCTTGCCTGCGGGCAGCGATTCGCCTTCGGTGCCTCCAGCAAAGGCAGCACAAGTGCCCCAGGGCTGCCACAGCAACGCCGCTGTGCATGCGCGTGGGCGTGCTGCAACGTGTGCGCGCACGCTGCGATGGCTGTGTGCACATGCGCGCATGCTGCAACGTGCGTGTGCGCACCAGCGCATGCTGCAGCACCCGTGCGCACAGGGGACGCGGCCCGCTCCGTGCCTTGGTGGCCACCCGCCGCCGGCCCCCCGCCAGCCCCTCGCTGCCTCCCCGGCCCCCGCGGGCGGCTCCTGCCCCGGGCCCCGCAGACGGGGTTTGCTGGGCATCGCCGGTGCCAGGGCGGCCCGGCGGAGGGGAGCTGCTGCATCGCTGAACAACCTTAATTAAGTTGCTGAGATGGTTTCTTGGAGTTTGCTCGGCCGGGTTTTTTTTTTGGAGAGAAGTTGCCCTGAAACCTCGGTTCTCTGCGGTCTGGGGAGAGAGGAAGGTCTCCGGGTGAATTAGCATTTATATAGCTGTGCCTTGCATTTCAAAACCCCCTTTATCTCTATTAGCACCTAATAAAGACAGAGCTTTGCTCTAATTCATAATTATAGCACTGGATGGAAATATTTGTGTTTCTATTCCCTGGGAGTTTGCCTCCAAACCCCTCAGCCAATTTGGAGTGAAAGATGGCCGGGTTTCCCTGGCCCCGTGCTGGGGCCGGCGGGCGAGGGGCTGCTCGGGCGCAGGGCAGAGCCGGGGTCGCCCAAAACCCGGGGTCACCCAAAACCCGGGGTCACCCAAAACCCAGGTGCCACAACTGTTTGCACGAGGGCTTGATTGCACGAGGGGTGCTTGCACGAGAGGTGCTTGCACGAGGGGTGCTTGCACAAGGGGTGCTTGCACGAGGGATGCTTTTGTGAGGGATGTTTTCATGAGGGGTGCTTGCACGAGGGGTGCTTGCACAAGGGCTCGGCTGCCCAGAACAGGCCCAGGTGCCAAGACAGGCAGCGCGGGCAGCCGCTGCCTGCACGTCCCTTACAGCTCTCGGCCACAGGGGACCCAGCGGTGGCCTTGGTGCACACAAGCTCCTGCCTGGCAGGGCCCTTGTGAGGTCCAGAAGCCCCCTGGGCTCAAAGGGCCACCATCCCCTCGCTGGCTGTGGCCACCCAGGGCTGGATTTGGCCAGCAGCCGTGCGGGCAGCTGCCAGGCTGGCAGCCACCGTGCCGCCCCGCCGCGGCTCTGCCTCAGCCGTGCAAGGAGCTCGTTGTGGATTCACGGCACTCCCTGGCACAAATGGGTTTAAACTACCTTAAGTGTTTCAGCAGGGAACTGGCGCTGGCGGTGTAACACTGTATTACCACAGCATTAGGAGTGAAGTATTGATCCTAATCCCCTGGTTCAAAAATAGGATTATCAGAAGGGGAGGGGAGGGAGGGGGTGCGGGAGGATGCCCCGGCCCCGGCCCCATCCCCGGCAGCCCCGGTCCCTGCGGCGGAGGAAGGGGCTGGGGGACCACGGCGGTACCTGGACGCCACTCGCCCCGAGATGGCTGCATCCCCCCGGGACCAGCACCGGCCCCTCGCCGCCCCACGGGGATTCAGCCGCCCCGGGCTCTGCGGGAAGGGGCCGAAGCGGCATTTGGGTGAGGGTGAGCTGTCGTCACAGGGTTTCTCCTCCTGCAAATCAGGTCGGCGTCTCCTCGTAGCAGTGACCCGGCATTAGCGGTTCCATTTGACTGTCTCCAGATGCGTATTTCCATTACCCGGCCCCTGAAAAGCCATCTTCCCCGATCAATACCCGCGCCTTTATTCCTGATTGATTGATTGACCGATAGAGCAAACCACCGCCAGCTCAGCCCCCGCTTTCCCAGGCCTGGGGGCTTTGCTGGATCTCTGCTACATTTTCCTCTTGCTATTCCTCTTTCTTTTACCCTTTGCTGCCCGGCGAGGGGGGGAGCAGACCCTGCCCCGCGCTGCCGGCTCCTAATGGGGTCGGCTGCCAGGTGCGGGGTGAGGATGGGGCCGAGCGGGGCTGGGGGCTGCAAAGCCTGGGAGCAATGGGGTTGCACCGGGAGCAGGCTGCACCGAGGCGCAGGTTGCACTGGGAGCTGGTTGCATGGAGGAGCTGCCGCCATGCCCCGGCCCCCAGGACCCCCGGGACCCCCGGGCCGAGGGCGATGGTTAGTCGGTCATGAGACGGGGAAATGGATTCACGCGAGTGCTCCGGCGTGCGGCCGATTGCCTGTGACACCGGCCGGGACGGCTGCTTATTATTACAGATTAATGCATAGGATCGAGGCTGGGGATGGATTCGGGGCTCTCTGTGCAGGAAGAGAGGGGGTCCCCGAAGCCCCCCACACCTTGCCCTCCTTCCCGCCTCCCCTACGCCAGCCTGGGGCTCTCTCCTGCCGGCTTGGCCCCGGCTACCGGGCTGAGCCCCCGCGGCACGGCCGTCCCCTCCTTGGCTATTTGCTTCTCCCTGCCTGGCTGCCTCTGAATACAGTTCGCATTTCACTCCTAATCTCCTCTCCTTAGTTTTTAATCCCCTCTCTCCTCCCGGGCTGCCTTTCCCTCTCCTCCCTCGCCTCCTCTCCTTCCCTCTCTCCCTTCGCCCTCCCCCTCCCTGCAAGACAAATTACCCTTAATGATATGCTGAAGGCCATGACACCCATGTTGTCTCTTTGTCATCCTTCGCGGTGCAGCGTGAAAAGATAATACAAAATGCGGCACTTATCTACAATTGAGCGCCAAGACAACTTGCTAATCCCTTAATAACGTGGCGGCCGGGGCCCCATCGGCTGGTGGCTCCCGCCGCCGCATGCCAAATCGCCGCCGCCGCTGCCAGAGGCCGGCCGTGCCCCTCGCCGGCGTGGGCGCGCGGTGCGTGCCGTCTGCCGGGGCCGGGGGTCCCCGGGTCCCGGTGGGGAGATGGCGGCAGCGGAAGGGTCTGTGGGGGAAAAAACCTCAATAAATGGAGCCAAAAGGACGCGGCAAGAGGATGGGGCAATGGGAGCATCAAGTGGCAACGAGGAGGGGGAGGATGCCAGCCCCGAGGTTAAAAGGGCCGTATCCCTGCGGGCCTGATCCTGACTCCACTGGTGCCCATGGAAAACCCATCCCTGATGGCTGCTCTCAGTCCAGCCCTTCTGCGGAGCGGAGCAGGGCACGGCCTCGATGCGCACCAACCCACCGCACATCAGCGCGGCTCGGGGCAGCCCGGGGGGGTTGGTTCATGCCCTGCGCCCACCCCCCGGGTGCTGCTGGGGGACCAGCATCGCTGTCCCCAGCGCACGGCTGCCCGGGACGGGGCCACCGGGGCCCCCGAGCCGGGCACCCCCTGCCCCGCGCTGCCCTGACGGACAGAAATTGCCACTTAATTTCCGGCTTCCTTTCCCCTTCCCACCCCCGCCGTGATTTACCTCTCCCCAGAGGAGCCCAAAAGCTGTAAACACACTTTTATTTGTCAGTCGTATCCCCGCAGCCAGCGAGGCTGTTGAAAAGGTAATATATGATTTCAGTCCTCTTTGCTTGATGATGTCGGGATTAGGAGCCCTACATATTTTATAGAAACCTCTACATGATCTTCTTTTATAAATCATTTAAATAGGAGTGTCTTTTCTTGGTGTGTGATATAAAATATTTACTGGAGTGGATGAAGGCTATTCATCCGTGTTTACCCTCCCGCTTTCCAGACCGGCTGCATTTACAAACAGCTCAGCCCGGCACAGCCCTTCGCCGAGGAGCCGGCTCAGCGGCAGCGCGGCCGTGGCACAGGGAGGGCGACGGCCAGGCCGGGCTCCCTGGGGATGGGAGCTCCCGCCAAGGGGAATTTCGGGGGCTGGCGCCTTCCCCCAGCTCTGCTTTACTGCAAAAAGAAATGATTTTGGCACAGCATCCCAGCGCGTCCTCCCCATCGCGCCCACCAGCCCCGTGCCAGGGCGTGCCGTCCCTCGCGTGGCCGGCTCCAGCCTGCAAAGCCGGGGTCCCCCGGCAGCTCCCGCGTTCCCAGGGCCGGACCCCCCATCCCAGCTCGCCCCAGCACCTGCCCAGCCCCGGCTCCAGCCCCGGCAGCCTCCGCAGCATCCCGCTCCCCGCCCCATTAGCATTCATTGCAATTCTTTTCATTTGTTACCTGGCAGGAGAATGAAAACAAGTTGTTCCCCCCAGCAGGGTGTTTCCTACGGCGAGCCCCAACTTTTCAATCATTTCTTGGCACCGCCGTGGCAGAGAGCGGCCCCCCGCCCCCCGGGTAGGAGCCATCGCTATTAAAAGGCTCACCCAGGGGCATGTATTTTACATAAGACGCCGTGTACATGCTGTGCAACATTCAGGAGGATCATGCTGGAGCAATTGGTCCGAATATAATGCCAGTTACCTTGCGAGAGAGGAGCTCGCCGAGGGGAATGGATGCTCACTCCGTGCCTGGGGGAGAAACCGCTCCCCGGCAAAGCTCTCGGGGCTGGCAGGGGCAGGGACGCGGGTGCTGGGCGCCTGCTTCGCCTCTCCCGCCAGCCCAGCCGGGCTCGGCGTGGGGGCAAAGGCGCAGGGAAGGCGCCCTGGGCGCAGGCGAGATGCGCTGACCTCCCGAGGTGCTCTCACCATCGCTTCCCACGGACGCTCCCAGGCCCGGGGCTGCGGCAGCCCCCAGCCCACGCCTCCATCACCCTCCCTGCAGGCCGCCCTCGCCCCCTCCTCTCCCCGGGGTGGGGAATTAACACTAAATGTCTGATGGCCCGAAAGTTTCATTTCCTGCGAGCAGGGCCCCGCCAAACGGCATGTAAAGGAGGCTGCCATCGCTGTGCGCAATTACACACCCGGCTGGCTTATTTCATGGAAATCAATGGCCGCGAAGGGACAGCGCGGGGGCTCCGCGCACCCGCCTCCCCGCGCCGCCCGGTCCAGCCGGCGCCAGGCATGGCCCCGCATCCAGATCAGCCGGGAGCAAAGGTGCTGGTGAGGCTCGGGGAGCGGCGATGGGAGCCGGCGTCCCTCACCGCGAGCGCCTCGTCTCTGCCGCGGCTCAGCAAACTCCCCGCTCGCCTCTCGCGCTATTTTCATAAATCATGCCCCCGATCTGGGGGGTTCCTGGGTGCTCAGCAGCCGGCAGCTTGTTACATAAACGTTTCGGGTTGTATCGCTTGTACCTATCAGGAGATAAGGCTGGGAGAGGGATGGTGGGAGGGAAGGCAGGGAGTGAAGTGCAGATGTGACAGCCAGGAGCAGAAAACAAGCAGCAAGGGCAGCGGGTGCCCCCGCGCCGCTTTATCAGCGCTTCCCCTGCGAGCCCGGCCACCTCTCGCAGTGAGGGATGCACGCTCTTACCGGAGCCACGCCGAAACGGGGCAGGAGCCTGTGCCGGGAGCTGCCGGAGAGAAGCGACGGAGCCTGGGAGGTGCCGGTGAGCCCACGGTGAGCACAGGGTGCTGCAGGGTGCTGTGGTCCCCTGCATGGGACGGGACCAGGGGACGCAGGGACGAGCCCCCCAGCCCTGCTGCAGCCGGGTCTCTGCTCTGCACGGCTGCTGGGGGACGGCTGCGGCAGAGCAGCCGGATGGCACCGTGCAACCTCGGTGGCCACCGTGCAACCTCGGTGGCCACCGTGCAAGCTGGTGCATCCAGGAGCCCGAGCTCTGCAGCACCCACAAGCCACGTGCAAAGGCCCAGCGCCCTGGGGGACGCAGGGAAGCGAGGGGGCAGCCCGGCCTCGGGGAATTCATTTAAATGGAGCAAATTGAAGGCAGATGCTGGGGAGAGGACGTGGGGCAGCTCGTGGGGAGGGAGCTCAGAGCATGTGGCGGGGAGGGGGCCAATGTTTCAGTGGGTGGGCTGGCCGGAGGGGGGTCAGGGTGCCAGCAAGTTTGGGGAATCGAGCGGGCTTTGCAGAAAGGATCGTTTTTAGCACAAGGTGCTCCCAGCCCCCTGCTCTGCCTCGAGCAGCCCCGGGGAGAGCTCGGCTCAGCCCGTCCTCACGGTGAACGTTTCCCTCGGCACGTGGCGGCCGGAGCTGCACCCAGCGCTGCCGGAGGAGCCGAGGCGGCATCCCTGCGCCTGGGACCTGCCCAGCTGCGTGTCCCTCCTCTGGCTGTGTTTCGCCTGCAGGCTTCTGAATCTGGAGCAAGAACAAGGGGAGGGAAGCCAGGGAGGTGCCAGGGGAACCGGTGAGCTGCTGGCCAGATCCCGAGCCTCGCCGAGGTGTAAGCCTGGACGATATCACCGGGGCTGGGGAGGCTCACCCTCCTGAGCAAGCTGCGGATCGGGCTCCTGCGCTGTCTGCAGCCGTAACCGTGCACCAGGCGGGATTTTCCATGGGCCAGTGGAGCACGGTGCGCCCGCTGCCTTCATGGGATTAAAAGAAAAAACTATTAATGCCAAAATGCTGAAACGGAGCAAGGAGCTGCATGCTGGTGGAGATGTACGGTAGCTGCTCTCCTCGGAGAGGTGCACGCCATGACCAGGCAGTGGCCGCTGTGGGGGCTCGGGACCCCTGAGCTGCCCTGGAGCCAGCCCTGGTGCTCGTGTAGACACGAGCTTCGTCCCCCTGGGACGCGGGTCCGGCAGTTGGTTGGAGAGAGATGGAGCCGAGCGTGTCCCGGGCAGGGAGGAAGAGGAGAAGGACGGTGCAGAAGGGAGAGCGCGTGCTGGAGCAGGGCCGTGCCGGGAGAGCTCCCCTTCACCGCTCAGCGCAGGAATTACAGCACGTGGGAAAGCCGAGGTCCACGAGCCGCCCTCATCCCACCCCGCGCCTGAACATCTGGAAGGAGGGCACGGCCCCGGCCCCCCCAGCCCTGGCGTCCTGATTAATTGGCACAGCCAAATCCCAGAGTAAATCAGCCCTCAGCGCGGCACGGGAGGTGAAGCTCTGTCTCCGTCAGCCCTGAAGCCCTGACTGACGGCGTAACGGGGCTGCCAGCGCCCACGCGGCTGGAAAGCCCTGGCAGCGACAACGTAAAATTGGTGTTAGAGGAGACTCAGGCCCGTAAAAACCCATTTCAGACACCGCCAGCCATACGTGACGCGCCCCTGCTGCCTCCCGCCTGCCCGCGGTGCCAGCCGCGCGCGGGGGCATCGCCCCGGCAGCTGCTCTGCCTGCGGTGGTGGCCCTGCCACCCAACGGCACCCGGGGTGAGGGGTCCTGGGGATGCCCCATCCCATCCCTCAGCCCTGGCTCCCCTGCTCCAGCCACTGCCCTGGGGGTGCCCGGACCCCCTACTCCTCCCCGCGCCCCATCCTGCCCCCTCGCCCCCCCGGCTGCCGACGAAATCCCAGCCGCAGCTGGGACTCAGGATACTCAGGGCCATGGGCTGGGGGGAGGCTCCCATTGCGGGCCGGGGAACCCCCGGGGCTGGGGGCCATTTCCTTCCCCTTCCTTCGCAGACGCCGCCACGTTTAAAGAGAAAAAGAGATTTAAGACGTGTTTCATTTCTCTGGGTCAGCGTGCAGAGGAATTCTTTCTTTTCCAGCAGTGCCAGACACTTCAAATAAGGAAAGAAACGGGAAACCCATTCCTGTTCCCCAACAGCCCTTCTGCTGCGGTGGGTTATCCCCGCTGGCGTCGCCGCAGCCTCCAGCCGGGCAGGGAGCTGCGGTTCCCTGTGCGGGAACGCAGATGCTGCCGATGGGATAATCGGTGAGAAGCAGCGGTGCTCGGGCAGGGAATGACCCCGGCCCCGCTTGCCGGGAGGGGACCTGGCGCCGGCACCTTGAGCTTCCCTCAGCTCGGGGCGCGACTCTGCAGTGGCTGTTGCAGCCCTGGTTATCCGCTGCATTAACGACCTGGCTCCAATCACCCGTGCGCCGGTGCCTGCAGCAGACGGGCGCTGCAGCACGTCCCCGCGTCCCCGCTCCCCTTTGCACGAGACTGGCGAGACCCCGGCACCGCAGGGACCCCGGGCACGAGGCCGGCGGGAGATGCAGGGAGCCCGGCCGTGCCCCAGCCCCGCCGGCAGCCCCAGCCCCGTGTGCCCCCATCCAGCCCCGGGTTAAACACAATAAAGGACTGAAATATAATAAAGGACTGAACCGCGCCGGCGGGCGATACCTGGCGGTGCCCGGAGCGGGGCCGGCCCCGGCGGGACGCAGCGGGACGAGCACGCGGGGCTGGCCCAGCTCTCCGTCACCGCGAGTCCTTAAATCAAACCTCGCCGCCTCTGCGAGAGAGACGGGCTGCCTGATGGCAATGATCCCTTTCAGGCCTTAAAAATCCATGACTCTATTAATTAATTACTAACGATGATCCGTCTCAGCCTTGCGCCTGCCAGTTTGCTATTTTTAACTCCGTATTTCCAACCCCCAGCGTTAAAAAAATAATGAGTCAGGCCTCAAAAAAACCTACTGAGTGGGTCTAAAAAATTGCCTTTTTTTCGGTAAGTCCCCGCCGGGCTCTTTCCCCGGCACTTTTCACTGCCGGAGCCCATCGTTGGCAGGAGCTGGCAGAGCCGGCAGCGACCGCGGAGCTCGACGTGGCACCCGCCTCCCCGGCCGTCGGTGCCGGAGTTTCTCCCCGCTCCTGGCACACAGATGGCCCTTATTAAAAAGCAAAATTAGTCTTTCACCCTCTCGTGGCAAACTTCAGAGCCTCGGATCAGCTGTACGAGCCTGAATTAATTAACAACGGATTGTTCTTATTCTGCTAATTATGCTGAAATACGCATTAAACGCCGGGAACGAACACGGGCCGCACGAAAAAGTTATTTAGTACTTAAGGAAGAAAGGAGCAGGCGGGGGTGCCCTCCCCTCCCCGGCAGGGGCTGCTCCTCAAGGGCGGGAGTCGCGGTAGGTTCGCAAAGGATGCCGGCGATGCCACCTACGAGCAGCCGTCCCGGCTTTGGTGGCCTCCCGGGACGTCACCTCTTGGTGGCCCGACGCCGCCCCAGCACAGGGGAAACTGAGGCAGAGGCGGGCGAGCGGCCGGGGCTGCGGCAGCGCCCGGGGAGACACCGGAGCATCCCAGCCCCAAGCGCCCGCCCGCCAGGCTGCATCGCCTCCAATAATTAAGTACTATCAACAATTGCATATTAATTAATTTAATATCCATTATTATTCATTAGCGCGGTAATTAAATCCTTCCCGTAATTACCACACCACCCAGCAGAGCGGTCTGGCGTCTCAGCCCCGTGGCACCGCGGGACAGGGCTGCATGGGGAGCGGGGACGGAGCCAAGTGCGGCCACCCCGGTGCCGGCGCTGGCCCCCGGCTCGCGCCGGCCGGTGGCCCCCGGTGCCCGCGGTGGGCTGGAAACCCCGGGGACGCGGCGCGGCTCAGCCCGAAGCGCCGCGGCAGCGGGAGGGAAAGTCATTTCTCGAAAGCAAGGGCCTCACACAACATTTATTTTTATTTTATTATAAAAAAATACAGAATCCAAATGGGGCGGTGATCCGGTTACCATCAGCACGACGTTGAGGACGAAAGCGGCGTGTCTAAGGACGAAGCTAGGCGGAACGGAGACCAACACGCAGAACCAGCGCCCACGATGGGCTGCTCCCGAGGGACAGCCCGGCCACAGCGAAGCACCCCAGCCCTCACCACCCCCTCGCCTCGGCCGCCGGCCCCTGCCAGCCTTGCTGCCGCACTCGCTTTCCCACTCTCCCACAGTCGCTCTACACAATATAGATATTTATATATATAATCTATATATATATAAAACACAGACCGAAGGCCAGGTTTTGCCATCGCTGCTCCCCCACGAGCCGGCACCACGACGGCAGGCGGGTGCTGCCGGCCCCTCACCGGAGCCCGGTGGGTGCTCAGCGCCCGGCAGGGTGGGTGCCCTCCCTCATCCCCTGGATAACCACGGTGCTTTCGCTCGCCTTTGAGAACCACGACCTGGTCTGGACACACGGGGACGGGACGGCAGGGAATGCGATTTTTTTATTGTGTTTTTTTTCTTTTTTTTGTAGTTTTTGGATGGTCGAGATGAGCTTATTGCGAGATTTCAGCTTCCTAGTCTAAAAAATAAAAATAAAATAAAAATAAAATAAACCCTTCCATAAAATTCATTCTCAACAATACATAAAAAAAACCGCTCACAGTATAGCGCTGTATGTACAGGACGGAGCCCCCGCCGGCCCCCCGCCACGGGAAGGCTCTGGGGTGCGCTCGGAAAAGGCGCCCGCAGGAGGGGCTTCGGCTGGGTCCGAGCCCGTCGCCGTCGTCCCCCGGGACCACCCAGTCCCCGGGGCGTGGGGGCTCTGCGGGATGGGCGCGGGACCCCCCCGGGTGGGACAGCCCCAGATTTAAGGCGAGGAGGGGTCGGGCCCCGGGGCTGCGGGGGGACCCCTCCTTGGGGACCTGCCACCCCTGGGGTCAGGGCCGACCTCGGATCGGGGCTTTGGGTGGGTTTTTCTTATTAATGCAAAGAAGGATAAGGAAAAGGTCCCCAAGCCCAGCGTTGGAGCCCCGGGGACACCGGCAGCAGCCGGGGGATGGACGAAGGGGCGAACATGAGGAGCGCCGCGATGGTCCCGCACGCGGCCACCGGGCCCTCCCGGGGGGGGTCTCGCACCCCCAAGGCGTCGGGGGGACGCAGTGCGGAGCAGAAGGCTGCGGAGGAGGAAAACCTGCCCCAGGGGCAGCGCTGGGGCCGGCACGCTCCTCCTGCCCCGGTGAGATCAGCCCTGCCACCGATGGGGACTGCAGCCCCAGCTCCAGCCAAACACCCGCGGAGCGATCCCAGCTGCTGGGCGAGCCCGGCCCGCCGGCTCCCAGCGCCCGGCGGTGCGCCGTGTGCCGGCCGGGCATCCCCGGTGCGCCGTGTGCCGGCCGGGCATCCCCGGCGCTGCCCTCAGCTGCGTCCAGTTTGCTTCGCTGCCTGCAGAGCCACCCCGGGGTCCCGTGGGGACAGCGGTGACATCCATGGCACGAGTGGTGGGGACAGGACCACCCCAGCGGCTGCTCGGCGGGGGCTCGTGTCCGTCCAGGCCCCCCGTTCCCATGCCTCCGTGGCAGGGGAAGCGCGGCGGGGCCGGCACCGTGACGTCCTGCTGCCGAAGCGAGAGCCGGGCTGGGAAGGAGTCTGTGACAACGGAGCCATCGGCACCATCGCTGGTGTCCGTCTCTCCCGGCATCCCGGTGCTGCCTGCGGCTCTGCCTGCGGCCGGGCGAAGGCAGGGTGCTGCAGCCACCCCGGCGAGGGGCTCTGCGGGAGGGGGCTGAGCCTGGCCCCGTACGGGTCAGTCTGACACGGGGAAGCCCAGGCTGAAACAACCTGACAAATAAAAATAAAAATCTTTTTAAAAAAAAAAAAAAAGAACCAAACAAACGAGGACTCCCTATTTGGTCTAGAAATGTAAAAAGCAAGATCCGACAGGAGGGCTGGCGCCGAGTGAGCTGCAATGCAGGGACGGGAGCTTTCAACGTGCGCAGCCAGGATCCTTCGCCGTTCCCAGTGCGATGCCCCGGCACGGGTGGCCCTGCAAGGACGGCGACTTCACGCGGCAGCAGGATCCGGGCGAGCGTCTCGCCGGCAGCACCAACCCGCCGCGCCGCCAACCTCTCCGGGCACTGTCCCGCTGCCGCAGGAGCCACAGCTTGAAGGTGAT
Source organism: Theristicus caerulescens (assembly GCA_020745775.1). Classification (NCBI taxonomy): domain Eukaryota; kingdom Metazoa; phylum Chordata; class Aves; order Pelecaniformes; family Threskiornithidae; genus Theristicus; species Theristicus caerulescens. The sequence goes on from CM036579.1 coordinate 5,426,537, forward strand.
TCGGGGTGGCCAGGATCCGTCCCTGGGCTGCGCCTTCCCCACGGAGCCGCTCCCCGGCACGTCGGCGTTGGCGCTACGAGGCCAGGAGCGTCCAGACGACCGGCACCACCACGAGCATGGCGTGCGGGACCCTGAGGCTGCAGCAGGAGTTGTTGCTGGTGAAAATGGGCTCCGGGGACTCGTAGAGGGAATCGTCTGTGGAAGGGGAGGAAGAGAGGGAAGCATCAGCTGGCAGCAGAGCCGCGCGGGACGGCCGCGCTCCGGGGCGGATCCTGCCCTGGCAGAAGCAGGGTGATGCTCGGCGCCCCGGGGGCTGGGGTCCGGATGCCACTGATGCAGCAGCATCCGTGCAGCGAGGAGCTGGGTACCAATCCCCCCCCAAACCCTGGCACCGTCCCAAGATTAATGGGATTTAAAAAAAAAATAAAGGAGTTGGGGACTCCTGGCTTCCCTGAAGGCGCCACTGCCAGACCTGAGGCAGGGACACCGACGTGCAGCTCCGCCAGCCCCGCGCCACGGGGGTGGGCAGCGTGGGGACGCCGTGGGACGGGGGTCTGCGGGTGCCCTGCGGGGCTGGAGGGTGGGCGAGGGCACGGGGTGCCCCGGTTCCTGCCCTCGAAAGGGATTAGGCAGCGTTTCATCCCGGCCCCTCCTAAGCCCCCCGACAGCCCCGTGTGCCAGAGGCGGGTGCCCTTAGCTGCGATCAGCTGTGGTGGCCAGGGCGGCCTGGAGGTGGCCGGGGCTGGACCAGCCCACGCAGGGCAGGGGCACCCACCTGCCAACAGCCCGGTGGTCCCGCAGGCAAACCCCGACCGGCGGCAGCCCAGAGCGCGCCGAGGAACAGTTAAATGACGGCTAAAGCTGTTAATGCGCTCCCCAGGCTCGGCTCGCTCATGTTTGTTACTGGATTAAGGATTTTCACGGACCTGGAGCCAGGGAAAGCAGAGCCTGGCCCTGTCTGGGGATGCTCCATCCCCCCACGCACCCGGTCCCCTGGTCCCCCCTCCTGGAGGGTCCCTCTGTGGGGTCCCCCCATGCCAGGCACTTGCAAATGAGAAGGTTTCAGGGACTCGTCCCGGGGCCAGACCCAATCGCCCCGGGGTGCCCGCCCAGGACGGCCCTCGGGGAGCCCCCGCGGCAAAGCCCCTTGCCCCTGCAGCACAAAGGCAGCCCTTCCTCTCCATGAGGCATCGGTGCAATAAAATCCCAATATTATTAAAATACTGAAAAATAATATCAGGAGAGATTTTTCCCCCCTATTATGCCCTAGTCCTGAGCAAAACAGAATGATTTTTTACAGATGGTTTCATTATATTGGGTTTTATTTTAAAGCCATGCAAATAAAAAAAAAAGAAAGACATCCTTTTAAATGGTGACATTTCGCAGGCACTCAGCCCTTCCCCTGGGAGAGCTGCTGCCATTTGCTAATTACACGTTAACAGGAGAAGAAAATTATTAATTTGTTTTTTTAAATGGCTGAGTTATTTGATTCTGAAAAGTAGCCACTGTGCAGAGATGATTATTATTTTTTTTCCCCTATCTGAAGCTCAGTGGCAAATGTCCATCAAGCGGGCGCTGCGCCCGCCGCGGTCCAGACACCGCCGGGACGGCTCTGGCGGGGCTGCGGGCACCGTCCCCATCGGGGTGCCGCCAGCTGGGACCCAGGGCGCCCTGTCCCCCTCCATGGGCCCCGCTCACCCGGGACCACCGAGAGCATCGCCCTCGCCCCGCGGGCAGGGCCGCGCCCCCCGGGGGTCCCCCGGCCCAGCTCACTTACTTGTTGGCCGAACGTAAACCTTCAGCTTCAGGCAGGGTCTGTCCACCGTGTTCGGGGGGGACGCGGCTGCAGAGAGGCAGAGGGGAGAGAAGGGGGGTGAGGGGGGGCAGCGGCTCGGCCCCACCGCGGGGACGGCGCAGAGCCCGGCTCGGGGCAGGGACCCACCCCAGGGACCCCTCGAGGGTCTGCGCACGCCGTGACCCCCTGCGGCACCGCCGAGACGCCCGGGGCACGGTGGGGAGATGCGCGGCCGCATCCAGCCCTGCTGCACAGGGCCGGTGATGGGGGGTCCGAGCCGGGAGGGGCACAGCCCCCACGCGGTGTCACCAAACCTTGAAAGCCACCACGGGGGCTGCCCTGGCCTGGCGCGGCTCAACGGCAAACCCTGCGCCCACGTCAGGGCCGCTGCGGCTGCCCGGTGGGACGCGGCGGGGGGACATCCCGCAGGGACGAGCCGGGGCCACGTCCCCTCCTGGGGTCACCTCAAATAAATGCTGAAGCGGCTTGAAATGCGGATCATGGGGCTCCACCGCGGAGGCTCCCTTGGGCATCGCCTCGCGCAGAGGGAAACTGGGGGTCCCAGCACCCGCCTGCTGCAGGGAGATACGGTCCTGGGGGCCGTATCCTGCGGGGAGCCCGAGGAGGGGGGACGGTGATCGAGCCACCCCGCAGCATCCCCAGCACAGCAGAGCCCTCACCCATCCCTCTGCCCAAATTTATAGTGGGAGGGAGGCAGGGCTGGGGCTGCCCAGCCCAGGTGAGCCCAGTAAAGGGTCCCTGATGGTCCCAGCACAGCTGCAGCTTCCCTTTGGGGACGATGGCTCCCGTGGCTTTTGTCCCATCGCCTGTGATGCAGAGGGCTGCGAGAGCACAGGCAGGGCTGCGCGGCTCTCCCTGAGCAGGCAAAACGAGGATAAAGGCACAGAATAAAAATAATACTCATTGGGAGAGAGAAAGGGAGTAATTGCAATAATTATCTTGGTGAAAGTCCCCTCTCAATATGAGAAAATGTGATTTTTATATATATGTTTTTAAAGGAATTTAATTTTCTCTTTTTTTTTTAATTAAAGAAGGAGAGAGAGCATTATTCGCAATAAAGTTTAATTTCAGCTGGAAGAAGGGGAATTGGGATGCTGCTCGCAGGAGAGGCAGCAGCAAGGGGCCAGCCCTGCCCGGGCACACGCGGTCCCCTCCAGCGGCACCGGGCCACCACCGTCCCTCTCCTCCGGCGCTTAGGGATGCGACGGCGGGATCCCCGGTACAGATGGTGACACGGGGGCCACCCCCGCTGCTCCACAGGACCGTTTGATTTATTTTTACCAAATAAAACTGCGGGGCAGTTCCAAAGGGCGGCCGGCTCGGTCGGGTTCCCGACCCCCGCCTGGCCCCGCTCCGCACCCCAGCGCTGCGCACCCACCGCGTGCACCCCAGCACCCCCCGCCATGGGGCCGTGCACCCCGGGCCCCTCGACGGCCGCATCCAGCCCCTGCACTGGGGTGGCGTCTCGCCCACGCCACCGGCGCTCCCACGGGCGCCCCGGGCACCGCCATTTCGGGGAGACGCCGGGGATGCTGCAGAGCCTCCATGTTTTTTTTTTTCCCTTTCCCTTTTCTTTCCCCCCTGGCGCTCACCCCACGCAGGGAAGGAGAAGGTGACGCGAGCTGTGCCCGGCCCCTGCCATGCTGTGCCGTGCCGAGCCGTGCCGAGCCGAGCCGCGCCGCGGGCATCGCGCGGCAGCTCCGTCCGCCGGCTCCATCCCCAGGGCCAGCCGGTGCCCTTGACCCGGCGCAGGGAGCACGCGCGCGTCCCCGTGCCTGCGAGGTTAATGGCATTCCAATTTGCGAGCTCGAGGAGGAGGCAATTTCTTTTCTTTCATGTCTGCTAAATACGGTTCCTCAAAGAGGCATAATTTCTAATGTTCCGCATGACATGAATTCTAACCGGTTTAGCAATGATCAGCTTCACCATTTACTTCTGTGTAATCTCTCCCTAACGACATTAAAAATAAAAAAAAATAAAATAAAACGGGGAGGGGGGGGAAGAGAGAGTTGTAGATGCAGTTATTTCACGAGTGACATTTTACAGGGGAGAGGGAGAGGGGGGAAAAAACGGTAATTTAATATAGATAAAAGGAACAAATTAAGTGGGCTGAAAACAGATGCTTTAGGAAAAAGGGGGAGAAATAATAAGGAAGATAAGCATGCCGGCTGGCTCCTGCGCGAGGAGAGAGGCGTCCCTGCCTCCCTGTGACACCGTCAAGTGCTTGGGGGTCAGGGTTTCTCTTTTCTTTCTTTTTCTTTACTCTTTATTGATTGCCAGACTCCCAGCGCCTGAGCCGAGCCCCATTAGCTTATTTTCCCGTAGCTCTGGTGGGCTCCCAAGGAAGCCGGTCCGGCTCCTCTCCCCCTCCTCTGCCCTGGGCCCCGCGCCCGGCCGCTCCGGAGGCCGAAATTCAGTGAGGGGCCCGATCCGCTCCATCCCGGGCCCTGATCCTGCAACGGGGCCCTGATCCTGCAACCGGCGCCCGGGCGCCTGCAGGAAAGGTTCCCCCGGAGCGGGTCGGGCAGCTTGGGCTTCATCCGTCGGGCGAGAGAGGGGAGCGCAGCCCCGGGAAAGCGGGGGAGTCCAAGGGAGAGCGCGGGAGAGCGCGGGAATACACGGGAGCGTGCGGGAATACGTGGGAGAGCGCGGGAGCAGACGGGGCCACTGCCTGGGCTGGCAGGGCTGTGCCACCGCCCCGTGCCGCAGCTTTACTGGTGCCCGGCAGTGGTCCCACGGGGATGAGACCAGTGTCCCCATCATCCTGCGGTCCCCAGAAAGTCCCAGTCACCCTTGTGGCCACCCCATGCCCATGGCTGTGACTCAGCCCCGGCGAAGGCTTTCGGCACCACGCGTGTGCTGGCCGGGATCTCCGCCTTGAGCCGGACACGCCGGCGCTGCCGGCACAAGGGCACGGCTGGGTCTGGGGGCTTTGCAGCGTTTTGGGTCACCGATGCAAACAGAGCCGTGGCTCAGCATCCGGGTCCGGTCCGCACGGCGGGGCGATGCGGGGCCGTCCCCGGGCTGCGCTCACCAGACCCCCCCGGCTCCCCTCCGCCCCGTCCCCGCGGCGGCCCCTACTCACAGATGTAGTAGTACTCGTGGCCGGGTCTGAACTCGAAGCCCAGCGAGAAGGGGGTGAAGAGCTGGAACTTCTCCGAAAACTTGAGGGGCCCGTTGGGGGAGTCGGGCCGGTTGCACTCCCAGCGCTTGAAGCCCCTCTGCCGGTGGTCGCAGGACGCGTGCCCCTCGTAGTTGACCATGTAGAGGATGTAGTGCTCCATCCGCTCGGGCAGCGGCTCCTCGTAGTGCGGGCAGTAGATGTCCAGGTAGTCGTTGATGCTCACCTCCACCGTGTAGTCCCCACGGTGAAACCTGCGGGAGAAGCCGGTGTCACCGGGACCATGTTTCACCGGATCCTGCCATGGGGATGCCGGAGACCCCGGGCACGCCGAAACCCTGGTTTGACCATGACCCAGGGCCTGATCCAGCCCAGCCTCGCACCGCTCTCCTCTCCCATCGCCCCGTCCCAGCGCCCCAGCCCCCGCTCACCCCAAAACCCCCATTAACCTACAAGATTAACCCAGACCCTCTTTGTTTTACGCCCGATAAACCGGCACCACTTGGCAGTAAGTCACAAAAAAATCATTATTCACGGCGATACCGTCGAAGCGTTGGCATCGCTGCAGCTGTGCGCTGCAATCCCAGTGTAATTTGCGTTTCTGGCACTGATTATCTGAGAGATTAAGGGATTAGCGGTGCTGGAGAACGCCGCGGCGCACGCCGGCAGCTCCCGCCTGGCAGCCGCCCCCCCCCGGCTCCTTGGGGCGACCCCTGCGACCCCCCCATCCCCAAACTGCGCCCGGTGGGGGGACGTTGCAGACCCCCGGCACTACTGGCACCGCAACCGATGAAGCTCGCTGGCCAAACTCGCCGGCTCCCCCAGGAGCCAACCTGGCAGCTTGGCTTTTTTCCCCTGCATGTCGAGCACGTTTTCTTTGCTAATTAATTTGAGGCTCCTGCGGCGCAGCCCTCCCGCCAGCAGAAAGCCCCGCGCCTCCGCACGACCAGGGATGGGGACGCCCCACGGCTCCAGGGCCAGCGCTCCCGGACCCCGAGGAGCAGCTCCGCATGCAGCCCTGCAGCTCGGACCCGGGGTGGTCAGCGGCTGGAGGGGTCAGCGTGGCCCTGGGTGGGATGGGGATGGTGGCCACGGCCCCCCCCAAAGCAGCGTCTCGGGGCTCCCCGACATCCCCTGCACCCGCCTGCGTCTCCAGCAGCTGCAAGCAGGGCTGAGGCTGGCTCAAACTCATCACACGGGGTGCCGCAAGCACGCATCCATGCATCCCCGGGGCGGCCAAGCAGGCGGGGACGGCAGCGAACCGCCGGCGGTGGCGGAGGGTGACCCAAAAGGCACCCAGCACCCCAAAAAGGGAAGGGGGGACCGCAGACGGGAGGCGGGGGGCTGGGCCTCCAGCCTCGCCGGAGCAGCCGAGCGGCAGCATCCAGCCCCCATCCAGCTCATTACCTGCTTCATAAGCACTCGGATCACACAGGGAAATACACCAATTAAGGAGAAGGGTTTTTCTCTCTCTCCTTCTCTCTCCTTTCCCGAGTCACTTGTGCCAACCCTGCCCCTGGCAAGGTAACATTTTAAAATGTAAAATTAATACAAAGGGCCAGGATTTACTGGGAAACAATTTTCAAACGCATACAAAACAATAAAAAAATTTAAAAAAAAACCCTCTTCTCTCTGGCTTTTATTTTAAAAAATTATTTATTTTAATGATCGTTATTAAAGCCCAAGCAAAGGCGATTGTAACAGGAGGGCCCACGCTTATCAGGGGAATAATAATAATAATTATATTTTTGGAAAAAAAAAATCAACTCACTCCGAGGGCCTTCTCCAGACTGACAAATTGCTGAATTAAAGCTGATTAGCTGTGCTAAATGGCACAGACGGAGACGGGCGCTGGCGGGTGCTGGGGGGGGGTGGGTCATCCTCCGCTGGGGGGGGCGGCGGGTGCTGGGGCCCCCGGCACGGGGCACCCCAGCCTGCGGTGGGTCCTGGGCTCCCCCGGCCCCACTGAGCAGGGAGAGACCCCCGTGCCCACCCGGCACCCCCGCCCCACGCCCCTCGGCGTCCCCAGCCCCACCACCCATCAGCCCACCCTCCCGCCCAGCCCAGCGCTTCCAGGGTCGCACGGCACAAAGTCAGGTTTAAAGCGAAGATCAGCTTTTGGGGGGGGTGGACGTGGGGCGGGGGGGCTCCAGCCTTGGAGGTGCGTGCAGCCTCCCCGCCAGCCGCCCCCAGCAGGGCTGGCCGAGGGACGGTGGCACCCGCCACACCACGCTGCGGGGTCGGTGCCCCGTCCCCGTCCCCCTGCCCGCAGACCCCGCGCTGGGGCCGGGAGCGGCAGATGGTGCCCAGGTGGCTCCAAATAGATGAGCCGGCGTCGGGGACGGTGCGAGGCATTAATTGGCCCCGGGGGACGCTGTGCCAGAGTCCAGGACAGGGCTGGACCAGGCGTCCCTGCCATCGCACCGCGGCCGCAGCCGCCGCAGCACAGACAGACCCCGGTGGGATGGGACAGGCAGGGGATGTCCCTGTCTGCCATCGCGGGACACCCACACCGCAGCCCGCACCCTCCCGTGTCCCCTGGAGCACCGGGGGGCACCGGGGCTGCCTGGACCCCAGTTTGGCAAGCGGGCAGGGGCCGGGGTGCTGCCACCCCCGGGGCCACGCGTCCCCAGGCACAGGGTGACTTTGTCTCAGTTCTGTCCTGCCTTTTTGTTGCTGGCGAATCTTTATTTATGTCTCCGTTTCCCCCTGCTGATTCACCCCCTCCTATAAATATTACATTTCTGCCTGATCAAATATTCCCTCGCGGAAGCTCTGCCGAACGCTGCGAGATGCGCGACCCGGGGGCCCAAAGCAGCCGCGCGGCGGGAGCGTGGCTGTGCCCCGGCACCGGGCACCGCTGCCCCGGCACACCAGGCAAAGCCCAGCACAGGCGGCTCCGTCGAGGAGGGAAGGGGCTTACTGGGAGGCACCCTGGGGATGCCCTCGGGAGGGGGATGCGGGGATGGGGGTGCAGGGATGGGGGTCCGTGCCACTGTGCCGGGCACGGGGCACCCCACGGCTGGGCAGAGTGACCGGTGCAGGGACGGCGGCTCGTGGAGCCGCTCTGTCCTTGTCCTGTCCCATCCCAGGCACTGGCCATCCGGAGCCACTGCCGACCCCCGCTCAGCACAGGACCGGAGCTGCCACCACCTCGTCCGGGCTGGCTTCGGCTTCACGTCCCTCCAGCACCCTCGGGCTGATAACCGCACCGACAGCCCGGATCTGGGCTCAGCAGGACGCACCCGCATAACAGGGTGCTCCAGCGCTCGCACCGAGCCCTTGTCCCTCCGGCAGTAACCACCTGCAGCCAGCTCCGGCGGAGCAGCCGGCGCTGCGGTGCCGCCAGGGCCCCAGCACCGGAGCGGCAGGGGTGGATCCAGCACACACCACCCCGAAAGCCTCCAAGCAGCGGCGCCCACGCAGAGACCCGAGCACCCGTCGGAGGTGCGGGGCACACCTCGGCGCGGAGCAGCCAAGCGCACGGGGAGAGGCCGCGGCGCCGGCGCTCGGACACGCTCAGATAACCGAATTTGCTCACAGAGGCGCGTGGTGGAGGCTCACGCCGAGCCAGCCCTGCGCGCACGCACGGAGCCGTCTGTTAATTTGTTATCGTTTAAGTCATTCAGTTCGCAAAATGTCAACAGCATTTTAAAAACCCGCCACCTGGAAAGCGCGCTGTCGCCCCGTGTAATACCCGCAGCAGGGCTGCCAGGCCGCGCTAATTAAAATGAGTGGGATTTGAACTGTCTAAACGAGGCACATCGCTAATTCGTCTGCTTCAAAATAGGAAAAATAAAATGCGCCTTTCAGCGGGGCAGGGAAGGGCGAGCGGCCGGGTCCGAGCCGGGCGCCAGGGCCCCTCTCCTGCTCCCCGGATTTGGCGCGCTCCCGGTGATCAGCGGAGCGCTTGCAGGAGCTGCAGCTTTGCAAACCACGGCCGGGAGCCGCGGGGAGCTGCAGCAGGCGCCTGGGCAGAGCCCTGCGCCCGGCGCGCCGTGCCGCAGCCTGGCACACCTTGCTCCACGCAGGGCACGCACCGCTTGGGCCAGCACACGCTTGTAGTCCCCGTGCCCACGGACCTGCGCCCATGTCTCGGGGTTTCCCTTTCCCTGCGGTGCCAGCGCGGGGCGGGTGGGACTGGAGCCCTGTCCCCACCTCCACTGAGCCCTCGAGTCCCTGGGACACGGGGACACCGGCTCAGGGCAAGGACAAGGCAAATCCCCGGGTCCGCTGGGAACCGCAGTAAGCCAGAGGACAGACCCCGCTTTGGCACGCCAGCAAACGCCAACTCACAGCATTTTCAAGCCAAATGAAAAGCTCAGCTTTGAGCAAATCCAGGTTGCTGTTACTCCAACTGGAAATGCACAGCGCCGGCCCCGCTCAGCAGCAGGGACCCCACGTCCCCCCGGCCGCGGAGCCGGAGCAGATCCCCCGCCGCGGTGCCGGGGCTGCGGGAGGCAGCCAGGTGATTCTCCATCCAGCAGCTACGGGGTAATTACCGTCCCCTCAGCAGCTTGTGCTTAAACGCTCAGGAAAATAGAAACCATGGGTGTGCTCCGGAGGACGTGCCAGTGGCAGGGCTGCACCCCGGGGCTCACCGCGGCCGACCGGGGGCCGACAGCGGCATCCTCCGTGCTGCGCCTCCGCAAGCTGCACGCGTCCAGCACAGAGCGGCGCCTCGCCACGGGACGGCTTTGCCAGGAGTGGCTGGGGGGCTCCCCCCGCTCCCCGGCCAGCCCCCGCCCCGGCGCTGGGGGGTTTGCCCATGGGGGTGGGAGCCCACCCCATGCGCAGGGCTGGCAGCGGCTTCGGCTGCCTTGTCTTCGTGCCCTGCAACGCATGGAGAAATAAAAGAGGATGGTGCTGGGGTGCCTGGGGCTGGCGGGGTGCCTGGGGGTCACCCCAGGATTGGGCGCAGGGCAGCCCCCACCCCTCTAGGACAGACGCCGGGTGGATGCCATGGCCAGGGTGATGCACACCATGGGATCACGGGATCACAGAATGTCCTGGGCTGGAGGGGACCCACAAGGATCGAGTCCAACTCCTGTCCCGGCATAGGACAACCCCAAAATTCACCCCGTGTGTCTGAGGGCGTTGTCCAAATGCTTCTTGGATGTTGTCAGGCTTGGGGCCGTGACTGCCTCCCGGGGAGCCTGTTCCGGTAACGGGGCCAATGCCATGGGACGGGGCTGATGCCATCACCAGGGATGATGCCATGGGATGGGGCTGATGCTGTCACTGGGGATGATGCCATGGGACGGGGCCAATGCCATGGGATGGGGCTGATGCCATCACCAGGGATGATGCCATGGGATGGGGCCAATGCCATGGGATGGGGCTGATGCTATCACTGGGGCCGATATCATGGACCGGGGCCGATGCCATTGCTGGGGCTGATGCCACGGTCCACCACGGCCACCGGAGCCCTGCCGGTGGGCACGGAGCTCGCCCACCGCCAAAGGGGTTAATGCGGGAGCTTTGTTTTTCCCTGACAGAGACGGATGGAGCAGCCTCCCCGCCTCACCCCGGCGGGATGTTACACTTGACAATTGACTACTCGCAGCTTTCAGCTCTGTCAGCTACCATTAAGGCTGGGATCCTGGCTAATTGGGTGCTTCATTAGGGGCATTCGTTACTGTTAGCGCTGCCTGACAGCCGGGCCTGCTCTGCCGGCAGGGCAGGGGACGGGCAGGCTGCTCTGTGGGCTCGCTCGCCCCGCGGCCCCTCCGCTGCCCCCCACGCGTGGGGGCTCTGGTGGTGGCGTGGAGGGAACCCCCCGGGGACAACCCATGGCCTCGCCAGCACACCCTCCCCGGGGAGGCCACGGCTCCCACCAGACGGCAGCATGGCAGACCCATGGCGGCTGTGCCGCGCTCCCACCCGCCAGCACCCTCGGGTCCCGGCACTGGGACCCGCCACCCACCGAGCCCAGCGCTGCTGGCAGCCGCCCCGCTCTCCCCAGCTCCATCTTGGTTTGCATTTAATTGATAATATTCCCGGCGCCGTCACGTGCCTGCCCCTTTGCATGACAAGAGCGGGAATCCATTGGAGTGAAATTGCCTGGAATAAAATATCAGAGCTCATGAAGCGGCTCCGCCGCCCTCCCCTCCTCCTGCACCGCGTCAGCACCCAAACCCTGCCCGTGCCCTCGTGCCGCGCCGGGCCGGGCGGCATCTCCATGCCGCGAGCCCGGTGGCTTCCAAAGTTTTCACCTCTTGAATGTTCAGTACGGAGGGGAAAATCCCTTCCGAGAGCCCGTCCTGCAAACCCGCACCGGAGGCATCCTCAGCCCGAGACCCCGGCCCCCGCGGGGCAGAGCCAACCGGGAGAGCAAACCCTGCCCGCGCCCAGGCCCCTGCAGCTCCCCCAGCCCCGGCTCTGGGTGTCACGAGACCCCAGCCCTGGTCCCGGCCCCCCACCGCGGCCGGTGCCTCAGTTTCCCCTCCAGGTAGCAGTGGTTCCCCCCAAAACTCCCAAACAAGGGCAGCGACCCGGTGCAGGAACAAAGCGTATTTGTCTCTCTCTCTTGCTACGCCCTGCAAGACCAGCCAGTGTCCCAAGGGTTAAATAATTCAGATTTTTCTTTCCTGAACAGCTTGAAAAGAGATATGATTGCGCTTGCTGAAATACTGGGGGGGGGAGATATTATGGATGGAAAAGAGCTATTTAAGCTGAAGAACAGCGCTGGCACATAAACAAATGGGTATAAACTGGCCATGAATAAATTGAGGCTGGAAATTAGGAGGTTTGTAACCACCGGAGGAGCGAGGGGCTGGAAGGGGCTCGCGGCGGCGGGGGCAGCGAGGTGAGGATCGGGGCAGGGTGCTGCCGGTGCCGGGGTCCCAGGCACGGGGTCACCCACCTCCAAGGGCACCCGTCTTTCAGGGCCAGGCGCTGAGATACTTAAAATTTCCCTTACACTTTCATCTCCTGAAATCTCCTTCATTCAAATGGTCACAGCGTGATCAGGAGTAATAAGCCTATTACAGAGCAAAATAAAACACAGCAGCCCCCCCCGCCGAAACCAGCCCCCAACCTCGCCCGCCGCCCTCTCGCTGTCTTTTAAACACAACCTGATGAAAATTCAGCTGCGGAGCGGCCAACGCCAGCCCCCCGCCAGCCTCCATCCCCGTCCCCCCCTCCGGGAGAGAGGCACAAAGCGGCCCCTCGGCGGCGGGGGGCGGCGGGGAATGGCCCCCGCGGGAGCAGGCGCCCGCCCCGCTCCTTTCAGCAGCGTTACGGCTCTTTTCTCCATTAATCCTGGCGCTCGGCTGGTTCCTGGCATGTCCGTAGCCAGCGACGGACTTCACGCCGGGAACGTTTAAGCTGGTTTTCCCATCTGTTTCTCTTTCTCCTTGGACAGGCGGCACCGCCGCGCTGCGGAGCGGAGCGCCGTCCTGCGGGATGCTGGAGGCAGCACCGGCCGTCAGCGGCGGGAGCCGGACGGGGCCGTCGGGGGATTTTGGCCACGTGTTGGTCCCAGTGTCCTGGAGGCAGATTCATTTCCTCTGCTCAAAAGCAGTCGTGATGCTTGGGGCAAAAGCAGCAAAAGCCACATCTGGGAGGGGATGGAGCCGGAGCCGGATGTGCCCGGACACCTGGGTCCATCCGGCATCGGTCCAGCGGGGCCGGGTGACCCCCGCCCCATCCCACCGCCCCGCCAGCGCCAAGGTTTATTTTAACTGTGTTGGTAAAATGTTTTGCGTGGCTGGAGAGCGAGGGCGGCCACCCCAGCAGTGGCACCAGCACCCGCCGCCTCCCAAACCTCCGCCGGGCTGTGCCGGAGGAGCCCAGCATCCCAACCCGGCCGAGCCCCGGTGCTTGCTGGAACAGGGTGATGCTCGGGGTTACGGCAGGAGCCGCCCCGTCCTCAGTCTCATCTCTCCCAGCCCGGCAGAACGGAGGCAGCGACGAGCCCCCGGTCCCGGTGGGGCCGTGCAGCGCCGTGCGCGCTCCGGCAGCGTCCCCAGCGCCGCCACGGCAGGGCAGAGCGGGGAAGCGCGTCTCGGGCTGCGGCTCACGGTACGCCTGTAATGTGGTCCTGAGGGACCCGTCGTACACACACCACCTAAATTATTTAATTTCTCCAAACTGCTGCACCTTTATAAATCATTAAAAGCTCCTTTTGATCTGTGTTAATGAGGTTTCCTGAGTGCGGTGGTTGGAAACACACTTTGGCGCCAGATAGCGAATCAGCTAATTAAAAAAATAAAGAAGGAGCAAGCGGGAGCACGGCGGGGCGAGAGCAGGGATGGGCACCGGCACAGGGCGGTGGGTGCCAGGGCTCCCGGCACGAGGGCTCCCCCGGCCCGGCCGGGCAGTGATGGGGGGACAGGGGGAGGTTTAGGGATGCCCATAATGTTTTTCCCCTTTTCTTCTCCCCGGGGACGGGAAAGCCCGTGCCCAGCCCTCGCCGCCCGTCCTCACCCAGCGGCTGAGCAGCCAGCCTGGCAGAGCGGGTAACCCGGCGTCAAGCGAAATCCGTCAGGAACAAACCAAAAGGCAGGATGGTGGCGGCGGAATTGTATTTCCTTTTGAATTTCCAAATGTTTGAGCCCTGTGCCTGCTGGCCGCTGCTCCGCTGGGCCAGCCGGGCTGTGGGTGCCACCCCATGGGCTGCAGCACCCATCGCCCGCTGCCCCCCACCCAGGGACCCTTTTTATCCCAAGCAACCACCCACGAGCTCTCCGGGAGTTTTCCAGCCGGGGAGCCCCAGGAGCGCACCGGTCCCGGCTGCAACTGCATCACCTGGAAATGCCGGTGCTGGCCAAAACACGGGAGAGGGACGTGGGGGCTCTTTGGGTTGGAGATCGCGGGTGCCATCCTGGAGGCTGAGAGCCCGGGGTCGTCCCTTTGCTTCGGCCGGCAGCGGTGAGCCCCCAGCGCGGCCGGTGCTCTGGGACAGGCCCCCTCTTTGGGGAGCAGCGGGACAGGGTGAGCCCCCCGGGGCTGCCGGTGGGAGCCAGCGCCGGCAGAGCCGCGGCCGGTGGGAGCTGACGGGTCAGGCGGCGAGATACCGGCGGAGCGGGTGTCAGCATCACTTCACCAGCCCTGACAGTTTTAATATCAATATTTATCTCAACTACAAAACTCCGAGCCCAGCTACATATTCAGCAGCTCGATTACAGTTATCTGGAATGACGGTGACGGCTCCCACAGACGGGAGGTTAGTTTGGGCTTAATGCCGTTTGACAGCCCCGGCGCAGCCATGGCCGGCAATCGCGCGGCAGGGATGGGGACAGGGACAGGGACGGGGACGGGGATGGGGACAGGCAGCACCACCTGTCCCCATCACCTGAACCGGAGAGACCGAACCATGCCGAGAGCTGCCGTGCCAGCGGTGGGATGTGCGCACCGAGGGCCCCCCGGCAGCCCCGAGTCCCCCTGGCACCCGTTCTCCCCGGTGGCAGCCGGCACAGGGCAGCGTGCGCGGGCTGCCCGACCCTGCCTGCTCCGACATGCCCCCGCGAGCCTCTCCCGACACACGCTTGCCTCCTTAGTCAGCGGGGCCGGGCCGGCGTGCCTCGGCTTGGCTTCGGCACCGGCCTCCCTGAGTCACCCCCAGCCGCGTCCCGTGCAGCCCGCAGGGACGGCACGCTCCGGCATCGCTAAATCCTTAATGGATTCATCATTAGTGTGTTTTTCCACCCGGCACCTGAAGGATGCACGCCCTGGTGGGGAAGGACCCTGAGGACCGGGTCTCCGTTACTTTTTCATCCTTAAAAACCTGGCAACTCTGGGCTGTGAGCCTCCGCGCCGGGTTTGCAGCACCGAGCAGCGGTTTCACCGAGCGGTGGTGTCATGGCACAGGCGGTTCCCCGGCGGGCATCGTGCCCGCGGCGCAGGGCCAGCTCTGCCGCGAACCCCAAACTCACTCCTAAGAACTGCTTTTTTCCGACTTTCTGGGGGTGCCGCAAAGGCCGCTGGCACCACACGGTTACAGTGAGCCGGAGCACGCGGCGGGAGGACGAGCCGGCACACACAGCCTGCCGGGCGGCCTGGGGAGGGCAGGGCATTCTGGGTAATGTATGCAAATTCCCATGCAGAACCACCACTCGCTGGCCGGTGAGCGCTTTCCCCAGCCCCGGCACCCTTGTGCCGGTGCAGGCTGGCACTAGCGATGCCGCTGGTCAAGGACCGGTGCTGGCCCAGTGGGGACCGGGCAGCAGCAGCCCCGCTGGCTGGCTCAGCCCGGCTCTCCTGAGGCTCACTCCTTCATTTATGGATATTTCCCTTTCCCTCCTTTTAATATAAATGACAAAGAAACCCACGGCGGTGATCAGACCCGGGAGAGCGGAGGTAACTGCGTCCCGGCTCGGCCGCGCTCCCACAGGAGACAACAGCTCCTGTTACCTGGGGCAACGGCGGGAAAATTATGGCTGGCATCTAAATTGCCATCATTATGCTCCAGAGCCAACACTCCCCATTTACACTTTATTGTCATCTTTTGCTTTAGGGAGATGCTGAGATATTACAGGACCGGGTGACAGAGTGGGATGAGATGGGATGCACGACGAGCCAGACACCGAGATAAATGGGTACACCCGGAGCTATTATTTCAGCCTGTTTGCAGATCTAGAAAAAGAGCAGCAATCCCCGCTCCCCCGGGCTAAGGGTAGGCTTTATAACGGAGAAGAAAACAAAATTTGTTTAAATGCAAGCGCCAGCCTGCCGAACCGGCGGCGCTCAGTGGCGAAGTGTTGGCATCACGTCCCGCGGCCGCTGCCCGGACACACGGCACATCGGAGAGCTTTCCCACCAAACCGGTGCCGAAAACGCAGCCGAAGCAGCCCCAGCCTCCCTCCCGCCGCGGCGAGCGGTCCCGCGGCAGAGCCTACGCGGTGCCGGCGCGTCCCGTCGCCGTGCGGCGAGGGAGCACTCAGCCACTCTCGCCTCAGATGCTCCCGAGCTGACGCACCTACTCCCAGGCTGTGCCCTCAACCACACAGCTGAATTCGCAGGCAGAACCATGCCGGCCGGCTCCGGGCGCACCAGGCAAGCGACAGAGTGACTTGGATGGAATAACTTCTCCTGGGCTTTCCTGTACGAATCGGTCCTCGCCGGCACGCGTGGGCAGCCGGCAGCGGGCCGGGGCTGTGCCCCACTGCGGGGCTGGCGCCCCATCTGCAGGGCCGCCCCCGAGGGTACTCGCGGGCACCCGAAAGCAAAACTGCTCTTGGGACTTGAAAGACCAAGTTTATTCCTGCTTTTTGCAAAGAAGAAGAAAAGCCAAACCTGGGCATCGTTCCTCCCCCTGCGTTGCGTGGGGACCACGGCGTGACAGGGCTGGGGGGGAGAGTAAGGGAGAGCTGCTAGAAAAAGTGGAGGGGGAAGAAACGTGGTCTTTCAAGTATTCTCAAGGAAAAGAAGAAAAAAGCAAAGGAGTTCAAAACATGAGCAGCTTTTCAGGGAAGAGCCAGGGCCGCTTCGCCTCCCCAGCCCCGTGCCAGGCTGCAGGCTGCATTTCGCCGTGCGCAGGATTGGGAACCTGCCTCAGATTTTGCTTTCTGCCTCCCGAGATCCCTTCCCATCCGAGCGCCTCGTGGCAAGGGAAGCGGAGCTTTCAGCAGCACACGTGTTGGGACCCAGTCTGACCGGGCACGGCAGCGCTCCCGACACAAGCGCTGGTTGGATGGAGCTGCCTGCTCCACGGTGGCCGCGCACAGCGTGAAGGAGCCGGGCGGACGGATCCTGCACGCTGCTCCCGTGAGGCAGGCGCGGACCAGACAGGTTTTCCTTGGGCTCACGAGGTTCCTCACTTGCCCGGAAAAACCAGAGGTGTCAATTGGAAATACGTACTTTTGGCACACAATACTCCATTTTGCGCCTGCCAGAGCCCCGGCCCCCACCTCCCCGGGGGGACGAAGCTGCTCCCCAGGCAGGCGAAGCACTTTTTGGGGTGCTCTACCATCACCCCCCAGCCAAAGCTCCCTGGAACCGCAGGAGCTGCTGCAATTCACACCGCTCACCCCTCATTAACATGGATGCTCGTTAGCCCAGCACTGAGACTAATCAATACTGCCATTAACGGACTATTCTGAATTAATGCATTTTAACCTGGCAGGCCTTAGGATATCGGTCATTTTTCCACTTAACCTGGCAGGAGGAGCTTTTCCTTTGCCGGTGCCCGGCGAGCGTGGCGGAGGGACGCGGGGACAGATTACCCCTACCAGACCCGTCCCCCCGCGATGCTGCCGAAGGGGCGCGGGACCCCTGGCCAGGAGCCCCGGAGGGGGCGGCTGCCTGGCAGGGCTGGAGGCCAGCGCACTGGGAGCCCTTCTCCCCGGGGCTGCCGCTGAAGGCAGCGCTTCGCTGCCAGCTTTTGGCTTCATCGCCAGCTTTTGGCTTCGCCGCCAGCTTTTGGTCAGCCCATGGCCGCGGATGCTCCTGAAGCTCAGGGAGCGTCATCAGCGCAAAGGAAGGGCAGCCTCTGGCCCGGGGCCGTGGGGCTGGGGACCCCCGAGGGGGCTCTGTGGCCTCGGCCCCAGCACGGGGACCCCCGGGCGCTCGACGCTGCGGTGCTGCCGCATCCCCGCAGCCTTGCAGGCTGGTCCATCGCTGCTGCCGCAGGGCCCCGGCCCCGCGCCCTCCCCAGACCCCGGGGCAGCAGCAGCCGAGCCGTTTTCCCCCGGGCACCCCAGAGCCACCCTCGCCTGCTGCTCCCGCCTGCCTCGCAGTGCCTCTGGCTAAACAGAGATCAGAAATGTTAGATCTTTCTTAACATCTCCTGCCAGCACTGTCAGTGGCCCTCTCCAGAGTACCAGGGCCCTCTGTTATGTAAACACAGCACATTCTCTGTCAAAGATTAAAAAAAAAAAAGGCTCATTTGCACATAAAAGCAGCCTCTGCACTAGTTACGGGCACTGTGGCATGTAAGGAAGACTGTAGGTTAAACTCAATAATAAAGCGAGGCGGTGCAGAGGTCCCCACTCCAGCTCCCTCTCCTGCAGCCCAGCCCCGCCTGCTCCCGGCCGGACTCCGCGGCTACCGAGTGCTGCTGGCCATGAGTCCATGGGCCAGGGACCGGCAAGGCACGGAGATCCTGAGGGGCAAGACGTGGGTGAACGGCCCCGATGCCCCTCGCTGCACCATGCCCTGGGACCCTCGCCCTGCCCTCCCTGCCCTGACGCTTTCTGTGCCCGCCTCGTGCCAGCCGCTCGCCCACGGCACCCCTAGGCCCCGCCGGGTCTGCAGCCCAGCACCGTCTCCATCTTCTCCGCTCGGCGTCCCGGCCAGGCTGGGGCATGCTGCCCCACATCCCTTCCCGCGTGCTTTTGGGAGCACCGTGCGTGCCTGCAGGGCTGCACCGCGAGCAGGGCTGACCATTGCCCTTGCGCCCCGGCACGGCTCCACCAGCGGCACCACCGAGCATCGCTGCCGGAGCAACTCCTGGCTAACGAGGCGCAAGGAGCCGCTCACCTCTTGAATCGTGAATGCAACGACATCTCTTGCTGCCAGCCCTCGGCGCAGAGGTGAAGCGGTGCCCGCTCCGCTCCTCTCCAGCGGGACGGCACTGGGGGGGTCTCTGGCCGCGGCTGCCCCTTGCCCTCCCCGGGGAGCACCCGCGCCCGCCCGGCTCCGTGGATGGCGGCAGACAGCCGTACATGCAGCCGGGGTCCGCGCAAATTTAATCAGATCAGAAATTCATTGTCGGAGAGACGGCGGCTGGGAAGTGTAACGGTAATTGTGTTAGTGCCGGCAGTCCTGCGGCCTCGGCTCGCCACGCTGGTCCTGGAGAGCCGCGGGGGCACAGCGGGATGGGCACGGCAATGCCAGGGCAGGGGGCTGGCGGGGACCAGGCAGAGAGGACGGAGGGTCCTGGAGGGAGGGAGGGAGCGGGGAGAGGGCCGGGGAGGGCGAGCGGAGCTCTGCAAAAGCAGGCGGCCAGATGGCTCCGGAGAGGGCAGAGCCGCCACGGCAGAAGGTGTTTACAGTGGCGGCTGACAGCAAAGGTGAGAGGGGCACCGGGCTCCAGCGGGGAGGCGAGGGGAGGAGAGGCCGCCCGCGCTCTCCAGATCGCAGCCTGCCACGGCCCAGCATGCGGGCACCCATGCGCACCCAGCCTAGCGCATGTGCACCCACCTACACCCGGTCCAGCACGCGTGCACCCACGCACACCCTGCCCCGTGCACACCCATGCCTGCATCCCGCTCACGTCCCCCGGAGCCGCGCAGGAGCTCCGGCAGCCGTCGGGCCCTGCACGTCGCTCCCAGCCGGACACCAGACACGTGCCAGCCCGTGCACAAGGCCACGCGTGCTCATACGTGCTCCGGCTGCTCATGCTGAGCGCCCTAATTAACACGTCTGGCGAAGCGGATGGGCGCTGATAACGGGCACGGGACGGGAGCTGCTGGGGGTTATCTGCCGGCGGCAGCCGGGCCCCCCACCGCCCGCGCCGGCTCTGCGCCGCAGCCCGCCGGGACAGCCAGATCAAGGCGCCCGTTTGGGGGTCTCCCGCAGGGGGACGGGGTAAACAGCCCCCGGGGCTGACCTCGTTAGCACTGCCGAGCCCCGGCACTTGTTAAGGCTGGCCCTGGCACGCTGCGGGCAGAGCCTCAGGCTGCAGAGTCACCAGTCCCGCGGCCATCGGCACTCGGCCCCACGGCACGGGCAGCGGCACCGTGCCAGCCTCTTGTCCCATCTGCCGTCACCTCCCCGCCATCCCGCAGCGCTGTCGCAGGGGCGAGGGACAGCCCTTCCTCGGTGCCCACCCTGCCAGCCCCACCGCTGCCGGCCCGTCGGTCCCCGCTGGGTGACAACCACCACCTCGCCTTTCCCCAACAGCCACCACCGCCCTGATCCGCAAACCCTTTAGCTCGTACGCAGCACACACCCCAGCCCGGCTGCGGTGCTGGTGCTCGTGCCGAGTGGCCCATGGACCGGTGGCCGAGGCACAGCCGGGTCCCGTGAGGGCCAGGCATGGGGACAAGTGGTGGCAGCATCCCGAGCCACCCGGCTGCAAAGGGCACCGGGGAGATCGGCGTCACCCTTGGGTCTCTGAGCCGAACGAGCCGCTGCCCTGGTGCCCCCCAGAGCCGCTTGCAGCAGTGGGAGCTGCCGCTGGTCTCATCCCAGAGCCACGACCGGGGCTTGGCACCGACCTGCCGTGACACCGGTGCAGCAGCCGCTGCCTCCATGCCTCAGTTTCCCTGTCCCAGGGCTGGACCATCCTGCACGGCGCAGGTCCAGCAGCACGAGCAGGAGAGCCTTCCCCACCCCGCTTTGTTTAAGACGCAAATGAATACGGATGAACATGTATTATTTCATTATTTCGGTCGTCGGCCACTTTACTTTCTGGCGGCGTCTCGGTCCCAGGCGGTCGCAGGGGCCGGGGGGGCGGCGGGGCTCACGGGTGACTCTTTAACCTTGCAACACTTTAATTCGCAGGAAATTTCACGCGAGCGGCGGGAGCGATTTCTGAGCGCATTTGTCGGCGAGCGCGGCCGCGGTAATTTGATCGGCAGGAGCCGGGGAGAGCGCCAGCCCCGCAATCACTGCAAAAGCGCCGACGAGGTGGAAATCGGCCGCTCGACGCGCCACCGGCAGCCCAGCGGGACGCCACGGCGGGGACAGGCGGGTGTTTGGAGGTGGACAGAGGGACACGGCTCAGAAGGACGGACACAGAGGGCACAACCGCGGCACGGGGCAGGGACCTGCCTGCTCGCCCCCAGCCCCTTTCCCGGCCCCGCAGCCCCTGCCTGCCCTGCACCACCCCAGCGTCCCTGGGGGACGCCAGGCGGGAGCCAGACCTGCGGTGACCCCCAATCAAAAGGACAACGCGGGACTCTTCCCCCCAGCCCTGACGGTGACAGGCTGCGGAGCCGGCGGAGCCGTAATTTATCACGCCAGCCCCTGACAGCTCCCTTTGACGGGGTCCCCGGGGGGGCCGAGCGATGCCTTTTGTCTGCCCAACAATTAATTATTTCCTGGCTAATGATGAACTCCGACTTGCAAAGCAGGTAGCGGCTGTGTGCAGGAATGAGAGCCGTTCCCTTCCCTCCTCTCCCTCACCCCGCCGTGCCCCCTCCCCACCACAGGACCCCCACCATCTCCCCCGCGGCGGCTGGCGCAGGGGGATGTTGGGGTACCCGGGGCTAAGGCTGGGCCTTGGAACCCCCTGCCCCCCACCATCCCTCCCACGGGCACGCTGTCCCCCAGGAGGGGCACCCCGAAACCAGGCGGCCCCGTAAGCAAGAAGGAAGGTGCCAGCCCAAAGGCGCACACGGTGCCGGGGAGAGGGCACCGGCAGAGCTGGGACGGCGGGACAGAGCCTGCTTTGGCGGGGACGGCGGGTGGGTGCTGCGCTGCGGCAGCAGATGGTGGCTGCGCCGGCGGAGAGCACTTTAAGTGCCAGCCGCTGTGACCGCAGCCCCAGAGCGCTCTGCGCCGAGGAGCTGATAACTGGATGATGGGTCTGTGTTAATGGAGAAAATCCATTTAGGTTCACTCGATACTCTCCCACAGGCTTTCATTACACCTCAGGGGTCCGCGGTGCACGGGGCCCTGATACGGCCGAGCTGCAAGCCCAGATCACATCTCTGCCGGTTATCTGTCTCTCGGCAGAGGCTCCGCTGGGATGAGGGCGGGACGCGCGCACGGGGAGGGATGCGCGCGCAGGGAGGGATGCGTGCTCGAGGGCTTCAGCCCCGAGCGCGTGGCCGCAGGTGGCGAGAGCGACACCGGCATCCCGCTGCCCGCAGCCCTGCGAGGGACAGGCAGCAGCAGGCAGGGCGAACCCCGGGGTGCCGTGGGGACCCTGCCCCGGCGCAGCTCGCAGGGAGCCCGGCCTGGCTCGGCGCTGCGGCACAGGCAGCGCGGGCAGAGCAGCGGATGCAGGCAGGCGCGGGCAGGCGCGGGCAGGCGCAGGGACCCCCGGAGCTGCCGGCGGCGGGGAGGCGTGCTCGGGCCGGCCCCCCGCAACAGAAAAAGCGACAGAGCCGTGAAAAGAAGTAAAATAATTATCGGGAGCTCCCAGCTCGGCCTCCCCGCCTGGCGCTTTCTGTTTAAGGCTAGTTAATAGCTAGTGTTCTCTGGTTAGGCCTGAATGACATTTCCAGAGTTATAATAACTGAGCTATTACTTGCCGTATTGATGCATTCCCCCTGCCGGCAGCCTGCTCATCCCGCGCCGCGCCGCCCGGCCGCCGAAAGCTCCTTTAGTCAATAGCACTTCTATTTTTCATTACTCCCTGGAAATGTGGCTCTTGGAAGCTCATCCGTCATTCAATTACGCCCTGGTTCAGTCCTATCATACACGTGTCATAAAGTTCCTCAGATCTGAACCGCTGTTAATTTTCTGCGCCATCCCAAGGGGATGCCCGGGACGTGCCTGGAAAGCAACCAGGCAGGCGAGGGCATGCCGGGTACGGGCGCGCCGGGGAGTGGGGGCTGCGGCGGTGCCGCCGGGCGCCCGGGCGCGGGGGGCTCTTTGCCGGCTGGCTCACCCAGGAGCTCGGCCGCTGCCCCCTCCCCGCGCGGCAGCAGTAGGACCGGCAGCGCGCGACCTTGGCAGCGCAGGCAATTTATTCCTCCGGCGGGTTTATTCTTTTATCAGGTGTTGGTTTAGCAGGGTGAGCTCCCCCCCTTCCCCTTTAATCCTACCGGCATCTGTGTTCAGCACGTCCGTACACAGAATAATCACCTGCCTGGCAGATTTGTCACTTCACCAGATGTAATCGGGGAACTTTTCTCCTTTTTTTTTTTTTTTTGAAACCCTCCTTATTTTCTGTTTCTTAGAAGCTGCAGAGCTCCCGGGCAGAGGCGACTGTCGCAGGCGGTTGCCGCTCCAGGTCATTCCTCCCCTAACCCAAGGGCTTGCTTTGTTCGGCTTCGCTCTCCAACTGCGTTTGGTCAAAGAAAGCGGGGAGGCTGGCGGGGCAGCGGCACGAAGGGTGGATGTCAAACACCGTGCCATGCTGCTCCCTCCACCCTCTCCTGCCCGTGAGCGCTCCTGGCCGGGCACAAACCCACGAGCCGGGGGAAAACAGGCACAGGATGAGGCCGGGACACGGGGTGCTGGGCCTGGGGGATGCTGGGGGCAGAGGGTCTCGGTCCAGACAAGCCCCAGGTCCCCTCTGGTCCCCAGGGTCCCTCCTTGGCGAGCTGCCGGGGAAGGGACGGGCGCTGTGCTGTGCCAGCGCTGCCCTCGGGGGACCGGCCACCGGGCAGCCCATGGGCACCGGGCTGAGACAGCGCAGGGCGGCGGGAGGCACACGCGCCGATGCGGGGGCACTCGCGCCGATGCGGGGGCACTCGCGCCGATGCGGGGGCACTCGCCGTCTCAGGGGGGCCGCAGAGGTTGCTCAAACACGGAGGAACCGCAGGCAGCCCTGCCTGACATGTCCCTGCACGGATGACAAGGACCTGCGGGTCCTTCGCAGGCTTAAAGATTCAAGCCCTGAGAGCCACGTTCACCCCGCTCCCTTCACAAACCCCCGGGGCATCGTTCCTCCTGCTTCCCCCCCCGCTCCCGCTCCCTGGGGCACCCGCAGCCGCCTCCCAGCTGGGGCTCCCCGCGCTCTGCTGTCCCCAGGTCGAGCCGGGGGTCCCATCCAGCCCCCGCATGGCTGCCTGGGTGGCCTCGGCCGCGCCGCTCCGCCTCGCGTGCCTCCCGGCAGAAGGACAATGACTTCGCCAGTGTCCTGCTCCTCCGCACGCCGGTCCCCGCGGGGCCTCCCACGGCTGTTTTCCCTAAGCCGGGACGGACACACGCCCGGGCGCTCGCAAACGCCGCGCGTCACTTGTCAGCTCCCGGGACAGCTGCGCGGTGCCTCCGGCCGCGCTCCTCGGGACAGCTCCGGCCGCGCCAACGGCCTCCCAAGTGCTTTACAAGCAAACATTCCCCGTCAGGAGGATGCTGCTGCCACGCAGCCAGGGCCAACCCCGGCCACGGGGCTGCCGCAGGGCTCTGACGGCCCCCGGGACCATCACCAGCCCTCGGTCCTGCTGGAAAGAGCCTCTATCCCGGCTGCTGACCTGGGAAACTGAGGTACAGAGGGGTCTGTGAGTGCTCGGGGTGAGATGCGCCTGCTTGGCAGCTCCCGAAGCATCGGGCTGCCGGCGGGCTGCCGGGACGTCCCCGCTCCCGAGGAAGGCGGTGACCCGAGGGACCCTCTCCGGTGGCTCCAGCCCCGCTCAGCAGCTCAGGGCAGTGGCGGTGCTGGGTGGACACCTCCTCCCAGCCCTCCCAGCCTGGCATTTCCCCCACACCCTTCCAGCTCACCACCCAGGCTCACGCTTCGCTCTGGGGCATGGCTAATGACTGGCCTGATTGATCTCTGACGAGGCTCTGCTCCTCGCCGGGAGATCGATGCTGGAACCCGCTCAAGGCTCTGCGAAAAGCCATTTCTCCCTGCCTGCCTGCCCAGCCGGGCAGCACCGCCCCTCGCCCGCAGGGAAGCGCCCATCGATCGGGGCAAGGATCGATCGGGTGGAGAAGGGGATGGAGGGGAGGGCGGCCACCCCCGCGGAGGGGACTGCGGGGAGCAGACCCCCGGGCAGCCTTTGCTCCCACTTGGGCCAACCCCGAGGCACCGCGGGCAAAGTCAGCGACCGCGCCTGGGGCTGGGGCGACCCTCCCGGCCACGCCGACGGGGTCCCCCGTCTTCCCAAGCCTCCTCCCAGCAGCAGGCAGCTGCTGGGCTCCTCCTGCACAAGGACGTGCTTGTGCCACTGTGGATGGCAACCGGCACGGCCATCGCCGGCCGTGCGAGCCCACGGCACACGTGCGCAGTAACAGCCGCAACCACCCGTCCTGCAGCACACCGCGCTTCGCGAGGTTTGCCCATCGTGGCTCCGCTGCCCCCCCAAATCCCCGCTGCAACCCCTGTGCACTGCTGGGAGAAATGACGTTCACATCACCACCCGTCCAGAGGTGCCGCTGGCGCGGGCTGCGGAAGAGGCGCAGCGTGCCACGTCCTGACGCGGCACACGCCGGGAGCTGGATGGATGGGAGGGCAGAGCCCGGTCCGGCACAGCTCTGACCACGCCGGCGGCCGTGCCTCACTGCAGCCCGGCACCTCCACCCTGCAGGGCTCAGCTCACACCTCTGGCTCCTCTCCGGCACAGCCAGGCTCTGCCGGTGAGCGCCACGGGCCGTGCCTGGGCAGTGCCGTGCCCCGGGGAGCAGAAGTGATCGATACGCGGTGCCCGGAGATATGGCAGGTTTTACCGACTCACCTGCATGGTGGTGCCTGAGCCGCGCTCACCGGGCGAGGGGCTGCCACCAGCACCCCGGCACCAGGAGCTCCCCCTGCACCCAGCTCGGTGGCACCCTGGCGGGTCCCGGGTGGGGGCACCGGGGAGCCCCTTGTCCCCATCCGAGGAGCCGGGTGACCGCGGGGCACAGGCAGCAGCGAGGGGGGCTCCTCCCCGGCACCTCCACCAGCGTGCAGGGTTGGAGGGGAGCGGGTGGCCCCGGCCAGGGGAGGGGGCAAGCGCCCGTGGCAGGGGGGCCAGCGGTTGCCTTCACGAGCCCCAGGGAGGTCACCGGGCCAAGAGAACCACACTGATTTCTTCGCCTGGCTCTTCCCCGCCTTATTCCGTCCCCTCGTGTTCCCCCGGCCAAATTTGACCTAATTTGGCGAGATCGGCCGGGGTCTGCACTTCTCAGGGCACAGCAGCCCCCCGCCCCTCCCCGCTCCTTTCACTGGGGTTTAAGCCTTTTCGCTTTGTCCATTCACTCCAAGACTAATCAGATTAAAGCCTTGCCCAGGGTGCTCCCCGCCTCCCTCCCTCGCCCCGCTTCACCCCCTCATCCCCTGGCGCGTTTTGGCAGCCAACTTCGGGGTCCGGGCACCGCCGTGCCAGGGGCCGGCAGCAGCACCGGGCGAGCGACCGGGGCAGGAGGACGGGGATGAAGGCAGCGGGGCAGCGGCAGCAGCAATTGCGCCCTTTGGGGAATCCCTCCCCCTTCTCAGCCATGCCTCACATTTTGAGTCAGGCTAAAGGAGCATCTAAGAACAGAATAAATTTAGTAAAAAGACTATTTTTTTTATTTTTTCCCCTCTTTTCGCCCAGGAACCGCGTGCACCAGCGCTGCTCCGCACCAGCTGCCCTTCACCAACGTCCGGGGAGGGCGATGGGCGCCTGCCTGTGGGCAGCGATGGACGAAGCCGGGACTCCGGCTCTGGCCCAGGGCCCCTCGGATGCCCATGAGGCCGGGACCCACCAGGGCCACCCAGCACCGCCGGGACCTGGCTCCCTGCTCCACCAGCGGCACCCCACAGCCCAGCCTCGCACCTCGGCAGCTTTGGAAAGGGAGCGTTTCCCCACTGGAAACTTTCTGGCCCCATCCCACTCGCCTCCCCACGTGCTCCAGGCTCCCCCAGCCCCAGAATCACCAAATGTCCCCCCCTAAACCTTAAAAATTGATTTCAATTCACTTTGGCCCAGCTCTGCACACAAATGCATTCGACACGGGCACTCTCCCCAGGCCAGGATTGTATGCAAAGGCAGTTAGGGGTCAATGAATAATTCATACTCTGCTGTCTTTCAGAATTATACTGTGGAAAAATAAATCTGAGACTATATAAAAAAAAAAAAGAGAAAGAAAAAAGAGGCTGGGGGGCACGGGGAGGCAGCTCTCGCCCCTTCGCCCCCTTGGCCAAACGCGGGCGCAGGGATGAAAGCGTCGGCGCGTCGGCATCTCCTCTTCCATTGAGCAGCTCGACATTCAGGTCTGCGCGGAAACCACCTAAAATCCTTCCTGTGCTTTGTTCTGCTGCCTTTTCACCCGCGCCTTACCGAGATGGGGAGAGGGCGGCGCGGAGGGGGCAGAGGGGTCTTGGGGGGGTCCCTTTGAAGAAAGCCACTCATCCGTGCGGCTGGTTGAGTTCAAGGGGCAGTGTGCTGGGGCGAGCGGGGGCCATCCTGGCCACAGGGCTGGCGGGGGGGCCGGCGTTCCCCACCCCGGCTCAGCCAGGACCCCCCCGGCACCCCCCAGCATGGCCCTGCCGCAGCCACCTCGGCCTCCCGCCGATGGACTCTGCGAGCCCAGGGAGAAGGAGGGAGGCTCTGCCCTGTCCCGGCGGGATCCCGCGGGGCCGGGCTGGGTTTTGGGGTGCCCGCACCCCCCATGCCCAGAGCGCCCAGCGCCCGTTGTGGGACCAGCTGTGCCCATCAGCCGCATGCCCTCCCCGGCTGGCGGGTGCCACGTGCTCGCCGCACGATGCGCTAACGGGGAGGAAAGGAAGCGGGAGTCACTTTAATTTGGCTATTTAAAAATAAAGAAATAACACAGGCTTTGAAAGCCCGGAGGGGTCCCAGCGGAGAGACCTCCATCTCCCCCTTCAAAGGCCGCCTCTGCTTTCTTCCCCCCGTTAGCAGCACACAAAGGTGCACGAGCACTTTCGTCTCTGTGGAAAGACCTTTTTAATTGGTTCCAGGCAGAAGGTTAAAATCTCTCCCCTTCCCTGCACGCTTTTCTGAGAGGGGAAAGGGGGGAAAGAAAAAAAAAAGAGAGGCAGAGGGGAGGAGGCAGTGGGGAGGGTTTGCATCAAGGCAAGGCAGCTCTGCCCAGTGTGGGGCGGCCGAGCCGGGGGGCACCTGCGGCCACCGTCCCCCCCCGCGGGGCCCGGGGTGGCCACGGGATCCCTGGCGAGAGCAGGGGCGGCCGAGGGGGCTGTGCCGGGGGCACCGAGGGGGCCGTGCCAGGCTCCGGAGCAGGAGAGGCTCACGGGAAAGAGGGAGATGCTCGGTGCGAGGATGCTCAGCACGAGGAGGCCTGGTGCTCCCACGGGAGCGCAGGTTTTGAGGGCTTCTGCAGGGATTCCCAAAAAGAGCGGGTGGAGACGTGCTGCCCAGGGCCTCCCTGGCAGGGACGAGGCTGGGCAGAGCAGGAGGGTGCGCGTGGGGCTGCTCCGACCTCCGTGGGTCTCCCCGGGCTGCAGAGCACCCTCGGCACATCCCATCCACCCTCAGCACATCCCATCCGCCCCCGTCCCCGGCGAGGAGCGTGGTGGCCCCATGACACCATCCCCGAGCATCACGCGTGGCACCCCAGCCCCTCGCCGCTCTCCCATCCCCACCCCGCCGGAGCTGCCGTCCTCCCGGCACTTGGGTTTCCTTTCACGGAAGGGGGAGCTGAGAAAAACGCATCAATTATTGAGCCGGGGCGCCGCGAGCCCAACGCGTCCCCCTTGCTAATGCCGCTCAGGTAGAGCCGCGCGGAGCCGCAGTCAGACACCTCCTAACACGATTAGCTGCAGGGCTCTTCCAGCGCGCTTCAAGGTCAATTTTTCTGAGGCTGACAAAAGGCGCGGGCGGGCAGCGGCTCCCCCCGCCGCGGCCCGGGATGGGGCAGCAGGACACTGGGGATGGGCGCTGGCAGCCCCGGGCGATGCCACCTGGCCAAGGGGATGTCCAGGGCAGGATGGCGGGGCTCCCGGTGGGATGGGGACACGGTGGGGCTCCCGGTGGGATGGGGACGTGGAATGGGGCTCCCAGCCATGGGACGGGGACGCAGCAAGTCCCTCCACAGCAAAGCAACTCCCCTCGCGCCATGCGGGAGCGGGTCCGGCCCGGCCGGCTGCACTTGGAGCAGCAATTGGATCCAGATGTTTCCCCCAGCAGCCGGAAACCGCTTCCCCCCATCCGGAAAGCGCTCAGCAGCCCCTTCACTGCCCTGCGCCGGCTTTGGCGGGGACAGGCAGCGCGGGTGAGCCCTGCCGGCACAGCTGTGTGCTGCCGGTGCCAGGGCAGGGATTTACCCCGGCACAGCGAGGGCACAGGCACGGCAATGCCAGCTCTGCCACGGCACTCTGCACTCGAGGTTTTGGGACTCGCAGCGACGGGACCCCTGCTCAGGCTGCACATCCAGCCCCCTCCGGCCGGGCTGGCACACGGGTGCCCGGCCAGCTGCCGCGCTTCACCCCCTGCTCACCCGCACGCGCCTCCCTTCCACAACTACCCCGGTGAAGGAGGGAGCTGCTGCGGCAGGCGGGGAGGACGCCGTCCCCTCCAACACCGCCTGCTCCCTTGCAGCAAAAGGAAAATGGGAGATGGGCAGCCAGGGCTGCCAGGGCTCCCGAGGGCTCATCGAAGGGGCAGGAGCCCGCCGACGGCTGGCGCGGGGCCGGGACAAAGCCGCTGCGGAGCTGAGAAGAGCCACCGCCCTGCCCCAGTCGCCTCCTCTGCAGCCGCGGCGTCAGCCCCAGGCGGGAGGTTTCCCCCAACCCGCCAGCACGGACACCCTCTGCCCCGCGGCAGAAGCAGGGCTGGGTGCCCACCAGGCTGGGTGCCCACCAGGCCAGGCAGATGGTAGCGACGCTGAAAAAAACCCCCAAACCTCAGTCTGGGAGGACCCAGCGCCAGTGTCCAGGCATGAGCGGGTTGGGAAAGGGCTGGCAGGCGGCTCCAGGTCACCGCCAAAGCCGGTCCCGAGGTCTCCTGAAGGACACCCCGACCCACGGGTCCCTCTCTCCCCTCCGAGTCGCGTCCTGCTTTGGGGAGGCTGCCCAGGGCAGCGTGGCCCCGCACGGGACAGGGACGCGGCTTTCTGGCCCCTGCGACCTCAGAGCAGAGAGAGGAAAACCACAGGAAAACCTCAGAAACCCGTCTGAAGAGCCAGACCCAAATTCACTCGCTCTCATGTTATTTAAAGCCCATCGCAGCTTCCAAGTCCTGCAATGATGCGAGAATCTCAATTACCATTAAAAGAATGCGTTTCTGCTCTTTGCATTATGGAGAAAAGCCTGAAAACCAACCCCTGGGGATTAAACAACTCTAGAAAGAAGAAAAATAAAAAATTCATGTAATTTATATTATTTAAAACCTGGCAGTTGGCAAACCAGTCTCTTGACTGGAGGAAACTGGGGCCATTCACACCTTGCAGAAGGCAGGGAGAGGAGATCGGGGCTGGCAACCGCGATCCCAGCCCCATGGCCACGCAGAGCCCAGGGCCACCCCCTCCGCACCCCGCGCCGGTCTGACGGCAGGATCTGGCTTTAAATGGGTTTTTAAACACCTCTGAGCTTGTGGGATGCAGCACGCTGCAGAAGGACAGCGTGTTATTTTTATCGTTGCATTAGTTCCAGTTTAATTGCCGGGATGTTATTAACTGCACAGAGCAGGGTCCGAGCAGCAGGGACGCTTCTGTCGGTCTGTCCTGCCTCAGACCTCCCCGGACGCCCTCGGCGGAGCGGGGTTTGAGACCCAGCACGCTCGCTGCATGCCAGCACGTGCCTCTCCTCCGCATGGCTGCAGCTCCGCGCTGCGTTTGGTGACAACCAGGGACAGGAGCCCTCAACCCGCGCCGGAGCCTCCCGGCTCATCCTCTCCCACCTCCTCCAGCCCGGACGCTCCTTCTCCTCCGGCTCCATTCAGCAGCACCGGGGAGCGGGATGGCGGCTTTCCCCCAGCCCTCCCTCCTCCTCGCTCCACTGCGGGTCCCAGTCCCCTCCAGCGCTCTGCAACTGGGGATGCTCTGCCACCACCGCTTCTCCATCCCAGGGCTCTATCGCACCCCATCAACCCGTCCCGCCCATGACCGCACCGCCCTCCCGCAGGCTCCCTCCCACCAGCCCCTCTCCACTGCACGTCTCCAACGCGGCAAAAAGCCCCCGGTTTGTGCCAGCGCTCGCGGCTGGGCTCCCTCGGGTCGTCGGGAGCTGGGAAACACCCTCGGCTCCTGCTTTGGCGGCTCCCATGCAGGAAACCTCCCACCAGTGCCAGCCCAGAGATGCCCGACAGCCTCCCGGCACTGGAGCTGAGCTAATCCCGGGTTTCACGCCCGACACCTCAAAGGGCCCCCGGGGGTGGCCCTGCCATCGCGGGGACCCCTCCGCCACCCATCCCCGGCCCCACAGCGGCGGAGCAGGAGGGAGGCAGGAG
Organism: Theristicus caerulescens; assembly: GCA_020745775.1. Taxonomy (NCBI): domain Eukaryota; kingdom Metazoa; phylum Chordata; class Aves; order Pelecaniformes; family Threskiornithidae; genus Theristicus; species Theristicus caerulescens. The sequence continues at coordinate 5,457,306 of CM036579.1, forward strand.
CACACGGCAGCGCAGAGCCGCTGCTGAGAAATCATCTCGGAGGAAACAAAACCTGCCAGTCAGCGATCTGACTAATGGCATACGGGAATTAAGATACCAGAAAATGCCCTCCCGCGCCTGCCAGCGGCTTCCCAGGCAGGTGTGTGAACTTGTTTTCACGGGGAAAGCCAGGTTCGTGCCTGCGCAGCACCGACGACGTGTGCTCAGCGCTCTGGCTCGCACCTCTCCCGGCACAGCACCCCTGACCCTCCTGGGACTGAGCCCCCCTCCCAGCCGGTCCCTGCAGCCCCCCTCCCAGCCCAGCAGCCCCCGAGATGCTGGAAGGGCTCGGACCTGGGATGGGGGGTTTGCTGGGGGCAGTTTCCCACAGCGCAGGTGGGGACAGGAGCCTCGGAGCAGGCTGAGCCCGCTGGGGACGGGGGAGGCCAGAGGAGCCCGAGCAGGCTGGGCAGGGACGAGCAGCGTCACAGGGAGGTGACAGCGGCATAATCCCAACATACGAGCTGCTTCCAGCAGGGAAAGCCTGGCAAAGGAGAAGGATCAGGCCCAGACGGGCACCCTGGGGAGGCGGGGTGCAGGGCTGCACCCCAAGCTCTGGGTCAGCCCTGGTGGGACGGCCGCCGCAGAGGGCACCAACCCCAGGGCCTCCTGCTCAGCCCCGCTCTCCTCCCGATACCAGTGGCCTCCCAGTTCAGCACTGGGGAGATGATGCCTGCCAGGGATGGGGCCGCCCGGCTCCTGTGGAGACCAGCGACGTCCCCGGGTAGATTCGCTTTATAGGGTCACGGAGGAAGGTACCAGCACGGAGATATTTAAGTGGCGTTTTACCATCGGAAAAAATTAGAGTCGCAATATTAATTAATCCTCAAAGCACTTTACGAACATTAACTAATTAAGCCTCCCAACCCCTCTGCAAGGTGGGAAAGGTATCATTGTCCTCGTTTTACAGCCGTGGAAAATGAAGCGCGCAGAGGTGACGTGACTCACCCAAGGTCTCTGCGAGCCGGGCGAAGGTGGGACGGGGACCCCCAAATGTCCCCTGCACACCCCTTGCCCCCTCCTGCCATCCCTGCGCAGGACAGGACCCGGCAGCGCTGGGCACCGTGCAGCACCCCGAAGCTGCCCACCGCCGGCGTGCATCCCGCCGCCCCGCGCCAGGCCCCGGCATCCCGGTCCCCACCCAGGGCAGAGAGGGAGTCGGAGGGGCAGGAGACGGGGCCGTGGCACCACGCACGAGCCGGGACCTGCGCATCCCCGCCAGCCCGCACCCACCGCGGCGGGCAGAGCCCCCGCACGCGGCCCGGGGGGGAAACCCGCCGGAGCCTGGGGCAGAGAGTTAACGTAGAAAATGCTGAGGGGTTTTATCGAAAGCACAAACGACCCTGCGCGGTTTAAAAGCGATTAGAGGCCCCGGCTGGGTTATCAACCGGTGTCTCAATCACGCAACATCGATCCAGATAATAGCCGGCAATTGTTCAGATACAATATCATAAAGTCACTTTAACTACAGCCATAAAGCTTCCCCTGCCTGCAGCACTGCCGGGCGCTCCCCGCGCCGCGCCGGGGCACGCACGGCCCCGGAGGCTCTCTCGGGATGGGAGGTGCAGGTGGCAAAGCCTCGTCCCCATCGAGTGCCGTAAGCACGTGCTCGGGTCTGAGCGCGGCAGAGGACGCGGCCGGGGCCATCGCCAGCCCGCAGCTCCATGCCGGGGTGCAAGGGAGCAGCCCCCCAGGCCCCCGACCTTCACGGGATGAGGCCACCCGGCGGGGTTCCCACCCCACGGCATCCCCCAGGGACGGCTCCCGCTTCCGCGGCTCTCCCTTGCTGCGCTGGCAGCGGAGGGGACGCCGAGCCCCCCAGGGCTCCCCTCGACATCCCCCCTGGGAACCAGCGGCGCATGGGCCGGGGTTAGGGGGGGCTCAAAGGCAGCTGCTGAGATTCGCCGTTTCAAGTTTTAATCCGTGGGATTTATGGTAGTTAGGAGAAAACGAGCGGCGACAGCCCCAGCCCCCCCGAAGAGCGGCTGCGAACCCCCCCGCTCCCCGGGTTTGCTCCCGCCTCCAACAAACATGGGGCTCCCGACGGCGCGGCACCGGGACCAGCTCCTCTGCTCCCCACGGAACAGCGGGGTGCGGGGCTTCCCACCACCGGCCCCCCAGCACCAGGGTGTTTCTGTGCCCCCAGGGCAGCCACGGTCCCTGCCCTGGCGCTCAGCCGGCAATCGCCGGTTCCACTTTCCAGCCGGAGGTCAGTGGGGTTTTGGTCGCCGGCAGCCCCCGGGGATGCCGCCGGCAGCCCCTGCCCGCGCTGGAGAACGCCGCTTCCTCACCCGCTGCTTCCCACTGCTTAATGAGCACAAAATATTTCCATGTTGCCAATTACTTGGTTCGTTTGTGCTGCTGCGGGCAGCGCTGGCGCAGGGAAAATCCCCGTGGAGCTGCCCTGGCCCCCGGGGAGCGTGGGGAGCCCCGGCAGGGTCCCCCCAGCCCTTCCAGGGCCGAGCATCCCCATCCCCATCCTCACCGCGCACCCCAATGCCCCCCCACTCCCCCTCGCCCCCAGAGCCACGCTCGTTAGCAGCCGGCTAACGGCTTTCCCGTGTCCCCAGTGTGACACTGATGCGGCTGCGGCGGGAAAGCGAGACCTTCTTGGGATTTAAACCGGCCTTCGAGGGACTCGGCGAAGTCCCCCGGTTTGCACCGGCTGCAAGACCCGGCTCTCCCCCGGTTGGGCTCCTCGAGCGTCCCCACGCCAAGTTACAAATACGTCCTCGGGGGCCGGGGCCGCCGCCACCCCGGTGCGACGGAGCCCTGAAGGGCAGAGACCCCCGCCTCCAGCTGCCGGACCAGGCCGAGGTGTGAAAGCGAAGTGCAGTTAAACACGCCACGACGCCCAGTTTGCCCCTCGGAGCCTGGCGGGGCCACTTGCCCCGGGGGTGCTGATGCTCCCCAAGCACCATAGCAGGATCTGGCCCCGGCAGCCCCGGTACAGGGCGCGAGAGCAGGTCCAAGTCCGAGCCAGCCCAGGGAACCCGCCGGGGCCTCGTACGGCTCTGTCGCGCTGGAGCGACACCAGGAGCAGCCCAGCGGGGCTGCTGCACTCGCACCCACCACCCTGCCTTCGGAAACCCCCTTTGCGGCTCATCAGGGGTTTCACTCTGCTGATTTACACCAGCAGAAGATGGTTTGGGGTCTGACCTGCCACCGTGCCGGCACTGCAACCCCTTCCAGCATGGAGAAAACCCCGAGCGGCACCGCAGACGTGTGCCGGACCTCGCGCCACCCCGGCTGGGTCTGTCCCACCCCGGGGACCGACCCCGCTCCCGCCACGGCCCCGGCAGCGCCGCCCAGGCAGGATTTACAGCCGGGCGAGGCCTCTCCCCTCAACGAGAGCGCTGCTGCAACGCCATCATTATAAAAACATTAAACCAGGTCGGTCCCCAGGAACAGCGTTCCTCTCGCTGCAGCTACACCTGCGCCCATAAATCCTCCCTCTACAAGGCAGCCCGGCTGCGGTGATTTATAAGGTGAGACAAATATTACAATGTTTAAGAAAAAAACCCCAAACCCATCCAGCTGGGCTCCCCTCCCGCTGGGGATGGGACTCCCGGCGTGAACGGGGGACCCTTGGTGACACCAGGTTTTGCCCGCTCACAGGGCAGCGAGGGCGAAGAGCCGGCGAAGGGCTGCGTCCGCAGGATGCCGTAATGAAGTTGGGCTCCGGCGCTGTCAAACGCGCTCGGCCGTGCGATGCACACAGGAGCCAGCCGCGGCTCTGAGCCACCGCGTCCCCGGCACAGGGGAACCGCGTCCCCACCGGGGCCCCCAACCAGCCCGGAAGGGGCCGGGGGCTGCAGCCCGTCCTCGCACCCCAGGCCCTGCGGACACGGAGGAGAAGGCGCTTTGCAGCGGAGGCCTTCGGCACCGCCTGCGGCGTTCCCAGAGCTGCCAGGGGAAGGCTCCGGCTCCCAGCCGAAATTCCTGGATCTGCCGCGGAGCAGGAGGCCACGCTGTGCAGCGGGGCACGGCGCTGCGAGAGCGATGTCCTTCTCAATCTCTCCATGCACTCTACAAATATTAATTGCTTAATTTAGCCTCTGGCAGCGATCCTCACCTTAACAGCGGAGAAACTGAGGCTGGGAGGGGGGAAGCCATTTGTCTCGGTGCAACGAGCTGGAAACCGGAGCCAGAACTCACACCCCAGCTCGCTGTCTTAATGATGAGAGTATTCCTCCACCTTATCCAAAAGCTTTCTATTTTAAAAGACAGCATTATGATTTATTATTGTTAATCAGCTTTGAAATGTTTTCTGGAGTCCAGATTCCTGCTGCCGTACGCCCACGCCGGGCCCCCGACCCCGCTGCCGCCCAGCCCTGCCCACGCTTCACATCCCAGCGCCGGAGAGGGCGCCGGGAAGGAGCCAGGGCAGCAAATGAAGTGGGGATGGCGGCGGGGCCAAGGCCGGCTGGAGGGGCGGCGGTTGGGTGATCAGACCTCAGAGCCACCAACCCTGAGAAGCGGCACGGACAGGGGCTGCAGGCAGGGAAAGCAAACCCCAGGCAGGGAAAGCCAGGAACTGCAGGCAGGGAAAGCCGGGAGCCCAGCCCTGGGCAGCGGCGAAGGCGATTGATGGCGACGGACACCTCCAGAGCACACGGCCCGCAGCAGAGGGGGACCCCCATTCCCGTCCCTGTTTTAGCCTTTAATTCCACCGCGCGGGGCCGGGCAGCGCGGCAGCGACGCCAGGGCCGCGGCGCAGGGGATCCCTGGCGTTTCGCAGGACTCGGCACCCGCGTGCCCGCCCGGCTCCAGCCAAACCAAGGCCTGCGAGCCCAAGGCAATCCAAGGGAGATGACGTTGGACGGGGACTGGAGCCAAAAGCCATTTCTGTTCTAGACAGTGGTTTGGATTCTCTGTTGAGAACCAAACCGGGAGCACCGTTTCGACCAGCATTTGCAGCTGGAGCTGGTGCCAGAATTGCCGCGTGCTGGTGCCGTATCCGACAGCGGCTGTACAACCGCAGCACGGTGCCGGTGGCAGCAGGACAGCCCTCCTGCAGTGCCGGGGCCGTGGCACGGCACAGCCTGGCAGGGCCACGGCCCCGTCCCGAGTCCCGCAGTGCTGCCGGCGCTGGGGGCTGGGGAGGCAGGCGGGCAGCGGGTCCTGCTGACCACCCCGCATGAAGGATCTCGGGAAAGCCAAGGAGAGCTTGGAGGATTTCCAAGACGGACACCATGCCCTGAAGCACGAGGCTGCCCGGAGATAAGAACCTTGCAGGGCTCAGGATAACAATAATTTCCGCAAATAAAGGATTTCGGAACCTGCCCTGTCCTCACCGCTCTCCCCAACACCGCGGCACCCCGCACCGGGAGGGGACAGGGGACAGCCCCCACCCCAAAACGGGGACCCGCCGGCAGGAGAGCGGCCGGGCAGACAGACACCACGGGGAGAAGGAAACGCAGAGTTACAGGCTTTGCACAGTTTTTTTAAATGAAGGAAAATGGTGGACGGGCACGAGAAGGAGGAGCCGGGATAAAACCCGAAGGCAGAAGCTGTGGGGAGAGGAGGCGATTCCCCTCTCCCTGCGTGGGACCGGTGCCACACAGGGCACGCAGCCACTCGAGGGACCCCGGGACCCTTCTGCCCCCAGCAAAAGGCCCAGCGGGGCGATTCCCCCCAGCACCCGCGGCCGGGCTGCTCCCCCAAGCACAGAGCCCCTCTCCCCTCCCACCAGTCCCATGTCCCCGGGCTTTCCGGGGGGGCAAATAAATCCAGGCTGATCCCCGGGAGAGGCCGGCCCGAAGGCGGCAGGTCCCGTTCTAGGTGCCCCCGGGAGGGCAGCGAGGGGCGACCGCAGCCCCCGAGAGGCTCCATCGGGATTTGATGCCCCAACGCTCAGCGCCCAGCTGGGCCTGGCACCGCTCAACCGCCCGGCCCTGAGCTTCCCAGCAGAGCAAAGGGAAATTTCGGCGAACACCCAAGGACCAAACACCAGGAGGGAAACCCTTCGGGAGAGCATCTCCTCTGGCAGCACCTCTCCCGCCTCCAGCCCCGCAACCGTGCCGAGAACTGGTCCGAGATGTGCGACATCCCCTTCCCAAGGGCCGGCACAGCGGCTCCGGCATGGGCAGCTCCGGCGCCGCGCCTGGCAAATTGTCTTGGTAAAAATAAAACAAAATTTGCAGAAGAAATGCAAGCGGAGGCGTCGGTTAGCACAGCACTGGAGGACGTTGGTGTGATGGGAAGCAGGGGAATTCAAGCTGGAAGGGCCGACCGCAGAAAAAGCTGATATTCCCGGCGTGAAGGGGGAGAGGAGGCCGATGAAGGCTCCCTGATTTCAGGGCAAGGGGAAAGTAACAACTATTTGGAAACAAAGTAACAACTATTTGGAAACAAAGTAACAACTGGTCACAACAAAGGACTGTTTAGCAAACAAAGTAACAAATGTTTCCAAACGTTTATGTACTCTTTTAAAAACCATACAATTTCATAACAGCACTGAAATAAAAGCGCCCATCCCGGAGCTGGGGTCGTTCCACCACGCGAAGCCCCAGATGCAGCCATGACAGCCACCCAGCACGGACGGGGGGACGGACAGACGGACACGGCCCAGGCGGCACAGCCGCAGCGGGACGGACAGATGGACATGGCCCAGGCGGCACAGCCACGACGGGACGGACAGACAGACACGGCCCAGGCTGCACAGCCACGATGGGACGGACAGACAGACACAGCCCAGGCGGCACAGCCGCGGCGGGATGGACAGACAGACATGGCCCAGGCAGCACAGCCGCAGCGGGACGGACAGACAGACACGGCCCAGGCTGCACAGCCACGATGGGACGGACAGACAGACACAGCCCAGGCAGCACAGCCGCGGCGGGACGGACAGACAGACACGGCCCAGGCGGCACAGCCGCGGCGGGACGGACAGATGGACATGGCCCAGGCGGCACAGCCGCGGCGGGACGGACAGACAGACACGGCCCAGGCGGCACAGCCGCGGCGGGACGGACAGATGGACATGGCCCAGGCGGCACAGCCGCGGCGGGACGGACAGACAGACACAGCCCAGGCGGCACAGCCGCGGCGGGACGGACAGATGGACATGGCCCAGGCGGCACAGCCGCGGCGGGACGGACAGACAGACACAGCCCAGGCGGCACAGCCGCGGCGGGACGGACAGACAGACACGGCCCAGGCGGCACAGCCACCCACACCACCAACTGGCCCTCCGCCGGCGCGCGGGGCTGGGGCGGACGCACCGCAGCATCGCTCCCGCGCCCTAGAGCCGGTTGGGGCTGGACCGGCGCCCACCGGCCCCTCCGAGGCCGGGCCCCGGCCCCCGCCCGCCCCTCGCCGTCCCGGGGGGCTCTGCCCCGCGCTTTTCCACTCAATTTCCTTCCCGAGCCGGCAGGAGATAAATCCCTCTGCCGAGGCAGGCGGCCGGAACGGCAAAGCCGGCGGTGCCAAGTTTAATAAGCAACCCTGATCGAGAAACCCGGTAATAATTGGGATTATCGAGCTGGCTGGGAAAGAGCTTCCCCGGCTCCTGATGGCCCCTGGCAGCCGCGTGGGCTGCTCCTGACCGCCCCGGCACCCCGCACCCGGCACGGGGCGGCAACGACACCCACGCGGCCACCAGCAGGGCCGGGACGGCTGCTGGACGCTAATTTATAATTCAATTAGCTAATTTATAATTTTAAAAAAAGCAAGCAGAACAATAAAGCCCTTTTCGGATGCACCGCGCACGGGCAGTACCCGCAGCACGAGGGACGCGGCCCCCGCCCCATGGCCCCTGGGACCCCAGCTCCCTCCCCACCTCCACGAGCGCATCCCCGCATCCCGGCGCAGAGGAGCCGACGGTGCCGCTGCCATCCCGGCACCCGCGGCTGCGGAAAGCTCAGCCACCGAAATAATCCCGTCGCGGCTGGATTTCGTGCGGGGCGCAAGGTCCAGGGGCTTTTTTTCTCAGTGGAAACGGGATTGGAAAAAGGAAGAATTGGGATTTTTCGAGTTCTTTACAGGGTCAGGCTTGGCTGACTTTATTTTACTGCAAATATAAATAGGGCTTTTTAAAAATATATTAAAAAAAAAAAAATCAAGCCAGTCTGAATAAAAACCCACTAAAAGACACAGTAAGAAATCCTGCTGGAGGACAGGCAGAAATATCTGTAGCCAGGCTGAGTGCTCAGAAATATTTGTATTTGCTGTCTAAACACTTTATCTGTTTCCTAGCACATGGGAGAGTTTTGCTCTCCGTGTAATGTTGAAGAAAAAATAAACCGATACAAATAATTTCTCCTCTTCTGCAGAAAAAAATCCTACAAAACTTGGTTGCAGACGCACCAGGGGAAACAGCAAATATTTCCACTGAAATGAGGCTGAACACCGCGCTAATCAAAGCGATGGAGGAGACAATTCGGACGCGTCGGGCGGAGGAAGGGGCTGGGGGCTCTCACGCGCCCTTCCCATCTCCAGTCGTTACAAACCCCCTTTGCAATTCATTCGCCTTTTTGCCAAAGCCGGCGGCCCCGGGGAACGGAGCCAGGGGAGATTTACGTTTTGTACAAAAGACCTGAAATACAAAGTTTAATTCTTGGGGGGATTTCAGGGCTGCGTGGGGAAGGAGCTTAAATAAAAGCACGTTCCTCTATTCAAATAAAAAGTATTGAGTGATGGTTTTAAACTCCGCGGATCCTGGTAACGCTTCTGCAGCGCGGTGGGAATAGCGGCGGTGCCCGTGCGGATGCCTGCAGCCTTGGTGCTGCATCGCGGGGCCCCAGCGGCACCGGGGCCAGCGCCAGGCTGGCGTTTGGTGGGGCCGACTGCGCCGGCAGCCCCCGGGCCGGCAGCGTTTGCACCGACACGCGTGTGCGCGCAGAGGTTGCGGCTGCAGGGAAAAATGGAAAACCCCAGAAATGCAAAGCAAGGCTGTAGGGGAAAAATGCCAAGAAAAGCAGAAAATTGGCAGGTTGGGAAGAGCTCCTGCGCCGAGGAGCCCACGGCCGCAGCCCGCGTGACCCCACCACGGCTGCCCCTCCAGCACAGCCCCACCGGGACACGGCTCGGCTCCGGGGCCGTCCCTCGCCCAGCAGTGGCATCACTCACTGCTCCTCTGCTCTCACAGACGGAAAGCAAATGTGGGAAGAGGGGAAAAATCTAAAAGGGGGAGAAAAGAAAAAAAAAAAAAAGTCTTAATCCCCGTTTCTGTCTGCATCCCTCTCCCTCCATTAATGACCCGGAGGAAAACGTCAGATGGATCCAAGCAGGGCTGGGAAACGGGAGCAGGGGCTCGCTGGCCCCAGCGCTGATTGGCTTCACCAGAGGCCGTGAGACGTCGATAGCCATGCTTTGTGGCATTTAAATCACTGCTGGGGATCGATACGGCAGAGCACCGCGGGCCCCCGCCACCGCCACCAGCCTCACTGGGCAGGCGAGCCATGGGCAAGCCATGGGCGAGCCACGGGCAAGCTGGGGGCACTGGGGAGCCCCAGCCTCCCCCCGAAGCCGCTCTGCCCCGGACCCCCACATCCAGTGCCGGCTGCCCAGCCCGGCCCTGCCGCAGGCTGGTCCCCACCAAGGCACCACCCGGGTGAGACCCGCTGGCCCCCCTGCCGCCCCACAAAGCCAACCCCTCTGCCCCCGCAGCCCAGGGCGGGGGGACCCCAAAGCTCCCAGCAGCTCCAGTCCAGCATCTCCTGTGCCTTTGCTCTTCCATCAGCTCCACGGGCTCGCCCCCCTCCTGGGGGGCTGCGAGCGCTGCAGGGTCAGACTCCTCGCTGCCCCGGGCGCTCCCCAAGGGCACAAGGGAAGGGGAAGTCGTTCCCTGTCTTCGTTATTATTCTAGGAAGTAAATTTTCCTCCTTTGTTTTATTTTTCCCCACTGTTGTTGCTTTGACCGCCTCGTCCCCCTCTGAAGTTTGGGATCCTCCCACCCCCGGCGCGGGGGCACAAAGCCCAGCTTCAATCAGAGCGGGGCGGCTGGGGAGGGCGGAGGCGGGTGCTTTCCCAGTCCCTTTGGAGAAGGACCCTTTTTTCCCACCCATCACGTCTGTGGCTTCGCCATCCGGCACATGGAGGAGCCGCATGAGCCACTGCAGCCTCGTGCGTGCCCACGGTGCCGCTCCGGCCCAAGGGACACACATGGCTCTGGGGGCAGAGCCAGGATCCGGCAAGCGAAGACCAAAACTCTGCTCCTCACCCCGGGGTGGCCCAGGACCCTGCATCCACGCTGCCCAGCTCCTTCCAGCCAAAGCTCCTGAACCCCATCGGGGCGAGGGCTCGTGCCAGCCTCTCACTGAGGGGTGGGATAAGGCCAGGAGGAGGAGGCAAAGCGGAGCAGGATGTGTCCCACCAAAGGCGCACACACAAGGGATAAGCTTAGAGGAGCGCTGGTCTAAGCACCCATTGCCAAAAGGAGCCGTGCCCTGCAGGTCACACACCTCCTGCGGACGGGGCTGGTGGCGGGGTCTCACAGCGGAGGGGACGTTGGGACCGCGCTCCCGGGCTCTGTGTCCAGCACCGGCACGGCCCCACGCCAGAACCGCCTCGGCAAACCCCGCGGGGTTGTCATTCCTGCCCGGCAGCTGCCGGGTTTGAGGGTCACTAGGGGACTTTCTGCAAAGCCCTCCGGTCCCCGGCCACCCTTTGGGACGAAGGCCCAGGCGGCCGCTCCGCCGCCGCAGCTCTCACCACAGCCAACCAAGGAAGCCCCAGTTTCCCCCCGCTGGCGCGGCAGAGCCAAAGCCGCCCGCTGCCCGCCGAGGGCCCGGTGCCCCCGCTGCCCGCTCCTTCCCCAGCGCCCTGCCAGGCAGCCTGCCTCCGCCACCGAGAAGCAGCCCACCCCACTGCCTCCACTCTCGCCTGGCTTTTGAGTAAGGAGCCTCATTAAGAGGTAATTAGCTCTCGAACAATGGGAAGCTATTTAGCAACCCAGCCACAGCAGCATCAACAAGCAAAAGGGGAGAGGAGGGAGGAGAAATAAATAAATAACAACACTCTGGCCGCCCAGGAACAAGCTGGGACCGTGCAGGGCCGCAGCACCCTGCCCAGCCGGCGGCACAGCGTGGCACGGCACGGCGCTAGCCCAACGGGCTCCCTCCCGGCTGCCCCGCTCTCACAGCCTCGTCCCTTCCCAGCTTTCCTGCTGGGGGCAAGCCAGCCCCGGCGCATCGCGCCGGCTGGACAAGCCCGAACGGCCCCACGGGTGCTGCCACCCCGCTGCGGCTCCCACCCAGCCCGGCGGCGCGGTAGGGATGGCAATGGGGACCCCAAGCCCGGCGGCCGGGGGAGAAGGGCTTGCCGGGCTGCTGGCAAAGAGTTTGCACCCCCACCAACACCCCAGGGAAACACAAGCCCTGCTTTCGGGTTGCCCCAGCTTCAGAGGCACCTCCTGAATTCATTTGGCAAAGACCAAAGCGTCAGCGGCGGCCGCCTGCTCACGCCGGCGCGTCTCAGGCTTCAGGTTCACCGCGGCAGCTCGGACCCCGGCGTCGGCGCTGCTGGAAGCGCCGCTTACCCCTGCGCTCAGAGAGGCAAAAAGGGGGCGGTTTTGGGTTCACAACGATGCTCCAAGCATGGGAAAAGGGCCGGAGTTTGGCTGGAGCGCAGTGGGCCCCAGACGGGTCCTGGCGGAGGGGAAAAAAAAAATTAAACTCCTCTTAGGGGCTGAAGGTAGCAACGCCAAGATCTGCTTGCCTTCCATAAATCCCATTAAATCCAATGAAGCAGGGCAAGATCTCTGCCCCGACTAGGGAAAAACATCTAGGATAAAAATGAAGCCTCTAAAATTATGATTAGTATCTAACACAAAAGAACCGAAATTTTCACCATCAGGAACGAGGAGCTATTTAAAGAACAATTGCTGCAATTTTACAGACAACCCGACAGCTGAACCTTGTCGAATGCGCGCAGGTACGGATAGAGATAGCCACGGGCACGTGGGACATACGTGCGTACGCAGCGAGACAGACAGACAGCTGGGCGAGATTCGACCTGGATGCCAAGATCTGTGTTTGCAGCCGTGTAAAACCAGACCTGCTCGTGTCCCTCGGCCCACGGGTAGGCATGACGTGGCTCCAGGCGTGCGCTCCTTGCCACGCACCGAGGTAGGCTGGGGGTGCAGGCGTGGCATCTGCGCCGGTTTGTGTGTAAAGCGTACGTATGTGTGTACTACACACCCGCACACACGTACCTACAGCGTACGTATATGAAAGAGTACTTTTAAAGCTCTCCAGTGGTAAGCGAAGGCATCGCTCTCGCCCTCTGCACTGTTCTCACTCCCCGTCCTCTTTGTGCCCCCCCGGGAGCGCCGGGACGCGCCGGGGGACACTGCGGGTGCCGGGGCACGGCTGACCCGCCGGCAGCGCCGCGCACCCCCAGCCCGTCTTCGCATTAGGATGCGGCGCATGGCCGGCATTTGGATACCAAATGTGCGACCAGCAGGGAATGTAATTGCGGTCCCTCGAAAGGGACAGGCAGAGAGACAGAGACGGGCAGAGAGAGAAAATCTTGTCAGGGACGCTGGACCTGTTTGTAGCTGCTCTCCATTAACCGCGCTCGCCGCAGACCTGGGCTGGTGGAGAATAGCTAACATGGCTTAACGGGCTGGAAAAGAGGGGTGGGAAGGGCTGCAAATGATCTCGGCACAAAGGGAAAACGAAATAGATGAAAACTAAAAGAGCAGTAATTGCGCAGGATGCAGGACGTGGCCGAGCGCCGGCACCCCCAACCACCCCGGCACTGCCGACGGCACCCCGAGCCCGGTGCGCCCAGTGAGGGGACTTGGCCTGCGGTGATACGGGAACCACCCAAATGCCAGAGCTAAGATTCACATTAAAATCGCTCCGAGCGGGGAGCAGGGCGTGTTTCTTGCAGAGGCTGGTGCAGATCCCGGTGCGATGCCTACGGAGCGGAGAGGGCGGTCACGCAGGGGTGGGAGCCGACCCCAGAGGTCCCAGCCCCGGACGGAGCTGGGCCGTGGAGGTTTTGGGAACCAGCCCCATGGCAGGGCTGGCACCAAACCCGCCCCAGCACGGGGGCGTGGGTGAGCACGTCCAGCGCCGTGCACGCTCCCCTGGAGCCGAGCCCTCCCGCTCAGCCACCCCTCTCCAGCACCAAATTCCCCTGGAAAACACAAACGTGTGTCGTCTTGGCTGCCTCGAAGGAGAGCCGGCGCAGGCAGGCTGCCATCGTCCTGGCCACGTCCCCTTGTGACCCACAGGCAGGCAAGTTTGCTCAGGCTCGGGCAGTCACTGGGGCACAGCCCCGGCCCCGGCCGGTCAGGGCTTCGCCCCGGCTCTCCTCACCCCAGCTGCCGCGCACCGAGCTCTCGGACAAAGCCCCAGCCAGCGGCACCGGCGGGCGCCGGGGCTGAGGCTCTGGAGACAGCAGCGCAGGAGGAAAGGGGCACAAAAGCCGACGGGCTGGGGAGCACGATCCAGACCCCCCAAGATGTGCCCCCTTCGCCCCAACTCCACCATCCCTGCGGCACGGACCCCTCGCCCGCGCCCGAAGGACAGGGCGCACAAAAGGAAGCCCCAAAAGTCCTGCTCTGCCGTCACCGCTGTCCCTGAGCATCACCCGGGCTCCCGCCAGCCGCGGTAAATCCCCTGCTAGAAACCATTTCTCCGGCTTCCCGATCCTGGGGTTGGGGAGTGCAGAGGAGCAGAACAGAAATCCCAGCTGTGCTCACAAAACCAAAAAGAAAAAAAAAAAAGAATCAGAAAATAAGCCTTCCAAGGCAGAGAAATGACTTCACAGTTAAATATAGGCCACGGGTAAAATCTAGACCATTTACAGCGTTTGTATCTGTACTGTAAACAGAGAGAGGAAAATACCTAACGCTTCGCACATTTCCCTCTCTGTAGATCCAGAAACACAGGGCAGCGTACACGGGAATCGCACCGGGCTGCAGGAACGCTGTCGCTCTGGAATTACTGTAACCTGCCCATTACATAGCTGGAGGCAGAGCGGGGGACGAAAACAAATCTTAAATCCCCCGTCCTTCCTTGGCCTTTGAGAGGTTTCCAGTTGCAGCCCCCGAGGCCGCAGGTCGAGGGGGTCCCGGGATCGGGGACCCTCGGAGGACGGGTCGCTGCCTCCCGCAGACCTTTTCCCCATAGCGCGGAGGTTTCCCAGAGCCCCGATTTTTCGCCGTACGATGCACTGTAGCGCATCCGAGATGTTCATCCTAAATCCGGCTGCAGCGCGGGGGTCATGGGAGCAGGGGGCCCAGGCTGGAGACCCTGACCCGCCCGGGCGATGCCGTCCCGCCGGCGGATGCTCCGCGATGCCCGGCTCGACCCGCTGCGCCTCTCGTCGGGTCCCAGGGCTGCAAATCCGCCCAAGAACTCCACGGGCGAGCGCTTCCATGCCACTGGCCACGCCGGCTGGAAAACACAGTGGCCACACGGCCCCCCCAGGACCCGGCGGAGGGAAGAGCCCTGCCCCGTCCAGACCCCTGCCCGCGACGCCGGACCCCTGCCCGCGATGCCGGACCTGGCAAGAGCCCTGCTAAGCTCTGGCGCCCTGCGGTCCCGTCCGCAGGGGCATCGCCCTGGCCGCCTGCACGTGCGCCCGGCCCTGGCCCTGCTGCTGCCCGGGCGCGGCCAGCGCGGCCCCCGCCCGGGCGGATCACGCAGCCGTAGCGCGGCTCTACCTGCTCCAGAGCCAACATCCACAGGCAGACGTGGGCACCGAAACAGCGCCTTATTGCATAAAGATGCGTTCTTCCTCCTTCGGCTATTTCCAGGACAAGCCCGGAGTTGCATCCAGCAAAACCCATGCAACCTTTTCCAAATGCAGGCTTACAAAATCATTTAAAAAAAAAAAAACCCAACCTGTAAATCCACAGCGAGTGGCTAAATATCTCCACAGAACAGGCAAATTGCAGCATCCCGAGGTACCACTTATTTTTAATTTAGAACCAATTATGAAATATAGAATTATTCTAATCTGGGCAAATCATATTGACCACGAGATTTATTACTGTCTTTTATAAAATATAGATTGCAATATAAACCTGAGGAAAAATATTTATCGCCAGATCAGGTCCGCGGGTTCCAACGAGCACCGGGCATTTTAACCTTTTTTTTTTTTTTTTTAACCCCTTTTGATTTCCCCTTATTAAATGAGATGGCGGGTGGAAAAAAAGAAGGAAAACGAGGGACCGGAAAAAACACATATACGTTGTGCTGTTCTTCATTTTTAAGGATGAGAGAGTCTTCGAGTAACTCCAGAGACAGGCAAAATATAAAACCACCGCTGGGTTCGAAAAGGAAAATAAGCAGAAAACTCAATGGCAATTTCTATATTCGCAACATCTCACAAACCGCCTCGAATCCCGAGACCTGAACGTACACGCAGGGAGCGCATCGGGCGATTGCGACATGGGGCGCTCCCACGTTGGGGGAAATTTGGGTCACATCCCGGCGCCGCGGCCGTGCTGCTCAAACCCCCCAGCCATTGTCTGCCCTTCCCTCCTATCCCCTCGCCCTCCCTTTGCCCTGTTTTATTTTCCCCCTCAAAAATATTTTCCTTGCCGACATCAGATTTAAAATACCTATATATGTGTGCGTGTGTGTATATATGTAATAATAAACCACCACCTATTTTCGAGGATAAATTCCCTGCTGCCTTCTCCACCGCACCCATCCCGGCACAGACAAGGGGGTGACGGGGACGCGGGCAGCTCGCGGGGCCGAGCCAAAGCCACCACCGACGCCGGGTCCCGCGCCAGCTCCCGGGACGCCCGTCACCCAGGGACCGCTTCTGGCTACCAGCCCCGCTGTAGGAACCCTTGGGTGCTCAATCTCAGCCGCGGCCCTGACCGCTCAGCGATGCCGCCCTCGTCTCCGGCGGCCGGGATGCCGGAGTTTGACCGGGGGGGCCCTCGCACATGTTTGGCATTTGGGAGAACAAAAGAAAAGAGCCCGAAGTGTGGGAGCTGGGGAGGACCAGGAACTGTAACCAAAAACTTTGCAATGGGCAAAAAAAAAAAAAAAATCCCTGCCTCTTACAATCCCCCACAAAAATGTGAGGGAGATAATAAAATCCATATGCACCGCAGGCGGCCCGCGGCGACGGCACCGCCGCGCACAAAGGGACGGGCTCGCCCCAATTCTGGGGCAGCGCGAGGGGCGAGGGCGCGAGGCTGGGGGCGACGGCGCCCGGCCGGTCTCCCCGAGGGGGCACGCGGTGGCCGGCTGCCACCGGTGCTCACGAGGGTCCTTGGCCCCGCGCGCACCCCGCCGGCTCGGGTGCCTGCGGCCGCTCGCCGAAACGCAGCCGGGAACTTTAATAAACTGGGATGGCGTCGCCAGGCCGCTGCCGGGACGCGGCTGGGAGAGGAGAATGGTGCCACCGAGGGTCCCCTCGCAGCCGGGGAGCGCCGGAGGAGCCGCCTCGCCGGCTAGCCCCAGCTCCTGCCGGCTCTGCCGCGGCCAGGGCCCTGCCGGGGGCACGAGGGCCAGGCCACGCCGCGCACCCGCCCGGCCCTCGCCCCGCAGGACCCACGGGGGACAAAGCAGCACCCGTTTCACCCCGGGACTGGAGCGGCCCAAACGCGAAGGCAGCGGGCGCAGCGGCACCCACCGCAGAAGCGAGCCCGCATCGCCGCGCAACCCTCGGCTCGGCGGGGGATTCTGCCAGGGCCAGTTGAACTTTGATTGACTGGGGGGAAAATGTGGTTCTGGTGGCAGGGTTTTATTTTTTTTGTCTTTTAGAAGAGTCCCTGCGGATCAGCCCGTTCAGAACCCCGTGGTTCGCATCCGAGGGAAGGGGTGGGGGGTCCCAGTGGTCGCAGCCACCTGAGCCAGGAGCAGAATTCATCCTCACTTCAAACTCTCCGACAGCT
The DNA here is from genome assembly GCA_020745775.1 of Theristicus caerulescens. Lineage (NCBI taxonomy): Eukaryota > Metazoa > Chordata > Aves > Pelecaniformes > Threskiornithidae > Theristicus > Theristicus caerulescens. The sequence continues at coordinate 5,474,164 of CM036579.1, forward strand.
TTTGGTTCCTCAAATTACGAACAAAGAAATACAACAGAAATTAACTCTTACCGGAAAAAAAAAAATGGATGCTTGAGGGGGAAAAAAAAAATCTAAATTCAAAGAGAGACCAGGGAAACTACACCAACTACGCAGCGATTTCTTTTCCACGATGAAAATCCAACGGGCGGCAGCGGGGCCGGGCCGCCCCGAGCTCCCCCCGCACCCCCCGCCTTCGCCGGGCCCCCCGCACCCCGACCCCCACCAGCCCGCTTCGCCGTTTCACCCCCAATCGTTACTCTGAACCCTCCGGCGGCCGCCACCGGCAGCACCCGGCGCCCTTTGTCAGACGTCGGGGCTTTTCCCGCAGGACCTTCGCCCAGCCGCCCCCGGGAGAGGGACGGGGACCGGGGAGCGGGGGACGGGACCGGCGGGGGGGGAGAAACTTGAAACTTCCCCGAAGTTGGGCGCAGAGGGGCTGGGGGCCCCGCGGCACCGCTCCCCCCCGGCCCCCGGCGCTGCCCCCGGGGAACGCGAGCCGCCCGCGGGCGATGCCCCGGGGCTGCCGCAGCCCCCGGCGACGGGTCCGTCCCCCCCGGGAGAACTTTGGGGGGCACCGGAAGGAGGCCAGCCTCGGCTGAGAGCACCGCCGGGGACCCGAGCCGAGCCCCGGGGCCGCCCAGCCCGTTTTACCGGAGCAAACCGGGGGCTGGAGCGGGACCCGATCCGCCGCGGGCGGCGGCCGCCTGTCACCCACCGGGCGGGCGGCTGCGGGCTCACCGCGGGGGAAGAGACTGCAACTCGGGCTCCGCTGCCCCCGCCGCCCCGGGACCGGCCCCCGCCGCCCCCGGCCTCACCTGGGGTTGCTCCGGTTCCAGTAGACGGCGTACCGATCCGAGATAACTTTCCCGGTCTCGTCGGTCCAGACGCAGACACCGACGAGCGCGGCGAGCAGCGCGGCCGCCCTCCCAGCGCACCATCGTCCCGGCCAGCGGCGGGGCGCGGCTCCGCCGCTTCAGGGGGCGGCGGGGCGGCCGGCGGCGGCCGGCGGCGGAGCCCTGGGGCCGGCCGGGGGCGGCGGGCGGAGGGCGGCGGGCGGCGGCGGGGCGGGCGGCCAGCCCTCACCATCGCCCGCGGCCCCGGGCGCCGTCAGCGGGGAAAGTTGGGAGGCGGCCGCGGCGCGGTCGGAGCCGGGGCAGCCGCATCCCGCGCCCGGGCGGCGGGGACCGGCGGTTCCCGCGGCGGCCCCGGAACCTTCCCCCGCCGAACTCTCGGCCAAGTTCCTCCGAGCCCCGCCGCCGCCGCCCGGGTACCGAGGCCCCGGCGCTGCTCCCCCCCCCCCCCGCCCCCGCACCTGCGGGATGGGAGCGGGACGCTGCGGGCTCAGCCCCCAGGCCCCGCGCCGGTTCCTTCCGCTCCGGGAGACACCGGAGAGAGGACAAAGCCGGGCCGGGGAGGCCGCCGCTCCCTCAGTGCCGCCGCGCCATGCTGCGCCCGCCCGCCCGCGCCCCCCGCCCGCCGCCCCGCCCCGCGCCGCCCCGCCCCGCCCCGCGCGGGGCCCGCGCCGCCGCCGCCGCCGCTGACACATTGCTGCCACCGGCCGCCGCCGCCGCGCGCGCCCGGGCCCGGGCCCCAGGGCGGGGCCCCCGCGCGCCGCCCGCGGCCCCACCTCTGCGGGGGGGGAACGGGCCCGGGGGGGGAGCGCGGGCACCGGGTGGGGGCAGGCACGGAGGGGGGAGCGGGCACCGGGGGGGAGCGGGTACGGGGGGGAACGGGCACGGGGGGGGAACGGGTACCGGGAGGGGAACAGGCACCGGGGGGTGGGGAGCGGGCACCGGGGGGGATACGGGTACGGGGGGGGTGACACCGGGGGGGGGGGAGCGGGTACCGGGGGGGGGAGCGGGCACCGGGGGGGGGAGCGGGCACCGGGGGGGGGGGAGCAGGCACCGGGGGGGTGACACCGCGGGTGGGGAAACAGGCACTGGGGGGGGGGAACGGGCACCGGGGGGGGAGCGGGTACCAGGGGGGCCTCGGCAAACGGAAGGGGGGGGTGGTGACCACCCGGCGGGGCTCAGGGGGGCATTGGAAAGGGGGGGGTGACACCGGTGGGGAGGAGGTCACAGCAGCAGAGGCCCCCGCGGTCCTGTTGCAAAAGGGGGGGTCCACCCGGCAGGGCTGGGGGTCCCTTTGCCATGGGGGGATCACACCGGTAGAGCTGGGGGTCCTTGGAAGGGGCGGGGGGTCACACCAGTGGGGCCGGGGGGGCTTTGGAAAGGGGGGGGACACACCGGCGGGGCAGGGGTCCCTTTGCCATGGGGGGGTCACACTGATAGAGCTGGGATCCTTTGGAGAGGGGGGGTCACACCGCAGGGCCGGGGGGGGCTATGGAAAAGGGGGGGTCACACCGGCAGGGCCGGGGGTCCCTTTGCCAAGCGGGGGGAGGTTCTGCATTGCGGGGGTGCAGCGCGCAAAGGGGGAGGTTTGGGGGTGCTTTGCCCCCGCGGAAGGGAGGGGCTCGGGGGGTCAGGGTTGCACGGGGGGGCTGGGGTTGCTTTGGGGGGGGCTGCAGGGGGGGGGGGGGACGCACGGGAGGGGCAGCCAGGGGCTCACCCTGCAGGGACACATCCTGCAACCCACCGCAGCCAGGGCACGCGCCAGGGCTGGGCCGCAGCAGGCGGACGGACGGACAGACGGACACCCCATCCTGGGGCCAGGCAGGCGGGAGAGCAGAGCCCCTCCCACCCAGCATGCATATACATTTTTTCACCTCCGATCCAGGGATAAATTAAGCAATAATTTGCATTAACATTATCGCTCTCCTTCACCGAGCTCTCGGGAAAACGCTGACGTGAGTAACGCGGCACAGGCGGCACCTCGGCTGAGCCTGCCGCGCCGAGCCCCCGGCCTCCTGGCCTCGCCCCCGGCCTCCTGGCCTCGCCGGCCAGGGCCACCGCGTGCCACGGCCCTCGCCCCGCATGACGGGCACCGCGGTCTGCCAGGGCACCGGCGCGGCTGGGGGGCCGTGGCCGGCACCACGAAGGACAGAGCTCGACCGCAGCAAATAGCCACATGGGAAAAGCCGGTGGGATTTTTGGTTGCAGCGAGCTGCCCTGGCCCCCGGCACTGGAGGCCGCGTCCCCGATGCGAGGACGCCCTTCTCGGGCTGGTGCTCGCTTGGGGCAGGACCCGCTCTGCTCCCGGACCCCCTTCCAGCTCCCCCCCAAGTTCAGAAAACTCAAGACACAAATCACTTTTGCTGCAGAAGGACGAGCAGATGCGGGCGGGCTCTGAACCCTCCTCCCCGGGGACCCGGTGAGTCCCCCGGGCGCTTAGGCCACCGCGGCATCGTTGGAGCTCCCCGGGGCTCCTCGGGTGCCTCCAGATGCAAATGCGCATCAGCTGGATTCACAATAGCAACAAGGTGCCCATTAAAATCAACGGGAATGTGAGCAGCCGAGGCGCTTCCGCAAACCCCCGCTCGCCGCCTGTCTTTGTGCTTCAGCATCTAAATATCCTTGTAAATCTGTCTCCATCTAATGTGCTTTTAGTTTTGAGTTTGTTAGCTTCTAAAAGGGAGAGAGAGGGTCCATCGTAAAACACCTCCAGTGCTGCATGTAGATAGGTGGGATATAAATAAAATATGATCCTCGTCATTATTTATTTAGCAAATCTATTTTGAAAAACCTCAATGAACCGCGGGGCCTCTGCATCCCTCCCCCCACCAAAAAGTAAAACAAATAAAAGCAGAATTATTTTTGAATAACGCTGCCGGAGCGTCCTCCTGCGCAGCCAACTCCTCATCCTCCGCCACCAAGGTTATCCGTCTCTTTAGCTGGCTCCCATCAAGACATTTCTCTATCAAGCCACCGACAACCAATCTTTCTCCCTGTCAGTGGGAAGCTATCATAAAGCTGTCCACTTGTCTATCAAGTTTATTTGTTTTCATTTATCAAGCCAAGCCACTAAAAGCCTTTCCGGGCACGCCGACAGGGCCAGCGGTGGTCCCTCCCCAGCACGTGGCCGCGGCCGGCACGGGGACGGCGAAGGGAGCCCCGGCAGAGCCTGCCCCAAACGGCGCGGCCCCCGCGGGGGACCTGCAGCTCGGCAAAAAACCGGAGCCGACGCCACCCACAACGGGGATGCTTCAGGATCTGAAGCCCCTGAAGCTGGACCACCGGGAGACTGCTGCAGCTGATGGAAAAACCTTCTCACGGATGCTGGAAGCAGCTTTTCTGGGGCGGATCCAGCTGGCAGAGGTGGATCTTGCCCCAGCCCATCCACGCTGGGGTTCGTGCACGTTGGGACTGCGTTTGGTTTGCTCGCGGCGAGGGCTGTGCTGGGGCAGAACCGCTCCGGGGGCTTCACCTGCCCTCGGAAACCCAAGGCAAACGTCCCCAGACGAGTAACGCCGGAGGAGCTTCCCAGTAACGCTGCCCGAGGGCGCCCTCGGCCCCCGAGATGCACGGCCACCCGCGAGGTCTGGGCAGCGGAGGCGGTTCTCTCGGGGTACCGAGAGGTGCCGCCGCCCAGCTCAAGCACGACCACCAGCGGAGTTAAAGCATGCGTCCTCCACTGCCAACTGGTGTGGGAGCTGCTGGGGAACTGGTTCCCCACTCCCTAACACTAAACCACTGCTCAGCGGGATGGCGGCTGCCGGCAGGAGAGTCGCAAATGCCAATTAAGATAAAAAAAACCTTAAATTTCAAACATAATCAAGAAAGCCAAAAAGTGGGAAGGGAGCACAGCCCCTCAGCACAGGCAGAGAGGAGGCGGCGAGAGCCCCAGCGCTCCCAGCAGAGGAGGCTGCGAGAGCCCCGACGCTCCCAGCTGGCCACCCCGCTCCTCGCCGGGCGTTTGAAAAATGAGAACATCAGCAGAAACCCGGGGCCGAGGGCAGGAGGAGCCACACGAGGGCTCGCGAGTCCCTGCCCGGCTCAGGCCGCAGCATCGAGGAGCTGAGCCGGATTTCCATCACCGCCAGGCTCGATCGCTCTAAGGTCTGGACTGGAGACGGGCGATTGCTTTTCCCCCCAGAGACGCAAGGCGAGCTCCGGGCTGGGCTCTCCTGGCGCTCCCAGCCTCCAGTTTTTGGCCATTCCGCCTCATTTAGGCTGCCGAAGTGTGGGGAGTGCTGACAAGGCAGCGATGCTGGGGACACCGGCTCCCCCCAGCTCTGGCTGGACAGCGGGGGACGCAGCCTGCGGGGACACCCCATTGCCCCCGGCTCCTCGCTGAGCCCTGCAAACCGCTGAGCCCCCCGCTCGGTTCTGGGCATCCGCTGGGAACCGCGGGACGGGCAGCCGGCACGGAGCTGCCGGGCCCCTCCATGCCAGGCTCCGTGTCTCTTCTCCCAGGCACCGGGCACTCCAGCTTTTCAAAGGAAAGGTCACTAGAATACTTTAACACAATTTAAAAAAACCCCTTTTTTTCCAAGCCTTGTTCTTGGAAATAGCTAAACAAATTTGGCTGAAATTACAGGCAAAGACACCTCGACTGAGAAATTCAGCCCAAACAGTAAAGTCATAAGCAGCTGAACCACCAGGTATTCAATAGCAAGGGTCTGCTCCAGCCCTGCCTAAAACACCCCGGCAAGGCTTGCCGGAGAGGCAGCGCCTGCTATTAGGACCGCCCGATAGAGCTGGAGCGAGCAGATAAGCTCCCAAGCACGTGAGACGTTTCCCAGGTCCCCGCTCCAGGGATCGGCGCAGAGCTTGGCATTTCTGCCTGCAGGGAGCGGGCTGGGGGGCACGCGGGGACCCCCCCAAAGAGTGAGGGGCCGTCCTGCCCGCGGCACGCCGTGCCCCACGGCCCCCGACACCCCACTGCGGGGGGACGGCCGGTGCGGGCTCAGAGCTGCCCAAACGCTGCTGGGGGTCTCAAAGGGCTTTGGATCAGGATCGGGCCCTTGTGGAGGACAACGCCTTGAATAATAATTACTAAATTAATCAAGCTTCACCACGTCCCTCGAGATTAATCAATTCCGCAGGTATTTGTGGACCGAGAAACAGAAACAATAAAAAGACCATTGCACTTCGGTGGCAGCTATCAATTTTGGCAGCCACAGTGTGGGGTGGCAGGTCCCGCCGAGGTACACGCCGGGCTGGCGAATCTGCGGGCCGATTTGGCAAAGTGCGACGTGCCCAGAGCCACATGGAGAGGTCATGGCGGGCGCTGGGCAGCGCCGGCGAGTCCCACTGCTTCCCCCGGTGCCCTGCACGGCTTTCCTCTGCCTGTGCAGCCAACGTGCGGGAAGCTGCCGGTTCGCACTCAGGCAGCAAGCCCAGCTCAGCTCAGCCCAGCCCAGCCCAGCTCAGCCTAGCTCGGCCCAGCTCACCACAGCTCAGCCCAGCCCAGCCCAGCTCAGCCTAGCTCGGCCCAGCTCACCACAGCCCAGCCCAGTGCAGCTCAGCACACTTTGGCCCAGCTCAGCCCAGCCCAGCGCAGCTCAGCCCAGCTTGGACCACTTTGGCACTCGTTGGCCCAGCCCAGCCCAGCTCGGCCCACATTGGCCCACTTCGGCCCAGCCCAGCTTAGCCCAGCCCAGCTTGCTCACGTCAGCCCAGTTTCTCACTCTGTGGCCCAGCCCAGCCCTGCTCAGCCCAGCCCGGCACACCTCGGCTCACTTTGGCCCACTCCAGCCTAGCCCAGCCCAGCCAAGCCCAGCCAAAACCAGACCAGCCCAGCTCGGCCCAGCACAGTCCCCATCGCCCCCCTTCAGGCCAGCCCAGCCCAGCCCAGCTCGCCCACGTTGGCCCACTTTGGCACTCTTTGGCCCAGCCCAGCCCTGCTCAGTCCAGCCCGGCTCACTTTGGACCACTTTGGCCCAGCCCAGCCCAGCTCAGCCAACTGTGGCCCACTTTGGCCCAGCACAGCTCAGCCCAGCCAAGCCCAGCCAAGCCCAGCCCGGCTCAGCCCAGATCGGCCCAGCACAGTCCCCATCGGCCCATTGGAGACCAGCCCAGCCCAGCTCGCCCGCTTTGGCACTCTTTTCCCCAGCCCAGCCAGGCCCAGACCAGCACAGTCCAGTCCAGCTTGCCCACGTCGGCCCGCTTTGGCACTCTTTTCCCCAGCCCAGCCCTGCTCAGCCCACCTCGGCCCACTTTGCCCAACTTCGGCCCAGCCCAGCCCAGCCCAGCCCAGCCCAGCACACTTCGCCCCAGCCCAGCCCAGCTCGGCACAGCTCAGCCCACATTGGCCCACTTCGGCCTAGCACAGCCCAGCTCGGCACAGCTTGGCCCACTTTGGCACTCTTTGGCCCAGCCCAGCCCACATTAGCCCAGCTCAGCCCACTTTGGCCCACATCGGCCCAGCCCAGCTTAGCCCAGCCCAGCTTGCTCACGTCGGCCCATTTTGGCACTCTTTGGCCCAGCCCAGCCCAGCTCGGCACAGCTTGGCCCACTTTGGCACTCTTTCGCCAGCCCAGCCCAGCTCGGCCCACTTTGGCACACTTTGGCCCAGCTCAGCCCAGCCCAGCGCAGCTCAGCCCAGCTTGGACCACTTTGGCACTCTTTGGCCCAGCCCAGCCCACCTTAGCCCAGCTCAGCCCACTTTGGCCCACATCGGCCTAGCCCACCTTAGCCCAGCTTGCTTGCGTCGGCCCACTTTGGCACTCTTTGGCCCAGCCCAGCACAGCTCGGCACAGCTCAGCCCACATTGGCCCACTTCGGCCCAGCCCCGCCCACCTAGGCACAATTCGGCCCACTTTGGTCAACTTCGGCCCAGCCCAGCCCAGCACACATCGGCCCACTTCGACCCAACCCGGCCCAGCTCAGCCAACTGTGGCCCACTTCAGCCCACCCTAGCCCAACCCAGCCCAGCCAAGCCCAGCCCAGTCCCAATCAGCCCACTTCAGCCCAGCCCAGCCCAGCTCGCCCACGTCGGCCCACTGTGGCACTCTTTGGCCTAGCCCAGCCCTGCTCAGTCCAGCCCGGCTCACTTTCGACCACTTTGGCCCAGCCCAGCCCAGCTCAGCCCAGCCCAGCACAGCCCACCATAGCTCGCCCCACACTGGCCCACTTCGGCCCAGCTCAGCCCAGCCCAGCACAGCTCAGCCCAGCTTGGACCACTTTGGCACACTTCGGCCTAGCCCAGACCAGACCAGACCAGCTTAGCACACATCAGCCCACTTCGGCACTCTTCGGCCCAGCCAAGCTCGGCCCAGCTTGGCCCACATCGACCCAGCCCAGCCCGGCCCAGCACAGCCCAGCTCTGCCTATGACGGCCCACTTTTGCACTCTTTGGCCCAGCCCAGCCCTGCTCAGCCCAGCTCGGCTCACTTCGGACCACTTCGCCCCAGCCCAGCTCGGCACAGCTCAGCCCGCCTCGGCCCACTTCGGCCCAACCCCGTCCAGCCTGGCCCACTTCAGCCCAGCCCAGCCCAGCTAGGCACAGCTCAGCTCACTTTGGCCCACTTAGGTCTAGTTCAGCCCCAGCCCAGCCCAGCTAGGCCCACATTGGCCCACTTTGGCACTCTTTGGCCCAGCCCAGCCCACCTTAGCCCAGCTCAGCCCACTTCGGCCTAGCCCACCTTAGCCCAGCCCAGCTTGCTTGCGTCGGCCCACTTTGGCACTCTTTGGCCCAGCCCGGCACAGCTCGGACCACTTTGGCCCACTTCGGCCAAGCCCAGCCCAGCTCGGCACAGCTTGGCCCACTTTGGCACTCTTTGGCTCAGCCCAGCCCAGCTCAGCCCATCTCAGCACACTTTCGCCCACTTCAGCGCAGCCCAGCTTAGCCCAGCCCAGCTTGCTCACGTCGGCCCACTTTGGCACTCTTTGGCCCAGCCCAGCCCTGCTCAGCACAGTTCGGCCCACTTTGGTCAATTTCGGCCCAGCCCAGCCCAGCTCGGCCTACTTCGGCCCAGCCCAGCCCAGTTTGGCCTACTTTGGCCCAGCCCAGCCCAGCCCAGCTCAGCACACATCGGCCCACTTCGACCCAACCCGGCCCAGCTCAGCCAACTGTGGCCCACTTCGGCCCAGCCTAGCCCAGCCAAGCCCAGCCCAGCCCAGCACAGCCCAGCTCGGCCCAGCTCGGCCCAGCACAGTCCAGCTCGGCCCAGCACAGTCCAGCTCGGCCCACTTCAGCCCAGCCCAGCCCAGCTCGCCCACGTCGGCCCACTGTGGCACTCTTTGGCCTAGCCCAGCCCTGCTCAGTCCAGCCCGGCTCACTTTCGACCACTTTGGCCCAGCCCAGCCCAGCTCAGCCCAGCCCAGCACAGCCCACCATAGCTCGCCCCACACTGGCCCACTTCGGCACAGCTCAGCCCAGCTCGGCACAGCTCGAACCACTTTGGCCCACTTCAATCCAGCCCAGCACAGCTCAGCCCAGCTTGGACCACTTTGGCACACCTCGGCCTAGCCCAGACCAGACCAGACCAGCTTAGCACACATCAGCCCACTTTTGCACTCTTTGGCCCAGCCCAGCCCTGCTCGGCCCAGCTTGACCCACATCGACCCAGCCCAGCCCGGCCCAGCACAGCCCAGGTCTGCCCATGGCGGCCCACTTTGGCACTCTTTGGCTCAGCCCAGCCCTGCTCAGCACAGTTCGGCCCACTTTGGTCAACTTCGGCACAGCCCAGCCCAGCCCAGCCGGCCTACTTTAGCCCAGCCCAGCTCAGCACACATCGGCCCACTTCGACCCAACCCGGCCCAGCTCAGCCAACTGTGGCCCACTTCAGCCCAGCCTAGCCCAGCCCAGCCCAGCCAAGCCCAACCCAGCCCAGCTCGGCCCAGCACAGTCCCAATCAGCCCACTTCAGCCCAGCCCAGCCCAGCTCGCCCACGTCGGCCCACTGTGGCACTCTTTGGCCTAGCCCAGCCCTGCTCAGTCCAGCCCGGCTCACTTTCGACCACTTCGGCCCAGCTCAGCCCAGCTCGGCACAGCTCGAACCACTTTGGCCCACTTCAATCCAGCCCAGCACAGCTCAGCCCAGCTTGGACCACTTTGACACACCTCGGCCTAGCCCAGCCCAGCCCAGCCCAGCTCAGCACACATCAGCCCACTTCGGCACTCTTCGGCCCAGCCCAGCCCTGCTCGGCCCAGCTTGGCCCACATCGACCCAGCCCAGCCCGGCCCAGCACAGCCCAGCTCTGCCCATGGCGGCCCACTTTGGCACTCTTTGGCCCAGCCCAGCCCTGCTCAGCCCAGCTCGGCTCACTTTGGACCACTTCGCCCAGCCCAGCCCAGCTCGGCACACATCAGCCCACTTTGGTCAACTTCGGCCCAGACCAGCCCAGCTCGGCCCAGCTTGGCCCAAATCAACCCAGCCCAGCCCAGCCCGGCCCAGCTCTGCCCATGTTGGCCCACTTTGGCACTCTCCCAGCCCCAGCCCAGCTCAGCACAACTCGGCCCACTTTGGCCCACTTTGCCCCAGCCCAGCCCAGCTCGGCCCACATTGGCCCACTTCGGCCCAGCCCAGCTCGGCACAGCTCGTCCCACATCGACCCAGCCCAGCCTGGCCCATCCCAGCCCAGCTCTGCCCACATCGGCCCACTTTGGCACTCTTTGGCCCAGCCCAGCCCTGGCTCTGCCCACTCGGCCCACTTTGGCACTCTTTGGCCCAGCCCAGCCCTGTTCAGCCCAGCTCGGACCACATTGGCCCACTTCGGCCCAGCACAGCTCAGCTCGGCACAGCTTGGCCCACTTTGGCACTCTTTGGCCCAGCCCAGCCACCCTTAGCCCAGCCCAGCTTGCTCACGTCGGCCCCCCACTTTGGCACTCTTTGGCCCAGCCCAGCCCAGTCGGCACCAGCTCGGCCCCACACTGCCCACTTTTGCCCAGCACAGCCCAGCTAGCACAGCTTGGCCAACTTTGGCACTCTTTGGCCCGAGCCCAGCCCACCTCTAGCCCCAGCTCAGCTCCACTTTGCTCCCACTTCAACCCAGCCCAGCTTATGCAGCCTGCTGCTCACGTCGGCCCACTTTGGCACTCTTTGCCAAGCCCAGCCCTGCTCAGCACAGTTCGGCCCACTTCGGCCCAGCCCAGCCAAGCCCAACCCCAGCCCAGCTCTGCCAGCACATCCCCATCGGCCCACTTCAGCCCAGGCCCAGCCCAGCTCCGCCCTCGTCGGCCCACTTTGGCACTCTTTGGCCCAGCCCAGCCCAGCTCAGCCCAGCCCAGCCCAGCCCAGCCCACCATAGCTCGCCCCACACTGGCCCACTTCAGCACAGCTCAGCTCAGCTCGGCACAGCTCGAACCATTTGGCCCACTTCAATCCAGCCCAGCACAGCTCAGCCCAGCTTGGCCCACTTTGGCACTCTTCGGCCCAGCCCAGCTAGCAGAGCTCGGCCCACACTGGCCCACTTCGGCCCAGCCCAGCTTAGCTCGGCACAGCTCCACCCACTTCAACTCAGCCCGGCCAAGCCCCGCCTAGCTAGACACTCTTCGGCCCAGCTCAGCACACATCAGCCCACTTCAGCCCAAACCGACCCAGCTCGGCAAACTATGGCCCACTTTGGCCCAGCCCAGCCCAGCCCAGCCCAGCTTAGCCCAGCTCAGCCCATTTTGGCACGCTTCGGCCCAGCCCAGCCCCAGCCCAGCCCAGCTTGCCCACGTCAGCCCACTTTGGCACTCTTCGCCCCAGGCCCAGCCCAGCTCGACACAGCTCAGCCCACATTGGCCCACTTCAGCCCATCCCAGCCCAGCCAACTGTGGCCCACTTCGGCCCAGCCTAGCCCAGCCCAGCCAAGCCCAGCCCAGCCCAGCACAGTCCCCATCAGGCCGACTTCAGCCCAGCCCAGCCCAGCTCGCCCTCGTTGGCCCACCTTTGGCACTCTTCGGCCCAAGCCCAGCCCAGCCCAGCTCGGCCCACTTTGGCCCACTTCAGCCCAGCACAGCACAGCTCAGCCCAGCTCAGCTAAGCTCAGCTAAGCCCAGCTCGGCCCAGCTCCACACACTTCGGCCCAGCCGGGCTCAGCCTGGCCCAGCCCCGCCCACTTTGGCCCAGCTCAACCCAGCCCAGCTCTGCCCAGCCCAGCCCAGCTCTGCCCAGCCCCAGCCCAGCCCAGCTCTGCCCTACTCAGCCCAGCTCAGCTCTACTTGGCCTAGCTAGCCCAGCTCAGCCCGGCCCAGCTCAGCCCACTTCAGCCCAGCCCAGCTTGGCCCAGCTCAGCCCAGCCCACTTCGGCCCAGCGCAGCCCAGCTTGGCCCACTTAGGCCCACTTCGGCCCAGCCCAGCCCAGCTCGCCCACGTCGGCCCACTTTGGCACTCTTTGGCCCAGCCCAGCCCTGCTCAGCCCGGCTCCACCCACTTTGGCCAACTTCGGCCTAGCCCAGCCCAGCTCAGCATACATTGGCCCACTTCGGCCCAACCCAGCCCACTATGGCCCACTTCAGCCCAGCTCAGCCCAGCTAGGCCCACTTCGGCCAGCTCAGCCCAGCCCAGCTCAGCCCATACCAGTGCAGCCCAGCTTGGCCCATGTCAGCCCAGCTCAGTCCAGCCCTGCCCGGCCCACTTCGGCCTGGCCCAGCTCGGCCCAGTTCAGCCCGGCCCATCCCAGCTCAGCCCAGTGCAATGGCTCGTGCTCTACTGGTGCTGCGGGAAGTCACGGATCAAATTCCCTGGAAAACGGCCGGTGAGGGGCGAGCAGAGGGAAAGGGCCCAGTTCATCCTTGGCATCGAGGTCCCCGACGCGTGTTTGCTCCCCAGCCCGCTCCTGGTTTAGTTCCTACATGTCTGCGCCCGGCGCAGAGCCCAGCACCAGCTTTGCATGTAACGACTTTTTCTCCCCCCCTTCTTGGTAATAAAAAACGTTTTATTTGGTTTTTCTTGCCTTCTTTCTAACAGCACCGGGTTGTGTTTTTTACCAAACAAAAACAACTAGTTTCCTTAATTATTGCAAATCCTCATATTTCCAGCCCCTAGCTGCTCTAGGGGGGCGAGGCTGGTTGCAGGGAGGTATAATTTACACCCGTCTTCTTTAACCTTAATTGTATCAGCCTAGAAATTATGGAAAATATTTGCTACCGAAAGAAAAACCTTCCCACTTAAAAGGTGAAGAGTCGCAGCAGAAACGCCTGGGAAGAGCCGGCGCAGAGGCAAGCCCGCCGCCTCCTTACGAAGCCTGGTTATAATTTAGCTGCAACAGGAAAAAAAGGGGCCCAGGCGGCTCCCTCGGAGCCTTCCCAGCCTGAACGCAAACCCCGGCACGGCCGCAGGGCCCGAGTGCGGGGGGGATCCCAGCCGGCAGCAGGGTCCGACCCCGTGGTACGGCGGCGGCAGGGTCGTGCCGATGCCCCGGCATCCCTGGCAGAGAGCCAGCGCAGCAGCCCGCGGCATCAGCCCGCGGCATCACCGGCACCGACCCCCCCGAATGCCCGAGGGGCCGGGCAGGGGGGAGTTTGCCGTTTAGCGTGTTTGCTGTTTAAGTAAAGACACATGTGAGAAATTAGGGGCTAATTTACAGCTGGTCCTGGGCAGCCACCGGCAGGAGAGGGGAGGACGCGGAGGGGGGAAAAGACAAATCCATTAACTGACCCAAGTGTCAGAAACCCCAAAGTAATGAACAGCCACGAGCGCATTACTGCCGGCTCATTAGCGGCCGCCGTCAGCTTGGGCCTCTCCGCTCCCCCGAGCCGTGCCGGCGCGGATGGCAAAGCTCCTGACCGCGGGCAGCCCTGCTGCTCCCCGGGAGGGACGGGCTGGCACCGGGCCAGCGAGCGGGCAGCCACGCGGCTAGAGGGGATGAGCCGCTGTGCGGCGAGCTGCCAGCGGTGGCTCCTCCATCTCCTGGGGTGGCTGGAGCCAAGCGCCACGATGCTGGCTGGGAGATGGGCCTGGCTCTGCCCCAGCCCCGGGCTGGAGGAGCTCGTCCAAGCATGCGGAGAGTCGCTGCCCGCTCCATCTCCATCCGTCAGGCTGCCCGCCGTGGGGCAGCCTCGCGCAAGCCCCCCCAGCCCAGAAACCGTCCCGACGGGCCGTGAGAGCCACAGCGGAGCTGGTCGCAAGCGGCCAACATTGGCCGTGCCCAGGGTCGCTTCGGGGCGAGCTCCCCAGGAGGAGCACGGGACGATCGCTCCCGGCACGCGGCCGCTCTCCAGGGCAGGCACGGGGTCAGGGCGCAGGCGTGCCTGCACGGAGGGGCCCATCCCTCGGGGTCCCCCCGTGGGTTCACGAGGCTGGTGGTGCAGCACGGTGGGCTACCCATCCGCACAGCTCGAGCACCTGGGGTTTGTCAGCTGGGAGAGGCCCCTGGAGCCCCCCGGGCTCCCTGGGCCCCCAATTTATTTAGGAAATCCCTTCCAAATAAGCAGGCGCAGTGGTGCAAAACCCTGCAGCTATAACCCGAACCCGGCTGCGCCCCTGAGCCCAGAGCTCCTGCGGGGACCCCCCGGGACCCCAGGCACTGTCTCCCCTCCAGCGGGAAGGGTGGGACAGCCCCAAACCGCAGCTCAGGGTGGAAACCCAGGGGAGGGAAACACCCAAACCTCTCACGCACCCTCCACGCACAGACACGCTTCGCCCGGGGCCGTCCCGGGCACGGCCTCCCCCAGAGCAGGCACACGCCTTTCCCCCAGCAGCACCGGGCACGTTTTGCTGCCTCATCTGATGCTTGTTGAAACACCCAGCCCTGAAATCCAGCTGCAGATAAAGCCTTCCCCTGGCTGCTGAGCCACGCCGTGCCATGCCAGAGCCGTGCCACGCCAGAGCCGTGCCAGCACGGGTGAGCGTGGCTCCCCTTCTCTCGGTGGCAATTTGCGCCCGCCGTGGCTGCGGCCCCCTGCGAGATACGAGCACTCGGCTGTCGGAGACGTGGGCACCGCGAGCATCCGCGCACCTCTCGCAGCAGCCGTCCTCAAAGCAATTTGCAAACGTTAATTAAATCACAGCCACTTCGCGAAGGGGGGTAGGAAACGATGCAGAACGTCACCTGGATACTGATGCAGCTGACACCTCTAAAACCAGCCCAGTAAATAACCACCCCGCTGCAGCACGGGAAACTGAGGCAGGCAGGAATGTCTCTCAAGGTCAGATGGAGATGACCCTTGCAGGGGGAGGGAGAGGAGCCCGGGAGCCCCAACTCGCAGCCCAGCATCGCTCAGAGCAGGCACACGCTCCCCTTGCAGGGCAGCGGCAGCACCCTCCCGGCTCTTCCCCGGGTGGGAGCGGGACCCCGGAGCTCTGCTCCGAGCGCTGACCCCATCCCCTCCTCCCGCAGTCCCCTCTGCCGTCCTGCGGGCAGCACCGGGGGAACGGGGGTAGCAGAGATTTTGCTTATTTTGCAGGGAGGCTCGCCTGCCCTCCCCAGGGCTCTGGAGGTCCCTGGAGCGCAGGCAGGTCTGTGCGCCCGCCTGCCCGCAGCGATTGCCCCGGGTGCCAAGGCTCGGGCAGCTCGGTTTGCTCACGAATTCAGCCCATGGGCAGGGCTGGGGCAGCCGCCTCCGGGACAAACCTCACCCCCGGTCGGGGGACGGGGGAATGGGGACCGCAGGGGAGGACCAGGGGATGGCCAGGCTGAGCCCTCGCTCCTCCGGGAGCCCGGGAGCTCCTTTAGGTTTCCGGAGGAGCCGAGCCGAGCTTACCGAAACACCCAAAGTGGCTCAATGCAGGAAAGGCAACAGCTCTTTGTGAAAAGCCTCCAGCTCCCCACGCGTGCCCTGGCAACGAAGCCTTTCTCCTGCCTCCACCTGGAAACGCTGCAGCCCCAGCGCCTCCGCCTCGGTGAGCAAACCCAGCACCGCCACAGGCCTCGGTGCCAGCACAGACCCCGGCGCCGAGCAGCCACCGCAGCCTGCCAAGGGCTTGGCAGGGGATGGACAGACGCCCGGCCACCCCCTCTGGCAGGCAAACGGCACGCGGACAGACGG
This sequence comes from Theristicus caerulescens, assembly GCA_020745775.1. Classification (NCBI taxonomy): domain Eukaryota; kingdom Metazoa; phylum Chordata; class Aves; order Pelecaniformes; family Threskiornithidae; genus Theristicus; species Theristicus caerulescens. Next base: position 5,489,943 of record CM036579.1, read on the forward strand.
ACGACCCCGCGGCACGCCACGAAGCGAGGAACAGCTTGTGCAGATCGTATCTGTAGGCGTAATGACTGCGCCCTGTTAGCAAGCAATACGGTCCGTCCTCAGGAATAGCTGCACCTCCCAGCTGCCGATCCGCCGCCGCCAAGTCGGGGAGGGCCCCTGCATGAGTGCGTACGGCGATAACACTGCCGGCTCCGGCACCGACCGCGGCTCCCGTGTGGCCCTGCCCGCACCGCGACGCAGTGGGACACAAGCTCCAGCCCGGTGCACCCAGCCCAGGCCAGCGCCGAAGCCGTCGGTCTCACGCTGGCAGAGGTTTATAGCAGCCCAAGTATTATTTTCCCATTATAACAACAGTTTTCTAGCCCCTGACTGGGGTTAGGGCTGCGCAGGGCAGCCACGGCGAGAGGGCGGCCGAGGCCAGCACCGGCCAGCAGCAGCGGGGTGGCTGTGGCCCCCCGACCCCCTCGCCCGGCGCTGCCCGGTCTCTGCCGGAACCCCAAGTGCTGTAATTCCAAAATCCTGGGGGTTTCACCCAAAGTGGAGGCCGGGGAGCAGCGGCAGCAGTGCAGAGGCGAGCGGCAGCTTGTTGCTTAGCCAACACCCCCCCCTAGTGCCGGTGCCCCCCCGCGGGTGGCCCGGGGCCGCATCCTGCCGGTGCCCAGGACCACGGCCCCGCGCCCGGGCGGCAGCCCTCACCGCGGACTCGGCTCGCCCGGAACAAGCGCTTGGCGCAGCCCCGGCCTTTCCCGGTGCTGCCTGTTTGTTTGGGGGAGAGTTTGTCACTGGGGAAAACAAGCAAAGACCCCCAGCACCGCAGCCCCCGCAGCACCCCCAGCCCCGCAGCCGGCTGGGAACGAGCAGCAGCGGCTCAGCTGAACAGCCGGGGGCTTTGCAGGGGGTCTGCAGCCCTTCGCCCCATTCGGAGAGCAGGGGACCCTCCATCCCTTCCCAGCACCAGCCGCTCCCAGAAGCGCCCCGCTAACGGCCGCTGCAAGGACACGGCGCGGTGCCACAGCCACGCAGCCCGGGCACGCAGCCCCTCTCCCGGCATCGCCAGCGACCCCGCACCAGGCCCCGAAACCCCCCCGGCACGGCGAGCATCACACAGCCCACGCCGCCATCCCGGCGAGCAGAGCCGCCCCACGGGCGCCCAACTGCGCTTCAGGAGCTTTTGAATATGGAAAGCGCAGGGGAAAAGCATTTTTTCTGTTTGGCCCGAACCCACCCAAGTGGAATGGGAAGGGGAGGAGGGGAGGGCAGCCCAAAGAGTTAATCCACTTTGAATTGCAGCATGGCTCCAGCCAACACGCAAACACATCAGGGCTGACAGCTTGACAGAGACGGATTGGCAGCTCCCGAGGTGAAACATCCCGGCCCGAGCCACGGAGCCGTATTAAAGCCCGTCTTGAAGGGGGGCAGGTTTCATTATGCCGTGTTCCACAGGGGAAAAATAAATTAAATAAATGGAGAGCAGGGAGCTGGAACGGGCCCCAGCAGGGGGCATGGCTCCTGGGGACCCCTGCCACGGGGACCCCCCGACCGACTGCCCAGCACCCCCTCCCCACACCCGCACGCTCCCCTGCACAGCCCGGACCCTGGGACAACCACAGCATCGTCCCCAGGCCGAGCCGCCCCCGAGGGCCAAGGCTTCCCCCAGCTCCCGGCAGGACGCGGTGCGGGGTCTTTCCGCCCTTGCCGGGACCCCCGAGGAGCTGCTGAAATGCAGATAACTGACAAACGGGGGCGCAAGGGGAACGGGCGATGCCCCGCGTGGGGCTGCACGCCCGTTCGTGTGGGTAACGCGGGCGAACGCAGCCCCGAGCAGGGCGTTAAAACCCTTGGTTTGGCAGAAACGGCATTTTCCAGGAAGGAGGGAGCCAGGGAACGTGAGGCCGGCTCTGCCCTCCCAGGGCCGCCTGCCTGTCAGCAGGCAGGAATCACTGATCTACAACGGACGTCTCCGAGGGATGATAGGGCAGCGACCCTAATATTTTCTGCAGCAAGCACTCCTGTAAGCTACCTTTGTGCCGGAATGATAGGAATTCATTACAGACCACCCCCCGCCGCGCGCTGGCTCCCAGGGGAGGAATCCGCCAGCTCTCTCCAAGCCTAAATGGGATTAGGTTATCTCCCGGCACTGAAACCGAGACATGCGCAAACCGGGGAAGGTCCCGGCACATCCAGCTCCACACTGGCGGCTCTCACCGGCGGGTTTCCTCCTCGCCGAGACACGATGGCACCCGCGGAGCCATTGCCACTGGTCCCTCGGGATGGGGGACAAGCCCTCCAGATGAGGACCGCTCCAAAATGGACACGGGGAGAGATTTACAGATGATGCTGGTCCTGGACACATTCGGTGTTGCTGTGCGTTTTGGGCACACGTTACCCCCGTTGCCTGGCAGTCCCCGAATCACCCTCACCCCGTTATCGCCCCGTTTGGAAAAGCGGGGTGGGGGTTCTGCCGCACGCACGCTCCTCAGCAGCTTTGGTCCCGTCAGCGAAGCACCTCGACGCTGCACTCCCGCGCTCGGTTCGAGATCGCCGAGCACCGGCGGGGAGCGAGGGGCCAGCACGGGTTTCGCCCCCGGGAGAGGCGGGGTGCAGCCGGACGAACCCCCGCTCTGCCGTGCCTTCGGCAGGTCAGCGCGGCTCTGCCAAGCCCTGGCACCTCTGGGCCCACCGATCTGTTCCCACCAGCAGCGGCTGCAGGCGCGGCCATCCCCGGGCAGGGCTGTAACCGCTTAAACCACTTAAAACCCCGCGCAAGGCGTTTGCAAAACCACACGTTGACTTGAGGTAGGCGCATCCTCGCTCTCCAGACACGGCTGTGCCCTCCCTTCCCTCTGCCCCCGCTCCGGAGGCATCGCTGCCGCCTGAAGAGCACCAGGACCGTGACCACGTCCATGCAGATCCCAGCACGCCGCAGAGCACGGACGGGGCCCCCGAGCTCTCCCGACACCCGCCCCTCAGCGCAGCAAACCGGCTGCCTGGTTTGGTTTAAGCACTGCTGTGTTTGCAACCATTTTCCCCTCTCCCTGCGGCTGCTGGATTCCCTCTCAATCATGTCAAACAAATCCAGAGAAAAACATGTTTGACTGCATCAAAGTTCAAACCTCCACCTGTCTGTGTCCCCGAGCAGAGGCCCTTTAATGCTGCAAAGATGTAAACTCCCCCAGGTCTTCATTATGTCTTACAGGCCCGATATTATATCAGATTATGGAATCATTAAACAAAAAAATTGTACTCCTCGCTGTCCAGAGGGGCCTCTAGTTACCTTGTCTAAATATAACAGCATCATTTTTAACCAAGGAGCTGGTAGAGTCCCTGGGGCCTTCATTATATTTCACGGGCCTGGGCTGGAATATCATCTCGCTCGCACACCGGAGAACTCATCCCGCGCTCGGGCCGAGGCGAGCGGCCCCGGACCCCCGCTCCACGGGGCACCGCCTCGCACCGCGCCGGCCGGGGAAGGGGCTCCGGCGCTGGCACCCGCTCCGAGAGCCAGGCGGGGAGGTGCGCGATGGGCTGCCGAGGTGGAACAAAAGAGGAAGAAAAAGCAGATGAAGGGAGAAAAGCAACGGGGGGGGTGTTGAAATCAGAGCTAGGTATGCGCCCAATTATTTTAATTGCGTGTAGGTGCCGTTTAAGGCTCGCTGATGCATCGCACATCATTGTTTACTGCTCCGAGCAGAACCAATTATGTTTGAACATCAAGAGGCTGAGAGACAGCGACTAAACAAGCAGGCGTGCGGCGGGATCCACCGTACGTCGGTTTGCACCCGTCCGTCAGCGGCCAGCCAGGCGTGGACCGGGGGGCGGAGGGCAGCTCTCCCCCGCGCCCGCCGCGGCTCCCGGGATGGGGTTTGGGGCAGGGGAGCCCCGCGGCAGCGTGCGGCTGCCGGCGGGAACGCGGCAGCCAGAGGGGAGAGAAAATAGATCTGTTTAGGAAAAGAGGGGAAATAAATAAAGACATAAAGATACAGTTTCGTGTAGGGTTTTGACACGAGTTGTCAGAGTTGGTGGTCTTTACCGTAAATAACTGTCAGCAATTAGGAAGCGTAGGTGTCGCGGAGGGGAGTCAGGCAGCTCCGGCACATCAGCCTCGGGGTGGCGGGGAGCGGGGCCGCGTCCCCGGGGCAGAGCTGCCTTGGGACCGCGCTTGCCCGGGGCCCAGCCCGCCGCCAAGGCTTCGAAGTCCCAGGGCTGCTCGAATCCCCGGAGGGCCATGCCACCCGTCCGCTGCTGACAGCGGGGGCCGCGGCTACCGCAGCAGTGCCCGGGGCCACCTCAGGGCGGGGGCTGCGGAGGTACGGGGTAGAGCGCTGCACCCAGAGTATGGTGCTGTATTGCAAACGCCCTTTTTTTGGGAAAGGTCACTCTCCCCCATTGCTCATCACAGCCAGGACGATGCCGGCGCACAGCTGCCAGGGCTGGGATGTTCTGCTGGGCACGGGTGGGAAGCCCCTCAAGCAGCACCTCGCTGCTCCGGCACGGGCCATCAGCTCCCGCACGGGCAGCGACGCCATCCGCATCCCGAGCGCCGACACGGCTGCACCGGCAGGTCCCGGAGCCCGGCCAGCTGCCTGCACGCTGCCCACCGCATTGCTCAGAAAGTGCCCGTTTGGTGCTGGGCTGAACGCCCGCAAGCCCAGGCCCTCGAGCTGTCAGACCCGCAGCGAGCCGCGGCACGTGCACAGCCCTCCTGCTCCGGCCCGGCGGAGCTCTGCCCCACGGCCCCGCGGGCAGAGCCGGCCAGCGCTGGGGAAGGCTCTCAACAGGAGTCAAAGATTTGTTTGGAGATGAGCCTTTACCTGCCTGGGGCACCTTTGGGAAAACCAGCTGCAAGGTAAGTACAGAGAGAGAGGGACGCATTCCCCATAGAGAGTTTACAGCTGAAACAGCGCTGGCGGAGGGGTTTCGGGGGAAGGCACCCACCAACGTCCCCATTTTACCGGTGGGAAGCCGAGGGCTGCAGCCCACCCCTGCCAGCAGCCGGGGTCCTGCCACGCATCAGTGGCAGCGCGACGAATCGCGCCCTGAGCCTCGGCCCCCGTCCTCCCCACCTGCATCCCCATCCTCTTCCTCCTCTTCCTCCCACCCTGCCCGGCAATAATTGGCTCCGGCTCCAAGCCTGCGCCTTCCCCACCGAAGCTCTCCCCTTCCCTCCGCCGGGTTCTGAACTCCCCTCTGCTAAGCAAAATGTAATAGCAGTTTAGCCTCTCAATCTGCAAGTTCTTTGACACCAATAACCTCTGCCTTTGTGCTTCCCGGCTCAGACAAAAACTCTACCTTTCAGGTTAGCAGCAGCCTGCCGCGGAGCGCGCCGGCCTTGGGGGCCGTGTAGCCCGGCCTTGATAAGCCCGACTTCAGAGGCTCATTAGAGCGCAGCCCCAGGAGCTGGGCCCCAGGGGAGCGGGGCGCGGGGGAGCCCCGGCTCCCGTTCCTATGGCGACCGAGGATGCCGATGTCGCAGCCCGAGGCGGTACTTTTGGTACTTACAGATCAAACAGGCAGGGCAAGCGGTGCCGGGGAGGAATACACAGAGTGCAGGAAATTTAATGACTTGAATTAACAACAGGAGAGCCGGCGACTCCCCTCGGCGCCGGTCGGGAGGAGACACAAACTTTGCCTTGTTGGGTTAAAACTCTGAATCTCTCTTTTTCCCCCTGCCCTTGTCCTCTCCCTCCGTTTAGCATCTGTTCGGGAAACGCGCGCGCGCCGAGAACACTGAGCCAGGACCCACGGCGCGGGCTGCGAGGCACCGATCGATGGATGCTGGCCCCATCGTGCGCACCGGAGACCAGGACGGAGGTCGGGAAACGGCTGACGAAACCCAGGCGCCTGGACCCCCAGCACCCACCACAGCCCGCGCCTCGCTCCAGCGGCCCGGGGACCTCGCAACGCGCCCACCGGTTGCGGGACAGAGCCCGGGAGGGGCTGGAGAGGGCGAGCGGGCACAGCAATTCCCTGGAGGAGCAGCAGAAGCCGGGGGGACCCTCAGCATCCGGCTGCCTTCACAGCAGCGAGGGTGGGTATGTGCGGAGAGAGAAAGGGAAAAGATGCCTTCTCCCTGGTTTTATCTTTCCTCACAGCCTCTTTTCTTCTTTTTCCACCACCCTCCCTTCCCTCGCATGCTCTTTCCGCTCTAGAGCATTCTGTGCTTTACCGGGGCATTAAGAGGCAGCATCTCAAACTGTTTAGTGAAGCATTAAAGGGCCATGAAAACACTCACATTGCATCTGAGCGCTGAAAGCCCTGAAGCATCCTCAGGAAAAAAGCAACCTACCAATTCTGTAAAATAAGACATATTTCTGTGCAGAGCGAACCCGCTTGCAGCGCCAGACAACATCCATATCTCAGCTATCGCCAGCCTTTCCAGCCCCATTTCCAGCCCAGCCATCAGACGTTTCACGGCTCCCGGAGCCGATCCCTCCCCGCTCCCGGCCAGGTCACTCGGGAGCGTTTGGGCCATTAGCGGCAGCAGCCGCCATCTGCCACGATCCAGCCCCCGCACCAGGCTTCCGAGGAAACGGCCTGCCTCAAAGAGTGCGCGCCCAAGGCCGGAGATTCACGTGGTTTTATACGTGTTAAAGTCATCACAGCTCGCGCACAGAAAGGAACCAGTTCCTCAGTCCCCGTCCCTTCCAAAATTGACGGTAACCTGTGAACACCTCGGCCCTAAAAGGGAATTTTCCCTCCATGCCCAGTTTCACCGATGCCGCGGGGTCCGATGAAGGGTTCGGAAGAACCCGGCTCGCGCGGGCAGAGCGCGGGTGCCCCTTTGGTCCCATCCCATGTGCACGTGCCATGGGGCCACGAATGCAGCGTCAGCCCCGTTGGCAGCTGCCAAGGAGCTGGAAATGAGCCCGAAAACCGGCCGGTGCCCGACCGCTCCGCGGCCAGGGAGAGGGGCTGCCCGGGGGGCTGCTCCATGCGAGTCCCCCAGTAATCGGCTGAGATTTTTCCCCTCCTCTAACCTTCTAACCGTGGTGAAACCAGGCTCGGCCGTTCTGCTCCTTGTCCCAGCAGCTCAGCCTGGGGTGGATGCCTGCGCCCCAGCCCCGCAGCTCTGCTCCTGGCTCAGCGGGAGCGGAGGCAGAGAGGGTGGGTGGCGTCACCTAGCAAAGGGGCACAGCGGGAATGAGAGGATCCGGGGCTTTCTCTGGCAGACCCCTGCCCCTTCCCGGGCTCAGAAGTTGGCCCCAGGAGCCCCCGCTCCCCACTACAGAGCGTTGCCCATTTCTGCTGCGGAGGCTGCAGACCTGGTGATGGCCCAGGACATCCCTACGCCGTCCCCGACCAGGGCACCCCTACAACCACGGGGCTTTGAAACAAGAAACTGGAGAAGCTGGAGGAGACCCGCAGGGAAGCACCGTTCCCCCGCGAGCACGGCGGGGAGCAGCCCGGCGCCGTGCACCGAGCAGAGCCGAGCGCGCATCCCCGGCCGAGGCACGCCGAGCCAGGCGGGAGCCTGCGCCGGCACAGTCCGCGTGTGCTGCCCGGTGCTCCCAGCTTGGCGAGGCACCGGCGAGGCGACCAGGGGTGCTGGGGCAGGGCCGTGCCCCTGGGGACCCCAGGCCCGAGCAGCGCGAAGGACGTGGCAGGGCGGAGCTGCGCCGGCGGAGCTGCGGCGGCCGAGCTGCCTGCGGAGCCTGGCAGCCTCCCCGCCAGCGCAGCCTGCTCCCAGCCCCGCTGTAGGAAACCTGCCTGCGCGGCGGCTTGGTTCGCTCTCCGCTTTGAGAGAAATGAGGCAGGACTGGTGCTGCTCGAGATCCATTTCCCCCCTCCCTTCTTCCCGTGGATTTGCATCTCTCTTTTGGGCAGCTCCCGTTTCCAGCACAGAAAGGGCTCTGTTCAGGTCTCCCCCCTCCTCTTCCAGCAATTGTTATGTTAAAATCCCCAGGACATGTTTCTGCAAAGAATTAAAAGAGGGTGAGGAAGAGATTGTTTTCGTCGGTGTCTCACTAAGTCTCTGACCTTGAGCGTGAATAGAAAACAAGAAAAAAGGGACTTTATGCTAATATCACTCACTAAGCACAAGGGGGGAAAATAATAACGGCAAATGAAGATTATGAATGCAAATCAACTTAATAAAGAGACAGGGTCTGTGCAGGAGTCTTGTTTTGCTCTTTTATAGACGACTTGCATTGCCTGGTTGCGCTGCACCCCAGGTCTAATCATTACAAATTATATCAGGATAGGAAAAGAAAAGAACAGGAAAGGTTT